>CM061227.1:16433973-18833973 GCA_030844895.1 Ambrosia x helenae | reverse complement strand
TTTATAAAAGATTTAACATGTTAAATTTCAGTTTTTTCACATGAAAAAAGGCATTGCCATCAAAATACTAAGTTATGACCCATAGTTTATAAAATAAATGTTAGAGTTTCTATTTATTTTGTGCGAGTTTTCATATTGTTTTACTATTTAGATTTGCATTTGCTTTGTTTTATTTATTATTTAGTTTCTTACAGATTTAACATGTTAATCGTAAGTTGTTTTACGGGAAAAATTGCATTGTCATAAAAATGTTAAGTTATGACTCGTAGTTTATAAAAAATACATGTTAAAGTTGTTATTTATTATGTTGGGTTTTTCATATTGTTTTGCTATTTTCAATTTGAACTTGATTTCTTTTATTTATTAACATGTTAAATTTTAATTATTTTATATGAAAAGGGCATTGCCATCAAACTATTAAGTTATAACCCGTAGTGTATAAAATAATGTTAGAGTTCGACGGGGTTTTTCACATTGTTTTGTTGTTTGGATTTGAAACTGATTTCTTTTATTTATTAGTTAGACTCTTACAGATTTAATACGTTAAATTTAAATTGTTTTATGGCATTTCCATCAAAATCTTAATTTATGACCAATTTTTTTAAAATACTTGTTAGAGTTGCTTTTCATATTGTTTTTGTTGTTGGATTTCAACTTAATTTATTGTTAGGTTTCATAAACATTTAACATGTTAAATTTAAATTGTTTTACATAAAAAAGAAATTCCCTCAAATATTATGTTATGACCCATAATTTGTAAATACATGTTAGAAATTCTATTTATTTTGTACGGTTTCATATTGTTTTACTATTGGGATTTGAACTTGAATTGCTTTATTTATTGTTTAGTTTCTTACGAATTTAACATGTTAAATTTAAACTGTTTTACATGAAAAATGCATTGTCATCCAAATATTAATTTATGACTAACAAATTGTTTTCGTAGGATTTTTCATATTGTTTTGTAGTTTTGAGTTTGAACGTGATTTCTTTTTTTATATATTATTTAGTTTCATAAACATCTAAAAAGTTAAATTTAAATTGTTTTACAGTAATAAAGGCAATTCCATAAAAATATTGAATTTTGACCCTTACTTTATAAATTATATGTTAGATTTGCTATTTATTTTGTATAACTTTTAATATTTTTTTTGCTTTTTGGATTTGAACTTAATTTCTTGTATTTATTAATTAATCTCATGCATATTTAACATGTTAAATTTTATTTGTTTTACATGGAAAATGACATCGGTGTCATACTATTAAGTTTATAAGATTCATGTTAGAGTTGCTATTTATTTGTGAGGTTTTCATATTGTTTGTTGATTGGATTTGACCTTGGTTTCTTTTATTTTTATATTTAGTTTATACGTATTTAATATGTTAAATTTAAATATGTTGACATGAACAAAGATATTGTTATCAAACTATTAAGTTATGACTTATGGTTTGTAAAATATCTTTGGTATTAAAGACTTTATCAGAACCTCGACGTCACTATTGTATTCTGGTTGATTCAAAAAACGTACCGTCAAGGTACCTAACGAAAATCTTACTTGGTGATACAAACAAAAAGAGAGGAAAAATCATTGTAGATGCAAATAGGTTTGATAAGCTACAACCAGACAATAAAAAAGACAAAGAAGCAAGAAGCCTCAACATTTTGGAAGGATTAGAAAGAAGAAAAATTAGTTAAGTATGTTTTGTTACTAGATTTGATTACAATCGTTAAACATCTAACCTTTTGATATATCATTTAGCTAGATATGATACCTGGCAAAGAAAAAGAAGCAAGAAGCCTCAACTTTTTGAAAGGATTAGAAAGAAAAAAAAAATGTATTATGTTTTGTTATTGATTTAATGGTTATACATTTGACTTTTTGATCTAACTTTTATCTAGATATGATATATGATACTTGTGCTAAATTTGCTTGTTTGTAAAATCATTGTATGTCTTCAAGCAATTTGAATTTTGTATTGTAGTCCATCTACTTAGATTGATTAGCAAAAGGTTATGGTTATGAATATGTAAAAAGTAAAATGTACATGATTTAAATTTTAACTTTGATTATAAATCTTAGTTTACATTAATAAACTAAATATTAATCGACAATAGAGGTTAATTCACTAGGATAGAAAACAATTAATAGAATGAATATGAATAATCATTTTAAAATCAAATGTTTCTATGATAACTACAATTTATTAATGTTCAAAACAAAAATAGAGTACAAAGCATTATTTGATACCGAGGATTAAGAATTTCTAACAAGTAAGGTTGTACAACATTATATAGACTAGTATGTAACCTGTGTGATGTGGTAGTGAGACTTGTAAATATAACAAGTTTTGTGCTTTATTAATAAAAAAATTAAAATTGCCTTAAACATAATTTCCACAATTATTAGCTAAAAAACGAGAAGTTATAAAGAGAACAAAAAAAACATTAGACTAAAAAAAATGTTCATCTCAGCAAACGTCAAAGTCACGAGACAATAAACAATGTCGTATTCCCACTTTCTGGCTCACAATAGATCTATTATGGGTTCCGTGTGCCATGCTGCCAAAAGAGAAAAGGTATAAATATTTTTGGTAACGTGTCAAACTGGTTGGTTAACCCAAAACGAGTTAAAACTTACCTTCCTGACTTTATATATTCCTATCTGATTTAAACAATTGAATCTAGATTGAAAATCTGAACTTCAGTTTCGTTTGGATTTCTAAAAGGTAAAAATTTGGTTGAATAATGCACATTGAAGAAATTGGTAGAAGGTCAAAACAATATAGGTCATGTCAATCTACCATATCTTTATTATCTATTATTAATTTTTTCAACATACATAGAATATCAATTATATGTTACAATAAAAAATAGGTCATAACTTAATATTATGATAGCAATGTAATTTTCTATCTTGAACAATTTAAGTCTATAGGAAACTAAATATAAAATAACATAAATCGTGTTCAAATCTAAACAACAAGCAATATGAAAAACCTACAAAAAAAAATAGCAACTCTAACATGAGTTTTATAAAATATGGGTCATAGCATAATAGTATGATAGCAATGTCGTTTTGCATTTAAAACTATTTAAATTTAACTTGTATGAAACTAAATATAATATAAAAGAAACAGAGTTTAAATACAAACTTCTAACAAATATAAAAAAACCCTAGAAATAAACATCAACTTTAACATGTGTTTTATAAACTATGAGTTATATAATATTATGATAGCAATGTGGTTGGCATTTGAAACAATTTAAATATAAGATGTTAAATTTTGTATGAAACTAAATATAAAATAAAATAAATCTAGTTAAAATCCAAACAACAAACAAATATAAAAACCCTACAAATACTAGCAACTCTAACATGTGTTTTATAAACTACGTGTCACGCTTTTAAAACATTTTAATTTTAACATGTTAAATATGTATGAAACTAAATAAAAAATGAAAGAAATAGAGATCAAATCAAAACTATAAATAACTATGAAATTCCTGCAAATAAATAGTAATGTAGATATGTATTGTGGTTGTGTCACACCCTCGAATTTCCACGTGCGGGGTATTACCGCGAGGCGCGTGACACACCAGGATCCAAGTCAACAGTCACAATAAACAACACTATATGATACGTAAAAATGACATAATCAAACCATTAAGTTTTCATAAATGATCCAACGCTGCGGAAGCGTAAAAATTTATTACAACATGAAATCAAAAGTACGAAAGTCTGAAAATACTAAATGAGATGAACATGAATCCTAGACGCCGTGAGACTCCGTGCGCCTATCGACAGCTGCTACCTTAGCGACCTGAGACAAACATGCTAAATACGTCAGCAAATAATGCCGGTGAGTTCACAGGTTTTTAATGAATACCGACTCCAAATGTATACCAATGATCAAACCAGACCACATGCATGCAAATCATATGAATACCTGTTACTACTGCGATTGGAAAACCATTACTGGACTCGAATACTGTGAATGCTGAATACGTGCCCGAATGAATACTGAATACTGAATACTGCATACTGAATACTGAATACCTAAGAGACAATATGCACCCGTCCGACCTCCGGTCGACGAGTGGGGCGGGTCAAGCCCAAATAGCGCTATCCACATTTCCCCGTTGTGCATCCCCGCACATTCATGGTTTCCCCCGGGACTTCCAAAGATCGCATAGTAATATAATGAATACTCCAAAACATAATGAATACGTGAAAACATAATGAATACTCCAAACCCAATGAATTCATGAATACCAAAACATAGTTGAAACGCCTTTTTATGAAAACATAGTTGACTCACGTTTAAAGGACACAGCATGTTTTCTCCCCCGAAAATGTAAAACCAGTAAAAGAGTGGGGCTGTGAAACTCACCTTATAGTGCGTCTTCCGATAACTAGAATTCCAACACGTGTATGATAATCCCAACTAATGACAACCTATCAATGAGTTTACATAAGTGTGATGACTACTAACCCGAAGGCTAACAAGTCCCCGATTGTCCAGATCATAACCAAGTATGTTTTAAAACGTGTTTAAATGTTCAACCGACACACTAGACCGACCCGACATCCCGTTGGTGACCCATTATCCTAACTAATCAAGTACACATAGATTACACGCAAGGTTCAAGCATAAAACACTTAGTTTGTATCAAAAATCTCATTTTTGTTAACGTAGGGTCGAATGTAGTGGTAAGTGGTCGAAGGTGACTTGGATTGGTCGAATGTGGGTTCAAACTTCCACCTTCGCCCCTTTTTCTTCCACCTTCGCCCACTTGTGGTTCATTCGCCCCTCAAGTTTCCAGGTTCGACCCCTGGAACCCACCTTCGCCCATTCGACTGGCCGAAGGTGTTCCAGGTTCGACCCTGCTGTGTTGTTTACTCAAAAGCGCGTCCAAAAACATCCGAAAACATCACGAAACATCATGAGTTACAGCAGTCAAGCATCATTAATATATTCCTACGAAACCCTACCAATTTTACCCCAAAATCTATCCGTTTTTACAAGTTTCCTAAAATAGTAAATTATGGAGATGTCACATCATCATGCATGAAAATATTACCCAATTAGGAAACTTCTGAAATCAATCAATAATCAGCTCATCATCATCAAATCATCATGAACAAGAAACCCCTATCATATCCTTATCATAACCATCCAAAACAAGCCCTAAATCTAACTAAAACCCCTTTAATCGTCAAACCACCATCAACAATCAAAGGTAACATGTTTCAATCATAACCCATCATTAATAACAGCCCTAGGTTGTTATCATATCATCTATACAACAAGAAATCATCAAACAATGCATAATATCATATTAACACATGTTTAGTTTGCATAAAAACTCATTGTTTATGCATAGGTTTTATTTAGAAAGATATTAGGAAGGTTTTTACCCATAAAACATGTTGATATCAGATCTGGACCCTTGGGGTTTAGATGAAAACAAGTTAAAATTGTTTAAAAAGGATTTGGAATGAAGAACACACCTTAGATTTTCACTTGTAATGATTTAGAGAGTTAGGTTATGAAAAACAAGCTCAAAAACTCCTTCCCCAATGATAATAGCTGATAGAGAGTGTTTGGAGGCGTTTAGGGTTTGTGAAATGGTGAAAAAATGGCTAAGGATGGTATTTATACCCAGTCCAGGTTCGCCCAGTTTATGTGGTCGAATGTGGAACTTTTCCACATTCGCCCCTTTTTAATGGTCGAATGTGGAATCTTTCCACATTCGCCCACTTTGTTTCCACATTCGCCCATTTCTCAAGTCCCATTTCCACATTCGCCCATTATTTCCACATTCAGGTCATCAGCACTTTTTAACACATGTTAACAGCACTTTTAACACATGTTAACCTTTTTCCAGTTTGTCGTGTTTAACGCATTCTAACACATCTTAACACATAAGCATGCATCCATAGTCTATACTTAGCATGTTTAGGCACGTATAATCATTTGTACATCATTTAAGCAAGTATAAGCATACAATTCACCACACGACCCATAATCTACACATATACTTAATTAGTTCATGTAATGTCACCAACGACGGAACCCGGTACTAATGTATTCCCAAAACGACTCCCAATGATCCTCCAGATCATTGACCCTGGACAATCCTAATTTGTCCCGACTCAACTAACCCAGTTAAGTTTGTTTATAAACGTTTTTCGCTAAGGTAGACTTATGTGTTTATAAAATGTTGACCCAAACATGCCGGGTGTCACATGTTGTCGCTTTCGGATTACATGAATTATGTCGAAGAGTTGAAGTTTTTGGTAATTTAGTTCATTCGAGTGATCGAGAGGTCGAAGAAAGTTTCTGTGAGGTCGAATGAAGATTTTGTTAGTTATTGTTTGTTTATTCGATATATCGTCTGATCGAAGGGTCCATTCGACCTTGTAAAAGGT
Source organism: Ambrosia x helenae (assembly GCA_030844895.1). Classification (NCBI taxonomy): domain Eukaryota; kingdom Viridiplantae; phylum Streptophyta; class Magnoliopsida; order Asterales; family Asteraceae; genus Ambrosia; species Ambrosia x helenae. The sequence goes on along the minus strand of CM061227.1, from coordinate 18,827,539 downwards.
CGAATGTGGATTACTATATATAGGTTAAGTTGGTTATTAGTGTGAACACTTGGTCATTAGGTGTGTGTTTAGGAAGTTTATGGAAACTTGTGTTTTTCATTATATTCTATATTGTAAGCTTTATCTTAATAATATTAATGAAAACATATTGAAAAGGGATCTTTACGTGTTCTGATTACGATTCGTATCATTTTGCATGTGATTTAGGGTTTCCGCACCTCGTGTGATCTTTGTGTGTTTTTGTGATAAGTCGATCCTACAAGTTACTCCAACGTGTGTTTTATAAACTATGTGTTATAACTTAATACTATGATATCAATGTGGTTTTTCATTTAACACCATTTGTATTAAAATGTTAAATCTGTATGAAACTAAAATATGAGTAAAATAAAATAAAATCAAGTTCAAAAACAAAAAGCAAACAATATGAAAGACCCTACAAATAAGACTATGTGTCGTGGCCCGTGAGCGAGTAGCTGCGAGCTACAAACCAATCCACGTGGCTAGCTTGAACCACAACAACCTTGAGTGATAGCTGGCGCAAGCGACTGGACGTGAGTATAGTCACGTGGGCTAGTGAGAACAATATGACCGTTGGCAGCTAAACTTGTCGTTGGCCAACGGCTAGTTTTAGTATTTATTTAAAAAAAAACCCATTTGTTTATTCCATTTAACAAACAAAAACAATAAAAAACACTAAACAATCAAAAAACAACCTTCAATCTTCAAAAAAAAAAAAAAAATAGATCTGTCACAATGGGAAGGATGTTACCAACCGGCTATGGGGTTCCTAGATGAAGACGGGTATGGTACGAACACCGAACTCGAAGATAATCTTAGCCAAATGCCACCACTGTCTCTAGATTTTGTATTCCGGATTCGCAACCACCAGCCCCAACTAAGCGAGGCCAAAAAAGAGGTGGTGGCCGTAGTGGTCCGGCAGCTAGAGGTGGTGGCCGAGGACGGACGGCGGCCGACAGAAGTGGTGGTAGGGGTGGTGAACCACCCGAACAAGATTTACGACCAAAGCGGCAAGTAACGCCTTGGACGATGGAGGAGAAAATAGCCATTTGTCGAGCGTGGGTGGAAGTTTCGGAAGATCGAAAAACTGGTATAATTTTTTTTAACTATATATACGTTGCAAGTAATTCTTTTAACTATATATATATATATATATATATATATATATTATATATATGTACATATAGGGTTAGGATACTTTGAGAACTCGATGAGTCGTGAGAACTCGACGAGTCGTGAGAACTCGACGTAAAATGCGAAAAAAAAATTTGCACACTCGTGTAAAAACACGTAAACCCCGCTGTAAAAAAAATAAAAAAAAATACATTAATTTACGCCAATTTACACCGGTGCAACGGATTTTTATCCACGTGTAAGTATATTAATATTTTATTAATTATTTTATTGTTGATTAATTATGGACCACATATTCATTTTTTATTAAAAAAATTATGTGGTTATAAAGTGAGTTCCTATGGTTCTCATAACTCATAGGAGTTCTCAAAATATCTGGATCCTATATATATATATATATATTATTTGTAGCCGACTACCAACAAGGGAAGGTTTTTTGGAGACGTATTTGAGAAATCTTCTATTAACAAGTGAGGAGTCAAATGCATTCCCCGGATAAGATTTCCGGCTGGTGGGTCGAGATTAGAAAATATGTGGGCTTGTTTACAAACCTTCATAACAGGAACGCTAATCAAGTGCGGGTAAGTGGGTCTAGCGATCTTGATGTCTACCAGTTCACTTGCAACGAGTGGAAAGATGAGGTGTTATGCAAGTACAAGACCAACAAAATGTGGGATGAAGACTACTTGTGGAAAATCCTTCGTAATTGCTCTAAATGGGTGGAGCTAATTTCGATTGAAGACTTGAGCGAAGGCAGCTCATCAAAGCGGGCCAAAACCTCTTCATCGGGTGGGTATATCTTCTACACAAGCTCGGATGCTCACGTGGGGATTGACCTAAACTCTGATGAGGGTTTTCCCCTGTCCCCCTAGGTGGACCAGCTGGAAGGGACAAGACAAAAGCTAACCAATTCTCGGGGGAAATTAGCGAAATAAGGACTACAATGGAGATGATGGCGAAAGCTAAAGTCGATAAAGTAAGATTGAGGAACATGGACTTTTAAACGAGAGATTTTAGCAACCTCCCAATGCCTCGTCGAGCGATACTTCAACGAGAACAAGACCGTCTCATGAAGGAATTTGAACAAGAGCTAAACGACAAAGAGGAATAGTTTACTAGTTTTTTATGTTTTTTTTATTAATTATGTCTTTTTAATTTTTTTCATTAATGAATATTTTATGTTTATTATTTAATTTGTGTTACAAATTTAAATATTATATAAATTTAAAATAACAAAGTTTAAAAAATAATAATTTTATAAAAATGTATAAAGCTGCTGCTCACCTCTACCCACAACGGGATCAGGCTAGTGAGCTGCAGCTTTATCACCCTGCAAATCAGCGCTTACGTGGCTTAATATTAGAGGATAAAGCCATCACTCACCTCTACCCACAACACATAGTCTAAACAACAACTATAACATGTATTTTATTAATTATGGGCCATAACTTAATATTATGATAGCAAAACCGTTTTGCATTTAAAACAATTTAAATTTAACATATTGAATCTATAAGAAACAAAATATAAAATAAATAAATCGATTCGAATTCTAAACAACAAACAAATATAAAAAATCATACAAATAAATAGCAACTCTAACATGTGCTTTGTAAAATATTAGTCATAGCTTGAAATTATGATAGCAATGTTGTTTTGTATTTAAAACAATTTAAATTTAACATGTTAAATTTGTATAAAACCAAATATAATATAAAAGAAATCTAGTTCAAAGCCTAACGTTGAACAAATATGAAAAATTCTACCAATAAATAACAACTCTAACATGTGTTTTATAAACTATGGGTCATAACTTAATAATATGATAGCAATGCCTTTTTTCATATAAAACGATTAAAATTTAACATGTTAAATCTATATGAAACATAATATAAAATAAAAAGAAATCAAAGTTCAAATCCAAACAAAATACAATATGAAAAACACTACAAGTAAATATTATCTCTAACATGTATTTTATATATTATTGTAAGTGATTTTTATAATTTTATAGCATAAACATAATTTCAGCTAAAATATACCAAGTAGGCTAACAATCCAAAAAAATATTCAAATAACAAAGTAGTTTTATATGTAAAATAATTTAAAATTAACATGTTAAACTCAATATAAAATAAAAGAAATCATGCATGTTCAAATCCAAACAACAAACAATATGAAAAACAAACCTAGTAATTTATTTTCTATGGTTTTCATAATCTTATTCAAAGTAATACGTAAATGATTTTGTTATGAACATTTCAATTAAAACACTACATTTAATAAAGTCTTTAACACCAAGGATATTTAACATCAAAAACAATTTTAATTTAACAATTTAAATCTTTTAAATGTTATGTTTTACAAATCTGTATGAAACTCGAATTGAAATAAATGAATTTAACATGTCAAATTGATTTTTAAAAAGAAAACACAAATAATATGAATAAAAATATATGATCATTCAAAAATTAACTAGCAAATGAAAGAATTTCAACATTCAATATAAAATAGAATGCAAAGTTAGATTTCTATTACCTGATTCAGAATTGATTTATTGAAGTATCAAAGAATTGTCCGTAGGCTAACTAAACTTTTATAATGAAACTTGCAGGTTCAGTCATCAACAAGGCTCCATTCATGAACAACTAGTCTCATTCACCCTTTAAACAAATCAAAATTTGTCTTACGGATCATTACTGTGATTATGAGCTTCATCAAATCAATTGCATAATCGGCACAACACAAACCAAAATATAAAAGTGTTGCAACGACTGGACATGATATAAGTAATGATTTGGAGAATCTGCATACAAGTTTATGATACCAATGGGAATTGTTCAAGAGTCGAATCAATAGAGCATAGAAGAGGCAAGATTAACAACATGGCAAAAACAACAATGAAGTTGATATTGGAAACCACATAACTGAATATCGGTAACTTACAACTGGTAACTTATACAGTTCATTTACAGTTCAAAAACTGGATATATAGCTTCGAAACATGGAACTGGGCGTGTATACCAAACCGACCTTTTATCTTTCTTATTACTTTCATTACTCATTTTTGCAGTATGAATATGTTAATATTCATGAAATTGTGTTTATCATTTTCCAAATAAATTAAAAGAAACTAAGATTCTAAAAAGGCAAAACAACTAAGAGCCAAAGTAAACCGTTTTGACCAAAGTAAACCATTTTGACCAATCCAACCAGCCTGACTTGCCAGGTTTGCTGGTTTTCAGAGCAGCGGTTAGCATTAGGCCTAGTTCGTCAAACCTAACTAAACTAGAAATTGAACACTGCATTAAGGAAGATTATGTAAAGTAATAGTAGTAAAAGAGTATATTTTCCAAATCAATCTCAAGCCTGTTTTATAAAAGATTGCTTAAAGGCTCTAAAGTCCAATTTTTAAAATAATAAACCGCAATAAACTGGTTTTCCAAAAACCAACAACATGTAGTCAAAGGCACCCTAGGCGCCTAGACAAGGCAAGGCCAAAACGCTTTGTGGCCATCATGCTAACAACTAAAACTAGGCTTAGATATCCACATATGGCCTGCAACCAACCTAAACTAGAATCGCTAAACCAAATAAAAACATGTCTAAAACCACTACAAATGGTCTATTTATATTATTCTCCTTATTTAAAAAGTCTGTGCTTTTTAAGAGCCTTAGGCCTTCAACCACCTATACCAACAAACACATGGAAAATGTTCTGTAACTAAACTAAATCCTGAAAACCATTACATATTCAATTCATACTATCATCATTTTCCAAATTGTTTTTATCTAAACTACCTATCAATAAGAAACATTTGTATAAAAAATGGTTTTAGTATGATACAATATTAACAAGGAAGTAAAATCATGTTGGTATCCGCAACACGCCTAACAAATTTTATGTTTCATAACAACCTTTTAAATAACCAACTTGAATAAACAAAATTTGCAACAAATAACATTGCCCAAAAATAATGATGAAGACACAAATTCATATTTTATGATGAAACAATAGAATGAGAGAGATAGACCTTGGGCATTATGTGCAAAGAAAAGAATGGTACCAGTTTCATCACAAATAAGACACTTTGCAATTTGAATTTGTACAGCGCTAGAACAACTGATAATCTAAAAAATATATTAATAGCAAAGTTGTTTTAATTGTAAAATAATTTTAATTTAAAATGTTAAACTGGATATAAAATATAAGAAATCATGAATGTTTAATCCTAACAACAAACAATATGAAAACTTGCAATTTATTTTCTATGGTTTTTCTGAGTCTCGTAATTCAAATCATTAGTAAATAATTTTGTTATGAATATTTCAGCCAAACTATAGTGATTTTGAGAATATGAGAAAGTCGCTAATTCCAAACATCCAAAAACACATTCAATTTAACATGTTAAATCTTCTTAACGTTCTGTTTTACAAATATGTAAGAAACACGAATTTAATAAAAGGATTTAACATGTTTAATCGATGTTTTTTAGAAAATACCACAAATAATATTAATAAAAAAAATATAATCATTCAAAAATTGACTTAAAATGAAAGAAATTTTAGCATTCAGTCTACAAAAATAGTGAATGCAAAATTAGATTTCCATTTACCTGATTCAAGATAAAGATTTTTGTGTGAAGTCACTAGAGACAGATTATGAATCATTGAAGCTTCTGTGCATTCACCAGAGATAGATCCGAGTTTCTTTTCGGTCAACGGAGACAGATCGGAATTGTTGAAGCTTCTTTGCAATCAACAGAGACAAATCTAAATCGTTGAAGCTTATGTGCAGTCACTGGAGAAATATATGAGTTTTTGTGAAGTCATTAGAGATAGATCGGAATCGTTGAAGCTTCTGTGCAGTCACCGGAGACAGATTCAAGTTTATGTGTATTTATCAGAGACAAATCAGAATCGTTGAAGCTTCTGTGCAGTCACCGGAGACAGATTCGAGTTTATGTGTAGTCATCAGACATAGATCGTAATCGTTGAAGCTTCTGTGGAGTCACCAAAGACAAATCAGAGGCTTCTTTGCAGTCAATGGAGATAGATCAAAATCATGAAGTCTCCTCGTGGATCTCCCTCATTGCTCTGCCATGAAATTCTATTTAGGTTATGTCACACCCTCAAATTTCCACTTGCGGAGTTTTACCGTGAGGCGCATGACAAACCAGGATCCAAGTCAACGGTCACAATAAACAACTCTATATGAAGATGCATGACATTCAAAAAGACATAGTTTTCATAAACTCAAAATCAGTAGCGGAAGCATTAGACAAGTTACAAACCATAGACCCAAATATACCAAGTGTTTATTACAAAACATGAACTAAATCTAGACGCCAATGCAGACCCGTGCGCCTAGTTCCATTTGTTGCTACCTTAGCGACCTGAGAAAAACATGCCAAAAGACGTCAACATATAATGCTGGTGAGTTCACAGGTTTGTTCAATATGTTACCAAGTGTTACCAAAACGTTACCATGTCCATACTATATCAGTGTTACCAAGTACGCTAGCTAGGCGTATGTTTTATTACTATTACGATTGGAAACCATTACTAGACATGTTTAGCAATGTTTAGCATATATTTAAGTAGCCCGAATGTTCAGCATGATACCAATGTTCCAGTTCGAGACAACATGCACCCGCCCGACCCTCCAAGCCGACGAGTGGGGCAGGTCACGCCCAATAGATCTATCCACATTTCCCCGTTGTGCATCCCCGCACATTCATGGTTTCCCCGGGACTTCCAAAGATCGTATAGCAATACAAAGTTAAAAACCATAGTATGACATATGTTACCAAAATAGTTTAGCGCATGTTTTCTCCCCAAAAGTTAAAGCAGTAAAAGTGGGGCCGTGAACTCACCTTAGATAGCGTTCTTCGGTTACTAGTAAAAATGCTAAGCCCTTGATAATCCCTCTACCGGAGATCTATCAAAATGTTCACATAAGTGTTCCGACTAATAACCATAAGGTTATCTAGTCCCCGATTGTCCAGATCGTAACCAAGTATGTTTTAAAGCGTGTTTAAATGTTTAACCGACACACTAGACACCCGACATCCCGTTGGTGACTCATTACCCTAACTAATCAAGTACACATAGATTACACACAAGGTTCAAGCATAAAACACTTAGTTTGTATCAAAAATCTCATTTCTGCATCGGAACGGTCGAACCAGTCAGATAAAATCTCCTTCGCCCATTTTAAGTCTCCTTCGCCCGTTTTTAAACTCTCCTTCGCCGTTTTTCCACGTTCGACCGTTTGATCAGGTTCGCCCAACTTTTTCCAGGTTTGACCCTGGATTCTCTCCTTCGCCCATTCGTTTGGTCGAAGGAGTCCAGGTTCGCCCCTGTTGTACAAATTTTCCTAAAAACGCTTCAAACACATTCGAAACACCTGGAAACATCATCAAACACAGCAGTCAAGTATGATTAATTTATCCCTACAAATCCCCACCAATTTTGCCCCAAAACCACCTTGTTTTAATACTTTCCCAAAATGGCAAAAATTATGAAAACGTCATAATCATGCATGGATTCTTTACCCAATTTGGAAACTTTTGAAATCAATCCATATTCAACTTAAAAATGCTCAGTTTGTCGAGTGTTCGATTTTCCCAATTAGTTCTATTGATCATAACTATCATGCATCGAGTCTAGATTCGTTAAAACCCCCAAAATACCCATAATATCACCATCTAGTCATCTCTAACCCTAAACAACAATAAACTAGCATCAATAACAATCCTATATCATGTTTCTATCATAGATACAGCAGCAAATCATTGAACAACACATAACACCACATAATACATAATTAACATATGTTTATTATCATGAAGACCTATGTTAAATGATAAGTTTTTGGTTTAGAAAGATGTTTAAAAGGTTTTTATTGATAAAAACTTCCTTAGAACAGATCTAGACTTTTAGGGTTAGATAAAAAACGGATTAAAATGCCTTAAAAAGATTTAGGATTAAGAACACACCTTGGATTCTTGTTTAGATGTTGTAGATAGGTTAGATTATGAAAAAGAAGAGCAAAAACTCCTTCCTTAGTGATTAAAATCGTTTGAGAGTGTTTTGAGACGGTTAGGGTTTGTGAAATGGTGAAAAATGACAAAGTTTGGTATTTATACTAATCCTCCTTCGCCCCCTATCAGTGGTCGAAGGTAGCCTCCTTCGACCCTTTCACAGGGTCGAATAAGCCCTATCCTGGTCGAAGGGAATTCTTTCAATTCCACATCCCAGGTTCGCCCATTTACAAAGGGTCGAACCAAAGCATAATTCCTCCTTCGACCACTCGAAGTGGTCGAACCAGAACCCATGTTTATATAGTTTTCCAGTTTGTCGTGTTTAACGCATTCTAACACACCTTAACATATGAGCATGCAACCTTAGTTTATGTTTAACATATTTAAGCATGGATAATCATCTACACATCATTTAAACACATCTATGTATATAATCCACCACACGACCCATAATCTACATATACTCAATCAGTTTATGTAATGTCACCAACAACGGAACCCGGTACTAGTGTATTCCCAAAACGACTCCCAATGATCCTCCAGATCATTGAACCCTGGACAATCCTAACTTGACCCGACTCAACTAACCCAGTTAAGTCCGTTTATAAACGTTTCCCGCTAAGGTAGACTTAGATGTTACTAAAGTGTTTAAGCCAAATATGCCGGTTGTCACAGGTTATCTTCAAGAGACTTAAGTTTTTTTTAAACAATTGGACAAAAATACCCCTAGTTCCCTAGTTCCCCACTTTTTTGAGGTTTCCCATTGAACCCAACCCTATATATATATATATATATATATATATATAGGATGTGGATCATTAGAGAACCACCATTTAGGGAGAGAACCAAGGAACCAAGTGTGAACACAAAAACCCCTCTACCAAAAAATAAAAAAAATAATAAAAAATTTATTCAATGATAATTAAATGGACGAGAAGTGCATTCCACTATTATAGTTACCGTTTTTTATGGGTTTAGCTTTAAGGTTTAGTTTTTAGGTATCGTATGGGGGGTAGGTTTTTGGGGGGATAGTGTGGGGGTTTAGGTTTTTGGGGTTGGTGGTGAATAAACTTAAAAAAACCTCTATATAAAACTATAAAATAAGAAAACTGTACTACATTGGTTTTTTTGTTTGTGTTCACATTGGTTCCTTGGTTCTCTCCCTAAAGGTTGGTTCTCGCATGAACCATACCATATATATATATATATATATATATATATATATAGGGTAGGGATAATGTGGAAACCCACTCTTATAGTGAAAACTCTGGAAACTCTGACTTCCATATTTTATTTTATTTTTGAAAAAATTAGGGCATGTAATATACATGATTTTAAGCATTTTGGGCTAAAAAAAAAATCAAAAAAGCGCCGAGCACGTTTTTTTTTTAAAAATAAATAAATTTCGACTAACACATGTTAAGCCAAACTAACACGTGTTACCCATTTTTTACCCAAAGACGGTTTTTATTTAAAAAAATACGGCTCGGCGCTTTTTCGATTTTTTTGGCCCAAAATGCTTAAAATCATGTATGTTACATACCCTAAAATTTTCATAAGAAAAAAGTCGGGAAGTTAGAGTTTGTTAGAGTTTTCAAGGTTTTCACTATAACAAGGGTTTTCAATATAACCTTATACTATATATATATATATATATATATATATATATATATATATATATATATATATACAGGGTTTGGCTAAAATAAAAACCCTATTGAGTTGTGAAAACTCTAGAAACCCTATACAGACTGTTGATCAACCTTCATCAATGGGTAGGATTCATCCAAGTTATTTTATATTATAAAGGACGTATCCTTTTTCTTTGAATGAACTGGAAGGGTAGTATGGGTAAAGTGTTTTTATGGATATTGGTAAAAGTAATGTCATCATTTCAATTGATTCTGACAAAGTCTGATACCTTGCTTCACCCCATAAGACTAAAGAAATTTAAAACAAATTTCATTTCAATTCAACTTCACCTAAAAACAATCATTCATCTCTCTCTCATCAGAAAAACTCTTCATCTCTCTCATTAGAATACTAAGATTACTAGTATAAGTTTCGTTTTCTCTCTATCAAAAAGACCTTAATTTCTTTCTCTGATACCAAATCATTGTATGTCGAAGAACAGTTGGCGAGGATGATGGTGAAGAAGAACGAGATAGGGTTGGTGGTTGCCGGATCTTATGGTTAGTTGGTTACGCCTCCCTAGGTGAGTGTCTATGCTTAAAAGACACACTTTTGGATTTGCAAAGTTGTGCATACCTTAGTTGTACATATACCTTATGCTAACCTGATTGCAGAGTATTTTTTTTTTAATTCTGTAATAGACTATTAGTAAATGGTTTTCACTGTTTTTTTGGTTTATTGATTTTGAAACATGTTTCATTACATATTCCAAAAGAGGAAAAAAACTTTGGTCCACAAGTTTGTATAGTTTGTGTTTATCACATTACGAAACCCATTTGTGGTATTATAGAATGTTTATTTTTATGCTTATCTATCATTTATAAATTATGATATCAATTGGAAGTTAATTATCTTTGTACTAATTAACAACAGTAATAACATACATTTGGTATATGCCTTAGAAAATAATCAATTTATGATTAAACAAATTATGATTTTTTTTTATTTTTTATTTTTTTTGCAGGAAAGGAAGAAATGGGGAACGAGGAAAATATCTTACTTCTATGTAATTTATTCGAAATGTAATTGTAGCGACAATTCTTGTGCATCAAGGTCTTTTCCGCTAGACGTTTTAGGTCTAAGTAGAGTTACCATTTTACATATGTAACTTATAATGTTATTTGTGTACCAAAAGCGTTCAATATGTAATTTGCAATGTTAATTATGTTACTAGCAAATTTCACATATGTATGTAGTCGGTTACATACGTAAGTAGGATCGTTACACTTAATAAATGCAAGTATACTACGAAGTGATTCATGATTACGCATGGTTCAGATTCTAAGCACTTTTTTAGATATTTTTGTTTTTGGTTCTTTTCAATATGAATTTGTAGAAAATGTGTGGTTCTGGTCTAGTTGTTCAAAAATTACAATTACCTATGTGTGTATCATAAATACTACATATGTACCTAGCAGAATGCTCAAAATTAAAAGTAAAAAATTTAGCAAGACAACAATTGTTGGGTATGTAATAAGCATGCAACGTTACATTTGTAACTATATTGTTATATGTCATCGATATATATGATTTCATTTGCATATTTTCTTCTAATAACATTTGTCAGTTTAGGGTTGACGAGATGATGTCACATATTAATGTAACTTTATGAATGAAAATGTTACAATTAGTTTCACTTGTTTCCAGAAAATGCTACATTTAGTTTCACATGTTTACTGAAAAAGGTTACATGTTTACACAAATGGTTATATTTAGTTTCACACGTTACATTTAGTTGTTGGCCAATAAAATAAAGAATTAGGCCCCAACTCCATCTTGACTTTACATTTAGTAATATTGTAATATGTGTAACACATTTGTAAAAATGTTACATCTACGAACTGCACCATCTTCAAACTTGGAACGACCATATCTTCAATACTTGTACACATCTTCAAATCCGAATCTTCAAATTTTCTCAAACTTGTACCGGATCTTCAAACTTATACACATCTTCAAACCCACAAATTAAAAAAAAAATAGAAATATAAGAGAAATTAGATCTTGGTTTACACACGAAAAAAATTTAGTTTTTTTAATCTTCACAGCCATTAAAAAAATGTAAAAACAAAGAAAAATAACAATAATAATTTTAATAAAATAAAATGGGTAAATGTCCTTTATGTGAAAATACGTAGGAACTATGGATTATTCACAAGTAAATCTTTCTTTTCCAACAATATAATAAAGCCAGACCAATATTTAAATTTATGGTAAACAACATGGGTTTTATAGCAAATTCATATAATAGATTATAATTCCTATAATTCATATAATAGATTAAACCTCATACCCATATGGTAAACAACTAGTGCTTCCCTGGATGATCTACTCCTGTATCATTGCCACCTTGTAATCGTCCAAATCATTTCTTAATATATCCACCATTCTCCCTGTCTCTTCCTTGTATATGCCATAGTTCTAAAGTTCCGACCATTCTCTTCGGCCATAGATCTGAATCATTTCGGCCATAGATATGAAATTAACATCATAAAATTGACCCCATTGCTGGATCTTGAAACCACCAGATCATTTAACAACCAAACTGTTAACTGCTAGATCAAGAAACCACCGGATCTTAACTCACACATCGTCGATCGTAACCGTCTGTAGAACTGATAATGGTGGTGGTGTTAGGTGTTCTTATAGATCTAATAAAAGCATATGGGTATGAGGTTGAATGTGGATATGGGTTGAGAGAGAGAGAGAGAGAGAGATGCATTCAATTTTAAACAAGATATATGAATATATGAGAGAGATGTTATGTAAAAAAGAACTTTTGTGTCAGACATGTACAAAAAGGAGCTTGTATGCTCAGTCAACAAGATGGGTAATTTTACCATCTTGCCCTTATGTTAAATGTAGAAGAAGGGAGATGTGAAAGGATGCTAACTATTGGATGGGTTTCTAGAGTTTTCACAACTCAATAAGGTTTTCATAGGATACATAGCCTATATATATATATATATATATATATATATATATATATATATATATATATATATATAGGAGATGGATAAAATGGAAACCCTCTGAAACGGAAAAACCCTAGAAAACTCCTACTTCCCGAGCTTTTTTTTTTTTTGAAAATTTTTACATATGTAATATACATGTTTTTAAGTGTTTTGACCCAAAAAAATGAAAAAAGCACCGAGTGGTTTTTTTTTAAAAAAAATAAATAAGGTTTGCAGGGTAACATACGTTAGGGCAGTAATAGACGTATGTTATTTATTTATTTTTTTAAAAACCACTCGGTGTTTTTTTCATTTTTTTGGCCCAAAACACTTAAAAACATGTATATTACATATGTAAAAATTTCAAAAAAAACTCGGGAAGTAGGAGTTTTCTAGGGTTTTGCGGTTTCAGAGGGTTTTCTTCCCTATACTTATACTATATATATACTTATACTATATATATATATATAATATATATATATATATATATATATAGTGTAAGTATATGAAGAAAACCAACTTTATAGTGTAAACCATGAAAACCTATCATGTGGTTGTTATTGTGCCACATCACCTAAAGAAAAAATGTTATTATATTGTATCCAAGGGCACTCAAGTAATTTCCACCCCTTGTCACTTCACCCATCAAAGTTCCATCATTTCTCTACATTTCTCTTTATTTCTTTCCTTTAAATCTCTATTTCTCTCTCATTTTCATTTTTCAAACCCAAATTCAAGTTTGAATCTCTCTCTTTATCAAAATCCAGATTTCAAAATGCATCTTCTTCAAATTTGAATTTCATAAACCCAATACACATACCCATTTCCCTCTATTCTCCCCATTATCATCTAAAGCTCTTATAACCTTCATCTCCTTCTCATTCTAATATGGAATTTAATATATCATCTGAACATCAGACGATGATAGGGTGAAACAACACCTAGTCAACAGTAATATTCATCGTCTTTGTTGTTTCTAGATCCTTTCTTGGATGGCGAATCTTGAGGCATCTAGCAAGGGTATGTAGTAAATTTTTTATTGGATTGTATGTTGGAAGGATTTGTGATCTGAACTAAGTCAGTTATAGATCGATAGATAGTTAGGTTTTTAATTATAAGTTGGATTGATTTATTGTTTCTCAAATTCTTTAATTTAATTTGTTTTTTTATTATAAGTAAGATCTCTAAATTCTTTAATTTATGTTTTTCTTCTTCTGATGTATTAGTGGGAGGATTGAAACCATGTTTTCCTTTTGTTGCTGATGTAATAGGGGTAGGATTGAAACCATGGTTAATGTATGGAAGGTAATTATAATGTCTTTTGTGTTTTGGATATATGCACTCCATGTGTTTGATGAAATGCCTGACTGGGTTAACATGTGTTACTTCTGTTTAATATGTTTGATGAAATGCCTGACTGGGTTAACATGTGTTGTTCTGTTAGTATGTTAGAAGTTAATAGTGAATGTATGGAAGGTAGTTATAAGGTCTTTTGTGTTTTGGATATATGGATGTCTATTTAAAGTTAATGGTGAATGTATGGAAGGTAATTATAATGTCTTTTTGTGTTTTGGATATATGCACTCAATGTGTTTGATGAAATGCATGACTGGGTTAACATGTGTTATTTTTGTTAGTATGTTAGAAGTTAATGGTGAATGTATGGAAGGTAGTTAGTTATAAGGATTTTGTGTTTTGGATATATGGATGTCCATTTGTAGTTAATGGTGAATGTATGGAAGGTAATTATAAATGATTTTTGTGTTTTGGATATATGCACTCCATGTGTTTGAGGAAATGCCTAACTGGGTTAACATGTGTTACTTCTGTTAGTATGTTTAGAAGTTAGTGGTGAGTGTATGAGAAGTTAGTTATAATATCTTTTGTGTTTTGGATAAATGGATGTCAATTTAAAGTTAATTGTGAATGTATGGAAGGTAATTATAATGTCTTTTGTGTTTTGGATATATGAACTCCATGTGTTTGATGAAATGCATGACTGAGTTAACATGTGTTACTTCTGTTAGTATGTTTAGATGATGAGTTGGTCACACCGTTTAACACCTCATATATTGTTTTGCAGTTGATAACGAAGACCCCCCACCGGTTATGTTAACATACGAAGTCGAAGGAATCCGAGAAAAATATGTAGAAAACCTTTTGAATAACGTCTTCTTTTTGGTATTCAAGTTATAAAATTACTAGATTTATTTTATTAAAGTGATCAGTAGTTTGTAATGATACTTTGTAATAACGTATGTTAATAGTTTGTATGCTATATTTCTCAATAAACTTATTAAGTTAAAGTGGTCAATAGTTTGTAATAATACTTTGTAATAATGTGGGTTACAAAATAACACGTGTTAACCTCTCATGCAAAATTAACACATGTTACCCATTCCATGCAGTTCATTTGAATTTCTAGGTAGGTTTATCTCTTTTTTCAATAGTTTGTAATGATAGTTTGTAATAACGTGTGTTAATAGTTTGTATGTTTTTTTATTTCCTAGTAAACTTATGAAGTGAAAATTATAGTGGTAAGCAAGATAGGGTAACATATGTTAACAACAGGAAACTCATAGATACCTTTGATGCAATCTTTTTTTCATAATTTTTTGATTCACCAGAAAGATGGGAGGGCATGTGAGATGGGATAACACATGTTACAAAAACTTCATTTGTGCCTAGTAAACTTCTACTCTTTTGGTGAAATATTCTGCCTTAATATGTGATGTACAAATATCAAATATTTATATAACCCTATAATGGATGGTTGGTGTTAGTTTCCGTATGTGGTCCACTGTTAAACATATGTTATTCCTAACACGTGTTATCTTATCATGTGTTAACATGTGTTACCCCTAACACGTGTTATCACATCTCGCATACCCTCCCATCTTCTTTTGGAATCGAAGAATTATAATAGGACATCCATAAAAGGGTTTGAAAATGGCGATGTAGTCAATCAAAACATACAAAAAGAGGGTAAGAGCAGACAGACAAAAGGGACAACAAAAAAACTAACATGTGTTAAATGTTGCCACATGATAAGATAAGGTTCAAGCCAATAATATGTACCAACTAGTGACTGGCTCATGCATTACTAATAGGAACTTAAATCAAAAGGGGACACCAAAGTCGGGCCACATAGTTTTTATCCATCACGTGTTAACATGTGTTATCCCATTTCATACGACCTCCCATGTTTTTTGGAAATCAAAATAAACTGTACCAGGAGTTTGACTTACCATTACAATAGGACATCCATAAAAATAAACTAACATGTGTTAAATGTTGTCCCATGATAAGATAAGGTTCAGGACATTAATATGTACCAACCAGTAACCTGGTTCATGCATTACTAATAGGAACTTAAATCAAAAGGAGACACCAAAGTCGGGCCACATAGCTTTTATCCCATCATGTGTTAACATGTGTTATTCCTAACATGTGTTATCCCATATCATATGCCCTCCCATTTTTTTTGGAATCAAAATAAACTATACCAGGAGTTTGACTTACCATTACAATAGAACGTCCATAAAAATAAACTAACATGTGTTAAATGTTGTCACATTATAAGATAAGGTTCAAGACATTAATATGTACCAACCAGTAACCTGGTTCATGCATTACTAATATGGAGTTACTAATAGGAACTTAAATCAAAAGGAGACACCAAAGTTGGGCCACATAGCTTTTATCCCATCTCATATGCCCTCCCATTTTTTTGGGAATCAAAATAAATTGTACCAGAAGTTTGACTTACCATTACAATAGAACATCCATAAAAATATACTAACATGTGTTAAATGTTGTCACATGATAAGATAAGGTTCATGACATTAATATGTACCAACCAGTAACCTGGCTCATGCATTACTAATAAGGAGTTACTAATAGGAACATAAATCAAAAGGAGACACCAAAGTCGGGCCACATAGCTTTTATCCCATCATGTGTTAACATGTGTTATTCCTAACATGTATTATCCCATCTCATATGACCTCCCATATTTTTTAGGAATCAAAATAAACTGTACCAGGAGTTTGAGTTACCATTACAATAGAACATCCATAAAATAAACTAACATGTGTTAAATGTTGTCACATTATTACATAAGTTTCAGACCAAATTTCAGTTTCCACTTCATAAGTTTATGAAGAAATAAAGCATACAAACTATTAACACATGTTATTACAAAGTATCATTAAAAACTATTGACCATTTTAACAAAATAAATCTAGTAATTCTATACATTGAGTACCAAAAAGAAAACGTTATTCAAAATGTTTTTCTACATATTTTTCTCGGCTTCCTTGGACTTCATATGTTAACATAACCGGTGGGGGTCTTCATTATCAACTGCAAAACAATAGATGAGGTGTTAATCGGTGTGACGAACTCATCATCTAAACAAACTAACAGAAGTAACACATGTTAACCCAGTCAGGCATTTTCATCAAACACATGGAGTGCATATATTCAAAACATAAAAGACATTACAATTACCTTCCATACATTCACCATTTCTAACACACTAACAGAAGTAACACATGTTAACTCAGTTCGACATTTCAACAAACACATGGAGTGCATATATCCAAAACACAAAAGACCTTATAACTACCTTCCATACATTCACCATTAACTTCTAACATACTAACAGAAGTAACACATGTTAACCCAGTCAGGCATTTCATCAAACACATGGAGTGCATATACCCAAAGACAAAAGACATTATAACTACCTTCCATACATTCACCATTAAGTTCTAACATACTAACAGAAGTAACACATGTTAACCCAGTCAAGCATTTCATCAAACACATGGAGTGCACATATCCAAAACACAAAAGACATTATACATAACCCTTTTTCTTTAAACAATATAAACCCTTTTTCAGCAAAAGACATTATAATTACCTTTATATACGTTCACCACTGCCTATTATTATATCTACGAAAAAAAAAACATGATTAAACATGTTTTGGGGCACACTAAAAATAAAGCAAACCAAGTAAAAAAAAATCTTTCCTCTTTATTGTTATAATATAGAAAGAGGGAAACCCATCAAACACACAAAGAGGGGAACCCATCAAACACACAAAGAGGGAAACCCATCAAACACACAAAGAGGGGAACCCATCAAACACACAAATCTTCTATCTTTATTGTTATAATATAGAACCCCTTTTGTAAACATATAAATTAAATTTAATCAAAAAATTATATACGAAAATAGGGGAACCCATAATCGATTCAAAACCATAGATAAAACCATATTACCTTCTGTGTGAGACAAAAAAACGATTGATAGTGAGAGAGACGGATGAGTGGAAAGAAGGAAGAATGACAAAGGGTTTAGTTTGATGATGATGGGTTTTGTTGTTGTGACAAAGACGAAGATAGAGAGACGAGTTAGGTTGATGATGAGGGTCTACTTTGATGATGATGGGTTGAGAATAAATGAGATTTTTACTTTGATGATGATCGATCTTGTTGTTGTGAAGAAGAAGAAGCACATGGATGAGAGAGAGAGAGAGAGGGTTTGTTTTGGGTTGTAATCGTATAAGTTAAGAGGGCGAGTGAGAGAGAGGGTTTGTTGTTGTCTTGATAATGGAGAAGAAGAAGTTAGAGATACAGAGAGGAGGGTTTGATTTTAGGTGGGATGGGGAGAAGAAGAAGAAGTGACAGTTGATGTGATGGAGAGAGAGTAGTTATAATATTATTGTTGTTATCTTCTAAGATTACCATATTACCCTTTTGTAATATAATAATACTAATTGAAACAAAAAAGTCTTCAAATCAATATCATCCATTGATCATATTGGATGGATGGTCAAGATCAAGTTTCCATGGTTTCCACTCTAAGAGTGGGTTTTCATAATATCCATCAAGTTACGAAACCCATTTGTGGTTTTATAGAATGTTTATTTTTATGCTTATCTATCATTTATAAATTATGATATCAATTGGAAGTTAATTATCTTTGTACTAACAACAGTAATAACATACATTTGGTATATGCCTTAGAAAATAATCAATTTATGATTAAACAAATTATGATTTTTTTTATTTTTTATTTTTTTTTTGCAGGAAAGGAAGAAATGGGGAACGAGGAAAATATCTTACTTCTATGTAATTTATTCGAAATGTAATTGTAGCGACAATTCTTGTGCATCAAGGTCTTTTCCGCTAGACGTTTCAGGTCTAAGTAGAGTTACCATTTTACATATGTAACTTATAATGTTATTTGTGTACCAAAAGCGTTCAATATGTAATTTGCAATGTTAATTATGTTACTAGCAAATTTCACATATGTATGTAGTCGGTTACATACGTAAGTAGGATCGTTACACTTAATAAATGCAAGTATACTACGAAGTGATTCATGATTACGCATGGTTCAGATTCTAAGCACTTTTTTAGATATTTTTGTTTTTGGTTCTTTTCAATATGAATTTGTAGAAAATGTGTGGTTCTGGTCTAGTTGTTCAAAAATTACAATTACCTATGTGTGTATCATAAATACTACATATGTACCTAGCAGAATGCTCAAAATTAAAAGTAAAAAATTTAGCAAGACAACAATTGTTGGGTATGTAATAAGCATGCAACGTTACATTTGTAACTATATTGTTATATGTCATCGATATATATGATTTCATTTGCATATTTTCTTCTAATAACATTTGTCGGTTTAGGGTTGACGAGATGATGTCACATATTAATGTAACTTTATGAATGAAAATGTTACAATTAGTTTCACTTGTTTCCAGAAAATGCTACATTTAGTTTCACATGTTTACTGAAAAAGGTTACATGTTTACACAAATGGTTATATTTAGTTTCACAGGTTACATTTAGTTGTTGGCCAATAAAATAAAGAATTAGGCCCCAACTCCATCTTGACTTTACATTTAGTAATATTGTAATATGTGTAACACATTTGTAAAAATGTTACATCTACGAACTGCACCATCTTCAAACTTGGAACGACCATATCTTCAATACTTGTACACATCTTCAAATCCGAATCTTCAAATTTTCTCAAACTTGTACCGGATCTTCAAACTTATACACATCTTCAAACCCACAAATTAAAAAAAATAGAAATATAAGAGAAATTAGATCTTGGTTTACACACGAAAAAAATTTAGTTTTTTTAATCTTCACAGCCATTAAAAAAATGTAAAAACAAAGAAAAATAACAATAATAATTTTAATAAAATAAAATGGGTAAATGTCCTTTATGTGAAAATACGTAGGAACTATGGATTATTCACAAGTAAATCTTTCTTTTCCAACAATATAATAAAGCCAGACCAATATTTAAATTTATGGTAAACAACATGGGTTTTATAGCAAATTCATATAATAGATTATAATTCCTATAATTCATATAATAGATTAAACCTCATACCCATATGGTAAACAACTAGTGCTTCCCTGGATGATCTACTCCTGTATCATTGCCACCTTGTAATCGTCCAAATCATTTCTTAATATATCCACCATTCTCCCTGTCTCTTCCTTGTATATGCCATAGTTCTAAAGTTCCGACCATTCTCTTCGGCCATAGATCTGAATCATTTCGGCCATAGATATGAAATTAACATCATAAAATTGACCCCATTGCTGGATCTTGAAACCACCAGATCATTTAACAACCAAACTGTTAACTGCTAGATCAAGAAACCACCGGATCTTAACTCACACATCGTCGATCGTAAACCGTCTGTAGAACTGATAATGGTGGTGGTGTTAGGTGTTCTTATAGATCTAATAAAAGCATATGGGTATGAGGTTGAATGTGGATATGGGTTGAGAGAGAGAGAGAGAGAGAGAGAGAGAGAGATGCATTCATTTTTAAACAAGATATATGAATATATGAGAGAGATGTTATGTAAAAAAGAACTTTTGTGTCAGACATGTACAAAAAGGAGCTTGTATGCTCAGTCAACAAGATGGGTAATTTTACCATCTTGCCCTTATGTTAAATGTAGAAGAAGGGAGATGTGAAAGGATGCTAACTATTGGATGGGTTTCTAGAGTTTTCACAACTCAATAAGGTTTTCATAGGATACATAGCCTATATATATATATATATATATATATATTATAATTTATATATATATATATATATATATATATATATATAGGAGATGGATAAAATGGAAACCCTCTGAAACGGAAAAACCCTAGAAAACTCCTACTTCCCGAGCTTTTTTTTTTTTTGAAAATTTTTACATATGTAATATACATGTTTTTAAGTGTTTTGACCCAAAAAAAATGAAAAAAGCGCCGAGTGGTTTTTTTTAAAAAAATAAATAAGGTTTGCAGGGTAACATACGTTAGGGCAGTAATAGACATATGTTATTTATTTATTTTTTTAAAAACCACTCGGTGCTTTTTTTCATTTTTTTGGCCCAAAACACTTAAAAACATGTATATTACATATGTAAAAATTTTCAAAAAAAACTCGGGAAGTAGGAGTTTTCTAGGGTTTTGCGGTTTCAGAGGGTTTTCTCCCTATACTTATACTATATATATATACTTATACTATATATATATACTTATACTATATATATATATATATATATATATATATATATTTTGTGTTTGTATTGTGATATCACTAAAAAAGAAGTGTCAGGTCCAAATAAAAGGACCACGTACGACACCAAGTAGATAAATTTAGTTCAATGTGAATCTAAAATACCTAAATTTTATCCTATCAGTGAGGATAATGAAATGATCTAAATCATATATGTATTCTCATAATAAATTAGTACTAAGAAGAGACAAAAAAAAACAGTAGCATAGTAGCATTTCATTAAAACAAAATAGACGTCAAACCGATGAGAATTTTGTTATGGAATTATTAATATGATGTAACCCATCATCCATGTAATAAACATTAAGTCTTTTCCAATACCATTATTTCAAAATATTATTAAAAAGTAAAACTAATGATAGCTCCACAAGTTGTAAACAGATGTTAGAAGCGTCCACAAACGACCGATCATCCGTAGCGGTCTGCCGCGGCGGACTCACCAGCATTCCTTTAGCCATATCAACCAATAAATTGGGCATATGAAAGATCGCTTCTTCATCAATGAACTCATCATTCTTAATAAGAGCGTGTTGCTCGTCGTCTCGGGCCATAAACATTTTCATCAACTCAGCCGCTTCCCCAGCTGCACTCCTTATCAAGGCAGGCTCTGGGGACTCTGGCACTCGATATGATCCCACAAAGTCTGGGAAGTTCAGCGCCACATCACGACCCTTCAATGTCAAAGCTGCTACATCATAGGCAGCTGCAGCCATTTCCGCGGTTAGGTATGTCCCAAGCCATATACGAGTGGCTTTACGTGGTTCACGAATTTCGGCCACCCATTTGCCATTTCGGCTACGTATTCCATGAAGGATCGGGTGTTTCCCAGTGGTGTTTAGGGTGGTTCGTGTAGAGTAGGAGTTACTCATGGTGGTGGTTCGACTTTGTGCATGTGTTGTCAGTTGTGTATATAAGTACAAATGGAGGGTATAGTGTGTGAAAAAAGAGTTGATGAATCCGTGGACAAATCGTGTTTCTATTATTCAAAAACATATACACACAAAAAATATGAGATTAACTGTTGTCTTTTATCTACTGATATGACTTGGATTACATCCTTAATTAGTTATAATTTGTATGTTTTATATACCAAATTCTAAATCAATGTTTTAAAAACCGGTAAATGCCGGCCGGTTATATCGGTATTACCGTTTTTGGATAGAAATCCGGTATGAAACACTCCGGTAATATGGGAAACGGTATCGATTTTATACCGCCGGTAAAATCCGGTATATCGGTTTGAACCGCTATACCGGTACCGGCATAGGTTAATTTCTGGGTTATTTTTAGATTGTTTTTTATTAAGGAATAACTTTTAAAAATTAAAAACTCTATATTATCTTTTGGAGTATTCTTTTTAATTATCGATTAACTTTTTTATAGTATTTTAGTATGTAATTATGTACTTTTAGATTATTTTTTTGTGTTAGGGTTATAATTTATGAAATTATATAGCTAACTACTTAACTCGGTTGAACCGCCCGGTATAACGCGGTTCAACCGGTTAAACCATTTTTTTTAGCCAAATTCGGTTTAACTAAAAAAACCGGTTTTTAAAATATTGGTTTTAAATTGTTACGTTCGGTTTTTTTCTATATAATACAATGCAAATGGAATCGAAAACATTATAGCCCAAATTTAAAAACACAATGACTACATAGACTTCTCATACTTTGTACTAAAACACACAATGGTCTAGATTCATCCTATAATATTTTTATTTAGTTTAATTTATACTAGATGACAACAAAGGGCAACAAGGTAAAATGACATTTCTGAAAAAAAATCAAATTTTCACTGCGGGGTTTATACCGCGAGGCGCGTGACATACCAGGATCCCATAGCCATAAGTCAAAAGAATGACTCTAAATGCCCAAACCATTTAGTTCGTTATTGAAAATCAAGTTTAGCGTTTACCAAAAAGTTTAGTTAAGTTGCGGAAGCGTAAATCAAATATAATCATTTAAGTTCATGCGCAAAACAACGCGCCCAGAATAAAACAGTTGAATGTAAAGCAAAGTGTAAGTGAAGTAATGTTCACAACCCATGACACAATGATGCATGTCCTATCGTGCTCCGAACCTAGAGACCTGCAAAAGCATGCTAGCGTGTGTCAACATAAAGTCAGTGAGTTCACAAAGTAAGGTAAGTAAAAGTGTAGGTTTCCCAAACCAAGTACCACTAGTTCAGCGTATGCCAAGGGTAGCTAACCCATTCATGATAACTAAACAAGGATATACCGAATTGATATTTGAACGATGCACTCGCCCCGCGAGCTGGTTTTTGCCTCCCATCATTGTCTATCAACAATGATAAAGTCTAAGGTCATAGTTCACGCCCGGCTCCCAGCACGATGTGAGGTTTGTCAAACCTAATAGCGCTATCAACTAGTAACCCGCTTTCCATAACCCAGAAACTCATTCGGTAAATAGTGAAGGACTTTCGTGATAGAGTGTAGTTTAGTTCATCAAGGACAAAAGATTTGAAACTAGTAAAATGCGATTCCTCCAGGAATCAGTGTATCTCAACCCGAGATAGAATAAGCAGAACCCAATTCTCCCCCGGAATCAATCCATCCCAAAACCCGGGACAAAACAGTAGTCCAAACCTGGACTAGAAAAGTTAAGTAAGTTGTCTCCCCGAGACGCATGTTTTTGAGAAAAAGTAGTGAAACTCACCTTAGTATGCAACCAAGTAAATCCAAACTTCCAAAGTAGGGTGTGCTACCGACTCCCTATTACATGTGTCACTAAGTGAGTATATGTTTAATATCATTACACCATATAACCCCTTTGTCCAAGACGCTTAAAAGTTCAAAATCGTGTAAGTGACACCTAACGATTCTACATGCATAAGTAAACCCTACGGACCCCTTGGTGAATATGTTGGTTATCATTAGTTTTACACTTCATATGCATCTCATATAAGTGTCCATTCAAGTTCATGTCAAATACATACCACATAAGACTCCAAATAGTCACATAAACACACATACACAATCTGCGTTTTTAGGACAGATTATGCGCCATGACAACTAATTTATTAAAAATACTTATCCAGTGATTTAGACTCCCAAACTTTTACTAAATATCCCAGGGGGTCTACTGGACAAATACATATTTTTATTTTGTGATAAAACCTTGCACATAAATTATGAAAAATCACGCAACACAGCTATGTTCAGAAAATACAAACAACAGATCAGATTAGTAGAAAAATTCCCAAAAATCATGTATTCATCCAAACGGGATGAATTCACTTGGAAAAGCCAAGTTATTTCAATTTCGACCTACTGTCCAAATTTCATAACTTAATTCTTTTCAAAACTCGAGTTATGATTGTTTAAAGTTGACCCAGTTTATTAATCCGAAAATCTGATATGACCTTTAATCAAAGAAAATTCCAAAAACTTATCAAACGACGTTCAAATCAGACGATTTTGCCCATTATGAAAACCTAAGACCATGTATAATAGAACCATGCAAATAAATCATCAAAACCAACATGTTTAAGTCACGTAACAGACCCTACAAGTCGACCCAAACATTCTGTCCAGATTTTAATCATGCATAAACTCTTATTTAAACTACTCACGTATGCATATAATCGATCAACGATAATCAAAAACCATCATTAAACACTCATAGGACCTAACATGATCAGAACCTTACATAATACATGCAAAACCACAAACCCTAAAGGCCTACAACATCATAAACTTGCATATCATGCAACCTATCAACTACTAATCCCATAAGATTATGTTTAACCCATTCAATCTTTATAAACCTCAAGTTTTAATCTTTATGAAAATGTTTCAGACCTGGACAAACTTAGTTATGATGTTTAAAACATATTAAAGAATATTAAAACACAAGATATTGAATATTATACCGCAAGCACTTCAAAACTATCAACCGATTGCTCTCTAAGCTTCCCGGTCGATGTTCTTGAGCCTTAGAAGGTGTTTGGGGTTAATATTTTCGTAACTAGGCAGTAGGGGGCGATTAAGATTGAGTTTAGGGGATACATGAGGCTTAAGATTGTTTAAATATGGGTTTAAGTCGGTTTAGTTGCGTCAGAATCATGTGCGCGGCCACTCGGAGAGAGTGAGTGGCCGCTCACTCCTCCCCGGCCCGCTCCGGGTGGCCTGCTTTGTTGTACCGCGTGTTTTCTTTGATGTTTTCGCTATTTTGGACCATAACAAGTGTAACCCCATGTGTTAAGACTCCAACCATCCTAATGGTCCACCCGTTACGATTTTTATTAACGTTTTCGTTTAAGTTCGCGTAATCACACATAGTTTGCACATAGTTTCACATAGTTTCATAGAAGTACGTAATTGCAATCAATCTCAATCAATTAATTCACAATTATCTAATTTCACCGTTCACCAACGTCCGAGGTTGACTACTCATGTATATAGTCTGGTAATTCCCCGAATTACCACTTCATGCAGTTATTAACCTATAATTGTGCGACGTGTGACTTAACTAGCTAACCCTAGTTAAGTAGAATGCATAGAATGTAACTAGAGTTCAGTTAAAGTGAGAACATGAAATTGTGGGGTATCACATCCGGAGTGATAGAATCTGTCCACACAATTGAAGAAATTCTCCTTTTGAACTCATCATCACTACACAATGCACTACCCACCTACAAAAACACAAAAAACATGGAAACAAACGCACTGAATTAGAAATTTGGAGGCATTCACATTAAAATACATAAAAAGATATCAAACGCACTCATACATAATTTTGGACGCACTCACTGCAATGTAATCCAAATAAAACACTGTTTAAACGCACTCGTATAGAAACAGACGCACTCTTTAATTAAAATAAAATATATCATTCGGACCTTATCAGAAACCTTCTTCATGATATGCCACATACATAGTCTGTGGCTGCTATTTTTTAAAACCAACTGGATTGCATTTTTCATAGCAGGATCTTGATCAGTTACAACCACTTTTGGATGCTTTCCAAAACATTTGGAAAACGATTATAACAACCATGTATATGATTCAGATGTCTCTGATGACAACAACCCTGGCCCAAGTGTGACATTCCGGCAGTGGTTATCAATTCCGGTAAATAGTACAAAAACTATCTTGTACCTTCAAAAATAAATTAAAAAACTAAAAACATATAACAGTTGGATATCAAGCTTAAAAATTAAAATTTAAAACATACTTATTAGTGTTAAATGTTGCATTAAACGAAATCACATCTCCCAATTCCATATAATTCCTCTTGCATAAAGCATCAGCCCAAAATAAACCAGTTAATGCATTCTTTTGATCCACGGAATACTCAAATGAAAAATCTGGAAGGAACTTCTTCTTATCCCTAAGCCTAGACACAATCATATTTGCATCATACTCACCAATAAAGGTGTTTAATCCACCTTTAAAGTTCTTACAATCAGTTGCAGTTGCACCAACATGCTCAAAAACCTCCATACTTAGTCTTCATAATGTTAAAAGCTTTGACAGGACCCATGTTCGATGAAGACAGCTCACATATCATCTATTCTTGAGTATGTGTCAGCTTCCTATTTGCTGCTAGAAAAGGAATGTCACTTTCATGTACAAAAGGATGATTATGATTATGACTTTCCTTAAAGTCATAAACCTTGAATTTCTTTCCATCCTCAGCAGTTAACCTAATATGTGCCAGACATCCAGTCCGGATAGAAGGCCTTTTCCTTGACTTAACATCTTTATTAGAACTCTCTTCACCTACTTTGACTGGCATAAAACCCTCCTTATAGCATACAAAGTACCTAAGTCTTAGAACACCTTTTCGCACATCTGACGTACCCTTTCGAATAGCATAACCACCAGCCTTTGCATATTTGGCATAAAACTCGTGTGCATGCTCAATAGTATGAAACTCCATATTGACTGCAGGTTTGAGAGAATCAGCTACATCAGGGATATATGTGTTACTAGATTGGTCATCAACAGGAACATCAGTTGCAACACCTTCAAAAGTATCAGTAAAACAAACGCACTTAGTAAAACTACAAACGTACTATGTAAGATGATAGTTTGCAAAGCTCAGACGCACTCGTTAATAAACTTAGACGCACTCATATAGTATCAGTATCAAAAATAATTAGATACATTTTGAACGCACTAATGACATAACTTAAACGCACTTTATTATGATCAGTATTCAAAAAAAAAAAAAAAGAAACTACAATACCTTGAACTCTGAATTCGTTGATGAGGTTCAAACTATGAATATCAACATCTTGGTTAGTGTTTTCTATCAAGTCTGAATACACATAAAAACATCATATTAACAAAAAAATTAAAACACGGGTCTCTGTTTTGACTCAAAAAACAGAGCATGATGATCATACAATGAAAAGCATTATAATCAGGCACTGAATTCGAATTATCAGCAGAAACTCTCTGCTCGTCAACAGACAAGTTTAAATCTGATAAACAACAAACAAAAATTAAACAAAAACTAATGAACAATGGATTAATTAACTATGAACACATGTACCGAACATGATGAATTGATCGAGTTAACTGTAATCGTGATGATCAAATTGAGATTAAATCGTAATTGGATTGAAACGTAATGTGTGTGTGATCGTCTGGTGTTTTATAATTCAAAT
The DNA here is from genome assembly GCA_030844895.1 of Ambrosia x helenae. Classification (NCBI taxonomy): domain Eukaryota; kingdom Viridiplantae; phylum Streptophyta; class Magnoliopsida; order Asterales; family Asteraceae; genus Ambrosia; species Ambrosia x helenae. Next base: position 18,799,431 of record CM061227.1, on the reverse strand, counting down.
TCTGATTTGAAAAATCGTTTCCAAAAATAACGAACGAGATTAACGTAATCAGTTACGTGTGAAAAAAGACTGTAATGCCCTTGGGTTTAACTGATATTAACATTAATTATAGTTTGGTTAGGTTAACTGGAGTTTGGTTAACAGGATACATGGCATCACCTGGTGGCTTCTTATGCTTCTCACGTTAATAAACTTTATATCGTATACCTTCTCAATATATATTACGAATTTTGGTTCTATTTGACTTAACAAATTATTTTGTACTAGTGGGTAGCGCGTTGCTGCGGGACTAAAAATTGCATCAACCTATATGTGTTCATTAGGATGCAAATTTCATTTAAATTTTACTACATAAACGATATATCAAATAACGAATCGAATAAATACAACAAACTATATGTATTCATTATGCTCGCTTATGTATTCTCATCTTTTGAATACAATGAGTTAGATTAGAAAGTTTTTTTTTTGTTTTTACAACATGAAGTAAACAATCAAATTAACATAAATAAAAAAATTAACAGAAAAAACTATTAACATTGCTAAAGAAAAATGAAGGACTAAAAGAATTACACATACAAATACACATCCTTTATCATGTACTTTAGTTAAGGAAAATTAAGAAAACACATATAAAACCTTAATGAAGCTGGCTGAAACAGAAGTTATAAGAAAAGAGAGCAGAAGACAGTGGGTTGTTCGACTCCTCTTTTTTGTAGGAAGGATGTGGCTCGAATTACGGAGCTTGAATGACAAAGTCACCGCATAGTCTTGAATATATATACACAAGCAGGTCATATGAAGAGCCTCAAGATTACTTCAAGTTTGAATTGAATACATAATTCAATTGAAATGAATTGCAAGACTTTGTGTTTATTAAGGAGTTTTTACCTCTCTTCATATTTTCCAATTTAACACATTCTAACTCCCTATTTATGACTATTACATCTTTTCATATTCTCCAATTTAACACTCTTTAACCTCTCTATTTATGATTAAAAGTCTAATTTACCCCATCCAATGCATCAACTATTTGTACTTTAAGCAATCACACTTGTAATTACTTAAATTTGTCAGGTATCCTCCTCACATGCTTTATAATATAGTATAGATGTTAGGACATTGAATTATAGTAGTTTTGGGTTGCATGAAACATGAGTAGAGGGTGATTGGGACCGTTCATCTCAGCAAACCTGATATGTATAAATAACGTGAAACACATCACCTGTCTTTGATAAATGAGTGGGACTAAATGCATGCAAAAATTTACTTAGACATATAAATGGGAGCCACAATGAATACATGATTTATAAAAAAAATAATTTTTTTTCTTTATTCTTTGCGGATCAAAAAAAAAAGTTTAATAATAGCTTTTTTTTCCGTCTCAACCTCAAGAAGGTAAAATAATAAACATAAAAAGCACTTGTTCTTGTTTAGGCACCGCGTTTTGTTTATAGTTTTAATTATTTAAGTTAAATTTTAGTTTAAATTATGTTTAATTATGTTAATCTTATTTAGCTTATATATTAATACTTTTAATAATGTAAATATATGAAAAATGGATTAATTATATAGAGAACTTAAATGTAAAAGGTAGGTGGTGATGATATGGAAATGTAAGTTTTTGATGCATTTGTAAAAATATGATGTGGCAATTGAGTGGACGTGTTTATAAATGCATTTAGCATCTTGCATTGTTTTTCACATCAAGTGCAACGGGTGTGACTGAAAAAAACACATGCACTTGTTATAATGATGGGATGGTAAAAGTTCAAGTTTTAATCACCTTAATTGTGCGTATTTTTGTCAAATATACTCTTGAACTTGATTACGCTAATATTGTTTTTGTTTGTAGGCCTTGACATGTTTAAGGTGCTTTTCGGAGGCTTTTCAGAGTAATAGCATCGAAGACAAGCAAACCGTGGGGAGATAAGAGGCAAAACTGAGCTGAATAGTGCGCCAGAAACAACCAAAACTTCATTTGGGCATGTCTCGGGCTAGGAAATGAGTTATGAGAGCGACAACATATGAATCTCTATTGTTTCAGTGAGAGGAATCCAAATTTTAGGTTTTCATCACCTTAGTTACTTCTAAAAATATCCCATTTCATACCCTTCGCCTAGCCTCATTAGAACCCTTTGAAAGACCTTTTGACTTGTGTTATTTTTGTGCAAATTAGTTAAGAGTGATTGAGTTGCAAGCTTATTCTAATGTGTGTTATGATTGGTTTTGAGTGAACAGTATATATATTTGTGTATCCTTGCTAGTCAAATCAAAAACCAAGCAGAGAGATCATTGTGAGGGATGTGCATGTTTGTTTATCATCTTTGAGGTTAAATTAATCTTGGGTAACAACTCTGTTTTTAAAATTAAGTTAGTATCATTTGATTGTTGAGTAAGTCTTGAGTTCATGAACCGTTCGGCGGGAAGTTCGTTTGTGTTCGTTCGTTTAATAAATGAACGAACACGAACAAAGGCCGCGTTCGTTCATTTATGTTCGTGAACGTTCGGTAACATGTTCGTTTATGTTCATTTGTTTTCTATAGTTTAATAAGGTTTTTAATTTTTATAATTTTTTTTATATTCTTTTATTATTATTTATTTTACCCAAATAAAATATTAATTAAATAATTTATGTGAGGTAAATATATGGCTATCTTGTGACACCGGCAAACTCAGGTTAGTAACGTTGACTAAACTAGTAAGTCTACCTTAGCGAGTCATGCATATTACGTCCTTAACAAGGTCAGTCGAGTCGGTACGATGATTCGGGGGAATCATCGGGAGTCGTTATGATGATCCGCGGGGTCATCGGGAGTCGGTCCATAACTATGGGTACAAGGATCGGCGATTCGTGGAATCGTCGGGTCTAACGCACACACGAGTCTCGAGTCCCGGGAATTGGTGAACGGATGTAAACGTGTTAGTTATCATGCATTATATGTTTGAAATCATTATGTGACTTATCGGTATGTGAATACGTGTTTAAATATGTTAAAATAGTGTTTAACGCGCCAAAAACCCGTTCCAGCATCACAGGGGCGATTAGGAGCTGGGAGAGCCCTAATCGCCTATATGTTCATGCGAGTAGGGAAGCTTACAGGCGATTGGGACCTAATCGCCTGATGTTATACGCGATTAGGCCCCCAATCGCGTATAAGGGGCTGCTACTCGCGTGTACTGCAGGGTCCGGGTCAAAACACCTATAAATAGAACCCTTAACTCCCCAAACACCTCTAGAACAACCCTAGCAGCTCCCAAGTCGCCCACACACCTTAGAACACCTCTGGAACTCATTTTGCTACAAAAATCACCATCCTCAAGCTTATACACCTTTCTTTAGCAAAATCCAAGGTGTGTTCTTCATCCCTAACCTTTGTAAAGTTGTTATTTTGAGTTCCCCCAAAGTTCCAGACCTTGTTTTACCAAATGTGTCTTTAAAAACCTTTCAAAAGAGTCTTAAACCAAGTATACACCTTAATGCTTGTTATATGTGAAGTTTATATGCAAATGTTGGTCTTATTGGTGATTTTAACATGAATGTTTCTAAGATATGAGTGTACTTCTGTTATGTAGAGGCCATTAGGAAGGTTGTCTTAGAATCTTAGCCATTATTATGGTGTTTTGAAGAAAATGCATATTTTGACCCATTTGTATGTTCTTGAAGATTTAGGATGATTGTGGTGTGATTGTTGATGCAATGTTGTTAGAATTCACACTAGGAAGATGCTAGATCAGAGATTTTATGAGTTACATGTTGTAGAGCTTGAAATCTGATTATTTCCATTTAAGGAAAGATAAGGTTGGTAGAAGAAACCTAGTACTTTGCCATTTTAGGAAATAATTGCATAGAACATGCTAGATCAGTGATATGTTGGGGGTTTTTGCTTGAAAAGGGTTGGTAAATGATTTAGGTTTGATATTGGGTGTTGTTGCATGTTTCGGATCTGATTTGGAAGGTTTAACGCGCGAAAACCGTTGAACAGCAGCTGCAGGCGATTAGGCATCCTAATCGCCTGAGCTATAGGCGATTATGCAGATAATGGGGCGATTAGGACCCTAATCGCCCATACTTCATGCGATTAGGCCCCCTAATCGCCTATAGGCTATTGCCTACTCGCGTGTAACCTTCCTAATCGCATGTACTGCTGTCGTGAACGCGTTTTGACATCCCGGAACACGATTTGACACCTAGGAACATGTTAGGAGCCCCGGGATACACCCAATGACTTAGTAAGACGTGTTCGGACCTGTTTATGCGTTAATTGGACATTATGCTAGACTAGGTGAATTGTTGCGCGTGCTAAGTGTTTAATTGCATATGTTGCATGATGTCTTGCATTTATCTAACACGTGGGATGTCGGGTCACCAATGGGATGTCGGGTCTTGTCGGGCACGGTCAGTTTAACAGTTAAAGGTGTTTTCAAACGTTTAAGGTCACGGTCTGGACATTCGGGGACTAGTTAGCCTGCGGGTTATTAGTCCAATACTTATACACATCTTATGATAGGTCGCCGCTATCTGGGGCTATCATAACATAATCATTTAACTATTTTCAAGTAACGCAAACCAAGGTGAGTTTCACAGCCCCACTTTTACTGTTTTGCTTTTGGGGGAGAAACATGCTTTGTACGAACTATTTAAAGGTCATGTTATACTATGGGCACTTTATGTTACTATACGGCTTTTATGGAAAGTCCCAGGGGGAAACCATGAATGTGCTGGCACGCACAACGAGGGAAATGTGGATAGATCTATTGGGCCTCACAAACCCCACTCGACGGCGGGGCCGGGCGGGTGCATATTGTCTCTACCTATCGGGTTACCGAGGCATCGGTAGCCCAGTCATTCTGGGCTGGTATCAACTTTTGGAAACGTTTAGTAATGGGTTCCCAACCGTAGTAGTAAAAACACTTAACGTCTAGCTAACGTTCTCTTGACATAGTATTAACGGGAATGATCTTTGTAAAACTTGTGACAACACTTTATAAAAGAAAACCTGTGAACTCACCAGCATTATATGTTGACATTTTTGGCATGTTTTCTCAGGTCGCTAAGGTAGCGGTTGTCGGACTAGGCGCACGAGGTCATGCACGGCGTCTATTATTTTGGAACATATTAAACAATGTCTTTGTAAACAATGTTATGTCTTTTGGTTGTAAACAAGAATGCTTCCGCTGCTGGTTTACAGCTCAAAGCATTATATTTTGGTTTTAAATATAATCTTGAATGCATGTTTGTTGTATGTTTATTGTGATCGTTGACTGAGATCCTGGTGTGTCACGCGCCTCGCGGTAAAACCCCGCACGTGGAATTTGAGGGTGTGACAGATTGGTATCAGAGCCAACGGTTATAGTGAACTGAGACTGCATGTAGAGTCTAGTCTATAACTGAGTCGCACACACTAGACGGTCACAATTAGTTAAGTCTTAGCAAGTGGGTAACAACATGACTTGTCGGGGTGTCGGTGTCATCATCTACTACGCTACATCATCTATTTACTTCTTGTCATCCTATTCCTTGACTCGTCCTTACTTTGATCCGATGGCGAACGATATACTATTGAACTCTCTTGACGGCAGTGTGCATTGGGGTAGCTTCGGCGTACTCTTGAGATCTGTCCAGAGATTTGGACATCTCCCCTCTATGCCCTAATGAACACGCCCGTTCTTATGCATATTATATTGTACTTATACTTATGATAATATCATGATTGGGCGCTAGTGTTCGGTGACTTGAGCTTCAAACTTAAAGCGCGCCTGGGGGACCATGTGGAACAGTTTATCATGTCGGGTGCACACGAGATCATAAACTGTGATGCATGGGATCCCTGGCGGACTTTGGGCTTGAACGGATGGACCCGAGCAGGGCTCGGTCTAATTTCTTGAAATTCCTAATGGGTTATACCACGAGCAGGCCTAAATCTTTTGTTTCATGTTGTGACAGAAGATGTCGGGAGCTCGTGGAGGTCGCAGGGGCGGCCGTGCCGGCGGTCGCGGTGGCGGCCGTGGTGGCGGCGGTGGCCGCGGGAACATTAATATGACCCAAGCTGAGCTGGATAATCTGACGCAGCAGCACGTGAATATTGCTTTGGCTGCATTCCAAGCCGCTCATAATGCTATGGGTGGTACGTCGATTCTCACCTATTCTGTCTCGTTCTGGGGTACTTTACCTTTTCTTGATACTCACCTGTGTGTCTGTTCCAGGTGGTGCTGTCAATCCTCCTCCATCCCAGTGTTCCTATAAAAAGTTTATGGATTGTAAGCCTCACAACTTCAGCGGCACTGAAGGGGCAGTGGGACTGCTCCGATGGTTGGAGAAAATCGAGTCTGTCTTCTCGATGTGCAACTGCCCGGAAGGCGACCGGGTGAAATATGCTTCTGCGACCCTGGAGGGTCAAGCCTTGACTTGGTGGAACTCCACCACCCAGACTATGGGCATTGGGGAAGCCCACGCCATGCCCTGGGCAGAATTCATTCAGCTGTTGAAAAATGAGTACTGCCCGAGGGATGAGATCCAGAAGCTCGAGCATGAAGTCTGGAACCATAAGATGGTGGGTTCCGAGATTGAAGCTTATACTGCTAGGCACAATGAGTTGGCGGTGTTGTGCCCCGATCTGCACACACCTGATTATCGAAGGATTGAGCATTACGTCGCTGGGTTGGTACCGGAGATTGCTGGGTTAGTTGTTGCGGGCAATCTCACTGTTTATTCTGAAGTAGTTCGGTCGGCTCACAGGCTGACCAACATGAAGGTGACTGAAGGGGTCTTGCCTCCTCGAGGCGCTGCTGTGAAGACCTCCGATGGTAACAAACGGAAGTGGGAAGCCGTGGGGAAAGGCTCGAGCTCGGCTCAGCCTCAGCAGGTAAAGAAGCCTGATGTTGGGGGATCATCGTCTGAGCAGAAACCAGGGGGTTATATTGGGAAGAAGCCGAAGTGTGACCAGTGTGGATTTCACCACAACGGTCGTTGCGAGGACCGGAACCGTTGCCACAGGTGCCATAAGTTTGGGCACCAGGCAAAGGATTGCAGGGTTAATCTTCAGGGTAACCGGAACCCTCCTGCTACACCTACTCCGGCTCCTCCTGTCGCTGCTCCCCAGGGAAATCAGGGCAAACAGGGTGCTACAATTGTGGTGAACTTGGCCACTACAAGCGGGACTGCCCCAAGTTGAAGCAGGGTGAAGCCGGGAAGAATGGGGCGGGTAATGGAAACAATGGAGGCGGAGGCAGGAATGCTCGCGCCTTCGTGATTGGTTCGAGCGGTGCTCGACAAGACCCCGACACTGTTACTGGTACGTTTCTCCTCGATAATCGCTATGCTACGGTTTTATTTGATTCTGGCGCCGATAAGAGTTTCATATCTCTTGGGTTTAGTCAATTGCTTGATAGGGTACCTACACCTTTAGAGGCTAAGTACTTGATAGAATTGGCTGATGGTAAGAAAGTTGAGGCGACGCACGTCCTTAGGGAGTGTCGCCTTGAGTTGTCGGGTTACTCTTTCCCTATTGATCTTATGCCGGTGTCCTTGGGTAGTTTCGATGTTGTCGTGGGTATGGATTGGTTGTCCCTGTATCATGCCGAGATTGTTTGTTTTGATAAAGTTATTCGACTTCCCCTCCCTGACGGTGAAATTTTGTTGGTGCACGGTGAGAAGAGCGGGGTCCCGTTGAGTATCATTTCGTGTATGAAAGCCTATAAGTATCTTCGGAAGGGGTATTCTGCCATTCTGGCACTTGTTTCGGTTTCGTCTGAGGAAGAGAAGAAGATTGAAGATATTCCTGTTGTCCGTGACTTTCCCGATGTATTCCCTGAAGACTTACCTGGTCTTCCTCCTTATCGCCAGGTCGAATTTGGTATTGAACTTGCTCCGGGTGCGGCCCCTATTGCTCGTGCCCCTTATCGTCTTGCACCTCCCGAGATGCAGGAATTATCAAACCAGTTGCAGGAGCTGTTAGAGAAGGGTTTCATTCGGCCTAGTTCGTCCCCGTGGGGAGCCCCTATTTTGTTTGTCAAGAAGAAGGACGGAAGCCTACGGATGTGTATCGACTATCGGGAGTTGAATAAGGTTACCATCAAGAATCGCTATCCTCTTCCTCGCATCGATGACTTATTTGACCAGCTTCAGGGTTCCAGTTTCTATTCGAAGATTGATTTGAGGTCGGGGTACCATCAGTTAAGGGTTCAAGAAGCTGACATTCCGAAGACCGCCTTTCGAACTCGCTATGGCCACTTTGAATTCCTGGTCATGCCTTTTGGTCTCACCAACGCACCTGCCATTTTTATGGATCTGATGAACCGTGTTTGCAAGCCTTATCTTGATAAGTTCGTGATTGTCTTCATCGATGATATTCTAGTCTATTCTAAGAACGAGGTGGACCACCAGGAACACCTACGTCTTGTTTTGGAACTTCTGAGGCGGGAACAGTTGTACGCCAAGTTTTCTAAGTGTAGCTTCTGGTTGCGTGAAGTTCAATTCCTTGGTCATGTGGTTAATGAGAAAGGAATTCACGTTGACCCAGCGAAGATTGAAGCCATAAAGGACTGGGAAGCACCCAAGACGCCATCTGAGGTGCGGCAATTCCTAGGCCTTGCAGGTTATTACCGTCGTTTTATTGAGGGATTTTCGAAGATCGCTCAACCCCTCACCTCGCTTACCCAGAAGGACCGGAAGTTCGACTGGGGTGATTCTCAGGAGTCAGCCTTCCAGATGTTAAAGGCTAAACTCTGTTCTGCTCCTATCTTGTCCTTGCCTGAGGGCACGGACGATTTTGTGGTTTATTGTGACGCTTCTATCCGGGGTCTTGGTTGTGTGCTGATGCAGCGCGAGAAGGTCATCGCCTATGCTTCTCGTCAGCTTAAGGTTCATGAGAAAAACTATCCCACCCATGATCTGGAGTTGGGTGCGGTGGTCTTTGCTTTAAAGATTTGGAGGCATTACTTGTACGGTACCAAATGCACTATTTACACCGATCACAAGAGCCTCCAGCATATCTTTGATCAGAAGGTGTTGAACATAAGACAGCGTCGTTGGGTCGAGCTCCTTAACGACTACGAGTGCGCTATCAAATACCATCCTGGCAAGGCAATGTGGTCGCAGACGCCTTGAGCAGGAAGGAAACGGCTAAACCTCGTCGTGTTCGGCTCTTCAGCTCACTATCCATTCTGGCTTACCTGATCGAATCCGTTCGGCGCAGCAAGAAGCTTTGAAGGAGGAAAACCTTAAAGCTGAAACCATGCATGGTGCTGATAGTCACCTTGAACTCAGATCCGATGGATTACACTATTTCGCTGAACGTATTTGGGTTCCTTTATTTGGGGGCTTGCGGGAGCTTGTTCTCGATGAAGCTCACAAGTCCCGGTACTCTATCCACCCTGGCTCCGATAAGATGTATCAAGACCTGAAGATACTTTATTGGTGGCCGAACATGAAGGCGGACGTGGCTTCGTATGTGAGCAAGTGCTTGACCTGTGCTAAGGTCAAGGTCGAATACAAAAAGCCGTCCGGCCTCCTGCAACAGCCTGAAATCCCCGAGTGGAAGTGGGAGCGGATTACGATGGACTTTGTGACCAAACTCCCGAAATCGCCCAGTGGTTGCGACATGATCTGGGTAATTGTCGATAGGTTGACAAAGTCTGCACACTTCCTCGCTATCAAGGAGACCGATGGTCTCGAGCGTTTGGCACGGTTATATCTCAAGGAAGTGGTCTCTCGGCACGGGGTGCCTGTCTCTATTATTTCGGATCGTGATCCTCGATTCGCCTCTAACTTTTGGAAGTCTTTGCATAAGGCTCTGGGTACTCAGTTAGACATGAGCACAGCATACCATCCGCAAACTGACGGTCAAAGTGAGCGGACAATCCAAACGCTAGAAGACATGCTTCGGGCATGTGTGATCGATTTTGGCAAAGGGTGGGAGAGTCATTTACCGTTGGTGGAATTCTCCTACAACAACAGTTACCATTCTAGCATCAAGGCAGCTCCGTTCGAGGCTCTTTACGGGCGGAAATGCCGGTCTCCTCTTTGTTGGGCCGAGGTGGGTGAGAGTCAACTCACCGGCCCGGAACTTGTGTACGAGACTTCCGAAAAGATCGTACAAATCCGTAACCGCATGGCAGCAGCTCGGGATCGTCAAAAGAGCTATGCCGATCGTCGTCGCAAACCTTTGGAGTTCGAGGTTGGCGACAGGGTTTTATTGAAGGTATCTCCGTGGAAGGGCGTTATACGTTTTGGGAAACGGGGCAAATTGAATCCTCGGTATGTGGGACCGTTCGCAATCCTGGAACGGATTGGACCGGTAGCATACAGGCTTGATCTGCCAGCTGAGCTCAGTAATGTTCATAATGTCTTCCATGTTTCTAATCTGAAGAAGTGCTTGGCGGATGAATCTTTGGTTGTTCCTCTCGAAGAGATCAAGGTGGATGATCGTCTGCGTATCGTGGAGGAACCGGTTGAAATTCTCGACTACAAAATCCGTAGCCTTCGCCGGAGTAAAATCCGCATTGTTAAAGTCCGTTGGAACTCTAATCGTGGACCGGAGTTCACGTGGGAACGGGAAGATCAAATGAAGGCTAAGTATCCCCATTTATTCCCTAAGCGCGCGTTCGAATCAAGACATGTCTCTGCTGAAGCTGAATGAATCTCGGGTCGAGATTCCTTTCAACAGGGGGATGATGTGGCAACCGGAAAATTTTCTTCTCTTTCGTCTCTTCCTTTTTGGCCTTGGGCAATTTTCGGGACGAAAATTCTTTCAACAGGGGATGATGTGACACCCGCAAACTCAGGTTAGTAACGTTGACTAAACTAGTAAGTCTACCTTAGCGAGTCATGCATATTACGTCCTTAACAAGGTCAGTCGAGTCGGTACGATGATTCGGGGAATCATCGGGAGTCGTTATGATGATCCGCGGGGTCATCGGGAGTCGGTCCATAACTATGGGTACAAGGATCGGCGATTCGTGGAATCGCGGGTCTAACGCACACACGAGTCTCGAGTCCCGGGAATTGGTGAACGGATGTAAACGTGTTAGTTATCATGCATTATATGTTTGAAATCATTATGTGACTTATCGGTATGTGAATACGTGTTTAAATATGTTAAAATAGTGTTTAACGCGCCAAAAACCCGTTCCAGCATCACAGGGGCGATTAGGAGCTGGGAGAGCCCCTAATCGCCTATATGTTCATGCGAGTAGGGAAGCTTACAGGCGATTGGGACCTAATCGCCTGATGTTATACGCGATTAGGCCCCCAATCGCGTATAAGGGGCTGCTACTCGCGTGTACTGCAGGGTCCGGGTCAAAACACCTATAAATAGAACCCTTAACTCCCCAAACACCTCTAGAACAACCCTAGCAGCTCCCAAGTCGCCCACACACCTTAGAACACCTCTGGAACTCGTTTTGCTACAAAAATCACCATCCTCAAGCTTATACACCTTTCTTTAGCAAAATCCAAGGTGTGTTCTTCATCCCTAACCTTTGTAAAGTTGTTATTTTGAGTTCCCCCAAAGTTCCAGACCTTGTTTTACCAAATGTGTCTTTAAAAACCTTTCAAAAGAGTCTTAAACCAAGTATACACCTTAATGCTTGTTATATGTGAAGTTTATATGCAAATGTTGGTCTTATTGGTGATTTTAACATGAATGTTTCTAAGATATGAGTGTACTTCTGTTATGTAGAGGCCATTAGGAAGGTTGTCTTAGAATCTTAGCCATTATTATGGTGTTTTGAAGAAAATGCATATTTTGACCCATTTGTATGTTCTTGAAGATTTAGGATGATTGTGGTGTGATTGTTGATGCAATGTTGTTAGAATTCACACTAGGAAGATGCTAGATCAGAGATGTTATGAGTTACATGTTGTAGAGCTTGAAATCTGATTATTTCCATTTAAGGAAAGATAAGGTTGGTAGAAGAAACCTAGTACTTTGCCATTTTAGGAAATAATTGCATAGAACATGCTAGATCAGTGATATGTTGGGGGTTTTTGCTTGAAAAGGGTTGGTAAATGATTTAGGTTTGATATTGGGTGTTGTTGCATGTTTCGGATCTGATTTGGAAGTTTAACGCGCGAAAACCCGTTGAACAGCAGCTGCAGGCGATTAGGCATCCTAATCGCCTGAGCTATAGGCGATTATGCAGATAATGGGGCGATTAGGACCCTAATCGCCCATACTTCATGCGATTAGGCCCCCTAATCGCCTATAGGCTATTGCCTACTCGCGTGTAACCTTCCTAATCGCATGTACTGCTGTCGTGAACGCGTTTTGACATCCCGGAACACGATTTGACACCTAGGAACATGTTAGGAGCCCCGGGATACACCCAATGACTTAGTAAGACGTGTTCGGACCTGTTTATGCGTTAATTGGACATTATGCTAGACTAGGTGAATTGTTGCGCGTGCTAAGTGTTTAATTGCATATGTTGCATGATGTCTTGCATTTATCTAACACGTGGGATGTCGGGTCACCAATGGGATGTCGGGTCTTGTCGGGCACGGTCAGTTTAACAGTTAAAGGTGTTTTCAAACGTTTAAGGTCACGGTCTGGACATTCGGGGACTAGTTAGCCTGCGGGTTATTAGTCCAATACTTATACACATCTTATGATAGGTCGCCGCTATCTGGGGCTATCATAACATAATCATTTAACTATTTTCAAGTAACGCAAACCAAGGTGAGTTTCACAGCCCCACTTTTACTGTTTTGCTTTTGGGGGAGAAACATGCTTTGTACGAACTATTTAAAGGTCATGTTATACTATGGGCACTTTATGTTACTATACGGCTTTTATGGAAAGTCCCAGGGGGAAACCATGAATGTGCTGGCACGCACAACGAGGGAAATGTGGATAGATCTATTGGGCCTCACAAACCCCACTCGACGGCGGGGCCGGGCGGGTGCATATTGTCTCTACCTATCGGGTTACCGAGGCATCGGTAGCCCAGTCATTCTGGGCTGGTATCAACTTTTGGAAACGTTTAGTAATGGGTTCCCAACCGTAGTAGTAAAAACACTTAACGTCTAGCTAACGTTCTCTTGACATAGTATTAACGGGAATGATCTTTGTAAAACTTGTGACAACACTTTATAAAAGAAAACCTGTGAACTCACCAGCATTATATGTTGACATTTTTGGCATGTTTTCTCAGGTCACTAAGGTAGCGGTTGTCGGACTAGGCGCACGAGGTCATGCACGGCGTCTATTATTTTGGGAACATATTAAACAATGTCTTTGTAAACAATGTTATGTCTTTTGGTTGTAAACAAGAATGCTTCCGCTGCTGGTTTACAGCTCAAAGCATTATATTTTGGTTTTAAATATAATCTTGAATGCATGTTTGCTGTATGTTTATTGTGATCGTTGACTGAGATCCTGGTGTGTCACGCGCCTCGCGGTAAAACCCCGCACGTGGAATTTGAGGGTGTGACATATCTGATATCAATACCCTACTTTTAGTATTCACGCCCACTGCTTAGTATATGTTTCCACGTTCCAGGGCCGACACCCTCCGCATGTTTGGGTATTTAGGTTATACTTTGAGTGGATCTAGTTAATGTCTTAATGTATGTGAATTCGATTTTATTCGAAAGTTAATATATGTCCGTTTGTGTTCGTGTGTGTTCATGAACAAAATTAACAAGCGAACACGAACACGAGTGTTTTCCTTAACAAACGAACACGAACAAAAAAATTCGTTCGGTAAGTGTTCATGAACTGTTCGTGAACAAGTAAATTCCTTAACGAACGAACACGAACAAGGCCTTGTTCGTGTTCGTTCGGTTCGTTTGCATCCCTACTTCCTAGTGTTTGGCAAATGTGAATGTGGAAAATAAGTTTGCTTGAAGACAAGCAAAACATAAGTGTGGGAATGTGATGAGATGGTAAAAGTTCAAGTTTTAATTGGTTTAATTGTGCGTATTTTTGCCAAATATACTCTTGAACTTCACTACGTTCATATTGTTTTGTTTTTAGGCCTTGACATGTTTAAGGTGCTTTTCGAGGCTTTTCAAAGCAATAGCATTGAAGACGGGCAAATTGGGGGTGAGAAAAGAGGCAAAACAGAGTTGAACAGTGCGCCAAAAACAACCAGAACTTCATTTGGGCATATCTCCGGGTAGGAAATGAGTTACGGGAGCGACAACATATGGATCTATATTGTTTCAACGAGAGGAATCCACATTTTAGGTTTTAAAGAGCTTAAATTTTCGTATTGGCATCGCCAACACCAAAGCTGTTACAAAAACTGGATTTGAAAGTTTTTTGACCGAATTTAATGCCATTAAGTTGGGGTTTTGACCAATCTTGCATAAAAAAACGTCCCAACACCCAAAAAAATGAGTATTCTCTTCATTTTTTATTTAATTCCTTTTTTTTTTTTTAACATTGACTTTAATTAAAAACAAACGGCAAGCCCTCTCATTTTATTGAATTCCTATCCTTCCTAATCATTATCATTGACCCAATTCAAGATTAAAAAGACAAGATATTAAAGATTATGGAAGGAGTTTTTCCCAAATAGAAGATTGTTTGAAGCTTTTCAACATAATGATTGGCTAAACTTCCAACATCACCCCAGGTGTAGATTTCGTGAGTTTTCAAGGTTCTTAAACTTAACTTTTGATTTGTGTAAGACACATTGTTTTAATTGTGATGACATTGTCTTGAACTCTTGAATGTTAAAGTTTTCTTGCACTATTAACTTCTTGAGATGAATTCTATCATTTGGCTTTAATTCAATTGTAGGGTTTGTTCTTATTATTAATGATGAAGCATACTTTTGTCCATTGTTATATATTGTTAATTGTTGATACCTATGTTTTTGAATTCCAACACGTTTGATATCAGTTGTTTATCTTAAACTTCCAAGTTGTGTGATTGAATTCTAAGGGCTTATATATGATTTTGAACCTGGGTGGGATTCTTATTCATATTATTGTGTACAACTTGATTTCATTAACTATTTAATCTTTCAACACATAATTTATAATCATTATTTATTCTTATATAAACAAATTCTCAAAATAAGAATATAACAAACTTCTTAAATTGTAACACCTTCATATGTGACCCGTTTAAATCAACTAAATTTTAATAACCAACCATAAACTCTTCGTGGTTTGACACCCTTATTGCTAATAGCTACATAGTTTAAGGTAATTAGGACACTTTAACTTTATCTTTGACCGGAACGCGACATCCGATCACATAACGGTTTCATATATTATGACAAATGATAATAACTAGGTTACCTTTACCTTTGTGTCCCGACACATGCATTCGATAGGTATTGTTTCACTTCATTACAGTACTTGTATGATACATGTATATGGTATAGCAATCAACAAGTGTTTTATATTAATCGAAAACCAACAAATAAAAATCTAAGACCGGTACCGACTCTGATGTTGTTCGAACGGTATCGATGCGTTCAGATCATCACGGTACTGGGTATGGTAGCGATACAGTGTCGGTTTATCGAAAGCAAGAACAATTAAAAAACATAGTTGCGGGGTTAGATTTTGGTGTGGAAGTACGGTGTTAGTTTATCGAAAACAAAAACAATAAAATAAACATTTTCGAGGAAAGGCGACATACATTATTAACGATATTAAAGCGTGCGGTTTTCTTTAGTATAAACATAGAATTAAGGATTGTGATTGGAATTCTTGGTGTAAATTTAACTTGATGTAATTTTGGTTTATGGGCGCTCGGCCTCCTACTTGGAGATGAGTTAATGAAGTTTAATTTTCAAAAAAAAAAATGTTGAAACAAAAGTAGTAACATAATTTGGGGTTAGATTTTTCTAAACACTTAGGCTATATGGTGTGGAGTATATCTCCCCCAACTCCCCCAAATTTCACGTCAGTGCCGCGTCATTTTCGCCCTCCTCTCCCCTAAACAATGGAAATGGTGTTCCCCTTACTCCCCCTTCCACTTTTTTCTTCTTCTTTTTTTTTTTTTTCATCCGATCCATGTTCCACACTTCCACCACCCTTCTTCCCCACTCCCTTCTCTCTCTTTCTTGCTTCCATTAAAACCCACACACAACACAGACACATATACAAAAACAGCACACCCATCTCTTCCTTGTTAGCACAAAAACATACACACACTGATATGTCTGTTTGCACACAAACATACAACACAGACACAGATCCATGTTCCGGTCATCTTCTCCGGCCAAGCTCCGGTAGCCGTCTTCAACCTTCAACCATCTTTGAATTAAAACTAATCCCCAACGTTCACCTCCAACGTTCCAAAATCATCCACCAATCACATTCCTTCTTTTTCACTCGGTGAGAACGGTGAGATTTCACCAAAACCACCGAAAAAATCGGGGGGCGGTGTTCCCGATCGAGACCTATGCCACGTATACCCACCGATTAGCTTCACCGAGACCACACCTTTTAGTCTTAACATACTAAGGTTATTTTAAAAAGAATCAAAGTAATTGATTAATAAAATATTTTTAGAAACACATAGCGACAAACCAGCTTATTTTGTCATTTTTAAAGCACACGTTAGCATTTCGGTTCACAACTTGTTTCAAAATCAACCTAACCCTCCATACATCTAACAGTATATTTTCCTATAGCTATGGCTAGAGATACACGTCCAAACCGGTATGTGAACCAAACCTGAAGTTCAACCCAAACCTGTTGGAAACCAATATGGAGAGGAACCGGTTTTGGGCTAGATAGAAGCTGTAAGTTTGAGATTTCAGTTTGTAATATTCTCTTTTAAAGCCAGTTTGAACCAGAACCAAAGGAATCCAAAACCTATCAACATTCAAAACTGTTCAAAAACCCGTGAATACTGTCAACCAACCCAGGCAAACAGTGGCGTCCTTGAGGATTTCATGCCCTATCCAAACCTTTAAAAAATAAGTCCTTAGGATCATGGCCGTCCCTGAGAATTCAGGCGCCCTATCCGAGCCGTGAAAAATATGTTCCTTAACCTTTGGTTTTAACGAAATAAATAACATAAACTATTTTCTTTAAACACCGATTAACATAATATCAATAAACATATCAATGACCAAAATGACACAATCATAGTAATCGGATATAGATATATTTAGACGATATATTGTAATTATCATTGTAATTATTTGAATTGATTGTATCCATAATTATCGGATACCAATTGTATTATTTATAGGCGATTATCAATAGAGAAAGGGCATCGATCCTATTATTTCATGGTATCAGCAGCATAGATACCTTTCTCTCCCTAACCCTAATCGCTTCCCTCTACCTCCTCCTCTATTTTCCGATCAGCTCCTCCTCCCTACGGTCGATATCCTGCTTTCTTTCCCATGGCTGATCAACCTCTCAAACCTACCGCCCCTGCTCCCATCACTATTGAATCCAAACTTCACCCCGCCACCACCGTCTCTAATATCAAAAACTTCATCCCCATAATACTTGAAATCGACTCTTTCCAATATTCTTCCTGGGCTACCCTGTTCAAGATACACTGTAAAGCGTTTCTTGTACATGACCACCTATCCCCTAGACCACCACCAGCTGGGGAATCCTCCTCCACAGCCGAAACCAATAACATCGATTCTTGGGAACACCTGGATGCCATTGTCTGACAATGGATATACAATATTGTTTCCAACGATCTTCTCCACACCGTCATTGACAAAACATCTACTGCCGCTGAGGCATGGGCTGCCATTGAAAACTTATTCCATGATAATAAAAGTGTCAGAGCCATACACCTCATGCAAAAATTCACCAACACCCGCCTTGAAGCCTTCCCCGCCATGTCTGCCTACTGCCAACAAATTAAAACCCTAGCTGACCAACTCGCAAACGTTGACTCCCCGGTTGACAACCATTGGCTGGTCTTGCAACTCATCGTTGGGCTCAATGATCAGTACCAGGGTATTGCCACAATCCTAACCAACACAACCCAGGACGTTCTTCTTTAAATAAATTAAAGACTTCTAGTTCTACTTATTTTGATAAACATTTGAATAATGTATGCCAGTCTTGCGTGTTTGGAAAAAGTGTTCGTTTACCGTTTTTTGACATTATAATAATATAACTGTTCAACCTTTTGACATTATCCATAGTGACGTGTGGACATCACCTATTGTTAGTTCAGCTGGCCATAAATATTATGTCCTTTCTTAGATGATTATTCAAACTTTTTGTGGACATACCCAATAACAAATAAATCACAAGTTTTTAACATGTTCACCCACTTTGCATCAACCATTAAAACTCAATTTGAACGTACCATTAAAACATTCCAATGCGACAATGGTCGTGAATATGTGAACTCGTCCCTTCAAACCTTTTTCACTACAAACGGCATCCTTTACCGCCTCTCATGTCCCTACACATCTTCCCAAAACGGCAAAGTTGAACGCAAAATTAGAACGATAAACAACATGATCCGCACTCTCCTAGCCCATGCCCACCTACCCAACTATTTTTGGCATTTCGCACTCAAAACTGCCACATACCTCCTCAACATCCTACCCAACACAACCACCCACAACAAAAACCCCCACCAAACTTCTATATACCTCCACACCGTCATATGATCACTTGCGTGTCTTTGGTTGTTTATGTTATCCACTGGCACCATCCACCACCATTCACAAACTAGAACACCGCTTAACAACTTGTGTCTTCCTTGGCTACCCTCCCACCCATCGCGGGTACCGTTGCCTAGACCTAAAATCTAAACAACTCATCAGTTGTCACCATGTCGCATTTGATGAAACCACTTTTCCATTCGCTCAACAACTCGGCCCGACCTCGACATATGATTTCCTAACCGAATCCTTTCCCCGTCATCTCTGTCCACATATCACCACCTCTCGGCCCACCTCTCAGCCTAACATACCAATCCAACCCCACGACCCACCTCCACAGTCTTCACCCGGCCTGTTTCCCACTACACCACACACGCCTACACTTTCTAACCCACAAACCCCTCAACCGATACCTCTAACATCACCGGCCCACATTCCTAATACACCACCCGGCCAACAACCCCTACATCAGCAACCGGCCCATCCACTTCACCACCGCCCCTAGCTACGGCCCAACCCACACGTACCATTCACACCCGGTCTGTGTTCGGAATTTTCAAACCCAAGCAACACCTTAACTTATCAGCCACCAACCTAACACCCACCATTGTTCCCATTCCCAACCCCCCCCCCCCACTGATGCCCTGAACACACCGGAATGGTACTCCGTCATGTCTACTGAGTACAATGCATTAATTAGAAATAGTACATGGAAACTCGTTCCCAAATCACCTAACATGAATATTATCAGGAGCATGTGGTTGTTTAAACACAAATACAGGTCGGATGGTACTCTTGAAAGATATTAGGCTCGGTTGGTATGTGATGGTCATTTACAGCAGGTCGGTATTGATTGTGGAGAGACGTTCAGCCCCGTGGTAAAAACCCGCCACTATTCGGATAGTGCTTTCTATAGCACTTTCCAAGCATTGGTCTGTACATCAATAATGTGCCGAGAAATTGAAATGTTTTCACATATAATTATCACCTGTTTTATACTCCAAAACGTGCTTTTATCTCTGTTTTATCATAATTTATCTTTCTTTGTTAATAATTGCAGGTTTGGAGGACCGGTGATGAAAAAAAGTGGAAAACCGCACAAAACAGACGAAGAATTGAAGACTTTTGAAGCTCTGCCAGATATGGCATGGCCGTGCTAACGGCCGTGCAACTGTCCCGTGTCAACAAGTCAAAATTTCCAAGTCAACAGAGATCAATTTCAGCATTTTAGAAGGTGCACGGGTGTGCCCCAGTGTATGGCACGACCGTGCTTTACTCCAGCGTGTTCTCCAAGGCAAAAACTGACCAAGACTGACAAGACGGTTACATGGAACAGTTAGCACGGGCGTGCCAGTGTAGATGGCACGGGCGTGCCAGCCCTAGTACAGACAATTCTGCTCCAAAGGACTCTGCAACAGTACCCACTGTCAAGCAGGAGCGTGCCAATGTTAAAGCACGGGCGTGCAAGGCCTGGAAGGCCTATAAATAGAGGCCTCCACCCCGCATTTTGAAGCATCCCTTCCCATTCGAAAACCAACACTTCTCCACGAATTTTCTGCCCTCCTTGAGGATTGTAGGTGTCCTTTGGAGCCTGGGATCACTCCAAAAACACCTTGAGTGAGAGAGAAACACCCTAAAATCATCCAAAACCCTTAGAAATCTCTATACAACCTTCCACCATATCTTGTACCCAAACCCAGCCTTGTGAGCTTGTTGTATCAACCATGCTAGGCTAGATTTCTATTGGTGTTGTTAGGGTGATGATGGATATTTGGTATGAATTAATATAGTTTATCTTTTATTTTAAAGTGGTGTTTTGTGTTCTTAATAATTCTTACTATTCTAAACTTTGTTTAATTGTCTAATTAACAAATCACTTAGTCTTTGGTATTGTGAGTGTCTTGATAGGAAGTGGGAGGACTCATGAGTGTACCCATGGTGTGTAAAAACCCATGCACTTGTGAGCTAAACTAATCCCATGAGTAGTCATTAGTCCATTTGTGGGTAGAAATACACACACTTTGAGACTTAATCCTCTACTATCAAGATCTCATTTAGGGTCGGTACGGTCTTTATACTTGGTCCTAATGATAAGTCAATACTTAATCTTGCACCTTGGTTTCATAGTCTATGTGAAGCTTTGATGCGTGTTAAGGATTGATGAACTCGTGTTGAAATAAAACGGTCTTTATTTTATTTCATCATTATACTGCCACACAGTTAATGATAGACCAATCATGTTTTGATAAGTTAATTAAACCAAGTAGGCGGTGCACGTGTGCTGGTTAGTCACGACTCCTCTATGATATTTAGTGGTAACTTGTTCGGTCATGCTCCGGCCACCGGAAAGTTATTCATAAAAGTCTAGAGTAGTTTGATGTCTATATCGCAACACCGGGAGGCGGGTAATTCGGGGTTAACTCGACACAGTCTCGAGTCACTTTCTTTTCAGCGCTGAGAGGTGAGCTACCCGGTTCGGGAGACCCTCATAATAACATTAAGAACACAGTTGTTTGTACAGTCTTGCGAAAACAGTCACCTCTAGAAAATGCAGTTGCAATTCTAAGTTAAGCACAAGTGCGCACTCGAACGCACCACTATAAAATAAAGATAGCTATTTTCATACCAGGTTCTATCTGATCCCGAAGCAACTCCATTGTTTTGTCATTGATTCCTCTTAAAAGTTTACATCTCTCTTTTTACTTTTCCTTGCATTTTAAAGTCTTTTAAGTTATTTTAGGAAACTGAGTAGTAAAAATCGTGTCCACGGATTCGATACTCGGTACTTGCACATTTCTATACTATACACGATAGGTGCGCTTGCCTATTGTGTTGGGTTTAGAATGTTGAGCAACTATTGTTTTAAATTATAAATTTTAAAACTTGTAAGTGTCTTTCTGTTTTCCGACTTGCTCATCTTTACATTAAAGCTTTTAGCATCTCCCCCGTGACTTTGCCCTTTTTGAAAAGAAGTTAAGTTTTCTTAAAACATACACACGACATCAAGTTTTTGGCGCCGTTGTCAGGGACACAACTGTTTTAGAGAATGGTTTTCTTAAAGTTACTCACCTTTTCTTTTACTTAGTGTTTTTGTTAAAAGTTTTATCTCAAAGGTTCTTAGATAGTGTATGAACTTGCGTCCCTCACCAATTCTTACACCTCCTCTTGAAGAACCCGAAAGATATTTTAGAGCTAGAAGAAAAGAACAAAAATTAAAAATGGCACAAGTTGATAGAACTATCTCCGATTTTGCCAGACCTTCCATCAACGCTTTGGGCCCTAGCATCGCTAGACCCGCCGTTGATGCCGACCACTTTGAAATTAAGTCCCATGTCATCCACATGATACAACAAAACTGCACTTTTCATGGTTTACCCGATGAAGATTCCCATGCTCATATCGCAAATTTCCTAGAAATTTATGATACTTTTAAGTTGCATAACGTCACTCCTGACGCTATCCGACTTCGCATGTTTCCTTTCTCATTAAAGGATCGTGCCAAAGCATGGCTAAACTCACAACCTGCAGGTTCCATTACCACCTGGGCTGATCTTGCCCAAAAGTTTCTTTCGAAATATTTTCCCCCAGCCAAAACCGCAAAGTTAAGAAATGACATCACCACTTTTTGTCAAGAAGAGGGAGAATCACTCTATGAAGCTTGCGAGAGATTTAAAGATATGCTGAGAAAATGCCCACACCATGGTCTTGAAATTTGGTTACAGGTTTCATCCTTCTACAATGGGCTGACGAATCAAGCAAGGCAGACACTTAATGCAACCGCGGGAGGTATTTTTGGGAATAAGAGACCGCAAGAAGCCTATGATCTCATTGAAGAAATTGCAGTCAACAGTTATCAATAGTACAACCCTCGAAGCCGGCCATCAAAGACCGGCCTTTATCAGGTCGATTCCACCACTTCATTGCAAGCTCAAATTGAGGCACTATCAACTCGCCTCAACCAGCTGAGCAAAGCACAACTCAATGCCATCACCGCAGCAGAGTTGCAGCAACAAGACGGGAGTCTTCCTCAAGACACCGTAGAGCAAGTTGACTTCATTGGAACAAACCGCACGCCAAACAATCCTTACAGCAATACTTATAATCCTGGCTGGTGCGATCATCCAAATTTCGGGTGGAAAAACAACAACACCATGCAACCACCCAGATTCAGTCAGCAAAACAACCAGCAACGCCCACCAAACAATGGTTACCCGTCTGTGGATGAAAGACTCGTAAAGCTCGAAGCCCGATCAGCAGCACGAATGGACGACAAGTTCAACAACACTGACAAAAGGCTTCAAGGACTCGAGTCCACCATCAGAAACCTGGAAGTACAGTTGGGCGTCATGGCCAAGTCTCTTGCAGAAAGACCCGTTGGAAGCCTCCCAAGAAACACTGAAACCAACCTATAAGCTAATGTAAGTGCCATAACTCTTCGAAACAGACGCGTTTATCCTAAACCAGCGGTACCTGCCAATGAAAAAGTTATACCACCCAACCCACTCACAAATGAACCCACTCCATACATAACCATTCCCAATATCACCGCACCAGAAAACTCAACTGCCAGTTCACCAATGCCAGTTAATGAAGGGCCCGCAATAAACCAGAATCCTCCAGTTGCTCCACCACTAGAACCACCAACAAATATAGTACGGGGGGGAATATCGGCCTAACATACCTTATCTCGGACGATTGATGAGACAGAAGATGGTATGTTATGCCCACTTATATCTACAAGCAACTCAATTTGGGCGACTCGGGGCCGTTGATAGCTACGATCGAATTGGCAGATGGTACCATAAAGAAGCCCGAGGGGATTGTCAAAAACCTGCTCATCAAATTAGGGAAATTCGTCTTCCCCATCGACTTTGTCATCCTCAACATGGGCGAGAGTAATGTTCCTATTATTCTCAGTCGGCCGTTCTTAGCTACCGCCAGAGCCACCATAGATATGAGTGAGGGTATTCTTACACTTCGGGTTGGGAGTAACAAGTTGCACTACACAGCCGGTGGAAGAGAATACGAGGTTGAAGACCCATTTGACGTGGCCCACTTCATTGATAGGCAACTAGATTATCAACTAAAGAAAGCCAAAGGTACGACAGTGGCACCACCAGAAGAATCAGCAGTAGGGCTTGACAACACCAAGTTGATAGATGAATACTGGGATAGTCGTTAGAGGACCGGATGGCAAAGGTATGGTTTCAGGATGGACAGTTAGATCCTGAGGATGTAAATGTCAGACACAGAATTTTAGTAATGGAATGTAAATGAAAGAAAGCAATCCAACAACACTCGATGTACGAGAAAAGCCCTTGATCACTTGATGATCGCCGATACAAAACCTCGGGAGAAGTGTAAGCCCCTGCCTTGTTTGTTAATATTAAAATGGTAAAAAGTGTTAAAACTTTGGAAGTATGATGAACGAACTATGATTACAAATGTGTAGTGTTGTGTGTGTAGAGAGAGTATCAAGTGTTTGCTAGCTAGTATCAGGTCTTAGATGATGTGTAAGTGTCCTATTTTTATTCATCATGTCCTATTTTAAAACATTTGACTTTGTAGTTTTATGGTGACATAAAACACAGTTGTAGGTTCAAATAAAACACATTATATTGTTTCATCTAAAAAAACCTTTGGAAAACATTATGTTTGTTGGTTGTTATACAACACTCCTGATGTTGTTATATAGCACTCCTGATGTAGCCTGTGATAAAATGATATATAAAACACTATTGATGATATTATAAAACACTCTTGATGTTAACCTTTGATGATATCACGATCGTAAGAATTGATGATATGAATGTCTCAAAATGTTTATATGTTGAAATTGAATGACATAGAATTGGATAATATGTTGAAGATAACTTGCTAAATTAGTGGGATTTTTTAATTTTAAAAATTGGTAAAAAGTCTTAAATGCCCTTAATCTCAAAAGTTGATCCTATGGCTATAATTCATTCCTACACTTCGCACACAAATCAATTTTCCTACAGGATCCTCTACCTATATATATATATATATATATATATATGTACAACATTAGTTTTTGTAGTTTTAGACACGTATATACATATATGTATAAATACAAAAAGAAAAAGAAAAATTGCAGGAAAATTGCCAATTTAGCAAAAAAGAAAAATTGCCTTAAATGAATATGTGGTCTAAAATGGTTCTCTCAATTCTCAATTTGGCCAATAGTTCTCAAATGAATCAAATCCTATATAGCAATATGATACTTATATTAAAGATAAAAAAAACACTCGTTAATATGGTGTATTTTTTTAAATATAATTACGTATAAAAAAGTTATTGTTGTTTAAAAAAGAGAATGGGAGAAGTTACATGTACCTTGCATGTGGCTTTTCAAATTTTGAACACATTAAATTACTAATATACCCTTATCTAGTCAAATTAATTAATCAAAGTTATAACACATATTACAACTTTGCCACAAGTTAATATCTACTCTTCATTTATAGATATAATGGCCAAAAACACTTCTTACTATTCTCACAAAACACCCTTTGTACAAAAAAAAACTTATCCTATATATATATATATATATATATATATATATATATATATGGTCGAGATCCTGTACAAAGTGTGTTTTGTGTGAGAAGGGTAAGAAGGATTAATAACCATAGGATGTGTTAGATCTAGGGTGTAGATTAATTGGGTGGCATTTTTGTAAATATTTTTATAATTTTTATAATAATTTAGACTAAATAGGGGCATAATAGTAAAAGACAAGGTGTAATTAAATGAGAATTAAAAACCACCGTGTAAATTCCTTTAATGTTGCCATTATTATAGGAAACTATAATCTCTCATTTCTCTCTCTCCTTCAAAGTAATCAGATTAAAAAGATTTGGGGTAACATATAAACGTAATTCTTGATTGTTTAAACAATAGCCTTCATCATCAAGATCTACTTTACTTTTGGAAGATGATTGCTGCACCATTCATATCATTGTGTTTTAACTTCTGGAAGATGATTGCTGAATATTGTTTTAAATGCTTTACGATTCACGTCAAGGTGTTTTATTGATTTGATGATTGCTGCACCATTCATATCATTGTGTTTTAACTTCTGGAAGATGATTGCTGAATATTGTTTTAACTTCTGGAAGATTCACGTTAGGGTGTTTTTACTGATTTAACTTCGCATTTAGATTTATTGATCTCGATGTTTGTTGCTCGATTCGCGTATGGTGTTTTACCTTCAAAATGTTGTCAATGATATTTAACGATATGGATGTCTTACAATGTGTTTTATCATCATGTCTTACTCGATTCATGTATGGTGTTGTTTTAACACTGGGTTATGGAGAAGATGGTGATAAAACACACGGGTCTGTTAAAACACAAGGTTGAGAATATGATAATAAAACACAATGCTATGGTTTTATGGTTTAATGGGTTTATGTTCAATATAAAACACACTGCTTGTTGAATATAAAACACTGTTTGTAATAAGAAAAAAATGGATGTTAAAATTTGTTTTGGGATTTAATAGTATTAAACACATTGTGTAAGATGAAGATAAAACACAAAAATTGGGTAAAACACCAAAACTTGTATAAAAAATAACTAAAAGCCTACCTTAAACGTAAAACACCATACGTTGAATGATCGATGTAAATGACTATGAATTTTAATTCGTGAATGCTGATTCTTTATTAAAGCATTCAGTAAAAATTGTTTTAATCACAACAAAAATCCCTATTATTACTCATGATTAAGAAAGTAATTAATTGGACATTTATCTACTAAAAATAAGATTATGAATACAAATTACAAAGATGTCCTTTTAATTAAAATAATTGGTTGCCATGTGTCACTCTTAGATAGGTTCTCACACTTCTCACATAAAATGGGTTTTGTACATGATCCTAAACCTATATATATATATATATATATATATATATATATATATAAATAATTAACATATAGCAATAATGTTATGGATTTAGGAATGATGTTTTTGGTTGTTTTGGCCTGAAAAAAAACTAAACACCACAATTTACAACACAATTTAATGTATTATAATCATTAAATTTAAAACACATATAAAACACACTAGTAAACACTTAAAACACACTACTTAATGTTCTTGACATGGTGTTTTTAAGTTTTAAACCTAAAATACATTGTTTTTTGTTTTTAGTTGTGATGGTTGGTGTTTTCTAGGCAAAACAATCCAAAACATCATGAATACGTCAAAAAATGATGCATGGATATCACTTTTTAATCGTTCTCACACTTCTCACAAAAAACTATTTTCCTATAGGATCCTTACCCTATATATATATATATATACATACACACACACATATATATAGGGTAGGGTTCCGAGAACCACCATGGCCGTTTGGTCATTTGGTTCAGCCTCCGGTGGCTTTTCATTCGCCGAAACCCTAGAGTCATCCACAGAAGCTTATCTGAAATCATCAGCAATGGAAATCATAAATGAAAATAGCATTTTACAAATTAAGCAACAAATAAATAAGATGAAATGGAATCACCTGAACCTTGTAATTAAAACTTAGAAACACTTAAACATCTTCAAATCGAGCCATTAAACAATTAGGTGTGTGGGTGTGTGTGTTTGAGAGAGAGAGAGAGATGAGAAAGTGTTAGGAGTGAGGTATGATGTGTGATGCTTTTAAGAAGTATAGTTTATTTGAATTTTAAATCAACCGATTGTTTTGTTTTTTTTTAAGAATTGGCCGCCCATAATATGGAATTCAAAATTTGGGTTTTTGTAATTAGCCGCCCAAATGTTTTTTTTTTTTTGATGTTTATAAGATGGTTGGGCTTTAAGTGCTTGTACCATTTGTTGTGCAAGTTGAAAATTAAGTAAAATAACTATAGTATAATCTATACTATATTATAAAGCATTTGGGAAGGATGAACGTGAAATTTAAGTAAATACAATTTTTTATGCTTATGATACAATACCAATTGAAGTTAGTTAGGGGTTAAAGTTGTCTTTTTGGCAAATACTAAATGAAGTCATGTTACATAAATGTAAGGGTTTTTTAACTAATTACAAGTGGTAATGCATATTTTACAATCCTCTTAAACTAAGTGGATAATTGATTATTTAAATTAATACATAACCCCAGTAATTAAAACCCAAATTAAAGGACTTATGTGTTGCCCAATCGTTCAAGAGTTTCTTTGCAACTCATTAATACCCATGAAGTGGAATAACCACTAGACCCTTTATATCCAAAGCTCACCTTTCATTTCTCTCATGCAACACACACTAACACTCACATGTTTATCTCTCTCTGCAATGATCAAACAATGGACTTCTTTAAGGCTAAGGAACACAAGTCACTCATAATATCTTTAATTCGGTAAGTATATACGAATCTCTTTGCATCTTACTCGCTCTTGTTCATTTTATATTGACAATCATGATTTTTTTTGCGAAAATCCTAATGGCTTTTCCATGCTCTTGGATATTTAATCATCTGGGAAGCAATACCCAAAGTGTTGTGACATCAATGGAACAAGAATCTGGTACGTATAACCACTAGACCCTTTATATCCCAAAGCTCACCTTTCATTTCTCTCATGCAACACACACTAACACTCACATGTTTATCTCTCTCTGCAATGATCAAACAATGGACTTCTTTAAGGCTAAGGAACACAAGTCACTCATAATATCTTTAATTCGGTAAGTATATACGAATCTCTTTGCATCTTACTCGCTCTTGTTCATTTTCTATTAACAATCATGATTTTTTTTTTGCGAAAATCCTAATGGCTTTTTCATGCTCTTGGATATTTAATCGTCTAGGAAGCAATACCCAAAGTGTTGTGACATCAATGAAACAAGAATCTGGTACGTATAACCACTAGACCCTTTATATCCCAAAGCTCACCTTTCATTTCTCTCATGCAACACACACTAACACTCACATCTTTATCTCTCTCTGCAATGATCAAACAATGGAATTCTTTAAGGCTAAGGAACACAAGTCACTCATAATATCTTTAATCCAGTAAGTATATACGAATCTCTTTGCATCTTACTCGCTCTTGTTCATTTTCTATTGACAATCATGATTTTTTTGCAAAAATCCTAATGGCTTTTTCATGCTTTTGGATATTTAGTCGTCTGGGAAGCAATACCCAAAGTGTTGTGACATCAATGAAACAAGAATCTGGTACGTATCTTAATCCATGCATGTTGAAACCCCTTAGTGAATTCAAGAATTTATGAATTATGTTTTTCTTTTTTTTATTCTATCATTATCATCGACTTTCATGGATTTGAGAATTGACATATTTAGTTGATAATGCTTTTCAGGAAATTAATCTTGGTACGATACTCGCAACCCTAATTTATACCTAATCACTTATAGTTTCTTCAACACCATACGTATAACTAAAATGTTTTTTTGTTTAGCTTTTTTTTTATTAAGCCCACATTGTTGTTCGTCTGAATCTTCTAGAAGACCATTCTCATCAATATCTTAACAAGATCCTTCGTTTGGTTTGAAGGTAATGTCTCAAAACTTTTTGCATTTTGTATACGCTATCCCCAACCCCAATATCTATATTTATCACACAAAAAAGGGGTTATGTTTATCTATATCTATTCTATATCTATACTATATTATAAAGCATTTTATAGAGACTTCTTAAAATTTAAGAAGTACAAGTGTAATTTCTTAAGGTACACCACATAATGCACATATTAAAAGCTTTTTAAGGGCAAATTTGTGTTTTATGCATTACTTACACCTTTAACCCATCATAAATTTAGGTCCAATTTTTTCATTAAATTTTAAGTGATACAACTCCTAAGAACACTAAATGGTTTATCAAATTTATTACTTGAGGAAATATGACGAGACACTAACACCTCAACTTTTCAACCCCTCGTAAATTTAAGACCAAATTTTTCATTAAATTTTAAGAAATGCAACTCCTTTGAATGTTAAATGATCTATCAATTAATTACTTGAAGAAATATAAAAAGACATCACACTCTTATAAATTATATAAAATGAAATGAAAACACCAATGCAAATATTGCAAATGTGTTACTGCGTAACACACAATTTGCATTTGGTTTGTAATTTTCAGAACAGTAGATTCTGATCAAACAACATGTAAACGCTCCCAAATGATTTGCTACGTGTAGCGCGGGGGAATATATTGATTCCATTATCTTTTGGTGCTATGTTTTTTAAGTTATCTTTACCTAAATTATACTTATATTTGTAAATTTGTTACCCCACCGCATCGCGCGAGCTCCCCACTAGTATAGATAATAATATTATGTGATGCACGAGCAAATGTATATCATTCTCCCCAAACCTCATTAAAAACAAAGGAAGTTAATTTAATAATGCATTTTAGGGTTTAAGTTTTAAAAACCTTTTCCCTTTTGCTAACTATTATTTTTGCCACCCCTTAAAATTTGGGAGCTTTAGAGCATTCACAATAGATGGATGCTCCATATTAGTGTGAAGGGGGCCTCTATATTATATAGAGTGGGTATAAGTGGTTGTGAGTAGAGGGGAGAGAAAATATATAGAGGAGACACTGTTCACCAGTAAATTTGGAGGAGACACTGTTTACCCTCCATAATTTTTTTAATGCTTTTAAAAGTGGTTGTGAGTAGAGCAGAGAGAAAAAGTAATGATAAAGGTATATAATAAGTTTTATTAAATAGAAAAGGAGAGAGAACCGTAGTGATTTTTAGTGTAATTATTAAGATAGAGATAGAGTATTTAGTGTGAATGCTTTTAGTTGATGTTTGACTAAACCTTTAAATTAGAGAGTTTTGTTAGCTTTTGTTGATATTTGACTAATCCTTTAAATTATGAAATTTTGTGGATATTTAACTAAAGTGTAAAGAAAACGTTTAATCAATTATTTTACAACAGTTTTAGTTTTAAGTTTTTTGGGACGAAAATGTTATGGAACCAATGATTTGATTCATGAATATACATGTTTAACTCATAAAATATCTCTTGGATAGGTTTACACGATATGTTCTTATCTAATGTTTTAAACAAATTTATGTAACATTTTACATCAACTTTTATACGTTATTACTCTACATACAAAATATATAGTAAATTTTTATTTTTCGTTTATTCTGTTACATTATATATTACTTTTAAAATAATTAAAACAATTGTTCTCTTAGCATTATTATACTCAAATTATAAAGCATAAAATACTCGTTTTTATGGTGTATAGATTCGTTTCTATTATATTCTTTCAGTTAAACATGCAATGCAATAATCACTTGTATATAACGCATTTCTTTCTTGTATATTTCAATTTAGACATCGATATTGACTAAGACAAACATCGAAACGTCAACAGAAATGAGCAAGTAGTTACGGAATTTTTGAATGTTTTTAATTAAAAGATAGTAGTTTAAAAGTTATGATCTATCTATTATCATATATAATTGAAAGCAACAAATCCTACACGGCGTTCAAAGAGGGCATCCTTCCCTTTGAGTGTGTCATGTGGCATTAATTGATTTTAGGAAAAAAAAATTAAAAACAAAATTAGATTTTTCTCTCTCATGTTTTCTCCCATAATTTTTTAAAGAAAAAATTACACCAAATTAATGAGTGTTTTATTAATTTTCCAACGAGTACCATAGTGCTATATAAAAAACAGAGAAAAAAAAAAGGACTATTTTTTTGTGGAGTATTGTTCATACAAGAAAAAAAAAACACAAAGTATTCAGGTAAGTCATTAATCATGTATAGGCAGGCAAGTCACTAATTATGTTCAAATCAGTAAATATGAATTCTATTTTCAACATGTGTAGGCAAGTCACTAATTCGTACACAAAAATATTTATATATAACTTTATAAAAATATTTTGTGACTTCATAAAAATAATTATACTGGTTTAGCATGCACGTCAGCCCAAAAATATTTAAAAAAATAATAACTAAAATAGTGGACGCAAGAACTCACCTAGTTGAAGTGCTCGTCTCCTAGCAAGCTAAAAGATGTTGATCCATAACTTGAACAAGATGTTGATTTAGGCTACTGGACGAAGCTCCAAGTAACTTAGTGAAATACATGTCAACATTATTTGCCATGCAAATGAAAATATAAAGTAGAACCTCAACAACCCCTTATGATCAGATTGTTTAACCACACATCGCCATCATCTTTAACTTCAAGAATACTTCCACCATCATGCTCCATACATAATTCCATCAAATTGAATAATGGTTTGATGCATCAAAAGGTTTCTGTTTCAATAAAGAGCAAACTAGATGATCATCATCACGAAGAATATCATATAGGCGACGTTTAGAAACCATAACCAAGTGTAGGCGAGAAACCCGCCTTCCTCGTGCCCGTGACCGTTCCGACAACAGAACTAAGCTACGCGTTCAAGGGGACCGGTATTGGTTACCTGTCATCCATTCTTGATTCGACAATCAGTAATCTAAAACGCGCTTGCTACAACCTTGCGAAACCACGGAACCCAAGCCATAGCAATAATTGTTGGAATTTTAGAAGGTGAATGGAGGTTTAATCTAATGAAATTATAATTTAGTGAAATTATAATTATTGGTAAAACACCCAGAATCAACAACTCTATGACAACAACAGAACAAGATCTCAAACCGATCGAAAGCCGCACAAGAACAAATATAGAGAACACAAAGAGGATGCAAACCAGTCTTATCATACTGCAACTTGAAGATCACCCTATAAAGAACACAAGTACAAACAATGACAACCAGACCCTTGTAAATCCATCTCGCGTTTTACCACAAATTTCGATATCCAAAGATGACAGTCGGTCTCGTCGATCCATTAAACAATAACTCTTGCGCCACGTTTCATTTGTCGCCTCAATGGATAGGCCACGTATTGTTTTATTAAAATGGTGAAAATTGGGATGTTACATAGGTAAGCTTTCCTGCATGTAACTGTAACGCACATCATTCTATTTCATATGTAAAAATTGATATGTCATATTGGATTTCTCAACCCCGGGACGCTCCCGGGGTATAATCTAGTAGAATTAATAAAAAAAAATTGTAATTTTGTAGGAGAGGGGAGAAAAATGTAATTACTAACTAAAAATGAGGGAATTAAAGTAACTAAATTGAGGTACCAAAGTGTAAAAGTGTTTGAATGACTATTTTACCCTCATTTTAAGGTTGTTAAGGAAAATAAAGTTCTTAACTTTTGGGTATTTTAAACTACCCCTACCTCATGCAATATATAATATAGTATAGATTCAATATATTATATTAATTAAGAGCAGGATTGTCATTAAGTGTTTTAAATGAGTGTATGGATGTCATTTTGTGTTAATATTCTAGAAACCAATTGAATGTTTTCCATAAATCACAGTCCTCTCTCTCTCTCTCTTCTCATTATTAGTCCATCTCTATTCTCATTAATAGTCATTCTTTCTTCTAAATCTTAAGCAAGATTCATCCACAAAGAAACCCATCGAAAAACAAATTCAGTGTTTCAAACCTCCAATTGCGTCACTGACCGCCACCATTTGCACCGTTGTGTACCACTGTTTGCTACAGACACGGGTTAGCATTTTTTCAACGGGAAAATTATACACTTCATAAACTCTGGCGGCTAAGCATGCAGGGCGATCAGACACCACCATAATCATCGACGATTATAAGTTATAAAATTGTAGTTGTTATGGATTAAAAGATTTCAACAGTGTTTTGTTTGTTATAAAATTGTAACATCAGAAGTGTTTTATACAAGGCTTTTGTTAGTTCATTGTTCTATATGGATTAAACATAAGAAGTGTTTTTTAAATGTTTATGTATATTAGGTGTAGTTGTGGATTAAAACATTTCAACAGTGTTTTGTTTATTATAAAATTGTAACATCATAAGTGTTTTATACAAGGCTTTGTTAGTTCATTGTTCGATATGTATTAAACATAAGAAGTGTTTTATAAATGTTTATGTATATTAGGTGTAATTATTGTTGTGGATTAAAACATTTCAATACTGTTTTGTTTGTTATATGATTGTAACATCATAAGTGTTTTATATAAAGGCTTTGTTAGTTCATTGTTCAATATGGATTAAACATCAGAGGTGTTTTATAAAATGTTTATGTATATTAGGTGTAGTTGTTCTTGTGGTTTAAAACATTTCAATAGTGTTTTGTTTATTATAAAATTCTAACATCAGAAGTGTTTTATTTAAGGGTTTGTTAGTTCAGTGTTCGATATGGATTAAACGTCATAAGTGTTTTATTGAAGAACCGAAAAAAATAAGGGATGATGATCTTTAGTTATTTTGGGATGATAGTATGAATCAACCGAAAAAAATGGGATGATGATCTTGAGTTATTTTGGGATGATAGTATGAAATTGAATAAATTGATATAATGGTATGAATCATATGAAAACAACGAATATTAAGTGGGTTGAAAATCTTCATAACTAGCCATAAATATTTGCTAAAAAAATGGGATTATGCGATTTAAAAAATGATACATAAAGTCTATAATGCCCTTAATCTCAATATTTGATCCAAGGGTCATAACTCTTTCCTACAGTTCCTACACAAAATCATTTTCCTACGGGATCCTCTACCTATATATATATATATATATATATATATATATATATATATATATATATATATATATATGTTCCTGTACAAAGGACATTTTTCGTACAAAGTCTGAGAAGTCTATGTATTCACTGTGTTTTAAATTTTGGCTATGATGTTTTCGATTCCTTTTGCATTGTATTATATAGAAAAACACCAAACGTAACAATTTAAAACATAATCTAATGCATTTTAGACATGAAATTTAAAACACACTGATTACTTTCTTCGTATGGTGTTTTTAGGTTGCATGTCTATAATACATTAATTAGTGTTTTAAATTGTTAAGTTTTGTGTTTTTCTATATAATACTATGCCAAAAGAATATAAAACACCATGCCTAAAATTTAAAACACAATGCCTGTATGGACTTCTCACACTTTTTACGAAAAATGCCTTTTGTACAGGAACCTCACCCTATATATGTATATATATATATATATATATATATATATATATATATATATATATATATATATATATAGGATGGTTATACTAGAAACCACATCTTAGATGGAAAACTTCTTAAACCCAATAATGGCCATTGATTGCTTTAGATCAATGGTGTAGATCAAATCCAATAATATTATATTCAATTTAATCACTAAAAAGTATGAATGAGAGTGTGATAAGGGTAATTGGGTAATCTTTTGTATGCATTAGACTTTTAAAACCCATGTGCATGTCATAACCATCATATCACAAACTGTTCCCTTTCTTCTCTCACCAAAAATTCAAAAAACATCTTTCTCTCTGATCATACAACACAACACACAGAGATCATCATCTCCCCCACATACTATCTCCTCTTTTAGCATACGAAAACCAGGTGTCCACTTTAAAAGCATAAACAAAAACATCAGTGAGCATTCATCTCCATCACTATTGTACTCGTTAAAATCGATTATGTCCAGTGCTATGAACAGTAAAATGAAATCTTTCATGGGGAATGTTTCAGCGTTTAGCAGGCGATTGGTGTCTACTAGGTTATCTAAATGGTATATTCTGTTGAAAAAAATCCCTAGTATCTTTGTTTGTATATTCTTTGTTCATAAATATTATTTAATACCTTCTTTTTATTCCAAAATTGATATATTTGATGATAGGCTTGGGGATATTATAGTAGGGTGTGGGATATCGTTGCTATAATTTCTGTGTTCAGTAGTTTGGGGCCCATTAGTTTGTGTTTATCACGATAAATTCTGCTTACTATCCATACAGGAACAATACCATAAGAGGACGTAGTGTTGTAATCCTGTCAGATGACACGTCACACCGTAAGGTTAGTGCACATGGGGATACACTACATTCACGTTTGGGAGAAGCATAACGACGGTTAGGTATGTCATTCGAATACCATTTATGTTCAGTATCTTATTTTTTGTTTTTTTTTTGAATTTTTTTTTTTTTTTTTTTTTTTGATTTTTTGATGGTAGACTACGACAATGATACGCCACGTAGACCATTGAAGAAGCTGACTAAAGCTAGTTACAAGAAAAAGTTGGTTCTGCATTTAATTGTGTACACACTCTATTGTAGTATTAACTATTGCTAATGTGTATGTAGCGCATGTCACAAGGCGAGGGTGCTGATGATGATTGGGAGCCGTCAAGCGTGAACGCACGCACGGACAACGGTTTGATAAAATTATTGACTTTCGTGCTATAGTAAACAATTATTTATGTAATGTAATATGTTAATGCTTTTTTGTGGGTGGGGTGGTAGATTCTGACACTGACACGCAACACGGACCATCAAGAAGGCTGACTAGAGGTAGACTTTAATTGCTTATGACTTTAATTGTCTATACAATTTATGTTGGTAGTAACATACTGAACATAATTGTTTATTGGGTTAATTGTGTATAGCGAATGTTGCAAGGAGAGCATCTCATCGTAATGATGTGGGACCATCAAGCATGAAAGCGCACAAGGACCATGGTTTTGAAAACTGTTCAGCTAGATATACTAAACAAATTACTTATAGAAATGTATTGTGTTTATAAGTTTTTGTATGTTGGCAGTAGAGAAGGGGACATTCTTTGGGGGCAAAAGTGGTCGTCATAAGACAAAGACTAGAGGTAAAACATAGTCTATTGTCTAACGTGCTTGTCGTAACATATACTATGATTAATTGTTGCTGAATTCTTTTATTTATGGGGTTATGACTTTAATTGTCTATACAATTTATCTTGGTAGTAACATACTGAATATAATTGTTTATTGGGTTAATAGTGTATAGCGAATGTTGCAAGGCGAGCATCTCGTCGTAATGATGTGGGACCATCAAGATGAACGTGCACAAGGACCATGGTTTTAAAAACTGTTCACCTAGTTATACTAAACAAATTACTTATAGAAATATATTGTGTTTATAAGTTTTTATATGTTAGCAGTAGACAAGGGGACATTCTTTAGGGGCAAAAGTGGTCATCATACGTCAAACATGCTTGTTGTAATACATGCTATAATTAATTGTTGCATGGGTTA
Organism: Ambrosia x helenae; assembly: GCA_030844895.1. Taxonomy (NCBI): domain Eukaryota; kingdom Viridiplantae; phylum Streptophyta; class Magnoliopsida; order Asterales; family Asteraceae; genus Ambrosia; species Ambrosia x helenae. Next base: position 18,762,743 of record CM061227.1, on the reverse strand, counting down.
CTCATCCATGTTCTGGCCAAAAAAATAACGCAGTGTATTTCTTAAAAGCAAATTATAAAGAAACAAAAAACTGAACTTCTATTTGATTTTTTATTTAAACAGCTAATGTGCCTACGGCCGATCAGAGTGGAGTATCTTCGACATCTATGAGGATCACGAGGTCGCGGGGTCGACCCATTGACATCTCAACGAATACCTTGAAGACAAAAGTTAACGCCATCAAAGTGAAAGCACGTAAGGCATCTAAGCGCAAAAGGCCTGACAAGACACGCAACAATGGGCTTAAAGCTGGTAGACTACGGAAAAGATCAAAAAAGGACGAGTGGCTTGGTATACGTACAAGATCGTCGCCAGTTCAGTTAGCAAAGTGCATAAAAATCCTTAGTGATGAACAACGCTTGGCTGTAAAGGACATGGGGTTCGGACGGTGCTAAATTTCAGAATGGATGGCATTCCTGCAAAGTTGGTGCATTTTGTTGTCGATAATTTCAACCCTGATACTTTGGAGATCTCAGTTCCATTTGGGACGCTATCCATAAATCCTGATGTTGTGCATCAAGTTCTTGGTATCCCAATTGGAGGTGTGTCATTTGATTTGATGGAGCGTTTGGATAAGTATGATGAAGGGATAAAGAGTTGGAAAGATAGATATCCATTGGCAGATTTATATCTGCAAAGCAGATGGTAGACATGATTGAGTCAGCGTCTGACAGCGAGGATAACATTGATTTAAGGTATTTTATACTGTGTTTCTTCGTCGTTATGGTTGATTGCCACAAAAATGGATCACTGAAAGATAGCATACTAGACTATCTAACCGACGACTTAGACTTTGCTGGAATGGATTGGTGTTCATTGATGGTTGAAATAATGAAGCGGTGTAAGGATAGGTGGCAGCGTGATAGTTTTGATCTCCCATTTACAGGACCGCTTGCATTTCTCACGGTATGCTAGTATATATAGTGTGTTACATAAGTAATATCATGAAAAAAATAAAAAAAAATCAGTTACTGGCAACCTGTGTTGCTTTCACAACTTTTGTACGTTGATAGTCTTACATGCCAAGGGATTGAGGTTGATACGCCTGTCTATCCCATGACATTCTGGTCAAAGCAAGGTTAAAGGAGCGGGAGTCGTTTGAAATTGATCATGGAGGTTTTGGTAGGGGGCCGTTGAAGCAACTATCTTCCAGCGACACCGTTACATTTCAGTCAGATGAGCCCAACGTTGAGGTATGACTCTCATCTTACTAACCCCCCCCCCCCCCAATACAAAAATTTAATTTTCATAGTGGTTTGTATAGTGTACATAACCAGTTAAAAAATGCAGGAGAAGGTGGCAGCCATGGACCAGTTACTGGATGTGCTGCTTAAAACCAGAAAAAGGATTGAGTCGGTCGTTTCTAAACTACAGGATGAGTATCCAGAACGGGGTGATGTCATTAGTTTAAAGGCAAGATACAAGAGTTTGGTTGAGGAGATTTCTGATTGGAAAAATAAAAGAGTCTGTAGCACATTCTACTGCTAATGAACAGATCAGGGGTGTGGTGGATGCAGTTAACTCAACCGCGCCAAGTGGTATATATTTATAGCATATTCAACAAGTATATGGATTTTTTATATTACAATGTTATCCCTGGTTTAATTTACCTACATCACTTTTGCAAAAAAGATGTGGGAGATACTACGCAAACGAAAGCACCATCTGTGGAGATGGGTATGGTATGCAACGAGTCTGTAGCACATGCTACTGTTAACTCAACCGCGCCAGGTTGTAGATATTTATAGCATATAAATCAAGTATATGGATCTTTTATATTACAATGTTATCCCTAGTTTAATTTACTTACATGACTTCTGTAAAAAAAAACAGAGAGAGAGAGAGAGGTGGGAAATACTCCGCAAACGAAAGCACCATTCGTGGAGGAGGATTTGATATGCAACCAGTCGTCGTTGGCGCAGCCTAGCAAAAAGCATGTTCCCACCCCATTAGTAAGCCCAGCCCTGTTCCACCAAAAATTCCATGATTCTACAATGCGTATGTCGGCTGCAAAGGCATCAGGTGCAGGGTTGCTGCAAAGAGATGCAGGATGCAATTTTGAGGTTAAAGGTAACTCTAGCACACATTTAGTCCCTTCTGACATACATCGTTAAAAACTTGCATACAACAGTTAATGATTTGATTCCTTTTATCGTTAAAAACTTGCATATTATTATTATTATTATTGTTGTTGTTTTTGTTGTTGTTGTTGTTGCTGCTGTTTTTATTATTAAGTTTTTTCATGGGTTTTTTTTTTGTGTGAAATAAGTTGATGATGTGAAGAAGAAGATGATGTTGTTGAAGATGATGGGTTTTTTTGTATAAGGTAAATAAACAATGGTGTAAAACTCTTTTGAGTTATGTGTAGTATGAATTTATAGATGTTTGGTTGTTTTACATTGATGTAAATGCATTTTTGTTGATGTTGTGGGGCATTTACAGTGGTGTAATACAAATGTTATTGACGAGGTATGTCCCGGCTCGGTCAAGCAAGTCAACACCTAAAGTTATTTATATTATTTTCATACTAACATATATTATCTGTTATTAACCCAATAGCGAGGCCCATAGCGATGTAGCTTGTATTAAGCTTACTGGGCTGAGGGTTTTTATGGAGGCAACCCCCTAACTGGGCTTGGTGCCAATGGGCTATGTGCCCATATAGTTAGGGGTTTATGATGGTGACCCATTAGTTCCCTATTTAAGAGGTTCACCTCTAACCCTAGGGAACAGGTTGGAGCCTGACACACTTTTGGTGTCTGAGATGGGAGGAAACTCCTGGCAGTCGCTTCCATCCCTCTTTCTTTTCATTTTTTCTTGTTGCAAATCTGGAACGTGGATACGGAGAAGACGGTGTGTGGTTTCGTTCATCTTGATCATCGCTGGGACATCTACCCGTACAGGTACTTGTTTCTTTATTGGCGCCATCCGTGGGACCAGCAACGAACTACATACTCGGTTTTCTCTTCTCCAAACCTCCAGATCTGTTCTATCAAGGCTAAGGAGGCTATTCCCGGGACCCGATAGCGCTAAACTTTATTCTTCCCCTTGTTGAAACCTTCGGATATGTGATTACAAACCGGGTCTACATACGATTCGTGGGTCGAAAAACTGCAAACATGTGCCTATTAAAGGCGTTTTACAAGAACACAAGATTTGAAGCTTCGGATCTGTATTTAGTGCTTTCCGGACCTACAGATCCAGATTCAAGCATATACACGCTTAGATTTTATTTTAAGAAAAAAGGGCGGCCGCACGAATTCATGGCGTACATGTTATCTTCAGCCTTTGTCTATTTTTAGAGGACCACGGCAATTTACCTTTTAATAAAGAAAAGGAAAGAAAAAAAAAAGCAAAAGAAAGTATGGTGTCCTTTATAAGGGGGGCATGTTCTAACATCAAACAGTATGTGCTAGCCCACTTTAATATTACCTACTTCGAAGCTGTTGTAAGATTCAAATTTGGTGGTTCAACTTTAAAATTATACGGAGTGCTTTGTTCCACCGAAGCTTCCCCATCGTCAACATGGAAGCGTAAAGGCACGGTCCTGTTCTGCAGTCCCGTATTTTCTTGACTTCGTGTCCGCCGGCCGGGCTCTTCGCACACGTGAGATGTAAAAACACGTCATCCGCGGATCATGCTTCCCTAAGCCAACACCAAGGTCTTCCCGGGAAGGAAGAAGATAACCCGGGAAGGAAGGTGATAACCCTTATCGCTTGTCAACAACCGTAACGAACTTCTCGGGAAGGAAGGAGATAACCCTTATCGCTTATCAACAACCGTAATGAACTTCCCGGGAAGGAAGGAGATAACCCGGGAAGGAAGGAGATAACCCTTATCGCTTATTAACAAACTGTAACGAACTTCCCGGTTATTTGAATGAGTTGGTTAGCTTGTTGACCGCCTTTTATTATCATTTAGACATGTTGGGCTGAGGGCCGCTATTAGAAAAGGGCTGGTCCCAAGTGTATCTGCGGAGCATGGCTCCCGCATGATGTGGAACGTAAGAAGGCAACACCCGCAGAGCATGGTTTTTCATCTGCCAAACAAAGCACCCGACGGGAATGGTTCCATCAGTGTGTGACCCGCCTAACTGCGTGACTACCCGTTCCGCTAGGTGCATATAAGGTCCGCTTAGGTAAGCTTCGTGCATGTCGCATCCACTCGCTCAGTGCGGACTCAGTCTATTCAGCTACGTTCCGCACCACGGCGGAACCAATCTGCTCCGTGGGTCGCAGGATATAGGCATTCATGATAAAGCATCCTTGAGAATAATAACCAGGTTTGCAACAATCATATACAGACAAATATGTGTACCTTATACAATTAAAAGAAAAAAAATGAGAAACAACATGGCTTTATTTAAACATACTCATGCTTTGTTATACATTCCATGAAGCTCACATTACAACTATGTATGCACAACGCATATCACGGGTTCACATGTTTGTGCGATCCTCCACGTGTATTATAATTGTTGTGGATCCTCCACGTTGATATTATGTAAAAAAGACTTACAAAATCAATTGATGAAGTTGTATGGAAGACATTATTGGACACTTTTAACCCCCTGACATATTTTGTGGTGGACCAAGTTTAGAAAGCCTATATCCTAAAGCTTTATCATCACAATAAAGACAAAATGTGGGGTGCCAAATGCAATTAGATTAACAATAAAGTGACATACTTTATTTTCTTCCGGTTATCTATTAACTTTTTTTTTGTAATGTCACTTACCAAATAACAAGCATGAATGCATGAGCATTAGATTTCATTGCTTGATTGTACATGTCTTTATTATTATTACATGTTCAACGCTACTAACATTACGTGTAGCCATAAAAAAACTAGGGGGACTAGCAAGGTATAACGTCATTTTTAAATGGTTCTTATATCACAATATGCCAAACACCCAGCTTCCAATACAAGGTTTTGGTAATCTTTTAATATTTGGCGTTGTTTATATCAAGTAACTTACTTTGTAACACCCTAAACCAATTTACCGAAAAACGTGCAGCGGAAATACCAACCGAAAAATTTATTTCTTTTAAAAAAACCTTGGATGTTTAGAACCCAAATCTACTAAGCATTTTAGGTATTACATCTTTTAAATATGTTATATTACATTAAACGTGACCCATCTATATCACGTTATGGGGTCGTGCCCTCGTACAATCCGCCTCCTTGCTCGATCTCCATTCCTTTCCTTACTCTATTAGGTAGACAAGACAACCTGCGATCACCAAATAACCGTTTCGTTAGTTCATTTAGTGACTTAATGCACACTACTCAAATGCGGAGATAATATCCATAGGTACTCCATGATCTCGTTCCAACGCCTTTTTGGAAGTTCGGGTGTGGTACCCCGAGCTGATCCTACAAGTCTCATGCATTCACACTTATATACCTGCATCTTCCTTACCATTCACATAACAAGGTTAATAACCCCACAATTCATACAAATATACAATTCCCTCAATACCCACAATACATACAAGCATACAATTCCTTCAATACCCCACAATACATACAAGCATACAATTCCTTCAATACCCCACAATACATACAAGCATACAATTCCCTCATATAACCTACTTTACATACAAGCATACAATTCTCATATAACCTACTTTACATACAAGCATACAATTCTCATATAACCTACTTTACATACAAGCATACAATTCCCTCATATAACCTACTTCACCCGTCATGTTACTCTTTCTTCGCCAATCTCTAAGACAAATGTGACGTTTCCAATCCTCTACTCAATCTACATGCAACTACCAACCCTTACATACATGAAGCTCTCTCTCAAACCCGAGCATGAGTACACATATGTACTATAAATGAGGTTTGGAGTTGCTCGGGCAAGGTACGGAAGCATAAACAAGCTGAAAAATCAACATCCAAGGCCGAAGGGGGATTTGGCGTAGGGTACGCCAAAAGTGGCGTAGCCTGCGCCACTTGCGTAGGCAAGGGGTGACAGAGTGGCGTAGGGCAGCAGACTTTGGCATAGGCACACCAAACTTGGCGTATCCTACGCCAAAACTGGCGTAGGGTACGCCAACAGCAGGTCTTGCACAATTCATTCCTTTTTCAACGCAATATCTATCCTGCCATCCTTACCCACAATTTCCGACATTCTAGCAACTCATTTACTACTTGATCGGATGTCGCGGTCCGGTCAAAAGTAGTATTTATAAGTCCTAAATTACCTTAACTATGTAGTAGTGGTAATAAGGGTGTCGAACCACGAAGAGTTTGTGGTTGGTGTCAATACTTAAAGTTGATTAAAAATTGTTTATGAAGATATCTATTTAATTATGAATTTGTAAAAAAAATTGATTTAGGATGGTTTAGAAAATTGGTTGAACAAAAAGAGATTAATTCAAAATTGATATGACAAAACTAATTAAGTGAAATTGATTAAATTGATTAACAAGATAATATTAAAATGACAAGGCTACACCGATTTCACAAGCAAGACTCAGGTCCTATCACAATTGGATACAAATTACAGTTGCAAAAATCACTAACGGGGTCATTGTCACAAGATTTAGGTATCAATAGCCGTCAACATAACAATGGACAACTATATACTTTATCACTCAAGAACATTCAAACCCTAAATTAAAATTGTGCATATAAACGAATTCATTTCATAACGCTATTAGTGCGAGGGGAAATTAGCTATCATGAATCCAACCCAAGATTAAAGCTTCAATTAAAATTGTTCAAGTAATTGATTACAATGAAAAATAGAAAATACCCAATTGTTCAAGAACCCCTAATTCTTACAAGCTACATCGGGGTATACCTCGTTGAATTAGCCACTCATGATGGTTGAAGCTTCAAGAATTTGTAGAACCAATGCCATAAAAATGATGAGCAGAAAATGAATGTGATTCTCACTAATAATAATATTACTCTCTTAAAAACTCTCAAATGAAAGCAATAGAATAGGATGCTTGCTATGACTCTTGTGATCTTCTATTTATAAAAAAATAATTATGTAACTCCCAATCACTTGGTCAATGCTATCCTCCAAAGAAGCCAATATTAAATGGCAATAGTCAACACCCTTGACTATGTAATATTCTTGATTGCTTGAAAGTTGGTGTCTACACACCAAATTGTTGTAGACAGATTCTCTTACGGGGTCTATCACTTTTTCTTATTTCAGTGACGGTCTGGACTCTGTCTTCGATACCCGGCATCATAAATGCAACATTTCCACTTCTAAAAACACTTGTAACTGCAAAACATTAATCGACTCAAAGTGTGGCATTTATCTAAACAATTCATAAAAAAATACTTAACTTAAATATAATAACTCTGGGGTTTTCGAACGCGCATCACATCCCCACACTTATCTTTTTGCTTGTCCTCAAGCAAACTTAATTGCACTTTTACATCCATCAAACACGAACACGACTTACCATCCTCATACTTGTACAAGTTAAGGTCCTAAGTCATACCCAACCTACTTTTATCACATAATTCAAAATAGCTCGGCATACAATAATTTTCTCTTTTAAAACAAGTGTCTGCCCGAAACTAGGCCATCTTCAATAGTTAACACTCAACACACACATCCCTCACAATTTTCACTCCACTCGGCTCAAGAACTAGCATTTGATGGGCTAGCATATAATATATATATGGAACACTCCAAGCTTGAAAGTGACTCATGTTAGCATAGGTTTGCATCTCAATCATTCTCCACCAATTTGCACAAAAAATTATCACACAAGTCAAAAGGTCTTTATTTATGGTTGTAACGGGGCTTGGTGAAAGGGTATGGAATGGAAATTTTAAAGTGACTAAGGTAACGAAAGTTCGATCTTTATTACTTTACTCTCAACCTATGCACAATCTAAACAATCTAATAACTTCAAGGCGATATTGTGCCTTTTATTTTTCTCAAAGATAATACATGCTTTTCATGTTTTTTCTTCTTTTCATAACTTCTTCTTTTTTTTTACGGCAACATTGCTAACTATTTACAATATAAGAACCTCCTAAAATCGAACTTTCATTACTCGGGTTTTAAAAACAAAAAGGTTTAATGGGTCAAATGGGTTAATTCGGGTGTTTCAAAAGAAAGGTTTAGGCTCAAGGTTGTTTGACTAGGGGAGGTTGTTTTTGGGTCAAGGATATGAAAAAGGGTGTAAAAATAAAAAGGTCTTTCCTAATGCCTTAATCATTCTTGTGCATAAAATCGGCCCATGGTTTCAAACGTATCAAAAGATGCAAATTCTACAACATATTGCCACTCAAGCACACTCAAATCCAAATGAACATAACATGCATAGATGTGTAAGATATGTGAAATGTAGCATGTTATGGTGGCTCAAATGCATTCATGGAAACTGGGTAAGATATGTGATGTGTGTATGAATAATCAACTCATCCAACGACCTATCCCAACCAAACACCTTTATTATTATTATTATTATTAATAAAAATGTAGCCAAGCATTTATCAAGTGGATTTGCGTAAGTTTGACCATGACAAAGGACCACAATGGTTCGTACGTCCCGAGTTGACTTAGTTAATCATGCTTTTTGAATGCAAAATAGAGGACATTTTTGAAAAATTTTGAAATTTTTCTCCCCCTCCCCACACTTGAGGTCAACATTGTCCTCAATGTGCGGAATTTGACTGAGGGTACATAAAGATAACTGTGCAAGGGACTTTGACAAGCTTTTTTTTTTTTTTTTACCTACGGATCAAAAGTTAAATAATTAACACAATAAAAGTCATAGTGATGGAAACAAATGCACCTGGTTTTCTTTTCTCTCTTCAATGCTTCCGGTTCTTCAACCATATGGTCATCCAATCACCAACATAAATATACCTACAAATCTCACATGCGTGTAGAAGCAAGCTCCTCACCAAAAAGATTGTGAGTTTGTCCGTTTACCATTTACTAAAAACTTACCAAATCATCTTTTAGTAACTTTTATTTATGGAAATAAAAACACACATGTAAAATTAACTATGATAGATCCTTTAAACCTCCCGGTAGCCCGGTGAGGACGAGTGAGGTCTCGTGAGGGTTATCTAGGAAACACACCCACAAAGTTTATTTACCTATCACACCGAAATGAAACAAAAGCAAAACACACCGAAAATAAAATAGAACTAAAATCACACTCAAACACGCAAATATATACAACAACAAAATAAAACATACCTGCACTAACTGTCATATGGGGGCGGTGTGTACGGCTGTCCCAAAGTGCACTGGTAGAAGCTCTTAGTTAATGCTTCCACATCATCCAATTGCCTCGAACTGGAACTGGACCCCTCCTCAGATGGTACTACCGGATATGGAGATACATACTCAGACGGTATTGCTTGTGGATATCTGCCAAGGTGCGGTGATGTTGCATAAGGCAACCGAGCAGGATCATCATAATCCGTTAGCCGTGGCCTCACTGTAGGTCCCTATCCTCTCATAAAATCCTGTTCTCTTCGAATGTTCTCCTGATGCTTCCACTCCCGATTCACGAATTCTTCATGTCGATACACCATAGCCTTCTGATAGACCCTTGTTTCCTCAATCAATTGGGTTTGCCTATCAAACATGAGTCTCATAGGGTTAGACCACTCAGAAAAATCGGTTGGACGAGCCTGCAGCATTGAGTCATGCAGATGAGTATAGTATAATGATCCATGATGCTCAGGAGTCAGCCCAGTTACAACTGGGTCGGAGACGAGCACTGAGGTTTCTTCTCGCCTATCAACTTCTCTCTCAAACTCGCCATCTTGATCTACATATTCTCGTGGACCTTCAACACTCTTGTCTGTGAGTGGGATGTATAAACGGTGTGTTGTTCTTGTTTTTTCATACTTCCACCTTGTCCCCTTAATGAACATGCATATTTTGCTCAGGTTCTGTGGTATCTGTTCTCCCCTAACTCCTTTTGGAATCGCCCCCTGGTTGACTAACTTTTTGACAACAATCTGGCATATGGGATCAGCAATCTTTCATTGTTTTCTCTCGCCTCCCAGATGTTGTACATGATTAAATGGCGAGCTGACAGCTTTTTGGATCCTGTCATTAGGGCATGCAAAATCATAACTTCAAATAACCTCACCTTGTTAAGATCACTTGTGCGAGGCATCACGCACTTGGTTATAAACCGTAATAACAACCTCGGAAATGCTCGCAGATTATCCCTCTTTAACTTCCACTTAGCAACATTGACTGTTGGTGGCACCTCGAATAAACTGTGAATCCAATCTTTCCATTCATTTTCTTTTATTTTTTTAGCTTCAATGATTTCATCACTTGGATACACATAAGGACCCACTGCCGTTGCCCCTTGATCAGACTTGCTTAACTTATTCAACTCAGAAAACGACAAAATTACCTCCTTTCCACCCACCTGTCCGATTAATCGTGTTGTTGTAGGTGGCTTTTTTCCTTCAATTTTTGTTAATGTAGACATCCATTCCAAAATTTGTTCTATGTAGATGACATCTCCACCTTTAAATTTTAAGAACTCGATCCACCCCAGCTTCTTGAAACAATCTACAACAAGGAATGGTTTCCACTCGTTGACATCCAACAATGGTTCACACAAAAACAGACTTCTCAGTGGTTGACTGGAATTATTTAACTTCTTCCGATACATCACCGCTCTATACTCTTGTGGAAACTTTGACAGTGGCTTTGGTTTCTTCCATCTTGGTAACCCATCATCGCTCATTTCTAATTCAGATCCATTGCTACCATCTTCTTCTTCCTCTTCACTCTCGTCTCTTATCCTTTGGTTGTCTTCATCCATAGGCTCAAATGTCACGTCCTCTTCATCACTAGTCTCAATAACCGCTGGCTTTCTTTGCCTTTTAGATCGCCTCGATGATTCAGCCTTTTCTTTTCCTTTGTCACTATCACGAGCCACTTCATTGGTCTTTCCCCCAAGTGCCTTTGTTTTCATTTTTCCTACATCCACACAAGGTAATTAATCAATTAAATTTTACAAAGATAACAATTCCATCAAACAAATATAATGTGGCATTTGACAACTCGTGTTTTATTTTCCCAAACACTCCACAACCAATGACCATCTTCATATAATTCACAATGTTGATAATCACATCCAACAATTGTGGTTAAACATCAAGGTCATAATCATCCCCACACTTGTTTTCAAACAACATTCAATCTATGAATTATTGTTATCACATTAGTTACTAAACAAGGAATTTAGATCTTTTAAAAGATACCAAGTTCAATAAACCATTGCAACTTCTTGTACACACATAGATTAACAATAATATCAATTAACAACTCACAATCATCTTTAATGGTGGTTCACATTAACCTTCTTACATTCTTTCCAAGCATAATGTGTAAACAATTTTCAACATCACAATTCAAATGACTTTTAACAATGCTAAATAATTCCCTAAAAAGCATAAATCCATCACATTCAAGCAAGGAAGTTCACTTTTCAAAGAGGGTAGCAATATTAATCATGAATTAAAATAAAATTAACAAAAAACGGGTTAAAATCATACCTTAGATGTTGAATAGACAAGAATGTAGAGATTAAAAATAAAAGCTTTCGAAAACCCACTCAAACCCCAAATTTTTCGGATGAACTTGTGCCACTACCCCCGAAATTGTGCGAAATTTCAAGAAAATAATAGTTGGGTTTTACTAATCTCGAAAAATTATCCAAAATAGACTCAAGAACCAATGGATTTGGTTAAGAATTGGGGAAGTTATGGTGTATTAATGCTTTAGGGTTTATGTGAGTTGTGTTGAAGAAGATGATGAATGATGATGATCGATGAAAGTCAAGAGGTTAATTAAAATATGGATTGGGTCATCACAACATGGGTTTGGGTCAGAAAAAGAGGGTTCGGGTCAGAAAAAGAGGTGTCGGGTCGGAACAAGTGGGTTTGGATCGGGTGGCTTGGGCTTGTTTGATTGCTGCAAGTCAGCGCAAGGTTGAGGTAGTTCAGTGCGGGTTGCGCCCAGATCATCCCAGCATGCGCTGGGTTTGAAGCCTTTTTATCAGCGCAGCTCAGCGAGTTTTAAGCGCAGCTTGCGCCAAGTTTTGTCCAGGATGCGCCGTTTTCAGTTTTTTTTTTTTTTTTTTTTTTTTACTTGACGCTTACCCCTCCCCGTTTTAAATGTGTATTGTCTCTAATACACACTTAGTCGAGAAACATACCTGAAAACTTCATGGCATGACGGGGTCCTGTGTCTTACACACAAAGGTTAGTTCATGTCAAGCAAAATAACAATAAATAAATAATTAAAATGGCTAAACTTATACAAAAATATACAAGGTGATACCACTTTTACTTTTCAATTGAGCTCATCGGTCGGGGAGCTCACTAACACGCTTCCCACTTCTTCCACCATATTATCAGATGCATTCCACTCTAAAAAATCTTTCAAGCGGTGTCCATTAACCGTTTGCTTGCTTCCATTCTTTGGATCTTCGATTTGAATATCTCCGAGCTTTCCGACCCGAGTGACAACATAGGGTCCCATCCACTTGCTTTTGAGCTTTCCTGGAAAGAGCTTCAACTTAGAATTGTAAAGCCATACCTTTTGACCTTCTTTAAACACTTTAATGCGTAACTTCGCATCATGAACCCTCTTCGTTTGATCCTTGTATTTCGATGCGATTTCATACACTTCATCCCTAAGCTCTTCTAACTCACAAAGCTTGAGTTTCCTTTCTTTCCCTGCATCATCATATTTCAAGTTCACTTCTTTAATTGCCCATAACGCCCGGTGAACTAATTCGACCGGTAAATGGCAATCCTTGCCAAAAACTAAACGGTAAGGAGTGGTTCCAATAGGCGTTTTAAACGCCGTGCGGTAAGCCCACAAAGCATCATTTAGCTTTATTGACCAATCCTTACGGTCCGCACGAACGGTCTTTTGTAAAATATCTTTAATTTGTCTATTAGAAACCTCAACTTGTCCATTAGTTTGTGGATGATATGGGGTGGCAATTCGATGATCAACACCATACCTTTTAAGCAATTTCCCAAATTTGAAATTTTTGAAATGGGATCCCCCATTACTTATGATAATCCGGGGAATTCCAAATCTTGAAAAAATATTTGTTTGAATGAAATTGCATACTACACTGTGATCATTAGTTTTGGTGGCGATAGCTTCAACCCATTTAGAAACATAATCTACCGCCACCAAAATGTACAAATTGCCAAATGAATTAGGAAAAGGACCCATGAAATCAATTCCCCAAACATCAAAAACGTCAACCACCATGATAGGTTGCATTGGCATTTCATTTCGTTTTGAGATGCTTCCCAGTTGTTGACAATGAAAACATTTTTTGGCATACTCAAACGAATCTCTAAAAATTGTTGGCCAATACAACCCACATGACAAAACCTTGTGACCCGTCTTTTGGCCACTAAAATGCCCTCCACATGCGAACGAATGCACATGTTTTAGCACACTTGGAATCTCCTCATCCGGAATGCATCTTCGGATGATTTGATCCGCTCCAACCTTGAATAAATCCGGATCATTCCAAATGTAGTGTTTCACTTGAGAAAGGAATTGACTCCTCTTCTTCCGGTCCCAATGTCCCGGCATCGTACCTGTCACTATAAAATTCACATAATTAGCGAACCAAGGTAAAGTAGAAACAACTAAAATATGTTCATCCGGAAATGTCTCGTTGATCTCCACAGTTTGGGAATCTTCTTCCACAATCAATCGGGATAAGTGGTCCGCCACCACATTTTCACTTCCCTTTTTGTCCCTTATCTCCAAATCGAATTCTTGAAGAAACAATACCCATCTTATCAAGCGAGGTTTTGCATCCTTTTTCTCCATGAGGTACCTAACAGCACTGTGGTCAGTATACACAATTACTTTATTACCCCAAATGTAAGACCGAAACTTATCCAATGCATACACTACTGCGAGTAATTCTTTTTCGGTTGTGGTATAATTCAATTGAGCATCCGAAAGAGTCTTGCTCGCATAGTATATGGCAACAGGTTTTTTATTCACCCGTTGACCTAGTACTGCCCCAACTGCATACCCACTTGCATCACACATAATTTCAAAAGGTAAAGACCAATCTGGTGATTGCAAAATGGGGGCTTCTACTAACTTTTCCTTTAAAATGTTAAAGGCTTTTTCGCATTGTTCATCGAAGACAAATGGTTGATCTTTTAATAAAAGGTTACACAATGGTTTTGTTATATCACTAAACCCTTTAATAAACCTCCTATAGAACCCTGCATGTCCCAAAAATGATCTAATGCCCTTAACACTCGTGGGATGCGGTAAAGTAGAAATAACTTTTACCTTTGCATGATCTACCTCTATCCCACGACTTGACACTACATGCCCTAACACAATTCCCTCTTGAACCATGAAATGGCTCTTTTCCCAACTCAAAACCAAATTAGTTTCAACACATCGTTTCAAAACTTTTTCTAATTGGTCTAAACAGGTTTCAAAAGATGACCCAAAAATAGAGAAATCATCCATAAAGATTTCCAAAGAACCTCCCACCATATCCGAAAAGATACTCATCATACACCTTTGGAAGGTGGCGGGAGCATTACATAGTCCAAATGGCATTCGCCTAAATGCGAAAGTGCCATATGGACAAGTAAAGGTGGTCTTTTGTTGATCTTCGGGATTAATAGCAATTTGATTGTAACCCGAATATCCATCCAAGAAACAATAAAATTTTTGTCCGGCTAATTTTTCTACAATTTGGTCAATAAAAGGTAAAGGGAAATGATCCTTAGAAGTTGCAGAATTTAACTTTCTATAGTCAATACAAATACGCCACCCGGTTACCGGCCGAGTGGCTACCTCCTCACCTGAGTCGTTTTTCACGACTTGAATACCTGCTTTCTTTGGCACTGTTTGTGTAGGACTTACCCATTGGCTATCAGAAATGGGATACACAATACCCGCATCTAGCCACTTCAATACTTCTTTCTTCACTACTTCCCGCATGTTTGGATTCAATCTTCTTTGAGTATCACGTGCGGGTGCTACACTCTCATCAGTGATGATCTTGTGCATCACAATCGAAGGGCTTATTCCCTTCAAATCAGCTATGGTCCATCCAATGGCGGCTTTATGAGACACCAAGACCTTCATCTTCTTCACTTCTTGCTCCTCGGTTAGATTTGAAGCAATAATAACTGTTGATGTAATAATGTGTCTGATACTTCAACAATTATTGACTGAAGATGCTAGGAATTTTCAAAGAGGAGAATGTGTTGATGTGCAAGAGATTACAGATTTTATTCCGCATGATGAGAACAGTCAACCCAGTTCCTGTGTGTTTGAAGGAACTTGTTCTAAAGAGTTGTTATGAAGAAGGAAATCAAGTTTGAGATTTCAATGTTCTGAAAGTAATGAGGTATCCTAGTAGGAGTCATGTGGCACGTAGGTTCAACGAAAGTTTCAAGATCACAGTCCTGAAGATTTCAAGAGCTATTGGTAGATATTGTTGGCCCTGCCGAAAACTTCAGTTTCTGAAGCATTTCAAGTCCTCAATTAGTACTGGTAGTTCCTGATGAAAGCTTCTGATTGCTTGTTCCACTCGTCTACGGCTTGTATTCTGTCGAACAGATGAAGTTACTCAAGAACATGATTGATTTATCATACGGGATCTCAGAGAAACTTGGTGAAGCATCAGTCAAGGGGGAGATTGTTGATGTAATAATGAGTCTGATACTTCAACAATTATTGACTGAAGATGCTAGGAATTTTCAAAGAGGAGAATGTGTTGATGTGCAAGAGATTTGTGGATTCGCCAGCAACGTCCAAGGGGGAGATTGTTGATGCACTTTCTGTGGACGTCACTGTCGAATAAGACTAGGGTTGAGTCTTAGTATAGTGTTACATGAGATTGTGGTGATCCATAAGGGCATTTTATGGATCTGACGCATTTGTAAATATAGGACAATACACTGAGCCAAGTTCGACCAATATAAACCGGGCGAATGTGGAAGTTTTCCACATTCGACCATCACAAATGGGCGAATGTGGAAATACTCCACATTCGACCATCATAAAGGGGCGAACGTGGAACTGGTGTATTGGACTATAAATAGCAATCTCATGTGTTATTGTTCATTTGGTGATTTGAGTTTGTACTTTGAATGCTCTCAAGGGGGAGGTCATGCCCGACCTCCCCCGGCCTCGAGATAGATGTTTATCCTACTGATGACAGTGTCTGTAACCGTTTCTGTAGTAATACGAATCTGTGATGACGTTGTTATCGTGTATTTCTGTCTCGTCTCGAATCTCCCGTCTGAAACCGAGTTGTTTATGTGTATTCGATCCATGAATTCGGTCCGTAACTGGATTCTCATTATGTTAACGTACAAGTCATTGCAATACTATTATACACCCGTGTATATTCGGTACCAAATTTAGTACATTAGCATACTGTATAATCATTAAAGTACTCTTATACACCTGTGTATATTAATTACAACAATGGAACTTTTTTGTACTGTGCAGCGAATAAACTACTATAATACACAGGTGTATATACAATTATCACTATGGAAATATTTTGCCTACTATACAAATATTTAAAACTACACATTAAAACAACACTTTTGTATAATTGTCTATCTTCATTGAAACGCAAAAATTAAACAAAATATGTTCAAAATATTCTAAAAAAAATCCTTACATCTAATCGACCACATATATTTACATACATACCTTAATTTTCAACACTATTTAGAAAAAAACGGTTGAGCGGGTGTTTCATGATTTTCATTCAATTGAGATTGCGAATCAATGTTTTCGTGTATCGAAATATTGTCCATGACTAGATGATGAATAGTAATATGATGTATGTTTCCTTCAACTCGAAAATTCTTAATTAGATGTTGAATGCCTGGAAATCGCAAACTGATTAACTCGAATATGGAGATTGCGATTATTGTTGCCTGATGATTTGTTAATTATATGCATTGATTGTTCTTAATGTGATGAGAGATTTAAGGAAACAATGTAACTGTCATGATTAACAATGATAATAATAAAAAAAAGATAATCATATAAATGTATATTTACTCTTATACCCTTTAGATTAAAATCAAAGATAGAAGGCTAGGATTGGTTCCTATGGTTCCTAACTATGGTGATGGTTCCTAATTGATCTCTATCCTATATATATATATATATATATATATATATATATATATATATATATATATATATATATATATACAGTTCAAGTATAAAATGAAAACCCCCTTGAGTTAAGAAAACCTTTGAAAACTGTAACAACCGGCAAAAATAAGGTAATTCCGTACAAATTAATTAATATATGATTAACGTAATTAAATGCAATTATGTGTGATTTAATTATCAAGGCCTTAGGAGATAGCAATTTCCAAATAGTGCATAGGAATGCATACGTTTAATGGTAAAACATGATTGGATCATGTGCGAATAAGCTATCCGGTATGGACGTTGGCAGTTACCCGGTAATAATTAAATAAACGAAAAGGATCCCGGACACCCAGGATATAAAATAAAGGGTATTTTCACAGAATATAATGAGTTTTGGGACTCCAAAACCATAAGTGGAAACGTCTTGTACAAATCTCCCGGTAATGAATAAAATGCGCGTACCGCACCCGATACGCGTATAACTCATAATTTCACCCGGCAAAAGCCTAAATAACCAATCAACGCTTAAATTAGACTATATTTAAGGGTTATTAAAGGTATTTTTAATGTCCGAATAACGCGTGATTAAAACCCGAAAAATACCCGAACGACACCCGAACGACGAGGGATTAAACATAACAAATATTGGGTAAATATTTGAAGTTGTGGACCCCACCTAAGCCCATCCAAGGGCCGGCCTAAAGGGGTCTTGAGGTGTCCATGCATGTGTTAATAATAATAAGCTAGTAATCTAGGAGACAAAGCATGCTTTACTAAAGCCAAAAGATGTAAGATGGAAGTACAAAGCATGCACATCCTTGTCCCCCATCCTTGCAAAATTTCGGCCATTAGGCCATAAAAATCCAAGGCAAGTGTGATCTAGTTAAACACTAGGATACTCATGTGTACATGCTTCCAAAAGATCCCATATCTTACTAGATTTATAAGCATGATTACTAGAGATTTTGGAAAGATTTCAAACCTTCCTTTGGCTCTTAAAAACCCACGGCCACATAACCATCCCTCATACTTTCCAAAGCTTTCCATAGTACTTCACAATCTTTGCAAATCCTTGATAGATTAAGTGTGATCTTGGGAGATATTATAAGTATAGTATAAAGATAATAGCATGCACACTTGAAGCAAAACTCTTCTTCTTCTTCTTCTTGAAGCCGTAGGTATCCCCTTCCCCATGTACATTCTCCTTTCAAGTTTTTACATCTCCAAATCACTCAAAACAATCCATCATCCAAACCCCTATTGTGTGTTTCAAGCTTGGAGCTTAACCATTAAGGAAGAACACACTAAACCCCTCTCAAAATCCAAGGTTTTGTCTTCCCTAGCCTTGTGCTAGTAGTAAGCTTCTTAACCTTGTTTTGATTAATAATATTCATGTATGTGTTCTTAGAAGCAAGTTGTACGTGAAGGGTTTAAAAGGGTGGTTTGAACATAATCTTTAATAGGTTTTACATGTGTAAAATGAATGATTAAAGATATGTAATTAAATCATGGATTTGATGATGATAATGTAGCGTTCATGAGAATGTATAAAATCTACACATACATTAAGTAGGATGATGATTTGAGTATGATTTGTAGAATAAACTTGAATGTGTTAAAAAGTAACTCTAATCATCTTAACATGATCATTTAAGACATAATAAATGATGGAACATGTTAGAAGTGCAAGAATAAAGAAGATGAAAAATTAAAGTTTACTTACTTAGAAGATTGATATTTTGATATAATGGGCAAATACATAAAACGCACATACAAGTAGTCTTACATATGAAATATAAGACTAATAGAAGTGTTTTGATACAAAAATAACTTACCAATAAAAAGATGGATCTTCAAAGTCTACTATTTTGAGTGAAAAATGTTAACTTTGGAAGTTAGAGTGGAAAAATGCAACATTTGGAAGTTAAGGGACTAATATTGTAACTTTGAAAGTTAGAGGACTAAAATGGATATTTTAGAAACTATTAGTCCAAAGATGCAATAATGGAAAGTTTGGTGTCAAAAGTATAAGTAATAATTTTCCAAGGATGATTTGGGTAAATACTAGTAGGCACACTTGAGTATTTTGGTATAAAAAGTATATTTTTATAAAAGTGAAAGTTATAAAAATATGGATTGTATTAACATAAAGATTTTTATAAAATAGAGATTTTATAAAAATGTTAAGCAAACTTGAGAAACTTATACAAAAATGAATACTTTTATATAAATGGGAATATAAAAGTATTGGAAGCATTTTTGTATCTAAGTTAACAAGTTGGGCTAAAATACAAACCTTCCAAGTAACATGGGTTAGAAATGTGGATAATATTTCTATAAAACACATGTTGGGAAAAACTTGGAAAAATTAACTAATCGAGTTAAGATATCGAACTAAGACGCGTTAACGAACCGTACACGGACGAATCATGAGGAAAATGCCATTGCGGCAAGATAAGAAAAATATATATATATTAAGAAGTAAAATATATATATACATTATGGGTGAAAACTAATAAACACTTTCCTAAGTGTTAAGGAATTATTCGTGGGAGAAACACATGACATAAACAAATAAGACGTTAAACAAACGTATATACTTAACAAGAAAAATTACACATTTATATATATATATATGTACGCTCGTCTCGGCAAAATTCTAGTATATCTACTTAATGGGAAAGTAGATATGTGGGAAGGAAAGCCGCGACGAAAGGACAAAGATATATATATGTGTATGCCGTATCAACGAGATCCTAGTATATTTATTTGAATGGGAAAATAAATACACGGTATGGTGAGTTGAATCGGGCGTTAAGAATATACAATCGAACGACAAGATCTTAGTATATTTGTTTAAATGGGAAAACAAATGTGCGGCAAAGTGAATCGGGTCGAGGGTCGGAAATATATATTATATCGAGCGATACGATCTTAAGTATAATTATTTAAATGGGAAAATAATTATATGTTAAGTGACGTCGAGTCGATGATAATAAGATACAAGTTAAGGAAATATTAACAAGAGTAATATATAACTTGTAACACAAAGGGTAATGTAACGCCAACGAAACCTAGGATACGCGCTTAATTAAACGGGATTTGGAATAACTTGTGGTCGGGAGTTGGGTGTACAACTTGCCAAGGCACATGCACTATAGGAATAGTGACTTACACGTCTAGGACGTTTGTAGGTGCGAGACCCTCTATGCTATCTACTTAATGAGCCAGACAGTGTTTCAGGTGAGTTTCACGGCCCCATTTTACTGTTTTAACTGGGGGAAAGATATGTTGTCAAACGTTGTCACATGTTGAAATGTTTTCAAAGGTTAAAATGTGATAAGTGGTATGATGAGTACTTGAGCAGTGATCGCCACTCGGGGTTGAGTCCTCTCTTCCGTAATCATTAATTCAGGGAAATGAAACCGAAAGAATATTTGGATAGTACTATTGGTGCCTGACAAGGCCCACCCCTAATCGATAGCGTCGATTATGCATCGGCGTATGCCTGGGGTGCACGTATTCTGAAATTAAGTCGTTGGGTTCCGAGGGACGACTTGGAGCGGGGCGTTATTATTAGTCTTGGTTTGGTTATGGGGCTCAAGGGATTGCTCATCATTATAGTTTGTAGGAGCTAGCTACTCCTTACAAAGGCCACAAGTCGTGCAGGTTTCGCACATGTTGTAAAAACGGAATATCGATCGACAAGATCCTAGTATAATTATTTAATGGGAAAGTAATTATACGGTAAAGTGAGTCGAGTCGATGGTTGTGAAAATGTTGCTGTTATGAAACTAAAACCTGTGAACTCACCAATATTTTATATATTGACGTCTTTTTAAACATATCTTTCAGGTAACTAAGTGCTGAATAGATATGGGGCTAGTGCGGTGGAATTCGGGATGTCGGATACTGGTCGGGATTTCATTCATTGTTACCCTCGGGTTGGAACATAAACGGAAATAACCACATTGAAACTTAATGTTCATCGTTTTAAGTAATGCCTTGTGCAATATTGTAATGAGATACTCATTTCCGACATTCTAATAAATTGATCTTTTCTAATTAAATATAGTTTGTGTTAATCTTGACTTTGATATACTTTCGAGCGTTGCGCCACGTGTTTCCGCCATTGGCGTGGTGTGACAGAAGTGGTATCAGAGCCAAGGTTGTAGCGAACTAGCATTTTTTTTGAAAAATCTAGACTATAACCGGTTTTGGCTCGAAAACGAAGTTTTCAAAAATAAAACACAACGAAATATTTTCAGAAAAGAAAGAAGATTGCACATGGATTGTACAAGGGGAAATTCCGACCGACTAGCCTTGTGTGTCAATATATGAAGTAGTAGAAAATGCGGATAAGATGTTTATGTTGCATAGGAATCCGATTTTCTAAGATTAAGTTAATACATATACGTAGTACGGATATTTTGCCAGTAAGGTTGTTGTGTCACGCTTCACATTAGTCCACACTCCTGCATCGATCACCGGTACCAGCCAAGAGGAAGGATACTGTGGTCTACGAGGAGCCTACCTGCTTGCCTGTAGACGGGATGATCGGAAGGACTAATCTTTATCGCGTTAATGGATGTCGCCACGTTGTTTGTGATTTGGAGGCGAAACTAGATCAAGTCTCTTGTTGTATGAAATCTCGGTTTTGGATCAGGAAGCTCGGAACTAGCGGGCAACAAGATTACCTGGCAACACAAATTATCATTACGGGTGCACACGTAATAATAGTTTGGGGTGCACGGTAACCTTGGCGGGCGCTAGGGCCGGGATTGGTGATCACTCCTTGTCTTAGTTGTTCTTGTTCTTTAGATTCAGCCTTAGTTTTGATTGGCCAATGGGTTAAATGGGAGGTCTCGTCGATATCCCTTGATTTCAATCCTAGCTAAACTTAATGAGTTTTCTTCGATATTACCTCTAAGGTACGAACACGGAGAGCTCGAACGTCTATCCTTTTGACGTAAACCCTCCCATCGGGAAGGGACAGGAGACGAAAGCTTCCTTGTATAGAAGTGAATGCCTCCGCCGCAAAGTTCTTCCAAAGGAGCGGACGTACAAGAATACACGGCCTACCGAAGCAAGAAATGTCAAGTACGGGGCGTGGAAGGTTATACCCGGAACCCAGTGAAGACCGAGGGTGCGTCCCTGCTAGACCAGTGCGTTTTGAGAACGGGACCCTGCGTGGATCAGATATGAGACTCATGAGACTCGTGGCCGTGTGCTGCTGTGTCATCATGGTGAATAAGTCATGTTCGATCTAATGTATGCCCAAGTTGTCTTCAAGGGTCGAGTATTTTTCTTCTCCTGTAGGAGGACAGAATCGAAGTTGCGGGATTAGGAAGCTTGATCATTGTTATCCTGAAGGCTCGATAGCCTCGTCTGAATCGACAGTATTGGTTGTTCCCATGCAGTCATGGACTGATAGTGAAATCAGCATGCCGCATTACACATCCACGAGTCATAGGGCTTTGCTAAACTTCGATGATGTCAAAAAATTTCGGCCACTAGTCACGACCGCGGCATCGTTTGCCAATGTTAGGATGACGGCGTGTAGTGGAACAGCAAGCCCCAGTCGGCGTTTGGCTATGGACTCACTCGGAAGTGCATAAGATTAACTCATGGGAAGCCACTGCTCGAGGTACTGAGTGTTCAAGTATGGATTAACACCCTTTGCAATAGCGCTGGATCGTATTCCGAAAGATGATTTGTGATGGGCTTAGCATATTGGTACTTATGTCATACTACCTTACTAAGGTGCAAAGGTTATCATAAGACTCCTCTATCTACCTCCTGTTTGTTTTTCAAGGATTATTGGTAGTCTCGCTTCAGTCGATGAACACCAGAGCAGGTTCGTTACATGTACTGTGCCTGAATCCGTCATAAATCCTAGAAAGTGGAACCACACTTTGGGAATCGTAATCGTAAGAGTGTTCCGTGATTGTCAGAATGTTGCAAGACGCTTTTACTGACATTAAAATTCCCCTCGGAAATCAAGTGGCGGACTACTAAATGTGGTCACGTCATTCTGTTAAACATACCTATGGGATGACAATTCCATTGCTCGTGTTGCAATGTTGAATGTCCATCACCGTCGTCACGGTGACGAGACTAGTTATTTATTGGTCGACAATTGATGGAAAGTGTTTTTGGTCAATCCCCGAAGATATTGAGACGTTGTGTCCCCTCGTCACGGTGATTTTTATAAAAGCTAAGGTTGCAAGGTCCATTCGTTGTGGACACGGTGACTTGTCTAATCTCTTGCCGTATTCCGATACCCTCACGGCATGGCCTATCAGGAAGAAAGTCCACCGGCCTCGCTTGAGTGACAGAGAGGCATTCCAGCTAATTACTATCGGCGCTAGATAGCATGTAAGGAGACCCTAATGAGAAGAATGACTCGGCTGGTTTGCCAGAGTCGGTATCGCTTTCATTTTATCGTGGTGTATCGATAAATCGTGATCCTTCTACCTCTGCTTGCTATGCTCGTTGTGACCACTATCCTTGTTATCGGGAAAGAAGTAGGTTGGTTTTCAGGTCCTATGGATACCAGTCACCACACATATAATAGCTACGACGAGTCTAAGGCACCGGTCGAGCCTGACGTTGTTGCTCCTATTATTATCCTATGGCTCAAGCGAATCCTGTTGACGCTATTAAGTGTAGCTCTCGCTGAGTTTGTTGTTGTCAGTGGTTCGATAGCACTTATCGAGCTTGATGTCATCGTTTCTATATTTGTTGTTGAGTTCATTGTTGTCGTTGTCTGTACAGTCCATATTGAGCTTGATGATGTTGTTCTATGGCTCTGCTCGAGTTGACGTTGCTGATGTATTTGAGGCTCCTGCAGAAGTGAATGTCATTAACAAAGACGTCTCTATGACCCTTTCCAGGCCGCTATGACCATCTATGTGTCTTTGTGGAGTTCGTTGTTATTAATTTCATTCTCTTTGAGGCTTTCATTGAACTACTAGTTATCATTCCTTGGACTCTTAGGAAGCCTAACATTGTCAATGGTTCTCAGGCCTAAGTGGAAACTGTCGATGTTCCTGTTGCCATTGTTTGAGTGACTCATAACAAGCCTATGATCGTTCTCTCCATGAACAATATCGACTTGAGAAGTCAGCTAAATTATGTAGAACCCGTCATTCCCATTCATGTTATGACGATTGATGCGCCGGCCAACCTAACCATTCCTACCATTGGGCCTATGGAGGATAGGCCCGAGGCTGAAGGTACGGATGCAAATCCCACCTCCACGAGTGATCTGAGACGCACGGGGATGCGTGCTCACCAGAACGGAATTTTCTGTTGATGTGGACTGTGGATCTTCCATATTGAGCATCATATTGACGGGTGCATTCATGCTGCTGTGTTACCCCCAGCCATAGTGCATGCTCGTTATTACATTATAATAGCTGATTGCGTATTCATGTGGTTGCGCTACATTGCTGATGATGCATTCCTGTTGTTTACTGCTCCTGTAGTAGTGTAGCCTTGCCGTCGTATTTCTCTGTGTCATGCGGTTCCTGTTGCAGTGTTGCCTTGTCGTCATGCTTCTCGGTTTTCGTGTCACTCCCGGGCGGTGTTCCCTAGTTGATGTGCTTCGTGGATATGTTGCTGACATTGCCATGTTGTTTCTACTGCCGTGTTGCGCAGAGGGCGTATTGCTACAGCTGTTGGATTACCTCGATGACATGATGATTTGTCGTTTGCATCGCTCTTGTTTCTCTCGGAATGGAGACATCACCTAAACCCCTCGCGCCGTCATTGTTCTATTTGTTTGATTGTGTAGTGCCGACATTGATTATGTAGGATTTCAGGTGTCCAACGGACTTTCTAAAAGTCGTGCTTAGACACTCTAGCCTTAGTGATTACGGGTGTATTCCCCTAAAGTCTGAATCTCGTGGTCGTCTGAGTAAGTGACCAAATCATGTGCCGACCCCTGCATATGCTCACGCATTTCGTGAGCAATACATCTTCAGAATCTGAGGCACCAGTGACGCTATGTCCAGCCCTAACCTTTTACGTGCAATTCGGTTACCCAACGATCGGTTATGCAAATCAATGTCGGGAAGAAACCCTGTGATCTGC
This sequence comes from Ambrosia x helenae, assembly GCA_030844895.1. Classification (NCBI taxonomy): domain Eukaryota; kingdom Viridiplantae; phylum Streptophyta; class Magnoliopsida; order Asterales; family Asteraceae; genus Ambrosia; species Ambrosia x helenae. The sequence continues at coordinate 18,737,419 of CM061227.1, read as the reverse complement.
ACGTGACAAGGCGAGACTTGCCTTTGTGATAAGGGATTTCGAATACGTCTCGAACCTGAAGGTAGCGAGAATTTATGAGCAACATTATGATCTATACCTTTGGGACTAGCAAGAGTTGAAAGGTTCAATTCATTTATTGCTCACACCAGTGGATTCATTTGGAGTCATACGTACCATACTGATGGATATGGGAATACCGTCGTGGACCCACCCATGGGCATGCATTGGTGAAGTCCCTGGTACATGATTAAGAGGTTTTATGAACCCTGAATCCAGAAGGGCGTGCAGCATTATCTACTCTTTAAAGGTGCCACACTACTGGGTTGAGATGGTTGATCATCTCGACCCATCGATTAATGTTGTTATTCCTTTGATGGAAGGTTTATCCTACCTTGGGGTCATGGCGTAGATTCTTGGAACAATGGAATACAATTTCGACCTTGAGTCGATAGTGGTGTTCCCAGTCATCTTTAACTAGCATTACTCACCCTAGAGTAAAATACTCGGTTCTCAACAGACACTGTTGGAGACACCATAGTGATATGAGCTGCCAGGGCAGGGCGTATGGCACCGGACTAATCAGGACGAGCTTGAAGGCTTACATATGCCGTCCATATGTGTGACTACTGAGGCATTGAATGGAATGCCTTATGGGAAGGCTCAGGACTATTACTTGTGGTGCGATATCAGTCGCTCGCTTGTTTAAGTAACGACTTGAGCGCATGAAGTCGTCAAGCCAAATGTGAAATCTATGCTAAATGCATGCATCTATGACCCGATTTCACCATTTACATAAAAAGATTCCGAAAGGATGGAACCTTCGATGAATGAGGGTTTTGGTTTCAGGACTCCTTTCACTCAGATCTCTGCATAAGATCTGAAGGTCAATGTAAGGGCATGTGGCCTGTATTATTCGGAATTGATTTACTAGGTTGCTATTGACGATAGAACACTAGTGCCCATGAAGCACATATAACAGAACTGGTACTGGGTACCCATGGTTTGGGTAGCTACTGGTGTTCTGTATACTTGTCGCAATGGGGGCCAACGTATTGATATGTCTTAATAAACCCTATACGTCGTTCATTGTGACAACAATTTATGATGTTTCATGTATCTCTTTTCGGCATAGACCTATGTACTGGAAGCATCTTGTCGTTGGTGTTTAAGTCGGCTAGTAATTCTCGAGGATTGTGAAATCGTACGGCCCGGGCGCCATGTGTACACTGCTTAATGTAAGGGAACTGAGGGGTGAAAGCGACGCAAAAACTTTCGACCTCCATCAGTCCATAATAAGCGTCCTAGTACCATTAACCACAACTACTCAGGAGGAAAGCAGCAATTCAGTACCCAGAGGATTCTACGGAAATAAAGTCCCATTTTGAATGTGATTGATCGGTCGACAAGAACCTAGTATATTTATCTTAATGGGGAGGTAAATATACGGTAAAGTGAGTCGAGCCGAAGGATAAATAAAATGGGATACCCGACGAGGTTTCCAAGGGGACTTTTATGTGGTACGGTAAGATCACCTGTTTGACATCACCATGACACCCGAGGTGTCCCGGGGTCAGATGTGACCCGAGTGATGATTGATTGTTGTTTGGAGCCCTCTCATTCCTTACTCACGTATAGCTCCGAGATGAGGCATTGGATAGCTACCTATACTCTCGGAGAATCGTGGCTAGACACCGCATTGCCAACTTACATTATATCGGATTGTAGTGGTCACTCTACCTCAAGTTCGACAAACTTTGTACACAAGCATGGGATACTCGATTTGAGACGAGTATGGCTTGTCATTCTCGAACAAATTGAATGTACTTGACGGAATTGTTCCGTGTTGACACGATTGATGTTCGTGGCCGATCGAACCCATGAGCTTCATCGCCAAAATTTCCTATGTGATAGGAATTAGCACCCCAGTGTTCGGGGTGTACTACTCTAAGCCCTTGGAGGGCATACGTGTAAATCTCCAGTGCGTCGATTGACAGGCGGAGATAGATACATAACCTGGTTTAGGTTATTCGAGAGATGGCCAGTAGATCTTGCAGATTAAAGACTATTGGATGAGATGCGAACCTATTAAGAAGTCATACAGACAAGGCGTAGGCCTTAAGAACTTCGGTCTAATAATAGGTTCTCACTGAGAGTCATACTCCGAGGAGGTGTCAATAAGCTTAGAGATTGTAGTAGGCCAAGTTCTTAATACTTCGGTGGTACGGAGATATAGATCAAAATTGGTCTCGTGATGAATAAGCTTGAATTGTCGCAAGAGCTTAGTGGGACTCTTAATGAATCCCGCAAGTCTGGCCTGAGGAAGTTTTGGTCAATTCCTCGACCGGCGGAAGTCCGGTTGACGATAAGCTCTACTATTTCGGGAAACCGATAGATGTGTCAAGGTGGGATGACCAAGAACTTAGTCGTAGTTGAACTATGACATTGTGTTTGTTAGAGCACCAAGTGTGAGCCGAGCACGAATCTGGGCTCACTAGGAAAGAGGAGATCTCATGAAGCGCAAACACCCCGCCCTGTTCAAGGATACTATTGTGATGGGTAACTTGAATTGAATTCCGGGACGGAATTCTCTTAACGGGGGGAGAATGTAACAACCGGCAAAAATAAGGTAATTCCGTACAAATTAATTAATATATGATTAACGTAATTAAATGCAATTATGTGTGATTTAATTATCAAGGCCTTAGGAGATAGCAATTTCCAAATAGTGCATAGGAATGCATACGTTTAATGGTAAAACATGATTGGATCATGTGCGAATAAGCTATCCGGTATGGACGTTGGCAGTTACCCGGTAATAATTAAATAAACGAAAAGGATCCCGGACACCCAGGATATAAAATAAAGGGTATTTTCACAGAATATAATGAGTTTTGGGACTCCAAAACCATAAGTGGAAACGTCTTGTACAAATCTCCCGGTAATGAATAAAATGCGCGTACCGCACCCGATACGCGTATAACTCATAATTTCACCCGGCAAAAGCCTAAATAACCAATCAACGCTTAAATTAGACTATATTTAAGGGTTATTAAAGGTATTTTTAATGTCCGAATAACGCGTGATTAAAACCCGAAAAATACCCGAACGACACCCGAACGACGAGGGATTAAACATAACAAATATTGGGTAAATATTTGAAGTTGTGGACCCCACCTAAGCCCATCCAAGGGCCGGCCTAAAGGGGTCTTGAGGTGTCCATGCATGTGTTAATAATAATAAGCTAGTAATCTAGGAGACAAAGCATGCTTTACTAAAGCCAAAAGATGTAAGATGGAAGTACAAAGCATGCACATCCTTGTCCCCCATCCTTGCAAAATTTCGGCCATTAGGCCATAAAAATCCAAGGCAAGTGTGATCTAGTTAAACACTAGGATACTCATGTGTACATGCTTCCAAAAGATCCCATATCTTACTAGATTTATAAGCATGATTACTAGAGATTTTGGAAAGATTTCAAACCTTCCTTTGGCTCTTAAAAACCCACGGCCACATAACCATCCCTCATACTTTCCAAAGCTTTCCATAGTACTTCACAATCTTTGCAAATCCTTGATAGATTAAGTGTGATCTTGGGAGATATTATAAGTATAGTATAAAGATAATAGCATGCACACTTGAAGCAAAACTCTTCTTCTTCTTCTTCTTGAAGCCGTAGGTATCCCCTTCCCCATGTACATTCTCCTTTCAAGTTTTTACATCTCCAAATCACTCAAAACAATCCATCATCCAAACCCCTATTGTGTGTTTCAAGCTTGGAGCTTAACCATTAAGGAAGAACACACTAAACCCCTCTCAAAATCCAAGGTTTTGTCTTCCCTAGCCTTGTGCTAGTAGTAAGCTTCTTAACCTTGTTTTGATTAATAATATTCATGTATGTGTTCTTAGAAGCAAGTTGTACATGAAGGGTTTAAAAGGGTGGTTTGAACATAATCTTTAATAGGTTTTACATGTGTAAAATGAATGATTAAAGATATGTAATTAAATCATGGATTTGATGATGATAATGTAGCGTTCAAGAATGTATAAAATCTACACATACATTAAGTAGGATGATGATTTGAGTATGATTTGTAGAATAAACTTGAATGTGTTAAAAAGTAACTTTAATCATCTTAACATGATCATTTAAGACATAATAAATGATGGAACATGTTAGAAGTTCAAGAATAAAGAAGATGAAAAATTAAAGTTTACTTACTTAGAAGATTGATATTTTGATATAATGGGCAAATACATAAAACACACATACAAGTAGTCTTACATATGAAATATAAGACTAATAGAAGTGTTTTGATACAAAAATAACTTACCAATAAAAAGATGGATCTTCAAAGTCTACTATTTTGAGTGAAAAATGTTAACTTTGGAAGTTAGAGTGGAAAAATGCAACATTTGGAAGTTAAGGGACTAATATTGTAACTTTGAAAGTTAGAGGACTAAAATGGATATTTTAGAAACTATTAGTCCAAAAATGCAATAATGGAAAGTTTGGTGTCAAAAGTATAAGTAATAATTTTCTAAGGATGATTTGGGTAAATACTAGTAGGCATACTTGGGTATTTTGGTATAAAAAGTATATTTTTATAAAAGTGAAAGTTATAAAAATATGGATTGTATTAACATAAAGATTTTTATAAAATAGAGATTTTATAAAAATGTTAAGCAAACTTGAGAAACTTATACAAAAATGAATACTTTTATATAAATGGGAATATAAAAGTATTGGAAGCATTTTTGTATCTAAGTTAACAAGTTGGGCTAAAATACAAACCTTCCAAGTAACATGGGTTAGAAATGTGGATAATATTTCTATAAAACACATGTTGGGAAAAACTTGGAAAAATTAACTAATCGAGTTAAGATATCGAACTAAGACGCGTTAACGAACCGTACACGGACGAATCATGAGAAAAATGCCATTGCGGCAAGATAAGAAAATATATATATATTAAGAAGTAAAATATATATATACATTATGGGTGAAAACTAATAAACACTTTCCTAAGTGTTAAGGAATTATTCGTGGGAGAAACACATGACATAAACAAATAAGACGTTAAACAAACGTATATACTTAACAAGAAAAATTACACATTTATATATATATGTACGCTCGTCTCGGCAAAATTCTAGTATATCTACTTAATGGGAAAGTAGATATGTGGGAAGGAAAGCCGCGACGAAAGACAAAGATATATATATGTGTATGCCGTACCAACGAGATCCTAGTATATTTATTTGAATGGGAAAATAAATATACGGTATGGTGAGTTGAATCGGGTGTTAAGAATATACAATCGAACGACAAGATCTTAGCATATTTGTTTAAATGGGAAAACAAATGTGCGGCAAAGTGAGTCGGGTCGAGGGTTGAATATATATATTATATCGAGCGATGCGATCTTAAGTATAATTATTTAAATGGGAAAATAATTATATGTTAAGTGACGTCGAGTCGATGATAATAAGATACAAGTTAAGGAAATATTAACAAGAGTAATATATAACTTGTAACACAAAGGGTAATGTAACGCCAACGAAACCTAGGATACGCGCTTAATTAAACGGGATTTGGAATAACTTGTGGTCGGGAGTTGGGTGTACAACTTGCCAAGGCACATGCACTATAGGAATAGTGACTTACACGTCTAGGACGTTTGTAGGTGCGAGACCCTCTATGCTATCTACTTAGTGAGCCAGACAGTGTTTCAGGTGAGTTTCACGGCCCCATTTTACTGTTTTAACTGGGGGAAAGATATGTTGTCAAACGTTGTCACATGTTGAAATGTTTTCAAAGGTTAAAATGTGATAAGTGGTATGATGAGTACTTGAGCAGTGATCGCCACTCGGGGTTGAGTCCTCTCTTCCGTAATCATTAATTCAGGGAAATGAAACCGAAAGAATATTTGGATAGTACTATTGGTGCCTGACAAGGCCCACCCCTAATCGATAGCGTCGATTATGCATCGGCGTATGCCTGGGGTGCACGTATTCTGAAATTAAGTCGTTGGGTTCCGAGGAACGACTTGGAGCGGGGCATTATTATTAGTCTTGGTTTGGTTATGGGGCTCAAGGGATTGCTCATCATTATAGTTTGTAGGAGCTAGCTACTCCTTACAAAGGCCACAAGTTGTGCAGGTTTCGCACATGTTGTAAAAACGGAATATCGATCGACAAGATCCTAGTATAATTATTTAATGGGAAAGTAATTATACGGTAAAGTGAGTCGAGTCGATGGTTGTGAAAATGTTGCTGTTATGAAACTAAAACCTGTGAACTCACCAATATTTTATATATTGACGTCTTTTTAAACATATCTTTCAGGTAACTAAGTGCTGAATAGATATGGGGCTAGTGCGGTGGAATTCGGGATGTCGGATACTGGTCGGGATTTCATTCATTGTTACCTCGGGTTGGAACATAAACGGAAATAACCACATTGAAACTTAATGTTCATCGTTTTAAGTAATGCCTTGTGCAATATTGTAACGAGATACTCATTTCCGACATTCTAATAAATTGATCTTTTCTAATTAAATATAGTTTGTGTTAATCTTGACTTTGATATACTTTCGAGCGTTGCGCCACGTGTTTCCGCCATTGGCGTGGTGTGACAGAAGTGGTATCAGAGCCAAGGTTGTAGCGAACTAGCATTTTTTTTGAAAAATCTAGACTATAACCGGTTTTGGCTCGAAAACGAAGTTTTCAAAAATAAAACACAACGAAATATTTTCAGAAAAGAAAGAAGATTGTACATGGATTGTACAAGGGGAAATTCCGACCGACTAGCCATGTGTGTCAATATATGAAGTATTAGAAAATGCGGATAAGATGTTTATGTTGCATAGGAATCCGATTTTCTAAGATTAAGTTAATACATATACGTAGTACGGATATTTTGCCAGTAAGGTTGTTGTGTCACGCTTCACATTAGTCCACACTCCTGCATCGATCACCGGTACCAGCCAAGAGGAAGGATACTGTGGTCTACGAGGAGCCTACCTGCTTGCCTGTAGACGGGATGATCGGAAGGACTAATCTTTATCGCGTTAATGGATGTCGCCACGTTGTTTGTGATTTGGAGGCGAAACTAGATCAAGTCTCTTGTTGTATGAAATCTCGGTTTTGGATCAGGAAGCTCGGAACTAGCGGGCAACAAGATTACCTGGCAACACAAATTATCATTACGGGTGCACACGTAATAATAGTTTGGGGTGCACGGTAACCTTGGTGGGCGCTAGGGCCGGGATTGGTGATCACTCCTTGTCTTAGTTGTTCTTGTTCTTTAGATTCAGCCTTAGTTTTGATTGGCCAATGGGTTAAATGGGAGGTCTCGTCGATATCCCTTGATTTCAATCCTAGCTAAACCTAATGAGTTTTCTTCGACATTACCTTTAAGGTACGAACACGGGAGAGCTCGAACGTCTATCCTTTTGACGTAAACCCTCCCATCGGGAAGGGACAGGAGACGAAAGCTTCCTTGTATAGAAGTGAATGCCTCCGCCGCAAAGTTCTTCCAAAGGAGCGGACGTACAAGAATACACGGCCTACCGAAGCAAGAAATGTCAAGTACGGGGCGTGGAAGGTTATACCCGGAACCCAGTGAAGACCGAGGGTGCGTCCCTGCTAGACTAGTGCGTTTAGAGAACGGGACCCTGCGTGGATCAGATATGAGATATGAGACTCGTGGCCGTGTGCTGCGGTGTTATCATGGTGAATAAGTCATGTTCGATCTAACGCATGCCCAGGTTGTCTTCAAGGGTCGAGTATTTTTCTTCTCCTGTAGGAGGACAGAATCGAAGTTACGGGATTAGGAAGCTTGATCATTGTTATCCTGAAGGCTCGATAGCCTCGTCTGAATCGACAGTATTGGTTGTTCCCATGCAGTCATGGACTGATAGTGAAATCAGCATGCCGCATTACACATCCGCGAGTCATAGGGCTTTGCTAAACTTCGATGATGTCAAAAATTTCGGCCACTAATCACGACCGCGGCATCGTTTGCCAGTGTTAGGATGACGGCGTGTAGTGGAACAGCAAGCCCCAGTCGGCGTTTGGCGATGGACTCACTCGGAAGTGCATACGATTAACTCGTGGGAAGCCACTACTCGAGGTATTGAGTATTCAAGTATGGATTAACACCCTTTGCAATAGCGCTGGATCGTATTCGGAAGATGATTTGTGATGGACTTAGCATGTTGGTACTTATGTCATACTACCTTCCTGAGGTGCAAAGGTTATCATAAGACTCCTCTATCTACCTCCTGTTTGTTTTTCAAGGATTATTGGTAGTCTCGCTTCAGTCGATGAACGCCAGAGTAGGTTCGTTACATGTACTGTGCCTGAATCCGTCATAAATCCTAGAAAGTGGAACCACACTTTGGGAATCGTAATCGTAAGAGTGTTCCGTGATTGTCAGAATGTTGCAAGACGCTTTTGCTGACATTAAAATTCCCCTCGAAATCAAGTGGCGGACTACTAAATGTGGTCACGTTATTCTGTTAAACATACCTATGGGATGACAATTCCATTGCTCTTGTTGCAATGTTGAATGTCCATCACCGTCGTCATGGTGACGAGACTAGTTATTTATTGGTCGACAATTGATGGAAAGTGTTTTTGGTCAATCCCCGAAGATATTGAGACGTTGTGTCCCCTCGTCACGGTGATTTTTATAAAAGCTAAGGTTGCAAGGTCCATTCGTTGTGGACACGGTGACCTGTCTAATCTCTTGCCGTATTTCGATACTCTCACGGCATGGCCTATCAGGAAGAAAGTCCACCGGCCTCGCTTGAGTGACAGAGAGGCATTCCAGCTAATTACTATCGGTGCTAGATAGCATGTAAGGAGACCCTAATGAGAAGAATGACTCGGCTGGTTTGCCAGAGTCGGTATCGTTTTCATTTTATCGTGGTGTATCGATAAATCGTGATCCTTCTACCTCTACTTGCTATGCTCGTTGTGACCACTATCCTTGTTATCGGGAAAGATGTAGGTTGGTTTTCAGGTCCTATGGATACCAGTCACCACACATATAATAGCTACGACGAGTCTAAGGCTCCGGTCGAGCCTGACGTTGTTGCTCCTATTATTATCCTATGGCTCAAGCGAATCCTGTTGACGCTATTAAGTGTAGCTCTCGCTGAGTTTGTTGTTGTCAGTGGTTCGATAGCACTTATCGAGCTTGATGTCATCGTTTCTATATTTGTTGTTGAGTTCATTGTTGTCGTTGTCTGTACAGTCCATGTTGAGCTTGATGATGTTGTTCTATGGCTCTGCTCGAGTTGACGTTGTTGATGTATTTGAGGCTCCTGCAGAAGTGAATGTCATTAACAAAGACGTCTCTATGACCCTTTCCAGGCCGCTATGACCATCTATGTGTCTTTGTGGAGTTCGTTGTTATTAATTTCATTCTCTTTGAGGCTTTCATTGAACTACTAGTTATCATTCCTTGGGCTCTTAGGAAGCCTAACATTGTCAATGGTTCTCAGGCCTAAGTGGAAACTGTCGATGTTCCTGTTGCCATTGTTTGAGTGACTCATAACAAGCCTATGATCGTTCTCTCCATGAACAATATCGGCTTGAGAAGTCAGCTAAATTATGTGGAACCCGTCATTCCCATTCATGTTATGACGATTGATGCGCCGGCCAACCTAACCATTCCTACCATTGGGCCTATGGAGGATAGGCCCGAGGCTGAAGGTACGGATGCAAATCCCACCTCCACAAGTGATCTGAGACGCACGGGGATGCGTGCTCACCAGAACGGAATTTTCTGTTGATGTGGACTGTGGATCTTCCATATTGAGCATCATATTGACGGGTGCATTCATGCTGCTGTGTTACCCCCAGCCATAGTGCATGCTCGTTATTACATTATAATAGCTGATTGCGTATTCATGTGGTTGCGCTACATTGCTGATGATGCATTCCTGTTGTTTACTGCTCCTGCAGTAGTGTAGCCTTGCCGTCGTATTTCTCTGTGTCATGCGGTTCCTGTTGCAGTGTTGCCTTGTCGTCATGCTTCTCGGTTTTCGTGTCACTCCCGGGCGGTGTTCCCTAGTTGATGTGCTTCGTGGATATGTTGCTGACATTGCCATGTTGTTTCTACTGTCGTGTTGCTCAGAGGGCGTATTGCTACAGCTGTTGGATTACCTCGATGACGTGATGATTTGTCGTTTGCATCGCTCTTGTTTCTCTCGGAATGGAGACATCACCTAAACCCCTCGTGCCGTCATTGTTCTATTTGTTTGATTGTGTAGTGCCGACATTGATTATGTAGGATTTCAGGTGTCCAACGGACTTTCTAAAAGTCGTGCTTAGACACTCTAGCCTTAGTGATTACGGGTGTATTCCCCTAAAGTCTGAATCTCGTGGTCGTCTGAGTAAGTGACCGAATCATGTGCCGACCCCTGTATATGCTCACGCATTTCGTGAGCGGTACATCTTCAGAATCTGAGGCACCAGTGACGCTATGTCCAGCCCTAACCTTTTACGTGCAATTTGGTTACCCAACGATCGGTTATGCAAATCAATGTCGGGAAGAAACCCTGTGATCTGCACGTGACAAGGCGAGACTTGCCTTTGTGATAAGGGATTTCGAATACGTCTCGAACCTGAAGGTATCGAGAATTTATGAGCGATATTATGATCTATACCTTTGGGACTAGCAAGAGTTGAAAGGTTCAATTCATTTATTGCTCACACCAGTGGATTCATTTGGAGTCATACGTACCATACTGATGGATATGGGAATACCGTCGTGGACCCACCCATGGGCGTGCATTGGTGAAGTCCCTGGTACATGATTAAGAGGTTTTATGAACCCTGAATCCAGAAGGGCGTGCAGCATTATCTACTCTTTAAAGGTGCCACACTACTGGGTTGAGATGGTTGATCATCTCGACCCATCGATTAATGTTGTTATTCCTTTGATGGAAGGTTTATCCTACCTTGGGGTCATGGCGTAGATTCTTGGAACAATGGAATACAATTTCGACCTTGAGTCGATAGTGGTGTTCCCAGTCATCTTTAACTAGCATTGCTCACCCTAGAGCAAAATACTCGGTTCTCAACAGACACTGTTGGAGACACCATAGTGATATGAGCTGCCAGGGCAGGGCGTATGGCACCGGACTAATCAGGACGAGCTTGAAGGCTTACATATTCCGCCCATATGTGTGACTACTGAGGCATTGAATGGAATGCCTTATGGGAAGGCTCAGGACTATTACTTGTGGTGCGATATCAGTCGCTCGCTTGTTTAAGTAACGACTTGAGCGCATGAAGCCGTCAAGCCAAATGTGAAATCTATGCTAAATGCATGCATCTATGACCCGATTTCACCATTTACATAAAAAGATTCCGAAAGGATGGAACCTTCGATGAATGAGGGTTTTGGTTTCAGGACTCCTTTCACTCAGATCTCTGCATAAGATCTGAAGGTCAATGTAAGGGCATGTGGCCTGTATTATTCGGAATTGATTTACTAGGTTGCTATTGACGATAGAACACTAGTGCCCATGAAGCACATATAACAGAACTGGTACTGGATACCCATGGTTTGGGTAGCTACTGGTGTTCTGTATACTTGTCGCAATGGGGGCCAACGTATTGATATGTCTTAATAAACCCTATACGTTGTTCATTGCGACAACAATTTATGATGTTTCATGTATCTCTTTTCGGCATAGACCTATGTGCTGGAAGCATCTTGTCGTTGGTGTTTGAGTCGACTAGTAATTCTCGAGGATTGTGAAATCGTACGGCCCGGGCGCCATGTATACACTGCTTAATGTAAGGGAACTGAGGGGTGAAAGCGACGCAAAAACTTTCGACCTCCATCAGTCCATAATAAGCGTCCTAGTACCATTAACCACAATTACTCAGGAGGAAAGCAGCAATTCAGTACCCAGAGGATTCTACGGAAATAAAGTCCCATTTTGAATGTGATTGTTCGGTCGACAAGAACCTAGTATATTTATCTTAATGGGGAGGTAAATATACGGTAAAGTGAGTCGAGCCGAAGGATAAATAAAATGGGATACCCGACGAGGTTTCCAAGGGGACTTTTATGTGGTGCGGTAAGATCACCTGTTTGACATCACCATGACACCCGAGGTGTCCCGGGGTCAGATGTGACCCAAGTGATGATTGATTGTTGTTTGGAGCCCTCTCATTCCTTACTCACCTATAGCTCCGAGATGAGGCATTGGATAGCTACCTATACTCTCGGAGAATCGTGGCTAGACACCGAATTGCCAACTTACATTATATCGGATTGTAGTGGTCACTCTACCTCAAGTTCGACAAACTTTGTACACAAGCATGGGATACTCGATTTGAGACGAGTATGGCTTGTCATTCTCGAACAAATTGAATGTACTTGACGGAATTGTTCCGTGTTGACACGATTGATGTTCGTGGCAGATCGAACCCATGAGCTTCATCACCAAAATTTCCTATGTGATAGGAATTAGCATCCCAGTGTTCGGGGTGTACTACTCAAAGCCCTTGGAGGGCATACGTGTAAATCTCCAGTGCGTCGATTGACAGACGGAGATAGATACATAACCTGGTTTAGGTTATTCGAGAGATGGCCAGTAGATCTTGCAGATTAAAGACTATTGGATGAGATGCGAACCTATTAAGAAGTCATACAGACAAGGCGTAGGCCTTAAGAACTTCGGTCTAATAATAGGTTTTCACTGAGAGTCATACTCCGAGGAGGTGTCAATAAGCTTAGAGATTGTAGTAGGCCAAGTTCTTAATACTTCGGTGGTACGGAGATATAGATCAAAATTGGTCTCGTGATGAATAAGCTTGAATTGTCGCAAGAGCTTAGTGGGACTCTTAATGAATCCCGCAAGTCTGGCCTGAGGAAGTTTTGGTCAATTCCTCGACCGGCGGAAGTCCGGTTGACGATAAGCTCTACTATTTCGGGAAACCGATAGATGTGTCAAGGTGGGATGACCAAGAGCTTAGTCGTAGTTGAACTATGACATTGTGTTTGTTAGAGCACTAAGCGTGAGCCGAGCATGAATCTGGGCTCACTAGGAAAGAGGAGATCTCATGAAGCGCAAACACCCCGCCCTGTTCAAGGATACTATTGTGATGGGTAACTTGAATTGAATTCCGGGACGGAATTCTCTTAACGGGGGGAGAATGTAACAACCGGCAAAAATAAGGTAATTCCGTACAAATTAATTAATATATGATTAACGTAATTAAATGCAATTATGTGTGATTTAATTATCAAGGCCTTAGGAGATAGCAATTTCCAAATAGTGCATAGGAATGCATACGTTTAATGGTAAAACATGATTGGATCATGTGCGAATAAGCTATCCGGTATGGACGTTGGCAGTTACCCGGTAATAATTAAATAAACGAAAAGGATCCCGGACACCCAGGATATAAAATAAAGGGTATTTTCACAGAATATAATGAGTTTTGGAACTCCAAAACCATAAGTGGAAACGTCTTGTACAAATCTCCCGGTAACGAATAAAATGCGCGTACCGCACCCGATACGCGTATAACTCATAATTTCACCCGGCAAAAGCCTAAATAACCAATCAACGCTTAAATTAGACTATATTTAAGGGTTATTAAAGGTATTTTTAATGTCCGAATAACGCGTGATTAAAACCCGAAAAATACCCGAACGACACCCGAACGACGAGGGATTAAACATAACAAATATTGGGTAAATATTTGAAGTTGTGGACCCCACCTAAGCCCATCCAAGGGCCGGCCTAAAGGGGTCTTGAGGTGTCCATGCATGTGTTAATAATAATAAGCTAGTAATCTAGGAGACAAAGCATGCTTTACTAAAGCCAAAAGATGTAAGATGGAAGTACAAAGCATGCACATCCTTGTCCCCCATCCTTGCAAAATTTCGGCCATTAGGCCATAAAAATCCAAGGCAAGTGTGATCTAGTTAAACACTAGGATACTCATGTGTACATGCTTCCAAAAGATCCCATATCTTACTAGATTTATAAGCATGATTACTAGAGATTTTGGAAAGATTTCAAACCTTCCTTTGGCTCTTAAAAACCCACGGCCACATAACCATCCCTCATACTTTCCAAAGCTTTCCATAGTACTTCACAATCTTTGCAAATCCTTGATAGATTAAGTGTGATCTTGGGAGATATTATAAGTATAGTATAAAGATAATAGCATGCACACTTGAAGCAAAACTCTTCTTCTTCTTCTTCTTGAAGCCGTAGGTATCCCCTTCCCCATGTACATTCTCCTTTCAAGTTTTTACATCTCCAAATCACTCAAAACAATCCATCATCCAAACCCCTATTGTGTGTTTCAAGCTTGGAGCTTAACCATTAAGGAAGAACACACTAAACCCCTCTCAAAATCCAAGGTTTTGTCTTCCCTAGCCTTGTGCTAGTAGTAAGCTTCTTAACCTTGTTTTGATTAATAATATTCATGTATGTGTTCTTAGAAGCAAGTTGTACATGAAGGGTTTAAAAGGTGGTTTGAACATAATCTTTAATAGGTTTTACATGTGTAAAATGAATGATTAAAGATATGTAATTAAATCATGGATTTGATGATGATAATGTAGCGTTCTTGAAAATGTATAAAATCTACACATACATTAAGTAGGATGATGATTTGAGTAAGATTTGTAGAATAAACTTGAATGTGTTAAAAAGTAACTTTAATCATCTTAACATGATCATTTAAGACATAATAAATGATGGAACATGTTAGAAGTTCAAGAATAAAGAAGATGAAAAATTAAAGTTTACTTACTTAGAAGATTGATATTTTGATATAATGGGCAAATACATAAAACGCACATACAAGTAGTCTTACATATGAAATATAAGACTAATAGAAGTGTTTTGATACAAAAATAACTTACCAATAAAAAGATGAATCTTCAAAGTCTACTATTTTGAGTGAAAAATGTTAACTTTGGAAGTTAGAGTGGAAAAATGCAACATTTGGAAGTTAAGGGACTAATATTGTAACTTTGAAAGTTAGAGGACTAAAATGGATATTTTAGAAACTATTAGTCCAAAAATGCAATAATGGAAAGTTTGGTGTCAAAAGTATAAGTAATAATTTTCCAAGGATGATTTGGGTAAATACTAGTAGGCATACTTGGGTATTTTGGTATAAAAAGTATATTTTTATAAAAGTGAAAGTTATAAAAATATGGATTGTATTAACATAAGGATTTTTATAAAATAGAGATTTTATAAAAATGTTAAGCAAACTTGAGAAACTTATACAAAAATGAATACTTTTATATAAATGGGAATATAAAAGTATTGGAAGCATTTTTGTATCTAAGTTAACAAGTTGGGCTAAAATACAAACCTTCCAAGTAACATGGGTTAGAAATGTGGATAATATTTCTATAAAACACATGTTGGGAAAAACTTGGAAAAATTAACTAATCGAGTTAAGATATCGAACTAAGACGCGTTAACGAACCGTACACGGACGAATCATGAGAAAAATGCCATTGCGGCAAGATAAGAAAAATATATATATTAAGAAGTAAAATATATATATACATTATGGGTGAAAACTAATAAACACTTTCCTAAGTGTTAAGGAATTATTCGTGGGAGAAACACATGACATAAACAAATAAGACGTTAAACAAACGTATATACTTAACAAGAAAAATTACACATTTATATATATATGTACGCTCGTCTCGGCAAAATTCTAGTATATCTACTTAATGGGAAAGTAGATATGTGGGAAGGAAAGCCGCGACGAAAGACAAAGATATATATATGTGTATGCCGTACCAACGAGATCCTAGTATATTTATTTGAATGGGAAAATAAATATACGGTATGGTGAGTTGAATCGGGCGTTAAGAATATACAATCGAACGACAAGATCTTAGCATATTTGTTTAAATGGGAAAACAAATGTGCGGCAAAGTGAGTCGGGTCGAGGGTGGAATATATATATTATATCGAGCGATGCGATCTTAAGTATAATTATTTAAATGGGAAAATAATTATATGTTAAGTGAAGTCGAGTCGATGATAATAAGATACAAGTTAAGGAAATATTAACAAGAGTAATATATAACTTGTAACACAAAGGGTAATGTAACGCCAACGAAACCTAGGATACGCGCTTAATTAAACGGGATTTGGAATAACTTGTGGTCGGGAGTTGGGTGTACAACTTGCCAAGGCACATGCACTATAGGAATAGTGACTTACACGTCTAGGACGTTTGTAGGTGCGAGACCCTCTATGCTATCTACTTAGTGAGCCAGACAGTGTTTCAGGTGAGTTTCACGGCCCCATTTTACTGTTTTAACTGGGGGAAAGATATGTTGTCAAACGTTGTCACATGTTGAAATGTTTTCAAAGGTTAAAATGTGATAAGTGGTATGATGAGTACTTGAGCAGTGATCGCCACTCGGGGTTGAGTCCTCTCTTCCGTAATCATTAATTCAGGGAAATGAAACCGAAAGAATATTTGGATAGTACTATTGGTGCCTGACAAGGCCCACCCCTAATCGATAGCGTCGATTATGCATCGGCGTATGCCTGGGGTGCACGTATTCTGAAATTAAGTCGTTGGGTTCCGAGGACGACTTGGAGCGGGGCATTATTATTAGTCTTGGTTTGGTTATGGGGCTCAAGGGATTGCTCATCATTATAGTTTGTAGGAGCTAGCTACTCCTTACAAAGGCCACAAGTTGTGCAGGTTTCGCACATGTTGTAAAAACGGAATATCGATCGACAAGATCCTAGTATAATTATTTAATGGGAAAGTAATTATACGGTAAAGTGAGTCGAGTCGATGGTTGTGAAAATGTTGCTGTTATGAAACTAAAACCTGTGAACTCACCAATATTTTATATATTGACGTCTTTTTAAACATATCTTTCAGGTAACTAAGTGCTGAATAGATATGGGGCTAGTGCGGTGGAATTCGGGATGTCGGATACTGGTCGGGATTTCATTCATTGTTACCCTCGGGTTGGAACATAAACGGAAATACCCACATTGAAACTTAATGTTCATCGTTTTAAGTAATGCCTTGTGCAATATTGTAACGAGATACTCATTTCCGACATTCTAATAAATTGATCTTTTCTAATTAAATATAGTTTGTGTTAATCTTGACTTTGATATACTTTCGAGCGTTGCGCCACGTGTTTCCGCCATTGGCGTGGTGTGACAGAAGTGGTATCAGAGCCAAGGTTGTAGCGAA
The DNA here is from genome assembly GCA_030844895.1 of Ambrosia x helenae. Taxonomy (NCBI): domain Eukaryota; kingdom Viridiplantae; phylum Streptophyta; class Magnoliopsida; order Asterales; family Asteraceae; genus Ambrosia; species Ambrosia x helenae. Next base: position 18,720,169 of record CM061227.1, on the reverse strand, counting down.
CTAGCATTTTTTTTGAAAAATCTAGACTATAACCGGTTTTGGCTCGAAAACGAAGTTTTCAAAAATAAAACACAACGAAATATTTTCAGAAAAGAAAGAAGATTGTACATGGATTGTACAAGGGGAAATTCCGACCGACTAGCCTTGTGTGTCAATATATGAAGTATTAGAAAATGCGGATAAGATGTTTATGTTGCATAGGAATCCGATTTTCTAAGATTAAGTTAATACATATACGTAGTACGGATATTTTGCCAGTAAGGTTGTTGTGTCACGCTTCACATTAGTCCACACTCCTGCATCGATCACCGGTACCAGCCAAGAGGAAGGATACTGTGGTCTACGAGGAGCCTACCTGCTTGCCTGTAGACGGGATGATCGGAAGGACTAATCTTTATCGCGTTAATGGATGTCGCCACGTTGTTTGTGATTTGGAGGCGAAACTAGATCAAGTCTCTTGTTGTATGAAATCTCGGTTTTGGATCAGGAAGCTCGGAACTAGCGGGCAACAAGATTACCTGGCAACACAAATTATCATTACGGGTGCACACGTAATAATAGTTTGGGGTGCACGGTAACCTTGGTGGGCGCTAGGGCCGGGATTGGTGATCACTCCTTGTCTTAGTTGTTCTTGTTCTTTAGATTCAGTCTTAGTTTTGATTGGCCAATGGGTTAAATGGGAGGTCTCGTCGATATCCCTTGATTTCAATCCTAGCTAAACTAATGAGTTTTCTTCGACATTACCTTTAAGGTACGAACACGGGAGAGCTCGAACGTCTATCCTTTTGACGTAAACCCTCCCATCGGGAAGGGACAGGAGACGAAAGCTTCCTTGTATAGAAGTGAATGCCTCCGCCGCAAAGTTCTTCCAAAGGAGCGGACGTACAAGAATACACGGCCTACCGAAGCAAGAAATGTCAAGTACGGGGCGTGGAAGGTTATACCCGGAACCCAGTGAAGACCGAGGGTGCGTCCCTGCTAGACTAGTGCGTTTAGAGAACGGGACCCTGCGTGGATCAGATATGAGACTCATGAGACTCGTGGCCGTGTGCTGCTGTTATCATGGTGAATAAGTCATGTTCGATCTAATGCATGCCCAGGTTGTCTTCAAGGGTCGAGTATTTTTCTTCTCCTGTAGGAGGACAGAATCGAAGTTGCGGGATTAGGAAGCTTGATCATTGTTATCCTGAAGGCTCGATAGCCTCGTCTGAATCGACAGTATTGGTTGTTCCCATGCAGTCATGGACTGATAGTGAAATCAGCATGCCGCATTACACATCCACGAGTCATAGGGCTTTGCTAAACTTCGATGATGTCAAAAATTTCGGCCACTAATCACGACCGCGGCATCGTTTGCCAGTGTTAGGATGACGGCGTGTAGTAGAACAGCAAGCCCCAGTCGGCGGCGGCTATGGACTCACTCGGAAGTGCATAAGATTAACTCGTGGGAAGCCACTGCTCGAGGTATTGAGTATTCAAGTATGGATTAACAACCTTTGCAATAGCGCTGGATCGTATTCCGAAAGATGAATTGTGATGGACTCAGCATGTTGGTACTTATGTCATACTACCTTCCTGAGGTGCAAAGGTTATCATAAGACTCCTCTATCTACCTCCTGTTTGTTTTTCAAGGATTATTGGTAGTCTCGCTTCAGTCGATGAACACCAGAGTAGGTTCGTTACATGTACTGTGCCTGAATCCGTCATAAATCCTAGAAAGTGGAACCACACTTTGGGAATCGTAATCGTAAGAGTGTTCCGTGATTGTCAGAATGTTGCAAGACGCTTTTGCTGACATTAAAATTCCCCTCGAAAATCAAGTGGCGGACTACTAAATGTGGTCACGTTATTCTGTTAAACATACCTATGGGATGACAATTCCATTGCTCTTGTTGCAATGTTGAATGTCCATCACCGTCGTCATGGTGACGAGACTAGTTATTTATTGGTCGACAATTGATGGAAAGTGTTTTTGGTCAATCCCCGAAGATATTGAGACGTTGTGTCCCCTCGTCACGGTGATTTTTAAACTAAGGTTGCAAGGTCCATTCGTTGTGGACACGGTGACCTGTCTAATCTCTTGCCGTATTTCGATACTCTCACGGCATGGCCTATCAGGAAGAAAGTCCACCGGCCTCGCTTGAGTGACAGAGAGGCATTCCAGCTAATTACTATCGGTGCTAGATAGCATGTAAGGAGACCCTAATGAGAAGAATGACTCGGCTGGTTTGCCAGAGTCGGTATCGTTTTCATTTTATCGTGGTGTATCGATAAATCGTGATCCTTCTACCTCTACTTGCTATGCTCGTTGTGACCACTATCCTTGTTATCGGGAAAGATGTAGGTTGGTTTTCAGGTCCTATGGATACCAGTCACCACACATATAATAGCTACGACGAGTCTAAGGCTCCGGTCGAGCCTGACGTTGTTGCTCCTATTATTATCCTATGGCTCAAGCGAATCCTGTTGACGCTATTAAGTGTAGCTCTCGCTGAGTTTGTTGTTGTCAGTGGTTCGATAGCACTTATCGAGCTTGATGTCATCGTTTCTATATTTGTTGTTGAGTTCATTGTTGTCGTTGTCTGTACAGTCCATGTTGAGCTTGATGATGTTGTTCTATGGCTCTGCTCGAGTTGACGTTGTTGATGTATTTGAGGCTCCTGCAGAAGTGAATGTCATTAACAAAGACGTCTCTATGACCCTTTCCAGGCCGCTATGACCATCTATGTGTCTTTGTGGAGTTCGTTGTTATTAATTCCATTCTCTTTGAGGCTTTCATTGAACTACTAGTTATCATTCCTTGGGCTCTTAGGAAGCCTAACATTGTCAATGGTTCTCAGGCCTAAGTGGAAACTGTCGATGTTCCTGTTGCCATTGTTTGAGTGACTCATAACAAGCCTATGGTCGTTCTCTCCATGAACAATATCGACTTGAGAAGTCAGCTAAATTATGTGGAACCCGTCATTCCCATTCATGTTATGACGATTGATGCGCCGGCCAACCTAACCATTCCTACCATTGGGCCTATGGAGGATAGGCCCGAGGCTGAAGGTACGGATGCAAATCCCACCTCCACAAGTGATCTGAGACGCACGGGGATGCGTGCTCACCAGAACGGAATTTTCTGTTGATGTGGACTGTGGATCTTCCATATTGAGCATCATATTGACGGGTGCATTCATGCTGCTGTGTTACCCCCAGCCATAGTGCATGCTCGTTATTACATTATAATAGCTGATTGCGTATTCATGTGGTTGCGCTACATTGCTGATGATGCATTCCTGTTGTTTACTGCTCCTGCAGTAGTGTAGCCTTGCCGTCGTATTTCTCTGTGTCATGCGGTTCCTGTTGCAGTGTTGCCTTGTCGTCATGCTTCTCGGTTTTCGTGTCACTCCCGGGCGGTGTTCCCTAGTTGATGTGCTTCGTGGATATGTTGCTGACATTGCCATGTTGTTTCTACTGTCGTGTTGCTCAGAGGGCGTATTGCTACAGCTGTTGGATTACCTCGATGACGTGATGATTTGTCGTTTGCATCGCTCTTGTTTCTCTCGGAATGGAGACATCACCTAAACCCCTCGTGCCGTCATTGTTCTATTTGTTTGATTGTGTAGTGCCGACATTGATTATGTAGGATTTCAGGTGTCCAACGGACTTTCTAAAAGTCGTGCTTAGACACTCTAGCCTTAGTGATTACGGGTGTATTCCCCTAAAGTCTGAATCTCGTGGTCGTCTGAGTAAGTGACCAAATCATGTGCCGACCCCTGTATATGCTCACGCATTTCGTGAGCGGTACATCTTCAGAATCTGAGGCACCAGTGACGCTATGTCCAGCCCTAACCTTTTACGTGCAATTCGGTTACCCAACGATCGGTTATGCAAATCAATGTCGGGAAGAAACCCTGTGATCTGCACGTGACAAGGCGAGACTTGCCTTTGTGATAAGGGATTTCGAATACGTCTCGAACCTGAAGGTATCGAGAATTTATGAGCAATATTATGATCTATACCTTTGGGACTAGCAAGAGTTGAAAGGTTCAATTCATTTATTGCTCACACCAGTGGATTCATTTGGAGTCATACGTACCATACTGATGGATATGGGAATACCGTCGTGGACCCACCCATGGGCGTGCATTGGTGAAGTCCCTGGTACATGATTAAGAGGTTTTATGAACCCTGAATCCAGAAGGGCGTGCAGCATTATCTACTCTTTAAAGGTGCCACACTACTGGGTTGAGATGGTTGATCATCTCGACCCATCGATTAATGTTGTTATTCCTTTGATGGAAGGTTTATCCTACCTTGGGTCATGGCGTAGATTCTTGGAACAATGGAATACAATTTCGACCTTGAGTCGATAGTGGTGTTCCCAGTCATCTTTAACTAGCATTACTCACCCTAGAGTAAAATACTCGGTTCTCAACAGACACTGTTGGAGACACCATAGTGATATGAGCTGCCAGGGCAGGGCGTATGGCACCGGACTAATCAGGACGAGCTTGAAGGCTTACATATGCCGTCCATATGTGTGACTACTGAGGCATTGAATGGAATGCCTTATGGGAAGGCTCAGGACTATTACTTGTGGTGCGATATCAGTCGCTCGCTTGTTTAAGTAACGACTTGAGCGCATGAAGTCGTCAAGCCAAATGTGAAATCTATGCTAAATGCATGCATCTATGACCCGATTTCACCATTTACATAAAAAGATTCCGAAAGGATGGAACCTTCGATGAATGAGGGTTTTGGTTTCAGGACTCCTTTCACTCAGATCTCTGCATAAGATCTGAAGGTCAATGTAAGGGCATGTGGCCTGTATTATTCGGAATTGATTTACTAGGTTGCTATTGACGATAGAACACTAGTGCCCATGAAGCACATATAACAGAACTGGTACTGGATACCCATGGTTTGGGTAGCTACTGGTGTTCTGTATACTTGTCGCAATGGGGGCCAACGTATTGATATGTCTTAATAAACCCTATACGTTGTTCATTGCGACAACAATTTATGATGTTTCATGTATCTCTTTTCGGCATAGACCTATGTGCTGGAAGCATCTTGTCGTTGGTGTTTAAGTCGGCTAGTAATTCTCGAGGATTGTGAAATCGTACGGCCCGGGCGCCATGTGTACACTGCTTAATGTAAGGGAACTGAGGGGTGAAAGCGACGCAAAAACTTTCGACCTCCATCAGTCCATAATAAGCGTCCTAGTACCATTAACCACAATTACTCAGGAGGAAAGCAGCAATTCAGTACCCAGAGGATTCTACGGAAATAAAGTCCCATTTTGAATGTGATTGTTCGGTCGACAAGAACCTAGTATATTTATCTTAATGGGGAGGTAAATATACGGTAAAGTGAGTCGAGCCGAAGGATAAATAAAATGGGATACCCGACGAGGTTTCCAAGGGGACTTTTATGTGGTGCGGTAAGATCACCTGTTTGACATCACCATGACACCCGAGGTGTCCCGGGGTCAGATGTGACCCAAGTGATGATTGATTGTTGTTTGGAGCCCTCTCATTCCTTACTCACGTATAGCTCCGAGATGAGGCATTGGATAGCTACCTATACTCTCGGAGAATCGTGGCTAGACACCGAATTGCCAACTTACATTATATCGGATTGTAGTGGTCACTCTACCTCAAGTTCGACAAACTTTGTACACAAGCATGGGATACTCGATTTGAGACGAGTATGGCTTGTCATTCTCGAACAAATTGAATGTACTTGACGGAATTGTTCCGTGTTGACACGATTGATGTTCGTGGCAGATCGAACCCATGAGCTTCATCACCAAAATTTCCTATGTGATAGGAATTAGCATCCCAGTGTTCGGGGTGTACTACTCTAAAGCCCTTGGAGGGCATACGTGTAAATCTCCAGTGCGTCGATTGACAGACGGAGATAGATACATAACCTGGTTTAGGTTATTCGAGAGATGGCCAGTAGATCTTGCAGATTAAAGACTATTGGATGAGATGCGAACCTATTAAGAAGTCATACAGACAAGGCGTAGGCCTTAAGAACTTCGGTCTAATAATAGGTTCTCACTGAGAGTCATACTCCGAGGAGGTGTCAATAAGCTTAGAGATTGTAGTAGGCCAAGTTCTTAATACTTCGGTGGTACGGAGATATAGATCAAAATTGGTCTCGTGATGAATAAGCTTGAATTGTCGCAAGAGCTTAGTGGGACTCTTAATGAATCCCGCAAGTCTGGCCTGAGGAAGTTTTGGTCAATTCCTCGACCGGCGGAAGTCCGGTTGACGATAAGCTCTACTATTTCGGGAAACCGATAGATGTGTCAAGGTGGGATGACCAAGAACTTAGTCGTAGTTGAACTATGACATTGTGTTTGTTAGAGCACCAAGCGTGAGCCGAGCATGAATCTGGGCTCACTAGGAAAGAGGAGATCTCATGAAGCGCAAACACCCCGCCCTGTTCAAGGATACTATTGTGATGGGTAACTTGAATTGAATTCCGGGACGGAATTCTCTTAACGGGGGGAGAATGTAACAACCGGCAAAAATAAGGTAATTCCGTACAAATTAATTAATATATGATTAACGTAATTAAATGCAATTATGTGTGATTTAATTATCAAGGCCTTAGGAGATAGCAATTTCCAAATAGTGCATAGGAATGCATACGTTTAATGGTAAAACATGATTGGATCATGTGCGAATAAGCTATCCGGTATGGACGTTGGCAGTTACCCGGTAATAATTAAATAAACGAAAAGGATCCCGGACACCCAGGATATAAAATAAAGGGTATTTTCACAGAATATAATGAGTTTTGGAACTCCAAAACCATAAGTGGAAACGTCTTGTACAAATCTCCCGGTAACGAATAAAATGCGCGTACCGCACCCGATACGCGTATAACTCATAATTTCACCCGGCAAAAGCCTAAATAACCAATCAACGCTTAAATTAGACTATATTTAAGGGTTATTAAAGGTATTTTTAATGTCCGAATAACGCGTGATTAAAACCCGAAAAATACCCGAACGACACCCGAACGACGAGGGATTAAACATAACAAATATTGGGTAAATATTTGAAGTTGTGGACCCCACCTAAGCCCATCCAAGGGCCGGCCTAAAGGGGTCTTGAGGTGTCCATGCATGTGTTAATAATAATAAGCTAGTAATCTAGGAGACAAAGCATGCTTTACTAAAGCCAAAAGATGTAAGATGGAAGTACAAAGCATGCACATCCTTGTCCCCCATCCTTGCAAAATTTCGGCCATTAGGCCATAAAAATCCAAGGCAAGTGTGATCTAGTTAAACACTAGGATACTCATGTGTACATGCTTCCAAAAGATCCCATATCTTACTAGATTTATAAGCATGATTACTAGAGATTTTGGAAAGATTTCAAACCTTCCTTTGGCTCTTAAAAACCCACGGCCACATAACCATCCCTCATACTTTCCAAAGCTTTCCATAGTACTTCACAATCTTTGCAAATCCTTGATAGATTAAGTGTGATCTTGGGAGATATTATAAGTATAGTATAAAGATAATAGCATGCACACTTGAAGCAAAACTCTTCTTCTTCTTCTTCTTGAAGCCGTAGGTATCCCCTTCCCCATGTACATTCTCCTTTCAAGTTTTTACATCTCCAAATCACTCAAAACAATCCATCATCCAAACCCCTATTGTGTGTTTCAAGCTTGGAGCTTAACCATTAAGGAAGAACACACTAAACCCCTCTCAAAATCCAAGGTTTTGTCTTCCCTAGCCTTGTGCTAGTAGTAAGCTTCTTAACCTTGTTTTGATTAATAATATTCATGTATGTGTTCTTAGAAGCAAGTTGTACATGAAGGGTTTAAAAGGTGGTTTGAACATAATCTTTAATAGGTTTTACATGTGTAAAATGAATGATTAAAGATATGTAATTAAATCATGGATTTGATGATGATAATGTAGCGTTCATGAGAAATGTATAAAATCTACACATACATTAAGTAGGATGATGATTTGAGTATGATTTGTAGAATAAACTTGAATGTGTTAAAAAGTAACTTTAATCATCTTAACATGATCATTTAAGACATAATAAATGATGGAACATGTTAGAAGTTCAAGAATAAAGAAGATGAAAAATTAAAGTTTACTTACTTAGAAGATTGATATTTTGATATAATGGGCAAATACATAAAACGCACATACAAGTAGTCTTACATATGAAATATAAGACTAATAGAAGTGTTTTGATACAAAAATAACTTACCAATAAAAAGATGGATCTTCAAAGTCTACTATTTTGAGTGAAAAATGTTAACTTTGGAAGTTAGAGTGGAAAAATGCAACATTTGGAAGTTAAGGGACTAATATTGTAACTTTGAAAGTTAGAGGACTAAAATGGATATTTTAGAAACTATTAGTCCAAAGATGCAATAATGGAAAGTTTGGTGTCAAAAGTATAAGTAATAATTTTCCAAGGATGATTTGGGTAAATACTAGTAGGCACACTTGAGTATTTTGTATAAAAGTATATTTTTATAAAGTGAAAGTTATAAAAATATGGATTGTATTAACATAAAGATTTTTATAAAATAGAGATTTTATAAAAATGTTAAGCAAACTTGAGAAACTTATACAAAAATGAATACTTTTATATAAATGGGAATATAAAAGTATTGGAAGCATTTTTGTATCTAAGTTAACAAGTTGGGCTAAAATACAAACCTTCCAAGTAACATGGGTTAGAAATGTGGATAATATTTCTATAAAACACATGTTGGGAAAAACTTGGAAAAATTAACTAATCGAGTTAAGATATCGAACTAAGACGCGTTAACGAACCGTACACGGACGAATCATGAGGAAAATGCCATTGCGGCAAGATAAGAAAAATATATATATATTAAGAAGTAAAATATATATATACATTATGGGTGAAAACTAATAAACACTTTCCTAAGTGTTAAGGAATTATTCGTGGGAGAAAACATGACATAAACAAATAAGACGTTAAACAAACGTATATACTTAACAAGAAAAATTACACATTTATATATATATGTACGCTCGTCTCGGCAAAATTCTAGTATATCTACTTAATGGGAAAGTAGATATGTGGGAAGGAAAGCCGCGACGAAAGGACAAAGATATATATATGTGTATGCCGTATCAACGAGATCCTAGTATATTTATTTGAATGGGAAAATAAATACACGGTATGGTGAGTTGAATCGGGCGTTAAGAATATACAATCGAACGACAAGATCTTAGTATATTTGTTTAAATGGGAAAACAAATGTGCGGCAAAGTGAATCGGGTCGAGGGTCGGAATATATATATTATATCGAGCGATACGATCTTAAGTATAATTATTTAAATGGGAAAATAATTATATGTTAAGTGACGTCGAGTCGATGATAATAAGATACAAGTTAAGGAAATATTAACAAGAGTAATATATAACTTGTAACACAAAGGGTAATGTAACGCCAACGAAACCTAGGATACGCGCTTAATTAAACGGGATTTGGAATAACTTGTGGTCGGGAGTTGGGTGTACAACTTGCCAAGGCACATGCACTATAGGAATAGTGACTTACACGTCTAGGACGTTTGTAGGTGCGAGACCCTCTATGCTATCTACTTAATGAGCCAGACAGTGTTTCAGGTGAGTTTCACGGCCCCATTTTACTGTTTTAACTGGGGGAAAGATATGTTGTCAAACGTTGTCACATGTTGAAATGTTTTCAAAGGTTAAAATGTGATAAGTGGTATGATGAGTACTTGAGCAGTGATCGCCACTCGGGGTTGAGTCCTCTCTTCCGTAATCATTAATTCAGGGAAATGAAACCGAAAGAATATTTGGATAGTACTATTGGTGCCTGACAAGGCCCACCCCTAATCGATAGCGTCGATTATGCATCGGCGTATGCCTGGGGTGCACGTATTCTGAAATTAAGTCGTTGGGTTCCGAGGGACGACTTGGAGCGGGGCGTTATTATTAGTCTTGGTTTGGTTATGGGGCTCAAGGGATTGCTCATCATTATAGTTTGTAGGAGCTAGCTACTCCTTACAAAGGCCACAAGTCGTGCAGGTTTCGCACATGTTGTAAAAACGGAATATCGATCGACAAGATCCTAGTATAATTATTTAATGGGAAAGTAATTATACGGTAAAGTGAGTCGAGTCGATGGTTGTGAAAATGTTGCTGTTATGAAACTAAAACCTGTGAACTCACCAATATTTTATATATTGACGTCTTTTTAAACATATCTTTCAGGTAACTAAGTGCTGAATAGATATGGGGCTAGTGCGGTGGAATTCGGGATGTCGGATACTGGTCGGATTTCATTCATTGTTACCCTCGGGTTGGAACATAAACGGAAATAACCACATTGAAACTTAATGTTCATCGTTTTAAGTAATGCCTTGTGCAATATTGTAATGAGATACTCATTTCCGACATTCTAATAAATTGATCTTTTCTAATTAAATATAGTTTGTGTTAATCTTGACTTTGATATACTTTCGAGCGTTGCGCCACGTGTTTCCGCCATTGGCGTGGTGTGACAGAAGTGGTATCAGAGCCAAGGTTGTAGCGAACTAGCATTTTTTTGAAAAATCTAGACTATAACCGGTTTTGGCTCGAAAACGAAGTTTTCAAAAATAAAACACAACGAAATATTTTCAGAAAAGAAAGAAGATTGCACATGGATTGTACAAGGGGAAATTCCGACCGACTAGCCTTGTGTGTCAATATATGAAGTAGTAGAAAATGCGGATAAGATGTTTATGTTGCATAGGAATCCGATTTTCTAAGATTAAGTTAATACATATACGTAGTACGGATATTTTGCCAGTAAGGTTGTTGTGTCACGCTTCACATTAGTCCACACTCCTGCATCGATCACCGGTACCAGCCAAGAGGAAGGATACTGTGGTCTACGAGGAGCCTACCTGCTTGCCTGTAGACGGGATGATCGGAAGGACTAATCTTTATCGCGTTAATGGATGTCGCCACGTTGTTTGTGATTTGGAGGCGAAACTAGATCAAGTCTCTTGTTGTATGAAATCTCGGTTTTGGATCAGGAAGCTCGGAACTAGCGGGCAACAAGATTACCTGGCAACACAAATTATCATTACGGGTGCACACGTAATAATAGTTTGGGGTGCACGGTAACCTTGGCGGGCGCTAGGGCCGGGATTGGTGATCACTCCTTGTCTTAGTTGTTCTTGTTCTTTAGATTCAGCCTTAGTTTTGATTGGCCAATGGGTTAAATGGGAGGTCTCGTCGATATCCCTTGATTTCAATCCTAGCTAAACTTAATGAGTTTTCTTCGATATTACCTCTAAGGTACGAACACGGGAGAGCTCGAACGTCTATCCTTTTGACGTAAACCCTCCCATCGGGAAGGACAGGAGACGAAAGCTTCCTTGTATAGAAGTGAATGCCTCCGCCGCAAAGTTCTTCCAAAGGAGCGGACGTACAAGAATACACGGCCTACCGAAGCAAGAAATGTCAAGTACGGGGCGTGGAAGGTTATACCCGGAACCCAGTGAAGACCGAGGGTGCGTCCCTGCTAGACCAGTGCGTTTTGAGAACGGGACCCTGCGTGGATCAGATATGAGACTCATGAGACTCGTGGCCGTGTGCTGCTGTGTCATCATGGTGAATAAGTCATGTTCGATCTAATGTATGCCCAAGTTGTCTTCAAGGGTCGAGTATTTTTCTTCTCCTGTAGGAGGACAGAATCGAAGTTGCGGGATTAGGAAGCTTGATCATTGTTATCCTGAAGGCTCGATAGCCTCGTCTGAATCGACAGTATTGGTTGTTCCCATGCAGTCATGGACTGATAGTGAAATCAGCATGCCGCATTACACATCCACGAGTCATAGGGCTTTGCTAAACTTCGATGATGTCAAAAAATTTCGGCCACTAGTCACGACCGCGGCATCGTTTGCCAATGTTAGGATGACGGCGTGTAGTGGAACAGCAAGCCCCAGTCGGCGTTTGGCTATGGACTCACTCGGAAGTGCATAAGATTAACTCATGGGAAGCCACTGCTCGAGGTACTGAGTGTTCAAGTATGGATTAACACCCTTTGCAATAGCGCTGGATCGTATTCCGAAAGATGATTTGTGATGGGCTTAGCATATTGGTACTTATGTCATACTACCTTACTAAGGTGCAAAGGTTATCATAAGACTCCTCTATCTACCTCCTGTTTGTTTTTCAAGGATTATTGGTAGTCTCGCTTCAGTCGATGAACACCAGAGCAGGTTCGTTACATGTACTGTGCCTGAATCCGTCATAAATCCTAGAAAGTGGAACCACACTTTGGGAATCGTAATCGTAAGAGTGTTCCGTGATTGTCAGAATGTTGCAAGACGCTTTTACTGACATTAAAATTCCCCTCGGAAATCAAGTGGCGGACTACTAAATGTGGTCACGTCATTCTGTTAAACATACCTATGGGATGACAATTCCATTGCTCGTGTTGCAATGTTGAATGTCCATCACCGTCGTCATGGTGACGAGACTAGTTATTTATTGGTCGACAATTGATGGAAAGTGTTTTTGGTCAATCCCCGAAGATATTGAGACGTTGTGTCCCCTCGTCACGGTGATTTTTATAAAGCTAAGGTTGCAAGGTCCATTCGTTGTGGACACGGTGACTTGTCTAATCTCTTGCCGTATTCGATACCCTCACGGCATGGCCTATCAGGAAGAAAGTCCACCGGCCTCGCTTGAGTGACAGAGAGGCATTCCAGCTAATTACTATCGGCGCTAGATAGCATGTAAGGAGACCCTAATGAGAAGAATGACTCGGCTGGTTTGCCAGAGTCGGTATCGCTTTCATTTTATCGTGGTGTATCGATAAATCGTGATCCTTCTACCTCTGCTTGCTATGCTCGTTGTGACCACTATCCTTGTTATCGGGAAAGAAGTAGGTTGGTTTTCAGGTCCTATGGATACCAGTCACCACACATATAATAGCTACGACGAGTCTAAGGCACCGGTCGAGCCTGACGTTGTTGCTCCTATTATTATCCTATGGCTCAAGCGAATCCTGTTGACGCTATTAAGTGTAGCTCTCGCTGAGTTTGTTGTTGTCAGTGGTTCGATAGCACTTATCGAGCTTGATGTCATCGTTTCTATATTTGTTGTTGAGTTCATTGTTGTCGTTGTCTGTACAGTCCATATTGAGCTTGATGATGTTGTTCTATGGCTCTGCTCGAGTTGACGTTGCTGATGTATTTGAGGCTCCTGCAGAAGTGAATGTCATTAACAAAGACGTCTCTATGACCCTTTCCAGGCCGCTATGACCATCTATGTGTCTTTGTGGAGTTCGTTGTTATTAATTTCATTCTCTTTGAGGCTTTCATTGAACTACTAGTTATCATTCCTTGGACTCTTAGGAAGCCTAACATTGTCAATGGTTCTCAGGCCTAAGTGGAAACTGTCGATGTTCCTGTTGCCATTGTTTGAGTGACTCATAACAAGCCTATGATCGTTCTCTCCATGAACAATATCGACTTGAGAAGTCAGCTAAATTATGTAGAACCCGTCATTCCCATTCATGTTATGACGATTGATGCGCCGGCCAACCTAACCATTCCTACCATTGGGCCTATGGAGGATAGGCCCGAGGCTGAAGGTACGGATGCAAATCCCACCTCCACGAGTGATCTGAGACGCACGGGGATGCGTGCTCACCAGAACGGAATTTTCTGTTGATGTGGACTGTGGATCTTCCATATTGAGCATCATATTGACGGGTGCATTCATGCTGCTGTGTTACCCCCAGCCATAGTGCATGCTCGTTATTACATTATAATAGCTGATTGCGTATTCATGTGGTTGCGCTACATTGCTGATGATGCATTCCTGTTGTTTACTGCTCCTGTAGTAGTGTAGCCTTGCCGTCGTATTTCTCTGTGTCATGCGGTTCCTGTTGCAGTGTTGCCTTGTCGTCATGCTTCTCGGTTTTCGTGTCACTCCCGGGCGGTGTTCCCTAGTTGATGTGCTTCGTGGATATGTTGCTGACATTGCCATGTTGTTTCTACTGCCGTGTTGCGCAGAGGGCGTATTGCTACAGCTGTTGGATTACCTCGATGACATGATGATTTGTCGTTTGCATCGCTCTTGTTTCTCTCGGAATGGAGACATCACCTAAACCCCTCGCGCCGTCATTGTTCTATTTGTTTGATTGTGTAGTGCCGACATTGATTATGTAGGATTTCAGGTGTCCAACGGACTTTCTAAAAGTCGTGCTTAGACACTCTAGCCTTAGTGATTACGGGTGTATTCCCCTAAAGTCTGAATCTCGTGGTCGTCTGAGTAAGTGACCAAATCATGTGCCGACCCCTGCATATGCTCACGCATTTCGTGAGCAATACATCTTCAGAATCTGAGGCACCAGTGACGCTATGTCCAGCCCTAACCTTTTACGTGCAATTCGGTTACCCAACGATCGGTTATGCAAATCAATGTCGGGAAGAAACCCTGTGATCTGCACGTGACAAGGCGAGACTTGCCTTTGTGATAAGGGATTTCGAATACGTCTCGAACCTGAAGGTATCGAGAATTTATGAGCAACATTATGATCTATACCTTTGGGACTAGCAAGAGTTGAAAGGTTCAATTCATTTATTGCTCACACCAGTGGATTCATTTGGAGTCATACGTACCATACTGATGGATATGGGAATACCGTCGTGGACCCACCCATGGGCGTGCATTGGTGAAGTCCCTGGTACATGATTAAGAGGTTTTATGAACCCTGAATCCAGAAGGGCGTGCAGCATTATCTACTCTTTAAAGGTGCCACACTACTGGGTTGAGATGGTTGATCATCTCGACCCATCGATTAATGTTGTTATTCCTTTGATGGAAGGTTTATCCTACCTTGGGGTCATGGCGTAGATTCTTGGAACAATGGAATACAATTTCGACCTTGAGTCGATAGTGGTGTTCCCAGTCATCTTTAACTAGCATTACTCACCTAGAAGTAAAATACTCGGTTCTCAACAGACACTGTTGGAGACACCATAGTGATATGAGCTGCCAGGGCAGGGCGTATGGCACCGGACTAATCAGGACGAGCTTGAAGGCTTACATATGCCGTCCATATGTGTGACTACTGAGGCATTGAATGGAATGCCTTATGGGAAGGCTCAGGACTATTACTTGTGGTGCGATATCAGTCGCTCGCTTGTTTAAGTAACGACTTGAGCGCATGAAGTCGTCAAGCCAAATGTGAAATCTATGCTAAATGCATGCATCTATGACCCGATTTCACCATTTACATAAAAAGATTCCGAAAGGATGGAACCTTCGATGAATGAGGGTTTTGGTTTCAGGACTCCTTTCACTCAGATCTCTGCATAAGATCTGAAGGTCAATGTAAGGGCATGTGGCCTGTATTATTCGGAATTGATTTACTAGGTTGCTATTGACGATAGAACACTAGTGCCCATGAAGCACATATAACAGAACTGGTACTGGGTACCCATGGTTTGGGTAGCTACTGGTGTTCTGTATACTTGTCGCAATGGGGGCCAACGTATTGATATGTCTTAATAAACCCTATACGTCGTTCATTGTGACAACAATTTATGATGTTTCATGTATCTCTTTTCGGCATAGACCTATGTACTGGAAGCATCTTGTCGTTGGTGTTTAAGTCGGCTAGTAATTCTTGAGGATTGTGAAATCGTACGGCCCGGGCGCCATGTGTACACTGCTTAATGTAAGGGAACTGAGGGGTGAAAGCGACGCAAAAACTTTCGACCTCCATCAGTCCATAATAAGCGTCCTAGTACCATTAACCACAACTACTCAGGAGGAAAGCAGCAATTCAGTACCCAGAGGATTCTACGGAAATAAAGTCCCATTTTGAATGTGATTGATCGGTCGACAAGAACCTAGTATATTTATCTTAATGGGGAGGTAAATATACGGTAAAGTGAGTCGAGCCGAAGGATAAATAAAATGGGATACCCGACGAGGTTTCCAAGGGGACTTTTATGTGGTACGGTAAGATCACCTGTTTGACATCACCATGACACCCGAGGTGTCCCGGGGTCAGATGTGACCCGAGTGATGATTGATTGTTGTTTGGAGCCCTCTCATTCCTTACTCACGTATAGCTCCGAGATGAGGCATTGGATAGCTACCTATACTCTCGGAGAATCGTGGCTAGACACCGCATTGCCAACTTACATTATATCGGATTGTAGTGGTCACTCTACCTCAAGTTCGACAAACTTTGTACACAAGCATGGGATACTCGATTTGAGACGAGTATGGCTTGTCATTCTCGAACAAATTGAATGTACTTGACGGAATTGTTCCGTGTTGACACGATTGATGTTCGTGGCGATCGAACCCATGAGCTTCATCGCCAAAATTTCCTATGTGATAGGAATTAGCACCCCAGTGTTCGGGGTGTACTACTCTAAGCCCTTGGAGGGCATACGTGTAAATCTCCAGTGCGTCGATTGACAGGCGGAGATAGATACATAACCTGGTTTAGGTTATTCGAGAGATGGCCAGTAGATCTTGCAGATTAAAGACTATTGGATGAGATGCGAACCTATTAAGAAGTCATACAGACAAGGCGTAGGCCTTAAGAACTTCGGTCTAATAATAGGTTCTCACTGAGAGTCATACTCCGAGGAGGTGTCAATAAGCTTAGAGATTGTAGTAGGCCAAGTTCTTAATACTTCGGTGGTACGGAGATATAGATCAAAATTGGTCTCGTGATGAATAAGCTTGAATTGTCGCAAGAGCTTAGTGGGACTCTTAATGAATCCCGCAAGTCTGGCCTGAGGAAGTTTTGGTCAATTCCTCGACCGGCGGAAGTCCGGTTGACGATAAGCTCTACTATTTCGGGAAACCGATAGATGTGTCAAGGTGGGATGACCAAGAACTTAGTCGTAGTTGAACTATGACATTGTGTTTGTTAGAGCACCAAGTGTGAGCCGAGCACGAATCTGGGCTCACTAGGAAAGAGGAGATCTCATGAAGCGCAAACACCCCGCCCTGTTCAAGGATACTATTGTGATGGGTAACTTGAATTGAATTCCGGGACGGAATTCTCTTAACGGGGGGAGAATGTAACAACCGGCAAAAATAAGGTAATTCCGTACAAATTAATTAATATATGATTAACGTAATTAAATGCAATTATGTGTGATTTAATTATCAAGGCCTTAGGAGATAGCAATTTCCAAATAGTGCATAGGAATGCATACGTTTAATGGTAAAACATGATTGGATCATGTGCGAATAAGCTATCCGGTATGGACGTTGGCAGTTACCCGGTAATAATTAAATAAACGAAAAGGATCCCGGACACCCAGGATATAAAATAAAGGGTATTTTCACAGAATATAATGAGTTTTGGGACTCCAAAACCATAAGTGGAAACGTCTTGTACAAATCTCCCGGTAATGAATAAAATGCGCGTACCGCACCCGATACGCGTATAACTCATAATTTCACCCGGCAAAAGCCTAAATAACCAATCAACGCTTAAATTAGACTATATTTAAGGGTTATTAAAGGTATTTTTAATGTCCGAATAACGCGTGATTAAAACCCGAAAAATACCCGAACGACACCCGAACGACGAGGGATTAAACATAACAAATATTGGGTAAATATTTGAAGTTGTGGACCCCACCTAAGCCCATCCAAGGGCCGGCCTAAAGGGGTCTTGAGGTGTCCATGCATGTGTTAATAATAATAAGCTAGTAATCTAGGAGACAAAGCATGCTTTACTAAAGCCAAAAGATGTAAGATGGAAGTACAAAGCATGCACATCCTTGTCCCCCATCCTTGCAAAAATTTCGGCCATTAGGCCATAAAAATCCAAGGCAAGTGTGATCTAGTTAAACACTAGGATACTCATGTGTACATGCTTCCAAAAGATCCCATATCTTACTAGATTTATAAGCATGATTACTAGAGATTTTGGAAAGATTTCAAACCTTCCTTTGGCTCTTAAAAACCCACGGCCACATAACCATCCCTCATACTTTCCAAAGCTTTCCATAGTACTTCACAATCTTTGCAAATCCTTGATAGATTAAGTGTGATCTTGGGAGATATTATAAGTATAGTATAAAGATAATAGCATGCACACTTGAAGCAAAACTCTTCTTCTTCTTCTTCTTGAAGCCGTAGGTATCCCCTTCCCCATGTACATTCTCCTTTCAAGTTTTTACATCTCCAAATCACTCAAAACAATCCATCATCCAAACCCCTATTGTGTGTTTCAAGCTTGGAGCTTAACCATTAAGGAAGAACACACTAAACCCCTCTCAAAATCCAAGGTTTTGTCTTCCCTAGCCTTGTGCTAGTAGTAAGCTTCTTAACCTTGTTTTGATTAATAATATTCATGTATGTGTTCTTAGAAGCAAGTTGTACGTGAAGGGTTTAAAAGGGTGGTTTGAACATAATCTTTAATAGGTTTTACATGTGTAAAATGAATGATTAAAGATATGTAATTAAATCATGGATTTGATGATGATAATGTAGCGTTCATGAGAATGTATAAAATCTACACATACATTAAGTAGGATGATGATTTGAGTATGATTTGTAGAATAAACTTGAATGTGTTAAAAAGTAACTCTAATCATCTTAACATGATCATTTAAGACATAATAAATGATGGAACATGTTAGAAGTGCAAGAATAAAGAAGATGAAAAATTAAAGTTTACTTACTTAGAAGATTGATATTTTGATATAATGGGCAAATACATAAAACGCACATACAAGTAGTCTTACATATGAAATATAAGACTAATAGAAGTGTTTTGATACAAAAATAACTTACCAATAAAAAGATGGATCTTCAAAGTCTACTATTTTGAGTGAAAAATGTTAACTTTGGAAGTTAGAGTGGAAAAATGCAACATTTGGAAGTTAAGGGACTAATATTGTAACTTTGAAAGTTAGAGGACTAAAATGGATATTTTAGAAACTATTAGTCCAAAGATGCAATAATGGAAAGTTTGGTGTCAAAAGTATAAGTAATAATTTTCCAAGGATGATTTGGGTAAATACTAGTAGGCACACTTGAGTATTTTGGTATAAAAAGTATATTTTTATAAAAGTGAAAGTTATAAAAATATGGATTGTATTAACATAAAGATTTTTATAAAATAGAGATTTTATAAAAATGTTAAGCAAACTTGAGAAACTTATACAAAAATGAATACTTTTATATAAATGGGAATATAAAAGTATTGGAAGCATTTTTGTATCTAAGTTAACAAGTTGGGCTAAAATACAAACCTTCCAAGTAACATGGGTTAGAAATGTGGATAATATTTCTATAAAACACATGTTGGGAAAAACTTGGAAAAATTAACTAATCGAGTTAAGATATCGAACTAAGACGCGTTAACGAACCGTACACGGACGAATCATGAGGAAAATGCCATTGCGGCAAGATAAGAAAAATATATATATATTAAGAAGTAAAATATATATATACATTATGGGTGAAAACTAATAAACACTTTCCTAAGTGTTAAGGAATTATTCGTGGGAGAAACACATGACATAAACAAATAAGACGTTAAACAAACGTATATACTTAACAAGAAAAATTACACATTTATATATATATGTACGCTCGTCTCGGCAAAATTCTAGTATATCTACTTAATGGGAAAGTAGATATGTGGGAAGGAAAGCCGCGACGAAAGGACAAAGATATATATATGTGTATGCCGTATCAACGAGATCCTAGTATATTTATTTGAATGGGAAAATAAATACACGGTATGGTGAGTTGAATCGGGCGTTAAGAATATACAATCGAACGACAAGATCTTAGTATATTTGTTTAAATGGGAAAACAAATGTGCGGCAAAGTGAATCGGGTCGAGGGTCGGAATATATATATTATATCGAGCGATACGATCTTAAGTATAATTATTTAAATGGGAAAATAATTATATGTTAAGTGAGTCGAGTCGATGATAATAAGATACAAGTTAAGGAAATATTAACAAGAGTAATATATAACTTGTAACACAAAGGGTAATGTAACGCCAACGAAACCTAGGATACGCGCTTAATTAAACGGGATTTGGAATAACTTGTGGTCGGGAGTTGGGTGTACAACTTGCCAAGGCACATGCACTATAGGAATAGTGACTTACACGTCTAGGACGTTTGTAGGTGCGAGACCCTCTATGCTATCTACTTAATGAGCCAGACAGTGTTTCAGGTGAGTTTCACGGCCCCATTTTACTGTTTTAACTGGGGGAAAGATATGTTGTCAAACGTTGTCACATGTTGAAATGTTTTCAAAGGTTAAAATGTGATAAGTGGTATGATGAGTACTTGAGCAGTGATCGCCACTCGGGGTTGAGTCCTCTCTTCCGTAATCATTAATTCAGGGAAATGAAACCGAAAGAATATTTGGATAGTACTATTGGTGCCTGACAAGGCCCACCCCTAATCGATAGCGTCGATTATGCATCGGCGTATGCCTGGGGTGCACGTATTCTGAAATTAAGTCGTTGGGTTCCGAGGGACGACTTGGAGCGGGGCGTTATTATTAGTCTTGGTTTGGTTATGGGGCTCAAGGGATTGCTCATCATTATAGTTTGTAGGAGCTAGCTACTCCTTACAAAGGCCACAAGTCGTGCAGGTTTCGCACATGTTGTAAAAACGGAATATCGATCGACAAGATCCTAGTATAATTATTTAATGGGAAAGTAATTATACGGTAAAGTGAGTCGAGTCGATGGTTGTGAAAATGTTGCTGTTATGAAACTAAAACCTGTGAACTCACCAATATTTTATATATTGACGTCTTTTTAAACATATCTTTCAGGTAACTAAGTGCTGAATAGATATGGGGCTAGTGCGGTGGAATTCGGGATGTCGGATACTGGTCCGGATTTCATTCATTGTTACCCTCGGGTTGGAACATAAACGGAAATAACCACATTGAAACTTAATGTTCATCGTTTTAAGTAATGCCTTGTGCAATATTGTAATGAGATACTCATTTCCGACATTCTAATAAATTGATCTTTTCTAATTAAATATAGTTTGTGTTAATCTTGACTTTGATATACTTTCGAGCGTTGCGCCACGTGTTTCCGCCATTGGCGTGGTGTGACAAAAAACCCATGTAAAAACATTATTTATTTATTTTTTGAAAAAAATAACCAATGTAAAATACATATTTTTAAGCGTTTTGGGCAAAAAAAAATATAAAAAAAGCGCCAACGGGATTTTTTCTAAAAAAAAAAAACAAGTTGCTGATTAAACACTAGTGGGTTTACCCGTGCGTTGCGACGGGATCCAAAAAAAAACTTGTAATACGCTAGTAGTTTTCCCACCGCGCTTTGTAGCGGGTAAATCCTGTCGACAAACATGTATTCCTTAAAGTTTGGTTCGTATTGGTCTACTTATTGTATAAAGTTCTAAGAAAATGATATGTGGAACGTAGTTCTTGACGCTTCTTAAGCAAGTCCTCCTCTTGCTTATATACACACCTAGTATTTGATCAATTAAAGCAACACCAGAATTTGAGAGGAAATCCTTCTGGGAAACAAATTTTACCTGACAAATTCAACTTTAGTGTCATAAAGATCCAATACACATACTTGTAAATTAAAAAACACAAAGATGTCAAATAAGTATCAAAATCATTAAAGCATTAGTTCCAAATTAGAAGAGGGTAATTTTTTCACAGAACTCTTGAACCCAAACTTAAAAAAACAACCTCGAGTATTTACAGTTGCGATGTAATTGATTGTAAGATGTCTTACTTGATCATTTATGTTTCTTCTTTTATTTACATAGGTGAGTCGTAGTTGTAATCTTATTCTTTGTTTGTAATGTTTTTCTTAACACGACAAAGATTATTTTTCCCATGAATTGGCCAAACCAAACTTCCTATCGAACACACTTATGCGATACACAGTCACAGTTTTCCCAATTGAACTTCCCATCGAACACGCCAATGCGATATACAGGCGTGATATTTCAAACTTCCCATCGGGCTCGGATTGTTTTGTCATCCCCTAATAATGTTAGGATCTATAAAAAAATGAAAATTGCCATTAAAGCTCTAATGTTATCATTCCAAGTAAATTGAGAAAAATTTGTACTTTATTTTTAAAATTTCAAGTGAAATCAACAAAACTTCAAATTTATAATCAAATGATGACATGGGAATGCATGACTGTGAGCACCAATTATTATCTAAGTTGTCAAAGGTGCGCGCTAGGGGCGCGGTGCTCAAGGTCAGCTCAACGCACCATATGAGTAGTTAACTGAAAGACACGGTTTCTAGTCTTATGAGTGTGCTTATGCGTCTTGACAAGATAGATTACAATATAAATCTTTCACACACATCACTATCAAATGTCAATAAGCTAGGATTTGCTTCCCTCTCCTTATTGTAAACTCTGCGGGTAAAACGAAAATGACAATTGGAAGCGAATATTACATTATAACCGTAGAAGAAAATAAGTGTACTTTGGAGAATATAGCATAAACTAAAATATGTATGTGTGATACCCCGCAATTTCAGGTTCTCACTTTAACTAAACTCTAGTTACATTCCTTGCATCCTACTTAACTAGGGTTAGCTAGATAGGACACACGTTGCACAGTTATAGGTTAATAATTGCATGAAGTGGTAATTCGGGGAATTACCATACTGTATACATGATTAGTGAACCTCGGACGTTGGTGAACAATGAAGTTAAATAATTGTGAATTAATTGATTAAGATTGATTGCAATTACGTGCTTTTATGATACTGTGTGGAACTATGTGCAAACTGTATGTAATTACGTGAACTTAAACCGAATATGTTAATAAACATCGTAACAGGTGGACCGGTAGGATGGCTGGGGTCTTAAACACATGGGGTTACACGTATTATGGTCCAAAATAGCAAAAACATCGATGAAAACACGTTGTACAACGAAGCAGGTAACCCGACGCGGGGCCGAAGAGCTGTGAGCGGCCGCTCACAGCCTTCGAGCGGCCCGCGCGCGCGGGCACCAGACTTCACCAAACCGCCTTAAACTACTATTTAAGCAACCTTAAGCCTCTTGTATCTCCTAAACTCAAACCCTAATCGCCCCCACTGCCCTATTTACAAAATATCAACCCCTAAACACCTGCTAAGGCTCAAGAACATCGATCGGGAACCTTGGAGAGCATTCGGTTGATTGTTTTGAAAGGCTTGCGGTATAATCTTCAATCCTTTGTATTTTAATCATCTTAAATATGTTATAAAAACTTATAACTAAGTTTGTCCAGGTCTGAAACCTTTTCATAAAGATTAAAACTTGAAGTTTATAAAGTTTGAATGGGTTAAACATAATCCTATGCGATTAGAAATTGATAGGTTGCATGATTATGCATGTTCTTGATGTTTTAGACTTCTAGGGTTTGTGAATGATGATGTTTGTGATGTATAATTAGGGTTTTGATCAGATGTGGTTCTTATTAATGTGGTATGATGATTATTAGGTGTTGTTGATTTATAATATGCAACTAGGGTTTGATATAATTGATAATATTGTATGATTAGAATCTGGACAGAATCTAAATGTCGACTTGTAGGGTCTGTTTTGTGGCTTGAAAATAATTGTTTTGATCGATTCTTTGCATGAATAGATTGTACATGGTCTTAGCTTTTTAGAATGGGCAAAATCATCTTATTTGGATGTTGTTTGATATGTTTTTGGATTTTTCTTTGATTAAAGGTCATGTCAGATTTTTGGATTAACAAACTGAGTCAACTTTAAACAATCATAACTCGAGTTTTACCAGGAATTAAGTTATGAAATTTGGACAGTAGGTTAACATTGGAATAACTTGGCTTTTCCAAGTAGATTCGTCCTGTTTGGATGAACACACGATTTTTGGGAATTTTTCTACTAACCTGACCTGTTGTAGAAACTTTCTGGACATATCTGTGATGTACGATTTTTCATGATTTTTGTGTTTGGTTTTGAGACAAAACAAAAATATGGCTTATCAAATGAATCCCAAATAATATTCAGTAAACATTTGGGAGTTTAACTCACTGATTTAGTATTTTAAATAAATTAGTTTTGGTGACGCACAATCTGTCCTAAAAACAAAGATTGTGTATTTTGTGTTTGTGTGACTAATTGGAGTCCTATGTGGTATGTGTTTGATATATATATTTGAATTGGCACTTATATGAGATGCATATGAAGTGTAAAACTAATGGTAACCAACATATTCACCAACGGGTCCGTAGGATTTACTTATGCATGTAGAATCACTAGGTGTCACTTACACGCTTTTGAACATTTAAACGTATTGGACAAACGGATTATATGGTGTAATGGTATTACACATATACTCACTTAGTGACACATGTACTAGGGAGTCGGTAGCACACCCTACTTTGGAGTTGGATTTATTTGCTTGCATTCTAAGGTGAGTTTCACTACTCTTTTCTCAAAAGCATGCGTCTCGGGTTGAGACAACTTGCTTAACATTTTCTAGTCCGGTTTGGGACTACTATTTTCTAGTCCGGTTTGGGACTACTATTTTCTAGTCCGGTTTGGGACTACTTACACATCCGGGTTGGGATGCTATGGATCCTTGTGTGGGTCGGTTTTTGACTCCTTGTGTGAGTCGGGTTTTACTAGTTCGCAAACTGTGTCCTTGATGAACTAAACCAACTCTATCATCTGTAAGTCCTCACGTACCGAATGAGTTGCCGGGTTATGGCAAGCGGGTTATTAGTTGATAGCGCTATTAGGTCTTACAAACCTCACACCGGCTCGGGGAGTGCGGGCGAGTGAACTATAACTTAACGAACTTTATCATTGTGGATAGACAATGATGTCAGGCATGCGGCTCACATTTGTGGCTACACGTACATAGCAGTTCGGTATATTCGGTGTTAGTTATCATGAATGGGCTAGCTACCCTTGACATGTGACGAACTAGTGTTTACACGGTTCTTGGAACCAACTCAATTACTTGTTTTACGTGGTTGTGGAAACCAGCGCAGTTACACACTCATCTACTTTACTTAGTGAACTCACCAACATTGTTTGTTGACCCACGATTTACATGCTTTTGCAGGTAGTTAGCTTCGGTGCCAGGATTAGAAAGCACTGCACACTTCACTGCATTTGGGGTCTTGGGCATACACCTAAATTACATATTATGCTTTTACATGTTCTTTTATGTAGTTTTAATTTGGGCGCGTTGTTTTGCGCATGTTTTTAAAAGGTTTAAATTTGGTTTACGCTTCCGCAGCTTAACTAAACTTGGTTTTTGAAAACGAACTAAATGGTTTGGGCATTTAGAGTTTATTCATATGACTTATGGCTATGGGATCCTGGTATGTCATGCGCCTCGCGGTATAAACCCCGCAGTGGAAATTTGAGGGTGTGATAGATTGGTATCAGAGCCATTGGTTATAGTGAACTAGGACTGCATGTTGAGTCTAGTCTATAATCATCATAGCATAAGTACACTCACAACCTAAGTGCACAACTAGCTTTTAGCTACATATATCTACAACATATGATTTCGGGAGATATGTTATCTTCTAGTTCTAGACCTAATTCTGAACACGTCAATGGTGGGAACCCAGGGTTACACCAGGTGGCGCATTACTGGGAGTAGTATCTTAACAAACTCATGGATGAGGAAACAACAATAGTACAAGGGAGGGAGCCCTTGCGAGCGTTTGTGGCGCACGTACACAGGAAGCTGCACGATGCGCATGACGTTGGTACCATTAAATCGAATCAACTGTGAAGCAATTCAAATACCGAGACTTATCCTTTTTCACTGAGCAAGGAGACAATTAGTTTATGTTCCTTGTTACTTGATCTTTCTTACTTCCATTCGAAACTCAGACGGGACTGGGTTACACATATAGAACTTATTTCTTACTTTAGTACCTTACGCCTAGTATGAGCGGGGCGGACGTATGACTGCATATCCCTGTTACCCATAAGTATATGGTAGATTCATGGGAACACATTAGATCGGGGCTTATTACACACACTTTTGGGGAGTTACGTAAGGCCTGCGATGCGGTGCAACATCTCAAAGGAAGACGAAACCTACCAGTGACTGACAGTCACGATTGGAGAAACGAATGGTGTTGTTGACCATTAAGCTGACTTACACAGGACCGGAGAAGGAGACTGTACATGATGAGAAACCATATAACACTGACATCGTGAAAGAGGAAGGATAAGGGATGGAAAGGGAACCTGAGCAGGACGAGCACATGGAAAGTGAGGATGAAGGCTCTACTATCTAGACAGAGCATGGCGACGATTGGCTCTTACCTTTTCTTACCTATCTTTTCTTTCTTTTCCCTTTGCTAACTTAGATAAGACTGAGTTCTTATGATCAACGATAGGGTGGTTGAGGCCCTCGCATCTTTCCAAGCTAGTAAAGATCTATTTTGCTAAATCATTCCTTTCCCCTGACTTCCACGTTTGCACTTTCTTATACCTTGAACGTACATGCCACAACAACAACCTGCCATCGTATTTTCAAGCCTTTTATTGGTTGTAAACCTCGATAACTCCAACGGAACTGAAGGAGACCGTCTGGTTGCTTCGATAGTATAAGTCTTTGCCATGTGCATTTGCCCCAGGCAGAATGGGGTAATGTATGCTATATGCACACTCGATGAGTTACAGATACTTGGAAGGAGAACGTAACACCTTGTGATGAAACCTAGAAATTTGTTATATAAAGACGGATGGGTCTGAGATCGACGTCTACACTACCAAGCTACAGGAGTTAGATACTTCGTGCTCGAATCTAATTAACCAACTTTACCAGCGGATCGAATTTCATACCAAAAGGGTGTGTCCCTCAGATTCGTGGCTTGGCCACTGCAGCTGACCTACCCATAATCTAACAAATCTTTCAACTTGCTCGCAAACTCACTGATGAGGCTGTTGAGCAT
The DNA here is from genome assembly GCA_030844895.1 of Ambrosia x helenae. Taxonomy (NCBI): domain Eukaryota; kingdom Viridiplantae; phylum Streptophyta; class Magnoliopsida; order Asterales; family Asteraceae; genus Ambrosia; species Ambrosia x helenae. Next base: position 18,693,203 of record CM061227.1, on the reverse strand, counting down.
GGTATTTTTTCCGAAGCATGGTGCTTCATCTTCTACTTTTGGTGATAGAAAGAGAACGTGGGATAGTGTAAGGTATAAGTCCTTCAACAACAACTACCACAACAGTAACAACAACAACAATGGGGAGCATTTGTGATTGGCTCTGGGGAAGCTAGGGCTGACAACAATGCCGTGACGGATAGACACTCTTGCTTCAATCTTATATGATACTGGTGCGGACTATAGTTTTGTGTCATCGAAACTTAGCAAACAATTAAGGATGGTTCCTACTCTTCTTGATACCCTGTACTTTATTGAATGTGCTGATGGGAAGCTGTCGAGGTAACCCATATACATCGTGACTGTAAGCTCGAGTTGGAGGGGCAATTATTTACCATCAATCTCCTACCTATCACCCTAGGTAGCTTTGACCTCGTGGTTGGCATGGACTGGTTATCCAAACAACACGCTGAAATTCTCTGTCAGGAGAAGATTGTTGGTATTCCCCTCCCAAATGGAGAACTTTTATCTATACAGGGTGATCGTGGTGGTGCATGGTGGGCATCATCTCTTTTTTTGAAAGCCCAGAAATGTATTCTTAAGGGCTGTCCAGCAATTTTGGCTAACATATCTGACACTCGAGCTGAAACTGAAATTGAAACTAAGATTGAGGACATTCCAGTAGTCCGAGATTTCCAGATGTTTTCCCAGAGGAACTACCTGGACTTCCACCTGTTCGTCAAGTGGAGTTCCAAATTAATCTTGTACCTGGAGCAGCTCCAGTTGCACGCGCACCATATCACCTAGCACCAGGCGAACTTCAAGAACTGTCTACCCAACTCCAAGAGCTATTGGATAGGGGTTTTATCAGACCTAGTTCTTCGCCATGGGGAGATCCAGTTCTGTTCATTTAGAAGAAAGATGGGAGTTTCTGCATGCGTATTGATTATCGGGAGTTGAACAAAGTGACGGTTGAGAACCGCTACCCTTTTGCCTCGTATTGATGACTTGTTCGACCAGCTGCAAGGGTCGAGCTTCTATTCTAAGATTGACTTGAGGACAGGATACATCACTGAGAGTCCGAGAGAAGGATGTGGCGAAGACAGCCTTTCGAACTCATTATGGACATTATGAGTTTTTGGTGATGCCATTTGGGCTAACTAATGCACCGGCTGTGTTCATGGATCTAATGAACCGCGTGTGCAAGCCCTATTTGGACAAATTCATCATAGTGTTCATAGATGACATACTGATTTATTCCAAGAGCAGGGAAGAGCACGAGCAACACCTGCAGCTCATCTTGGAACTCTTGAGAAATGAGCAGCTGAATGCGAAATTCTCTAAATGTGACTTCTGGATTCAAGAAGTCCAATTTCTTGGACATGTGGTTAACAAGGCAGGAATACATGTCGATCCCGCCAAGATTTAAGCTATCAAAAAGTGGGAGGCTCCTAAGACTTCTACAGAGGTGCGCCAGTTTCTTGGCCTCGCGGGGATATTATCGCAGGTTCATTGAGGGATTATCTAAGATCACTCAACCCCTCACTGCTTTGACACAGAAGGGTATTACTTATAAGTGGTGAGATGCCCAAGAATCTGCTTTTCAATTATTAAAGTCGAAACCTTGCAGTGCACCTATACTATCACTACCTGAGGGTACAGAGGACTTCGTGGTGTACTGTGATGCGCCTATCCAAGGGTTAGGGTGTGTGCTGATGCAGTGTGATAAGGTGATCGCGTATGCCTCACGTCAATTAAAGGTTCATGAGAAGAATTACACCATCCATGACTTGGAACTGGGAGCAATGGTTTTTGCTCTAAAGATCTGGAGGCATTATCTCTATGGGACGAAGTGTACTGTGATACCCCGCATTTTCAGGTTAAATACTTTTACTAAACTCTAGTTAACCTTACATGTTCATACATGGCTAGATACTTAACTAGGGTTAGTTAAGTAGGCTTAACATATGTTAGAAGATTGCTAACATATGTTATACGTAGGAAAATCCTTGTTAAACACACACATGAGTCCTGTATCCCGAACGTTGGTGAATTATATGACATACATAGCAATAATATATACAATGTGAATTTTGGTGAACATGAAGTATGCTTATGTGAATTACATGTTTTTGTGATGAATGATCGCCTAACTGAAAGGTAATGCGTAGATTATGCAAATTACGTGCACAACATGAATGATATGCTATGTAATAATAAAAATAATGGTTTTTATATAATTTTAGCATGGTTAATAATATTGGGTCCGGTATTGGGCTAGAACATGGTTAACGGGTTAAGTTAATGGACTAGAAGGGCCCTAATACCAATTGCTTGGGGAACAAGCAAAGCCCATTTACAATTAGGAGGCAAGGAAAAAGATAAAAACCCTACTCCCTTGCCCCTTGGTGCCGTGCGAAACCCCCACCCCCCTCTCTCTTTGTTTTCAAGCAATCAAGCAATCTTTCACTAATCAAGCTAGTTCGGGTTTGATTTCAAGGCTCTAGGGAGTTTAATCTTTCACAAGGTATACGTTCTTACGATTCTTGATAAATTATAATGATTGAAAAACTTTAAAAACCCTAAAAATAATATATATAAAATCGCATACATGCATGTGTAGGAGTTCTTGAATGTTCTTGATGATTTGATGATGATGATTGTTATTAGCAGCCATGATTAGGGTTTTCACATGATAATATATGTGTTTTGCTATGATTAATATGGTGTTTAATCAGTACTATAGGTGTTATACATGTATTAGGGATGTTTATGAAGAATTAGGGTTTGTAGATTACTTGGGATGCAAGTTTCAGATTCTGACAGATTTGTTAACGTGTTGAAGGGGCTGTAACTGGTTGGTAAATCGATTGTTTTGATTATTTCTTTGCATGATTGTAATGTACAAGGTCTTAGCTTTTCATAATGGGCAAAACCATCGATTTTGGACACCGTATGAGTCGTTTTTGGAATTTTAATTGATTAGGGGTCATATCAGATTTTCGGATTTGTAAATTGGGCTAACTTTAAATGGTCATAACATGAGATTTACAAGGAGTTAGGTTATGAAATTTTTACAGTAGGTTAATACTGGAAAAATAGAGCTTTTCCAAGTGGATTCATCTCGTTTGGATGAATACACAATTTTTAAGAATTTTCCTACTAAACTGACCTGTTGAGGAAATTTTCTGGACACTGCTGTGTTGTACGAATATTTATAATTTTTGTGTTTGGAATTAAGACAAAACAAAAATAGGTATTGTCGAGTGAATCCCAAATAAAATTCAGTAAAAAATTGGGGACTCTAATTCATTCGTTAAGTATTTTAAATAAATTGTTTTTCACAGCGCACAATCTGTCCTAAAAACACAGATTATGTACGGGTCTTTAAGTGACTATTTGGAGTTCTATGTGGTGTGTAATTGACATGTACTTGTGTGGAAACTTGTATGAGATGTATTTGATGCATTAAACTGATAATAATTGCTATGATCACCAACGGGATACGTAGGACATACTTGAGCATGTAGAGTCATTAGGTGTCACTACACGGTTTCGAACTTTTAAAGTCTTGGATAAACGAGTTACATGGTGTGTTGGTTACGCACGTATACTCACCTAGTGACATTTGTAATAGGGAGTCGGTAGCACGTTACTATTCGTGGAATTTGGATTTTCACTTGCGACCTAAGGTGAGTTTCACTACTCTTTTTTTCAAAAGCATGCGTCTCATGTATGAGACACTTTACTTAACATTTTCTAGTCCGGTTTGGGACTACTTACACATCCCGGGTTGGGATGCCATGGATCCTTATGAGGGTCGGTCACTTTGCTAATTCGCAATTGTGTCCTTGATAAACTGAACCATTTCTATCATTTTGTAAGTCCTCACGTACCGAATGAGTTGCCAGGGTTGGCAAGCGGGTTATTAGTTGATAGCGCTATTAGGTCTTACAAACCTCACACCGGCTCGGGGAGCGCGGGCGTGAACTATAACTACGAAACATTATCATTGCGGGTAGACAATGATGTTAGGCATACGGCACACTTATGTGGCTACACGTACATAGCAGTTCGGTATATTCGGTTAGTTATCATGAATGGGTTAGCTACCCTTGGCATGCGATGAATTAGTGGTTACACGGTGCGGGGCACCAACATAACTTACTTACTTACGTGGTTTTGAAACCAGCGCTTTTACATATCAAATTACTTTACTTTGTGAACTCACCAACTTTATGTTGACACACGATAGCATGCTTTTGCAGGTCCTTAGATACGGAGCACGATAGGACATGCATCACTGTGTCATGGGCTGTGAACATTATTTACACTTATACTTTACTTTGCATTTAACGGTTTTATTTTGGGCGCGTTGTTTTGCGCATAAACTTAAATGGTTATGTTTGAATTACGCTTCCGCAACTTAACTGGACTTTTTGGTAAACACTAAACGTGAATTTTCATTAACGAACTAAATGGTTTGGGCATTTAGAGTCGTTCTTATGACTTATGGCTATGGGATCCTGGTATGTCACGCGCCTCGCGGTATAAACCCCGCAGTGGAAATTTGAGGTGTGACATGTACGATATTCACTGACCACAAGAGCCTCCAACTCATAATCGATCAAAGGAGCTGAACATGCGACAGCGTCGATGGGTCAAGCTTCTGAATGATTATGACTGTGCCATCAAGTATCATCCAGGGAAAGCTAACGTAGTAGCTGATGCCCTCAGTCGTAAAGGAAACAAAACCCAAAAGAGTGCGAGCTTTACAACTTACCGTACATTCTAATCTTCTTGATAAGATACGTGAAGCCCAGGGCGAGGCTTTGAAAGAAGGAAACATCGGGCTTGAAACTTTACATTGGTGCTGATAAGCACTTGGGACAAAAGACAGATGGTCTTCAATGTTTCATGAATCGTCTGGATACCACGTTTTGGGGATCTCAGACAACTGGTACATCCTGGTTCGGACAAAATGTACCAAGATCTCAAAACTCTTTACTGGTGGCCAAACATGAAAGCTGAGATAACCACATATGTTAGTAAGTGCTTGACTTGTGCGAAGGTTAAGATTGAATATTAGAAACCTTCAGGCCTACTCCAGCAACCAGAAATCCCTATGTGGAAATGGGACGGAATCTCTCTGGATTTCATCACAAAGCTTCCTAGAACAGCAACTGGCCATAACATGATTTGGGTTATCGTGGATCGTTTAACCAAATCGGCACACTTTTTGGCAATAAAGGAAACTGACTCGCTGGAGAAACTAGTTAATCTCTACATCAAGGAGGTAGTCTCTAGGCATGGGGTGCCTACTTCTATTATATCTGATCGCGATGCACGATTCACTTCTCATTTTTGGACTACTCTCTAAAACGCTTTGGGAACTCGCTTAGATATGAGCACAGCCTATCACCCACAGACGGATGGACAGAGTGAACGTACCATCCAAACATTGGAAGATCTGCTACGAGCATGCGTGGTGGATTTTGGCAACAGTGGGATAAGCACTTGCCTTTGATTGAATTCTCGTATAACAACAGCTACCACACTTCGATACAGTGTGCGCCTTTTAGGCACTTTATGGACGCAAGTGTAGGTCTCCCATCTGCTGGACTGAGGTTGGGGATAGCCAGCTAACAGGTCCCGAACTCGTGCCGAAACTTCTGAGAAGATAGTACAAATCAGAAACCGGATGGTGCTGCTCGAGATCGACAGAAAAGCTACACTGATAAGCGTAGGAAACCTTTGAAGTTCAGGTTGGGGACAAGGTTCTATTGAAGGTGTCACCTTGGAAGGGGGTGATACGCTTTGGAAAACCGGGAAAGTCGAACCCACGATACCTTGGACCAATCCGAGATTGTCGAAAGGATTGGTCAGTAACAGTACTACAGGTTGAGCCTGCATAATGACTTAATGGGTACACGATGTACACCACGTATCGAACATAAAGAAATGTTTATCGATACAACACTGGTGGTGCCACTGGAGGATATCCAGGTGGACGACCAGCTACGGTTCGTGGAAGAACGGTGGAGATTCTTGAGCAGGGCGTCAAGAAACTCAGACATAGCATCATACCGACTGTTAAGGTGCGATGGAATTCCCGTCTAGGACCGGAATACACGTGGAACGCAGGGATCAAATGCGGTTTAAATACCCACACCTCTTTTCTGAACCTGAACCTAAACATCAGATCGAACGCTAAACATAAAGCAGCTCTTTCAAAGTGAATTTCGGGGCGAAATTCCTTTCAACTTGGGGATGATGTGACATCCGGGAACCAAGCACACACTTTTCTAGCTGGCTTTATTGTTTACTTGCTAAATTTCGGGACGAAATTCTTTTCAACTTGGGATGATGTGATACCCCGCAATTTCAGGTTCTCACTTTAACTAAACCTAGTTACATTCTTGCATCCTACTTAACTAGGGTTAGCTAGATAGGACACACGTTGCACAGTTATAGGTTAATAACTGCATGAAGTGGTAATTCGAGGAATTGCCATACTATATACATGATTAGTGAACCTCGGACGTTGGTGAACAATGAAGTTAAATAATTGTGAATTAATTGATTAAGATTGATTGCAATTACGTGCTTTTATGATACTGTGGTGGAACTATGTGCAAACTGTATGTAATTACGTGAACTTAAACCGAATATGTTAATAAACATCGTAACAGGTGGACCGGTAGGATGGTTGGGGTTTTAACACATGGGGTTACACGTATTATGGTCCAAAATAGCAAAAACATCGATGAAAACACGTTGTACAACGAAGCAGGTAACCCGACGCGGGCCGAAGAGCTGTGAGCGGCCGCTCACAGCCTCCTCGAGCGGCCGCGCGCGGGCACCAGACTTCACCAAAACCGCCTTAAACTACTATTTAAGCAACCTTAAGCCTCTTGTATCTCCTAAACTCAAACCCTAATCGCCCCCACTGCCCTATTTACGAAATATCAACCCCTAAACATCTGCTAAGGCTCAAGAACATCGATCGGGAAGCTTGGAGAGCATTCGGTTGATTGTTTTGAAAGGCTTGCGGTATAATCTTCAATCCTTTGTATTTTAATCATCTTAAATATGTTATAAAACCTTATAACTAAGTTTGTCCAGGTCTGAAACCTTTTCATAAAGATTAAAACCTGAAGTTTATAAAGTTTGAATGGGTTAAAGATAATCCTATGCGATTAGAAATTGATAGGTTGCATGATTATGCATGTTCTTGATGTTTTAGACTTCTAGGGTTTGTGAATGATGATGTTTGTGATGTATAATTAGGGTTTTGATCAGATGTGGTTCTTATTAATGTGGTATGATGATTATTAGGTGTTATTGATTGATAATATGCAACTAGGGTTTGATATAATTGATAATATTGCATGATTAGAATCTGGACAGAATCTGAATGTCGACTTGTAGGGTCTGTTTCGCGGCTTGAAAATAATTGTTTTGATCGATTCTTTACATGAATAGATTGTACATGGTCTTAGCTTTTTAGAATGGGCAAAATCATCTGATTTGGATGTCGTTTGATATGTTTTTGGATTTTTCTTTGATTAAAGGTCATGTCAGATTTTCGGATTAACAAACTGAGTCAACTTTAAACAATCATAACTCGATTTTTACCAGGAATTAAGTTATTAAATTTGGACAGTAGTTTAACATTGGAATAACTTGGCTTTTCCAGGTGGATTCATCCCGTTTGGATGAATACACGATTTTTGGGAATTTTTCTACTAACCTGACCTGCTGTAGAAACTTTCTGGACATATCTGTGATGTACGATTTTTCATGATTTTTGTGTTTGGTTTTGAGACAAAACAAAAATATGGGTTATCAAATGAATCCCACATAATATTCAGTAAAAATTTGGGAGTTTAACTCACTGATTTAGTATCTATACATATAATAAACCAAAGCCATTTTAATGACATGTCACTTAAGAGGGTATTCTCTTCATTGAGTGTGCCATGTGTCATTCCATGTGGCAAGGGCTTTATTTTAGGATAATAATAATTTAAAATTTAAAAAAAAATTAGATTTTTATCTCTAATGTTTCCCCCCATAACTTTCAAACGTTAATATCTCTTATATACGAGTTTTTTTAAAGAAAAAAATTACACCAAATTAACGAGCGTTTTATTATCTTTCCAACGGGTACCATAGTGCTATATAAAAAACGGAGAAAAACGACTATTTTTTTGTGTGGTTTTGTTCGTACAGGAAAAAAACACAAAGTGTTCAGGTTAATCATTAATCATGTATAGGCAAGTCATTAGTTATGTTCAAACCAGTAAATATGAATTTTATTTACAACATGTGTTAGCATTGGAGTTGTACATTGTTTTAGGTTAGATTTTAATATTAGAGTTATTATACATTGTTTAAGGTTATGCACTAACATTGGAGATACATTGTTAATTGTTTTAGGTTAACTGCTACCCAAAGCTTTTCTGCATATAACTGTAAAACGCATCAGTCTATTTCAGATGTAAAATTGATATTTCAAATTAGATTTCTCAACCTGGGACGTTCCCGGGATATAATAAATGTCATTTTTATAATTTAGATACTTCTAATTTTATTCACTTTATTTAGATTTCTCAACCCGGGACGCTCCCGGGGTATAAGCTAGTTTTAAATAAATTAGTTTTGGTGACGCACAATCTGTCCTAAAAAACGCAGATTGTGTATTTTGTGTTTTGTGTGACTAATTGGAGTCCTATGTGGTATGTGTTTGATATATATTTGAATGGGCACTTATATGAGATGCATATGAAGTGTAAAACTAATGGTAACCAACATATTCACCAACGGGTCCGTAGGATTTACTTATGCATGTAGAATCACTAGGTGTCACTTACACGCTTTTGAACATTTAAACGTCTTGGACAACGTTCTTGTCGGCATTTGCATTTTGAAACAATCGCATCTTGGTTACACTCATCTTTATATGTTTTCTCATCTAATACAGTTGAAGGATCCAAGTTTTCGACGCCATATTCTTGTTCAGTGTCTAATTTTATTTGATTATCTTAAGGTAAGATGTGTGTTTTTATGTATTCGTGCATTCTCATTTATTATAAGCTACATGTATTTTTAACCTTCTACATAATTTGGGTATGTTTGGCAAGTAGCTTTTAAGAGCTTTTATGAGTTTCAAGCTTTTAAGGAAAAAGCTCATACTCACTACAAGCTTTTAATGAGTAAATGACACAAATACCCATTCTATCATAAAAAAAACATGCTTATAAGCTTTTACTTAATGTCCATTTTAGTCATTTTATAAATTTTATTAAAGCTTCAGCTACTCTGCCAAACACCAAAATATATTTAAAAAGCTACAGCTATTTAGAGTTTTTATTTACCTTCATGTTTCAAGGAAATTGGAAGCAAGCGTATTTAGAGTTTAGGTTAATATATGGATCTATTCAAACCTTTAAAGCTATGTTAGTCATACAAGGTATTAGTTAAAGAAAATGAGTAGTTTATTTTGATAAATATGCCTACGTGACTAGATTAACCTTAGTAAGGACACCCTTTGCTTTAGCTTACATTCATAAGTTGCCTATCCGTCAGATGAATGTGAAAACAACATTTTTTAGGGGACTTGAACAACGATATTTAGATGACATAATCTGAGGGTTCTGTATGATCTAGCAATGATAATAAGCTTGGCAAACTTAAGAAATCTTTATATGGGGTGAAAGAAAAAATGAAAAATTTAAGTTTCATTTCTTGAACCAAATCAAATTTAAGGTATACTCCTTGGTAATTTGTTTATTTTTTATTATCTTGTAATTGGGCACTTGGTGGGCGATCTTGATCTGATCAAGATTTGTTTATGAATCATCTTCAGTAGCAAAAACTGTTAAAATGTATTCACGGTAACCAACACATCCTACCACTTTTAGCAACTCTTGAGTGCTCCACCACTTGTGTTGTAGGTCCGTAAGGCGGATCCAATCTACGATTCTATCCCGTGTCTATAATGTATGTGATATGTGCAGAATCTAAATCACACAACAATAACAATCAACAAGTAAATAAACATTCAGTCATTCATTGATTTGATCAAAAACACGTTTTACACTTGTGGATCTAAAGAATTTAACACTAGAAGAACAGTGATCCAAATGAGAAAACGTTTGAAGTAATTGTGAGAGATCATAAGAAAATATGTAGTGATTGCTCCACCACTAAGATGGTCTTAGACTCTTAGTGATTGAGTTTAATCACTAACACCCTCTCTCAATTACCTAAACCCAATTACAATCACTAAACATTAATTCTAGACAAAATGCAACCCAAACACCTACGACTCATCCAACTACCGGCAATAGACATGATTATGCATCTACACTAAGTCTTCTTGTCCTAAGCAGAAGCTACTTATAATCAATCTAAAACCGATATTATTAAAATTATATTTGTATAAACTTGAAGAAGAATTGTATAACAAAATACCTTATTTAGTATTAAAACAAAAGTAAATTACATGGATCTTCATTGTAGTTTATCGACTAATAATCTTTCCTCTTAGGGTTTCACAAGTTACATATATTTTCATTACTGTTTTCAATGCCATCAAACATTTCGTCCACGCATGGATACCTGTCAGAAAGTTATGTTAATTGTTAACTCCAAATAAAATATACATTTTACCCATTTTTAATAGATTCACAAAAAATATATTTTTACTAGGGTCTTTTTAGTAATGGATTATAATACTTTCGGCAATATGAGTTATATTTTTATACGGTTAGGATCTAACTTCAGTTTATATGTTGATATGGTGTATAATGCTTTCGGCAATCTTATAAGATTTTTCTTTTGTTGTGTGCACCAGTAATTGAAGATGATGTTTTTTTTTCTAAAGAAATGGGGTGTAATACCAAGTCGTTCAACATGTCATAGAGAAAACTTCCAATTTAAGTCTAAATGTGAAGAACTTACTAGTACTATGGTCCAGTTACGAGCCCATGTATCGGAGATTAAAGGGTGGAGGGATGGTTCCAGTGTTCCACCTCTTACATCACATTTCCCCATTCTAACCAATGGACCTCCACGTTTACGGTTTTTTTTTTTATATAAATCTTTAGTGTTCCACCTTTTATATGTTATCTTTTGTACTGCATCAGGATTTATGTTACAAAAATAGGTACCCCACTATATTGTAAGAAGCATGGTAAAACAATTTGCTCAACTAGGTTACCTTTGACTCGGACCATACTACTTCTGCTTGATCTTTCTTGGCAATGAACCACTTTGCTCGGCTTCAAACTGTTTTGTTAGATACTATCTAATTGCTCGGTACTAATGTATTTTGCTAGCTGATGTATCTAATTTATAGCTGATTTAAAAAAAAAAGTCTTTGCTAGTTGATGCATGCTAGTCTAGAACTTTATTATTATTTTTCTTTGTGAAATGTTACTTGCACTATTGTGACTAGAGTTTGATAACTTTCGGCAATATGAGTTATATTTTTATACCGGTTAGATCTAACTTCAGTTTATATTTTGATATGGTGTATAATGCTTTCGGCAATCTTATAAGATTTTTCTTTTTGTTGTGTGCACCAGTAATTGAAGATGATGTTTTTTTTCTAAAGAAATGGGGTGTAATACCAAGTCGTTCAACATGTCATAGAGAAAACTTCCAATTTAAGTCTAAATGTGAAGAACTTACTAGTACTATGGTCCAGTTACGAGCCCATGTATCGGAGATTAAAGGGTGGAGGGATGGTTCCAGTGTTCCACCTCTTACATCACATTTCCCCATTCTAACCAATGGACCTCCACGTTTACGGTATTTTTCTATATAAATCTTTAGTGTTCCACCTTTTATATGTTATCTTTTGTACTGCATCAGGATTTATGTTATAAAAATAGGTACCCCACTATATTGTACGAAGCATGGTAAAACAATTTGCTCAACTAGGTTACCTTTGACTCGGACCATACTACTTCTGCTTGATCTTTCTTGGCAATGAACCACTTTGCTCGGCTTCAAACTGTTTTGTTAGATACTATCTAATTGCTCGGTACTAATGTATTTTGCTAGCTGATGTATCTAATTGATAGCTGATTTTAAAAAAAGTCTTTGCTAGTTGATGCATGCTAGTCTAGAACTTTATTATTATTTTTCTTTGTGAAATGTTACTTGCACTATTGTGACTAGAGTTTGATAAGTGTGTGAAAACTAAAATCTAGGTCGGAGATGATGTTTTCCTCAAAAGCATTCTAAACTCTACGAGACTGTAGCAAGAAGAAATCGGTGAAGAGCTTGGACTCAAATGACCTAGTTGGTGGTAGAGATTGGACCAGAATGGTGTGAGGTCAACTTTTAAGTACGAATAAAAATAGATGAAAAGTTGGTGAGACCATATGGGTTATTTTCCACAATTCAAGATTGTATTGGTGCATCCATTCCATGGCCTTGTCCTTTCATCTTGGTATGTATTTGTTAAACTTATGATACGAATAATTTTAATGATCTGGAACTTAATGCTTACACATGGATGGTTTATTTGTAGGTAGTATGGATGGTTTATTTGTTAAACTTATGATACGAATAATTTTAATAATCTGAAACTTAATGCTCATACATGGATGGTGTAACATCGCAAAATTTTCCCCAAAATTTTAATACATAAAAGCCCTTAGTTTTATTACATCTTTATCATTAATATTATACAAATGCACCTAAGTCATTATTTTCCTAACTCGCAATATATATATATATATATATATATGTATATAAAATAATAATAATAATAATAATTCAGATTTTAGTTTGTAAAAAGAAAAAAAAACAACACACAAACTTATGTCAAACAAGTCTTGTGTTGTGACTCCATCGGCCCACATCCCTAGCCCACCTGCAGCCTAACAAAACCCAGCCCAAGCCCATCAAACCCGGCCCACTACTCCTTTTCCCTCTCTGCACAACAAAAAAAATAAAAATAAGCCTACCAGACTTGAACCCGAGTCTGGAGGCGGTCCGCACTTAACACGCATACACACAACCATTGAGCCACGAACCTTTATCTGATGTAATCCCAACTCTGTATATATAAAAACCCATTAAAACCTTGATGTTCTCCCTGTTTCCTTCGCTGCAACAGGAACCGAACCAAGCTTCATCATGGTTGCCTACATAACTGAATCAATATATGGTAAACTCGTGATTTCTTCGTTATTATGGTATGACTAAACATACACGTCCTTATCACGCAAGGCACAATCAAAACATTCCCAAATTAGAGACAATTACGCGTATATGATTAAAACGGGTCAAAAATTTCCTAATCTACGAAACCGAGTGTTTTTGTATAAATTGAACCTGTCATTTGAGACTATACTCGCCGACAATCAAACCCCCACTCTCAATTTCTTACAAAGATCCATCCAAATCTGTGTTCATCACGCGTTTGACTTTTCGTTGACTGTGCAATTTAAACATCGAATCTGCTTCGAAGGTACAAATTAATCCTGTGTTTTTGTTCATCGTTATCGTCTAATCAATAACCCTATAAATTCTATGGTTAATAGTTACGAATTGATACGATTAGAAATCTAGGGTTCTTAGTATTATGATTTGGGGAAGATGACACCTACTCGTTTATATTTAAAACCTTTTCGAAAACAAGACAGACATCAAATAAGCTTGCAGATCAGTTGGTGTCGTGGAATTTGTTAAGGGATGAACCGGCCTCGGGCCTGGGTTCGAATCCCACACACAACCTTTTGTTTTCTTTCTTTTCTTTTTCACTTCTTTTTATAGATAAAACTCTTAAATTATGTTTAAAATACCAAAAGAGGTTATTAAATTCTACAAAAATTATTGAAAGTTATTCTTATGATAAAGTTTATTACCCAACTTTTAGTTTTTCAAAAATCATTTATTTATTATATATAATAAATATTACAAATTTATTCTATTATAATTATAAAATTCTATAAAAATATCAAAACGATTTTATAAAATTCTACAAAAATTATCCTAAACTTATAAAACAATAGACATTCCAGAAATGATTTTTATTTCTGAAAAATTATTTATTTAATATTTTTAATCGATTTTTGCTATTTTTAATCATAAATAAATCATAATAAATTCATTTTTCATTATTTTTGCATCAAAATTTCACATAAATTATTATTAATCATTTAGATCAGAATTATAAATTTTTGATTCGAAATTTATAGATTTTAATATTTTTAAATATTAAGTCTATATTTTGTCAAATAAGCATTAATATATAAATATTCATTAATTAAGAAAATAATTTTATAAAAATTATTTTCACATTTATTACATTATAATTCAACTACCTTTAGTTAATATTGGTCAGAAATATTTTTATTAATTATTTCTTTATTTATTTAAGTTATTAACAATTATTCAAATTAATCATAAATCAATTATTAATCCCCAAATTTGGAACCCTAGCACATTTTAGACTAGAAAACTTAGACTTATTAAGTTTTCCCCCAACACTTATTTATTACCTTGAAATAGGGTGATACTTAGATATACACGAGCCGTATTTATTCTATATCAAAGGATTCAATACTAGCATTAAGGTGAGTTTACAAAGCCCCTTTTTTTGTTTTACATTTTGGGGTGAAACATGTTCAAACATTTTATACACTATCATTTACTCATTTTTACATTGTTGAAACTTGTGATTCAATTACACTATCATTTACTCATTCTATCATTTGACTGTAACAAAAAGACACAGTACAATCATTAACATTGATCAAGCCGCCTGTTTAGATTATAACGCTATAGGTCTGACAAACTCATCCCCCCCGCATAAATTCAGGGATGATCGATAACAGTTACACTTTTACTAACTTGCGAGTTAGGTCTCAGTCGACACAAGGTTTGATTGTACAAAAGACGCATTGTTACATGTCGGACTCATATTCTATCATTACTCATTATTATACTTCAACTACGATTGTTATACAACATATTGTTTTCAACTATATACAAAACCTATGTATTCTCACCAACTATTTATAGTTGACCCCCCCCCCCCATCTTTCCAATTTAACATGTTTCAGGTTTATATGCTATTGGAAGTTGTACAAGTCTTGGAACACATAGGAGCTTTGGACCTAGTTTATATTAATCAACCTTTGTAATATTTACTTGTAAATTGTAAATTGTTTAATATTATTCAACTTTCATTTAGTACCATGAGCTATTGAACAATCATCACTACGTGACACCTCGATGTTTCCGCCATCGGTTGGGGTGTTACAGATGGTTTATTTGTAGGTAGTCCATGAGGATTGAGGACGTATGATGACTCAGGATTCTATGCTGCTTTTTTCTTCCATTTCTTTTAATTTCTTTGTTAAATGTTAGAAGACTTTATGTAGGATAATGCTATAACTTATTTATGTTTAGTGTTTTTGTTATGAATATGCTTATTTGAAATATAATAAAGCTTTATTTCTTTCATTATTTGATGTTATATACATAATAACTATTAGGATTTTATATGTTGATGGTCTTTTTATTTTATAATAAAAACCATTATTTGGATGTCCATAACCATATCGTAAATTGTTTATGTGGATGTTTAAAAAAGTGTTGCATCATATGACTTATTAGGAATTTGAAATTTTGTCCTATTAAACTTGTTAGAGCATTGTAAAAATGTCTGAACATGTTTTTTTAGGACGCTATATGAGTTGTTCATAGACATATTATGCGACCATAAAATTGGTTTCATAATCTTATTTTGGATATTAGGACCTTTTCCTGGTACTAAATTACCTATAATGTTACATCATAAGGGTCCTATAAATTAAGTTTTAAGGATGCTTGTATGTGTTTTAAAAGATAAAAAGTAGGTAAGTACATGTTAAAACATTGTAAACGTGCCCTGATATGTTTTTATTAGGAGTTTTTTGGGTTGTTCATTATATATTTGTTATCACTAGTGTGCAATTGTAAAAAAAAAAAAAAAAAAAAAAAAAAATCCTCTTGAATTTCGCTTGGAGTTGGTCGCTTCCCAGCACACTACTAATGGGCAACATAAGTTACCATATATCTCAATGCGCAAGGGAACAAACAATAAATAAATACCACCATCTTTTTTTAGGCAAAGCCGATCGAGATAATTAAAATTAATAACGGTTTTATAATATCCAATTAGAATTGTTGTATTATATAGTTTAAAAATTTAAAGATTGATATAAAACTCATACTTGGATAACACTAAGTCATAATTGTAGAAACCGACTAACAAAGAAAATAAAACATAGAAGTTAAAAATCCCTAACTAACCGGATTATTTATCATCTAGATAAACAGATAAGATAAACATATAATTCAAATATATGGATATACCACGTACAAACCGAATTTAAGGATTTGATTACAACTCAAAAGGCTGAAATTTCATCTATAAATACAACACTATTTTCTTCCCGGATGTTTATAGAAAGGAGTCGGAGATCAAAGCGTCTATTGTAAATTTAAGAGTGCAACATTGACCATGTTTACTTCATCTTTGTACTTGGCTGCATTGTTGGCATCATGTGTTGCTTCGTACGTGACCAAGTCTTGTGGTAGGAAAATGTCTATGCTTATTGGTGGTGTTACTTTCTGTTGTGGCGCATTGATAAATGGGATGGCGATCAATGTGTGGATGCTTATTGTGGGTCGGATTCTTCTAGTTGTTGGGATCGGATTCGCTAATCAGGTAATTTAATTTGTTAAACACTACTTGATTGATTGTTTTCACATAGGTAATTAAGGTTTGATATTAATCAATTTGTATATTCTTGTTTTATTATGTAGTCGGTACCTCTTTATCTCTCGGAGATGGCTCCATACAAGTGGCGTGGCGCTTGCAAAGTGTTGTTTCAACTTTCGATCACTGTTGTTTCAAAATATACGCAACGTATATTTTGTGAATGGTGATAGAAAACTTATGACACATTACAATAAAATATTTGTCATTCTGATCATACCTTGAGACCTTTCTGAATGGACTTCTGATACGGTGGTTATATGGACAACATACCATCCCATGTTTTGTTGCACTTCCTTTCCCACCATCCCATGTTCATGCAGTTGCTTTTCCTTTATGTTTGATTTTCCTTTAGTAATATTATTATATTATAATAATGGGTAGAGATAGAGTAGTTGGTTTAATGTTTTGTGTCCATGTAAGGCTATATAAATAGCCAGTACGTTTCTTTGAAGTAGGAATGAAAATTATGAAACAAAGCTTAGGCGGCTTGAATCTCTTCTTTTTTTAGTTTTCTTGGAGCTTGACCCCCTCTAAGGGTTATTTATCTTGGGAGATTAGCCTCCTCTAATTGGCTTCTATCAACTTCAGTTTATTTTACGTTCGAGCCATTTTGTTAATTCCCACAAAGAAGAACAGCGTTGAAACTCAACCAAAAAAACATAAGTAAATTTTTTTGAAAGGTAAATTTATTCAAACACAAACGTCACTAACGGTTTTTAAAACGGGGACCATCGGGCCAAATGAAATTACATCCGGTTTAAAGGATAATTACACCAATCATTCCAATCGATACCTTTCAATTTAGATCTATGCCGAAGCAAAAAATAAAAAAAAAAAAAAACGACACAGACTTAATAGTTTGCATAACTTCAATAGCTCTCTGGGACTTTCCACTTAAAACTCTAGAATTCCTCTCATTCCAAATGATCCACATTGTGATGAATATGATGCCTCTAAGAATGTACCTCTCCTATGTCGTCTTCGTTTGAGTCTCCGCCAAAAAAAATGTTTTACAATAAACACTGAGATTTTTTGAAGCAAAATCTGTATAGGATCCCAAACATGCGATTTATGATTCTCCAAATCAACAACTGAATTTGTAAACTTGTATCGAACCTGATAATATGTAGAATCTTAAACAATGCTTTAAAAACCAGTTTTTTAATTATACTGGATTTGACTAAAAATGGTTCAACCGGTTGAACCGCATTGTACCGGGTGGTTCAACCGGATTAATTAGTTAGCTATATAATTTCATAAATTACAACACTAGCAAAAAAAAAATAATCTAGTTTAGAGTTTGTATCCTAACATTTAGGATTAAAAAAAAAAAAAATTGGGCTTACCATTAATCTAAGCCCAACCCAATGAACCCAACATATTCCAAATCAATATAAAATGAGCCCACTAAACAAACGACCCAACTCTTTCTTCACCCTCTCCTCTCCTCTCCTTCTTTCAGGAAGAACAAAAGAAATCAAGATTCTATGATGTCAGACTCCATGAATTAGCAGAGCTTACCTCACTCATAACATAACCCAATCAAGATTCTTTAAATACCCATAAAAATTCAACAAAGACGCGACCCACAAAGGTTATTGATTCTTTAATCTACATGGTAACTTACTTACCCTTAAAAATCTCATCTTTACACTTTATTATTATTAATATCATTAAGAGAAGATGAAATTAAATGAATTGTTTTGTATGTTTAGGATTTGTTCAGGAAGGTTATAACACAACCTGGAAACCCACAAGATTTTGCTCTTCAAACTGTTCAAGAAGCCATCAAACCCCAGGTTTCTTTCTTTCTTTCTTAACCTTTTATTTATTTTTTTTTTTTTTTTTGTATTTTGAAGAATTACAGCAAACCCATATCTTCATTTTTTTTATGTTTTGTGTTTTTTGTTTCTATATATATAATGATTATATAGTAATAGTATACTAATTTTGAAGCTGCTTTCAGAAAATTGTTTCATCTTACAATGTGAATATTTGAGGGCAGTGGCGAAGCTTGAACAAAATGTTCGGAGGGGCCCGGAAGGCCTGAAAGTCACGCAACCCTTAAATTATGGTGGTGGTGGTTGGGGGGGGGGGGGTAATTGAATTTTCGGGCATAATACTAGTAAATTTACACTATTGAGCAAAAAAAAAAAAAAACAAACGGGGGGCGGGCAGGGCACCCCGGCCTCTTCTATCCTTCCCCTTGTTTGAGGGATATTAGTAGGTTTAAGTAAGTGGTATAGCATTGCTTTAAATGTGATGCATAACGTGGTTATGTTACTTATGTAACCGCTTGTCACACCACTATCTTTCTAACTCCCATTAAATTATTATATGTAAGCATTGCGTTATGCGGTTCTCTACTTAAAATTGGTTTTGTATTGAACACACCCTAATAGAAGTATGGGATATTAGACTGCGGGGGTATTGGTTGGTTCTAGGTATTCTGAGAGAATAATTCAATTATGACTTTGGTGATGGATTTGAATTACATTTAGCAAAATGTTGTGTCTTGATTGCTACTTAGCGACATACTAAAGTTATATTTTATTGAAGGCTAATTCTTTAGCGTCCGTTTGACAACTTCAACAACTATCACATGTTAGATAAACGTTATGGACTTTTAGTGAAGAAGTGTATAGAGTTAGAGTTGTCTAAGCTTTTTCCTGGGGCCTTGCCTTAGTTTTTGTTACCTTACCGTAAGTTTTGCCTTAGCTATACCTTTGTTGCCGTAGCCATAGTTTTGCCTTAGTGCGGGTCTTTGCGTATAAATTTGTTAGGGGACTGGGACCATGTACTTCAAGGGGATTTGTGCTACCTTATTCATGTCTATCTACTCTCTTATTTGTTACTTCTATAGTTTTTCTCATCATTTTACGAGTTCGTTATAGTTTATACACATTAATGATAAACTATATCTTATGCAGCGGCAAACAAAGTTAGTCCAGGATGAGAACCAATTGTTGGAAAACATTCTAAGAACGCTACTTCAAGAGCTCGTGGTATGTTCCCTTTTCTTACATACATTCATCGTAATCATACTCTACCTGTTACGCTTTAGTTAACGGATCGTAAATCATTGGCTTTTTCCCTTTTTATTTGGTGTAGTCAGCTGCAGTTCAATCAGGGGAAAATACTATGCGGTACGGTGGGTCAATTGATGAGGGTGAACGTACACAAGGGCAAGTACCCCGCCTTCTTGGTGAGTAAATATTTCACGGGCTCATTAAAAAAAGCGCTGGACTGAATCTTGTTAAATTGTAAATGGTTGTCGCTGCAAAACACGAGCTATGTTTTTGGTTAAAACACTTTAATAATTAGCTTTTTATGGTCAATGTTCTTGAACTTGTATGTGGATTTTCTTCAGACGTCGTGCTATATCTTTGTGAAAATGAACACATTGAGGGGGGCATGATATTCCAACTTTTGGAAGATTTAACAGAGATGTCCACAATGCGAAACTGTGAAGACGTCTTTGGTTATATAGAGAGTAAGCAAGACATCTTGGGTAAGGTATGTAAAATCTCTCTACCTTTATAGGGTCTTTAAGTCCTTAATAACTTCATTGTGTTTAACATCTTTTAAGATCATTAGGTTGACAGCTTATTTGATTTCCGTTACGTATTTGATTTCATGCAGCCGGAACTGTTTGCAAGGGGAAAACTCGTGATGTTACGGACTTGCAATCAACTGCTTCGTCGTTTGTCAAAGGTATTTCATTCAACTATCTTTAAACCCTTTCAATAATTATAAATAAATAAATAAATAAATAAATAAAAAAAAAAACAGGAAAATATTGAGGACCCTAATCCTTGTTATTTACGTCATTGATGCATTTTGCAGGCAAATGATGTGGTGTTTTGCGGACGCATCATAATGTTTCTTGCTCATTTTTTCCCATTATCTGAACGTTCGGGTAATTATTCTAACTTACATTATATATTCGGTACTATATTTTTTTTCCTTTCAGTTTTTTTATTCAAATGTCATGTTAATCCCTGTGCATCTACAGCTGTCAATATTAAGGGAGTTTTCAATGTTTCAAACGAGACAAAATACGATAAGCAAGCACCAGACGGAATTTCCATCGACTTCAACTTTTACAAAACCTTTTGGAGTTTGCAGGTCAGTTTAATGTCTCTTAGAATATAAAATTATTTTTTATATGTTAAAATTTAATTTTGTTGTTCAGGAGTACTTTAGCAACCCTGCTTCCGTTAGCGTTGCTACCAAGTGGCATAAGTTCTCTTCTTCTTTGACGGTATTGTCTCCATGACACCTTAATCACAATAGTTTAAATGTTAAATACCAACGATTCATATTTTTTTTAAATTGTTTATTTTCACAATGGTATGTCCAGGTTGTTCTGAATACATTTGAAGCTCAGCCTTTAAGTGATGAAGAGAGTAGTGCTAACAATCTTGAGGATGAAGCCGCAACCTTCAGTATAAAGTATCTTACAAGTAGTAATTTAATGGGTCTCGAGGTTTGAACTCTTATCAACCTATCAACGTTCTTATCGGCATTCGCATTTTGAAACAATCGCATCTTGGTCATACTCATCTTTATATGTTTTCTCATCTAATACAGTTGAAGGATCCAAGTTTTCGACGCCATATTCTTGTTCAATGTCTAATTTTATTTGATTATCTTAAGGTAAAATGTGTGTTTTCTGTATTCGCTCATTCTCATTTATTATAAGCTACATGTATTCTATCTTTATCTATAGTGAAATCACATGCTTTACTTTGTTTTAGGCTCCTGGGAAAAACGACAAAGATTTGCCTTCTGAAGCGATGGTTAGTGATAGCTCTATGTTTCCACGTTATTTTAGATTTTATTCATTATTCATGCACCTTCATGGATGGCCCAATTCGTTTTCAAACTAAATTATAATTGTAGAAGGAGGAGATAAAATCATATGAAGAACGAGTAAAGCAACTTCTGGTAGTGACCCCACCAAAAGGAGAAAAGTTTCTTCAAAGCATCGAGCATATATTAGAACGAGAAAGAAATTGGGTATGCGTCGTCCATCGCTTTTTTTCCTTCAACCCATGTGAACATTGGAAGATTAAATGTTATTTATTGTTCTTTTGTTAAATGAGTTTAGGTCTGGTGGAAACGTGATGGTTGTGGTCCATTTGAAAAACAGCCGATGGAAAAGAAAACCGTTCGAGACGGAGGGAAAAAAACGGTACACATTTTTAATATCTTCGATGGTGTTATTTGCTTGTTGTTAAACGATGGTTTTAGCAGTAGATTGTAATAAGATTTTAATTTCAGTCGTCCACGTTGGAGATTGGGGAATAAAGAACTTGCTCAATTATGGAAATGGGCAGAACAAAATCCGGTGCGTTAAGTACAAATTTCGTAAAAAAGTTTTAAACCGTTCTCAAGTTTCATTTTTTACTTGTGCAGAATGCTCTAACTGATCCTCAACGTGTACGAACACCTGCTATTACAGAATACTGGAAAGAGTTAGCCGAAGATGTAAGTTCCTTGACTATTAAAGTTCGCTTTAGCTGAAAAATAAGTTTGTTTTCCAAACCTAATTATGATTTCCTTTGTAAAATGCAGATGGATCCAGCTGCTGGAATTGAAGCGGAATACCATCACAAAAACAATCGGGTTGGTCTCAGTTTCTGATATTTGCTATATACTATATATTTAAAAACCAACTCCGTGAATAGTAACCAAAGAAATCGTGTCCGTCCATTTCGTGATCTACGGTCATAATAACTATGGCAATTACGTAATTTTTGCTTTTGTTCGAGGGTATATTCGTCATTTTGTCTGTGAACGCATGACACTTTTGTACTTGTGCTTTTTATCGAGGGTATATTCGTCATTTTGTGTGTGAACATATGGCAATTGCGTAATTTTTGCTTTTGTTCGAGGGTATATTCGTCATTTTGTGTGAACGCATAACACTTTTGTAGTTGTGCTTTTTATCGAGGGTATATTCGTCATTTTGTATGTGAACATATGGCACTTACGTAATTTTTTCTTTTTACGATTTCGTTGTTAGTTTCTTTTACTGTTTTAACGTGCCTGCCGCAACGCATGGGATCTCTTGCTCGTATATAGTAATTAAGTAACGATCAGGTTGGTCTCTATTTTGGAAATTTAATTGGTCAGCCATTCCTATAGGTTTACTGCTGGAAAGGTCTTCGGTTTTCAGCAAGGCATGATTTGGAGGGATTTTCTCGGGTGAGATTTGTTTATTTTTAAAATTTTTTAAATACATTGACAATTATTATTATTATGTTGTATGAATTTTGAGCCAAATTTCCTGCAGTTCACTGATCACGGCGTTGAAGGGGTTGTGCCCCTGGAACTCATGCCGCCCGAGGTCCGATCTAAATATCAAAATAAACCTAACGACAAGTCAAAACGTGCTAAAAAGGAAGAAACAAAAACTGCTGCAAATCAAGCGGAAGAGAATCAGGTAAAACTTGGTCCATACATTATAATATATTTTGACTTTTAAGGTCAAAGCTTATATTTATTGTATTTTGCTCATTTGACCCGCAAGGCGATGAACCATAAACCGAATCAAATCTATCCCTAACTAAATCATATTGTGAGCTGATTATTTTTTTCTTGTCTCAAGACCGCAACGCGTGAGGTTGATGGTGAAAGCAACAGACCAGATATCGACCTGTCAGCAACGCCAATGGACACTGGTGATGCTGATAACGTTTCGCCTGAAGAACAGCAAAAACAAACCCCTGATACAGATGGCGGTCAAGAGCCTGGTCAAATTGATGAACCAGACCCAGACCCAGAACAGGGAATGATTGACGGTGAAACAGATACAGAAGCTGACTCAGTTGCAGCGCGTTGAGAAAATGAAAAGATACAAACGTTTATGAAAGATTGAAACTTGTGTAACGGCATATGGTGTATCATGATTTTGTAGCGATTATATTACTGAATTATATTCTTATGGGATTACCATTTTGATATCGATTCGGGTACTAACACGCGCAGAGTGATGTTCTTGCGCATATGATGGGAGGAGTGACTTGGTCCAGTCAGGCGCTAGAACCAGCCTGTACCGGCCAAAGGCCGGTCTGAAACTAGACAAAAAAACCGGGCTGAACCATCCTTATGGCTAATCGATTCGTGTCAAAAAAAAAAAAAAAAAAAAAAAGTAAGAAAGAAATCAATGATGAAAATAAACCTGTGTCAAAATAAGTAAAATGGTCACCAACACTGGTATGTCCAAGTTGGCTTTTGGTTAAGGTTTGTAATATGATGGTTAATTTATTTATTTATTTTTTTAACTCATTACTTAACCAATACCCTGTTATACGACAGATGTTTAGATTAAGCCTTGAAGTTGACTTCGAACCTAACATCTGATTACTAGCTCGCATTGGAAAACATTCAAAGAGCTCTCCTTGAGCTCGATCTTTTTTATTCATAAGCACATCGCCCTCAAGAAAGCCCAAAAACATTGGTAAGTGCTTTTTATCATAAACACTTAAAGACCTTGGGAGAAAAGTTTGATTTGTCTCCACGCCAGAAAGTAGTGATTGAATGCCTCCGACGGGCTCATGCTCAAAACTTCTTAATGGTCGTTCCCAATGAAGGGCTTGGGCAACGTATGTCGGTGGTGATTGGTTGTCGTTAAATATCGGCTCATGATCCCCCTTTTCCTTGTAGATGAGCCTTGCATTGTTTGTGAAAATGTCTGCCTGGATAAATTTGGTGAGCATGCTCTCCACTGAAGGATGTGCTTTGGCGAGATGGGATATCTACTAAGAAAGAGCCCACGTGAACTTTCTGTCTAACCTGCTGGAGGGAGGTTTACCTTACACCCGACAGATGTTCTTGTGTTTGGTTGGGCGGGTGGCAAACATGCTTGCGTGGACCTTACGGGGGTGTCTTCCCTGGTAGGACTTTGGGATAATGGGTTTGCGCCAAGGCAAACGATTTTGAATGCGAAGTCCAAGAAGATTGCAAAGCATGAAACAAGCTTTCCAATAATCAACACGTGTTTGTGCCATTTGCTTTCGACATGTTTGGATCCCTCAACCCATAGCAGTCCGTTTTCTGAATCGAGTGCAGAAGGTGGTTCATAGTAATTCACCGAACTCCAAGAACCAAGAGTTTGTCTTTAGCCAGATAGGGTTTGTAATCCAAAAGAAGGCAGCGGCGCAAGTGCGCAACTTATTACCCGTCTACTCGCCATTCTCATATAAGTTGTTTTACGTTATGAAATGAAAACATGGAATTAATAAAAAAACAAAGATTAATGGATATAAGAAACCATTTTCACATGCTTATAGATAAACAAAAATTGTTAAAGCCAATGAGTAATGAGATTAGATTTAGATCAGAATGTTAGGATGGGTGAAGTTTAAAAGGCTTCGATAAATTGAAGTTACATGGTCCTACGGTCTGGTTCAATTTTTCCATCAAACCATGAAGTTGAATTTCTAAACCGACCGACAAAAACATTTTAAAAGCCCGACCAAAGGCATGAACATCCAATCCTTTGTATAGGATGAGATTAGCTTCTCAAGTGTTCAGCCCGGACCTAGATAGGCCGAGCCTGCATCTAGATTCTAGAGGTGCACAAAATAACTTGTTGAATAACCGAAACCGATTATTAACTGGTTCTTTTTAACCGGTTTACGGGTTAACCAAAAAATAAAAAAAAAAGAGAAAAAACCGGTTATTAATCGAACCGATTAAAGTGAATAACTAAACCGGTCAAAATAATAATTGGTTAAAGAAAAATGAGAAATAACCGATGGTTAGGTTAACCAACCGGTTAGGAAAAATATCACGCCATCTCTAGAGGTGCAGAAAAAACCGTACTCGAAACCGGACCCAGAAAAAAAACATGTTATTTTTATACCCGGGTATTCTATACATGTAACCGAACCCGGCCTTACGGCTATAGGGTATGGATATGGTATACATTTTGAGATCAATACCCCGAAAATACTCATAATCGGTTATACCCTACACCTGAACCCGGTTATACCTTATACATGGTACCGGATTTTTCTAATACCTAATAGAATACCGAAGTTAAGAGTATATTTTTATGTTATACTTTACAAGTTTTATATTTAAGGTTTTTAGAAATGTATTATAAAGCAAATAATTTACCCATGAGTGACTTTATGTTATTGTAACTTATTTAATTATTTTTACAAATTACAAACCAAAGAAATGAATTTATTTTTGTGTAAATAATAAAGAAAAAAAACTATTTTTTTAAAACTGGGTATTAATACCCAGATCTATACCCGGTTACACTCAGACCTATACCCGAATCCGATCATACCCTACCCAGGTACATAGGGTATGGTTTTTCTCATCTAAACCTGTACCTGAGCCCTATTCGATTTCTCTCAATACCCAATCATACCTGAAACCGGTTCCATACGCAAACCGGGCATTAAGAAAACCCGATTTGTGCACCTCTAGCCATCATCACCTCTTACTGTAAATGGGCTTACGTCATGAACATGGATATGGCCCATTAGAAGAATACCTTCATATTTGGGCCGACACCATCATATGCCCATGCCTCATGTCTGATGCCACCCTGATCCAACGGCTGAAATTAAAACCCAATACCCCACCTTAATTCAACGGCTAAAAGCCACACCACATTATAAACTAACATTAACATGTTCTTGATTTCAAAATCAAGAAAAACTCAAAACCCTAAAATAAAATAAAGAAAGAGGAATTTTTTATTATTATTTTTATTTTTATTTGATCTACACAAGAACCCTTTTAAAAAAAGTTTCTACCTTTAATTGAGTTACATGAAAGGAACCAAGAGGCTTGCTGTATCAGACTCTACTGCAGACACTAATTCCTTTGTATGAATCTTTTGTTACCTTTTTTTATTCTGTTTATGTTTCAGTTGCAGTTTAATAAGGTTGTGTAATGATATTATGATGGGTTATGTTAATTTAACATATGTTAATTCAGCTGAAAGTTTGTGGTTTTGGTTTGATTGATTGGTTTTGGTGGTGTTTTGTGTGATTTTATTTGTGTTTTTTATTTTTGGGATTTGAGGTGGTTTCTTGATGGTATAAAGGAATTTGCAGTTTTTTTTTTTTTTTTTTTTTTTTTGAGGTGAATGCTGGGCTGGATTTAGTTTTTTTAAGAGATAGAATTGTTTTGCTGGATTAGATGCTAGAAGTTAGAATTAGCAAACTGAAAAAAGTGTATGCGTGACAGAAGCGAATCGGCATAGGGATGCCAATCGAACCCAAACCCAATGGGCAAACCTGAACTATTTGGGATGGGTATGCGGTAGGTAATCGGGTATGGGATTGTGTTTTTTTTTTTAGATACGGGACATGTATGGGATTTGGTGATATAGCCGTTTACCCGATAATGTATACTCGTTATATCCTTAAATTACATAGCTTTCTTTTCTTTTTATTGGCACCGAATCGGCATTTAGTAGTTAGTACCCCAAGATTGGCATACACTTAATTTGTAATCTTTTGGTAACATCTAGATTGTAATTGATGAATAGTTACCTGGTAGATACCCGATGGATTTTGGGTCGGGTGGGTATTTTTTTAATAACCTAACGGACCCCATGGGTAATTATTCGATAGAAACCCGGGGATTTGTCATTTTTTAAAACTGTAATTAGCAGTTCAGAAAACCAGCCGAACTGGACCACGAACACCACTAGAACTATACATAATGCGGTAAAAACCATATGTTTTCCTTGTAAAGTAAGTAACAAGCATAGTTGTTAATAGCGACGGTAGCGCCCGCGATCGCGAATAGCGTCGCGTATCGGCTTACCGTCGCTATGTGGTGTTTAACGGCCCGATATCGTGAATATAGCGACTTCTGGTGAGGATTCCGGCGACGGGGAGACTTCCGGCGACGATTCCGGCGAGGATTCCGGCTGCCAGAACCAAGGAGGAAGATGAAGGAAGAAGATGAAGGAAAATGAATGAAAGATGAATGGCGGCTGATTATTGTTTTAAAGCTTTAGGGTTAAAACTTTAATTATTTTCACATATAACCCCTCTATCTTTCATTTGTTTACATATATTGTCTAAAACTTTTAAAATTTACATATAAAGTATAAAATTAGTTTGTGTATATGAACATTTGGTCCTTATACTTGTAAATTTTTACATAAAAATATTTTTAAATATTTTAGTACCTTACCGCTATTTACAAAATAGCGGGCGCTACGAGCGTCGCTATCGCTACGTAGCATATCGGTAGCCCATCGCTATTTACCGCTATTCGCTATCGATAACTATGGTAACAAGTAGCTCTCAATGATATAATCGTGGTTGTAATTCACTAATTCTTACTGTTTTTATATAGTTTCAGAGTAAAAAACATACGATAGGATCCCAAGTTGATTTTCCGTGGGCAGCATCATCTCAACCGATATCAATGGGCACTCCATCGTTGGATATGCAACGCGCTGAATCATCAAGACAACATGTGAGAGCTCTCAATAACCAATTTGCAAGGTTCGTCATCTGCAACGAGTTTGCAACATGCAAATTGCAATTTTCAGTAATTCGGTTTATAGTTTTAAGTTTTAACCTTTAACGGTTTGTCTTTTGATTGTGAGCAGTTGGGTCCAATCACAGTTAGAGAACCACCCTGACGAACTTTGGGAAGATGGAGTCCGTGACTACCTAACTCACGCTTCAAACATTTTGGTATCGATCCAAACTCATAGCTCAAATTATATATGTTATATACTAGTAAAAAACAATCTTAAACATTTGTTGATTTTCTTGAAATAGGAGAAGTTTAGTGATGTTGTTAACTGGCTTAAATCAAACTCGTCAAAAAGTGAAAATTTATCGGAACATGGATCACATGTTGCTCAGAAGAAACATGTTACCGAAAACAAGGAAACTACAAATGTTCCCTTACAAGAGAAAACACCGAATGCTGCACTTTCTGGATCAGCCTCAATGTTTGGAACTTCAGATTTTGCAAGCACGTGGAGCCCCCGGCCTCCCAGCAACAGTCAGTCCTCTTTTTCGTTTGGTAAGTGTCGTCTCCTGTTATTCAGCGTTTTCCAATATTTCTGAGTTGCTTTAAGTCTTTAACCTTAAATGATATTGGGTTGTTTTCTTTTCTCTCAGGGCTGCAAAGTTCGCTTGGTGTAAAGACAGATGCTTCAAAAGAGGCAGAAGGTGGTAAGACACGGAATATGATTTTGTCCTTGGTTTAAAAAGGCGTGCTTGATACGCACGAGACGAGGTGCACCACATCTGTGCCGCACTTTGTCAAAATTGAGGTTTGTAGGAGCGTGATACTAATATGTAAAAGCAACCAAAGGGATGAAAAGATTATGAATGTTTTACCTGATAAAAAGGTTAATATGTAAAATGATGTGGGCAAATGAGCGGGAAAGTTAGTTAAATAGTAGTTAGCTGAAAGGGTAGAATAGTCAATTGTCATGTATTGTAAATGTTGACTATATAAGTCAACAGTCGAGTCTGTTATTGACAGTTATGATAATAAACACTTTTTCCCGCCTTATCTCTTCTTCTTCTTCAATTCGTTAATCTCCATAGCTATATTCTTCAAGATCCTTCTTTGATCTTCAGTCTTAGCTAAGTGCTTGTTCATTACTAGCTATGGAGATTAACGAATTGAAGAAGAAGAAGAGATAAGGCGGGAAAAAGTGTTTATTATCATAACTGTCAATAACAGACTCGACTGTTGACTTATATAGTCAACATTTACAATACATGACAATTGACTATTCTACCCTTTCAGCTAACTACTATTTAACTAACTTTCCCGCTCATTTGCCCACATCATAAAAGAGATGAGGAAAATGCAACTTTTGGTTGTACATAGAGTAACGCCTCACATACGTAAAGCGCTCACCTCACTCCTGGGCTTGCAGGACCCAAACGGCCTTGGAGCGCCACACGCTTTTTTTAACCAAGATTGTCAGGATCATTTGATTAAAATTATTATTATATATTTTCATTCTTGTTTATTGTTTGTTCATCTGGTGACCATATGTGACAGATGATGAAGCTGAGCAGCCAAGTAGCCCATCAGTGAAAAAAACCAAAGAGACTGGCATCTTGGTGGTGCATCAAGTCAAATGTAAGCTCTATATCAAGGTAATTATTTAGAAATCGTCAAATGAATCTTTCTTGGCGGACGCATATAAATGTTAGTAGTTTTTTGGGATGGGAAGAGCATCCGATATTTATATACTTTTAGGCATAAATATTATCTTTTTTTCGTAAATAATACATAAATTTACCTTTCATGTGCTCAAATCTTTCTTTTCTTCTATATGTTTAGTCAACCGATCCAACGGATAAAGATGCATGGAAAGATAGAGGCACAGGACAACTATCTATCAAATGCAAAGAAGGTGTAACGAAAGGCACCAAAGACTCCAAACCCACTATTCTTGTTAGAAACGACGTATGCGTTTTTTAATCTATATTGTTTATGTTTACAACTTTTGCATATGTTTTAGAACATATTTTGTTTTTCGCTTATGGCAGGTTGGAAGATTGCTTCTTAACGCATTGCTATATCCGGGAATCAAAACAAACTTGCAAAAGAACGCCGTTGTCACTATATTTCATACTGCGGTACGTTCATATACTTAAATAGGTTTATCACATGTTTGTTTTGGGATTAAAGGGATTTGATTGCATACAAGGATCTGAACTTTTTATACGACACGAACCTAACACAAAATTCATGGGTTTGGCTTTACCCTTAAGGACATCTGGTCAAACCCGCAAACCTGGTTAGCTAAACGGGTTGGGTTTGGTTTAACCTGATAAGTTTGCGGTTTGACCTGTATTAACGTAATTGTTTTGTATACATTTGTATTTTTTTTTTTGTTATAAAGTTTGTTATTATAGAGTATTAATATGCGAAACAACAAAATGAAATTTCCGGGTTCTAGGATGATAACGGGAGTGACAATAGCAAAGTTGTCGCAAGAACATGTTTGATAAGAACCAAAACTGAGGAGGATCGAGACAAGCTTGCAGCCGCTATTCAAGAATACGCTCCTGCTACTTAAACATGGGACATGTATTTCTTCTCATTGGTACCACCATTAACCGAAAGCAATGGACGTGGTTTTGTCAATGGGTTAACCGTTAAATTAATAATGGCTATGACCTTGAAGACCGGTTATGAACCAGGTTTAGCAGAATGGTGCGAGTTGACGTCAGTTTATTTACACCTTGGGAAATTCCCTTTTGCCTGTTGTCTGTATCGTATAAATGAAATGTGAAGATAGTATGGTCGAATGCAATTAGAAAGCGGTTTTTTATAACTTTGAAAAAGATTTTTCGGTTTTTTTTCGCAGATTTAGCTTGCAGAATTGAAACTGTGGGTGTCCTTTGCTATTGTTATTTTTTTCATTCGGTCTGGTTTGGTTTGTGACGTGTGAACAAACCTACTTAGAACAAGTCGCATGATTCGGGCCATCGGGTCATCCTCGTGAACAACCCTAAGAAACCTGACCAGACCAACTCATGTCCAACCTGAAAAATACTTGAAACATGTTCGGTCTTAGGTGTTTGATTTCTATGATTTTTGGCGCTGGAGCCGGGAACTTGAAGTCCTAATAGTCTACGGAGCTCGCTGTATTCATCAATATAAAATGTAGATTTAAAATAAATAAATGTATATAAATGAACATGAATGAATGTAAATGAACAAATGTTCATGAATACATTACCAAACGGTCAATGAACACAGTTGAACGAGTAGGATCTTTGTTCATGTTGGTTCATTTAACTAATCAAATGGAATTTGTTGTTCACGTTTGTTCCTTTAATAAACGAACGAAAGTAAATGAGCTTCTCGCTAAACGGTTCACAAACTGTTCGATGAAGGTTCAGTTCGTTTATAGTCCTACCAACATTTTTTTTCGGGAAGCACCTGCCAACAGCAAATGGGGTGATCTTAGTGGGGCGAGCTATAGGGTTAGTTGAGAGAAAATGGCCCAAGAATGAAGTCATACTTTGTCCATTTAGCTCCAACCGCTAAATGGAGCTCCGAATTGAAGTATATATAAACCGTTTTCATATTTTTTTTCATTCTCCACAACATCATTCTCTATTTCTCTCTAACAAACCTTTCTATCCTCCTTTATCTTTCATACTTTCTTGATTCTCCACAATCGATTCAAGGTAATCATCGATCCCTATTCTTCTAACATTGCTCAATATTATTGTGTTTTACTTATTTTTGTTAAAAAAAAGTCAATGGTTTACTGTTAAGAATTTGATGAAACCTCTGTATAAGATTCTGTAGTTGATTTCTTAACTGAGAAATAATATTCGAAGTGTAAATTTGTTTAATCAAATTGTTTGACTTAATTTTTGTTTTTTGTTTACAAAAATTAGTTTGACTATTTAATCGGTTTTTTTTATAAAATACGATCTAGATGAAGATTTAATCGGGTTTTTTATAGTTTGACTATTTAATCAAATTGCAATAATATTGTTATCAATGATTAAACAGTGATACATTTAGAATGAAGATTTAATCGGTTTTTTTGTAAAATACGTTCCAGATGATTTAGAATTAACATGGATAATGAACATTTAATCGTTACAAGAACTTTATCAATTCGATGTATTCGTTTTTTTATTATTCTTTAGAAATACCGACTTTTTTAATCGGTATTGATATATATATATATATATAGTGAATCGGATTTACCTTTAAACGGATTTAATCATTCTATGTTTTAACATTTAAAAAATAGGATTTCATCCAAGCACACCAATGCTATTATGTCTTATCACAAAGGTTCTCAATTCTTCAAGGTTTTGCATGACCCTTTGTCAACCGTATTGGTAAGATTGTTATTTTTGTGTTAATATGCCTATTTCATTTTAAAAAAATGATTTTTTTAATTTTTTATACGTGTCTTTCCAGACTGTGACGAAGGCCATGAACAAATTCATGTTATCTAAAAACATCATATGCAATGACGTTACAGTTGCCACATATGATTTTTGATGTTTTTAATGTAATTTATTTGAATTATTGATTACGATTTTGAGGTTATTTATTAAGATTTATAATCTCATTTATTTATACTACTATGTTTACAAATTATGATTGGTTATGATTGCAATCAATAAGATTTATTCATTTTTAATGTTATTTATTAAGATGTTTTAATGTTATTTATTGACATTAATAATAATTGACCGAATTTAATGTTATTTATTACGATTTTTAATCTCATTTATTTATATTACTATTTTTACGAAATTATGTTTAATCTATTTTTACAAAATTATGTTTAATATTATTGCCTGAATTTATTTTTTTATATTATGACTTTCTTTTAATTAATTCTCATTAAAAGATAATCATCAAAATCATTTCAATATTAATGTGCAAATTTTAAGATGTCAAGAATAATTTGTCGATAATTGGTAAGTCAATTTGAAACGCTAATGTTTTCAATGTAATGGATTTAATTATTGATTACAATTTTGAGGTTACTATTGAAAAATTTTAATCTCGTTTATTTATATTACTATTTTTTTCGAATTATTATTGTCTTGCTTGCAATTAATAAGATTTATTCATTTTTAATGTTATTTATTATGAGTTTTAATGTTATTTATTAACATTAATAATAATTGACCAAATTTAATGTTATTTATTACGATTTTTAATCACATTTGTTTATTATTGACCGAATTGAATAAACTAAATTACGAATATATTACTAATACTAATATTACGATTTTTAATCTCATTTATTTATTATTGACCGAATTAAATTACGAATATATTACTAATACTAAAACTAATATTACGATTTTTAATTTTAATCTCATTTATTTCTTGTTGACCGAATTAAAACTTTCTATTACGATTTTTACGAATATATTAATAATACTAATACTAATATTACGATTTTAGTTTTACTATTCGTAAAAATAGTATTGTTGACCGAATATATTACTAATACTAATACTAGTTTTACGATTTTAGTTTTACTATTCGTAAAAATAATATTGTTGACCGACTTTCATTTTGACATTATGACTTTATTTTAATCAATTCTCATTTACACGATTAATATCAAAATGGTGATACATTCGTGTGCTAATTTTAAGCGTCTTTAATGAATTCACATCAATTACCAAATGATTATCGATATTACTATTTTAAGATGTCAATAATAATAATTTGTATATAGTTGGTAAGACAATTTGAAACGCGGATGTTTTTAATGTCATTTATTTGAATGATGGGTTATGATTTTGTTATTATTTATTAATATTTATAATCTTATTTATCGATATTACTATTTTTATGAATTTGGGTTTAATATTGTTGACCGAATTTAAATTTTATATTATAACTTTCCTTTAATTAATTGTCATTAAACGATAATCATCAAAATCATTTCAATAAGTGTGATAATTTTAAGTGTGCTAATTTTAAGATGTCAATAATAATTTGTAGATAATTGGTAAGGCAATTTGAAACGCGGATGTTTTTAATGTCATTGATTTAGATGATTGATTATGATCTTGTTGTTTTTTTTTTGGAAGGTATATTTCAGCGGTGAAACCAATCGACAGACAACCCCTCAACCCGAGTTCGAATCACTACCCATGCACCGGTGTCCACTTTGAAGTTATCTCAAACCGTTACAGGGAATTTTTTCGTGGTGTGCAGGATTCGAACCCAAGACCAAGCCCGGGCGGGAACCCTCCCACCTCTCCCCAGCTGGGCTGGAGGTCATTAGCTTATGATTTTGTTGTTATTTATTAATAATTTTAATCTTATTTATCGATATTACTAGGGGTGTAAACGAGCCGAGCCGAGCCCGAGCCTGACTGGGCTCGGCTCGGGCTCGTTAAGGTTTTGTGAAGCTCGAGCTCGAGCTCGGCTCGGTTCGAGCCTACAATCTTGAGCTCGAGCTCGGCTCGCTAGCAAAATCCAAAGCTCGAGCTCGGCTCGGCTCGGCTATAACTTAGGCTCGCGAGCCCAATCGTTAAGGCTATAACTTAGGCTCTACTATAACTTAGGCTCAGGCTCGGGATTGGGCTCTAGCTCGTTAAGGCTCGATTAGGCTCGCGAGCCCAATCGAGCTTTGTATCTAGGGCTCGAGCTCGGGCTCGATAACTAAACGAGCCATATTTCAGGCTCGGGCTCGGGCTCGTTAAGGCTCGGCTCGTTCGAGCTTTTTACCGAGCCGATCCCGAGCTGCTACGTGCCATTTACACCCCTAGATATTACTAATACTAATATTACGAATTTACTTTTAATGTTGTTGACCGACTTTCATTTTGATATTACGACTTTCCTTTAATCAATTGTCAATTATACGATTCAATTCATCATGGTCTCAAATTCGTATGCTAATTTTTAGTTTCCTAATTTTAACATGACAATAATAATTCGAAGATAATGGGTAAGGCAATTTGAGAGGCGGATAATTTTAATGTCATTGATTTGAATGATTGATTATGATTTTGATGTTATTTATTAAGACTTTTAATCTTATTTATTGATATTACTAATATTATGAATTTAGTTTTAATATTATTGACCGACTTTAATTTTGATATTACGACTTTCCTTTAATCAATTGTCATGAAACGACAATTGATACTTAATCAAACGACAATTTTGAACCTATTTCTTTTTCTTACAAATGACAATTTTGAACCTATTTTAACAACGAAATTAAATGATAATATAAATTTTCAAAATGTTACTTTTTTGTTAAAGAATTATATTATTTCAATCACAATTAATAATGATTACTAAATATATGTAAGGCAATTTGAAATGCGGATGTTTTTAATGTCATTGATTTGAATGATTCATTATTGAGATTGTAGCAGTTTTAATATTATTTATTAACAGTTTTAATGTTATTTGTTGACATTAATAAGAATTTTTAAATTCTGATTGGACTTTATTGCAATTAATAAGTTTTATTGAGATTGTAGCAGTTTTAATGTTATTTATTAAGAGTTTTAATGTTATTTATTGACATTAATAAGAATTTTTAAATTTTTATTGGACTTTATTGGCAGAGATGAATGTATATCATATAATTTTATTTTTTTTTGGAAAATAAACTTCATTACCAAAGAAACGCTACAAGCGTCCTCAAAACGAGGACCCAAGAGCACCCAAACGAAATTACAACAAGTCTAGGGGATATTTACACCAATCGACCCAATTCTTAACTTTCATTCTAGATCTATGTTTGACCCAAAAGAAAGACGTCGACTTTATGTTTTCCACGACTTCAACTGCCCTCTTGCTTTTATTCGTGAAGATTTTGGCGTTCCTTTCAATCCAAATGCACCACATAGTAGTATAAACAATGCCTAGAAGAATGTTTTTCCGGTCTGCAGACAAGGAAGCTGTTTCCGGAATCAACAGCAGGTCAAGGACATCAAAAGCAATAATATTCTACAGCCTACACCACGATCCGACGCTGGATCACACTTCAGCAGAAAACCAACAGCCCGTAAACAAATGCATAACCGATTCTGTAGCAGCGTCGCACAACGGACATTTATGATCTTCCAACACAATACCTCTTTTCTGCAGCTGCAACATTGTCGGCAGACGGTCTAGAACAGCCCTCCAAATCACGAGTTTGCACTTAAGAGGAGTCCAACTCTTCCAATAAACTTTCTCAGCTGTAACCATGTTCCTTTGTATGACAAAGGTCTTCTTAGCCTGCCGAACCGTGTAAATACCATCTGAATTACCACTCCAACTCCATCGATCTTTGCCATCTATCCACTTATAGTCATATAATTCCTGCAGTAAAGAAAATAATTCGGACAACTCCTCCGCAGAAGTTGGATTTCTACGCCATTCCCACAACACATTTCTACCACTATTACTAATCACCACTCGCTTCGCCACAGAGACCCACTTGTGCTTCTCTAAGGCAAACAGGTTGGGATACTTTTCTCTTAAAGGAATCATATAATTATTACGAAAATTATAATTTATTAATTAGCATTTACTTGAAATTCATCTGTAAATAAATGATAAATTCCTCAATCATTCAATTGTATATTAATAAAATAAATTTTGTCAGTAATTAATAGTTTCCTAAAATATATATTATATTCAAAATAGTTTTCAATCATATTAATAATATTACGTCTTTATTATTTGTTTTTAAATCATGTCAAATCAAACATTTGTTTATTCATATATCTGTTATTGGGTAACATTAAACTTTTTTATGATAATCTACAATCAACCGAAATTCATACGAATTGTATTATGTAACTTTCAATAAATAAAATTTGCATATCTTCTGATTGAATAAATAAAATTTGCATACTACAATCTTTATAGAATTTTTTTCATTTGATATGAACATGTACCGTGTGTACACGCGGGGCTCTAACCTAGTAATATTTAAGATAATAGAACATTGAACAAGCCCATAGTGGGCCGAGGGATGTACGATAGTGAATGCGGGTTGGGTTTGCCCCATATCGTACACATGTCGAGGTGTCTCTTACCTAGGTCATTGGAAATTTGGAATCACTTACACTGGAATTTATGTTGACGAAGCGAGCGACGAAAACTTTGCACGTAAAACTACAACTACTCAATATGAAGAAATGTTTTCTTGAAAGATACACATTGTGAACTTAATAGGAATACCTAATACCATCAACGTCTTACATTACCATATCATCTTTATCTTTCTGGTAGGACAACTGTCAACTTCGATACAAAAACAAAGAACGGAGAAGCGTTAAATAATGCAATGAGCTTCGTTCCACAAGCCCGAACAACAACCTTCCGGTCATATTTTATTGTATGATCCTAGATACGTAGGAAGATGTGTTTGAAGAGATGAAAATCACTGAGACTTAGAAATAGTAGTACATGTAATTAATTGCTTTTGTTCAGTGGCGTAGCTTCTTGGGGGGGGGGGGGTCCTTCTCGAAATTTTCGCTCAAAAGTTCCGATTATATAGTATCCATATAATTTTTTTTATATATATACGGTTTCGACCGGTGGAGATTTTCGCTCAAGCTTTGCCGCTTTTGTTTATGTATGTTAACTTGGTTAAATTCTATTTTAGCATAAGTATTTAACATCGTCACATTCTTCGAGTTTGACATCTTACATTTTTCCCTGAGAATTTTAAAAAAATAAAAAATCTATTTCTATTTAGGAAAGGTTGTGTCAAATGAATGGATGAGTGTATGCATTTTAAAGTAAGCATATAGGCATCTCCTTTAGATATCATTCCCTGTCGGCCTATCCATCTTCATATATTCATGTGTATTATTGTTGGAAACTAAACTGAACTTTCAGCAGTTTAAGAACCGGTTGGTGGGAAGTTCGTTTGTGTCCGTTTGTTTAATAAATGAACGAACACGAACAAAAAAATTCGTTCATTTAGTTAAATGACCGAACATGAACAAAGGTCGTGTTCGTTCGTTTATGTTCGTGAACGTTCGGTAACATGTTCGTTTGTGTTCGATTGTTTAATTTTTATAATTTTTTATATTCTTTAATTTTTATTTATTTTACCCAAATAAGTAAATAATTTACGTGTGGTAAGTATATTTTTTTTAAAAGGCGTAGTTCAATGGTGAAATCCTAGTCCTAACAACCTCCGGGTCACAAGTTCGAGTCCTCCCACACGCCGGACCTTTTCAACCTTAATGAGTATGATTTTTTGTGGACGAGAATCGAACCTGTGACCAACCTCAGACGGGAACCCTCTGAAGAGATTAACGCTATATGAGATCAACAAACCGTACTTTTAGGATAATTATTAAATAAATAATTAATGAAGACTTCAAGTTTAAAAATGCAATCTTAGTTTTTTGAGACACTACTTTATTATGTTTACCAATATCATGTTAAGCACTAAGAGATTTGTATAATTATGTTATATTTTGGGTGAATCTAGTTAATTTCTTAATATATTTGAATTCAATCTTATTCGAAAGTTAATACATGTCCCTTTGTGGTTGTTTCCATTCACGAACACTTATTTGTGTTGGTGTACGTTCATGAACAAAATTAACAAACGAAAACGAACACGAACACAAGTGTTTTATTAACAAATGAACACGAACAGAAAATCTCGTTCGGTAAGTGTTCATGAACTGTTCGTGAACACATAATTTCCTTAACAAACGAACACGAACAAGGTTTTATTCGCATTCATTCGGTTCGTTTGCAGCCCTAGTAAATATCATGCTTCAAATAGAATCCAACACCTTTCTTGATATTAAGAATTTAGGCTTCATGGAATCAGATCTCCCTCAATGAAGATAATAATATCCTTAGCATAAACCTTTGGTATATCCTAATTCTTCAATGGTTTATACGCCAAAACAAACACATATATAAGCTCTAAGTATGGAACTTCCAAAGCATGGTCATGCATAAACACAAGCTTACAAACACAAATGTTCGGTTTTACAATCTAATAAGCGAAGTAGTTGTAGGGTTTCTCTCCCTTGGCAGTTATATACTCAGTGTTAAAGAAAGGTTTATCTTGATAACATGATTTAAACCGCCAAAGGAGAGTTGCCCTTTGACTACTTTGTTTACAATCAAGTATACTTGTTCGTGCCAAGCTTATTCGTTGTATCTAGCAAAATCAAAGGTAAGATTATAAGATCTTTATAAAATTAGGGCTTTTGCGTGTTGCAACTTGTATTCTATACATACAATACAATGTGTACTTGTATCTTGTAACACCGCCAACTAAAGCAGGTTAAGAGTCTATTGACCATATGACCGGCAAAATTTAGCATTGCTAAAGGTATAGAGATTAAATTTTATTCGGTTTGAATTAGGGTGTGCATTTATTGAAACACAAACGATACAAAAAAAGCATGTTAATAAGGCAAAATATGTTAGTATACATTGAGACGAAAATTATACGTAAAAAAGTTTAGAAGCAGTCTCATCATTCGTTTGTGGCAGTTCTTGTAAGAACTAGAAAACACGTGACAAGTGTACAAAGTTGCTCCCGGCTATTGATCTCGCTATAAGGCCACCCGTAGTGGAGTAAGTGAAAGGGCGTGAAATGCCCCCATTCAAGCCCTTCCACACATCTACACCACCCCCAGGGGCGTTTTTGGGTATAAAATGGTTTTGGCGTGAATTTTTTCACGCATGAAATTGTAGTTTCTGGGGTGCTTTTTGCTGAGCCAATCAAGGAACTCTATTTGGAGTGAACTGTCGTGAAAGCTTCTTCCACTACAAATGGTCTAACTATGTAAGAAAAAAACGCGGTGGCAAATTTGTTAGTTGCGTAAAAACAGACTAATTAGTAGACCAAATTATATTTTAGTCAATAGCTTTATATGTGGTTTTGGAAGTATATATAAAAGCTTTCAAACAAATACTACCATACGAGAAGATAAGAAATCAAATGAATCCTTGAAAGAAGATCGTTACGAATTGTAAGCAAACGTTTTATTTAATCACTTATAAAACGTGACAATGTCATAATGGTTAGGACAAAAATAAGTAGCATAAATTTGTTTTCGTGTAAACAAAAATATTGTCCAAACACCAAGTGATGAAGGTGATGGATGAAAAAGAAACGGAAGAAGAGATGGGAGGAAGAGAGATGAGTGGTGGTGAATATATTTTTGTTTTAAGAATTAAAATATTTTAGATAAATTGGTAAAAAAAAAATAAATAAAAAAAACTAAATAACCCTAATTGTTTGACTAAAGTTAATTGAAAAACTTAAGTGGGTTTAGAGCAAAGGAAGTGACTTGCAGGTTTTTTTAAACGTAAAGTTTGACTCTAAAAGATAAAGAACATCTAATGAAAATGGCGTAAACGTAAACGACGAATAATGTATTTTACCAAATATTTAAGTAGGTAACTTTATAATGTTTCGTGTTTTGATATAAACGTTGTGATGATTAATTATAATATGTAATTTGGTGAAATTATACATGACGAGTGATTTAACTGAGTATGATGATGATGATACATGACGGGTGATTATG
Organism: Ambrosia x helenae; assembly: GCA_030844895.1. Taxonomy (NCBI): domain Eukaryota; kingdom Viridiplantae; phylum Streptophyta; class Magnoliopsida; order Asterales; family Asteraceae; genus Ambrosia; species Ambrosia x helenae. The sequence goes on along the minus strand of CM061227.1, from coordinate 18,652,412 downwards.
TCTTATATGCTATCTCACTAATGCATACATGTTGGCGCGATTAATAACGTATAAATGCGGATTAGTTAGTACTAAGCAATATGTCTTTATCAATATGGACAATTGATCTAGCAAATTGTGGGATTAACGTAAAAGGCTAGCATTATTGTATCGCAATGATGTGTGAAACATAAATTTGTTTATGATTGTTGGACAAACAAATATAAGGCTTCAAATCCTAACAATGACGCCGTAAATGGCTGAGCACCAATGATGATTTTCAAATTCCATAATAGGAAGAATAAATCATCGACCTTGACGATCAACAAAACGAAAGGGCCAACAAAACAACCATTGGTACCATACACCAATATCAAAATCATGAAAAAAAAAAAAAAAAAAAAAAAAACACACACACACACACACCAAGTAACTAGTATTGCACATTACAAGGTTGAGCGATTATTCAAATATCTATCGTAAGACTATCAGGTCTTCCCCTTTTCAAACACGCTTGAAGCCAAGCTATAATACTTTCCACTCAGGAAACATCGCTACAGGCAAGGCGTGGTCCACGGCGTGATGGACTCCACTGGATGTGAAACTTGTGTGAAACAATGGAGGAGGTGGATTAGGGCAATATTAGAGTGTGAAACCTTTTCCTTAACCATGTAATGAAGCGTGAAAAATGACGTGAGACTGAGTTGGCAATTTTCCACACGTGAAAAATATGATAACACATTTGTATTGTAGTGATTAAGTACAAAAACAGTTAAAGTAAGGATGAGCTCGGTACCGAACCAATCCCGATACTGATTTTCATCAAAACCTGGTAAAGATACGGATACCGAAAATATACGGTATGATACGGTATCGGTATTTTAAGGTAAAATAACGAATCAAACCAATACCAAAAATACCAATATCAATTTTCGTCAAAACTTGATACCAAAAATAAACCGGTATCGGTATTTTCGGTATTTACGGTATTTAATACCGAAATGCTCATACCTAGTTTAAAGCGGCAAGGTTTGTAAATTGAGCGTAAGATGGAGGGCCAATGTTTAAACTTGAAGGCATAGCTACCTAATTCCCCCGCTACCCGCTTACCTTATATAACCGTAAATCAACACATTCTCAAGATCGTGACTTTCCATCTAATCCATTGATTATTATTATTATTAATATTATTATCATTTTAGTTTCATCTCTCTTCAGCGAACAATCGAAGAGCAGTTAAAAAAATGGCTCCACAAAACGTAGGAATTCTGGCAATGGAAATTTACTTCCCTCCTACATGTATCCAACAGGTACTTCTGTACAATTGGAATTTGCTTTTTTTTTTTTTTTTTTTTTTTTTTTGGCATTAGTTTATTGTGGAGATTGACGGTTAGGCGGCTAACCTATCCGTTACTTTTTCATAAATTTCCACTACACGTAAAAGCTCGGCTCGGTTCGAGCTTTGTTTTTAAAGCTCGAGCTTGACTCGTTGATAGTTTCTCAAGCTTGAGCTCGACTCGGGCTCGGCTCGTTTAGTATTTATTAGTTGATGTATTAATTAAATTAAATAATATAAATACTAGGCTCGTTTAGGCTCGATAGCTTGATAAGCCAAAAGCTTGGCTCGACTATTTTAGTAAACAATTTTAAACGTGGGATAGATAGTATAAAATATTAATAAAACTAATAGTATACTAAGGCTCGACGAGCCTCATATGCTAGGCTCGAGCTCAGGCTCGATAAGTAAACGAGCTTTGTTTTAGGCTCAAGCTCGGATCGGGCTTGTTAAGGCTCGGCTCATTTCGAGCTTTTTATCGAGCCGATCTCGAGTAGTTTGCGAGCTGCTCGGCTCATTTGCACCCCTACAATTCGGTATGTGTTTTACATATTTTACCTTTAAATACTGATACTAGTATTATATGTACTTAGCAATTTTGGTACTGGCTGGTACCCATTTTTGGCGATTTTCGGTACACGTACCGAGCTCATCCCTATATCACCATTAAAACAATATTTTAGTTAAAGAAAACGCAAATAAAAGATAAAATCTAATTGGTTGATAGCCTTGGGCCCACGGATACTTCCTCTTTAGGGGTGTGATCTACACAACGCTCCATAGGAAGAGAATTCCGATACCGGTACCGGTACCATACCGTACCAAATGGTACTGAACTAATCAAAATTTGGTACCCATTTTTTGACATTTTCAGTATCAGTACTTTCGGTTTGGTACCGGTTTTTATATCAGTTTCCACCTTAAAATACAATACTGTACCAAACATTTTCGACATCACTACCCAATTTTGAGGATTTTCAGGATCGGTATTTTTGATACCAGTACGGAGCTCATCCCTATCCCCACCGTTTTAACCACCTTTCACGCCCCATGGCATGGTGTTTCACCCTCTTTCACATGCCAACTCAGTGAGGCGTGACTCGTGAGTCTATAACCTATAGCCTAAGTTGCACATGCAAAATGGATATGATATGGATGAATGATGATCATGTAATATTGTGGATTTTAGTTGTTGTATCATGTATGCTTTTGGTTTGATACATGTGATGAGATGTATGTTATATTTGACCTTAACTTTGCCTAAATTTGACTTGATTGTCATTAGAATTGTTGAAGCTGCTTTACTTTCGAAATAAGTTATAAAAGTTTGTTCGAAAAAATGAACGGGTTGATTTTAAAATGTCTCATGAAATTGTTTTGTTTGTATCGAGTTGTTTCAAAGATTGAGTTAGTCGGACATGCAAAATGGATCAGATACTGATAATCACATAACATTATAGATTTTATTGCTTTGAGTTAAGTTATACACACTATTGTTTGATACAGATGATGAGATATGTGTTGTATTTGCCTAAATCTGACTTGATTGTCATTTAGGATTTATGTTTTGAGATTAGTTATAAAGCCTAAATATAGATGTCATGTAGGCAGTGTTTTGCTTCATATAAGCCTAAATATAGGCAGGGGCAGATACAGGCTGTTTTAGGGGGTTCCCAGGAACCCCTCGGTTTGGAAAAAATTGAAAAAATTTTAGTGAAAATTTTTGAAAAATTAGTGAAAATCTACGAAAGGAACCCCCTGGAAATCCGTCCTGGATACGCTTATATAGGTGTCATCTGTATAGCATGACTAAGTTATGGAAGTTGTGTTCATTTTCTACACAAATAACTTAATTTGATCGATTATAATAGCAAACACGATAGAAGTCATTTTGTGAATTAAAGTCCATGTCATAAGTATTAATCGAAAAGCTAAATGTCGCAATTAAGTTTAATCTTGTAAGTTTTTTTTTTTTTTTTTTGATAACGAAAGTACAAGCATCATATTCAACACAAAACAAGTTACATTTAGATGGTGGGTAAGCGGGCAACAAGCTGCACCGCTATCCCCTTTTGAATCGCAAAGCCTATCCTGCTAAACACAAACCCTTGGTTCTTAGGGCTCTGCGAGTCACTGTGGACCACCTTCTGCACTCGTTTAAAGTAACGGAATGGATAAATAAGAAGTTTTAAATTAATTTATACATTACTTAATACGATGATGTTTAATCTTGTAAGTTAATATAGAGTAAAACCGATTGCTTTTTTTTTTCTTAGCTTAGTATGTTATGTAAGTAAAGTGAAAGATATTTTAAATTTATTTATGTGGTCTTTTTCTGATGTTTTCTTGTAAGTAATATCTGTGATTTGGAGTTGTGCAACTTTGAGTGAACTTTTATTTATTTATTTATTTGGGTAATTTAATTAACAGGATATCCTAGAGGACTTTGATGGAGTTAGTAAAGGCAAATACACCATTGGACTTGGACAAGATTGCATGTCATTTTGTTCAGAGGTGGAAGATGTCATCTCTATGGGGTTGGTATTTGACTATGATGTTGCGTAATTTGATCGGTTGGATGATAGTTCTAAAACCTCACATTTTTGGCATAAAATCGTATCGCCGGATGAGTTATTCTACCTGTATTGTAAACCACAATGTGTCAAAAAATGCGTTTATTGTGTTAGTCACCAATGTATTTGTGATTTTCATAACAGTCTTTTATTAGACAGTATTCTAGTCGTTGGCCTACGTTAGGATCCTTATATTAACTCCCTCGATTTCAGATTGACAGCTGTCACTTCGTTACTTGAGAAGTACGAGGTTGATCCTAGACAAATTGGTCGGTTGGAAGTAGGCAGTGAAACTGTTATAGACAAGAGCAAATCCATCAAGACTTTCCTTATGAATGTTTTCGAGGTACTAACAAGTCCTGTTTGTTACTTCTCATGAATGTTTTCCCTCATGAGATGATCCTCGTTGCGCTTTAATAACTTCCTTAACTTTCATGTCCATTAATTCATTCAGGATTGTGGGAATACCGACATTGAAGGTGTTGATTCAACCAACGCTTGTTATGGTGGAACTGCAGCGTTATTCAACTGTGTAAATTGGGTGGAGAGTAACTCATGGGATGGACGCTATGGATTGGTCGTTTGCACAGACAGTGCGGTGAGTCATATAATTACTATAAAACCTGAACCATATGTTTTCGGCCTTCTATTCATTTCTGTAACAAAGGACACCTGTTAAATATTTTACTAGGTCTATGCAGAGGGACCCGCTCGACCTACTGGAGGTGCAGCTGCTATTGCAATGCTAATCGGGCCAGACGCTCCTATCGCATTTGAAAGCAAATTAAGGGCAAGTCATATGTCTCATGTTTATGACTTTTACAAGCCTGACCTTGCAAGCGAATATCCGGTATCCATCAATCCCTATATTTAAAAGTTTGTAAACTATTATTGTTGTATCTTTGTTACTAAATTATTGATGTATTCTGTTTCTGTAAGGTTGTTGATGGAAAGCTATCGCAAACTTGTTATCTCATGGCCCTAGATTCTTGCTACGACGGATATTGTCACAAGTAACTTGCTTTTTATTATACTGTTGTCGAATGCAACAAGAACTTATGTTACGAGTTGTCTTGATATAATCTTGCTTACAATAGGTATGAGAAACTGGAAGGAAAACAATTTTCGATTGCTGATGCTGACTATTTTGTATTTCATTCTCCTTACAACAAGGTAATTGGTTAAAGTTAGTTGTCAAAAGCGCGCCTAGCGCACGCCTAGGCACTGAGGCGCACTATCGGGGCTGTTTTCAGGCTGATTGCCGGCCAAATTCTGGCTAAAAGTTGCCTAAATCTCTAAAACATCCTAAATGAGTTATGAACAAGTCCTAAACAACCCTAAAACATCCTAATGTAGCCCTAAACAAGCCTAAAACATCTCTAAAATCCCTAAAAATGTATTTTATACTATGCGCATACTTATAAAAAAGCCCTCGTTTTTTATGCGCCTTGCGCCTAGGCTCCAGGCTCGGCCTATGCGCCTTGAGCGCGCCTAGGCGCTTTGACAACTATGGGTTAAACAACAAGCTTAGCATAGAGTTTACGGTAGTAGTTTTATCGTTCTAACTTTCCTTGAATTTGTGCAGCTTGTACAGAAGAGCTTTGCTCGATTAGTATTCAGCGATGTTGTTAGAAGCGCCAGGTCTATCGAATTTGATAATTTACTTCATATGAGATTCTTATTCTTTTATCGGACATGAAAACAATCTCTTGTTATTTTCAGTTCTTTTGATGAGTCTGCTAAAGAGAAGCTAGGACAGTTCACGTCTTTAACAGGGGACGAGAGCTACCAAAACCGTGATCTTGAAAAGGTACGTTTTTTACACGGGTGTCAATCATGTCGGGTTGAATCTTTAAACCTGAACACAACTATCCCACAGTTAAAATTGTGTAACAAATGTTGATGGAATGTAATCAAGTTGTAAATGTGCTAAACGGGTTGAAAGGTTGTAGTAGACATGTTAAACAGGTCAGGTTCGCTTGGTTGACGTGTTTAATTAAACGGGTTGAACACGTCAACCCAAAACCTAGTGTTGTTTCATGTGTCTTAAACTTCTCGGTTAAAATCATTTATGATATGTTGCTAGGCATCCCAACAAGTGGCAAAACCATATTACGATAAAAAGGTTCAACCGGGAACTTTAATCAACAAGCAAGTTGGCAACATGTACACGGCTTCTATATACGCAGCCTTTGCTTCACTCATTCATAACAAATATAGCTCTCTGGTAAACATCTTATTTCACATTTTCACACTTTAATGTGGTCTCATGAGTTTTCCCTAACTGATGGTTACAAAAAAATCTGAACTGATTCGTGCCTGTTACTTTTAGGACGGCAATCGGGTGATGATGTTCTCATATGGAAGTGGATCATCCGCTACAATGTTTTCACTCCATCTTTGCGAGGGAAAATCGCCTTTTAGTTTGTCAAACATTGCAAGGGTAATGAATGTTGATGAGAAGTTGAAGAGAAGGACCGAGGTATGCTTGTTTTACATTAAGTTAAGTTACTCAAATGATTTAAGTAATTCCCCAGCTGCTAAGGGCCAATGTTTTATTTTCAATAGAGTAGGTTTTGCAATACAAAAAGGGGTAGCGGCGCAACCTGTGGCCCGTTTACCTACGTATCACTTGTAATTGGTTGTCTTTGGTTTAATGAAATGCTAAATCTTTATTTAAAAAAAAAATTAAGATAAATTTTACGACTAACAAACTTATTTTTGCGCCGTGAGTGCAGCTTGCGCCAGAAAAATTTGTCCAACTCATGAAGGTGATGGAACACAGGTATGGAGGCAAAGATTTTGTGACAAGCAAAGACACTAGTCTTCTAGCGCCAGGGACCTACTACCTCACGGAAGTTGACTCCAAGTACAGACGGTTCTATGCAAAGAAGACCTCTGAGGTGCCTGCGTAACGCTCTTGACCTGTGAATGTAGCTAGTAGAACCATCTGGCTTGGGTCTCTTTTAAGGGTCTGGTTGGGCTTGGGGTGATATTGTAACTTATAAATAAAGATAAAAGACCGATAATTCCTTTCTCACTGTCGTTCGCTATATCTTTTCATTTTGACATAATGTCTTTATCATTAAATGTTTGATGAACCAAAACCGGACTGGCTTGGGACCAATGTCGATAAAGATGGTGCAAGTGGCTCTAAACCGGGCCGGTTTGTTGGACCTTGTAATTTGGTAACTTGTGTGCCCTGCCTCAGCCAGTTTTATACGTGCGGGGTTCGCAAGTCACCATATAACGATGTTAAAGATACAATGAAATAATTATAACAACAAATGTTTTTATCAATCATATCAATCCAAATGATACAATATCAATCCAAATGATACAACAATGAATATATAAAAGCCAGATCAATCATACATATGTAGAATAACAAAGGAACTAAGCTCATCATAACAACAATTATGGCGAATGTAGACAATGCAAAAAGAAGTCAAACTTGTAGGTATGATCAAGCAGCCTTCAGCGTCTTACGGCTAGGCTCAAACATGTACTTAATGAGCAAATCTTTAATGGGCAAAAGCTCTTTGGTACTGCTTGGAGCAATGATCAATGTAGCCTGCTCATTAAGAGTGAAGTTATTCCTAGTAAACTTTGGGTCAATGTAATCGCGATCCGTTCTGAAATCTTATTGTGGCTAATGCAGCCGGGGTTTGTGTAGTTGCATATCATGGTGAAATGCAAGGAGAAAAACACCAATCAAGACACACAATTAAAAAAAAAAAAAGAGCTCCCACGCCAGTAGGATTTCTGCCACCCCAAGGGGCAATGCCCGGAGAAAAAGGGGGAGGGGGTGGTCACGGTGGCATTTTGGGGCTTCCCTATAAGAGTATATGAATTTACTGAATGAATAATCACCATGTACATTGTCCTATTTATAATACCTCCATAGGCATGATCTAAGGGATTACAATTGACTAGCCTAAGACATAGCTACAAGTAAATGTTGTTTGACTAGAGCCTAAGACATAGCTACAAGTGAATGTTGTTTGACTAGAATTATTGACTAGAATTATAATTGCTATTACACCCCCGCAGTCGAATCGGGAGGCTGGCGAACGTTGAGACTGGAGCGAAAGTCATCGAACAGTATGCGTGGTAAGCCTTTGGTGAAGATATCGGCAACCTGGTAGCGAGAAGGCACGTGTAGGACTTGAACACACCCCCGTTGTACCTGCTCCCTGACAAAGTGAATATCCAGTTCAATGTGTTTCGTCCGCTGGTGTTGAACTAGGTTACCCGAAAGATAAATGGCGCTGACATTGTCACAGTACACGAGGGTAGCTTTGAGAAGAGGCTGATTTAATTCTAGCATCAGGTTACGAAGCCAACATATTTCAGAGACAACATTGGCAACTCCTTGGTATTCGGCTTCCGCACTGGAGCGTGAGACCGTCGGTTGTCGTTTGGATGACCAGGAAAGAAGGTTGTCACCAAGGTAGACACGGTAACCGGAGGTGGACCGACGGGTGTCAGGACAGCCGGCCCAGTCGGCGTCTGTATAGGCACGCAGAGAAATATTCGGGGCAGGGGTAAGATGAAGCCCGTGGTCGGACGTGCCCTGCAAATAGCGAATGATCCTCTTGAGAGCATTCCAATGATCGTCGGTGGGTGAGTGCATATGCATGCAGATTTGTTGCACTGCATATGATATATCGGGCCGCGTGAATGTAAGGTACTGTAATGCACCTGCCAAACTGCGGTAAGTAGTGGGATCATGAAATGGTGCGGAGGAGGTTGCACCAAGCTTTGAACCGGTGTCAACTGGAGTAGCCACTGGTTTGTAGGAATCCATGGATGCTCGGTGGATGATGTCATTGGTATACACCTGCTGAGATAAGAACATGGTGTCACCTGTACGCTTGACGGAGATGCCCAAAAAATGAGATAGCGAGCCCAAATCTTTCATAGCAAACTCACTGGACAATGATGTCATAATACGGCGGCGAAGGGTATCCGATGATGTAGTAAGAATAATGTCATCCACATAAATAAGAAGATAAGCAGTGTCTTGACCATGATGATAAATAAATAATGAAGTGTCAGACTTGCTTTGTGTTGTGACACCCGGCAATTTCTGGTTAACAATGTTGTCTAGATGAAAGTCTACCTTAGCGAGTCACGCGTATATTGTACTTAACTGGGTTAGTTAAGTCGTGTTATGGTTCGGGAACTATCAGTTTAGTATAGAGGATCATCGGATGATAGTCTAGAGGTTCATTAGATGTCAGTCCTTAACCAAGTGTACAAATGGTGACGATTCGTAGAATCGTCAGGTCATACGGAACATACAAGTCTCGAGTCCGGGAATTGGTGAACGAGTGTGAATATGTTTGTTTGCAAGTGTTATGTGTTTACAATCATTATGTGACTTGTCGGTATGTGAAAATGTGTTAACATATGTTAAAACGGGGTTTAACGCGCAAAATACACAGAACCAGCCCCTATATGCGATTAGGGGAGGCTAATCGCCTATAGGGTATGCATTTGGGGATCATTTCATGCGATTAGCAATGCTAATCGCGTATAGCTGCTGCACAATCGCGTGTTACGTGCTGGACGACTAAAAACGACTATAAATACAATACTTGACCTCCTAAACTTCATAATACCAACCCTAGTCGTCCCATAAACCGCCCCAACACACACACAACCTCTGGAACGTGATTTTGGATCAAAACACAAGGTTTCAAGCTTATTTCATCAAACCATCACAATCTAAGGTGTGATTCTCATCCATGAAATCTTTATAAACGTTTTTATTAAATCCCTAACGGTCCAGACCTGTTTTAAAACGTATGAGTCTTCTGAAAATCGTTAATAATCATTGTTAATCGGATTCTAAGTAGCATGCATGATGTATGTGGGTTTTCAATCAAAAGCTAGGGTTTTTATGATTCAAGATGGATGATTACATGTTATTAGGTTAGTTTCAGATTAATAATGATGGCATGATGATAGGATCTGAGAAATTGTTCATTAGGGTTATAGTTATGCATGTTAATATGATGTTTCATGCTATGTGTATTGTGTTTGGATTACATAGTTGCATGCAGGGCTGATAATACGAGGCAAAACGAAGGATTTTGGTTTAAACATGTTTGGTATAGTTGTTGGATTGATATTGGATGATTACACGCATTCTGGATCTGATTTGGAGTGTTAAACGCGCGAAAAACCGGAACAGCTGGGTTATTGGCGATTAGCAACCCTAATCGCCTATGTTATAGGCGATTAGGAGGCCAATCGCCTATAAAGATGCCCTAATCGCCTATATACCATGCAATTGGGGGCTAATTGCCTCTGTTACATGCAATTGTGATCCTAAATGCTAGTTAAGTCCTGAAATACATGTCTTATAGCCCTAATCGCCTATAAACTCAAGATTTACATGTCTTATGACCCTAATCGCCTATATTATATGCAATTAGCCTTCCTAAATGCCTGTTGACCAACCTAAATGCTAGTTGACTTTTCCTAATCGCGTGTACTGCTGCTGTAAGTGTAAATTAGCATTCCGAGACCCGATTTGACATCTAGGAACATGCTAGGAACCCCGTAACATATCTAATAACTTGGTAACATATGTTTGGATGTAATTATGTGATACGTGAACTACGTGCTATAACTTGTTGGACGTTAACGTATGTTAAGTGTGATTGCATGATTGTTTGTTTGGGAGCGTAAACATAACACGGGGGAGTCTCGGGTCACCAATGGGATGTCGAGTCTTGTACATTGGGTCAGTTAAACAGTCACGGTGTTTTCAAACGAACTTGGTTATGGTCTGGACATCTAGGGACTAACTAACCTGCGGGTTATTAGTCTAAGTACTTGTAACTATCATATGTTAGGTCGCCGCTTTACGGGACTAGCATAGCTGCTGAGTTTATTCGTGTTACGGAGTAACGCAACTTAAGGTGAGTTTACGGCCCCTCTTTTAACTGGTTTCACTTTTCGGGGGAGAAAATATGTGTTAAAACTTATGTTTGGTAACTACTGTCATACTATGGGTTTCTATTGTTTACTATACGATCTTTGGAAGTCCCAGGGGGAACCATGAATGTGCGGGTTAGCACAACGGGGAAATGTGAATAGCGCTATTGGGAGTGACCAACCCCGCTCGTCGACTTGGAGGGTCGGCGGGTGCATATTGTCTCAAACAGGAACAACAGGTTACTACATCGGGCACGACATCTGGTTTGCGAGTTAGTAATGGTTTTCCAATCGTGATAGTAACAAAACATACGCCTAGCTAGCGTACTTTGGTTTTCGATTTGTTATAGTATGGACAGGTTGAACTTGGTACTTGGATTACAAAACCTGTAAACTGATGACCGCGGTCGTCACGGGTCATGCAAAACCTAAATAACCTAGGTAGCTAGGGTAAGTAGGGTATCGAATCCAAGGAGCATGTGGTTAGCGTCACACTAGCGGTTTGTTTTAGATTTAAACGAACTTGTAAACTAATTACTTACTCAAAAATGGATTTGTTTTTTTACGATTATAAAAGCAATGACCATTCCAGGATCCGTTTTCCCTAAACACTTATGTAAAAGTTGTCCACTAGAAAGAGTTACATAGACATAACTCGTGCATAAACAATTGTTGTGATAAAAGGGAACGAAGTACTCGGATTATATTAATGCGAGGTTGTTTCCCGATGACCAATTAATCAATTAACCAACCCAAATCCTACCCGCAATATCTTGGTTGTTAGCAACACCAAGAACGTACGATTAAGACTAAAAATTGATAAAGTAATTAACAACTACAAACAATCATTCAAACACCACAATAATCAAGCAAACATACATAGATTATCATTCTAGAAATTCATAGGAACATACATAAGAGTTCAAGAAAAACTTCACCAAAGAATGGTCACCAAGAGTTCTAGCCAAGCATAGGATGGAGAAGATTGGAAGATTGGCCCTTGAAGATCTTGGATGATGATGATGATATGGAATGGATTGAGATGATGAAAAACCCCCAAAAATCGCCTCCTTAATCGCCCAAATCGCCCTAAGGCGGCTGGTTAAGAAGTTAGGGTTGCAAGACCAATTTTCGGGTGTTTTAAAGCTTTTTGCGTCAGACCCCACCGTACCCCTACGGTAGGGGCGTAAGGTTACGGTGGGCAGTTTCGCAAATTTCTTGTTTTCTTCATAACTTCTTCGTTTCAACTCCGTTTTCCTCCATTTTTGCGGCCACGTCTTCGTATTTCCGCCCTCTTTCACATCATCAAATAATATCTTAATTTATAATCCATGTGTTTTCTCTAAAATTAAATCAATCCTCCGTAGTTTCTCCCATGTGCTTGATTCTTCAAGATTTGGCTTGTAATTTCGCTATTTTAGCACATAAAGCTTGTCACTCCTCATTCTCGGATAAGTACCTAACTCCGGATAAATCTACACATAACACACATTAAAAATACCAAATTAAACTATATAAATGTGATGCATCCGGCATCGCATCACACCCCCACACTTATCTTTTTCAGTCCCTGAAAAACTCTAGAAAACATTTTTATCAATAAACATAATTTGGTCTTTTCTAGGGCTCTCGCTTAAGGTCCAAAATCATACCTCATTTGTGACAAGCATTAGATGTGTTAATTCAACAAGCTCAATATATATATTTTCCAAAAATAAAATTAACTAGATTAAATTTAACATTCTCTTGAACTCATTTATATGCAACACACCCCTCGCAATCATCACTCCTCTCGGTATAATTTATGGACTAGCAAAAGATGTGCTAGTATTATTCACTCAAAGACCAAAACTGAAACTTGTTAATATAAACTTGTATAACAATCAAACTTAGTAAAAATACACATATATGTCAAGGACTTATGGGTTTTGGGCTTTGGGTAAAGGTAGGAAAATGTGGGTAAAAATGGCTAAAATAAAAATGTGGTGAAACCGAACTTCGCTCTTGATCCTTTATTTGAACAACTACTAACTATAAACATGTTGAATAACTCGACTTACAACATCAAACATCTACATATATATATATATATATATATATATATATATATATTTTCATTTCATTTTTTTCTTCTTTTTTTTCATTTTTTTTTCATGAAGTAATAAATAAAATATACAAACATTCACTTTGGATCTCAGAAAAGTTTGATAAAATTGTTGGATGGTTGGTTGAAATATATGGTTTTGACAAACGAACGGTTTAGGCTCAAAGTTGGCGACTAATGGTTCTATTTTGGGTAAACATGGTATAGCACATAAATTGGTGTAAACGAAAATGGTATCCTAATTTGCCTTTAACATTTAGTGCATATTCACATAGCATGTATCAAATCACACAAGTTTTGTAACAAAGTAACAGTGGCCTACACTCTGCAAATGAAATATATATATGTATGTGCTCAAATGTAAGTAGGCTCAAAATCTCACCAAAAGTAGGAATAAGGTTACCGATATGTGCATATAATTGTTTTCACTAGCTTGCTAAACTTAATCATGTAATTCTAACGTTTTTCTTAAAAATACTTGTTGAAAACGGTTCATATTACCTATCACAAATTAAACCATGATTAAGAATCTATAGCAAAAACAACCCAAAATTGACCGTGACAAAATTTTAAATGTTTGTTTTTCTTAGTAAAAAAAATTTTCAAGGACTATTTTTCCCCACCCCCACACTTGAACATTACATTGTCCTCAATGTAGAAATGGTAATTAAAACACACAAAAACAAACATAAGGACAAGAACAACTCCCCTTTTGATATGATGATGTCTCGGAGTCGCCATGTCCAAATCTTCACCTTGATTGTATAGCATTTCATTCGCAATCCAAAGTGGTTAAGGTGCACGAACTAAAAATAAACACTAAAACACGATGCACAAAATGTTAAACATGCCAATCTACAATTTTCAATCCGTGTTTGCTCGAATGGAGATTGAGTACGAGCAAAAGTGCAATGTTATGAAAATAGGAGATTGACAATAAAAGGGAAAGTAGTTGAATGAAATGGAAAGACATGTTTGGTTATTATTGAACTTTTTTTTTTTTTTTTTATAACCGGCCAAAAATTTTCAGACCCCACCGTATGGTACGGTAGGTACCGTACTATACGGTAGCACCTGGGCACAAAATTCTCACCGTAAGGCAGTCCTGAACTACCGTTGGTTTCATTGTTTCCACCGTACGTTACGATTCCTACCGTATCTTACGGTAGGACCTGGCCTTTTTTTTTACTTGGCCGCGGGTAACCCAAAATCGCTCCAAACCTGTCCGAAAACATCCAAATCAAGAACAAACACCTACCACTTACCTTGGCATCCATCTTGCGCCCACTTCGCTCGTCCGTGAACCTACAAAACACTCAAAACACACAAACACACAAAAACGCCACAAATACAAAAAACACACAAAAATAAAATTTAAATTTGGGGTGCCTCCCAAAAGCGCTAAGTTTTTATGGGTCTTCAGCCGGACCTTACCTCATATATTCTTCAAGGTGGTCTCAATGCACACTTGCCTACCGAGTTTCCAATGTATGCTCGATAGTTAACACGCCAAATAAACAGTTGTTTAAAGATTGGCGTGTGAATTGGGTGCTTTGGATTGTTGGGGAAGAACCATTTCACTAGCCTTTGTCCGATGTCATGCAATCTCACCTTCCTAATGTTTGCTTTTGAATCTACATCTTGCACCTTTTTTATGAAGTTAATCGGTGTGGGATGAGACTTGTGAGATTCTTGAGTAAGACTTGTGACACCTGCATCAATAACAACAACAACCTCTTCCAAATGTAACTTTTCTACAAGCGAAAGATTTGGCGTGGTATTACTTTCCACAACCTCGTCCTTATCTTGAGAATAGTTTCTAATGTCATCGGGCAAGGGTGAAAGAGATTCGTTTATGTTGACCCTCATCGATAACATTTTGCATTTAAAATTTAAATAGCGAATTCTTTGACAATTTGGTAGGTTAGGCGTTGATAGCGACTCCTCGATCTTAACTAATTTTTCTTCTATTCGAGCTAGTCGCTTTTCCTCCTCACTTTGATATGTAACATCTACACATTCATGGGAAGGAACTTGATATTGAGCTTGAGAATAACCTGAAGAAAAGTATAATTGTGAGTTTTCATAATAATAATAATCATTCTCCTGGTTATCTGTGAAACGTGTCTCTTTATAGTCATAGTCATAGTAACTATGATAGTCTTCTTGACATGGAGTTGCCCGATACCCAGATTTCCACATTTCATCCCAATATTCTGAATCACTCCAAAATATTGGGCAATCATCATCTGTATGCACTTGTCCACAACAAAAGCAATGTGGATCTACCGATGGTAAGGGTTTTGGACAATCTTGACAATCTTTGGTCCAGTGAGCGAAACTTCCACAACTATAACATGGTTCGAACTCGTCATCGACCCAATTCATCTTGTTCTAAATCTGCAAGTAAAAACCTGCACAACTAGAACACCCAAAGTGAAATCTAAAAAAAAAAAAAAAAAATTAAATAACACTTTTATACATCCCCTTTTTTTTTAATTTTTCTGATTTACTATTTTTTTTTAAAATACAAACAAACAATCAATGTAATACCAAGCGCACTAGCTCCCCGGCAGCGGCGCCATTTTGATGACCGCGGTCGTCACGGGTCATGCAAAACCTAAATAACCTAGGTAGCTAGGGTAAGTAGGGTATCGAATCCAAGGAGCATGTGGTTAGCGTCACACTAGCGGTTTGTTTTAGATTTAAACGAACTTGTAAACTAATTACTTACTCAAAAATGGATTTGTTTTTTTACGATTATAAAAGCAATGACCATTCCAGGATCCGTTTTCCCTAAACACTTATGTAAAAGTTGTCCACTAGAAAGAGTTACATAGACATAACTCGTGCATAAACAATTGTTGTGATAAAAGGGAACGAAGTACTCGGATTATATTAATGCGAGGTTGTTTCCCGATGACCAATTAATCAATTAACCAACCCAAATCCTACCCGCAATATCTTGGTTGTTAGCAACACCAAGAACGTACGATTAAGACTAAAAATTGATAAAGTAATTAACAACTACAAACAATCATTCAAACACCACAATAATCAAGCAAACATACATAGATTATCATTCTAGAAATTCATAGGAACATACATAAGAGTTCAAGAAAAACTTCACCAAAGAATGGTCACCAAGAGTTCTAGCCAAGCATAGGATGGAGAAGATTGGAAGATTGGCCCTTGAAGATCTTGGATGATGATGATGATATGGAATGGATTGAGATGATGAAAAACCCCCAAAAATCGCCTCCTTAATCGCCCAAATCGCCCTAAGGCGGCTGGTTAAGAAGTTAGGGTTGCAAGACCAATTTTCGGGTGTTTTAAAGCTTTTTGCGTCAGACCCCACCGTACCCCTACGGTAGGGGCGTAAGGTTACGGTGGGCAGTTTCGCAAATTTCTTGTTTTCTTCATAACTTCTTCGTTTCAACTCCGTTTTCCTCCATTTTCGCGGCCACGTCTTCGTATTTCCGCCCTCTTTCACATCATCAAATAATATCTTAATTTATAATCCATGTGTTTTCTCTAAAATTAAATCAATCCTCCGTAGTTTCTCCCATGTGCTTGATTCTTCAAGATTTGGCTTGTAATTTCGCTATTTTAGCACATAAAGCTTGTCACTCCTCATTCTCGGATAAGTACCTAACTCCGGATAAATCTACACATAACACATATTAAAAATACCAAATTAAACTATATAAATGTGATGCATCCGGCATCGCATCACAAACTCACCAGCATTTTTGTGCTGACGTAAACTTGTACATGTTTTCTCAGGTCGCTAAGGTAGCACAATGGAACTAGGGCGCACGCGTCTGCACGGCGTCTAGTTAGGATTGCATGGTTTTCAAACGTTGAACACTTGGTTTATTTTGGATTATGTTTTGAATAAGCTTCCGCTGTGATTGGGGATTTTAAACATTGTTTTTTTGAAATTGCATTATGTTCATTTAGACTTGTTTATTGTGATCGTTGGTTTGGATCCTGGTTTGTCATACGCCTCGCGGTAAAACTCTGCAAGTGGATTTTGAGGGTGTGACATGTGTGAACCCCTGCAATAAGACAAAGTCAGTAAAACGTTGGTACCAGGCTCGTGGAGCCTGTTTCAGACCATAGAGGGACTTCTTCAATTTGCACACGTGACCAGGGAAACGGGAGTCCCGAAACCCCATGGGTTGATGCATAAAGACTGTTTCCTCCAAGTTTCCGTGAAGGAAGGCATTTGTGACATCAAGCTGGTTGATGGCCCAAGAGCGAGAGAGCGCCAAAGTAAGTATGAGCCGAATCGTTGCCGGTTTGACAACCGGGCTGAAGGTGTCTCCACAGTCAATACCCACCTGTTGACTGCGACCATCACAAACTAACCGAGCTTTGTATCGTTCCAAGCTGCCATCGGAACGGAACTTGTGTTTAAATAACCACATACACTGTATAATATTCATGTCTGGTTGCCTTGGTACTAACTCCCAAGTCTCATTTTTAATAAGTGCACTAATTTCATTTGTCATGGCAGCAAGCCATTCGGGCGTGGTCAGGGCAACCTGAGGGGACTTGGGAATAGGTACAATGGTAGTGGTGTGGAGGTTAAAGTGGTGTTTTGGTTTAGATATACCGTCCATGGCGCGAGTGCGCATAGTACGAGCCGGTGGTTGTGGGTCAGAGGTGGTTGTGTGCTGGGTTGCTGGTTCAGAGGTGGTAGTGGGTTGTGGGTTTGACGGTTGGGAAGGAGGGGATGAGTTAGGTTGATGGGATTGAGTATGGACTGGAGATGTGGGCTAGATGGGAGAAGAGGATTGGGCCAGGGGAGGCACGGTAGGAGAGTAGCTGGTAGATGGGCTAGGTGTGGGCCTGGGACGTCTCGAGTAGGTAATAGTTGGTGGGGAGTTGGGCTGTGGGGGAGCCGAAGGAGTGTGTTGGGTTGGCTGGGTCATGGGTGGTGAGTCTGGTGTGGGCCGTAGGTGATCCCAAAGTAGCGGATGAGGACCGCTATCAAGGAAGTCATAGGATGTGGGTTGTGTGGGGAGAGTAGTGGAAAAAGGGAATATTGTCTCTTCGAATTGAACATGTCGAGAGACAAATGTGGAATTTGTGGTGAGGTCTAGGCATCGGTAGCCACGGTGGTTGGGTGGGTAACCAAGGAAGACACAAGGTTTGGACCGATTGGCAAGTTTGTGAATGGTGGTGGAGGGTATGAGAGGGTAGCATAGGCACCCGAACACACGAAGGTGTTCATAGGTGGGATCACACTTGTAGAGATGGGAGGTGGGAGATAGAAATTTGGTGTGTTTGTTGGGAATGATGTTGAGGAGGTACGTGGCGGTTTCAAGGGCGTGATGCCAAAAGGATGGTGGCAAGGAGGATTGGGCAAGCAGAGAGCGTATCATATTATTTATTGTTCTAATTTTACGCTCCGCTTTACCATTTTGGGAAGACGTGTATGGGCAGGAGAAGCGAAAATGCATTCCCTAGAGATGACAGAAATTGTGAAACAACTTATTGTCATATTCCTTGCCGTTATCACATTGAAATTGTTTTATTTTTCCACCAAACTGGGTGGTGATGTAATTGTTAAAAATAGTGAAAATTGAAAATACACTGGATTTGTTTGTTAAGGGAAAAGTCCAAAGAAAATTTGTAAAGTCGTCCAAAAACAATACATAATAACGGTGACCCCCGGTGCTAGGCACGGGGGATGTCCAAAGGTCACTGTGAATTATATCAAAAGGTAAATGAGTACGATTACATGAATCAAAAAATGGCATGCGTACACTTTTGCCAAAAACGCACGCTTGACACAAAGTTTTGTCATGTTTATTACGTGTACTAGAAACAGATAAAGGTAAAGAATGCAATGTAGATGAGCTCGGGTGCCCAAGGCGTTGATGCCAACGGTCTTGAGTGACAGCGACAAAAGTAGTGGAGGTTGATTTAGTGGGAAGTGGTGCTGTCAATGGGTAGAGATCACCCGAGCTATTGCATCGACGGAGGTGCTCCTTGGTCTTGAGATCCTTTACAGTAAAACCGAAGGGATCAAATTCAATGGATAATAAGTTATCCGTGGTAAGTTTTCGGACTGAAATAAGGTTTTTAACAAGTTGTGGGGCATAAAGGACATTGTTTAGTTTAAAAGGTGGGAAGGGCGGTGGAAGGGTTATGTTGCCTTGACCAATCACGGGAATAGTCATACCGTTACCCACGACAATAAACTTGTTAGTGCAAGTATTAAAAGAAGACGAGAAGTTATTACCTTGGGGGTTTTTCATGTGGCCAGAAGCCCTGGTGTCCATGAATCCTTGCGGGTCCTGTTGAGCAGGGTGGAGAGTGATATCCATGAAGAAAGAAGAGGAGGTGGGTTCGAAGAAAGAAGAAGGTGGCGGAATTGTGGTGGTGGCGGAATTG
The DNA here is from genome assembly GCA_030844895.1 of Ambrosia x helenae. Classification (NCBI taxonomy): domain Eukaryota; kingdom Viridiplantae; phylum Streptophyta; class Magnoliopsida; order Asterales; family Asteraceae; genus Ambrosia; species Ambrosia x helenae. The sequence goes on along the minus strand of CM061227.1, from coordinate 18,633,061 downwards.
GTCAAGGAGCCAGGAACTCTCTTGATACCATATAAGAGTATATGAATTTACTGAATGAATAATCACCATGTACATTGTCCTATTTATAATACCTCCATAGGTATGATCTAAGGGATTACAATTGACTAGCCTAAGACATAGTTACAAGTAAATGTTGTTTGACTAGAGCCTAAGACATAGCTACAAGTAAATGTTGTTTGACTAGAATTATTGACTAGAATTATAATTGCTATTATTCCCCTTCCCTTTACTACGCCCACTCCTTGTGGTCTTAGTTGTTAGTAGTGCTTACAACAATACATTTTCTTCATTTAACGACCTAGAAAATAAAAACAACAATACATTTTTTTTCCACTTGACAACCTAGAGAATAAAACAAAGAGAAATTAGTTAAGTGAAAATGTGTTAAAAGGTCTATCACAAACTTGCAATAGTTAGCATGTATATTTTACAACTGAACAACTATATTTAAGGCTAGCTTTAACAACTAAAGATATCATCTCCCATTAGAGTTTTACACTTGTTTTTTGAGCTAAAAAAAGATGGTTTCCTCTATCTTTTTCGCTTAGACTTTAAAGTGGTTACAGAACTCGAATCCAAGTTGTGCCAATTTCTTTTCCTTTGATTTATAAACCAATTGTTAATTTGCTTGAGTTGTAGCCCTGTTTCTTCCACCAATTTCGCCTTTTCATCTTCCTGTAAATAGTGTTTTTCTCACAACATAAAATTACAATATATATGGAAAGTAAGTTTTCTTTTTTATATTACTTAGTGATGTTTCATTTGATCATTTATTTTGATTTTTCTCTAATGAACTGCGTTTGTTTGATTTATATATAAAAAATCTAAATATGCAGCTATGTTTAGTTTTTTAAAATTGCGATATAAATGATTGAAAACAACGTTGTATTCAAAATAAAATATTTTTATTTCATAACTATGCCGAGTACCGATATCATACTGTTTGGATACCCACCAAACATCGGTGTCGGCACCGGTATTTATTATATGGTTTCATGCGTTTTATCGGTACCATAACAAACTGAACCGATGCCAAACAAACCAAATCACTAACATAAAATTTTACATTAAATTGCTTAAATAATAATATATTTAACCGATGAGAATATTTTTTTAAAATATTTATTGCTTACAGTTGGATATGGCCATTTGGAATGTTGTTGCCACCACTCTTTGAGAACAGAAGAAGTGTTTCCAGGTAATTTTCCCGCTCTTCTCTTTCTGAGTATTTCCTCTCTTACATCCTCTATTTTGGATCTAAATCCCTAAAAGTCAAGCAAGTTAAAATATTAAACAAATGTTAGGATCAAATCAAACAAGTTATAACTTGCAAATGATGCAAATAGCTAGGGTAATTGTTATTACCCTACTTAAAGTAATAATAATTACTCTAGTTATTCGTATAATTCACATACTCTCCCCGTCTCAATTTAGATGTCATAGGCCCACAAACACACATATTAAGAAATCTTTTGTTTGTATGTTGTAAAATGACAATAATATCATCAAATCTTTGATTGTGTTTTGTGTTTTATGGGCAAAACTGGAAATTGCATTTTTATTTTTAAAAATGAACATTTAATTTGGGACAACCAAAAATAGAAAGATGGACATATAAATTGGGACGGAGAGAGTATTAATTAACCCCTTTTTGTGTACGAGATCCTACCCCTATATCTAGTCACAAGACTAACGAATATGTGAGTTGCATAAGTTTTGTAAGAATAGGTGGTTAACAAAAAGAATTGCAAGCATTTCATTGATAGGACCAATGAATTTAAGCCTAATATTTCGTTTGGGGCAAAATAAATTCACCACTTTTGCTTGCCACCCGATGAAATACTAAATTCTTTGTTAGAAAAGACATGAATTCGCTGGTCCTATTAGTGAAATGCCTATTTGTACAATGGTTTTCAAATAGCGATTTGCTAAACCACTAAGTCCTATAAGATTTAAGTGCACGTAGAATTTAGCATAGACCTGTTTGAGTTCAATTTTCAATTCTTGACGAACTCTTTCTATTAAAGTACGTTCGGATTCAGTAGGGAGAAGAGGACCAAAGCCGGACATGTCACCAGACTGATCTGATGAAAAATCCATTTCCATCTCATCTTCACCACCATCTGACATTGTTGCTCCTGATCCTTCTCCTAGTTTTACTCCTGAAAATAATTAAAAACCTTCGATAAAGATTGGTAAGGTTTATTTAAGAAAAAGTAAGTTTTTTTAAAGGTTTATTAGTGTTTTTCAAGTTATTCCAACTTTAACTTTGGGTCTTATTTTGACCCTATATGATGTTGGTTTGAAAAATACATAAACTATAAAATTCACAAGTTTAATGTCTTCTTTGTCCAAGTATATATATAGCATTTTACCTATATTTTATACTTCATGTTTCATAGTTGTGATTCCTATAACTTATAAAATTAAAAGTTCATATGGCAATGTGTTAAGTTGTGCATGATTGTTGAAAAACAAATATAAAAGAAAGTTTAAATAGTGTGCTATAGATTTTTGTTAAGTGTGTTCAACTTGTATACTGGTGTGCCGTATGTCAAAGTAATGATTATGCCTTGTAAAAAGAATAAAATTTGCTTAGTGTTCTAAAATGTAGAAATATGGCAAAACACATTTTCTATATGTTATGATTTCTAAAAGGCATAACAAATTAACAATCACACCATTCCAACAAAAGATTTAGAGAGATCAATCCGCCTTAATATATCACTTGTTAATTATCGGTTCCTTGATATGTTTTTTGATTATTCCTTAACTAATACACATAGCAAGTTACATGAATCAAATGAATCAACAAGCTTCTTTTTCACTTCATTACATTTTATATACTATTAATTTGTCCCACATATTAGAAATTATAAGGTTAGAACGTTATTGAACCTGGTTAACGACCGGAGTTCAATGACGAAGGCCAGCTTCATCTTTTGAAGCTACAATACCGGTCTAGAGGTCAACTAGTGTGGACAAAGAGAAAATGACATTAAGTTGTAGGATGGAAAGTCTAACAATGGACCGTTGTACATAAATTGCGAAAATGAGTACTAACTAAACCTAGCCCAGCTCGCTTTGTCTTAGGTTCAAGTTACTAAACTTGTTTACACTTTTCAATCCTGGTTCAAGTTGTACTTGAGTGAGATACTCAATTCTTAATTTATAGAGATGAGCTATCTCCTTAGAGCATTCATAGTAGGATCTTCATCTCCATCTTTAATTATACTAAACATCAGCACATTCTCTCTCTTTTTTAATTAAATAATAAATTTTTTATACTTTTATCATTACCTTTTATTTATCCTCCACTCATGACTACTTTAAAAAGTATTAAAAGTTATAGAGGGCGAATAGTGCTCCTCCAAATTTACTGATGAACAAAAAATTTTCCTGGTGGAAGCGTTAGTGCCCCTTATGCAAAGCCTCGACTCGCTTGTGGGCCGGCCACTCTCGCGTTAGCGTGGACCAGGTTAAGACAACATAATCTGACCAATGTAGAATGGCTAGGGTTCTAAGGGGTTGTGATGACCTTTGCAACAACATAAAAAATCACCTTTCGAAAAAAAATATAAACATAGAGAATCAAATGTGAATGCTTTGAGTTTGTTATTTGAGGGATGTGAAACATAGATGTATACGGAGAGAAAAGAAGGGAAACTTTCAAATTTGAGTGATTTGTGAATTTAGGGCTGGCATAACAGTTTACACGAACCTGTTAAGACACGAACCGGTTAAGACACGAACACGAAACTTGTAAACACGAACACGACATGAAATCTAATCGTGTCATTTTTTCAAACACGAATCCGTGCATAACATGTTAACACGATAAGACACGATAAGGAACACCTAGTAAAATAATTTAACACGACAAGACATGATAAGACATGATAAGACACGACAAGACATGATAAGAAACATGATAAGACACGATAAGACATGTTAAGACACGTACACGATAAGACATGAACACGAAATAGGTGAACACGAACACGACACGAAAATAAACAGGTCTTAACGTGTCGACCAGTTATAGACACGAAACCTGTCAAGGTCAAACAGGAAACCTGTTAAAATCGTGTAGGTTCGTATCAGGTTATCATGTTCGTGTCTAAATTGTCAGCCCTATTTGTGATGGGCAACGTTTTAAAAACTGGTTTTTTAACTATACTGGATAGGACTTAGAAATGGTTCAACCGTATTATATCGGGTGGTTTAACCGGATTGACGAATTAACCCTACAATTTTATAAATACAACTTTAACTCAAAAAAAATATAATAGTACATGATTTTGTAATAAAAAATAATAGTCTAAAAGTGAATCCATACTAAAAAAAAGTTCAGAAGTACACAATTTTGAACAAAATTGTTTTTATATAAAATGGTATAATTAGTTTATATCATTATAGTGTCGAATCATGAACGCATCGCTTAAAAGATAAAATTTATTATCGTTGTCATCCTCATCAATAAAAGTATAACTATTTTCATTTTTCACATTATTTAATAAAAGTTTTAGTTACCAATAATCAAAATATACTAAATTTATCTAAGATAAGTAACATATATACCACGTAACATTGTCTTTAAGAAACCGGTTCATGTTCTTTTCACTTAACATGATATCTATATCATCATTATGGGCCAATAAAAAGTGTTCTTTGTATTTGATTCTAGCGTGTTCTTTGTATTTGATTCTAGCCCTATGAATCACAATGCCTAGTTTTATAATTAAAAAGTATGAAAAGAAATTTAAATTTGACACTCCATTTTTTTTTCATTTCTAAATTTAGTTTTCAGATATATAGCCTTTTGATCCTTTCTATTCCTACTCATGTTTAACCAATTTTTTTCTTTTCTTTTGTTAAATCGTTTCCTAAACTCTGTTGTAAAACAAGGTTCGAAGGTCGAGTACTCCCCGAGTAATCGCTACAAGGTAGGTTGCCGAGGACCGAGTACCCTACGCCTAGGCCGAGTACTCCCCGAGTACTCTCCGACTAGGCCGAGAACTCCCCGAGTACTCCCAACTCTGACTAGGGAGCGCCTACCGACTTTTGCAACCATGATTCTAAATCCTAAATAATATACAACTCCATATAACTCAAATCTTTCATTCATCTTTAATCCAAAAATCAAAAATCATGATTAAAAACTATTAGGTGGCCGTAATTCATTCACTCCAACAACTCAACTAACTCCACCTTTCGGCACCTAATTACACTTTTTTTAAAGGCCCCTAACTTATATTAAAATTATATACCTAAAAATTTGACAAGATAATTAGAATAGAGTTTAATTCGTGGTCCTACATATCACCCACCTTGACAGTGTGTGCGATGGAATTGGTGACTGGAACAAAGTTGGACCAGGTGATTTCTTTTTAACCGCTAAATTTGCATATCATGAGAATTAAATAATCAATCCTCTAAAATTATGTCACTCTAAATCTTATCTAATTCATCAACACCACTGGGCTATTCCCATGGATTGAGGTGATAATTACTTATGTAAATTTATAACACCACAAAACTAATAGTAGCTAATGTCATCTACTTGATAGTTTTGAGTTAACATGTTTTATCCATTTAAAAAGGTAATTTATATAGGGTACTTTGAATTATATTATTATGTCATAGTTAGACATAATAGGAGTGTTCACGATTTTGACCGTTTTTAGTCAAACCGCGAGCCAAACTACTAGTAACGTTTTTTTTAATTATTGAAACCAAAATCGAACCGTCGAACTTTAAAACCGAACCATTATTAAATCATTGGTTCGTGTGTGGTTTCACGGTTTAAGTTTTATTGAGGCCTTTAACAATTTAAGAACTTGTATAAACAACATGAAAATCAAAGTGGGAACAAAATCATTTAAAGCTTGTTAAACAATTTCATTGAATGAAAATAAAATGGGAACAAAGCTATTAAAGCTTGTTAATAATTCCGGCAAAGCCGATGATCTCCAGCTCAGCTGGTTTGAAGTGAGAGGGTTTACCTCTTTAGAGGCGTAGAGGGTTTTCGCCCGGGGTTGATCACAGGTTCGATTCTCGTCCATCGAAAAATCATACCCATTAAGGTTGAAAGAGTCTGGCGTGTGGGAGGACTCGAACTTGTGCCCCAAAGATTATTAGGACTAGGATTTTACCATTGAAATATGCCTTTAAAAAAATAAAAATAATTCGGCAAATACCATAAAAAATCAATATACTTTTTGTTTTTTTTTTTCTAATAAAAGTCTCAACTTTTGTTTGGATATAAAAAACGAACATACTTTCTATTTTGTTTCATAAAATTCTTTTAACAACTTTTTGCATAAAAAAACCCAACATATTTTCTACTCTTCAATCATACAAGTCCCTTTAATTTTAAATCTGAAAAAAAAAATCTCTAAACTATGATCAGATAAAATTATGATAACTGTATTTGACATATTATAATTGCTTATTTATCAAATTTTTAACGATTTTAAAGTTATACAAACCTCTTTATTTATTTTTTTAGTTCATTTTATTTTGAGTTATGTCACCCACACTCATGTATTTTTATTGTATTGTTTTCTGTTTTCTGAATAAACTTATTAAATTTAAAATAAAAAAGTATTGACCAACGTTTGTCATATGTTCAATTTAAAACATTAATTCATCTCAATTCTTTTCTTGCAAACCATTAATAAGTAACAAAAAACTATGTACAATTTTGTTTAGATTTAACGTTTGGATAGACTTTTATATACAAAAAGTTGCTAAGGAAATTTTATGAAACAAAATAGAAAGTATGTTGGGTTTTTATGTACAAAACAAAATAGAGGGACTTTTATAAGAAAACAACGGAAAGTATATTGTTTTTTTTTTATATTTAAACCATGAATAGTTTTGAAAAATATATTGAAATCTTACAGTTTAGTCTGGTTAATTTTGTATGGCTTGACATTTTTGAAACAGTAAATCAAACAATTTATTACGGTTTGAAAATTTTGAAAACGACCGATCAAAAGATAACAAAAAATTTTTAACCATAAAAGTATAAAACCAAACTAATATTTGTTAATTTGAACTGAATACACATGACACATCACACATGTACGTCTATGTAATTGTGTAATATGAAGAGAAGGGGTTACTTTATTTTTTTAACGGCGAATTTCTTGCTTTTTGTGAAATTGAGACTTGAACTCAACACCAAGGTTACTAAAACACAATAGTATACACATGGATGACACATGTACGTCTGTGTAATATGAAGAGAAGGGGTTACCAGTGATAGCTTGTAAGTTGTGTTCAATTTCACGGCAGGCCATGACAGCCTCCACAGCATCAACTCTGACATGTTCTTGCAGCCTATCTTTAAACGCACATAAAACCACCAAATACTGTGTCTGTCCCATTCATGCAATTTACGTAAATTAAAGGTGAAAAAATTAAACTAAATTAACTACAAAAGAAAATTAAATAAAGAGATGTCTGGACTGCCAACAACTATATTGGTAAATTTATAAAACAGTAAATGATGATAGAAAAGGTTACAGTAATGATACTATATTAATAATTATCTTAATATTTAAACTATTGATAGAATAATAGAGGTTACAATAACAATAGTGATCATAAATTATTGGTGATTATCTTAATACCCAAATTAATCTTTAGGATCGAAGAATTATTAAATTAATTAACAGAATTTTTTTTTGCAGTAAATTAACAAAAATTGAAATTATAAGCAAGGAGGTGTTTGGCTAGCCATCAAGCTTTGGTATTTTCTCAAAGAATTTAAAAACCCATAAAATGTGAATTATATTTCCTAGTATATTAAGAGGGTGTTTGGGATTACGTTTTGAATCTGATTTTTTGGTTATTGCGTTTTCAAAACGCAGATAATCAGTTTTTAGTGTTTGGATTGCGTTTTGAAAACGCAGATAATCATTTTTTAGACTACGAAAACGCAATAATCTATAAGCAGTTTTACCCCTGTTTTTTCAAAAATCAAAACGCATAATCTGTTTTGAATAATCAATCCCAAACACCCCCTAAATAACTAAAATCAGAGATAGTACAACGAAAAATACAATAAAAAAGCTAACATAAAACGTAAAAAATAAAAACTATCTTACTATGTACTCAAACTAAAGAAAAATAATAACGTACCAAGAAATTGTCAAGCTCGTGGCGATCTTGAGGGGAATCAAGTTGGCGATGGAGGTGGTCCGAGGTGTAACGAAGGAGGAGATGGTGCGAGTGCGAGAGTTGCGCGTCGATAAGGGGTAGTTGGTCGATAGGAGTGGCAACACGAAGACACCCTACATGTGCGGAAAGAATATGTTGGTAGAGAGGGTGGTTGGCTATCTCTACCTTCATTTGGCGGTTGTGATCACCTGTGGTAACCATCATTCCTAGAGCTTGATCTTGCATATTATTATGTAAAGAAAAAATAGACGCAAATGTTGGAAATTAAGTATGTAAAAGCAAAATAAAGATGTAGGGTTTTGAGGACCACTTGTGCATTAAAGAAGCATATGGCCAGCCATAGAAAGCAACCTCTCTTCTTTTTTTTTTTCTTTTTTTTTATCCTTCTTTTTTAGACAGGAGAGAGAAAGACAGAGGACAGGTTTTTAGGGATTAGAGACCAAATAATTTTTTTGTTCACATATAGGAAAGCTTTGTATATTATTCTAACTTATGGTAGTTTTTTCAAGGCTGCTCGGAGTGGGGGCGGGAAGGGGGGAACACCACCGTCAGGTGGCGTGGAGAGGGGCAGAGAAGTGAGGGCGGGGGTTGCTTGGCGTGGGGGGTGTTGACTGCCACTTGGTTGACTCTGATTGGTGGAGGGGTATTGTTACCGTTTGAAAAAAAAATTAAAATATAACCGTTGGTATCAAACGGTCAAATTTTTTTTTATAAATTACCCCCTTTTCACTATAAAACACTCACTTTATCTTATTTCTTCACAATTTTTATACACTTCTTCAACCATTTTTTTACAATTCTTCATATATTTTTCATACTACTCATCCTTCTTCAACAAAAAATGAACCCATACAACCGAGGCTTTGACCCGAACAACCCATACGCGTACATCCCAAACCCGAATACACCACCGGTTCGCCCGATCCCAAACCGTTCACCCATTCCTTCACCTTGTCCCGACTACGCGGGTTATGCGGGTTTCATTAGTGGGCAAATTTATCCTAATTTCCCATTCAATGATTCTCTCGTTCCTTCGCAACTTCCTTTAACGCAAACCGTACCCGAAACACAACCCCAAAATGTTGCGGGATCATCTTCGGGTAAACCCCCCCGCAAAAAGAAGTCACAGGAGGAAGACGCCAGAGGAGAAAGCATTAGCCGCTGCTAACCGCCAAGCGATTAAGTGGACACCCGAAGAAGAACTTGCGTTAACGAAAGCGTGGATAAGCGAGTCGGAAAAAGAGCAAGGTATTTCTAATAAATTTTTTAACATGATTTTTTTTTCTAGTATTGGTAATATTTATTTTTTTGTAGGAACTAGTCGCCACAAAAACGACTTTTGGGTCGACATAAACACCGCGTTCCATGGGTTGATGGAAAGAGAGTTCTATCGAGCAAACAATAGTCTCTCGTCCAAGTGGACCGAGATAAACAGAGCAATGAATGCGTTTCACCCGCATTATTATTACGCAAGAAACAATCCAAAAAGCGGTGAAACAGACGCCGACAGCCTCAGTCGGTCGCTATTAGCGTATCGTAACGAAACCGAGGTCGACTTCAAGTTTCTTCATTGTTGGGAAGTCGCGAAGCACCATTCTAAATGGGCATATGTCCCCACTGCAACCAACTCCGCAAAAAGGTCGAAAACAAATTCGTCAAGAAACCGTTCAATTGATCCTAAAAACGTGGAAGCCGTTAATTTGGATGATGACGAGTTCGAAGAGGAATTGAGTCGCCCACCCGGTCGAGATAAGTCAAAAAAGAGGTCACAGAAATCTACTGCTTCGGGTTCGGGTTCTGGATCAACCGGCGCCTACAGCGCTGACATGCAAGATTTAAATTCCACCATGATTCACTTCAATACGATTCAAGAAAAAATGCTCGAGGAGAAAAAAAACATTCGCGAAGCATTTGAAAAAAAGTTGAGTATGAAAGAGAGAAAGTTGAGTATCAAAGAACAAGGCGAAAAACGCGAGGATATGAAATTTATCGCCATGAACACCAATCATCTTCACGGGTCAGAGTTAGAGATGACGCTATAAATGAAGCATGGCCTTATGGAAAAATATAATATTAACCGATTTGTTAGTTTCTAGTTTTTTTTTTTATTTCGGTTTTTTTTTATTTTTTTATGTTTTTTAATTTTCTAGGTTTTTAATTTTTGTATTTTTCTAGGTTTTTAATTTTTGTATTTTTCTAGGTTTTTATTAATTATAAATGTTATTTTAATTACTTAAAAAAACATAAAAGAAATGTCACATGTCACTCCCCCCTTCCACCCCCCACAATCCCCCCCCCCCACAGGGGTCCCACAAGTGCCACATGGCGCTTCATCTCCCTCTTCCCCCCACCACTCCGAGTAGTCTTAGGGGCATTTATTTGCACAATAATACTTGAAACGTAATTCTATACGGGATGCGTATAAGGTGGCAGTGCGATAAATTTTTTCTGAAAAATCAAACATATATGGGTCGTAGAGGCGTATATGGGCTAGAGGAGTTGTTGCCAAACCTCTATTGGCCGTAGATGATTTTTTTTAGATTGTGTTGGAATGGGTGTGTTGGGTTGGACCTATACGGGCCGTAAAGATCTATACAACCCAAACCCATAGTTAAGAAACTTTTACGACCCACAAAGAAGCTTTACGACCCTTAGCCAAACATCTACGACCCATAAAGGTCTCTACGGCACGATTATAAGAAAACCTCTACGGCCCGTAAATGTGACACCCGACAAACTTAGGTTAATACTTTTATCAAATATATAAGTCTACCTTAGCAAAACATTCATAAAACATACTTAACTTGGTTAGTTGAGGCAATTTGATGATTCGAGGCATCATCGGGAGTCGGTTCGATGATTCGGGGAATCATCGGGAGTCGGTTTGATGGTCCGGTGGATCATCGGGAGTCGGTTACACACATATGTCCAAGGGTTGGTGATTCGAGGGATCACCGGGTAAAAACGCACACACACGAGTCTCGAGTCCCGTAAGTTGGTGAATTAACGTAAACGTGTTAGTTATCGAATAATAAATGTTTTACAATCATTATATAACGTGCCGATATGTGTATACGTGAAATTATGTGTTAACATAACAAGCGATTCTATGGAGACTACTAGCTTAGCTAGTGGTGTGTTTTAGGAGGCTACTAGCTTAGCTAGTGGTGTGTATCAGGAGGTTACTAGCTAGCTAGTGGTGTGCATCAGGAGGCTACTAGCCTAGCTAGTCGCCTCCAGCAAGGGCTAGTCTCATGCAGGGTGCTAGACGACTAGCAGCGGCTATAAATACCATATTTGACTTGTTAAACATCATTTGTGCAACCCCAATTCACCCCAAAGTGCTCTCTCATAATCCTTAACCTATGTACACCCATTTTTTAACTCAATCCATCATTTCCAAGCTTAAACAACCATTTCAAGCAAGATCTAGGGTGTGTTATTCATCCTAAACCTTTGTTAAGTTATTATTTTGAACCGTAAAGGTCCAGAACTGGTTTTAATGTGTTTCTATCTCTGAAAACCTTTGAAAAACAATTTCTAAACTAGGTCTAAACATCCACATGAGTTTTGATAAAAATACAAGTTTGAAATGGCTTTTGATGATAAAAAAACATGGGGATTCTTGTTTGTTTGTTATGGTAATGATTTAGGGAAGTTGTTAGGATGATTATCTAAGGTTTTGATGATTGTTTGATGTATTATATGGTTTTTATGAGTTTTGATTCGTTTGAGGATTTTAGAAGGATATAGGATATGATATGATGAATTGATGATTGATTCTTGTTAGGATTAATGTTAGGATGCTTATACAACACCATGATGATGCTTGGAATGTTGTTATGTGATGAGATCTGATTATTTGCCATTTAGGGTAACATTTGTATGCATTCATGTAACTTACCCATAATCTTATCCATTTTGGGAAAAACTTGCAATTAGCATTATAAACGGATGATAATTGGGGGTTTGTTCATAGGGTTGGGTTGTTTGATGATTGGGGGTGTTCCAATATGTTTCGGATCTGATTTTGGAGGGTTTCACGCGCAAAATGGCCAACAGCCTGTGACTAGCTAAGCTAGTCGTGTGCCTTGGGGGTGACTAGCTAGGCTAGTCGCCTGTTTGATGGCTACTCGTGTGGTTTGGGGCAGCTAGTCGCCTGTTTTGATGCTAGTCGTGTGTTTTAGAGGACAGTCATGTGTTTTGATGCCGGAAGTGCGTTTTAGAACCCTGTAAAATGTTTTGACATCTAGTAACGTATTGTATGTAACGTCCAGCTTTTCCCTAATATAATAATATCAATGTTTTATTCTTAGAACGATTTTAAATTCGTAACAATAATATCTCGTTAACAAGAAATACATTCTTAATTCAGTAATAAATTTAAATTATTTAAATTCGCCAAATAACGCGTCGTAAGTAATAACACGCTAGTAAATCGACACTTATCTTTGTAAATTTTAAACGCGACTAAAAATATAATTATATAGTTCAAATGCTAGTTTTAATTCGGACTATATTTATATAACATATGAAATAATTATGTTATTGACAACGGGTCCAGCTCATAAACGAGACCCGAGCCGGTACGAGTTAGTATACGTGATGCCTTCCACTTAACCTACCCAAGACCCTACCTATTTAAAACCCCACAAGTCTTCTTCTTCTTCATCTTATCATCTTCAACCTCAAACCCTAGCCTCCATCACTTTGGTCTCCTCCCACCCTTTCTCTTTAAATATCAGTATTAGAGCAACCCCCACAAAGCAAACTCCTTCACTCACCTCACCATTTCAATACCCCTGCTCTCTCCCTTCCCTGCACTCTTTCACCGCCAACAACCACCCAAACCACCACTTGTAACCTTTTCCCCTTCACCCACACAAGCACCGCACCACCTACCACTTCATCTCCTTCCCTCAAGACCACCGGCCGGCCGCCATCTTCGGTCACCGGTGGTACAGCAGCCACCGTGACGCAGCAGCAGCAGCACCACACCCTTCTGATCACTCTCACGCGGCGCCGCCGCCAACCACCACCAACATTAACCATCTTCCTACAATTGACTTGCTCATGTAAGTTTGCTGCACTTCAGGAGATAAAGAGGGCCAACGAGAAAGCCGACTGGGGAAAGAAAAGAGCACGCGGGTGGTCTCTGTGGGGCGGCACGCGACTGTTCCTCCGGCCCCCTTGGTGGCCGAGTATTCCAGGTGCCAAACCAACCCTAACCCCTCGTCCTTTCTTTCTTTCTTTCAGTGGTCCTCGGTTTTCGGTTCAATAGTGTCAAGACCGGTAGAAGCTTCGGCGGGTGATGGTACCAGATCAGCTATGGTTTTGGTTCAACGGTGGATTTGGTTCGGTAGTTATGACGTCAGACTGGGACTCGGGTTGCAGATTTTCGATTTCCTGTTTTTCCGTTCGAGTACAGGTTCCGGCCAAGTTTTCTTTCAATTCCAGATCTGTGAGGTTTGGTTGTTTGGCCCTACTATGATTCGTATTTCTTTCAAGTATTATAACGGACAAACACCTCACGGTCTCGGGTCAAAACCGGACCTGGTCAACTGTGGTCAAACACCGGTCAACATCGGTCAAAGTTCTGGTCAACTCTAGGTCAACAGTCAGACCTCGATCAAGGCTGGTCAGTATGGATGTTGGGACATTCGCTTCGTGTCGTTTCGTGACCATATAGCGGAAAGGTATATAGCGCACGCTTGTCTTTATTTTGCTTATTCGGATTTATTTGTATATATAATTATATATTCAAGATTGTAAAACGAACCGAACCGACTTACGACTAAAGTTACCTTATTAATTTGAATATATATACATATCACTCGTCAAAAATATAGTTTACTCGTTGGATATAGCTTTAATACTAGTAAATTATAACTATATCTATGGTTGCGAGATTAAACGAATGTTAAGATATGTGTGTATAATCATTTCTTGTCGAGATGCCTAGTTCTCATTAAAATAATTTTTCTAGTTAAATCATTATCGTATTTAAAGATTTATTTAGATTAAGTTGCGTATGGGAATTTAAATGATTGATTTTTGGCAAAATATAGACAACAAGAGTTGTCGGTTTCTTACAAAAACAGAGGAGACTCTGCCCAAATTTTTATAAAAATATAAGAAACATATCAAGCATTCGATTCTATACTTTTGTACAAAAACGCTACGTTTTACAAATGGACACTATACCAATTTTACGTGTCATGATAGTGATACGCGTACAAAAAAAATATAGTTATTAATATGTATATATATAAACGTAACGGTACAAATATTAACCGGTCTTCGAAAACAAATTGAAACGCGAGTCGAGTTACACTAGTAATGTTTTCATTAGCCAAAAAATGTTGCTTTAACAATAATTTCAAGATGCGACTTCGTATACCATATTAAGGTATTTATTTTCAATAACTATATACACACGTATACATTCGAACAACTAAACCAAGTACAATCGGTTCGTTAAGTCATACACACTTTAAGACGCGCATCCATTCAATGCGAGTCCAGGTAGTTGAATAAACTATCTATACAATCGATTAATGAAACAAGCTTATTTGTATTAGAATTAAGGGTATCCTTTACTTGTAATAGGACACGAGAGATTCCATTAATCCAGCTTCAGACATTGTTTGCTATTCTTTCATGATGCACTAAGGTGAGTTTACATAGCCCCTTTTATCACCATTTTTGGGGTGAAACATGTTATAACATTTTCATTGCAATTCAATCATCAATGTGTCTATGTGTTTTCTATGTTGCATATTGTCTTGAGCATGATTAGAGTAAGCACCATTCTAGCATAATCATTAACATTGATCAGCCGACGGTATACATTGATAGATCTATTGGACTGACAATCCCACCCAGATACGTGCCTCCTACAAAGGTTACGTGGGTGTTTGTTATCGCATAACATATTCATTGGGACCATAAGTGTATGGTATGTATCATTTTATAACAGTCAGCAGGGTTGATTATGCACTCGATTTATTTCTAATATGTTCTCACATATGGGCTAGATTAACATGACACATGAATTGCATAACATTTTATTCATTTATCATCAAAAACCTATGTAATTCTCACCAACTTTTGTTGACCCAAAATATTTTCAAACTTAACATGTTTCAGGTTATAACATGCTCGAAGATTAGAGTTAATGCTTGAAGATGCGTAGCTTGTTATTTTCATTTTGATGTACAAATTCTTAGAACATTTGTATGTAATTTATTTAAATCATTTATTGAAATTTATTATTTACCATGAGCTACTGAACAATCATCAATACGTGACATCCCGATGTTTCCGCCATCGGTTGGGGTGTTACAGATTGGTATCAGAGCCATGGTTATAGGGAATTAGGTTATTAGAAAAAATAATCTAGTCTATAACCTTAGGACTTTAACCAGTACTTGCTTCAATTACTTGTAGCTCTACCTTATCCTTATCTCTATCCCTATCCTCATCCTTATTCTTAGTCTAACTTGGTCTTGCCTACTCTCTTTCACTTACTTGGTACAATCCTAACGTACTGCTAGACCATTAGGGCAAATTCGTTGGGCTTAGACCTGATCTGTTTTGATAAGCCAACATTTTCGTTTATTCGGGGTTAGATATTTACAATCTTTGTGTTTCATTTTCATTTATACCCCCTCACTCCCGTATAAAAATCTAAGTTTTGAATCTCAAAATTTCTACAATTCAAATATATTTTCTTCTTATATAATTCCCTCATTAGTTTAAACTTCATGAATCATTACTGGATTTCACAATCCTAATTCATTTTACAAACTTATAATATTACCCATAAGTCTAATTATTTTTAACATCTAACCCAAATCATATGTTTCCCTTTACATCATACATAAATCTATTATCTTTGATATTTCTGGCCAATTTTATTTTAAACTTCCCCCCATACATTTTTATTTATGTGTATATATATGTATATCTTGAAGATACCATCAACCGTAAAACTTCACCACATTCGAGATTAAAAAAAAAAAAAAAAAAAAAAAAAAAAAAAAAAAAAAAAAAAAAAAATCCTTGTTTAAACTGTAACCTTATACTCTGTGTATAGGAGATACTGTAGCACCAAAGCCAAAGAGTACTGAATTTTGTCAAACTTTCATCACTTGGGAATTTCACAAACTATAACAAATAAATAAATATATATATTTTTAAAAGAGTCTTTTATTTCCACAAACTTATTTACTAAATTTCAAATTTTTATTGAACAGTTTATTGGCGTAACAAATGATTTACGATAAAAATGTTTTAATCTATTAAGAATGATTTCTTTTATGTATTACTCGAAGCCTATTATACAAAACGTCTGAACAAATTCTTGATTTTTGAAATCCGACATCGTGTTTAAAACCTATGACTCATCGAAATATTTTTGATCTAAATCAATTTAGTGGTACAATTTAATGACTTTTGCTTTATATACAAAACCAATTTTGAAAAAATAAAATCTTTCCATCCACAGGAACAAAATTTTCTCTACAATTTTTCCATTGACACCTACTTATTTTAAACTTGTTCGAATTATTACAAATTTTTGGCAAATACCACGATCATGTTTTCTCATACGCTTGATTCTAACCGTTGATCCAAACCCCACAATTTGCACTCCCACATAATCTCCTTACTATAAAATAAACTCCTTGTCAACTATTTTCACATTCAATATCTCTCACAACTTTAATTCTGCTTCAAGATTTTTCACCATCCCCTCAAGAATTAGACTCATATCCTTCATCTTCTCAAACACGAACTAGTTACCCATGATAACCAAACTATTGAAACTTGATTGTGTATTGCATCAAACTTAATCCTTAGTTATATATGAGGATTCGATTATCTACCATATTTGAACATTTGATACTAGACGTCAGGGAATATAAACTATTTGCTATAAGACACACCTAGAGTCATTAACCTTGTCTAGGGCAACTCTATTACAACTCGCATGCTATACTTGATACTTGATTGCTTACATGTACATATTATCAATTTGCAATTCATGTGTGTAATAATTGGTACACTTAATCAAACAACTGATAGAGGATGAAGTACTTGCTCAACAGTCGGTAGAGGTTCTAATAACCTGCTCAACGATTGGTAGAGGTCATCATGCCTGCTCAACAGTCGGTAGAGGTTCTAATAACCTGCTCAACGACTGGTAGAGGCTATCGCATCTGCTCAACAATCGGTAGAGGTTCCTACTCACTGACTGGTAGAAGTCTTTTTTCCTGCTCAACAGTTGGACTCATCTTTAGATACATTATACATGTAAATTGATACAAAGATTTATTAGACTCATTGATACAAAGATTCAATCACAAGGTTATTTTGCATTACTTACATGTGTGTTTAGAGTCATAGAAGGACACAAAACCCTAATGTAAGGTAAATTGGTGGTTGCGGTCCGGAACGTAATCATGAATTTACAGGTACGTTAAGGTGGTGTGAAATTCTATCAAGGTTTTTCGATAGCTAATCAATTATAAATGCTAGTTACCTAGTAATTCATTTAGTCTTTCCATAGTCAATCAACTCACACATGTCAAAACTGTTACCCAAATTATTCGAAACATATTATTCTATTACTTATAAATTCACATTATGCCTTAACCCAAATTTACCAAATCACAGTTGCCTTAATTTCTACCCAATCCCTCTCAACCCTATGTTTTAATAACTTCGGGACGAAGTTTCCAAAAGTAGGGGAGACTGTAACGTCCAGCTTTTCCCTAATATAATAATATCAATGTTTTATTCTTAGAACGATTTTAAATTCGTAACAATAATATCTCGTTAACAAGAAATACATTCTTAATTCAGTAATAAATTTAAATTATTTAAATTCGCCAAATAACGCGTCGTAAGTAATAACACGCTAGTAAATCGACACTTATCTTTGTAAATTTTAAACGCGACTAAAAATATAATTATATAGTTCAAATGCTAGTTTTAATTCGGACTATATTTATATAACATATGAAATAATTATGTTATTGACAACGGGTCCAGCTCATAAACGAGACCCGAGCCGGTACGAGTTAGTATACGTGATGCCTTCCACTTAACCTACCCAAGACCCTACCTATTTAAAACCCCACAAGTCTTCTTCTTCTTCATCTTATCATCTTCAACCTCAAACCCTAGCCTCCATCACTTTGGTCTCCTCCCACCCTTTCTCTTTAAATATCAGTATTAGAGCAACCCCCACAAAGCAAACTCCTTCACTCACCTCACCATTTCAATACCCCTGCTCTCTCCCTTCCCTGCACTCTTTCACCGCCAACAACCACCCAAACCACCACTTGTAACCTTTTCCCCTTCACCCACACAAGCACCGCACCACCTACCACTTCATCTCCTTCCCTCAAGACCACCGGCCGGCCGCCATCTTCGGTCACCGGTGGTACAGCAGCCACCGTGACGCAGCAGCAGCAGCACCACACCCTTCTGATCACTCTCACGCGGCGCCGCCGCCAACCACCACCAACATTAACCATCTTCCTACAATTGACTTGCTCATGTAAGTTTGCTGCACTTCAGGAGATAAAGAGGGCCAACGAGAAAGCCGACTGGGGAAAGAAAAGAGCACGCGGGTGGTCTCTGTGGGGCGGCACGCGACTGTTCCTCCGGCCCCCTTGGTGGCCGAGTATTCCAGGTGCCAAACCAACCCTAACCCCTCGTCCTTTCTTTCTTTCTTTCAGTGGTCCTCGGTTTTCGGTTCAATAGTGTCAAGACCGGTAGAAGCTTCGGCGGGTGATGGTACCAGATCAGCTATGGTTTTGGTTCAACGGTGGATTTGGTTCGGTAGTTATGACGTCAGACTGGGACTCGGGTTGCAGATTTTCGATTTCCTGTTTTTCCGTTCGAGTACAGGTTCCGGCCAAGTTTTCTTTCAATTCCAGATCTGTGAGGTTTGGTTGTTTGGCCCTACTATGATTCGTATTTCTTTCAAGTATTATAACGGACAAACACCTCACGGTCTCGGGTCAAAACCGGACCTGGTCAACTGTGGTCAAACACCGGTCAACATCGGTCAAAGTTCTGGTCAACTCTAGGTCAACAGTCAGACCTCGATCAAGGCTGGTCAGTATGGATGTTGGGACATTCGCTTC
Organism: Ambrosia x helenae; assembly: GCA_030844895.1. Lineage (NCBI taxonomy): Eukaryota > Viridiplantae > Streptophyta > Magnoliopsida > Asterales > Asteraceae > Ambrosia > Ambrosia x helenae. The sequence continues at coordinate 18,613,691 of CM061227.1, read as the reverse complement.
GTGTCGTTTCGTGACCATATAGCGGAAAGGTATATAGCGCACGCTTGTCTTTATTTTGCTTATTCGGATTTATTTGTATATATAATTATATATTCAAGATTGTAAAACGAACCGAACCGACTTACGACTAAAGTTACCTTATTAATTTGAATATATATACATATCACTCGTCAAAAATATAGTTTACTCGTTGGATATAGCTTTAATACTAGTAAATTATAACTATATCTATGGTTGCGAGATTAAACGAATGTTAAGATATGTGTGTATAATCATTTCTTGTCGAGATGCCTAGTTCTCATTAAAATAATTTTTCTAGTTAAATCATTATCGTATTTAAAGATTTATTTAGATTAAGTTGCGTATGGGAATTTAAATGATTGATTTTTGGCAAAATATAGACAACAAGAGTTGTCGGTTTCTTACAAAAACAGAGGAGACTCTGCCCAAATTTTTATAAAAATATAAGAAACATATCAAGCATTCGATTCTATACTTTTGTACAAAAACGCTACGTTTTACAAATGGACACTATACCAATTTTACGTGTCATGATAGTGATACGCGTACAAAAAAAATATAGTTATTAATATGTATATATATAAACGTAACGGTACAAATATTAACCGGTCTTCGAAAACAAATTGAAACGCGAGTCGAGTTACACTAGTAATGTTTTCATTAGCCAAAAAATGTTGCTTTAACAATAATTTCAAGATGCGACTTCGTATACCATATTAAGGTATTTATTTTCAATAACTATATACACACGTATACATTCGAACAACTAAACCAAGTACAATCGGTTCGTTAAGTCATACACACTTTAAGACGCGCATCCATTCAATGCGAGTCCAGGTAGTTGAATAAACTATCTATACAATCGATTAATGAAACAAGCTTATTTGTATTAGAATTAAGGGTATCCTTTACTTGTAATAGGACACGAGAGATTCCATTAATCCAGCTTCAGACATTGTTTGCTATTCTTTCATGATGCACTAAGGTGAGTTTACATAGCCCCTTTTATCACCATTTTTGGGGTGAAACATGTTATAACATTTTCATTGCAATTCAATCATCAATGTGTCTATGTGTTTTCTATGTTGCATATTGTCTTGAGCATGATTAGAGTAAGCACCATTCTAGCATAATCATTAACATTGATCAGCCGACGGTATACATTGATAGATCTATTGGACTGACAATCCCACCCAGATACGTGCCTCCTACAAAGGTTACGTGGGTGTTTGTTATCGCATAACATATTCATTGGGACCATAAGTGTATGGTATGTATCATTTTATAACAGTCAGCAGGGTTGATTATGCACTCGATTTATTTCTAATATGTTCTCACATATGGGCTAGATTAACATGACACATGAATTGCATAACATTTTATTCATTTATCATCAAAAACCTATGTAATTCTCACCAACTTTTGTTGACCCAAAATATTTTCAAACTTAACATGTTTCAGGTTATAACATGCTCGAAGATTAGAGTTAATGCTTGAAGATGCGTAGCTTGTTATTTTCATTTTGATGTACAAATTCTTAGAACATTTGTATGTAATTTATTTAAATCATTTATTGAAATTTATTATTTACCATGAGCTACTGAACAATCATCAATACGTGACATCCCGATGTTTCCGCCATCGGTTGGGGTGTTACATTGTAAACCCTGTGCATGTCTAGGAAACCCGTAACACGCAATGTGACTCATACGTGCATTATGTGAACTATGTGTTAGGTTTTGTGAACCGTGATTTGTATAAGGTGCGTATCTACATATGATTACTTGTTTAATTATATTTGACTAATTCGGGTATATCGGGTCACCAACGGGATATCGGGTCTTGTGTGGTCGTGTCAAACGTTAAACACTTTTTCGAACATTCAAAGTCAATGTCTTGGACATTAAGGGTTATTGAACAAACGTATAATCGGTTAAACACTTATAGGCTATCTATGATAGGTTTCCAGTAGTCGGTCTACCTGAGACAAACATGGTGCGAACATTTATGCGAACAGTGGAGCGAGCAGTGTTACAAACAGTAGTGTGAATTACCAACATTGATTTCGGAACATTTTAACATAATGAGTATTAAATGCGATTCCGGTTTTTCTAAATACTTTTGATACTAAACCCGTGGTGTAACATCGCATATTTTCCCCAAAATTTTTAATTAATAAAACCACCACTTTACCTAGTATATTTTCTTTTGACAATTTTTACATGAATTCAAAACAATATATGTGGAAGATGACACTCGCCTGTCATCATTTAAAATTATTACAGATCAGAATTAATCACCAACTGATCCACAGATCAGTTGGTAATATCTTCTTGTTTAAATCATGCAACCGGTAGGAGACTGGGGTTCGAATCCCGTCCCTACACCTTTTTATTCTAACAATTTATGATTAAATCTAAGGAGTCTTTATAATTAATTGAAATCAATAATAAAAATTACTAGGCTTGTGATTTAAACCTCAGATCCGGCCAAGGACCCAGGTTCGATCCTTGGCAGCAACATTTTTTTTAAAAGACTCTTTATATATATATATATATATATATATATATATATATATATATATATTTAGCCCAGTAATTTTTTAAAATAGTTTTTAAATATTAAAAGTGGTTTATAAATTCTATAAAAATTATTTTATGATATTCTAAGGGTAAAGACTGTCATACAATTTTTAGTTTTTCAAAAATCATTTATTTAATATATATAAAATATATTACAAGTTTAATCATTTTAAAATTAAAAATTCTTTAAAAATATTTAGTATTTTTAATTAATTGTTGAAATTTTAATTATAAATAATTCATAATAAATCCATTTTCACTATTTTTACATCAAAATTTTACATAAATTATTTTTGTTCATTTAGAACAAAAATATAATTTTTAATTTGAATTTTATGAATTTTGAATACTTTTAGACATTAATACTATATTTTAACAACTAAATATTAATATACTATATATTCAATAATTAAGAAAATAATTTGATAAAAATTATTTTCACATTTACAACATTGTAATACAACCAACTTTAATCAAGATTTTACAAAAAGTCCTTTTATTTATTTATTTTCCTAAATTTCTTTATTTATTGGTTCATTAACAATTTATCTAAATGAACGATTAATCAATTGTCAATCCCCAAATTAGGAACCCTGGAATACTTGTAGACTAGAAAAACTTAGACTTATTTATTGCTTTAAACATAGGGTAATACTTGGCAACGTTTGGACTACACTTATTCTATTTCAAAGGAGTTGATACTTTGCTAAGGTGAGTTTACGTAAACTTGTTTATGCAACTTTTTATACTTGAAACTTTATACTTAAGCAATTCTTTATACATGTCTAGTTGTAATTTTTGATGCCACATGACTTAGACAAAAACTATTAGACTTAAACTTAAACTTGCATAATCATTAACCCTGATCAAGCCGGCGGTATACAATGATAGATCTATTGGATTGACAACCCCACCTAGATCCGTTGACCATTTCTATGGGGAGCGCGGGTAATTGTTATCGTTCCAAACTTTATAAGGAGAACCGTGAAAGCGAGATGGACCTATACTTTATAAGGAGAACCGTGGATTCGGGATGGACCTAAACTTTGTCGGAGGATTGATTATGTGCATACTATACTTGTTGTTTACGCATGTAGAATTAAACTTACATCAGACATATGAATTGCTAAACTTTTATCCTTTTAAAACTTATTGCTTAACTTGGCTTATGTATTCTCACCAACTTCTAGTTGACCCCCCCATCTTTTCCAAACTCAACAGGAAATACTGATGCTTGAAGTCTAAAGCTAGCATGAGGAGTTATTTGAAGTTTTAAGTTTCGTTTGTTTGTTTGATGTATTAGATTTCATTCAAGACTTTGTTATGTATTTCAAATTTGGATATTTTATTTGGAATAAATACTTATTTAAAACTTGATTAACATGTGTTACTGAACAATCATCCATACGTGACACCTCGATATTTCCGCCATCGGTTGGGGTGTTAGAGATTGGTATCAGAGCCTTGATTATAGGGAATTAGGTTATTAGAAAAATAATCTAGTCTATAACCTTAGGATTTTAACCAGTACTTGCTTCTCTTACTTGCCACTCTACTTGTTTGTATTCTCTATCTCCATCCTACTTCTTATCCCTTCCTTAGCCCTACAAGATGATCACTCTCCATCACTGGATCTACCCTTAGATTAATAGGACAAAAATTCTCAGGTCCTAACCTGAACTACCTTGTTAATCTCGTCGAAGTTCTAGATGTTAATAACGAACACGTGCAATCTGGAAGGGTGAATGCCTGTATTCTGAGTTTTGTGTCTAGAACTGGCATGGCGCATATATCCCAATCAGATGAGGGACCCGGATGCCTACCTGGGAATTCTTGGGATGAGTGTTCATTTATAGGCTAAAGCATGTCTTCACTATGTTATTAGAATCTAGAAGCTTTGATAAGTCAACGTTTTCGTTTATTCGTTTTAATTAATGAGTAAATGATTACATTCCTTATTATATCTCCTTATCTTTGATTCATCCTACGTCTCATTGAAACCTTCATTGTGTCTCTTACAGATAATGCCTCCTCGTCGCAGCTCTCGTATTAACAACGATCATGATGGTGAAAGCATCAACAACAACAAAAACAACAACAACCATGACAATGACAATGTCCAAATCGCTGCGATCATTTCCCAGCAAAATGGCTCAACAAATAGCGACATTAGTTCCCAATTTGGTGGCTCAAGTCGTTCAAATGAATGGAAATGGCAATGGAAATGGAAATGGCAATAGGAATGGTAATCACAATGGGAATGGAAATGGGAACGGGAATGCTCACCCTATTTGCACCCTCAAGCACTTCAACACTTGCAACCCTCCTAAGTTTAGCGGGGACGAAGGAGCCACTAGCCTCCTTCAGTGGTTCGAAGGTATCGAAAATACCTTCATTAATAGTGAGTGCCCTAACAATCTCAAAGTTCGCTATGCTATGAGTGTCCTTCACAAGTGGGCACTCACATGGTGGAACGAAGAGAAACGGACTCGCGGAGCTGAAGTCGCACTGGCCTTAACTTGGGAACAAGCTAAAGACATCATGAAAGCGGAATTCTGCCCTCGTAATGAAATCAAGAAGTTAGAAGATGAGTTTCACAATCTTGCCCAAGTCAGTGGGGAAAACCTAGCCTACAACACTCGTTTCCACAAGCTTAGTCTACTGCTACCACATAAGGTCACCCCACTGCTACTCTCGAGGAAGCAAAGAGTTTGGCGGCCACCCTAACAGATAACCATGTGAAGGCAGGAACTTTGAGTCGGAAAGGGGAAAAGAAAATTGTTGTGAAAGATACTCCCCAACCTGCTATCGAGATTAAAACTGAGTCCTCAACCAACGGAAGACGCAAGGCCAAGAATTTCGCATTAGGTGCCACTGCCCCACCCAAAAAGAAACAGTATACCGGGAACCATCCTAAGTGTAACACCTGTCAGTATCACCACCCAACCCAAGTGCCTTATCGTCAATGTACCAATTGTCAAAAGTATGGGCATCTCGCCAATGTTTGTCGAATTCCTGCTGCCCCTGCTACTCAGAATAACCCTGCTAGGAATGCTCCAGCCCCCAATCCTCAAAATGGTAGGCCTGCTCATGGACAATGTTTCGAGTGTGGTGACCCCAATCATTTCCGTAATCAATGCCCTAACCTAAATCGAGATCAAGACCCTCCAGTAGCTTAACGACAAGCTCCACCATTAGAATGTCATTTGCTTTTAAAATTATATGTATTGACGCATTTTGATTCAAGTAATAAATCCTAGTATTGAAAATTTTATCTTTTATATGAGAGTTTGTTTATCTAGTATGTTCATGACACTTTGATACATGCCTGGTTGAATGTGAACTAATTGCTATATTAATATCTAAATCTATACAATTTCAGCTCACATATTATATTTGTTACACTTATAAACTTGCTTACATAAACATACTATCAATTTGCAATTTATGTGTGAAATAATTGTTACACTTAATCAACAACTGGTAGGGGATGAAGTACTTGCTTAATAGTTAGTAGAGTACCAAATAACCTACTCAACGATTGGTAGAGGTCATCATGCCTGCTCAACAGTCGGTAGAGGTCCTAACAACCTGCTCAACGACTGGTAGAGGCCATCGCACCGGCTCAACAATCGGTAGAGGTTCCTACTCGCTGCCTGGTAGAGGTCTTTTTCCTGCTCAACAGTTGGACTCATTTTTGGATACATCGTATACGATTCAATCACAAGGTTATTTTGCACTGTGTGTGTGTCTAGAGTCATAGGATGACACAAAAACCGTAATGTAAGGTAAATTGGTGATTGCGGTCCGGAACGTAATTATGAATTTACAAGTACGTTAAGGTAGTGTGAAATTCTATCAAGGTTTTCGGTAGATAACCAATTGTAAACTCTAGTTACCTGGTAGTTCATTTAGTCTTTCTATAGTCAATCAACTCATGCATTTCTTTTAGGATTCCTAAAACTTAAGTTTAGTGTTTTGCTAGATTCTTATTCTCCTTGCTATTTCAGACGAACCTAATCCAACCCTTAAAACTCACACATATCAAACCTCTTATCCAAATTATTCGAAACAGATTATTCTATTACCCATAAATTCATTTCGTGCCTTAACCCAAATTTTCTAAACCACAGTTGCCCTAATTTCTACCCAACCACCCTCAACCCTGTGTTTTTAATAACTTCGGGACAAAGTTTCCAAAAGTAGGGGGGACTGTAACATTGCATATTTTCCCCAAAATTTTTAATTAATAAAACCACCACTTTACCTAGTATATTTTCTTTTGACAATTTTTACATGAATTCAAAACAATATAGGTTATAACCACCTTAAACTAATAATTATTTAATAAAATCGTGGATCTCGATGTTTTATCATGCTTTAAAAAATATTTCGTAACATTTTTGAACTAATATAATCATAATATGTATATATAATAATGTAGTATTGATGAAAAATGCCACAAAAAAAAATAGTTCGTGTGGACCGGGACTCGAACCCGCGTCCACTCCGGGTCAAACGACTTAACACAATCACACAAACCAACTAAGCCAACTGCTTCTTATGTTTTATTTCCAGAACCAAACAAACTTAACACCTTCCTTGAAAAGCCCAGTCAAACAATAAAAGTCAACCTGTGATTGATCCTTCCAAATCAAGTTTTAATCCTGCATTTTTGTGTTGATTATGTAAGGAATGTGTTGGACCGACCTTGCAGCGTATTCACCACGCAAAGATTCCATAAAAACATACCTATTATAAACGCAATCACGCGTTTTAATTAAACACGAGCCAAACCTTCCAAATCTACGAATTTGTGTGTTGTAATATAAATTGATCCATTCATCTCGAGCTAATCTCGCCGACAAACACAAACCCTACTTCCAATTACCCAAACAGTTCGTATTAAGCCTGTTTTCAAGCACGTTTGACTTTTGTTTTGACTCGTGTTCCTGCTTCAATACGGCTCTGTAAGTATCAATCCATTCTGTATTCTTAAACCTTGAAACATTCCGACCAATAATAAACGTTCTCAGGGTCTAGACCAGATGGTCTAGGCTTGTGATTTAAACCTCAGATTCGGCCAAGGACCCGGGTTCGATCCTTTGCAGCAACATTTTTTTTAAAAGACTCTTTATATATATATATATATATAGGCTAAGTATCCTGTGGAAACCCCCTTGAGTTGTGGAAACCCGTGGAAACCCTATGTAACAATGATGTGTGAAATGTGTAGTAAATAAATCGGTCAAGTTTTAAAAGTGGAAAAACCTACAAAACCACACACTAACGGCAAGTGTACCGGTCGCAGTGTAGCAAAGCAAGTAAGTCCGGAATATCGAACCGTGGACACAATATGGCGACTCTCGGTACTAAACCTCTGTCGACTCCTAGCCTATTAATTTGGTTTTAGAGAAAATTAATTTTAAACTAAATAAATAAATAAAGTAATTAAACCTCCTAAGACAGAAACACAAACAGGAACAAGAAGCAGAACAGACACCTCGAAAACTAAAGAGAAACTCAGATAATATGGAAGGCAACTACCTAGGTCTAGAATCCTACCCGCAACTCACAACGCTCGAAAATGGATAATGGAATGGCTATCGGGTTCCTAAAAATACGACTGACTCAAGAAAACCCTAAAGAATGCTAGATCACCTCCCAGTCTCACTAACACCTCTTGGAAAATCCTAAGGGACGTGTAAATCACCGATTACTAGTTCGGATCACCTCCCGGTCTCACCTCACTAGGGAATGCTAAGGTACTCAAAAGACTCGCTCACCTCCCGGCCTCGCTAATCTCAACACACCCGAAAGTGTGAAGGAGTTATCTAAGATTGTTGACAAAAACTCAAATTTGCTAGGGAAGCTAAGGTAAATAAGTAAGGATCTCCTCCCAGTCTCACCTATACCCAAAACCTAAGAACTAGACAAACCGACACTCTATCTCCTCCCGGTCTCAAGAGTGGCAAAACACTAATTTCAAAGGCTTACGAGGTTGCTAATAGGGTTATCTAAGACAAGAAACCACTAGATTAACCACTAACACAAAGTCTATGGAAAATCACGTAAAACTCTAGATCTTGAAACTACTAAAGTAACAAACTAGAGAAAAACGCAAAGCAACAATCAAGCAAACCGATTACTAAAAGTATTCATACGCATTTTTATCAACAACACATAAATATTTTACCAAAACATTAAGCCAAAATTATATTATCCAAAATCGAACGTCACGAGTCACGAATAATCATCAATACGACCTAGGTAGCGTAAATGTTTAGCCAATAATATTCATGACAAAACAAGAAAACATACTCTTGGAATCAAAACAACACATAGTTAATAAGTTTAAAACACGAAGTATCAAACGAAAATAACTAATATTGTGAAAACCTCGATCCCTGGCCTCCTCTCCAAAATAATCCTCTCCAAATTAATTTGTTTGCTGCTCCTCGATCTGCCCTTGGCGGCTGTGGATGTATATGTCCCGATAATAATGTTGTCCGCTGCTTTTTATAATCCCCCCGTAGGGTTTTGTTTTAACCCCCCTAATAATAATCCTCCACATGATTTTTGAAATAAAGATTTGTCATGTAATGCTTTCCACGAGCTGTTGACTTTCTTCAAATTTTTACTTTTTTTATTCCATTAATTATTATTATTATTATTATTATTATTAGTAGTAGTAGTATACTCCAAGCTCGCATCTCGGGTGTTCTTCGCTCGACCAAAATTCCTTGTTTACGCTCCAACGTCCATGAACACCTGGTCTCAAGTGTTGGTTCTCGATTAAAATTCTTTCATTTCAAGCCCATTTTCTCCAAACACCTATAAAATAATAAAATACATAAATACATAATAAAAATGACACGAAATAAATAAAACATGACTAAATAATATACAAAATACATAGGAAAAGAGATATGTTTTGCAACACATCAAACAACATTGTTTTTTTCTAATTTTTTTAGAATAGCTTGTATACTTAATTTTATGAGTTTCGGCAAAAAAAAAAAAAACAAAAAAGCGCCGAATAGATTTTTTTAAAAACAATAACGTAACAAACATGTTACATATGTAACAATGCTGACGTATGATAAAACCGAGTTTGTGTAACACATGTGTAACAAAAAAAACTACCCGGCGCTTTTTTGGTTTTTGTTGGCCGAAACTAATAAAATTGAATATAAAAGCTATTCTGAAAAAATCAGGAAAAAATAATGTTTTTACATAGGGTTTCCACGGGTTTCCACAACTCAAGGGGGTTTCCAATATAACCCAACCCTATATATATATATATATATATATATATATATATATATATAGCCTAGTAATCTTTTAAAATAGTTTTTAAATACTAAAAGTGGTTTATAAATTCTATAAAAATTATTTTATGATATTCTAATGGTAAAGACTATCATAAGGATCAAATACACAGTGAAAGAAAAATAGGAAGTCGTAGGAAGGGTATTAAACGGACTCCGATTGAACTCATTCAAGCGGCATTGGAATCGTCTTTTCGAACCGTACGTCGTTAGTTTTTAGGTCTTCGTTTTTTTTGGGGTTTTAGCTTGTAGTTTTTAGAATATGCATTATATCATTGTGTCTTTTATGTACCATTGTGTCTTTTTCTTATTTTCATCGTTGTGTCATTTTTCAATTCATTGTGTCTTTTTTCTTCAGCATTGTGTTATATTTTTTGGCACTGTGTTATATTTTGTGGCTCATTGTGTCATATTTGATGATCTATTGTGTTTTTTGTATCATTCTCACCCTTCTCATTTTTTGTAGCCTTTGTAGAATAACCCAACCCTATAAAATATATTACAAGTTTAATCATTTATAAATTAAAAATTCTATAAAAATATCTAAACAGTTTCATAAAATTTCACAAAAATTATTTTAAACTTGTAAATCAATAAATGTTCCAGAATTAAATTTTAATTTTAGAAAAACGTTTATTTAGTATTTTTAATTAATTTTTGCTATTTTAATCATAAATAATTCATAATAAATCCATTTTTCACTATTTTTACATCAAAATTTTACATAAATTATTTTTGTTCATTTAGAACAGAACTATAATTTTTAATTTGAAATTTTATGAATTTTAATATTTTTAGACATTAATACTATATTTTGACAAATAAATATTAATATACTATATATTCAATAATTAAGAAAATAATTTAATAAAAATTATTTTCACATTTACAAGATTGTAATACAACCAACTTTAATCAAGATTTTACAAAAATTCCTTTTATTTATTTATTTTCCTAAATTTCTTTATTTATTTGTTCATTAACAATTTATCTAAATTAACGATTAATCAATTGTCAATCTCCAAATTAGGAACCCTAGAATACTTGTAGATTGGAAAAACTTAGAATTATTTATTGCCTAAAACATAGGGTAATACTTGGCAACGTTTGGACCACATTTATTCTATTTCAAAGGAGTTGATACTTTGCTAAGGTGAGTTTGCGTAACCTTGTTTATGCAACTTTTTATACTTGAAGCTTTATACTTAAGCAATTGTTTATACATGTCTAATTGTAATCTTTGATGCCACATGACTTAGACAAAAACTATTAGACTTAAACTTATACTTGCATATCATTAACACTGATCAAGTCGGCGGTATACAATGATAGATCTATTGGATTGACAACCCCACCTAGATTCGTTGACCATTTCTATGGGGAGCGCGGGTGATTGTTATAGTTCCAAACTTTATAAGGAGAACCGTAAAAGCGGGATGGGCCTAAACTTTATAAGGAGAACCGTGGATGCGGGATGGACCTAAACTTTGTCGGGGGATTGATTATGTGCATACTATACTTGTTGTTTACGCATGTAGACTTAGACTTACATCAGGCATATGAATTGCTAAACTTTTATCCTTTTTAAAACTTATTGCTTAACTTGGCTTATGTATTCTCACCAACTTCTAGTTGACCCCACATCTTTTCCAAACTCAAAAGGAAATACTGATGCTTGAAGTCTAAAGCTAGCATGAGGAGTTATTTGAAGTTTTAAGTTTCGTTTGTTTGTTTGATGGATTAAATTTCATTCAAGACTTTGTTATGTATTTCAAATTTGGATATTTTATTTGGAATAAATACTTATTTAAAACTTGATTACCATGTGCTACTGAACAATCATCCACACGTGACACCTCGATGTTTCCGCCATCGATTGAGGTGTTACACGTGGACTCACCAGTATCATGTGTTGACCGGTTTTGCATGTTTTCTCAGGTCGCTAAGGTAGCATAAGGGGTAGGACGCACTAATTTGGGTCGCATTGCATCACGTTTACACAAAAATCATTTCGATTACGTTTTGAAAACAATTATAAACATGTGTTAGTTATGTAATGTTAGGTTACTTGAATGTTTCCGCTGTGTTATAAGATTTGTTAATCAAAGTCCTTTCTTACGTATGTTCTTATAATGTAGTGGTCATTTATTGTGACTGTTGACTTAGATCCCGATGTGTCACGCGCCTCACGGTAAAACCCTGCACGTGGAATTTGAGGGTGTGAAAGTAAAGGTCTATACGGGCAGTAGTTATGTTTTTTAAGTGTTGTTTATTAGTTTTATGCATGTTATTTTAGTTTTTTTTTTTTATAAAAGTTTTCTTCCTTTCTTATTGGAAAGGTAAAATAACAAAAACAACAAGTTTTTTTCACTTAATAATAATTTAGTATGGTTGATCCGAATGAATTAATTATACTTAAAAGCTCTCATTCGATTAAATTACCACTATTAATTATACTTAATACGAACAGTGTGCAACGTGTGGGGAACCAGAGAGCAAGGGTGTAATAAAGAATGAGGGATTGAGATTCGAATTGAGGGACCCGAGCACAAATTAGTTGTATACTCGAAGTATACATCTTTATCTGACCAGTAAAAAGACTCTTTAGGTAGGCAATCTTTTATTTAAAAGACAATTTTTCACCATTAACCATAACAATCTTTCACCATTGGCCATCAATCCATTCCTAACGAATATGCTATATTTTTTAAAAAACACCACACCTAAAAAGGCCTTTATTCCCTTGTGTCAACCAAAAATAATACTCTCAAACAAAATAATTGTTGGTTTTGTTGCATGTTAAAAAAGGCCACACCTAAAAACGCCCACTAATGATATGGCAAAAGGTAATCAGTTTATTCTTCTCTTCTTTATATGTTATAATTGTTTTTTATTTATTAGTTCCTAAAAACAGTTTGTTAGTTTGTTATTTGTTAGGGTCTAATTCCTGCATTAGCCAAGACATTCCCTAAGGCTGAGCATAGGTACTGCTTGAGACACATCCATGAGAATATGAAACAAAATTGGAGAGGAGGTCAATACAAGAACTTGTTGTGGAGATGTGCTAGTGCTACAACTGTTGCTCTGTTTGATAAGAAGATGGAGGAAGTTAAAAAGGAAGATGCTAAGTTATATCAATGGCTAAAGGATATTCTAGTGGAAAGTTGGACCAGAGCTCACTTTACTGGTAGGTCCAAATGTGATGTTCTGCTCAACAATTTGTGTGAGGTTTTTAATAGACAATTAGTTCCTGGAAGGGATAAGTCTATCATCACATGCTTGGATTTTATTAGAAAGTACACGACTAAGAGGATAATGGTGGTTCACAATGTCATTGAAAGATGTGAAGGACCTTTGACACCTTATGCAACTAAGATGTTTGATGCCATTAAAGAGGAAGCTGCAAAGTATAATGTTCTTATGGCAAGTCCAACCAAATATGAGGTATGCAAATGTTAATAAATGTTTTAATGTTCAATGTCAATAATTTTTATTCTATGGCTAATAAATGTGTTGGTTTTAGGTGAGTATGCCTGGGTCAGACCAACGTGTGGTTGACATACAATCCAAGACATGCACATGCAGAAAATGGGAGTTGACTGCAATGCCTTGCAAACATGCTGTTGCAGTTATATGGGACATGTCTCAGCATGGATATGATGTTGGAATCCTTGAAAGATGGGTGGATGAGATGTATTGGCTAGATACATGGAGGAAAGTGTATAGGAACACTATTGAGCCAACTAATGGTAAGGACCTATGGAGACCATCACCATGCCCAACTACTATCAGAGCCCCTAAAGTTCATAAACATATTGGAAGGCCAAAGAAAAAGAGAAAGTCAGCCAATGAAGGTGATGAATGTAACACCCCAACCGATGGCGGAAACATCGGGATGTCACGTATTGATGATTGTTCAGTAGCTCATGGTGAATGATAAATTTCATTAATTGATTTAAATAAATTACATACACTTGTTCTACAAGAATTCGTACATCAAATTGAATAAAACTATGCACATATCTTCAAGCAATTCTTCAAGCAAGTAGAACCTGAAACATGTTAAGTTGAAAATATTTTGGGTCAACAAAAGTTGGTGAGAATACATAGGTTTTTTTTTTTGAAAAATAATTGATAACAATAGTTTGTACAACATTCAAAGTTGTATGATGATAGAGTATGATACCGACATGTAACAATGCGTCTTTGTACAATCAAACCTTGTGTCGACTGATGACTAACTCGCAAGTTAGTTAAATGTTGTTACTGTTATCGATCATCCCTGAATTTATGCGGGGGGATGGGTTTGTCAGACCTATAGCGCTATAATCTAAACAGGCGGCTTGATCATTGTTAATGATTGTACTGTGTCTTTTTGTTACAGTCAAATGATAGAATGATGATGTAATTGAATCACAAGTAAGTATGAGTAAATGATAGCATAAAATGTTTAAACATGTTTCACCCCAAAAATAGTGAAAATAGAGAAAATGAGCTATGTAAACTCACCTTAGCAAAACGTTATCTCTTGAAAAATAGTGTGTTGCCCAATGTATCAAGTATCACCCTATAATGAGGTAATATATATGTCTAAGTCTACCAAGTCTATAAATGTATAAGTTTCTAGGGCTTCGAATTTGGGGATATCCAATTGTTGAATTTAAAATAAATGTTAATTAAATAAAGGGAATTTGATAATTAGATAAAAGAAAGTCTTTTTATAAAATTTGAATTTAGAATGCTCACAATAATGTGTTTGAAGTATAAAAATAATTTTTATAAAATTATTTTCCTTAAAATAGATTTTTAAATCTATTTATTACAAATTGCCAAAATTTAACTTTAATATTTAAAAATACAAAAATTAAAGAATTATTATTTTAAAAATCATATTTCTGTTCTAAATATTTAATAATAAATTGTATAAAATTTTGGTGCAAAAATAATAAAAATTGAATTTATTATGATTTAATTATGATTAAAACTAACATAAATTGATTAAAAATATTAAATAAATGATTTTTCAGAAATAAAAATCATTTCTGGAAAGCTTAATGTTATAAAAACTAAAGATAATTTTTGTGGAAATTAATAAGATCGTTTTGATATTCCTATAGATTTTTATAAATAAAATAGAATAAACTTGATTTATTTATTATATATATTAAATAAATAAATTTTTGAAAACTAAAAATTGTAAGTTGATCTTTTACATCAGATTAATATAAGATAATTTTTTTAGAATTTTTAAAAGTGTTTTAGTATTTTAAAATGAATTTATAAAAATACTAGAGATTATATGGTTATAAAAGAACTTAAAAAAAAACGTTTGAAGGTGCCATGGCTCGAACCCTGGGTTCTGGCCTGCCCGAGTTTTAAGCCCAACAGATTCACCAACTGGTCTGCTGACCAGTTGTGTTTTATTTTCCTTTTGTTTAAAATATAAACCAATCTTGTCTGAGCTTATCTTCCCCAATTCGAACCAAAGTGAGCCCTAACTTATCAATTGATTGAATCACACAACGTTAACCCAATTAATCATGGGGTTAATGTTGTGTATGTTCCGAATAACAAAAACCATAACAGAAATTACACTTACAATCGCGATTTGGATGTAAACGATTGGTCAACGCAGAAAAGTCAAAACGAGAACGTATGCTTCAATTGTTGGATAATTAACAGAAAATGAGGTTTGAGAGAGGGTAATCGGCGAGTTTAGGAGGTGATGTGATGTCCAATTTATAGTGGTTTTGTCTGAATCCTCGAATTGGTAGGTTGACCCGTCTTTATAATTCACGCGTAAAAATTAATGAATTGGAACGTTTTTAAGGGTAAATTGCGTGTATTACCTTGTCAATACCATAACACGCACCAATTATCTAGTTATTTCCAGAATTACATTCAATCTAAAGTCAAGAAGGGACCTTGACATGGTTCGGTTCCTGCGCAGGTCTGTTAAGGAGAAGCAGACACAAACTTGTTTTGTTTTAAATAATTATTAGGCTAGTATAGAAACAAGGATTGGTGTGGCTCAGTTGGTTCGGTTGTTGCGTTTGGTTCTGCTCGGCCAGGGTTCGAAACCCGGCTAGAGCAGCTTTTTATTTTATTTTATTTTTAAACAGAAGAGGGGAAGTGAACTGGGCTCAGGGATTTGGGCTGGTTGCTTGGGCCACTTTGCAGGGCTTCAGAAAAAAAGGGCTACCTGGATGGGGGTTTTGGACTTTGAGGCTTCTAATGTTGGGTTGGGTTATGACTAAATCAACTAATGAGTTTATTGTTCTACATTAGTGTTATTATTTATTAGTATTATTATTATTATTATTATTATAAACATTTATATATATATATATATATATATATATATATATATATAAATTATGAGTTAGGGTAAAGGAGACTTAGGCACATTTGTATAAAATGTAAAAAATAAGGGCGTTTATATCAAAATTTGGGGAAAAATTTCGCGATGTTACAGTCTCCCCTACTTTTGGAAACTTCGTCCCGAAGTTTATTGAAAACACAGGGTTGAAGGTGGTTGGGTAGAAATTAATATAATTGTGATTTGGGCTATAGCATGACATGAATAAAATAAATTGTCTCGTGTTTTGTGTGGGTCGATGAACTACCAGACAACTATAGTTTATAACCTTGATAGAATTTCACACTACCTTAACGTACCTGTAAATTCATGATTACGTTCCGGACCGCAATCACCAATTTACCTTACATTAAAGTTTTGCGTCCTTCTATGTCTCCACCGATTGTTGAGCAGGTCCGATAGTCTCCACCAGTCGTGGAGTAGGTTGTAGGGCCTCTCCCCGACTGTTGGAAAGACATGATGACCTCTACCAATCGTTGAGTAGGTTTGATAGCCTCCACCAGTCGTGGAGCAGGTTGTAGGGCCTCTCCCGACTGTTGAAAAGGTATGATGACATTTATACACATAGATTGCAAATTGATAACATGTTTATGCAAGCAAGTTTATAAGTATAACAAGCACAGTATTAGTTCATATTCAAACAAACATGTGTCATGTAAACAACTTTGAGACAAAAATTTCAATACTAGAATTTATTACTTGAATCAAATAGTGTCAATACATAGAGTAAAAGCAAACAACGTTCGATTGGTGGAACATGTTGTTAAGTAGCTGGAGGGTCTTGATCTCTGTTTAATTTAGGGCATCGATTACGAAAGTGATTTGGGTCTCCACATTCATAGCATTGCCCATAGTTGTATCGATTAGGATCAGCAGCCTGAGCAGGGTTGATAGGTTGGTTGGCATTAGGATTTGGGGTCTCGCGACATGTATTAACTAGATGGCCATACCTACTACAATTGGCGCACAAGCGACACACTGAAGCAGTGGGATGATGTCGTTTGCATGTGTTACACAAGGGATGGTTTCCTGTATAAGGTTTCTTGTTGGAAGCTTGTGGAGTGAGGCTTGCATCAGGATCCCTGGTCTTACGTTTCTGGTTCTCAGTGGTTACCGCGGCTACAATACTTGTTTTATTGCCTTTCCGAACTAAGGTACCGTTCTTTACGTGATTATCAGTTAAGGTAGCTGCTAAACGCTTGGCCTCTTCAAGGGTAGCAGGGTTCCTTCCCCATACCGTGTCTTGAATCTGCATGGGCAAACCACCGATATACTTTTCGATGGCTACAGGTAGCGGAGTGACTTTATGGGGCAATAAAAGGCTGAGCTCGTGGAAGCGGGTATTATAAGCAAGGTTTTCCCCACTATCCTGAGCAAGGGTGTGGAACTCGTCTTCTAATTTCTTGACCTCGTTACGTGGGCAAAATTCATCTTTCATTATCTCCTTGACTTGATCCCACGTCATAGTAAGTGCAACTTCAGCTCCTCGGGTACGTTTTTCCTCATTCCACCAAGTGAGTGCTCGTTTGTGAAGAACACTCATAGCATAACGGACCTTAAAGTTATCGGGACACTCACTGTTGATGAAAGTATTTTCAATACCCTCAAACCATTGTAGGAGTCCTGTAGCTCCTTCTTCACCACTAAACTTTGGGGGATTACAAGAATTGAAGTGATTAAGGGTACAGGCTGGAAGTCCATTCCCATTGTGGTGTCCATTTCCATTCCCGTTGCCGTTGCCATTCCCGTTGCCGTTCAACTGGATGACTTGAGCTAGTAAGTTGGGAACCAGAGTTGCGATTTGCTGCGCCATTTGTTGAGAAATGATTGCAGCCAGTTGGGATGTGACACCTGGCAAATTCGGGTTAACAACGTTGTCTAGATGAAAGTCTACCTTAGCGAGTCACGCGTATTTTGTACTTAACTGGGTTAGTTAAGTCGGGTTATGGTTCGGGAACTATTAGTTAGTCTAGAAGATCGTTGGATGTTGGTCTAGAGGTTCATTAGATGTCGGTCCTTAACCAAGTGTACAAACGGTGACGATTTGTAGGATCGTCAGGGCATACGGAACATACGAGTCTCGAGTCCCGGGAATTGGTGAACGAGTGTAAATATGTGTATTTACTTGTGTTATGTGTTTACAATCATTATATGACTTGTCGGTACATGAATATGCATTAACATATGTTAAAACGGGGTTTAACGCGCAAAACACACAAGACCAAACCCTATAGGCGAGTAGGAGGCCTACTCCCCTATAGGGGAGGCGAGTAGGGAGCCCCTTAAGGGCGAGTAGCCCTACTCGTGTGATGATAAGGGCGAATAGGCCCCTAATCACATGAACATCAGGCGATTACAAGCCCTAATCGCCTGAACTGCTGCGCAATCGCATGTAACGTGCTGGAACGACTAGGAACGCCTATAAATACAACACTTAACCTCCTAAACTCCCTAATATCAACCCTAGTCGTCCCATAACCGCCCCAAACACTTAAACAACCTCTGGAAGGCGATTTTGATCAAAAACACAAGGTTTCAAGGTCTAACCATCAATCTTTTACAATTCCAAGGTTTGATTCTCATCCATAACACTTTGTAAATGTTTTTAATCAATCCCTAATGGTCCAGACCTGTTCATAAACGAAAAAGCTTTCTGAAAATCGTCAATAAGGGTTGTTAAACGGATTATAACTAATTAACATGCGTTATGGGTATATATGATTAGAAAGATAGGATTTTTATGGATCTTGATGATGTTTTGATGTATTATCATGCTAGGTCAGAATTAACATTATGAGTATGATGACAGAAAACTCAGTAATCGGATAATAGGGTTATGATTACATGCGTTAATTGAATATTGCATGCTATGTGTATGTGTTTGGATTACTTTGGTTGCATGCAGGACTGATTTTACGAGGATGAACGAAGGGTTTTGGGTTAAACATGTTTAGGATAGTGTTTGGGATGATATTGGGTAGTTACACACATTCTGGATCTGATTTGGAGCGTTAAACGCGCGAAAAACTGGAACAGCATGGTTACAGGCGAGTAGCAATGCTAATCGCCTATAACTCATGCGAGTACAAGGCTAATCGCCTATATATAGGCGAGTAGAAGCCTATTCACTAGTAAGTTCATGCGAGTAGAAGCCTATTCACTAGTAAGTTCATGCGAATAGCCCTAATCACTAGTAAGTTCATGCGAATAGCCCTAATCACTAGTAAGTTCAGGGGAATAGCCCTTATTCGCATGAAGTAAAGGGGAGTAGCCCCTACTCGCCTATAGTAGGGGCGAATAGGGCTTCTATTCACCAGTTGACTTTCCTAATCACTAGTTGACTTTTCCTAATCGCGTGTACTGCTGCTGTAAGTGTAAATTAGCATTCCGAGACCCGATTTAACATGTAGTAACATGCTAGGAACCCCGTAACATGTCTAATAACTTGGTAACATATATTTGGATGTATTTCGGTGATACGTGAACTATGTGCTATAACTTGTTGGGTGTTAACGTATGTTAAGTATACTTGCGTTATTGTATGTTTTGGAGCGTAAACATAACACGGGGAGTCTCGGGTCACCAATGGGATGTCGAGTCTTGTACTTTGGGTCGGTTAAACAGTCACGGTGTTTTCAAACAAACTTGGTTATGGTCTGGACATCTAGGGACTAATTAACCTGCGGGTTATTAGTCTAAGTACTTGTAACTGTCATATGTTAGGTCGCCACTGTACGGGACTAACATAGCAGCTGAGTTTACTCGGGATTAGGAGTAAAGCAACTTAAGGTGAGTTTACGGCCCCTCTTTTAACTAGTTTTACGTTTTCGGGGGAGAAAACATGTGTTAAAACAACTATTTGGTAACTACTGTCATACTATGGGTTCTAACGTATACTACACGATCTTTGGAAGTCCCGGGGGAACCATGAATGTGCGGGTTTGCACAACGGGGAAATGTGAATAGCGCTATTGGGAGTGACCAACCCCGCTCGTCGGCTTGGAGGGCCGGGCGAGTGCATATTGTCTCAAACAGGAACAACAGGAACATTTGGAACTATTCGGGCACAACAACTGGTATTCGAGTTAGTAATGGTTTTCCAATCGTGGTAGTAACAAAAACGTACGCCTAGCTAGCGTATACTGGTTTTCTATTTGTTATAGTATGGACAGGTGAACTTGGTACTTGAACTGCAAACCTGTAAACTCACCAGCATTTTTGTGCTGACGTAAACTTTTACATGTTTTCTCAGGTCGCTAAGGTAGCACAATGGAACTAGGGCGCACGCGTCTGCACGGCGTCTAGATAGAGTTGCATGATTTCTTAAACATTGAACTTTGGTTATTTATGTTGAACTTTATTTTGAATAAGCTTCCGCTGTAAACGGGATTTTAAAACTATGTTTTGGTATTGCATTAATTACATTTAGACTTGTTTATTGTGATCGTTGGTTTGGATCCTGGTTTGTCATGCGCCTCGCGGTAAAACTCCGCAAGTGGATTTTGAGGGTGTGACAGATTGGTATCAGAGCCAATGGTTATAGTGAACTAGGACTGCATGTAGAGTCTAGTCTATAGCCGAGTCGCACACACTAGACGATCACATGGTACTAAACGTTATAGTGGGTTACGTATGGTCTTGTCGGGGTGTCTCTAAATCGTTGGTCTTTCTACGTTACATCATCCGTTCTATCTTAGGTTGGGTTACTTGTTTCTAGGCAGTGTGGTCCATTGGAGTAACTCGTGTGCTCTTGAGATTTGTCCAAGGCTCGGACATCTCCCTTTCGCACTCCAATAGAAGCACTTGTCATGAACTACCGTAGTATTACGGTGTGTAGCTAAGGGTCTATGTTCGGTGATTTGAACTTTGAACTATGAGAACACTTGGAGGACCATGTAGAGCGTTTTATCATTTTGGGTGCACACAAAATCATAAAACGAAATGCATGGAAGCACTAGTGAGCTCTGGGTTTGAGGGGATAGTCCTGGATTGGATCTGGCTTTAATCTTGTGAACATTAGTGGTTATCTTTAACTGCGCAACTAAATTTTCTCGTTCTTTCTGCCAGAATCATGTCTGGAGTGCGTGGAGGACGAGGAGGTGGACGCGGTGGTGGACGCGGTGGTGGTCGCGGTGGTGCTGGTGGTCGTGGTGGAGGTATTAACCTGTCACAGGCTGATCTGAACAACTTGCTCCAGGCTGCCTTTCAGTTAGGGCACAACGGTGGTGGTAAGTTGTTTTATCCATTTTCTTTGCCTCATTGGTGAGTCTTGTGTACGTTATTCGTGGTTTCTCATACGTTTCGTTTCAGGTGGTCCTGTTGACCCACCCCCACCCATGTGCACCTATAAGATGTTCCGGGACTGCAAGCCCCAGGAATTCTCTGGCACCGAGGGTGCGGTCAGTTTGCTTAGGTGGTTGGAGAAAGTGGAGTCGGTATTCCTGATGTGTAACTGTCTCCCAGAAGATCGGGTGAAGTATTCGGCTGCGTTATTTCAAGACGTGGCATTGACTTGGTGGAATGGTATTACCCAGAACATGGGGATTGGGGAGGCATATGCTATGCCATGGGAGAACTTTGTGCAGTTGCTGAAGCGGGAGTATTGCCCGAGAGAAGAGGTACAGAAGCTGGAGCATGAGGTGTGGAACCTCAAGATGACTGGATCGGAAATTGAGAAGTATACTGTGAGGAGAAACGAGTTGGCAGTGCTATGTCCCGATTTGCACGTGCCAGAGTATCGTAAGATTGAACATTATGTCTCCGGGTTAGTGCCGGAAATTGCTGGGTTAGTGGCTGCTGGGAATCATCCTACTTATGCGGAGGTAGTTCGATCTGCACATAGGATGACTAATTTAAAGGTGAACGAGGGGATTTTGCCGGCGAAAGGTTCGACTGCTAAGGCTCCAGAGAACAATAAGCGCAAGTGGGAAAACGACGGGAAGGGATCTGGGTCTACGCAGCAGGGTAAAAAGTTTGATAATGGGGGTTCATCGTCTTCGGGTAATAAGCAGGGTGGTTATGCAGGAAAACTGCCCAAATGCAACAAGTGTGGACGCCATCACCTAGGGAACTGCGACAGTAACCGTTGTCACCGCTGCCAGCGAACAGGCCATTATGCTAAAGACTGTCGGGTTACACTTCCATCGACTCAGGCTCCGACCAACAGTTCAGCTCCGACTACTCAGGGGACTACAGGGAAACAGGGATGCTACAACTGTGGTGACACTGGGCATTATAAGAAGGATTGCCCAAAACTGAAACAGGGTGGAAACAACGGGAATGGTAACAACGGGGGCGGCGGCAGAAATGCACGTGCCTTCGTCATTGGAGCTGCTGAGGCTAGGCAGGACCCTGATACAGTCACCGGTACGTTTCTTCTCAATAATCATTCTGTTAGCGTGTTATTTGATTCTGGTGCCGACAAGAGTTTTGTATCCATGGGTGTTAGTCGACTGCTAGATGTAGTATCTGTACCATTAGAGACCAAGTATATTATTGAGTTGGCTGACGGTAAAACGATTGAAGCTACTAGTGTTCTTCGGGAGTGTCAGTTAGAGTTGTCGGGTTTATCATTCCCCATCGACCTTATGCCGGTACCATTGGGTAGTTTTGACGTTGTGGTAGGAATGGATTGGTTATCTTTGTATCGCGCGGAGATCGTCTGTTACGATAAGGTTATTCGGATTCCTCTCCCAGATGGAGAATTTCTTTCTGTATACGGTATCAAGGGTGGTGTTTCGCTAAACATCATCTCTAGCATGAAAGCCCTTAAGTGTCTTCGAAAGGGTTATCCAGCCGTTTTGGCGCTCTTATCTGTTTCCACTAGTGATGAGAAGAAGATTGACGACATTCCGGTGGTACGCGAGTTTTCTGATGTTTTTCCCGATGATTTATCTGGTCTTCCTCCTCATCGTCAAGTCGAGTTCGGCATTGATCTTGTACCAGGGGCTGCTCCTATTGCTCGGGCCCCCTACCGTCTTGCACCTCCCGAGATGCAGGAATTGTCTAGCCAGTTACAGGAACTCTTGGACAAGGGTTTCATCCGGCCAAGTTCTTCCCCTTGGGGAGCCCCGATTTTATTTGTCAAGAAGAAGGATGGGAGTTTCCGATTGTGTGTAGACTACAGAGAACTAAACAAGTTGACCGTCAAGAACCGTTATCCTCTTCCACGTATTGATGATCTGTTCGACCAGCTTCAGGGTTCTAGTTATTATTCCAAGATCGATTTGAGGTCCGGTTATCACCAGCTGCGCGTCAGGGAGGCTGACGTTGCAAAGACTGCTTTTCGAACACGTTATGGCCATTTCGAATTCTTGGTCATGCCTTTCGGTCTCACGAACGCACCGGCGGTTTTCATGGACTTGATGAACCGCGTCTGTAAACCGTATCTGGACAAGTTTGTCATTGTGTTTATTGATGACATTCTGATCTACTCCAAGAACGAAACCGAACACGGCGAACATCTGCGGTTAGTTTTGGAACTCTTGCGACGGGAACAACTTTACGCCAAGTTCTCAAAGTGTGACTTTTGGTTACGCGAAGTTCAATTCCTAGGACATGTGGTTAATGAACTAGGGATTCATGTCGATCCAGCTAAGATCGAAGCTATCAAGGACTGGGGAGCACTAAAGACGCCAACTGAGGTGCGGCAATTCCTAGGCCTTGCGGGCTACTATCGTCGTTTCATTCAGGGGTTCTCGAAGATTGCTCAACCCCTCACCACTCTCACACAGAAGGATAGGAAGTTCGACTGGGGTGAATCACAAGAGTCCGCGTTTGAAGAACTAAAGTTTAAACTGTGTTCTGCTCCTATTCTGTCTTTACCTGAGGGTCCTGATGATTTTGTCATTTACTGTGATGCTTCCATTCATGGACTCGGTTGCGTGTTGATGCAACGCGAGAAAGTGATTGCGTATGCTTCTCGTCAACTCAAAGTGCACGAGAAGAACTACACAACTCATGACTTGGAGTTGGGTGCCGTGGTATTCGCGTTGAAAATTTGGAGACATTACTTGTACGGTACCAAATGCACCATCTACACCGATCACAAGAGTCTCCAACACATTTTCGACCAACAACACTTGAACATACGGCAGCGTCGCTGGATTGAACTTTTGAACGATTATGATTGTGCTATTAAGTACCATCCTGGCAAGGCGAATGTTGTAGCAGACGCCTTGAGCAGGAAGGAATCTTCTAAACCTCGTCGCGTTCGGGCGTTGCAGCTCACTATCCATTCGTCGTTACCTGATCAACTCCGTTCTGCCCAATTGGAAGCTTTGAAGGAGGAAAACCTTAAAGCTGAAACCATGCACGGTGCCGACAAGCACCTAGAGCGAAGGCCTGATGGCCTGCACTATTTCGCAGAGCGCATATGGGTTCCTTTATTCGGGGGACTACGGGAGCTTGTTCTTGATGAGGCTCATAAGTCCCGGTATTCTATTCATCCTGGTTCGGATAAAATGTACCAAGATCTGAAGGTGCTTTACTGGTGGCCAAACATGAGGTCGGACATAGCCTCATACGTGAGCAAATGCTTGACCTGTGCTAAGGTCAAAGTGGAATACCAGAAACCGTCGGGTCTCCTGCAACAACCTGAAATTCCGGAATGGAAATGGGAACGGATTACTATGGATTTTGTCACACAACTTCCTAAATCACCAAGCGGGAACGACAAGATATGGGTGATTGTCGATCGGTTAACGAAATCAGCCCATTTTCTTGCTATTAAGGAAACCGACACCATGGATCGTTTGGCTCGTCTCTACTTGAAAGAAGTTGTTTCTAAGCACGGGGTACCTGTTTCTATTATCTCGGATCGTGACTCCCATTTTACTTCTCACTTCTGGAAGTCTTTGCACAAGGCTTTGGGTACCCAACTAGACATGAGTACGGCTTATCATCCACAGACTGACGGTCAGAGTGAGCGTACGATTCAAACATTAGAAGACATGCTGCGGGCATGTGTGATCGATTTTGGCAAGGGTTGGGAAGCTCATCTGCCGTTGGTAGAATTCTCGTACAATAACAGTTATCACACGAGCATCAAGGCTGCTCCGTTCGAGGCACTGTACGGACGGAAATGCCGTTCTCCTCTTTGTTGGGCAGAAGTGGGTGAGAGTCAACTCACTGGGCCTGAACTAGTGTACGAAACTTCGGAAAAGATCGTACAGATTCGAAATCGGTTGGCGGCGGCACGGGACCGGCAAAAGAGTTATGCTGATCAGCGTCGCAAACCACTAGAGTTCCAAGTCAATGACAAGGTACTTCTAAAAGTCTCACCGTGGAAGGGCGTCATACGTTTTGGAAAGCGTGGCAAACTCAATCCGCGATATGTCGGCCCATTTACGATCCTGGAACGAATTGGGCCGGTGGCATATCGACTTGATCTACCGACGGAGCTCGGTAACGTACATAACGTCTTTCACGTGTCAAACTTGAAGAAGTGTCTGGCTGACGAGTCTCTCATCGTTCCACTAGAAGAGATCAAGGTTGATGATCGTCTTCGGATTGTGGAAAAACCTGTGGAGATCCTTGATTACAAGATTCGTAGCCTACGTCACAGCAAGATTCGTATCGTTAAGGTTCGGTGGAACTCGAACCGGGGGCCGGAATATACGTGGGAACGGGAGGATCAGATGAAGTCTAAGTATCCTCATCTCTTTCCTAAGGAAGCGTTCGAGTCGAGACATGTCGCCTCGGCAGCTGAATGAATCTCGGGTCGAGATTCCTTTTAACGTGGGGATGATGTGACACCTCGGGTAAATCTCTCTCTTGATTTCTACTCTCTATTGATTTCTGTCTGTTTGTTTATTCCCTTCGTTGTTTCTTTTGTTACTTGTACAAATTTTCGGGACGAAAATTCTTTTAACGTGGGGATGATGTGACACCTGGCAAATTCGGGTTAACAACGTTGTCTAGATGAAAGTCTACCTTAGCGAGTCACGCGTATTTTGTACTTAACTGGGTTAGTTAAGTCGGGTTATGGTTCGGGAACTATTAGTTAGTCTAGAAGATCGTTGGATGTTGGTCTAGAGGTTCATTAGATGTCGGTCCTTAACCAAGTGTACAAACGGTGACGATTTGTAGGATCGTCAGGGCATACGGAACATACGAGTCTCGAGTCCCGGGAATTGGTGAACGAGTGTAAATATGTGTATTTACTTGTGTTATGTGTTTACAATCATTATATGACTTGTCGGTACATGAATATGCATTAACATATGTTAAAACGGGGTTTAACGCGCAAAACACACAAGACCAAACCCTATAGGCGAGTAGGAGGCCTACTCCCCTATAGGGGAGGCGAGTAGGGAGCCCCTTAAGGGCGAGTAGCCCTACTCGTGTGATGATAAGGGCGAATAGGCCCCTAATCACATGAACATCAGGCGATTACAAGCCCTAATCGCCTGAACTGCTGCGCAATCGCATGTAACGTGCTGGAACGACTAGGAACGCCTATAAATACAACACTTAACCTCCTAAACTCCCTAATATCAACCCTAGTCGTCCCATAACCGCCCCAAACACTTAAACAACCTCTGGAAGGCGATTTTGATCAAAAACACAAGGTTTCAAGGTCTAACCATCAATCTTTTACAATTCCAAGGTTTGATTCTCATCCATAACACTTTGTAAATGTTTTTAATCAATCCCTAATGGTCCAGACCTGTTCATAAACGAAAAAGCTTTCTGAAAATCGTCAATAAGGGTTGTTAAACGGATTATAACTAATTAACATGCGTTATGGGTATATATGATTAGAAAGATAGGATTTTTATGGATCTTGATGATGTTTTGATGTATTGTCATGCTAGGTCAGAATTAACATTATGAGTATGATGACAGAAAACTCAGTAATCGGATAATAGGGTTATGATTACATGCGTTAATTGAATATTGCATGCTATGTGTATGTGTTTGGATTACTTTGGTTGCATGCAGGACTGATTTTACGAGGATGAACGAAGGGTTTTGGGTTAAACATGTTTAGGATAGTGTTTGGGATGATATTGGGTAGTTACACACGTTCTGGATCTGATTTGGAGCGTTAAACGCGCGAAAAACTGGAACAACATGGTTACAGGCGAGTAGCAATGCTAATCGCCTATAACTCATGCGAGTACAAGGCTAATCGCCTATATATAGGCGAGTAGAAGCCTATTCACTAGTAAGTTCATGCGAGTAGAAGCCTATTCACTAGTAAGTTCATGCGAATAGCCCTAATCACTAGTAAGTTCATGCGAATAGCCCTAATCACTAGTAAGTTCAGGGGAATAGCCCCTATTCGCATGAAGTAAAGGGGAGTAGCCCCTACTCGCCTATAGTAGGGGCGAATAGGGCTTCTATTCACCAGTTGACTTTCCTAATCACTAGTTGACTTTTCCTAATCGCGTGTACTGCTGCTGTAAGTGTAAATTAGCATTCCGAGACCCGATTTAACATGTAGTAACATGCTAGGAACCCCGTAACATGTCTAATAACTTGGTAACATATATTTGGATGTATTTCGGTGATACGTGAACTATGTGCTATAACTTGTTGGGTGTTAACGTATGTTAAGTATACTTGCGTTATTGTATGTTTTGGAGCGTAAACATAACACGGGGAGTCTCGGGTCACCAATGGGATGTCGAGTCTTGTACTTTGGGTCGGTTAAACAGTCACGGTGTTTTCAAACAAACTTGGTTATGGTCTGGACATCTAGGGACTAATTAACCTGCGGGTTATTAGTCTAAGAACTTGTAACTGTCATATGTTAGGTCGCCACTGTACGGGACTAACATAGCAGCTGAGTTTACTCGGGATTAGGAGTAAAGCAACTTAAGGTGAGTTTACGGCCCCTCTTTTAACTAGTTTTACGTTTTCGGGGGAGAAAACATGTGTTAAAACAACTATTTGGTAACTATGTCATACTATGGGTTCTAACGTATACTACACGATCTTTGGAAGTCCCGGTGGGAACCATGAATGTGCGGGTTTGCACAACGGGGAAATGTGAATAGCGCTATTGGGAGTGACCAACCCCGCTCGTCGGCTTGGAGGGCCGGGCGAGTGCATATTGTCTCAAACAGGAACAACAGGAACATTTGGAACTATTCGGGCACAACAACTGGTATTCGAGTTAGTAATGGTTTTCCAATCGTGGTAGTAACAAAACGTACGCCTAGCTAGCGTATACTGGTTTTCTATTTGTTATAGTATGGACAGGTGAACTTGGTACTTGAACTGCAAACCTGTAAACTCACCAGCATTTTTGTGCTGACGTAAACTTTTACATGTTTTCTCAGGTCGCTAAGGTAGCACAATGGAACTAGGGCGCACGCGTCTGCACGGCGTCTAGATAGAGTTGCATGATTTCTTAAACATTGAACTTTGGTTATTTATGTTGAACTTTATTTTGAATAAGCTTCCGCTGTAAACGGGATTTTAAAACTATGTTTTGGTATTGCATTAATTACATTTAGACTTGTTTATTGTGATCGTTGGTTTGGATCCTGGTTTGTCATGCGCCTCGCGGTAAAACTCCGCAAGTGGATTTTGAGGGTGTGACAGGCATCGACACCATTGTTGTTGTTGTTGTTGTGATGGTTAGTATCGTGGTTGTGGTTGTGATTGTTACTTCCTTCATCATGATTTTCACCACTGTTAAGATGAGCACTGCGACGTGGAGGCATGATCTGTAAGAGACACAGTGAAATGAGTGAGATTATATAAGGAATGTAATCATTTATTCATTAATTAAAACGAATAAACGAAAACGTTGACTTATCAAAGATTCTAAATTCTAATAACATACGAAGACGTGCTTTAGCCTATAAGTGAACACTCATCCCGAGAATTCCCAGGTAGGCATCCGGGTCCCTCGTCTGATTGGGATATATGCGCAATGCCAGCCTAGACAGAAGACTCAGAATACATGCGTTCACCCTTCCAGATTGCACGTGTTCGTTATTAAAATCTAGAACTTCGACGAGATCTCAAGGTGGTTCAGGTTAAACCTGAGGATTTTGTCCTATTAGTCTAAGTGTAGATCCACTGATGGAGAGCAGCCTTCTTGTAAGGATGAAAGTAGAGATAAGAAATGGAGGGAGATAGAGAATAGCAAGTAAAAGAAGCAAGTACTGGTTAAATCCTATGGTTATAGACTAGATTATTTTTCTAATAACCTAATTCCCTATAACCATGGCTCTTATACCAATCTGTAACACCCCAACCGATGGCGGAAACATCGGGATGTCACGTATTGATGATTGTTCAGTAGCTCATGGTGAATGATAAATTTCATTAATTGATTTAAATAAATTACATACACTTGTTCTACAAGAATTCGTACATCAAATTGAATAAAACTATGCACATATCTTCAAGCAATTCTTCAAGCAAGTAGAACCTGAAACATGTTAAGTTGAAAATATTTTGGGTCAACAAAAGTTGGTGAGAATACATAGGTTTTTTTTTTTTGAAAAATAATTGATAACAATAGTTTGTACAACATTCAAAGTTGTATGATGATAGAGTATGATACCGACATGTAACAATGCGTCTTTGTACAATCAAACCTTGTGTCGACTGATGACTAACTCGCAAGTTAGTTAAATGTTGTTACTGTTATCGATCATCCCTGAATTTATGCGGGGGGATGGGTTTGTCAGACCTATAGCGCTATAATCTAAACAGGCGGCTTGATCATTGTTAATGATTGTACTGTGTCTTTTTGTTACAGTCAAATGATAGAATGATGATGTAATTGAATCACAAGTAAGTATGAGTAAATGATAGCATAAAATGTTTAAACATGTTTCACCCCAAAAATAGTGAAAATAGAGAAAAGGAGCTATGTAAACTCACCTTAGCAAAACGTTATCTCTTGAAAAATAGTGTGTTGCCCAATGTATCAAGTATCACCCTATAATGAGGTAATATATATGTCTAAGTCTACCAAGTCTATAAATGTATAAGTTTCTAGGGCTTCGAATTTGGGGATATCCAATTGTTGAATTTAAAATAAATGTTAATTAAATAAAGGGAATTTGATAATTAGATAAAAGAAAGTCTTTTTATAAAATTTGAATTTAGAATGCTCACAATAATATGTTTGAAGTATAAAAATAATTTTTATAAAATTATTTTCCTTAAAATAGATTTTTAAATCTATTTATTACAAATTGCCAAAATTTAACTTTAATATTTAAAAATACAAAAATTAAAGAATTATTATTTTAAAAATCATATTTCTGTTCTAAATATTTAAAAATAAATTGTATAAAATTTTGGTGCAAAAATAATAAAAATTGAATTTATTATGATTTAATTATGATTAAAACTAACATAAATTAATGAAAAATATTAAATAAATGATTTTTCAGAAATAAAAATCATTTCTGGAAAGCTTAATGTTATAAAAACTAAAGATAATTTTTGTGGAAATTAATAAGATCGTTTTGATATTCCTATAGATTTTTATAAATAAAATAGAATAAACTTGATTTATTTATTATATATATTAAATAAATAAATTTTTGAAAACTAAAAATTGTAAGTTGATCTTTTACATCAGATTAATATAAGATAATTTTTTTAGAATTTTTAAAAGTGTTTTAGTATTTTAAAATGAATTTATAAAAATACTAGAGATTATATGGTTATAAAAGAACTTAAAAAAAACGTTTGAAGGTGCCATGGCTCGAACCCTGGGTTCTGGCCGGCCCGAGTTTTAAGCCCAACAGATTCACCAACTGGTCTGCTGACCAGTTGTGTTTTATTTTCCTTTTGTTTAAAATATAAACCAATCTTGTCTGAGCTTATCTTCCCCAATTCGAACCAAAGTGAGCCCTAACTTATCAATTGATTGAATCACACAACGTTAACCCAATTAATCATGGGGTTAATGTTGTGTATGTTCCGAATAACAAAAACCATAACAGAAATTACACTTACAATCGCGATTTGGATGTAAACGATTGGTCAACGCAGAAAAGTCAAAACGAGAACGTATGCTTCAATTGTTGGATAATTAACAGAAAATGAGGTTTGAGAGAGGGTAATCGGCGAGTTTAGGAGGTGATGTGATGTCCAATTTATAGTGGTTTTGTCTGAATCCTCGAATTGGTAGGTTGACCCGTCTTTATAATTCACGCGTAAAAATTAATGAATTGGAACGTTTTTAAGGGTAAATTGCGTGTATTACCTTGTCAATACTATAACACGCACCAATTATCTAGTTATTTCCAGAATTACATTCAATCTAAAGTCAAGAAGGGACCTTGACTTGGTTCGGTTCCTGCGCAGGTCTGTTAAGGAGAAGCAGACACAAACTTGTTTTGTTTTAAATAATTATTAGGCTAGTATAGAAACAAGGATTGGTGTGGCTCAGTTGGTTCGGTTGTTGCGTTTGGTTCTGCTCGGCCAGGGTTCGAGACCCGGCTAGAGCAGCTTTTTATTTTATTTTTATTTTTAAAACAGAAGAGGGGAAGTGAACTGGGCTCAGGGATTTGGGCTGGTTGCTTGGGCCACTTTGCAGGGCTTCAGAAAAAAAGGGCTACCTGGATGGGGGTTTTAGACTTTGAGGCTTCTAATGTTGGGTTGGGTTATGACTAAATCAACTAATGAGTTTATTGTTCTACATTAGTGTTATTATTTATTAGTATTATTATTATTATTATTATTATTATAAACATTTATATATATATATATATAAATTATGAGTTAGGGTAAAGGAGACTTAGGCACATTTGTATAAAATGTAAAAAATAAGGGCGTTTATATTAAAATTTGGGGAAAAATTTCGCGATGTTACAATGAACCTGCAAGCAAGGAAGGTGGTGATCCAAAGAACAAGGGAAAGAAAAAAGTCAATGAAAGGGCTGCATCAACAACTGATGTGATTAAAAAGTCAAGAAAGAGGGGGGAGGGGGTACAACAACCTACAAAAAAATGTGGAAAGAAGGGGCACACCTCCAGAAGCTGTGGCAAAAGAGGTCAACAATCAAGCTCACAACAGTGCTCACAGTCAACACCTCAAGATTAAGTATGATGATGTTGTTTTAAGATTCTGAAGTTTTAAACTGATTACGTTTCTTTTGATGGTAAACAATGTTTAATTGTCATGTTTATGTTACTGTTGAATGAATGTGCAAATGGGTCAGTTTCATGAACAGGTTTAAGCACAATTTGTTTCAGTCAAATGGGTCATTATATTGCAGTTTGAGTTATTAGTCAAATGGGTCATTTGCTATCAATAAAATGTATGCAATGTTTAAGAACAACCTTGTTTAAGAACAACTTGTAACAACATCATTTTCATTTCATTCATAATCAAAGTTATTACAATGTTGAATGCATACAACTACATTAATCAACTATAGATGTCGTACAACACAAAGAACAACCAACTAAAAACAAGCATAATCCTCAGCTTCATTGCCTCATAACCTCTTGCTTTTGCTAATTGTTGTTGTTTGTTCAAATTTTTGAGTAATCTGTTGATGACCTTGGAATTCCCTTCACTAACTGGACCCTTTGCCCATGTCACAAACCCACATCCACTTACACAACAGTGAAACCTTCAACCAGGGTTTGCTTCAGTCCATGATGTTCGAACCTGTGTTTCAGACCCAAATCTGCAAATTAGAGGAACATCAGTCCGTCTTTCAACTCGTCGATGATAATTGGAGCTCGAATTAGACATTGATGATCTGCTAGACCTCGAATTCGACATTAGGTTTTGTGGGATTAGGGCTTAGAAAGCAAATTGGGGAAGAATTCAAGTTGGGGAAGATGATATCACTGATAAACGTTTATATAAGGGACGAAATGACAATAATACCCCTCACGTGAGGTGCACGTGAGGGTGATGTAACGGTAGATGTGACGGACGTTAGGTCGAGGGACGTAAAGTTTTAGAAAAAGAAACCTCCGGTACTCAGGGTGTTAAGCGTGGGCTGAGCCTGTTAGTTTAGGCAAACCACATGGACGAAAACTGCAATTTTCTCTAATAACTATTATAACTATTCTGAGGTTACCAAACAGACTTCAAGCAAGTGACTCTTTGGATCTTAATTCTTAAGTGATGATGTTATAAATTAAATTGGTGGTCCAAGAATTGTGATCACGAAAAATGTCACATTTAAAATGTAATAAATTTATTCTTTGAAAGTCGTGAAGAGTACACACATGATAACGACACAATGAACTGTTTTATGAAAATCTATAGACATTTCGTTTTCAACGATTAAGTTATATTAAAGCTTCACGTTGTACATATTGATAAGAAGACTTATTCATACTATAATCATTCGTTAGTCACATCTTAAAAAAATGATTGAAATAATGTCCGGGCATATCCCGATTTTACATTGGGCGTAGGTAATTCCCACGCCAAAACGCGTCACGATAGGGAAGGTATCCCACCTCTTATAAAGAAGTGTTAGTTCTCCTTCCCAACCGATGTGGAATCGTTACACTGCATTGTGCAGCAAAATACATGGGTTCCGAAAAGGTGCGGGTCTTGGCTTGGCGAGCGGCGTTGGGTAGACTTTCGACATAAGACACGCTCCTTAGGCGACAAATTAACGTGGGTGCAGATGTGTGTCCTATGTATGAAGAGCATCCAGAAACAATCGACCATTTATTCATCTCTTGCGGCTTGGCGCAATCTGTTTGGCAATTCATATCTCAGTGGTGCAATAAAAGGAACGTGTATGCATTCGACTTTCGAGATCTTTTGGTGCTTCACTCTTTTGTCAGCGGTTCCAAGGAGGTGAAAAAGGCTTTTAATGTGATTTGTTTAACTGTGATCTGGTGCATCTGGAAAAGTCAAAACGAGGTGGTGTTCAACCAAAAACAATGTTCTTTACAAAAAAACTTATGGGTGAAATTAAGGCAATGAGTTTACTTTGGGTAAAGGCGCGGGTGAAGCAACATGATTTGGATTGGAAAAGTGGCATACTTTTAACTTATCTAATATTAAGTGGTAGTGTATTTGTGATGTTGTCATTAGGCGATGTATGTATAATCTCTATTGTATATTGGGCGTTTTTGCTAGTATCCCGCTAGCCTAGGTGAATAATATAATTTTGTTTCTCGTTAAAAAAAACACACATCGTATATCTAAATATATTATGACATATTGCATAATTTTGCTAGTATCCGCTAGCCTGGGTGAAATATTGCATTTATTAAGGATTAAGCTTTTATGGTTTTAACATATATTTCATATTCGGGATATAAGCTAAAAATTAACAACCAATCAACTAGTTTACATATCATTTTCTAAGATCAAGTTATTCTACACAGTGTAAAAAAAAATGAGAAGGGTGAAAAGGATACAAAAAACACAATAGATCACGAGATATGACACAATGAGCCGCAAAATGTAACACAATGCTGAAGAAAAAAGACACAACGAATCTAAAAAATGACACAATGATGAAAATAAAAAAAAGACACAATGCTACATAAAAGACACAATGATATAAGGTAAATTCTAAAAACTACAAGCTAAACTCCAAAAGAGCGAAAACCTAAAACTAAGATCGTAGAGTTCGATGAGACGGATCCAATGTCGCTTGAATGAGTTCAATCGGAGTCTATTTGATACCCTTCCTACGACTTCTTATTTTTCTTTCATTGTGTATTTGATCCTAACCCTCATTTTCTAATGAAAATTTGAAGAATTTATCAAGGCTGGGTGTCGTGGAACCATGTTTAAGGAGTGATCACCACTAGGGGTGCAAACAAGCTTAGTCAAGTCTGAGCTCGATCAGGCTCGAACTCGAGCTCGATTTATTTATAAGAGCTCGAGCTCAAGTTATTTATAAGAGCTCGAGCTCAAGCTCGACTCGATTTGAGTTTTGGTTTTAAAGCTTGAGCTTGGCTCGTTTGTAATTTCTCAAGCTCGAGCCCGATTTGGGCTAGACTAGTTTATTATTTATTAGCTAATATCTTAAATAAAAACAATATAAATAATAGTTCGTTTAGGCTCGTGAGCTCGATAAGTGAAGGTCGAGTTCGGGGCTCGTTTACTAAACAACTTTAAATAAGTGGTAAATATTATTAAATATTAAAAAAACTAATATTGCACTAGGTTCGATGAGCCTAATGAGCTTCACATGCCAGGCTCGAGCTCGGCTCGTTTCAAACTTTTTGCCAAGCAGAGCTCGAGTAGCTCGGCTCGTTTGCACCCCGAATCACCACCACTTCGGAGCCACATAAACCAACCCTGCCATGTTCCCTTCACGCTTCCCTCGCCCTCATGCTTTACTTGGCTCACGCCCCCTCCTGCGCGATGTTCGCACCAAGAACCCGCAAAAGTGGTGCCAGCTAAGGCTGTTTGGTAGCCTATTAATGGTCATTAAGAAGCCACGTACCTCTTAATGGTTCATAGCATCTTAATGGTTAAAGAGGTAATCTTAAGTCTGAATGGTTTAAAGCTAAAAGACAACCATTAAGATTATGATGATACATCTTAACCATTCAGATGCTATAAATCATTTAGGGGGTGTGCGTGTGTTTTTTTTTCCCAAAAGTGCTTTTGACCTCTTTTGTCTGCGCCGTGCAGACGCGTGCAGCCGTTTTGGATATGCAGATTGTTTGTTTTTTACAAGACCTTTCACTAAAAAACGTCTGCGCGTCCTCTTCTTGATGTAGACATTCACCAAGGTCTTCCCACCTCTTTCAACCTCTTCTCCTCTCTTTTCTTCTTCTATTTTCTTCTCAAACTACTTCTTTCCCTCTCTTTTTCTTCACGATACTTCTTCTTCTCCTTTTTCTTCTCCTTTCTTCTTCTCCTTTCTCCTCCTCCTCGTCCCTCCTCCCCCGCCGCCCTCCGCCACCGCCACCGCGACCGCCCTCCTCCCTCCCTCCCTGTCGCCTCCTCCCCCTCCCCAACCCCCAATATTTAAACGTAGAAATCACTACTCACCCACCATTTTTTTTACCCACTTCACGCACAAAGAATTAACTTTTGCAATTATGATAAGATAGTGATTGTTATGGTGGTTTGGATAATAATATTTGTGGGTTGTGGATTGGCTTCTGCTGATTCATGGGGATTAGCTTCACTGGTTCGCGGATGGTAGGAGGTGATGTTGAAGTATGGTTCACTGAAGCAGTTGATAAGATAGTGATTTTATGGTGGTTTGGATAATAATATTTGTGGGCTGTTGTGGTGGGTTGTGGTTGCTTATGGTGGATTGTGGTGGGTTATAGTTATAGTGGGTTGTTGTTGGTTATGGTTTTAGGTTACGCTGCAGACATTAACAAACAAATAGTTTTCTTCTTGCAGAATGCAGACCTTTGGTCCATTTCTTATCTTGCAGATGTGCTCCATTTCTTATCAAAAACAAACAACACCTTACAGTCGGATGGTTTATGGCCATGGGGTTAGGGCTGCAAACGAACTGAACTTTCAGCGAACAGTTCACGAACCGTTCGACGGAAGTTCGTTTGTGTTCGTTCGTTTAATAAATGAACGAACATGAACAAAGGTCGCGTTTGTTCGTTTATGTTCGTGAACGTTCGGTAACGTGTTCGTTTATGTTCATGAACGTTCGGTAACGTGTTCGTTTATGTTCGTGAACGTTTGGTAACGTGTTCGTTTAAGTTCATTTATGTTACGAGTAATTATGTTAAGTATTAAGTATGTTTGTATAACTAGGTTATAGATATTATTTGGAAGTTAATATAT
Organism: Ambrosia x helenae; assembly: GCA_030844895.1. Lineage (NCBI taxonomy): Eukaryota > Viridiplantae > Streptophyta > Magnoliopsida > Asterales > Asteraceae > Ambrosia > Ambrosia x helenae. The sequence continues at coordinate 18,576,689 of CM061227.1, read as the reverse complement.
GTCTTTTTGTGTTTGTTTCCGTTCATGAACACACACCTGTTTGCGTTCATTAATGTCCGATTGTGTTCGTAAATGTTCATGAACAAAATTAACAAACGAACACCAGTGTTTTCTTAAAAACGAACATGAACAGAAAATCTCGTTCGCTAAGTGTTCATGAACTGTTCGCGAACACATAATTTCCTTAACAAACAAACACGAACGAGGCTTTGTTCGTGTTCGTTCAGTTCGTTTGTAGCCTTACTTGGGGTGGAGCCGTAACGCACGGACTCAGGAGAAAGTTAAGTGGATTTATCTCAATTTTTATGTAGATTTCCTTTGAACTTTTTTTTTGACCGGCCAAACACCCACTGAGTGCCCCCCAGTGGCCATAGACAAGGACTCAACTGGCCCACTCCAGACCCAGAGGGCATTTAGAAAATCCCAGTGCGGGAAACCCCAAGACTCGAGATTTCCTTTGAACTTGATTCTCCAAGTTAAATCATGCATATAATACATTTCTAAAGTGTTTAAAATCTTGTGACTAAGAATCATTTGATTCTTTATTTAATCACGATTTTTTTTTTTTCACATTTTACCAACACGCTCATTTTGTTGGGCTTATTCTATATATAATTAAAAACTGTCGCCCCTTAACAATAGTGTCGGTCTTCAGGTTTTTGTTACCTACACCTGCCGGTCTTCATGGGATCTCATATTTTGTTATTTATTTGAGAAAACAAGGAGTGATCATTTCATACTTTTTTTATCCTTCTTTTAAATCCTTATTTTCATATCTTTTTTAACTCTTACGAAATGCATTCACACTAAAAAAGCTGAAATAACTAAAAAATGGTTTCTTTCAGATCTTTAAACATTCACACTAAAAAAGCCGAAATACCAAAATAAATGGTTTCTTTCAAGATCTTTAAACATTTATATAGCTTATTGAATTACTTAAAAATTAATTAAATCTAACATGTAAAACATAAGAAATAAAATGTGTATAATATGTTGGTGTTTTCAAAATCGGGGTTTTTTTTTTTTTTTTTTTTTTTACAATAGAGTATAGAGAGTGATGTTATCGTTGTACTGTGAAGAATCAAACCACTTACGAATGAATAATATCACTACCGGTACGGTATTGGTGTTCGGCTTTATGTTTTTGGACAAGTCAAACCGATAACAAACTTCCGCCGCGAAGCGTGGAAGGAATGGTCAGATGGTTTTCTTGCCTTGAATAACCACGATCCGCATATGTTTCTTGTGCATTTTTCTTAGTAAGTGTTTTTTAACGACACAATTAACGAGTCGCTAAACCTAGCGTTTTGTGGTTTTAACTAGATTGTAGGTGACATTAAATGGGGCCAAGGAATGCAAGTTTAATTACCTTGAAACTGGAAATAATTCATAGGATTGTAGTTTCTTTTCCGTCAATCGTTTTAAGATGTTGCCGGAGTGTATTAACAACCATAGGCCTCTTATATTGCCTTATTAAAAAATAAATGTAACATTCACAATACTGGTATAGTTAATGAATGAAGCTACTGCATCTTCAGGACTCTTATCTTCCTTAACTTAATTTGTCTCATTTTAAAATCAAATTCGAAAAGGTAAACCTTACATATAAATATACATGAGTTAATTGACTAGGACAAATAGTCACGACACACAAGACTTTAGAAGTATACACAATTAGGTTAGAAGACACGACAATCAAGACATGAGACTTGGAGATATACCCATAAGTACACATACCGCGCCTTCAAAATTTATTAAAAACTGAGTTGCCCCGCCGCGGAGCGCGGGTGCAACCCCTAGTTATAATAACATCTTGTACTTATTCTAGCTAGGGGTGCAAACGAGTCGAGTCCGAGCTTGACCTGGCTCAAGCTCAAGCTCGATTAACTTATAAGAGCAGTGGCGAAGCTTGACCCGAAGGTTCGGGGGGTCGAAAGTCACTAGTTTCGGGGGGTCGAAACCCTATATTTTCAAAATTTTCTATACGAATACTATATAATCGGAACTTCTGCGCGAAAATTCGGGGGGTCGGCCGCCCCCTCCTGCCCCAACTAAGCATCGCCCCTGTATAAGAGCTCGAGCTTGGCTCAATTCGAGCTATGTTTTTAAAGTTCAAGCTCGGCTCGTTGGTAATTTCTCAAGTTTGAGCTTGACTCAGGCAGGGCTCGTTTATTATTTATTAATTAATATATTAAATATAAATAATATAAATGATAATTCGTTTAGGCTCGTGAGCTCGATAAGTGAAGCTCGAGCTCGGGCACGTTTACTAAACAACTTTAATTGAGTGGTAAATATTATTAAATATTTTAAAAACATAATATTACACTAAGCTCGATAAGTCTCGGCGAGCCTAACGAGCTTCACATGCCAGGCTCGAGCTCGATAAATAAACGAGCTTTGTTTTAGGCTCGAGCTCGATAAGGCTCGGCTTGTTTCGAGTTTTTTACCGAGACGAGCTCAAGTAGCTCGCGAGCGGCTCGGATCGTTTGCACCCCTAAATTTCTAGCCATGGAAAGTAATGATGGGAGACTACTAGCATATACTTGCATCATGCCAAAATGGCTCCAATTGGTTCCTTGTTTTGTTTTCATAAACATTTATGGTAGTGTCACCATTTCGAAAGCCCAAGCCTTATTCATTGTTTTTTTTTTTCACATTGTAAAAACTGAAATCATGAGCCTATGTCTGTCATAACCTATATTTGAACAAATCTAGCCATCTTTAGGCATCAGTTGAAGAAAACAAGTTGCAAAGTACAAATGCAGCAATCAAATTGCATACACATTTCTAAGGTATCAAAGTGACATCCTAAACTCTAGTGGGTCCCATTTTAGTTTCCTCATACAAGTATACCCACACTCACATAAAGCCTTCTTGAAAGCCGTCTAATGTCGTGGTAGACAAATTACTGGTCACTTTTTAGAGCATTCAAGGTAGCTTCCCCATCCTCATTTACTCACAACCAATCACAACCACGTATTACATTAAAAATTATTACAGTTTCTCTCTTCTCCACTCACAACCACTTTCAACAAATATTAAAAAATAAATACAGTTTCCAGTTTTCCCCAAAAGATTCCCAAATACCCCCAAATATACCGATCAACAGTAGATTCCCCATTTTTCTTCACTCAACCCCTCAAAACCACCCCATATAATTTGGGGGACAATCTCACATAAAAATGGGAGAGCTATTGTGAATGCTCTTATAGACGTTTTGTAAATCTTCACTCGACAATAAAATACATAAATAAAAGGGAAAATTACTAAAGAAGATGATTCTGACCAACCTTTTTCCAAAATAGATATCGACTCTTAGCGGACCTTTTTTGCTCACAAATTTGCTAGCTTAGTAGTTTGAATTTTTTGATAAATTTTATTGGTCAAACGTGTATTTTAGTAATTTTCCGTAAATAAAACTGATACAAGGCCAATTAATTAATCAACGCCCCGTGATACGAACCGAGCTCCCATGGAGTAGATTCACATTATCTTTGGATATGGGTTTGACCCAATCAATCCTAATCTTGAATATGGGGATGTAAAGGGATAACTTTTTTTTTTTTTTTTTTGAAAAAATACTTTCATTCAACAAACGTCAAACCGGACCTCAAAGCGGGGACCGATGGCTCAAACCATTACAACATATACATAGGAAACCTAGAATCCTATTACACTTTGTTCTATTCTTAAACCAAAGAAAAGTTAAAGATTTCACAGTAGACACAATCCTCTCCACGCTAGGCTGGTTCCCGTTAAAAACCGTATCATTCCTCGCATTCCAAATCGCCCACATAGTAACCATCACAATCCCATGATCAATCTTTTTCTTCATTTTACAACCTGGGACTGTTTTGTATATTTGCAACAAATCTTTTATACCAAATGCGAAAATTGGAGGAAGCCTACACCAAATACTGATACGATCCCAAACGTTTGAGGCTATCATACAATCAACCAGGATATGCATCTCTGTCTCGTCACTAACTTGGCACCAGGAACATAACTGATCTTGAATATTGATGTTAAGATGCACTAAAGCTGTCTTCGTGGGAATTCGATTCAGTTCCGCTCGCCATGCCATTATCGAACACTTCAAGGGGACCCAAGAGACCCATTTAATAACAAAATTGGATCCAAAATCATACCTCTGCATCATCACAGAAACCGTGCCTTTTACTGAGAATTCTTTTTGACCTTCTGTAGCCCACATCCAACCGTCCTGACCCATCATTACCTCATAACTATCCACAGCCTCGCACATATGAACCCACTGCAGCAACTCCTCCGTTGTCTGTATATTATCAATCCAGTCCGCGTCAATGACTAGCTTATTTCTCTCCATTTTCGTTATGTCCGCAACCGTGCAGCTTTTGTTTCCCTCCAGGCGGTATAATAACGGCCATTTATATCTAAGTGCACAATCACCCAACCAAACATCAAGCCAAAATATCACCGAGACACCATTCCCCACTTTAGCTCTGATGTATGTATGAATCGCCACATCATTGACCTTAATCCCAGCCACCACTTTAACAATAGATTTCCAACTTCCGAACGCGTATTTATTAATCGGAAGAGCCTCCCACATGTTATTGCTTTTATGACAAACTTCGATTACCTTCGTCCACAACACATCCTTGTTATTACGAAATCTCCAAGCCCACTTAAAGATAAGGGCTTCATTGATGACTTCTAACCTTTTTATACCCAAACCTCCAGACTTCTTCGGTGTAATAACTCTATCCCAACTAACCCAATGTACCTTATTGCTCACATTCGAACCCGTCCACAAAAATTTTCTCATTATTCGTTCAAGGATATCGACTACCTTCCGAGGCGCTTTATACAAAGAAAAATAATAGATGGGGAGACTTTCAAGCACGACTTTGATAAGAATAACCCGGCCTCCAATCGACAAAAGCTTCGCCTTCCAAATCGCCAATCTAGATTCAAACACCTCAACAACTTTCTTCCAACTAGAACATCTATTCATGTTGGCTCCCACTCTAATCCCCAAATAATCGAAAGGAAGATTATCACTTTTACAACCTAAAGTCCCCACCATCACGTCTGTTTCCTCAATACAAGTACCCACCCCATAAAGATTAGACTTATTTATATTAATTTTCAAGCCGGAGCAAATATGAAAACATCTCAATAATCTTGCCAAATTAACCACATTCCCCTCCGACCATTCGCCTAAAATAAGCGTATCATCGACATATAATAAATGAGATACATTCATACCTTCATTATCTAGCTTGACACCTTTAAATTCACCCATCAAAATCGCTTTCTTGATGATCAATGAGAGAGCTTCCATAACTACCAAGAACAAAAAAGGTGAGAGCGGGTCACCTTGTCTAAGACCTTTTTGACAAACGAACTCAAACGTAGGTGACCCGTTAACCAAAACCGTCGACCTTGCCGCCTTTAGGATCCCCAAAACCCACAGTATTGAAAAGTTGGAGGAAACAGAATGGTTGGAGGGTAGTAATTGCTTCATTAAAGTTTACTTTTAAATACTTGATTATTGATTTAGTTTCCTTGTCTTGTTAACTTGAGTATTGTTACATTGAATTTTGGAGACTTGCCCTCTCAAATCGGGCCGACTATCTATCTATTTATTTTCTGTTCCATCTAAATTCCCAAGTTCCTATCGAAAACATAAAAAAAATATATTGGATACTATACTCCTAGTGATTGATCGCATCTTTGTCACTCGACTATGAAATATTGTAAGACTATGCGTTGTGGCCCGCGAGCGAGGAGCCGCGAGCCACAACTTGATCCATGTGACTAGCCTGATCCATAACATCCCCACTTAATAGCTGGCGCGAGCGATGGCTAGTGAGCAGGCTCACGTGTGGTAGCGAAAGAAATATGACCGTTGGCAGCCAACTAGCCGTTAGCCAACAGCTAGTTTGGCTATTTATATATAAAAAAAAAAAAAAAAAACCCTTTTTGTTACAATAAACACATACTCTTCAACCTACAAACACTTAAAAAATCACAAAGCAACTTTCGATCTTTACAAAAATGGATCCGTCACAATGACAAGAATGTTACCATCCCGCTATGGAGTTCCTTGATAAAGACGAGTATGGTGGTACAAGTAACGAAATTAATCTTAGCCAAATGTCACCACCGTCTCCGGATTTTGTAATTCCAGATTCACAACCACCACCCACAAAGCGAGGTGGTGGTAGGGGTGGTGGTCCGGATTTTGTAATTCCGGATTCGCAACCACCACCCACAGGACCGTCTCGTGAAGGAATTCGTACAAGAGCTCAACGACCAAGAGGAGTAGTTTACTAGTTTTTTTTTTTTGTTTTTTTATTAATTATGTCTTTTTAATTTTTTATTAATGAATATTTTATGTTTTTTATTTAATTTGTGTTACAAATTTAAATATAAATAAAAAACGCATTATGTCGGGGCCTAAAATGGAAAAAAAGAACTTAATAAAAAAGTTGGTGGCCAAAACGTGAAAAAAAAAACTTAAACAAAAAGTAAAAAAACGTTGTGTGGCCAAAATGAGGAAAAAAAACTTAACAAAAAATTTGGTGGTCAAAATGGAAAAAAAAGTTAACAAAAAAAGAAAAAACAAAGTGGTCAAAATAGGAAAAATAAAACCTAACTATTTAAATCAAGAAGGTTATTAATATATTGTAATGTAATTGTAATTTAAAATAACAAAGTTTAAAAAATAATAATTTAAAAAAAACTGGATAAAGCTGCTGCTCACTTCTACCGACAACAGGATCAGGCTAATGAGCTGCAGCTTTATCACCCTGCCATATCAGTGCTTACGTGACTTAATATTAAAGGATAAAGTCATCACTCACCTCTACCCACAACACATCGTTACATAAAAAACGAGTATTGGATACTCTAGAGGACATACTGATAATTAAGACCAAAATCCTTGGATATTATTACTTAAATTTATGGCAAGAAGAACCAATCAGTGCAAATAACATGAAACTACATGTAAACTTAATCTCTAAGGGAAAAATCTATTTCTCCAACAGTCAGTGGAATATTATTATCATACTCTTATATATGATTGCAACTACAAGTAAACTTGTATTTCAACACACTCAACACAAAACATTCAGAAGAAGCTACTAATTATACACAAAAACACAAATCAATATCAAGAAATATGATGAATGTGTACATGAATCATAAGTGTAAACAGACACTTAAGAAACTAAACAATGTTGCTAATTGATCCCTCTATAAAACAACAAAAATGATATAATTTGAACAATTATCATATAATTAGTATTACAAACTATGCAATGAAACACAAATCTGAAAAAGAAACAGAAACTGATCTTATCTTGTTATGTAATCGAATCGAATTATGTTCTTAAGTTCTTTGCTTTAACTTTATCCGAATCTCGGCTCAAACTTTTTTTCAACAGATTTAAATGTTAAAGGAATCAATCACATGAAGAACAAAAGACCAGAGATCAAATTTGGACCGTGTGATCTCTTTTAACCTGTCAATGAGCTGTAACTTTCAATCTCCTCTTTGCCTCACTGTACAGGACCACTCCCATTATTGTGACACCAAACCCTGAAATACCCATAACGGTGACCGGATTCTTAAAAATTAATACAGACACCACTGCAGCCACTGCAGCCTTCGCGTTACCAAGCACCTGCAGCGTCAACGCGCTTGTGTGCTTTGTAACCAAAAAGTTGGTCAAGTTCACTAAATAAGCCACAGTAGCATTCCCAACCAACAACAATACCATAAACGAATCAGTCCTCGCTTTTTCAACTGTTTTCGCGAGCACATTTCCTTCGATATACAGACTAAAGGGTAACAATATCATTGCAGCCATTGGTGCCATATACAATAACAGATTCATCGAATGCAGTTTCTCCGAATCAGAACTCAATAACAGCCCTTGGACAACCGATTTCAACGCTCTACCCGCGGTTGAACCAACACACATCAAAAATCCAAACAAATGAAACAATGGCTCACTATTACTAGCTATAACAATACCAAAAACAACAGGCAGTAGAGCAAGGTACACTTCAGCAGATTCCTTCTTACACGTAATCACAAACGCGAAAATCGCCGTGAAAAACGGCGTTGTAGCGCCAATCGCTTGATTGAAGGAAACAGGAAGGTACCTAAGAGAGTATTACCACAAACAACTGATAAACAAAAGATTACGAATAATCATGGTTGCAGAAGTCGATAAACGCTCTCAGGCCGGTACCGTACTGTGTATTTTCGGTACCAATACCAAGCTTTGGTGATTTTCAATACCAATATTTTCATTACCGTACCGGTTCGGTATGGCAACGGTTCAGCACGGTACCGGCACCAAGCACATCCCTAGCTGAGAATACTCAGCGAGTACTTGGACATATTAAATTATAAAGAACTTAATTTTCGGGAAATTATATATACGTTAAATATCATAATTTTACTAATATTTATAACTAAATAAGTGAGTACCAATATAAATAAAAAATAAATAAATGTTAAAATACTAAATTATTTTTTTTTTAAAAAAAACTAATACTATTTCCTTAAAAAATGATATTCATTCATTGATATTCACTTATTTATTTATTTTTTAATTTTTTTAAGTCAAACTAATCACAAGTTAACCGACTAAATCGACCAAGTTTGACCGCATTTGATATATTCCAAGTAACTATAACTTGATTTATAACATTGCAAATAAATAAAAAAGAAAAAAAGATATTACATATAACGAATGTATATTAAACCTAAAGAAACGTAAACAGTACCTTAATGAAGTATTCCCACAAACAACGGAAAACGAAAAGATAACAGACAAGGACAATATCTTCAACAGCTGTTTCCTAGAACAGATCTGTTGAAAGGGTACAATCTGAAACCAACGAATAGCGATCCAGGAATAGAACGTGCAAGACAACATATGTAGCATGGTTAAAAAGATAGGGTACTTAAACCCATAAAAGCTAAGCAAATACTTGTTCAGCAACAAGACACCGATATTAGAAAGGTACCATGAAGCAATAATAAGTGCAGTTAGGAGTGATGGGGAGATTAAGGTTGGGAATATGTTGTTGTTGGTCCCGTAACGGACCTCGCCTGTCGGTGTTGATGGGATGTCGACTGTGGTTTCGAACCGTGGGTTGCTGCTCCGGCGAGTGGTCCAGGATTGTGCTTCAACCATTGGGGGTAGGATGGTAATTTTACACGAAGGGGAGTGTGTTTTGTGTTTGTGTGTTTGGGTTTGGATTGATTGGATTGGATCTAGGAGATGTGTGTGTGTGTGTGTGTGTGTGAAGATGAGTATGATAGGACGAGTGAGAGTTTTGAAATGCACCTTGAAGTTTGGGTTTTTGCTTATTCATATCCTAAAGTTTTTTGGTTATTTTATTTTTAATCAAGTTGAAAATGTGAAGATCTATATTTGGTTGAGTAAGGTAAAACGGGCACCTTCGGCTACACTGATTCGGCTAGCCGATCGGCTACACTGTTCCGGCTAAGGAGGCTTCGAAAATCGGCTATATAAATCGGTTTCTACAAGCCGAAGGAGATAGAGAAGGCGTTGGCCGTTCAAAAAAAAAAAGAAGAAAAAGTGGGTTTTTTTTTTTTTTTTTTTGTGGGGGGACTATCTCCTCTGATGTGTGTGATTTGTGGGTATGGTAAAATGGTGTGGTCTTTAGTTTTAAGCTACTTTAGGCTACTTGAATGGTAAAATAACGTAGCGCGGTGTGATTGATTATGGTGGAGCTACATGGGGCCTACGCCCCTTCCTCCCTAAGGGAAGGATAATGTATTCAATGGCATTCGGAAATATTGTTAACAACAGTTCCGGGAAGCAGAAATGAAATTGGTGGGTTGGGTGGATTGGCCGTCTTGGCGGTTTGGTAGTATCAATGGATTGTTAAACGATCTAGCTGGTGTTAGCTATTTGACGATATGAAGCGACTTTATCTTTTACTAAATGTTTAAAATTATTAATTAATTTGTGTTAAATTTTTAAGATCATAAAGTTGATTTATTAAAATACACATACTCATTCAAAGGGTGAATTAATAGTTAAGGTTAAGCAATCGGTTTAGTTTATACGCACGGTTTCAAATTTCAGATTGTGATTTGTACGTTTAGACTCAAAATCAGAAATATTTTAGAGAAAATTACACAGATTGTCCTTTAGTTATACCTAAAATTGCATCCTATGTCCTTTTTTTGATTTTTTGACTCCTTATGTCCTTTGTTTTATACAGTTGTTACATCCTATGTCCTTTAAGCCAAACCAAGTTAGAAAACTCGGTTAAGTAGCTCACGTGCCCCTCACGTGAGGGGCAAATCTGTCAATTCACCCTCGTTAAAGGACTATTTGTGTAGTAATAATAATAATAATAATCATAACTCTCTCTCTCTCTCTCTATCACACAGCTCTCTCTCTCATTCTCTCTCTCTCTCTCTCTAACCGACCCTCTCACACTCTCTCTCTAAAACCACACAGAAACCATATATTTTGAGGGGTGAGGATGGTGGTGATGACGAAGACGGGGGTTTGCAGAGGTTCGGAGGGGGTCCAGTGATGGTGGTGGTTCGACGAGGGGGGTGGATCTGAATCTGATTGTGTTTCAGATCTTAAAAACAGAGGGGGAGGACGATGGTGGTTCACGGTGGTGGTGGGTTTTGCAGAGGGTAGGACGTAGGTGGTGGTGGGTTTTGCAGAGGGTGGGACGTAGGTGGTGGTGGTGGGTTTTGCAGAAAGGTGGTGGTGGGTGGTGATGGTGGTGGGTTTTGCACACACCCGGTTCTCTCTCTCTCTCTCTCTAGCTAAAAAAACAGACGTAATGGTGGTGGGTGATGATGGTGGTCCGATGAAGGTGACACGAGGAGGATTGTGGTGATGGTGGTCCGATGATGGTGACAGGGGGAGGAAGGGGGAGGAGGTTCGATGGTGAAGGTGGGTTTTCTGATAGGTTTTTGAGGTGGTCCGGTGATGGTGACGATGGTGGTCAGATGGTGAGCCCGAGCCTGCTTTGGTCCGGGTCGAACCAAGATTGTGGGTTTGACAAATGTTGAGGTTGGTGAAGAGTATGAGGTGGTGTCACCAGTTTTGCATGCAGGTACCAAAGATCTTCTTCTATTATTATTATTATTATTATTATTATTATTATTATTATTATTATTATTATTATTATTACTATTATAAACTTGCAGGGGAGAAGAGGATGAGGGTGAAAAGACAGGTTTGCCCCTCACGTGAGGGGCACGTGACAAACTTAACAGAGTTTTTTAACTGGGTTTCGTATAAAGGACATAGGATGTAACAAGTGTATAAAACAAAGGACATAAGGAGTCAAAAATTCGAAAAAGGACATAGGATGCAATTTCATGTATAACTAAAGGACAATCTGTGTAATTCTCTCAATATTTTATATCATCTTATTTTGTTTAGATTTAAAATTTTCAGTTGAAATAGTTTTAGCTAGTTTTAGGTAAGATTTTTTTTTTTTTTTTTTTTTTTTTTTTTTTTGCAATTTTAAGTGGGTGTTATATCAGGATGACAATGAGGATGTTTTTTGTAGTCTCACTCCCTACCTACAGCTTTGTCTAATAGTCGGCTACCTTGTAGATATTCCCCCATTGCAGTTGCGGCTGTAACCACGGGTTTCAAGTGTATCTGCTGATGGTCTCGTCGTTAAAAATTAGTTGAAACTCAATCTTAAGCACATCTCAAAAACCAGCTTTTCATGTAAATTATTTAACTATACTTTTAGCAGTTTTATAGATTTAGTAATTTCAGGTTTCTAAGAGTTTCAACATAGTATTGATTATATCTTTTTAAATTTATGTGATATATTTTATCAATTTTGAAGCAAGTAAGTAAAAAGTGTAATCAAACATGCATCAGCTAATATCATACTTATGCCTAACCTGCACCATTTTTTTAAAACCAATTTTATACATAATCTCATACCCCAATAAACATCTCATCCTTCGTTCCTCATCCAAATGTTTCATGTGAGTTTGAAGTCCTAATATTTTAGCTTTAATCGAAAAGATCCCCATACATGAGGGACTTAATTAAAGATATGCATTGGATCTGATCGGAGGGACAAAATTAAGAGAGAACAAGAAAGAGTGTGAAACGTTAGATGAAGCGAAATAATATTATTAGATCTAGGCTTGTTAATATGTCTTCAACAAAGTGTCGGTATTGGAAGAAATAATTATATTTCAAAGCAAGTCAAAATCATCATTTTACCGAGGATATAGATTATTGCAATAGAGACATTTTTTTTTATCATAAAATAATAAACCGTTATCACCATTTTATTATAAATAAATAAATTTATCGATGCATTATTATATTGGATATTACTCAATATGTAATAGTATTTATGTCACCACACACAAAAAAATAAAATAAAATATTGTAATGACGTACACGAATCTATCTAAAACATTATATACTAGACCTGGCAATTTCAACCCATCTAGTTGAGTTTGGGTTGTTTTGGGTTTAAAATTTGACCTTGTGGGTTAAAATGGGTTTAGTATAATTTTCAAGGGGGTTAGGATGGGTAATTTTAATTCTAGGAAATAAGTAAGTGGGTCAGGATGGGTATGTCAAAAAAAAAAAAATGGGTCAGGATGGGTATTTTTAGATAATCGTATACAAATTTGAATTAAAACTCACCCAACATCAAAAGTGTTGGTGCCTCATAGAAATCAATGCCACTAAAAACAAAAAATTATATCTTTTGAATTTGTTGATAACCCAGTCGGTTTGAAATCGTTCGGGTCGTTAACGGACGACCATGTCGAAACAACACGAATCGTTAACGAGACCAACCTCATCGAAACGGTTCGAGTCGTTAGCAGGCTTAATCGAGTCCAAACGGTCTGGGTTGTTGACCGGCCCATTCGGTTCGAAATGGTCTGGTCGTTGACAGGCACGGTCGGGTCGAAACGGTCCAGGTTGCAAACGGGATCGGTCAGGTCAAAACGGTCTGGGTCGCTACCGGGCCGGGCCGGGTCGATACGGGACGGGTCAAGTTGAAACGGTCTGGGTTGTTACCGGCCCCGGTCGGGTCGAAACGGTCCGGGTCGTTACCGGGCCCGGTCGGGTTGAAACGCTCCGGGACGCTACCGGTCCCGTCGGGTCAAAACGGCCCGGGTCGTTACAGGGCCCGACCAGGTCGAAACGGTCCGGGTCGCTGCCGGGCCCGGCCGGGTCGAAACAATCCTGGTCGCTACGGGATGGGTCAGGTTGAAACGGTCAGGGTCGTTACCGGGCCCGGTCGGGTCGAAACGGTCCGGGTCGTTACCGGGCCCGGTCGGGTAGAAACGGTCCGGGTCGCTGCCGGTCCCGTCGGGTCGAAACGGTCCGGTTCGCTACCGGTCCCGTCGGGTCGAAACGGTCCGGGTCGCTACCGGGCCCGGCAGGGTCGAAACGGTCCGGGTCGCTACCGGGCCCGGGCCAGTCGAAACGGTCCGGGTTGTTACCCGGCCCGGCCCGGTCGAAACAATCCGGGTCACTACGGGACGGGTCAGGTCGAAACGGTCTGGGTCGTTACCGGGCCTGGTCAGGTCGAAACGGTCCGGGTCGCTACCGGGCCCGGTTGGGTCGAAACGGTCCGGGTCGCTATCGGGCCCGGCCGGGTCGAAACGGTCTGGGTCGCTACCGGGCCCGGCCGGGTCGAAACGGTTCGGGTCGCTACCGGGCCCGGCCCGGTCGAAACAATCCGGGTGCTACGGGACTGGTCAGGTCGAAACGGTCTGGGTCGTTACCGGGCCTGGTCGGGTCGAAACGGTCCGGGTCGCTACCGGGCCCGGTCGGGTCGAAACGGACCGGGTCGCTACCGGGCCCGGTCGGGTCGAAACGATTCGGGTCGCTACCGGTCCCGTCGGGTCGAAACGGTCCGGGTCGCTACCGGGCCCGGCCGGGTCGAAACGGTCCGGGTCGCTACCGGGCCCAGCCCGGTCGAAACAATTCGGGTCGCTACGGGACGGGTCAGGTCGAAACGGTCTGGGTCGTTACCGGGCCCGTTCGGGTCGAAACGGTCTGGGTCGCTACCGGTCTTGTCGGGTCGAAACGGTCTGGTTCTTTACCGAGCCCAACCGGGTTGAAACGGTTCGGGTCGCTACCGGGCCCGGCCGGGTCGAAACGGACGGGTCAGGTTGAAACGGCCGGGTCGAAACGGTCCGGGTCGCTACGGGACGCGTCAGATCGAAACAGTTCTGGTCGCTACCCGGCCTGGCCGGGTCGTAACGGTCCGGGTTATTTTCCAGCCCGATAGGGTCGAACCGGTCCGGTTCAAAATGAAATACTTCAGATCCCCTAAAATTTTATATTTAAGTTTATTTTTGTTTTTTTTGTTTTTTAATTTTTTTTATTTACTTTTTAAATTTTTTATTGCTATTTTAATTTTTTTTAAAAATTTTTAATTTATTTTAATGTGAACCTATCTTAATCCAAACCATCCATACCCAAACCCATCCGTACCCAAACCCATCCTGACCCAACCCATCCTAACCCATTTTTTTAATCTACCCATCTTGACCCATACCCATCCTAACCCAAACCCATCCTGACCCAACAACCAAACCCACCCAACCTACCCATTTTGCCACCCATATTATATACTAAACACGCATGTTATGTTTACGATTTTGGGGTTTCAAGTAACCAAGTTGTAAGTATTACATATTTAGTTGTTCGGTACAATTGTACAACCTACAACCTGTAGCATTTTATACAGAGATTCTTTTGACTGAATATGACAAAATAGACCCAAATGGACGTACTAGCGACACTGGTTTGATGCACAACATTACAACAATAAACTGATTTGATGCACAATGTTTAACAATAAAAAAAAATTAAACTAGCTACTTGATATAATTAATCAAATATTAAGGTTTTTAAGCAACTTAAAAGGTTAAATTATTTTTAACACATTTGGTCATAGTACATTGAAACAAAAAAACATATAGATAAAGACAATGATGGTTTGTTGCACCATAATATATAGGCTAAACTGCTTGGACTGAAATCCATATAACACGTATAACAATTTGATACAACCACATAAAACTGAACGTTTTACTAATACATAATGAAGTAGGGGAGGTTTGAATGAAAAGAAACTTATTTGAGAGAAAAAAAAAATGATATAATGGTAAAATATTAAATATTTTAATTCTCTTTACATTAAAGCTTGCATGGATAAATATGGGGAGCACACTGTTGTAAAAACACCTATGAAATTGAATCAAGAACACAATTGTCGAAAGTTTCGAGATTATTATTGATTAATGAAACGAAATGCAAAGAGAATTACAAAAGAAAAGACTTTGGATAATGACACAAATGGCCCCTCAAACTTCTTTGACAAAGTTTGACCATGATTTTGACCCATTATTCTAACAATCTCCACCTTGTTTCAAAGATCACAACCATGCCATCCTTCTATCATCCAAAACACTGATAACCAAACAACTGATCAAACACCTGATCCCAATCAGCTGTTTCCAAACATCTGTTCACCAATAGATCTTTCCTGGACCATTCTGCCCTTTTATTACTTTCATTCATGACCACACTACCTGATTCTGCAATAACCTTGTTTGACCCATGTTGCAACTTCACTTTACAGCTCAAAACACCCTTGAGAAACTGATATGCAGCCCCATAATTGAGCCACTTGTTGTTGCATTTTGCACAGTTCACTAAATCATAACATTTGACCATATTGCCCCTGTATCCATTTTTGCTACTAACCAACAAATCTGACATACTCAACATGAAACAAACATTAAACTTCCACCATGAACCATTCTTTTTAGCAAATAACTTCAACCTCTGATCTATCTCAGCTGACCAATCAGACTTTTCACAGCAGCCCTTCTCACAAAAGTCCAAACGCTTGTCAACCATTTTCTTTGCACTGTCCCTATCATTGTAGAATCTTTCACTATAATCATCACTGCACAACTGAGGAATCTTTCCTGCACATTCACCAGGCACCTCCACCTCAATCTGAACATTCACATGTGCACACTCCACCTCAGTCAAAACCTCCTTCAATCATAGCATATAGCTGCTGTCTTTCAAACATGGCTTCTCATCATCTAGTCTCCACATCTTGATCAACTTTCCACTATCAAGACATCCTAAGATCACCCAGCCTCCTGCTCCTGATCTCATTAAACTCTTCTGACTAGAACATTCACTCATACTTGAGCCACATACCCTTTTATCCTTTTCCAGAAATACCCTTCCAGAAACAACATCTTTATGAACCAAAAGATTTCCATCTCCTTCTCCTAGAATCCATCCCATTGTCATATTATACTCATCACTATGAACAAATGATTCTTCCACCTTAGAAACACTATGATCTTTACCAACCATACACCATTCTAATACACCATCCTGTCCAACATTAAAACTCTTCTGTTTACATGACTCAACTAACCATTTTTCATTCCTATGACAACTGGACTCTATCTCCAGAGATGTCACCACAAATCCATCAAGAACATAAACATCACACTTTTGTCTAGTTCCTGATAATACCACCATGTGTTCTTTCATAACAAAGGCTTTACCACCCTTCATGACCACATAATATCCATCTGTTTCAAGACACCCTAATGACAATAAACTCATTGCAAGATCTGGTACATACCTCACACCATGCACATTCACAAATAAACCATTGTCCATCTTGAATGTCACTAATCCTATACCCTTTATCTCACAAATTCTGCCACCAGCAACCCTGACTTTATCAAAGTCACCATACCTCAACTTCCTGAAGTACCCTTGATCATATGTCATACCATATGACCCTCCTGAGTCCATAATCCGTTTCTCTGAACAGAAATCTTCACAAGTCACTGCAAGAACATCACAAACATCACATTCATCAGATGAAACACCTTCTTGCTGCTTTTCCACCCTCTGCTCATTCCTCCTTTTCTTCAAATCAGGACAATCTCTTTTCAAGTGATCTTCTGATTTACAAATGAAACACCTTCTTTTGAATCTTGATTCACCTTTAAACCTTGAACCTTTCTGATCGGATTTCCCTCTCACCAAGAGTCCTTCTCCACCTTCTTCTTTAGGCTCAAACCTTCTCTTCAACTCTCTTGAATTTAAGGCTGCTAAGACTTCTTCCATGGTAAGAGTATCTCTTCCATACATCAAAGTATCCATAAAGTGTTCAAAACTCTGTGGAAGTGATGTCAAGAACAAGATAGCCTGATCTTCCTCATCAATAGTCACTTCTATATTTTCAAGATCCAAAACAAGCTTGTTAAACTCATCTGTATGGTCTTCAATGGACTTCTCTGGTGTCATCTGAAAAGTGTACAGCCTCTTCTTCAGATACAGTCGATTAGCCAAGGATTTGGTCATGTAGAGGCTCTCTAACTTGGCCCAAACCCCTGCTGCAGACTGCTCCTTCAACACCTCTCTCAAGACCCTATCACCCAGACTCAAAACAATAGCACTGTGAGCCTTTTCCAAGATATCCTTCTTCTCTTTATCAGACAAATCAGCAGAAAAGTTGGCTTCTCCCAACAAAGCATCTACAACCCCCTGATGAACAAGAAGAGCCCTCATCTTCAATCTCCACAGGCTAAAGTCGTTCTTCCCATCAAATTTCTCCAATTCGAACTTAGTCGTCACCATTCTTGATCTTAATTGCGGATTACAAACTCCAATTTCACGGAATTCAAGCAACGAGGCTCTGATACCAATTGTTGTAAAAACACCTATGAAATTTGTAACACCCCAACCGATGGCGGAAACATCGAGGTGCCACGTATTGATGATTGTTCAGTAGCTCATGGCGAATAATAAATTTCATTAAATGATTTAAATAAATTACATACAATTGTTCTACAAGAATTCGTACATCAAATTGAATAAAACTATGCACACATCTTCAAGCATTAATTCAAATCTTCAAGCAAGTAGAACCTGAAACATGTTAAGTTGAAAATATTTTGGGTCAACAAAAGTTGGTGAGAATTACATAGGTTTTGATAATCGAATAAAATTGTTGTGCAATTCATGTGTCATGGCAATCTAGTCCATATGCGAAAATGATGTGTCGTAAAACACATCTATTCTCCTATGTATTTTAAGTTATAATTGAGTCTTTTGTATATAATTTTTAGTAGTTTAAGGCGTGTATTCGTTTGTTTTCTATTTTTTTTCATTGTATAGTTTTTTATTAGTTTTTAGTACTTATTTGTTGATTTTATTATTTTATAGGTGTTCATGGAGAATGAGCTCAAAACGAAAGATTTTTAATTGAGACACGAACACTTGAGAGCATGTGTTCATTGACGTCGGAGCATAAACGATAAACTTTGGCCGAGTCAAGAACACCCGAAGCTAGCTTGGAGCATACTAATACTACTCCTACTCCTCATAATAATAATACTAAATAATAATAATAATATTAATAATAATTAAATTAAAAAAAAAAGAAAGCAAAGGGCTCGAGGCCCAATTGAAGTTTGAAACAAAAAAAACCCATCAAAGAAAGATAGAAAAGCGGCGCACGAGGGGATTCACTCGGGGGAGGGAATTGGCAATTTAATTCAATCGCACAAAGGCAAAAGTCAACCGGCCAGAATCGGTGACGAGCGAAAGGGCACGGAAGGAGAAAAGGCCACGAGCACGTTAAAGATCAATAGCCAACGAGCCTTGTGTTAGGTTTAGTTTTCGTTTATTATTTTTATAGACATGGTTAAAACTATTTTTATTTATTTTGTGATGTTTATAAAGATTATGAACTAAATATTTTATGGTTGCTTAGGTTTATGAACTAGACACGTAATTTGCAGTTTTTAATGATTCTTGGTTTTTAATTTTGATGTGTAGGATTACATGATTTTAATTTTATTGTTGGATTTGATATATGTGTGTTGGTGTTAATTTTATTTGAGGTTTGTTTATTGGTTTTGTGTAGCTAGGCATGTAGAGATACCCCCTAGGCCTTGAAATCAATCTAGTTCGTCAACTTAGGTTAGCGTGCTAGTATTTGGAGTTGGAGTACGACACAAGTATAACAAACTAATATAATAAATTAACTAAGACGTGCAGTCCATTCTTGAGGGTGAGAAATCTAACTCGAGATTGCTAGGTAACTAACTAGGCATTGTTCGGTAGTTGGCAAGCGCTAGGGCGGGAGTCGCTACTTGTCCGTGTTTAGAGTTTTCCTAGGTTTTCTTCAGTAGAGTTTAAGTCTGCTTCATAGTTTGAGGGTTTTAATCCAGGAGAGGTTTTAATCTGATTTCTATGGGATTTTGGTACGCTAGGGCGATCCGGGTCCATCTTAGCATTTCTACACTTGTCCCGCCTTAAGTCTAGTGAGCTATCTTTGACAGGAGGTTTATTAGATAAGAATAGGGTCTCAAGTTAATTACCAGATTCAGGATTTATTGCTAGTGTCTAGGGATTTTACCTAAGTAACCAGCCTTCTTCCTATCCGATTTCTCCAAATCCCTTGTTCCTATAAGCAACTAAAGTTATTTTATTTATATTTAGTTTCTTTTAAGTTTATAATTAGTAGTTTAAAATACCCCCCACATAAGTATATATTTATTTAGGCTAGTATTCGGTATAGGTTGTGATCTAGAGTTGCATTCGCGTCTTTGGGTTCGATACTCGGTCTTATCTGTTTACTACTTTGCGACCGGTACACTTGCCGTGCGTGTGTAGTTTTTAGGTGAGTCGTTTTAATTAGAACTTGTGTTATTTATATATATATACATTTACACACATCAAGTTTTTGGCGCCGCTGCCGGGGACGCAATTGGCACTCTTGAGAACTATCCGATCCGTTTCTGGTCTACTATTTTGTGAATAATTTTTGTTTTTATTTTTCATTTTTTTCTTCTTATTATTATTTTTGATTCATAATAAATAAATTTTTTTATCATTTGCGAGATCTGCGGAGGACCCCATTTTACCATAAGATGCCCTCATTCATATTTATCGGGGTATTCCACGGATTATTATTCTAACACGTATTTGCAGCCGCAGCCATATCAGTCATACCAGCCTTCATACCCGCAGGCTAACCGGTGGTTTAACCCTGCAACATCTGAGTCACTAGATAGAATAAAAAGTCGGCCTGATCGTCTACAAGCTAAGATGTATGAGGAAAGGCATGGTGGGAGCTCGTCAGAGTATCCACCTAGCCAACATTTTTATTAACATCCCGATTATCGGGATGTCTCGTCTCACACTAGACCCGATTTTGCCGCCTTACTTGCTAAACAACAGCTCATGCTCGAGGATATCGATTCTTTGCTATCCAAGCGCACCGACTCTTTGAGGGAACAAGATGCGGCACTTAAAAGGCTAGAGGCTCAGGTGGATGAACTGAAGACTATAATGGACGTTGAAGTCCCACCTCCAGTTCAGCAGGTTAATTTCACATATGATGACCCAGACGAGATGGTAACACTTAGATTACCTGATTGTATTAGTCCCGTTGCTGAAACTGTTTGTCCTTACTCATCTGATTCTGTGCATGATTTAACTGACCCATATGATTCTTTACACTTGTCTTGTGAGGATGATATTTTGCAGGATTCAGGGTTAGAGCCAGAGACCATAATGGACGCCTTAGTCCCACCTTTGGTTCAGCAGGATGAGCAGCCTTGCCAGATCTCTAGTTCAGTAGCATACCCTTGGGAGGCAGATGTCTGGAGTGATGATGAGGAGATAGAAAGGATAGCTTGGGACGCGCATAGGAAAGCCATGATGGAGAAGATAGGGGAGACTGAGGAAGATATGGACTTTTCAGAATCCACAGGCTGGCTGTTTGAGGAAGAAGTGGTGGAAGAGGAAGACACCGCTGACCTGCTTGAAGAAGCAGCTGATGGGGGAGTAGAGTTTGGTGACGAGTTGGTTGATTTATCAGCTCCAGAAGTGGACAAAGATTTTGACCAAGTGTCACCAAACAAGGAAGATGAGAAAGAAGCAGTGGTGAAAGAAGAAGAACACCACAGCCGGCCCGTGCAGGCATTGGATATTACACTGCTACTAGTGCCACCACCATGGCCACCACCACGGGAGAAGGCGAAGAGGCACCTGGACCGACACAGGGTGAGGGTCAGGAGTTGCAGAGACAACAAGTCCCCTCATTACATGCCAAGAATCAGGTTTGGTCCAGGTAAATTTAAATATTGGTGGCCCGACCCATTTAAATTCGATAAAATATTTTTCAATTCCACTAATTTAATTTTGCTAAATAATATGGACCGGGTGGAATTAAACGGGTTGGACCGGGTCCAGATAAAAGAGAAGCCTCCTGATTAAGTTTAAGTGTGGGGAGGCTCTGTAGAGTTTGTAAATTTATATTTATACCTATTTTTTTTTTCTAGCTTTTCATTTTTTTTTATTTGTGGTCCGTCCTTCGGTAGTGGTTCATAGGATTTTATCTTTCTATTATATCTTTGTTTTTTTGTGTCTTTGAGTCAGTTAGCAGGTTTGCGTGTTTGCTTAGGTAGAGGAAATTTCACAATGAGCAGATCCCATGTATTATCCTTATATATATTTTATGAGTGGGAGTTTTGGTAAAGGTTTGGGTAATAAGAGAATTTTTCTTAAAAATAAAAAATTAATTAACTTTCTCTGAAAAAAAGACTTTTCACGTAACGTGAGAAGTCTGGGCTGACCTGTTCGCCTCATGGCGACCAGCTATTACCCCGGAAAGTTATATTTTTTTTTCTCTTGCAACGCGTGTTGTGATCACCAGTGTCCTTCACGTTGAGTGAGAACCAGATTTTTTTTTTTCTACCCATTTGGTTCTACCACCATTCACCGCCATTTTGCCAAGCAGGTACGTCTTCTTGTTTGTTGTTATATTTTGAGTCTAAGTTAGTAGTTTGAGTCTTTTTATTTTTGTGTGGTTCGGTATTATGCTCGGGTTTTGTTTGTTTCATTTTGTGCAGGTTTGGATTGTACCGCTCGTACTCAATCTCCATTCGGGCGATTCTGGAGTTGTACGTTATACTGAAGCAACCCGAGAGTTTACCATTGTGTCAGAGCCGATCGCGACCAAAATGCTATACGATCGAGCTGGATTGGACTAGAGCTTACGCATTAATTAACCAGCTAAGTCCTTTCCAATTTGCCCTCGTTTTTTTTTTATTTTTGTATTCGGAATTTATTTTTTTTTATTTTGAGTCGTTCTCTATTCCTACATTGAGGGCAATGTAGAATTTAAGTGTGGGGATGGGAAACTGTCGTTTAGTCTGTATACAGAGTCGTTTAAATAAAAAAAAACTGAAAAAAAAAGTCCCTGATTTTGAAGTTTGCATTATATAAAATATGGAAAATGATAGGTAAAGTTAGGTGTCCGGTTTTCAAATAGTATGTATAATAAGAGATTAAAATTGATTGAAAACGTGTCTGATTTGGGATATGTGGGTAGGCTCGGCCGGTAGAAAGGTTTCCTTTGAAAAGTAATAAATTAATTATGTTAGGCTATTTTGTGGGTTCTCATCTAGGAGAAACGGGGAGACCGAAACCGCCAAAAATAGTATAAGAAGCACCGTTATAAGTAGAAAACCGTTAGAATTTCTAAGCACTAAAAAAAAAATTAGAAATCAAAGCAAAAATGCTGAAGCTTAAGGTGCCTGGCCACTGGGATAGCGACTTGGATTGGTCACACCCTCTGAGTTAAGTATGCTGAGATGAAAAAAAAAATGCTGAAGCTTAAGGTGCATGGCCACTGGGATAGCAACTTGGATTGGTCACACCCTCTGAGTTAAGTATGCAAAAAAAAAAGTGATTTTAAATTCTCTTGGTTTTCTACATAAGACGGTTGGGAAATGGTCAATTGGTCGTTCCTTTAGCTTCATAAGCTTGAGGCGGGATTAGGAGGAACTGTGGCTTCCTTCGAGTGAGACCCTAGATAGACTAATCAACATGAACTTAACATAAATAAAAAGGGGCTTGGAAACCGGTGTGGGTTTAAGAGGATCAATATACCTGCAATCGCAATCAATACGTTAGTAGATTATTAATTAAGTAACCTATGTTTTGAAACTGGATGTAAACCTAACTGTGATTCCATAGCATAATTCTTTTTCAGGGACGAAAAAGAGTCAAGTATGGGGATGTTTGATGTGTCGTAAAACACATCTATTCTCCTATGTATTTTAAGTTATAATTGAGTCTTTTGTATATAATTTTTAGTAGTTTAAGGCGTGTATTCGTTTGTTTTCTATTTTTTTCATTGTATAGTTTTTTATTAGTTTTTAGTACTTATTTGTTGATTTTATTATTTTATAGGTGTTCATGGAGAATGAGCTCAAAACGAAAGATTTTTAATTGAGACACGAACACTTGAGAGCATGTGTTCATTGACGTCGGAGCATAAACGATAAACTTTGGCCGAGTCAAGAACACCCGAAGCTAGCTTGGAGCATACTAATACTACTCCTACTCCTCATAATAATAATACTAAATAATAATAATAATATTAATAATAATTAAATTAAAAGAAAAAAAAAGAAAGCAAAGGCTCGAGGCCCAATTGAAGTTTGAAACAAAAAAAACCCATCAAAGAAAGATAGAAAAGCGGCGCACGAGGGGATTCACTCGGGGAGGGAATTGGCAATTTAATTCAATCGCACAAAGGCAAAAGTCAACCGGCCAGAATCGGTGACGAGCGAAAGGGCACGGAAGGAGAAAAGGCCACGGGCACGTTAAAGATCAATAGCCAACGAGCCTTGGGTTAGGTTTAGTTTTCGTTTATTATTTTTATAGACATGGTTAAAACTATTTTTATTTATTTTGTGATGTTTATAAAGATTATGAACTAAATATTTTATGGTTGCTTAGGTTTATGAACTAGACACGTAATTTGCAGTTTTTAATGATTCTTGGTTTTTAATTTTGATGTGTAGGATTACACAATTTTAATTTTATTGTTGGATTTGATATATGTGTGTTGGTGTTAATTTTATTTGAGGTTTGTTTATTGGTTTTGTGTAGCTAGGCATGTAGAGATACCCCCTAGGCCTTGAAATCAATCTAGTTCGTCAACTTAGGTTAGCGTGCTAGTATTTGGAGTTGGAGTACGACACAAGTATAACAAACTAATATAATAAATTAACTAAGACGTGCAGTCCATTCTTGAGGGTGAGAAATCTAACTCGAGATTGCTAGGTAACTAACTAGGCATTGTTCGGTAGTTGGCAAGCGCTAGGGCGGGAGTCGCTACTTGTCCGTGTTTAGAGTTTTCCTAGGTTTTCTTCAGTAGAGTTTAAGTCTGCTTCATAGTTTGAGGGTTTTAATCCAGGAGAGGTTTTAATCTGATTTCTATGGGATTTTGGTACGCTAGGGCGATCCGGGTCCATCTTAGCATTTCTACACTTGTCCCGCCTTAAGTCTAGTGAGCTATCTTTGACAGGAGGTTTATTAGATAAGAATAGGGTCTCAAGTTAATTACCAGATTCAGGATTTATTGCTAGTGTCTAGGGATTTTACCTAAGTAACCAGCCTTCTTCCTATCCGATTTCTCCAAGTCCCTTGTTCCTATAAGCAACTAAAGTTATTTTATTTATATTTAGTTTCTTTTAAGTTTATAATTAGTAGTTTAAAATACCCCCCACATAAGTATATATTTATTTAGGCTAGTATTCGGTATAGGTTGTGATCTAGAGTTGCATTCGCGTCTTTGGGTTCGATACTCGGTCTTATCTGTTTACTACTTTGCGACCGGTACACTTGCCGTGCGTGTGTAGTTTTTAGGTGAGTCGTTTTAGTTAGAACTTGTGTTATTTATATATATACATTTACACACATCAGAAAACATACTAGAAGTAAATCGAGTGCATAATCAACCTTGTGACTGTTGTATTGTGGTACATCCCATACGCTCATGGTTCACTCGTTTATATTGCAGTAACAAACACCCACGCAACCTTTGTAAGAGGCACGTATCCGGGTGGGATTGTCAGTCCAATAGATCTATCAATGTATACCGTTTGGCTGATGAATGTTTATGCTAGAATTGTGCTTACCCTAGTCATGTTCAAGACATAATGCAACATAGAAATACACATAGACACATTGATGATTGAATTGCATAAATGATGTTGTAACATGTTTCACCCCAAAAATGGTGATAAATAGAAAAGGGGCTATGTAAACTCACCTTAGCAAAATGTTATGTCTCGTGAAAAAAAAAAATAGAATAATGTGTTGTGAATGTATGCGAGGCGAATCCCAAAGACTCAACAACGTAGCTAGTCCAAATTGAAGAAAACGAAAAAGAAAGAATATCAAGCTTCCAATTCGCCAATTACAAGAGCTTATAATCAAAGCTTCAATTGTAGAAGTAATAGACTATAGAAGAAAGGTATGAGGGAAAGTTTAATCGGATTGAAACAATCGATTTAGAGGTGCAAAGTATAATGGGTCATAGGTGGGTTTTTATACTAGTTTTGGATTCAATTAGCCATTAAAATTGGTCAACACCATAAAGTAAGGTTTTATGATGAATTGACTATTTGACTAAGACTTTGACTATTACTTTAACTATTTGACTCAAGGCTTTATTTAAAAAAAAAATCTTGTATGTGAAAAAAAAAAAAGAATTTAGAATCATATTATTATTATTATTATTATTTATATACATTTATGTATGTATATAAGTTGTGAGTTAGGATAAATAAAGACTTAGGCACATTTGTATAATATTAATGATAAAGGTGTAATAATATATATATATATATATATATAAGGGCTTTTTATGTATTAAAATTTTGGGGAAAATTTTGCGATGTTACAGTCTCCCCTACTTTTGGAAACTTCGTCCCGAAGTTTATTAAAAACATAGGGTTGAAGGTGATTTGGGTAAGAATAAAAATAGTTGTGATTTGGGTTATAGCATGACATGAATAGAATAAACTGTCTCGTGTTTTGTGTGGGTTGATGAACTACCAGACAACTAGAGTTTATAACCTTGATAGAATTTCACACTACCTTAATGTACCTGTAAATTCATGATTACGTTCCGGACCGCAATCACCAATTTACCTTACATTAAAGTTTTGCGTCCTTCTATGTCTCCACCGATTGTTGAGCAGGTCCGATAGCCTCCACCAGCCGTGGAGTAGGTGGTAGGGCCTCTCCCGACTGTTGAAAAGGTATAATGACCTCTACCAATCGTTGAGTAGGTTCTATAGCCTTCACCAGTCGTGGAGCAGGTTGTAGGGCCTCTCCCGACTGTTGAAAGGGCATGATGACCTCTATTAAGTGTAGCACATAGATTGCAAATTGATAACATGTTTATGCAACAAGTATAACAAGCACAGCATATGAGTTGTAATAGAGTTGCCCTAGATAAGGTTAATGACTCTAGGTGTGTCTATAGTAAATAGTTTATATTCCATGAATTCTAGTTTCAAATGTTCAAATAAGGCAAATAGTCGAATCCTCATGTATAACTAAGGATTATGTTTGATGCAACACACAATCAAGTTTCAATAGTTTGGTTATCATGGGTAACTAGCTCATGTGTGAGAAGGTGAAGGATATGTATTTAGTTCTTGAGAGGATGATGAAAAATTCTTGAAGCAGAATCAAAGTTGTGAGAGATAGTGAATGTGAAGATAGTTGAAAAAGAGTTTATTTTATAGTATGGAGATTATATGATTTGGGTAGGGTGTTGAATATTTAAAAAGTGGCTAAGATGGTAAGGTGAAGTGTGATTGTGAAATCCATGGATGGTTATGAAATGAGATTGATTTAAGCTGTAAAATTTTGAGATTTTTGAGCTTAGTTTAAGGAAGGTGAGTGTAATCATTTATTCATTAATTAAAACGAATAAACGAAAACGTTGACTTATCAAAACTTCTAGATTCTAATAACATAGTGAAGACATGCTTTAGCCTATAAGTGAACACTCATCCCGAGAATTCCCAGGTAGGCATCCGGTCCCTCGTCTGATTGGGATATATGCGCAATGCCAGTCCTTGACAGAAAACTCAGAATACAGGCGTTCACCCTTCCAGATTGCACGTGTTCATTATTAAAATCTAGAACTTAGACGAGATCTCAAGGTGGTTCAGGCTAAACCTGAGGATTGTCCTATTAGTCTAAGAGTAGATCTTGTGATGGAGAGCAATCTTCTTGTAGGGGTTGAAGTAGGGATGAGAAGTAGGAGTGAGATAGAGAATAGCAAGTAAAAGGAGTAAATACTGGTTATATTCTTATGGTTATAGACTAGATTATTTTTTTTTCTAATAACCTAATTCCCTATAACCAAGGCTCTGATACCAATCTGTAACACCCCAACCGATGGCGGAAACATCGAGGTGCCACGTATTGATGATTGTTCAGTAGCTCATGGCGAGTAATAAATTTCATTAAATGATTTAAATAAATTACATACAATTGTTCTACAAGAATTCGTACATCAAAATGAATAAAACTATGCACACATCTTCAAGCATTAATTCAAATCTTCAAGCAAGTAGAACCTGAAACATGTTAAGTTGAAAATATTTTGGGTCAACAAAAGTTGGTGAGAATTACATAGGTTTTGATAATCGAATAAAATTGTTGTGCAATTCATGTGTCATGGCAATCTAGTCCATATGCGAAAACATACTAGAAGTAAATCGAGTGCATAATCAACCTTGTGACTGTTGTATTGTGGTACATCCCATACGCTCATGGTTCACTCGTTTATATTGCAGTAACAAACACCCACGCAACCTTTGTAGGAGGCACGTATCCGGGTGGGATTGTCAGTCCAATAGATCTATCAATGTATACCGTTTGGCTGATGAATGTTTATGCTAGAATTGTGCTTACCCTAGTCATGTTCAAGACATAATGCAACATAGAAATACACATAGACACATTGATGATTGAATTGCATAAATGATGTTGTAACATGTTTCACCCCAAAAATGGTGATAAATAGAAAAGGGGCTATGTAAAACTCACCTTAGCAAAATGTTATGTCTCGTGAAAAAAAAAAATAGAATAATGTGTTGTGAATGTATGCGAGGCGAATCCCAAAGACTCAACAACGTAGCTAGTCCAAATTGAAGAAAACGAAAAAGAAAGAATATCAAGCTTCCAATTCGCCAATTACAAGAGCTTATAATCAAAGCTTCAATTGTAGAAGTAATAGACTATAGAAGAAAGGTATGAGGGAAAGTTTAATCGGATTGAAACAATCGATTTAGAGGTGCAAAGTATAATGGGTCATAGGTGGGTTTTTTATACTAGTTTTGGATTCAATTAGCCATTAAAATTGGTCAACACCATAAAGTAAGGTTTTATGATTAATTGACTATTTGACTAAGACTTTGACTATTACTTTAACTATTTGACTCAAGGCTTTATTTAAAAAAAAAATCTTGTATGTGAAAAAAAAAAAGAATTTAGAATCATATTATTATTATTATTATTATTATTATTATTTATATACATTTATGTATGTATATAAGTTGTGAGTTAGGATAAATAAAGACTTAGGCACATTTGTATAATATTAATGATAAAGGTGTAATAATATATATATATATATATATATATATATATATATATAAGGGCTTTTTATGTATTAAAATTTTGGGGAAAAATTTGCGATGTTACAAAATTGAATCAAGAACACAATTGTCGAAAGCTTCGAGATTATTATTGATTAATGAAACGAAATGCAAAGAGAATTACAAAAGAAAAGACTTTGGATAATGACACAAATGGCCCCTCAAACTTCTTTGACAAAGTTTGACCATGATTTTGACACATTATTCTAACACACGCAATTCATTGCAAAGAGCTCCCTGGGTTCAAATACCGGCATGACTGGGTGAGAGACGTTTTATGGGACATCCTAAGAAGAGCTGGGATTTCTGCCAAAAATGATGCCCCTGTAAATTTTCTCACAGACCCTGCGGAAGGGAGATCCACCATGCGACCAACAGATCTGCTTGTCTTTGGTTGGGAGAGGGGGAAACATGCTTGTGTGGACCTCACAGGAGTATCTCCTTTGGTTGGGTTAAGGGAATCAGGGTTTGTAGCTGGTCAAGCATCGAGAAAGGCGGAATCAAAGAAAGTAAATAAGCACGCTAAAGCTTGTGCAGAGAACCAACATGTCTTTATCCCTTTGGCCTTTGATACCTTTGGCTCCCTAGCGCCAGAAGCTATTCGTTTCTTGACCAAGGTCCAACGGGTCGTCCACAACAATAGTTCATCCCCAGGGGGCAAGGATTTGTCTTTGGTAGACTAGGGTTCGCGATTCAAAAAGGGGTGGCGGCGCAGCTTGTTGCACGTCTACCTTCTATTGTGATGTAACTTTCATATTTTGTTTTAATAAAAAGTTATGAAACTTGGATTAAAAAAAATTTAATTATTATCTTTTTAATTAATTAGTCATTAACATTTTATCCTACACATTATAAAATTTGTCCAACACATATCAAAAGTTATCTTACATATATCGAAGTTACCATATGTTTATCCTATACATATCGAGTTTGTAATACGTTTATTCTACAGATATAAAAATTCACCCTACGTTTATCTTACACATATTGAAATTGTCATTCACTCTAAATTATGTTTTCGTTGGAAGAATATATTTTAAAAATTAATTATGAGTTTCATTTATTTAACTATTCATGGGGTTACAAAAAGTTAATCATTTATTTAACATTAAATACAATTATTTTGTTCTCAGGCCGGTGGGTGCACAGACGGGGCAACCCCCCATCCCACCACCTTTGCCGCCTCCCTCGTCCCAACCACCGCCCCCACCCCCATCCCTCATCTCCCCCGCCTCCCCCATAACGCCAGGGACGTACCAATCACCATCCAGCACCAATCACCTTTCGCCACCACCTCCATCTCTCGCCCCCGTCCCCGTCTCAACCACCCCCACCCCCCGTCTCCCTCTCTCGCGTCTCCACACCCACCAGTCTCATCTGAACTCTCTACTACGCGGTCAAAGTCTTTTGAAGACGTGGTTCCTAACAACGTCTTTAGACCCACGTCTAATAATAATCTTATTTTAAGACGCAGTAAAATCGGCATTGTATCAAAATCATAATCATGTTGGAAATCACCATGTAGCACCTTACCCGTCATTCTCACCAAAAAAACATGATTCATCCACCACCACCACCACCATCAATCAATCTAATCTACTAACCCCCCCTCCCTGTCTCGCGTCCCCACACCCACCAGTCTCATCTGAACTCTCTACCATGCGGTCAAAGTCTTTTGAAGACATGGTTCTTAACAACGTCTTTAGACCCGCATCTAATAATAATCTTATTTTAAGACGCAGTAAAATTGGCCATGTATCAAAATCATAATCATGTTGGAAATCACCATGTAGCACCTTACCCATCATTTGCACCAAAAAAACATGATTCATCCACCACCATCATCAACCAATCTAATCTACTAACCCCCCCCCCCCATGATGTTTCGGTGCCCATGATGTTTCGGTGCCATGGGGGGTTAATCCCCATCCTCCCTGTCCCTTTTTCCAATGTTGAAAATTTTGACCACTTGGATTTGAACGTTATTAAAAAATCTATTTTTCTTTATATTTATAAAAACTTTCACTGTCAAACCATAAACTACAACCAAACCATCCTTTCCACCTTTATATTTTATAAAACTTATACTCTATATTTTATAAAACCACACAACCTTTCCATCCTTTCCAGCTCTACATTTTCATAAAACCATGAGTTCATCGTCATCTAAGGAAAATGCAGTCAATTTTTTGTGGGCGTGATGGTGGTGACGGCAAAAATTCTCTTGGAGTTTGTAGAAGACAGTGACGACGAAAAAACTTTAGTACCAAGAACAAGAAGCGCCACACTAAATAGAGATCGTGGATTCATGGGGGTATATTATTATTGTGTTTTATTTATAATTCAAAATTTGTTAATGTTAGTATATTTTATTTCTCATACGTTTTATTTTAATTTAAGGTGTACATGATCGTTTGGTGGCTGACTACTTTGCTGAGGACTGTTCCAACGAATTTAAGAGTCGCTTTCGAATGATCGCTGATTGTTCCAACGAATTGCCAATGACTTGGCTAATTATGATGAGTTTTTCACACTAAGATATGATGCTAGAGGAAAAAGGGGTTTTACGACGCTACAAAAATGCACTTCTGCAATTCGTCAATTAGCGTACGGGACTTGTAGTGATTCATGGGATGAATATTTAAAGATGTTTGCTATAATGAGTCGGGAGTGTTTGCATCAATTTTGCAAAGATATCGTGAAGTTATATATAAAAGTTTACTTGCGTAGGCCAACGAAGAAGGACATCGAAAAGATCTATTCAGTCCATGCAGAGAGATACGACTTTCATGGCATGCTTGGAAGCATCGATTGTACGCATTGGCCATGGCGTAATTGCCCCACTGTATGGAAAGGGCAATTTACGTGGGGTGGCGTGGGATACCCCTCAATTATTATAGAAGTCGTTTGCTCACAAGATCTATGGATTTGACATGCATTTTTTGGAGTTGCTGGTTCATGTAACGATTTAAATGTTCTAGCAAAATTCATGGTTTTCGACAACATCATTAGAGGTATCTATCCTAACGATTCTTTCATGCTCAAGGGGTACAATATAAGCACAGATATTATCTAGCGGGCGGTATATATCCAAGCTATGCATCTATTATGAAAACGCTACCAGTTCCCACGGATGAGAAAAGGAAAAAGTATGCAAAGTGCCAAGAATCGGTGAGAAAAGACGTCGAACGATTATTCGGTGTGTTAAAGGCGAAATGGCATGTAATTCTTCACCCCGCACGTGCATGGCATCCAGAAAAATTGAGATATATTATGTACGCTTGTACAATACTATATAATATGATAATCGAAGATGAAGGCCGCGCGATATGCGAGTATGATCCGAATGACGTTGAAGAGAATGTCGAGCTGGTTGACGAGGCACAACAAGAATCGAACACGTGGATGTTACACGATAGTACTGTGCATGGCCACATTTGCTCGGATTTAAACGACGACATTTGGAACAATTTCCGTGTCCGATGATGTTGATGACGAGTGGTTTGTATTTTTTTAGTTTGTTTAGGTTTGTAATTTTTTTATTAGGTTCGATTTTTTTTTTTTATGTTTTTTCGCAAGTTTTTTTTATATTTCTATGTATTTTGTTTTTTAATTTTAATAAAGAAATATTAATGCAATATAAAATATATAAATAAAAGTGAAAAATAATAAATAAAAAAAAAGGGAGATGACGTGGCGCTGACGTAGACAGGGAAGAAAGGGGGAAGTGTAACAATTGACCCAACGTTCTTAAAAACCTCCTGTATTAAGTCTTTTCCAGGTAGGATTTCATATAAGTTGGTTCTGCAGAAAACCTTAAACCATGCTACATGAGGTCTTTCACACTTTTGTTTTAAGTATCAAATATGGAATTGAAGCTCTTCAACAATCTATAACATACATTACCTTTTGTCATTACCAATACATTACCAATACCTTACACGATCATAAGTTCATCAGGATGATACTCAAGTCAGTCAGTCACGTACAACAAACATTAAAAATTAAATGGACTTAACTACTGATACAAGGAACAATGGCAATACATGTGGAATTAGGAAAGAGCTAGTCGCTCATGTTGAAGGTTTTTAGAAACCTAATTGGTGATACACGGCATAAAGGTAATACATAAAGAAAAAGCCTCTCGTTTTGAAAGCTTAACTAGTGTATAATAAGCGGCGCGTTGCGCCGGGCGTATTCCAAAGCTACATGACGGGAATTTGGGCAACGTTTATATTATTAACCTGCACTTCATAAGCAAGAAGATAAAACTATGTGACGGGAATTCGGTTGATGTTAGCTCGTATGTAATTAGACATATTTGGTGAAAAAGTGACAACTGAATCGTTGTGTATTGATGTAATGACATCCCACTCTTTTATTGTCAAATGTCCCACATTTTTATGTACCTTTGTAACCAACTAAAGGTAGGGTTTTTTTATATATGTAAATTTGTTGTTCCATCCCCAAAGAGAATGGCGGACCATATTCACATGCCTTCTTACCAGCTCTCTCTCTCTCTCTCTCTTTGTCATTTTACTCTTCATCTACCTCTCCCTTTCCTGTCTTTCTTTTATTTTATTGAGTCCAGAATGTCTACAAGCTATCTCTTTTAGATCTCACCACCGTGGCTATAACCACCGACAAACAACACCATTAAAGGGCCACCACCAACAGCACATCGAAAACACCACTGCTGCAACCACCATTTTACAGCGCCAACTGCCGCCTGCCACACCCCTACAAAACACCAGCATTCTCGCCTCTTTCTTTTCAGAGCTTCATTCCGGCACAAATGTTCGATCGGATCGATTCAAAAGTGGGTCATTTTTTGTTCACCAATTGCGGTCGCCCTGACGGTTATCGGAATCGTCGTTACTTGATACGGATCTGCAAGCAGAAGGTGTGTTGTCGCCGGTGACAACCGGAAATCAAGTCATCGGATCGTACTGGTGATCTTCGTGATGCAATGGGTTTTATATGGAGGAGAGCAGAAACAGAGTAAAGTGAAGTATCCCCGCGCTACGCGGACAAAGCTGAGGATGGGCCACGGTACACGGACGGAGATGAAGGCGGCGGGTCGGCCCAATAGGATTCAACCGCCGCCAAAGCAGCCCAATCAGAGGTCAAAGCTAGGTAAAAACATGTGATAAAGTAAGCCTTCAAGAAGAAGAAAAGGGGCAAGATAAAGGAAAAAGAATACAAAGGGGGAGGAATTGTTGATGAATGAAAACGAACTATTCAAATAGTTCGTCTATTAATATATATATATATATATATATATATAATATAATTATTCAAACTTAACTTGCTAACACATGACGAGAGAAATATGAGTATGAGAAAAGAGACCATGTCACGTAGAAAAGTTACACCCGCTTGTCATATAATAAATTGGGGTACACAAATTTATGTTTTATGTTGGGTGACGTTATTTTGCCAATGAGTTTTATCCTACAAATTAATAGGTCTTAATGTTATAAGTCAAAGGAGGATTTTTTTTTTTTAATTTTTTTGAAATACTTTTTCCTTATTTTATTAAGCGTAGAATAATTACAGTATAATTACAGTAATTACTCTAAATTTTCTAGAGTAATTACTATAACTAGGTTTATTAACAGGTGCGCGTTGCGCACCTTTTATTGTGTCGTGAAAAGATAATCGCGTTTCGGGGTGGGAATGACCATTTTTTAAAGAATTTGTACGAAAAATGTATACATAATTATTAACCAATAAAAATGTTAATACCATAAGATCATGTATTTTATAAACAGTCGTTGAATAGGTTTGGTACGATATCATTTTGTGATATAGAATCTAAAAGCTCAAATCACTATATTATGATATCCAAAAAAAAAAAAAAGATATTGACACAACTCCATTTAGAAATAGGGAATGAAATTTCTGAATAGGTAAGTGCTAAACCAGTAAGAGGCTCTGAATGGTTAAGAGACATGCAGTGACAATACCCATCCCCGCCGTTGAGAAACTACAACTGCCGCCAGATCTAATCACGACACCCAGCTTCGCCGCTGGTTCATGAGATGATGGTTGAGCGTTTAAGATATTGTTGATGATATTGTCTGTAGGCAGTGAGTGGGGTTTTGGATCTACGTGATGAGTCTGCGGTACAAAGGGGAAGATAGATGGCCCTATAGTGTTTTGACAATGACTAAAATGCCCTGTTAAGAAGTAGGAAAAGACCAAAACACCCATTTACTGTTCAAAGTTCTCCTCTATAAATATATTGTAATGTAATTACCATATCAAAGTTCTCCTCTATAAATATATTGTAATGTAATTACCATATTAGAGTAATTATAAAAATATTTTTTTTATCTAGAAAATATATTTGAACATATAGAAAAAAAAAATTCGCATTCACTTCTCATCAATGTTTTTAAACCTGGACCAGCCGGTCCGACCGGAAAACGGACCCCGATGGTTGAACCACCCGGACCGGGAATTGGAGGGTTGAACAGTTTTTTTTGTTTTTTATTTTATATTTTTTTTAGGTTTTGATGGGCTTTTTGGGCTGGTTCATTGGACCGTGGTCTAATAAACCGGCGGGGACTCCGGTTCTAAAAACATTGCTTCTCATATTTAGTATATTAAGACCCGTTCGAATTTGGTATTTACCAAACTAATTTTTCATCTTACCACTAGGGATGTAAATGACACGTAGCAGCTCGAGAGCTACCCGGGATCGGCTCGGCAAAAAGCCCGAACGAGCCGATCCTTAACGAGCCCGAGCCTGAAATGTGGCTCGTTTAGTTATCGAGCCCGAGCTCGAGCCCTGGATACAAAGCTCGATTGGGCTCGCGAGCCTAAACGAGCCCAATCATAATTATAAGTTATTTATATATCTCTTATCATTTATAGCCTACATCTCCAAAGCCAAGTCCTTATTTCATAGGCCCATTTAATAACAATCGCGAGCCGGGCTTTTGCGATCTCGAGCCGAGCTTTGAGCTCGTTTGAGATTTTCTCAAATCACCTCGAGCCGAGCTGAGCCGAGCTCGAGCTTTTGATTTTGCTAGCGAGCCGAGCTCGAGCTCAAGATTGTAGGCTCGAACCGAACCGAGCCGAGCTTAAGCTCGAGCTTCATAAAACCATAACGAGCCGAGCTCGAGCCCAGTCAGGCTCGGGCTCGGCTCATTTACACCCTACTTACCACTACGTACTCTTCAACCAGTCCCAAATTTGCCTTTCCAAACTTTGCAAACACAAAAAGTTTCCTTGGGTGAAAGCACAAAAAACCAAACAAAACAAACCTCAACTGGGACCATATGCTTGCAAGTTCCAACCCCACGGTCGTTAATGGTCCATCCATCTCCCCCTCACCAAACAAAAATCTTATCAGTAACATCTGGAATCATAATTATCATAACACATCTTATCTGTAAAACATTTCTAGATAAACCAAATTAAAACCATGTAAACAAGTGTTTAAGTTCAAAGATTTTCATGGGTTGCCGTGGCATCAGCTTCCTCATCCTTTCTTGAGCGGCTCCTACCGCGGTGCAAGTGCCTTTCGCAGTACTTATAACCTGAGACAACTTGTTTGCTGCACCTCCATTTCTTCCCATCGGTTCGCTTGCATCTTCCTGGTTCAGCTTCCATTGTGGATTTATAGTTTTCGTACAAACTTCGGTCGCCTCCTGACCCTAAACAATTATATAGTCCTATGGTTAGCATATATTAGTTAGAGTTTATTGTAGTCATTTTTATCATAATTAGAAGATATGAGTTTTTGCACGAACTCTAATCGCGTCATGAGCAAAAATTGCAACACATTTATAATGTTATAAAATATATTAGTTAAGAGTTTATTATAACTATCTTTACCATAATTGAGAGATATGATATTCGTTTTTCTATATAATTATTTATTGTATTCGTATAAATAGTTGGTTAATAATACATAATCGCGTACCTGTGATGGATGCAAGAACAGAATTCCAGATTGGGAGGATAAGATGGGAAGGGACAGGTAATCCTGCCTCCATGTATTTGTAAATTAGAGCTTGTAATTTGAGCTCCTCCATTTGCATAAAGGTGAACCCTAATCCACCATTGTTGCTAACAATAGTGGTGTAGTTTGAAATTTGATCAAGTAAGGATGATGAATCTGCAAGAGAAGATGACCCTGGCATTGCCATACCATTCATTACTGAACCCACAACCATCTTGTTTCATGTTGGAGCACATGAGATATATAGCCATGGAGTAAATAGTAAATACTCTCATTAAATGCTATAGTTGTTATCCTCTAACATATATAAAAAAAAACTTTATATAAGCTTTATAATACTTAGAACTGACCCCGCGTTACGTGACGAGACAAACTAATTTTAAAAGAATGTTAAATGGAAATGTAGATGAAATAGTAATAGTAACACTAATAAAAAAAACCTAAAACTTGAATATTGTAAAAATAAAACAATGCTTTTGTTTCCCCAACGCGAGTTGGTTCTAGGAGGTTTGGTTTATTTTTTGCTCATCTTGGTTTCTATTCTGTGCCAATTTGACAAAAACCGGTTCTATTCCTTTTTAAAAGAACCCAAACTTGTTTTCAACCCGAATTGATTTGAGAAAAATAAGGGTTATCTCTAGGTTAAGTTAATGCAATGGACACCTTTCTGGCCTTTTTTTCTTCCTATTTTGTTGTCAAAAAGTTGAAATACAAGTTTTTTAAAACATCACATCAATACCCATTTAGTCTCAACAATTCATGTATTCGAAAGCACGGATATAAAACTTTAACCAACAATGAATATCCACTTGTAAATGTAACGAGCCCATCTCCTCACGTACCTTCAAAGTATACTTAGTGCAAGGGTAATTTTTTATATAATGTTCATAATACTATACAATGTTTTTTTAGACCGTTAGTACAAAAAGAAGTATAATCTATAGTTGGATTTAGTCGCCAAATTTTATATTTTAAACATCTGATAAACAGTTAAATAACTTAATATTATTACATATCATATTAAATATTCTTATTTTAATTTAAAGAATATAATGCATTGTATAAACTGTTAAATAATTTACTCTTATTACATATAATTAATAATGTTATTTTAATTTAGAGAATATAATAATTTAAATTTTATGTGTCATGTCAACGGTAAAATATTTAGAAATAGATCAGTTTAAGTCTATTTAGCTACTATTTAGTTATATATAATAACATAATACTATTACTTATTTTGTTTTTATAAATGTCTTTAATTTTGTTTTGTAATTATGTATTTCTACCTAGTTTTTGTATATATATACGTATAAAAATTATTGTTGAGAAAATGCATTTAGT
This sequence comes from Ambrosia x helenae, assembly GCA_030844895.1. Taxonomy (NCBI): domain Eukaryota; kingdom Viridiplantae; phylum Streptophyta; class Magnoliopsida; order Asterales; family Asteraceae; genus Ambrosia; species Ambrosia x helenae. Next base: position 18,538,752 of record CM061227.1, on the reverse strand, counting down.
CCATTTAATTAGAATTAGAAGTTTATTAAATAAAGTATTAATTAATTAGAACTTTATATTAAATAATATATTAATGTGTATTAAGATTTGAGGTAAATTACAATGATGCCCTCCTCTAATTAAGTTAAATTACTTTGTTGCCCATTTAGAATGCATTATATTGTAGTATAGATATAGATATAGATAGTTAAATGGAAGTGGGAATTGGGTAAGGAGGAGCTGGAATTTTCGGTTAAGGTCATTCGAGAGACGTTAAATGGAAGTCCAATTATATTAAATCAGAATGGTATGTTTTCTTGGAGCCGTATTGCGAGGCCGAAGGTTTATTGTTTTGCTTGGATGGCGTTGGACAACAAAATCCCAACAACAGAGATGTTAGCGGCTAGAGGAGTTAAAATTGGCAATGGGTTGTGCAACAGGTGTGGGATTGAGTTAGAAACGGTAGATCATATCCTAATCGATTGTTTGTGGGCAAGGGCGACCTGGTGGAACATAGGCGAATGGGTAAAAGTAAAAATCGCAGAACCTGGGGTATCATTATGAAATGTACTTGATCAATGTCGGGCTTTGGACTGTGATCGAAAGATGAAGGAAGCGATCTATGCAATTGTTTTATTGGTAATATGGAAACTTTGGCTAAGTCGAAACGAAAAGGTGTTTAAGGGTGTAAACACGGCGACATCAAAATTAATTGAGGAGATAAAGGCAGAATCATATTGGCGGATGATCAAAAGGGCAAGGAGACCGGATTTGGACTTGGCTAGGTGGTACGACTTCCCAGTATTCGAGAATAGGTAGTCGTTGGCTTAGTAGGTTTACGGTGGTTTAGACATTGTAATCTTTTGGTGTTGTTAAGTGGAACGATGCCATCACACTGGATAACTTCGCATCATTGAACAGGAAGGTAAAGCAGTAAAAAAACCATAACAAGAAGACGTGATGGATAAAGATAGCAGTTGAGTAATTGAGTGGGGGGCTTTAACAATTCTTGGTGTATGGGTGTTTTGGTGAAAAATGCGCATCGGGTGGGTGGGGATTAGCGCCTTATGTAGGTTTAGTGTGCATTCAAGTGGGTCAATTGAGTTACAAAATGGTGCAACGCTAATTTTCCTGATGTGACATAGTCGTTTTGCGTTTCAAATTATCTTCGTGTTATCTCTTCTCTTTTCTAGGGGGTTTGGGTATATATGTGCAGGCTTAAATTGAGAATTATAAGGCATATAAAACGGTTGTAAGCTAATACACCAACATGCAAGCTATGGATTAGAAGATTGTCTTGGGCAACACGATATGGAGGCAATTAAAGGTAGAAGATATCATCAAATGGGATATGTTAGCTGCTATAGTTGTGACAGCGGTATAGGTGAGATGGTAAACAAGATGTTTAAGCAGATTCGATGCGCAATAATTGTGGTGACAAAGACATCAAACTTGTCAAATTGCAAGTATTGACATCGGCGGTGAACAGGTTGATAAAGAAGGCAAATGTCATTCTGACGACTCAAAAGGTGCGGATGCTATGATATGTTTAGGGATGGGAGGTGAGTTGGAATCTTATCGTGCAGCCCATAATGTGTTTCTGAGTTTCGGATGCTGAGATTCGGCTATGGCGTGATTTCGGTTGTGGTGCAAACTTATATGGGTCAGTGATAGCTCAATTCGTACAGCTTAATTTATTTGAAGGTCAAAGGTACAGCAGCGGGTTTCGACTATGGGCTATGAAAGCTTATTTTGGTTTAAATCAAATGTGCTTGGTTAAAATGGAATTGGCTCAAGGTCTTTGAGGTTCTGCTAGGGTGGTGGTGGCTGTTCCCATGCCCAACTTAGGGCTGCAAGTATTCAACAAGTTTTTATTTGTGGTCATTTGGGTGTGGACCGCATGTCAAGTTTTGGCAAAGTGATTTGGGTCACAAATGTCTTTTGGTGTATAAAGAAAGTGAGGTATAGTTGATATGTAGATAGTTTCTGGTCTTGTATGGTTGTATTTTTTGTGACTGTTTTGCTAGCCTTTGGCTAGCCGTTTTTTGGTGATTTAATGGAAATGGTGTTTTGTTGATCGTTAAAAGAATAGATAAAGATAGTTTGGCAATTAATTTAACTAAGGGTTTCGACCCATAGTCCTCAGCGGGGATAGACTGATTTTAAACAAAACATTGACACAATGTTAAAAATAATGTTTTCAAACCAAATAAAGTTTTAGTAATAGGTAATATTGTAATTGATATTGTAATTATTGTATTTAGTATATTTCCATACATACTTGTAACACACCAACCGATGGCGGAATCATCGAGGTGTCACGTAGTGACGATTGTTCAAAAGCACATGGTACTAAAATGTAAATATATTATTGAATAATTTAAATTGTCTTACATAGATGAAATGGGAAAAATACAAAAGTCTGAACAAAACATGAAATTTGAAATAAATTATTAAAAGCAAGCACTAAAATCCAATGCTATGGAAGATCAAACAGCACCTGAAACATGTACAAAATAAGTTTTGTCAACATATGAAATGTTGGTGAGCATTCCTAGATTTAATACATATAGTAAGTTGGAAAATGTTATACAATTCAAGTGCAAAGCTACAGTGCATTTATGTATCATACAAATGAGCGAAATCAATCCTGTGACTGTATAATGTACTAAATGAACGGCGGTGTACTTATCCAAATAATTGGATAATAACTTAACAATGACCACGGATTCTCTGATGAAAAAGGGGGAGAATCAACCTAGGCGGGTTGTCAATCCAATAGCGCTATCCAATGTTAAGGTCGGCTTGTACAATGTTAATGATTTCACTAAGTACAAATGTATTCTACATGCAATGTCTAAGCATAAAGCACGTTTGTAAGCAAATGCACATAGTACTAGAATTGTATTGTAAAAATGTGAACTTGTATTTGTAATTTGTATAAGTGTACATGTAACACCCCAAAAATGAATAAAAGCAAAAAGGGGATAGGAAATACTCACATTCGCCAAATGACTAGATGACTAAGCGAGCGTGAAAATGCGAGCAATCCAAAGGTTCAACAACGAAACTAGTCCAATTTAGAAGAAAAGAAACCGAATAGGAAAAATATCAAGCTTCCAATTCGCCAATTACAAGAGCTTATAATCAAAGCTTCAAATGTAGAAGTAATATACTATAGAAGAAAGGTATGAGGGAGAGTTTAATCGAATTAAAACAATTGAATTAGAGGTGCAAAGTGTAATGGGTCATAGGTGGGTTTTTATACTAGTTTTGGATTCAATTAGCCATTAAAATTGGTCAACACCATAAAGTAAGGTTTTATGATGAATTGAATATTTGACTAGGACTTTGACTAGGATTTTGACTAAGACTTTGACTAGGATTTTGACTGAGACTTTGACTAGGACTTTGACTAAGACTGTCTCAGCGGACCGCGAGGGCTAAAAAAAATAATTTTTCTAATTTAATCAATTTTAAGTTATAGACTTGTTTCCTTCTGTTTCTAAGTTGTTTTAGGACCGAAAATTAAGGGCTTTGAGTATCAAGGTCTGAAACATACGTGCTCGGGTGTAGATGTGAGTATAAAACGAATATACTTTTACTTATAAAAATTATAAGTTTTATTAAATTGTGAATTTTGGTCCTATTAAAATACGAGGGTTAAAAATGAAAATTTTGAAATAGTTGAGGAACCAATTATGCACATTTATTAAAAGTGAAGGGTGCAGGTTGTCACAGTCTCCCCTACTTTAGAAAATTTCGTCCCGAAATTACTTTCAAGTGAAGGTTTCCATGAAACAAAAGACATTTGTAAAAAGGCAAGTAGATCTTAAGAAATGCATCAGCCATGATTTGACAAAGTTTGAAATAGTTGTTTAATACCAAAATAAGAGTTTGAAAATCCTTAAAGTTTGACCCAAGGTTAGAGAATTAAGAGTTTATAATGAGCAAGGTTTGGAAAAAGTATGTAACTGGTTAGAGCAGGGCAGTGTTATAGTAGCTTCGCTTACTTTAGAGAAGTTTCTGACCGAACTTTATTAAGGACATGCAACAGGATTTCGACTAACAGAGAGTGTAAGAGTATAGAAAGTTTGTGTTTTCTGTGTGGATGGTCCAGAGAAAGACTCTAAGAAGTCGAATTGAAGCTCGTGTAAGAACATTCTTATAGAAAATGCTAGCTATTAGTCAACGATCTAATAAAGAGATAGTAATGGGTAGGTTCTTGGTCAGACTCCTAGTCCGCTCCCGCAGTATCGCTCGTGCTTATATATAGGGTGTACCGCAGCTAACCCACCACACTACTGATACTTTGGACTCGTACTGATTGTCTACCAATAGCCTAAGTAGAATCACACACCACCCCCATGTACCTGTAAATCCATGATTGCGTTCCGGACCGTAATCATCGATTTACCTTACACTAGGGTGCTATGCTTTTCTATAACACTAACATAAGTAATACAAGAAACAATGCGTGCAACCAAAATGTGTTAAGTAGTAGATACTGCTCAAGTATAAGATGCGGTTAGAAGTTCTTCCCCTTTCAGGTTCACCCTTTAACCGTAATGAGATTAATGTGTAAGTATAAGAAAGTATAAGACATGATTAGGGGTTCTTCACCTTTCGGATTCATCCTTAACCGGTAAATTTCTGTTCACATCATTGGGCTCTAAACAACCATATTGATAAACTCTAAGGATTACACCGTTCCCCTCGGGTTAGAGGAATACTCTGAACCGAGTCGTACATGGGAACTGGCTTAGATCTCATACGAGCTATCAATTAGTATGTTCGTTGGCCATGATGATGAACAAAATAATGTAAAGTATAACAGGGTTTTGCTCACAACAAAAAAAATATGCATACCAAATATGCGTTCATGTAAGTATATAAGTATAGCATAAAATTTCGATTGAAAGAATAGCATAACGTAAATCGAGTAACTCACACAATTTGCACAAAATGAAAGTAAACGAGTTAAATTAATGCTCAAAACTAGTGTTGTAAGAATAACTACTAATAACTAGTGCGAAAATAGTTGCGAATAATGCGTGAGAATAACTACCAACAAAATAATAATACAAAAATAATAAGATAATGTACGAACGTAACTATAAGTAGAATGGTGTAAAAAAAATAATGAAATTTACTGTATATGAAAGTGCGCAGAACAGACGTATAGTCTACTGGTATGAGGATAACTTTTTGGAAACCGAAGAATGTTTTAAGTTCAAAACAGGTTCACTTGAAAAGATTTCGTAGGTACACATTTTCATGTGTTTATGAGAAGTCGAGTTTGAAAAGTGTTATAAGGTATATTATTAGTTGCAAATTCCTCCCGAAAAAACATATATTGGATACGTTATATGAAAACATGCAGATTTGCATTTGATTTGTAAAATATGCAAATGCAAGTTTATAAAATGCAAGTTGAAACCATTTCATGAAGTGTGTGTAAATCTAATGTGTTTCGAAAGACCAAGATTTATAATGATGTGAAGGTTGTGAATAATCCCAGATGCCTTGACTAATTTTGGAAAATAATTTTTTTTTGTATTTAAACATTTCTTTAACTCGTGGGTTGAAAAGTCGGAAATTTTTAATTGTTATGAAATGTTGAGAACATCGAAGTGTTACCCGTTAAGACTGGGTAAACTTGAAACCTTTTAAATTTTCAAACTTTTATGAAATTTATACATTGAAAGATCATTTATTTGCAGGATCGTTAAGGCATCTCTTTGGGCTCATAGCGGGCTATTTGTTTCAAGGCACAAAGTGTATGAAAAGTGTGTTCTAATTTGGCGAATAGGCTTTATGAAAAGACTTATAGAATAAGTTGTCAAATTAATCGTTTTAGAGAGTAGTGTACTAGTGCGTATCGTGTAGGTAGGTATTTATGTATGAGTTTAGTCTGACTAAGAAGTTCTAACTAATGGTAGTTGGCTATGGCTTAGGAGACTGGGTGCAGCAATATTAGTATTAGGTATATGAGGATATACTGTGACTTCGATCAAGTAAGTTTGTAAACACAAAGGTATAAAACAGGTTGAAATAATAAGTTTGGAAAAACCATGTTCATTTTTAACTGTGTGATGACGCAACATTCCTAAAATCAGGATGTGATCAAAGTTAAACACAGAGTTTAAAACTTAAGTCGTGGGTAAAAATGTTTTAACGCAAAACGAGTAATACCTTATAGTGTAAAAATCATGAGCATAAGTGAAACAGTGAAAGCTTTAATGCGATAATATATCGAACAAAAGTTTTAGTAATGATGATAAGGGATTCAAAAGCGAATGATCAATGAATAATGGCATATGAAACATCAAGTGATTAAAGGGAATCTTCAAATGATAAACAAACATAAATATTAATGATATAAAATATTGGAATTGTTTCCATAGGAAACTTTGACCAACTCAAGTATTTGGAATTTCCTAGTGACTTGTGGAGGCGTACTTTAGCCTATAAGTGAACGCTCATCCCAAGAGTTCCCAGGTAGGTATACGGGTCCCTCGTCTGATTGGGATTTATACGAAATACCAGGCCTAGACAGAAAACTCAGGATACAGGCGCTCACCCTTCCAGATTGCACGTGCCCCATCAATAGTGAATTCCAAAACTTTAGCGAGATTAAAAACGAGATGCAAAAATAGATCCTTGAGATTTGGATTTCACTCCTAACTCAAAGATGTATTTCAAAATTGAAAACGATTGTGGAATGAAACCAATCACTAAGTTAAGGATATCACTCCCTGCTTAGTGGTTAAGTTCCTTTTTGAAAGAAATACTCTTTGAGGTATGGATGTCACTCCTATCTCAAAGATATATTCCTAAGATAAATAACATATAGAGGAGTGAAACTAATCACCAAGGTATGGATGTCACTCCTAACTTGGTGATATCGTTTCGTTTGTGAAATACGAGTATCTTCTTCTTTAAACAACACACCGAAAGAATGACGAGAAAGAATCATAGCGAAAATATCTTGAAAGAAAATAATAGGATAAAGAGAAATAAACACGAGAGGACTCGTGAATGTAAGCTTGGTTATAAACTAGGCTAAAAGGCATTCTACTAACCTAATTCCCTATAACCATGGCTCTGATACCAATCTGTAACACCCCAACCGATGGCGGAATCATCGAGGTGTCACGTAGTGACGATTGTTCAAAAGCACATGGTACTAAAATGTAAATATATTATTGAATAATTTAAATTGTCTTACATAGATGAAATGGGAAAAATACAAAAATCTGAACAAAACATGAAATTTGAAATAAATTATTAAAAGCAAGCACTAAAATCCAATGCTATGGAACTAAGATCAAACTGCACCTGAAACATGTACAAAATAAGTTTTGTCAACATATGAAATGTTGGTGAGCATTCCTAGATTTAATACATATAGTAAGTTGGAAAATGTTATACAATTCAAGTGCAAAGCTACAGTGCATTTATGTATCATACAAATGAGCGAAATCAATCCTGTGACTGTATAATGTACTAAATGAACGGCGGTGTACTTATCCAAATAATTGGATAATAACTTAACAATGACCACGGATTCTCTGATGAAAAAGGGGGAGAATCAACCTAGGCGGGTTGTCAATCCAATAGCGCTATCCAATGTTAAGGTCGGCTTGTACAATGTTAATGATTTCACTAAGTACAAATGTATTCTACATGCAATGTCTAAGCATAAAGCACGTTTGTAAGCAAATGCACATAGTACTAGAATTGTATTGTAAAAATGTGAACTTGTATTTGTAATTTGTATAAGTGTACATGTAACACCCCAAAAATGAATAAAAGCAAAAAGGGGATAGGAAATACTCACATTCGCCAAATGACTAGATGACTAAGCGAGCGTGAAAATGCGAGCAATCCAAAGGTTCAACAACGAAACTAGTCCAATTTAGAAGAAAAGAAACCGAATAGGAAAAATATCAAGCTTCCAATTCGCCAATTACAAGAGCTTATAATCAAAGCTTCAAATGTAGAAGTAATATACTATAGAAGAAAGGTATGAGGGAGAGTTTAATCGAATTGAAACAGTTGAATTAGAGGTGCAAAGTGTAATGGGTCATAGGTGGGTTTTTATACTAGTTTTGGATTCAATTAGCCATTAAAATTGGTCAACACAATAAAGTAAGGTTTTATGATGAATTGAATATTTGACTAGGACTTTGACTAGGATTTTGACTAAGACTTTGACTAGGATTTTGACTGAGACTTTGACTAGGACTTTGACTAAGACTGTCTCAGCGGACCGCGAGGGCTAAAAAAAATAATTTTTCTAATTTAATCAATTTTAAGTTATAGACTTGTTTCCTTCTGTTTCTAAGTTGTTTTAGCACCGAAAATTAAGGGCTTTGAGTATCAAGGTCTGAAACATACGTGCTCGGGTGTAGATGTGAGTATAAAACGAATATACTTTTACTTATAAAAATTATAAGTTTTATTAAATTGTGAATTTTGGTCCTATTAAAATACGAGGGTTAAAAATGAAAATTTTGAAATAGTTGAGGAACCAATTATGCACATTTATGAAAAGTGAAGGGTGCAGGTTGTCACAATACTCGACCGACTTGTATTATATATTGATATCAATGAGAAAAGGAAATCCATCCATTGAACAATAATCTCCTTTCATGGTATCATTGTAAACCCTAATCTCTCCTTGATCTCGTCTCTTATTCTTCTACTACCGTCGTTGATCTTCTTCTTCTCATTCGACCAGCAGCCGGTCGACTCTATACCATCATATCCGATACGGCACTTCTGTCTCTCAAACCTTGTCAATGGACTAGCCGATACCACCACCTCCAGGATCGGTTGTTAATCCCCCACCTCCAGGTCCTGTCGTTAACCCTCCACCACCGACCGACCCTCCACCCACCACCGAAACCAAACTCCACCCTGCCATAACTGTATCAAACATTAAAAACTTTATTCCCATTGTCTTGGAAAGTGAAATATGCCAATATTCACTGTGGTGCGAACTTTTTCGCATTCATTGTCATGCTTTCCAAGTCATAGACTGTCTTTCTCCTAAACCTTATACCGCTTCTAACCCTACTGATGATCTTTGGGATAGACTAGACGCCATTGTTCTACAATGGATTTACAGTACTATCTCGAATGATCTTCTCAACACTATTTTTTACCCTGGCAACATCGCCTATGACGCATGGTCCACCTTGGAAGGTCTCTTCCATGATAACAAAAACGCTTGTGCCATTTACCTCATGCAACGTTTTTCCAATACCTGTCTAGACGACTTTCCCAACATGTCTCCCTATTGCCAAGCTATTAAATCTCTTGCAAACCAACTAGCCAATGTCGGGGCATCTCTAGACAACAAACGCTTAGTCCTACACCTTCTTGATGGTCTAACCGATCAGTATGAGGGTATCTCCACCATACTCCAACAAAAATAACCAACCCCCCCCCCCCCATTCTATGAAGCTCGTTCTTAGTATTGTCGTGTTGAGAGTCAAAAAGCCGAGAAAGCCTTGTATGCCTCCCAACAAGCCACCCATGCACTTAACACCACCACCACCAAACAATCGCCTTCACCGTCCTTTTCCCAAACACCCGCAACTGAACCCCAAACTTCCTCTAACCACAGACGCGGTCGGTCTCAAGGACGTGACTGCGGTAGCTCCTCCTGGCCCTGTGGACGTGGCTCTCAACCCTATGGCCAATGGACTTCCCCTAACACCTACACATGGACCCTTCCCACCACCTCCTGGACGCCTCAACAACCGCCTCCTCCCACCCAGACACCATGGCTTCAGTGGTTAACCCCACCTCAATCGTGCCCCTACCCCACTACCACTCCACATGTGTTATCTTATCCGAGTCAAGGTATTCTGGGCACTCGTCCCAACCAGGCTAATCATGCTTCATACACTCCCACGGATATCCAACAGGCACTGTACACCATGTCTCTAAACCCGCCAGATAACACGCATGGTGTCATAGACACAGGTGCCACCATAAGCATGGACCCCAATTCAGGTAACTTCGGTACTATTTTTAATACTAGCATGAATGAAAATATTATTGTTGGTGATGGTACACGCATACCGGTAATTGGGCATGGCCCTTAAACCTTTAACCCACCATATCCACCCTCTACCTTGAACCGTGTCCTTTTTGCCCCAAAACTTATTCGAAAACTAATTTATGTGCGTCAATTCACGAGACATAGTTGTGTTTCTGTCGAATTTGACCCATTTGGTTTTCTTGTGAAGGACTATAGGACCCGAACACCTATAATCCGGTGCAACAGTAGCTGTGATCTCTACATCTTCTCCAAGGACATTCATTGCTTCTCCATGTTCGTCACTACTGCTCAGTCCTCCACTCTTTGGCACCAAAGACTTGGCCACCCCGGCCCTGCTTTGTTACAAGCTCTAAAGAATTCTAGTTCTATTTCTTTTACTTCTTTAATTAAATTTTTTTATGAACCATGTGTGTTTGGAAAAAGCGTTAGCCTTCCTTTTTATTCATCTAATAATAGTACTTTACAACCCTTTGATATTGTGCACAGTGATTTATGGACCTCCCCAGTCTTAAGCTCAGGGGGGCACCGTTACTATATCTTATTTTTAGCTGACTATACCAATTTCCTATGGACTTTTCCAATCTCAAATAGTTCCCAAGTCTATACAATTTTCGAACACTTCACCACACTTGTCCAAAAACAATTTCAACATAATGTAAAAACATTCCAATGTGATAACGGAAAGGAATACGTCAACTCATCATTTAAGAATTTTTTGTTTTGATAAAAATGGCATCATATTTTGTCTATCTTGTCCATACATCTCCTCCTAAAACGGAAAGGCCGAGCAAAGTATTCGCTCAATCAATAACATGACCCGCACCCTTCCCTCCCAATCCCACCTCCCCTTCAACTTTTGGCCACATGCCCTTGAGACCGCTACCTACCTCCTTAACATTATCCAACACCCACTCACCTTTTATAAAAACAAAACCCACATATGATCATTTACAGGTCTTTGGTTGCCTATGCTACCCCCTTATCCCTTCCGCTACCTTACATAAACTTCAACACCACTCCTACCCTTGTGTGTTTATTGGTTACCCCATGTATCATCGTGGTTACAAATGTTACGACATTAAAATCAAAAGCATCACCATCTCTCGTCATGTCTTGTTTGACGAAACCTCCTTTCCCATTTAAAACCTTCACCAAATCGCACCTGCTACCGACTACAACTTTCTTACCGACCCCTTCCCACACCACCTTTGGTCGCACATGTCTACTCCTCACCAACCGACCCAACCTAATTTCCTTTCTCCCTCGTCCACTGTTATGCCCTCTGACTCGTCCTCACCCCAACCCAACAAAGTGTACCCAATCCCAAACACAAACGCCCAACCTACATCTTCAACAACTCTGGCCCACTCACATGTCCCATCGGCCCACTCCACCATCCCATGTACACCGGCCCTACACTCAACCACACCAGCCACTAGCCCATAGCCTACTATCCCAACTCCGTATGTCCCACATCCCACCTTACTACCAAACCCACCACAAAATGCCCAACCGACCCGTACCATGCGAACTCGTTCCATGGACTGTATTTACAAACCTAAACAACCCTTCAACCTTAACGCCACCACACTAATTCCAATCCCATATAAATCACACCCTGTCCTTGGTCCCGAGACAGCCTGGCATGAACATTATCCGAAGTATGTGGCTCTTTAAGCATAAGTTTGAATTTGATGGTACACTCGAGAAGTACAAGGACCGGTTAGTTTGTTATGGCCATTTTCAACAGGTTGGAATTGACTGTGGTGAAACTTTCAGTCCGGTTGTTAAGCTGGCTACCATTCGGATTGTTCTATCTATTGCATTATCTAATTCTTGGCAGGTTCACCGGTTAGATGTTACTAATGCCTTCCATCATGGCAATTTGGTTGAGCCCGTCTACATGCATCAACCGATGGGATTTCGTAACAAGCAATTCTTAGATCATGTCTGCTGTCTAAAGAAGTCCCTTTACGGTTTAAAACAAGCCCCCCGTGCCTGGTATCGACAGTTCAGGGATTATGTTCTCTCCTTGGGCTTTCGTCACAGTGGTTGTGATGCTTCTTTATTTATTTTCCACAGTCAAGGTAACACTGCTTTTCTACTTCTTTATTTCGATGATATTATACTGGTCACCTCATCGACAACTCTTCGCGAGCAACTCATGAGCCATTTATCCAAGGAATTTGCCATGAAGGATTTAGGCCCATTGAGTTTCTTTCTTGGCATCTCTGTTACTCGTCAGCAGGACACCATGTTTTTATCTCAGCACACGTATGCTGCTGATATTGTGGAGCGTGCAGGGATGTCATCCTGCAAGCTTGTTGCTACACCAGTTAACAAAAATTCTAAGCTCAGTGCTTAGTCCGGGGTTGACTTTGATAACCCCACTTTATATAGGATCCTGGCAGGGGCGCTCCAGTATCTCACTTTTACTCGACCTGACATCAGTTATGTTTCAACAAGTTTGTATGCACATGCATGCGCCTAAGACAGGTCACTAAATTATGCATCTTGACGGTGTCTCTACCCGAGAAAACATACATATTAAGCACATGACACCAAGATGAAATCACCGACCAAATACCTGTAGCGAAAATGCACCCGGTGAACAAATGCTCTGCCGATTCACTAACATGATCACAAAAGACACACTCCTTCTATGGAAATTTTATAATCCTTCTTAGTAAAGCCTCCTTGGTAGAGACTCTATCCAACTCCGCCCGCCAAACAAAGATATTAACCTTTAATGGAATCCATTTACACCAGTCGATCACAAACTCTGCTCGTTGCTCCTTCTTATTAAGCCAATCCTTCGCATCCTCCACCAAAAAACACACCTAAAGAGTCAAGTGTACAGCACCATCCATTCGGAATATTGGTTAAACTCATATTTGCCATACTGCTGATACATTCAGCCTTCTCGGCTACTGCAGAACCTGCAGCAAGTTCATGAATATGGTCCCCAAAATCGCTATCCATTTGCTGCTGATCTTGGCCGATCCATCTATCCACAACAAGAACCATTTTATCTTTATCCAACTTAAAAAAATTAGGGAATCTATCTTTTAACGGCTCATCCCCCATCCACTTATCAAACCAAAACCGGATACTCTTCCCATCACCCAACTTACCAATCAATAGGTCATTTAACGCTTGACCGTCCACCTTGGTTTTATACCCGTGATTGACAATATTTTTCCAAGTCCCCGTCAAACAATTATTAATTGGTAAAACTCCTCCTTTCCTCTTGGACACATGCACCGCATCAATAATCCTCCTCCACAACGCACCATGCTCCATCCTATATCGCCACACCCACTTAAGTAAAAGCGCACTATTGCTAATACTCAAACGTTTCAAACCCAATCCCCATTCTTCTTAGAAGTCGTAACTTTGTCCCACCCCACCTAATGAAGCTTCCTACTATCTTCATTGCCACCCCATAAAAGTTTTCGAATCATCGCTTCCACCTCATTTACCACTTTAACCGGCGCCTTAAAAATGAAAAAATAATAGGTAGGTAAACTCTCCAAAACCGATCTTATTAACGTGACTCGTCCACCAATGGATAACACCTTCGATTTTCATTTAGATAATCTACCCCTAACCACCTCCTTGACCGGGTCCCAATTAGAGATCCGGTTCATATTGGCACTTACTTTGACGCCTAAATACACAAACGGCACAGTCCCGACCTTGCATTTCATTTGATGAACCTTCTCCATAACCCCTTCTTGATCTACTCCACTACCATATAGACATAATTTTTTAACATTGATTTTTAAACCTGAACATAGATTAAAAACCTTCAATATTCTCATAACATTCATAAGGTTGTCATCATTCCATTCACCCAACACCATCGCATCATCAGCGTACAATAAATGAGATAAATGAGGGCCCCCATTAGGAAGCTTAACGCCCTCAAAAACACCAATTTCCTTGGCTCTACCAAATAGACTAGACAAACCTTCCATAACCAAAATGAATAAAAAGGGAGAAAGAGGATCACCTTGCTGAATACCTTTATAACATTGAAATTCACCGATAGGGGATCCATTGACAAGAATAAATGATCTTGCCAATGGTAGAATACCATAATCCACGTACACCGTCTCTCCGGGAAATCCATATACCTATTAGATGTAAAATATAAAATATCAAACCAGCATAAACGTTAAAATATTGATTTCATGTGAAATAATTGAACATTCTAATTGTATACTTCTATTTTTTTTATTAAACATATTTTTAAAGATATAAATCAAACAATGTAAGATTCATGACATCTGACTACTCATTCATTGAATGATTAATTACTATTTCTGTCAAGCAAATAGGAAATTGAAGCATCTCAAATTTAGCATTTCATAAACGCCCTAAACTCAATGAGTTTCCTGTGACATCAACGTCTTCGTCCTAAAAAAACATTGATTTCTTCCTATTTATCTTTTCACGAACTTTCGTTTGCGTTTATTTTCAAAGCCTTTTTATTATTAGATCGTGGAGAGGGAAAGAGGGACATGATGTGCCATATGATACATGCAGGGTCCATTTCTCAAAGGTGAAAATTGTGAAGAAAGGGAGTGAAATAAATAAATTAATATTATGGTTTATGAGTTAGATTAAAAAAAAACAAAAAAAAAAAAAACAAATCACCTTCAACCTTGCAAGTCCCCATGCCCATGAGATTTTTTCCCCATATGGCTCACGCCCTTTTCACCTGATGGTGGGGGTGGGCATGAAAGGGCTTTCACGCCATCCCCCCCCCCCCCCCCCCCCCTATGTAGACTGATTGAAAACGTTGACGTCATTGCTAGAGACCATTATGTCAAATCTAGAGAACTTCTAATGCAGTGCCTTTAACATAATAGTCGGATATCTATAGTCACCTCGCATATATTTACATTTCCATGGAATCAATAATTTTTCCAATTGCATTGTATACATTTCGTTGAAATTTCTTAGTTTAATATTTCATTAAACGACATTCCTAATAACTTGTTTAACTAATGATTGATATTAAGAGTTAAATTTCAAATTACTGTTAATTTCGACTCAAAACATATAGAAACAAAATAATTTATATTGTAACATTTAACTACACGTCAAATTCACTAAACGGGTTGCTGGTGTCATTGAGGATGAGCAAAAGTTGGTAGTGATGGGGTGAGAGCAACATTGGTGGTCCAAGAGATGATATATATTGTAGTTAAATGTTACGAGATATATATATATAAAACGGAAAGGGATACCGGAAACCCTCTAAAACGAGTAAACTCGGTAAACTCTAACTTCCCAAGCTTCTTATCATCTGAAAAAATTAGGGTATGTAATATACATGATTTTAAGAGTTTTGAGCAAAAAAAAATCAAAAAAGCGCCGAGTGGATATTTTTTAAAAAAAATAAATAAGTTTTTTTTATGTTACGTATGTTACACAAAAACAGACATGTTACATATGTAACACAAAAAACTTATTTATTTTTTTTAAAAATATCCACTCGGCGCTTTTTTGTTTTTTTTGGCTCAAAACTCTTAAAAACATGTATATTACATACCCTAATTTTTTCAGATGATAAAAAGTTCGGGAAGTCAGAGTTTCCCGAGTTTACTCGTTTTGAATGGGTTTTTATTTTAACCACCCCCTATATATATATATATATATATTGCGTCTCGGGTACGAAAAGTCCGCCGGTTTTGCGCTTGGTGCTAGGCGTCTCGGTTTTGGACCCCGTCGCTTTTATACGCTTCACGCTTTTTAAAACCTAGGATTCAATTTGATCTACTTATATTTTGATTGGGCCATATAAATAACCGGACATGCCATTTTATGTTTGTAGTGTAAATATTATGTTTGTTCTTTTGATGTCTTTTCCGTTTTATGTAATGTTTAGGCCCCCGCTGTAACGCGCGGGTGTTCCCGCTAGTAATATAAAGAACATACTCACATTAAAATAGAGATTTTAATGTGAATGCTTTAAGGCGTATATTTATTAATTACAAATTATCTTTTATATTACTTCATTTAAATTAATCTATTATCAATATTGTAACTTTTATATTATCATAACTTCTAAGGGGGAGGGGCACTCCTCTTGGATTTTTTTAACTTCGCCGAATTTTACCAATCTTGTATCGTCACATCATTTCACTGATTCGTCTTACTGAAACTATTTTTTGAAGACAACTCTTCACTGATTCACTACACAAAAATATTTATTTTAAATTAAACAAAACCATTAAACAAGACCATCATCTTCATCCTCCAAAACCTTTCTTCCCTTCTCCACCATTCTCCACCCCTCTCTTTTCTTTTCTCGCTTTCTCTCTCTCTAAAATTCTCTCCCAAACCACAGATTTTCAAGGCTCGGTTTCTGGTTACATGACGGTAGTGGTAGTGGCGTGGGGTGCCGGTGACGTGGGTGATAGATAGATAGATAGATGGGAGAGGATAAAGATGGATGTGGTTTAGATCTGAAAATCTCACGTGGGTGATAGATAGATCATTGAAGCATACCGTGAACAATCTCTTGTAAACCCTCCACGTACGGATCTACTACCAGCACCACCGGCGGCGGTGTTACCGTGCTGGTAGTGGGGTTAGGGGCAAATTTAGGCACTTGGGTTGGGTTCCCGGGAACCCAGTTGGTTTGTAAATTATAGTGTTAATAAATATAGAAAACTAGGAAGGAACCCATAAGATAATATTTGAGGAACCTACTACTAAAAATTAAGTGTGCTCTAGTGGTTGAAACCCTTCCTAAAAAACATAAGGTCCCCGGTTCGATTCTTGGCGCCTACTTTCTGTTTTGTTTTTTTTCTTCAAATCTAGGGTTTTATACCCAAACCCACTCCTTGTCTCCTCCTATTATCCTAAGTCCACCCTTGATAACATCCACTCATTTCTTTGAACCCCAAACAATGAAACAAACAAATAAAAGAAACAACCGTCTTTCTCCTCCAACCCAACCAAACCTCGCCCCTGCTCCGCCACCTCCGGTCCGTCCTTCATCAGTCCAGCCGTCCTCCCATCCAAGTAGGCTGATTGATACATAAATGTGGTTTTCCAATTGATACAAAGTTTTTGCTTTGACCTTTTGGGAGCAAAGGATATATGTGGTTTTCCTTTTGATACATAAATGTTGAATTTATTGATTTCTATTGTTGGGGACAAATGTATTATAGTCATTTACTTGGTAGGTTGGATTTTGATTTAGCTAACTTAGTTCAAAGATATATGTGGTTATTGTTATTTGTTATTGAATTGTTGGTTTGGATGATTCACAAGTTTAGCATACTCAAACATGTGGTTATTGTTACATCGGTACAAATATTATTATGGTTATTGTGTATTTTTAACTAATTGAAACCTTAATTTGATATTAGGCACTACGCAGACAAATATTTCAAGTTTTGTTTTCAAAGTCAACCACTATCACACATGAATCATCATCTACAACTAGAAAACCCTTAAAAATAGATTTGGATAATCATCCGTGTTGGCGCTTCCTAAAAAAACATAAGGTCCCCGGTTCGATTCTTGGCGCCTACTTTCTGTTTTGTTTTTTTTCTTCAAATCTAGGGTTTTATACCCAAACCCACTCCTTGTCTCCTCCTATTATCCTAAGTCCACCCTTGATAACATCCACTCATTTCTTTGAACCCCAAACAATGAAACAAACAAATAAAAGAAACAACCGTCTTTCTCCTCCAACCCAACCAAACCTCGCCCCTGCTCCGCCACCTCCGGTCCGTCCTTCATCAGTCCAGCCGTCCTCCCATCCAAGTAGGCTGATTGATACATAAATGTGGTTTTCCAATTGATACAAAGTTTTTGCTTTGACCTTTTGGGAGCAAAGGATATATGTGGTTTTCCTTTTGATACATAAATGTTGAATTTATTGATTTCTATTGTTGGGGACAAATGTATTATAGTCATTTACTTGGTAGGTTGGATTTTGATTTAGCTAACTTAGTTCAAAGATATATGTGGTTATTGTTATTTGTTATTGAATTGTTGGTTTGGATGATTCACAAGTTTAGCATACTCAAACATGTGGTTATTGTTACATCGGTACAAATATTATTATGGTTATTGTGTATTTTTAACTAATTGAAACCTTAATTTGATATTAGGCACTACGCAGACAAATATTTCAAGTTTTGTTTTCAAAGTCAACCACTATCACACATGAATCATCATCTACAACTAGAAAACCCTTAAAAATAGATTTGGATAATCATCCGTGAGATCCTGCCGAAAGGGAGTTACTACAACAAGTTTCTGTTGAGAATGTAATGCAAAGTTTTCAAAAGATGAAAACTCGGAGGGAACAACTGTAGGTATGTTCTTTTATTCTTAAAGACAATCGTATTTATATTACGTGCTTTAAATTTCTAATGCTGATGTTTTTTCATTATTGTATAGTATTTTTATTTTGTGATGAACATTATCCGACCCGAAATTTTTTTGTATAGTATAATATGATATTGAAACACAAAAAAAGGAACCTAATGAAAAAAATTCCTTGATTCGTCACTGAATGAGATACCCATAGCCAATTCTAGTTGTGCCCCGTCCCCTCTAAAAGCATTAGTTTTTAGGAAAAATTACAGAATTCGTCCTTTAGGTTTACCTCGTTTTTCAGTGGATACCCTTTCGCGTTTCAGTTGCTGAGATTCATCCTTAACGATAAAATGTTACACCCACTGTCCTAAGGCACTAACCCAGTTAAAAATTTCAGTTAACTTTGGTCATGTGCCTTGCACATGAGGGTAAGTTGGTAATTTTACTTATATCTCTCCCTCTCTCTAACTTCCACCATCTCCTCCTCCTCCACCACCACCACCACCACCACCCAACAACCTCAACAAACAAACAGATAGACTTCTCTCCATCTACACACCACTTGTACCTTCAGCTTCAATACGTGTACCATGTTAACACATATAACCCCAATATCCTGCAACTTCCCTTCATTCCAATCCCAAACCCCTAAACCCAAATCCCCGTATTTAAACCCTTCCAATTCCCCTCGTTCCTTACAATCAAACAACGCAAGAAACATATTTCCACATTTGACCAAAAGGGTTGACCTTAAAATCTGTTACAATTCATTAAGTGAGAGAAAAATTGGGGTCGCCGGAGTTAGTGGTTGTGGTGATGGTTGAGTGGTGGTGGGGTTAGAGAGAGAGATGGGTCGAGCCTTTGTGTACGTAATACTTGGTGGAGGAGTTGCTGCAGGTTACGCAGCTCTTGAATTCACCAAGAAAGGTGTCTCTCATGGCGAACTCTGCATCATCTCTGAAGAACCTGTAGTGTTTTTGTAATCTTTTTCATCTGTTTTGAATTGGGTTTTTGTTGTTGATAACTGTGCTGGCTTAATCTGGTTTGAATTGGGTGTTGATGTTTGGAGAGAGAGAGAGAGAGAGGGAGAGAGAGAGAGAGAGAGAGAGAGAGAGAGAGAGAGAGATAGAGAGAGAGAGAGAAGCTGAAAGGGGTCTATTTTATTTTTATATATAAGTGAAATTACTAGAATACCCTCATGTGCAAGACACGTGACCAAAGTTAACTGAAATTTTTAACTGGGTTAGTGCCCTAGGACAGTAGGTGTAACATTTTAAATCGTTAAGGATGAATCTCAGCAACTGAAACGTGAAAGGGTATCCACTGACAAACGAGGTAAACCTAAAGGACGAATTCTGTAATTTTTCCTAGTTTTTATATAATTAAAAACATTTTTTTATTAATCGACTCAATAATTTATGTTAAAGTTAAAGCGATGGCTTGGGTTCGAGTCCTGATCCCGACCGGTTTTACTGATTATTTCACTGTCGTACCTTCGGCCGGATGAGTGGTCGGGTTTTCCCGGGAATTGGCGGCGATTGGTGGGCCGGGTACTCTCGAGTACCTGATTCGCCAAAAAGGTGCCCGAGAGTGCTCGTAATTGATTCGTTGGCGTTCCAAAAAAAAGTTAAAGCGATGGCACAATGGTGGCGGTTGGTTGTCCGGTGTCCACGCCAACAGTTTGATGACAAAATAATTTGCACATTAATAATAACTCATAAGGCGCTGCCGGCTGGTGGCTCGTGGCCGGTGACCGTAAATGGTTCTGTGACTTCTGTCACTCCTCGTGAGCCTGTGGGTGCAGTGGGTCACACCTCTTCGCCAGATGTCACGTTTCAAATGTGAGTTTCAAACATATTTTCTTATATCAACATCAACATTAATTAATGAACTATAGTTTTAGAAAATGTATAAAAGAGATAACAAGTTTGTGTCATACAACTTTTAAAGCAAGAAAGCACAAAAGAATGTGGAATTTTTTAGATAGGAGATTAGGGGGGGTTTTTTTTCGATATAAAATTCGGCGAGTGATATGAAGTATTTTTACTTAAAGTTGTATTATTCTTTTACAAGGGAGATAGTCATATTATTTCACTGAAACACTATTTTAAAGGTAACACTTCACTGATTTATTTTACTGAAATGTTATTTTTATATTTTTTTCCGAACTAAACATTAATTAAACATATTATTCAACTAATAAAATAAACTTACAACATTAAAATTAAATAAAACATAGAAATTCAAACACACATAAATTAAAAATAAAATAGATAAAGAAAAACTATTCGGACTCCATTTCGAGGTGCGGTAGGTCAAGTGCAACAGATCAAGTGCGGCTAGATGTTCCACGTGATCATTTCGAAGTCGGAAATGCGTATCGGAGTCTCTCAACTCCGCATTGGCACCTTCATCGAACACCGGTTGGACTAGGGATCGCTTATGTGGACTGGTGATATCGTATGTCCTCGTCTGTAATGATCATGTTGTGCAATATCATGCACGTATAGTCGATGACTCTACACCTATCAAAGGTCGTCGACCTCAAGGGTCGGTTGGTAATTCCCCATTTCCCTTTAATGCACCGAACGCTCGCTCTATATTCTTCCTTGCCCCCTCTTGCGCCCTAACAAATTTCTTTTCCTTTGGATCGGTCGGATATCGAAACGCTTTCACAAATGTTGACCATGTAGGGTAGGTGCCATCGGTAAGATAATATCCACGTTTTTATAAGTGGCCATTTAAATTAAATGGACACTTCGGCGCTTTTCTGTGGGGACCAAAAAAACATGCCAAAACCACATATCTTGCGAAGCAACCGCTTCTAGCATGATCGTAGGGTATTGGTGATCGCCTCTCATATATGGTCCTCATAATTCCCTAGGACATGCTCGCCAAACTAAATGAGTGCAATCAATGCTACTGATCATGTCGGGAAGGTGATGCCTTTCTTCGTGTACTTCGTACAAACATGCAATGTCGTGACTTGTTGTCTTTGTAAAAACTCAGCCCCGTATAACTTAATGATGACATTGTAAAAAAATTGTAAACATTCACGCGACGTCCTCTCAGACATACATAAATACTCATCGTATTCATCTGGAGGATTACCGGTTGCGAGTTGTTTCACTACCGAGGATACTTTTTGTATGGGCGTAAAAATCTTTCTAAACTGACCGTCCACGCCCTCTCTTTACCATTCAAAGGTTGCTTCAACATCTGCTATAAGTTTTAAAAATAGACCTTTAGATATACGATACCTTTGTTTAAACATAGCATCGGTGTATTTTGGTCTGTCGACAAAATAATAATCCATTAAATGAATATTGCCTCCTTTGCGATCACGTGGCACAAGTTTTTTAGATGTTGTTGTGTCTTTTCTTCGGCTTACTTTGCAAGATCCTTGAAAAATTCAAGGCTATTATCGGTTGAGTTTAAGATAGGGTGAACTTTGAGCGGGGGAATACAAATTTGATCTTCTTCAACGTCACTCATTTTTTATAAGTATGGAGGAAAAATGGAGTGAAATATGATGTATTTTTAGAAATATATGAAGGTTGAAGTGAAGGTTATGGTATATATACACACACACACACACATATATATAGAGGAAGGATAAATTGAAAACCCTATTGAGTTGAGAAAACTTAGAAAATCAATTTAAAAACCATCTAAAAAATTGAAAAAAATACACAAGGTAACATACATGTTTTTAAGTGTTTTGGGCCAAAAAATTAAAAAAACGCCGGTGGGATATTTTTTTAAAAAATAAACAAAGTTTGCGCTCTTAACATATGTTTTCATATTTTTAACATATATACCAGAGTTGTTAATATATATTTTCAGCTTTTTAACATATGTAACAGTGCAAACTTTGTTTATTTTTTTTTTTTAAAATATCTCATCGGTGGTTTTTTTTTTAATTTTTTTGGCCCAAAACGCTTAAATACATGTATGTTACGTTGTGTATTTTTTTTTTTTTAAATTAGTTGGTTTTATATGGGTTTTCTTAACTCAAGGGGGTTTTCAATATATATATATATATATATATATATATATATATATATATAACCATGAGAACAAGTAAAAAATCAATCAAAATCAAAAAAAAATTATATAACCATACAATTATCAACTTAACTTCGAATCAATTAGCACGTTAACTTCCAAATACTTCCGTCATACTATCGTTACGGTTTACTAAACCGTTTTCAGTTTTTTCGTTTTCCATTTTTTTTCCTTTTTTTAATTTGTATTCTCATGTTACTTCACTAGGGAAAAGTTAATTTGAGAACACCTATATTTCGTGCGAACCGTGAGAACGACATCTAAAACCATTCAAATTCCAAATTTCTTTTTACACTTGTCTTTATTACTAAAATTCCATCTCAAAAACACAAATTACGCGTAAAAATTCAAACGTATACGGAAATAATTTGTTTTTACACATGTGTAAATTTGCTGTTTATACATGTGTAAACTGTTTCATTTACACATGTGTAAAAAGTTAATTTAAAATTGTTTTTGCAAGAAAAGATGACTTATTTGGAAAAAAAAATTCATTTATTAATGTTGTATTTTGATTATAATAGGATTTGTATTAAAAAAATTTGATTTTGATTGATTTTTGTACTTGTTCTCACGTTTCTCACAATATTTAGCGTTCTCAAGATAACCCCCCCACCGTCTTTTATAACCACCGCCCTCAATTTTCTTCCTTAATCTTCTTCCATAGTTTCCATTCCTCATTCTACAACTGAAACTAATCCTCAATTGTCACAACGTATGCATTTTTTCCTTGCCATTCCTCTTCCCTATTTGTATATATATTGTTTAATTCTTTACTCGCAATTAGGGTTATTTTGTTCAGTTTTGTTAAATTTAGATATGCATAATTAACAATTCATTTGCTGTTGCTTTTCCCCTCAATTTGTGTCCTTTGTTTAATTTCACTACTACAAAAACAAGCAATTGTCACCAAAATTTGCTACCAAAAAAGAAGGTAGCAAATTTTACACTAGTTTTTCAAAACACTTACTTGTAAGGTAGCAAAGTGGTAGCCAAAATTTATACAAATTAAAAACATATAATTAAAAAAACAAAAGCTCAAATCCTCATAACCTCTGTATCATCAGATCTATTGACCTCGACCTCGACCTCGACCTCAACCTCCATCATCATCTCCATCACCGATCGTATAACCTCACCTCCATCACCATATCCATCGTCTACATCAACTGATTCACCCTCTGTATCACATCCATCACCGATCTTATCAATGATTCATCCTCTCCATCAACAGATTCATCGACGGTAACCATCACCGCCGTGTCCTCTGTACACCGTAATTATCGCCATCGTATCCTCCATCTCCATACATCCCCGATTTATCACTGTCTCTGTACATCATCTCCATCACTGATTCACTTAATTGTCGATTATAGGTAACTTGTGGTTCAAGTTGTTATCTAGTTTGTTCAGTTGGTTGTTTTTTGGTGTGGATTGATTGATTTGTTGCAATTTTAGCGTTTTAGATGATTTATTGATGAACGTGTTTGGTATTTAGTTCAATTGGTTGTTGATATGTGTATGCCGATTGATTTGCTGTGTTATTAGGTGATTTGTGGATGAAATTGTTAGCTAGTTAGTTCAATTGATTATTATTTGGTGTATTTCGATTGATTTGTTGCGTTTTCAAGTGATTTGTTTATGAAGCTGTTAGTTTAATTGGTTGTTATTTGGTGTGTTTCGATTGATTCATTGACGTTTTAGTCTTTTAGGTTATTTGTTGATGAACTTGTTAAGTAGCTAGTTCAATTGGTTGTTGTTCGGTGTATAACAATTGACTCGTGTTTTCAGGTGATATGTTGATGAAGTTGTTAGGTAGTTAGTATAATTTTGGTATGCTGAGTGATTTGGTGCATTTTCAGGTGACGTTTCAACCTTTAGATTAATATATTGGTTTATGTATTATGTTTTAAAGGACTAAATTTACATATGATGCAATATTAATAGTTCAGGTAAGATGGCATGCATAATATAGTTGAGTTGAAGAAATTGTATACATGGTTAGCAAGGTTTACACCAAAATATGGAGATTAATTTAATGTTCATTTCAACGTGGTTTTTGTTTCACATGGTGAATAGGCGTAGTGCACGGGGACAATTGGCGAAGGGAGCAAAGCGATGTGAACTTAAACAAACGCCAAGGGTAGGTTTACATAAAGGTTGTTTTTTTAAAGTTTCGAGCACGTTGGTGTTTATTATGCCAAATTTCCGCTACAAGTTTGCAGAATTGTTGTGCTAAAAAGCGGCGACCGAATTTGACAGCAAGTAAATGGATGAATAAACAAAGATATAAAAAGCGGCGACCGAAGCTGTACTCAGGTTCACGTCATCACTTTTCACTTATCTTCGTTTCAATTTTTCTTTTTAGTGTAGTATGAATGAATAGCTAACAGAAATAGTTGAGTAATCTTCTTTAATGTAGAATTCGAGATGAAGATGCTAAGTTCTTTTATGAATTGGACACTAGTAAAAGGTTTTCAGAGTTCCGGGGTCAACTGAATGGAATTCTTTTTCATGTAAGTTTTTCCTAGTATTTGATTGACAAAACAAAATATGTTAGTTGAAATGCTGAAATTGTATTATATATTATTGACCCTGAGTTTGTGGCATTACAAAATGTAACATATTTAGTCATTTGATAACTAGATCATCTTTGCTGTTGCATATACATACTTTAAGTGCATAGTCAGACACAAGATTGGAATGAGTATTCTTGTTGCAACAAAGAAGATTCAATGCAAATATACTACTATACTAGCAGAAGTTAGATGCTAGAAATTAAATGCACTAAGAAACACTAGAAAGTACTATTAAGCACTATGTTATATGTTTAGAAATCTTGATTGAAATGTTTTTTTTTGTTGCTTTTGTTGTATACTTTTATCTATTGTAGATTAATGACAGTTTCTTGCCACCTGTCTATTATCGATCGCTCTCATTTTGCTGTTATTTTTTTTCTCAGGATTTATTTAAATGGGTTTTTGCTTAATCTTATCTCAATGAACTGTCTATGGAATGGACTGTATTTTTTTAATTAGCATTTATATATAATTTCATCTTACTGCTTCTTGTAAGAATTATTGTCATGTTCGCCTGAGGCTGAGATACAAAAAACCCAATTTCTTGTTTATGGTTATAATTTGACAGTAATATAAGTACTTACCCTCATTTTACCTTGTTTGACCGTCTTTATCTTGGTCAACTCAGAGGTTATGTTGCTGGAATGCGTGAAGAAGGTCACAGCAACTTGCTACCCTTTGCTGAAGAACTCCCCCTATGGACATCCCGAAATTCGGCGTCATCCAGCAACATGGATCCAAATCTACATCCAGACTACATGGATGACCTTTAGCCGTTTCTGTCACCACATCCAGACTACACGGTGTTTGATTCTAATGGCATTATGGGAAGAAACCAAGGTAAGTTGATTTTTGAATTCAAGACATTAATGTTTATTTACTTTGAAATTCATTTTTCTTTACACATCATAATTCTCTTTTCAGGAGTACTAAATATATCAAGCAACTTGGATTTTCAGAATTCTGAGTTCGCAGAAATGTCGCAAACGTATCTTAACTATAGCTAAGTTCATGGTAATGACCTGCTTGTTGACTTCCACTGCACTTAATTACAGTCAAATGAAATTACTTATTTATATTGCTATTGACTAATTCTATGAATGCTCTGCTTGTGTTTCTTGACACAACCGGTTTACTAAAACACTATCCTATATTTTTTTTGTAGATAAACCCTTAATTTCAATCCGTTTGACCCATTCCCATTTAGGTAACTTTTTTTTTTCACTGACCCATCTGACCCGCTTGAAATAATACAAACCAAATGACCCATTCATAGGTAAATGGATAAGAAATAAGACCTTAGTCATTTTCAAACATTAACCACTGGGTCAACTGCAGGGTTAAGAGAAGATGAATTCAGGGTTAAGAAAAAAAAACTATTCAAAACACTAACCTTGTCGAGATTGTTTTTTTCTCAGATGAGATAAGCAATCTGCAGGGTTAAGAGAAGATGAATTCAGGAAAGAAAAGGAACTCATATATTAAACCACTTAAACTATTTTTTTGGCATGAACCTAAAGTTATGAAATTTAGGTTACTAGTTAATGACACTAAATATGTTAAACGAGATTAGATTGATTTCAAGTTCATGTGATTATTGATTAGATTGATTAAAATATAATTATAAATATTTAATTTGCTATTTTGTGAAGTATAAAGATTAAATCACTTAAACTATTTTTTCTGGCATGAACCTAAAGTTACTCTGTTAATATGCTGTTAGCGTTACTGCACTAGGCGATTGATGAGTGGTTTGTTTATGTGTAGTGATGATGTGCATTTGTGGTTGATGATACTAAATGAACTAAATTCTGTTGTGTTAAACGGGTTATTTGGGTCAAATAAGTAAAAGTTGCCTAAATCATAGTGTAAAAGTTGGCTAATAGCATTGGTTGTTTTGTAGATTGAGAAGCTAAACGAGGTTATCAAGAACCTCGTTAAGGAAAAGGAAGAAGATAAAGAAAGGTTCAATGGAATCATAGGAGAGATGAGGGCTCAAATGGAAAAAGATAAAGTGGAGAAAGATGCAATGCTCGTTAGGATGATGAAGATCAAGGCTAGGTTTACAACTTAGGTTATTTGAGTGTTTGGATTTTCGTTATTTGAATGATTTGGATTTGGTTTATTTGAATGATTTGGATTTGGTTTATTGGTTTATTTGAATATTTGGATTTTGTTTATTTGAATGGTTTGGATTTGGGTTATAATTTTGATTTTGAAATTTCATAAATGATAGCAAAGTGGTGACAAAAAGCGGTAGCAAAACGGTGACAAAAAAGGGTAAAACCGGTAGCAAAGTGGTGACAAAAAGCGGTAGCAATACGGTGACAAAAAAAGAGTAAAAACGGTAGCAAAGTGGTGACAAAAAGCGGTAGCAATACGGTGACAAAAAAGAGTAAAAACGGTAGCAAAGTGGTGACAAAAAGCGGTAGCAAGGTGGTGACAAAAAGCGGTGGCAAAACGGTGGCAAATAAACGGTAGCAAAACGGTAGCAAAAAATAATATGGTAGCAAAATGGTTGCAATAGGACAATTGCCATGTGTGATTTTGCTACCGAGTTTTTTGGTAGCAAAATGGTGGCAAAAGGGCAATTGTGACCGTTTTGCGACCGAAAATACGGTAGCAAAAGCCCTATTCTCTAGTAGTGTTTGTATTTAGGTTTACTTAGATTTACAACTGTGAAGTCAAACCGTTAATAAAGTTACGATTACCATGGTTGCCCCTCCTCTACAACAATGAGGCTATCTTTTTAATCGACCACATCCAGGCATCTCTTAAAATTTCATTTGAAGACTTCTGAACCGCTGGATCGCGACGAACTGGCCGAATTTTTTAAAGCTAACGATCCACGTAAACCGGACCGGTGCTATAGGTGATTCCCGGTTATGTCTTATGCTTAATCCATCTTTATCCAAATTGTGCAAACCTTTCTCCAATAAAGACATAATCGTCATTTTACAAGTTCCAAATTTTGAATTATACGATGAGAGGCTGATTAAACCTATGTGTTGCGTAGGGTGGTTTACCTAAGTTACATACGGATGATTATCAACGGGTAGGGTTGTTACTAGGTTAGATTAATCGGTGTGAGTGGGTTTGGTTTAATACACTTGAACAACTCCATCAGAAATCTCCTAAAGAAAATCATGTAATATCACTTCGTTCATTTTTTGTTCTTACATATGATACTAAATTTAAAATTTATTTTAACGTAGAAATCATATTCACATGTCTTGCAAGTATAAAGGAAATAGACAAGTCTCGCAAATGATTCTACAAATCATTACCGAATGTAAAAAGAAAGTTTTACCGAAGGAAGAAAAAATTGCATGTCTGGACCAAGGCGAAATCCAATCATCAAGATACACGTAAACTCTCATTACTTACACAAAAAATTATTATTTTTTATCAATTAGGTATGTTGTCAACGCAACCATTTCCGATGACACATCCTCGATATTTGTGGTCCTCTTTAATGATGTTATGACAAGTTTAATTGGAATTGATTGTAACGATATGGTTCTTAAAAAAGATTTTCCAAACCCATTAATTTTATCATCACCATTACGAGCTATAAGAGGAAAATAAAAAATATTCTAGCTGTCATTTCGAGAATATGACATAAGTGACAAAATCTCCTTCACAGGAACAAAGTTTTTGAACCAAAAACTTCCATCACTGATATTGCTGGCACTTCATCAGTGCCATTAAAAAAAGACAAGAAAAGTGATCGTACGGTACAAATAAAAATTTTTCATTTACATACCAAAGTTAGTAATTGTTTTATAATCGTGCATAAAGGTTGTGTTCTATTTTGATTTTATACCGTGCATAAGGCCTCTGTTCTATTTTGATTTTATAAAAAAAAAAAATTGCATTTTTTATATTGTATGCAATTACATGACATAAATCTTTAACAATTATTTCTACTTCAACAATAATTGTTTATGGTTGTGCCTAATATTATATATTATTATTATTATTATTATTATGTGTGTTTTAATAGTTGGGCCTAATAAATTAGGTTAGTTAACCTGACAAATAATGTGACCTATAAATAATGTTTAGCTATAACCAAATTTTGCACATTTCATACTAAATACATTCTAATCAAAATGCCGCAGCAACGCGCGTGTTGCGTCACCTCGTTTAATACAAAACTCATTACAATCAAAATACAACATTAATAAATGAATTTTCTTTTCAAATAATTCATCTTTTCTTGCAAAAACACTTTCAAATTAACTTTTTACACATGTGTAAATGAAACAATTTACACATATATAAACAATAAATTTACACATGTGTAAAAACAAATTATTTTTGTATACGTTTGAATTTTACGCTTAAATTGTGTTTTTGAGATTGTATTTTAGTAATAAAGACAAGTGTAAAAAGAAATTTTGAATTTGAATGGTTTTAGATGCCATTCTCACGGTTCGCAGGAAATATAGGTGTTCTCAAATTAACTTTCCCCTACACACATACACACACACACACACACTAGCAGGGTGCCCGCGCAATGCAGCGGGGAACACAGACACTTCTAGGGGTGTGTATGGTTCGGTTCGGTTAAGTTCAGTTATTAGCCTCAACCGAAACTGAAACCGAAGTTATTAGATTGTCGGTTTTTAGTCCGGATTAGTTAATTTTGGTTAATAACATAAACCGAACTTTGGCTAAAAACTTTTGTCTAGAAGTACATGAAATAAAGGTATAAAAGCTAAAAATATATGAATGGTTCGGTTTCTGTTTGGTTGATTTCCGTGAACTAAGTGTACAAAAAACGATAACCGATTTTAAGTTAGTTCGGTTTTTGTTAATTCAGTTTTCAATTGATTTCAGTTTAGCTTCTTCTGTCTTTTGGTTCGGTTTTGGCTAAATGTTCAATTATTGCCCACTCCTAGATATCTATAATTTATTTGATAAGGCATTTTAGGATACTTAAACGTTAAGATTTTTTTTTAGAATTTAATGCATAATATACAACTCTCATCTTAATTACACTTTAATTAACTCAGGTTTACTCAACTTTTGTTTATTTAAATAACAGTTTCACATTTTCCGTTTATTTTAAGCCAACATGTAACTACTCCGACGAATTGTAAACGACTATAATTTTTTCATACATTAATACTTAAAAAAACTACATCATAAAAATGGGCATTTTATTGTTTATAATTTGAGTAAGCATTGCAATTCCTTTAATTAAAATTTTGTGTTATGTGATTAACAATATCTAGGAGTGAACCATAACTAAACCCTTAACCGAAATTGACCAAAAATTGACGAAACCGAACCGAAATCAATCAAAGACCGAATTAACTTAATGTCGCTTTTTTACCCTTAGTTGAACAAATTTACCTAACGAAAGCTAAATAATTCGTATATTCAGATATTTTTAGCGTTTATACCTTCATTTTATGTACTTATAAGCAATAATTTTAGCCAAAGTTGGTTTTTGGATAGTATCCAAATTAACTAAAATAAACCAAACTGAAAAGGATAATCTAAACAAATAAACCGAACCAATTAACTTGTTGGTTAATAAGATCGATTAACAGATAACTTTGGTTTCTGTTTTGATTGAGGCTAATAAGTGACTGAACCGAACCCAACAATACATCATTAGAAGTTTTTGTATTCCATGTTACATCACTCGGGCATCTTGCTATGAATATATGAATATTTCGGTTTCAGTTTGGTTGATTTTAGTTAACTAAGGGCACAAAGAAAAAAATCGATAAACGATTTTAAGTTAATTTGGGTTTTGGTTAATTTAGTTTTCGATTGATTTTGGTTTAGTTTCGTATGTTTTTTTGTTCACCTTCGGTTCATAGTTCAGCTATTGCTCACCCATAGATATTGATAATCATGTCGCGCATAAAAACTTTTAAATACAAAAATAACAATGTTATACTCAAATTAAAGAGAATTCAATGCTCATTTTTATGATGTATTTTTTTTAAGAAAAAAATTAACTTATGAAAAAAAACATGGGCGTTGAAAAAAATCGTAGAGGTAGTTTGCTTAAAATAGGGGGGAGTTTAATTAGTTTTTAAGTAATCAAAAATTAAGTAAACTTGAGGGGATTAAAATGTAATTAAGATTAGGGGATTAAAGTGTAATTAGTGCTTAAAAGTCTAATTTACCCCCATTTTAGGGTTGTACCTTATGCATTAAAGGAAAAAAAGTTCTTAACTTTTGGATATCTTAAACTATCCTTTACTCATCCATTATATATATATATATATATATATATATATATATATATAGTATGAGTATCTATGGAAAACCTTAGTTATATGGTAAACCCTTGAAACCCAACTTGTGGTTACAATGAAGCCACATCACCACAATCCAAAACCAATATAATAATAAGACAAGGGTATTGAGGTAAATTTACCTCTAGAATCTTTTGTCAAACCCTATGTAATCTCCATCAAAGTACAAATCATATCATCTTCTTCATCTTTTCTCATTTTCTTATGTACCTATGTATACCTAAAAGATAAAAATCATATCATCTTCTTCATCTTTTCTCATTTTCTTTTCCCCCCCCATGGATTTTAACATACAAGATCCACCTTCAAACATGTTTGCTTCATTTTCATCTCCTCCACGTGGAGATCTCTGAGCAAAACCTCACCAACGGAGACACCACCAACGACCATACAACCACCGTCCCTGTGCCCGCCACACCTTCTTCTCAACCACCGCTTGTAGCTGAAGATAAATTCCTTATTTCAGGTATCGTAATCGTAAACCCTATAAGGTGCACATATCCATGAAAGAGAAGAATGGAGGGATAAAGATTGGAACTTAATGAATCTTTTTTTATGGGATTAATAATAATAATGGCGGAAACCCATCTCCATGGAACTCTTCATGCTACGATCTATGAGGTTGATACGATCCATGGCTATGGTGGTGGAAATAATATATTTGGAAAGGTATATGTTATTAATTTTTTTTAAATGTTGATTTTAATTAGGGGATGAGTTATTTGGTGGACCATGGATCTGATATTTTGATTTAATTTGGGGATTAGTTATTTGGTGGACCGTGGACCATGGATCTGGATATTTTTTTTTTAAATGTTGATTTTAATTTGGGGATGCGACGTTGTAATAGGTGTACATGTGGTGTATAGACTCATTAAAGTGCTTTCTAATTTAGACATAATAAAAATAAAAATAAAGTTTTTATTTATGTCTAATAAGTACATTAGACTAGACCGGCTCCGAGGGTTCGTATCACTAGGACGATAGTACAAGGGGTGGGTGTCATCAAGAGGGGACGATAGTACAAGGGTGGGTGTCATCATGAAGAAAGTTTACACGATAGGTTTTGATCGTAACAATTGTGTTTGTTAACACATGTTCATATTTGGGCCCCGACTAACATGTGTTACTCCTGTTTAGTATGTTAGATGATGAGTTTGTCACACCGGTTAATATCTCATCTATTGTTTTGCAGTTGATAACGAAGACCCCCCACTGGTTAACATATGTTAACATACGAAGTCGAAGGAAGCCTAGAAAAATATGGAGAAAAACTTTTTAATAACGTTTTCTTTTTTGTACTCAATGTATAGAGTTACTAGATTTATTTTGTTAAAGTGGTCAATAGTTTGTAATGATACTTTGTAATAACGTGTGTTAATAGTTTGTGTGCTTTATTTCTCAGAAAACTTATGATGTGAAAACTATAGGAGTAAGCAAGACAAAAAAAGGCTTACAAAATAAACATAAGTTTAATATATGTTACCAAATAACACATGTTAACCTCTTATGCAACATTAACACATGTTAACCTTCCATGCAGTTCATTTGAATGTTATGCGTAGGTTTTTGTGTGGTTCAATAGTTTGTAATGATACTTTGTAATAACGTGTGTTAATAGTTTATATATTTATTTCTCAGTAAACTTATGAAGTAAAAACTATAGTGGTAAGCAAGAGGAAAAAAAAGGGTTGACACTAAATACAAGTTTAATAAATGTTACCAAAATAACACATGTTAACCTCTCATGCAACATTAACACATGTTACCCTTTACATGCAGTTCATATGAATGTCTTAGGGTAGGTTTATCTCTTGTTCAATAGTTTGTAATGAAACTTTGTAATAACACGTGTTACCAAATAACATGTGTTAACCTAATGTGTGTTAATAGTTTGTATGTTATGTTTACTTATTTCTTTTGTAAACTTATGAAGTGAAAACAGGAGTGATAAGAAAGACAAAAAGGTTGACAAATGATACAGGTTTAACATATGTTACCACATCACTCATACTAACAAATGTTAGATCTTCTCATGGGTATATGTGGGCAATAGGTTTAACTTTATCAGATTAGATAACACATGTTAGCCCCTTATGACCAACTAACACATGTTACCCTCGTATGCAACATTAGCACATTATTTGTACTTGCCCCATTATAATAATATTTTCTTAAAGAAAAAGTAGGAGAGAGGGTGTGACATGACACATTATAATAATATTTTCTTTAAAAAAATAGGAGAGAGGAGAGAGATAGTGTGACATGACCCATTATAATAATATTTTCTTTATCAGATTAGATAACACATGTTAGCCCTTTATGACCAACTAACAAATGTTACCCTCGTATGCAACATTAACACATTATTTGTACTTGTCCCATTATAATAATATTTTCTTAAACAAAAAGTAGGAGAGAGGTTTAACACTTGTAGCCCAGTTGGTTGAGGGCCTAAAGTTTCCTATGGGAGGCTTGGGTTCAATTCCCACTAGCTACATTTGGAGGACATTGGTGGAGGGGAAATGAGGGATGACCCGGCCATTGGCTTGGGTTCAAGTCCTAATCCCGACCGGTTTTACCGATTATTTCACTGTCGTGCCTTCGGGCGGGTGAGTGGTCGGGTTTTCCCGGGAATTGATGGCAATTGGTGGCCCGGGTACTCTCGAGTACTTGATTCGCCAAAAGGGTGTCCGAGAGTGCTCGGAAATTGATTCGTTGGCCGTTCAAAAAAAAAGTAGGAGAGAGGGTGTGACATGACCTATTATAATAATATTTTCTTAAACAAAAAGTAGGAGAGAGGAGAGAGATGGTGTGACATGACACATTATAATAATATTATAAAGGTGAAAAGAAAAAGGAGAGATGAGAGAGAATGTGTCATAACTTTTCTGGAAAATGTGCCATGACTTGTGATATGATAGAGAGAGAGTGTGTCTTACACACATATTTCTCTTCCTAAACTACCCCTGCATGTCCTTTTGAGTATTAAAATAATATTATATCTAACATCAAGTACAAAGAATGAATCCTATCCATTGATCTAAAGCGATGGATGGTCTAGATGGAGTTTCCAAGGTTTATCATCTAAGGGTGGGTTTTCATATTATCCCTTCCCTATATATATATGTCCCATTTCTTATTAACGGTCAAAGAAAATAAACGGTCATAAAAAGTGACCGTTGCATTTAAAATACTGATAAAATAACTAAAAAATGACAGTTGCATTTTAAAATGAATCTCACTGCCCGTTAACTAGAACCAGGAAACGATCCACAGATCCATTACTAGCATCATCGGCAGCGGTGTTATCGTGCTGGTGGTGGGGTACCCGTGTCCAATTCTGGTTGTGCCCCGTCCCTTAAGACCATTTGTAGTGGGCTCATGGGGCATTGTGTGACACGTGGCATGTGGTCCTACATAGGGTTTGAAAGGACTTAAAATTAAAAAGGGGTGTAGTGGTTTAAAGACCCTTCCAATCATTACACAATTATTATTATTATTATTATTATTTTGAAATTTAATAAATGGGTGTAGTGGTTAAGACTATCCGTTGTGGCTCAAGGTGAGCCGAAAGATTATCCCATTATATGTTGACAACTGGGCGCTTATGTGGCACTGGGTAAAGCCTCAATCATGCTCACTTAATCCTGTTGTGGCTCAAGATGAGCGACCCATTTTTGTTAAACATTAATAAATAAAAAAAACATTAATATTTTACATAAAATTATAAAACATTACATTAAATTAAAAAAAAAGACATTACACTAAAAAAAATATTACACTAAAAAAACATTACACTAAAAAAACCATTACACTAAAAAAAACCATTACACTAAAAAAATACTAACGTAAGGTTGAGCATTACATTTGCCACACCGAAACATGATGAAAGCCAGCCCAATCTCAGAAAGATACTCGACGTGAGTAAAAGCTAGGAGCACTTCTGTTTCGCCGGAGAGATCCTTAGAGACTTTTTTATAGGCTATTTCAAAGTTTTCGCACTTCATTTTCAGATCCCTGTACTTGTGGGGGATTGAATCACAAGTACGTTTGGTTCCCCCGACAAGGTTACCAAACTCGACTAGCACTTTACCCCATTGTGGTCCGTGACTTTGAACACCACGGCTCGTCGACGCGCCATCGCTGTGGAGTTGATTGTACGCGATTATCAACACGATTTCCTCCTCTTCAATCCATCGCATCATGATTTTGAATGATTTTTAAAGAAGAATTTTGAATTGTTGTAGAAGATGAGAAGAAGATGAAAAGAGATGAAGATGAAAATGAAAGGTGAGGAATGGAAAAGAATAGGAAGATAAATATATATTGGGTGAAAATGTAAATTAGTAATTAACGAAAAATGGTAATTTTTTTTTTAAATTCGAGCCGTTAGCGGATGCGAGCGTGGTCACGTCTACTCGCTCGCGTGCCTGCTAGCGCGTGTCAGTTGTGGTGCTCGTAAGCCACGTGTTTCGTTGGGTGGCTCACGGCAGTTCGCTCGTGGCTTTTTCATTCGCGGGTCACAACACATAGTCTAATAACCCTTGAACCATTCCTAAACTTGAATTCCCATATCCACAATACTACCATCTCCACCAATTCGCCCTATCAATTAGGGGTATAAATGACACGTAGCGGCTCGAGAGCTATCCGGGATCGGCTCGGTAAAAAGCTCGAACAAGCCGAGCCTTAACGAGCCCGAGCCCGAGCTCGAGCCTGAAATATGGCTCGTTTAGTTATCAAGCCCGAGCTCAAGCCCTATATACAAAGCTCGATTGGGCTCGCGAGCCTAAACGAGCCCAAACATAATTATAAGTTATTTATATCTCTTATAGTTTATAGCCCACATCTCTAAAGCCCAAGTCCTTATTTCATAGGCCCATTTAATAACACTTGCGAGCCGAGCTTTTGCGATCTCGAGTCGAGATTTGAGCTCGTTTGAGATTGTTCTAAAATCACCTCGAGCCGAGCTGAGCTCGAGCTTTTCATTTTGCTAGCGAGCCGAACTCGAGCTCAAGATTGTAGGCTCGAACCGAGCTGAGCTCGAGCCCAGTCGGACTCGGGCTCGACTCGACTCGTTTACACCCCTACCTACCATCACCACTAACCATATCTCAGTCATCATATCAACCCTTATAGCTATTACCGGTTACCATCACTATTGTTGAAAAACGAAATGTGAAGAGAGGTCGTTGGTTACCTATGGGTGTCGGGTGATCACTTGTCAGAACCCTGGATCTATTCGCAGAAGCCGCCGCCTGAACACCCAATCACCGCCGTTGCTCGCCACCACAACAACCACCGTGACCCGGTACTCTGTTTGCCTGAGATCAGATTAGAAAAATCTTTTAAATAATGTCGTTGCAAATATTACCATCGAAATGGATGGATTTGATTGGCCAAAGCATGGAGCTCACCGACGTGAAATCTTTCACGCCATTGCCTTCCACGCCCGAATAACACCGGAGGGGCGGTGTTCCGCCGTGAATTTGGACGTGAAACCGCCTTCCACACTCAATTCCTTTTTTCACTACACCTGGTGTAAATTACGAAATAATTTATGAATATTAGAAAACTTCTTATTATTATTTTATTATTTTATTATTTTATTATTTTATTATTTATAGGTTTTGCTACATTGGGTGGGATCATTTGGATGCACCTATGGGTTCATCACTTCATCATGCTAAGAGTACCATTTCATTAAGAATCACTCAGCCCACAGTTTTTTGTTCACTCATCTAGGCCCACACCCATCAATACTCTTCAAAGATAATATATAGTATTCCTTATACTTTAATTACTAACTTGATCAGTTATCTATTTCCATGTCTGTAGAAACATGCCTATTAGTTGTTAACACGAACTAAGGATGTTAAAAATTGCTTTCTTGAAACTCGCTCCACAGTCGACACAGAGTGTCGACAAATGCATGGAAATATGCTCGCTCAACAAGGCTAGGATGAAAATGAGTCGACGAGCTAGGTTTGGCGTGTAAACAAACCAAAAATGAATTAATGGTACGCTCAGCTTGTTGCTTGGCCGTTGACTCAAATTATTTTTAAATATATTGATAGTATATTGTACGATGTTTTTCAGGGGAGTGCATCATGTAATAAAAAAATATTGATCTTATTGAGAAATTTATGTCTTACTCCATAACTTTGAGGGAAGAAGAGAACAATAGTCTGACAAGGGTTCGGTCCGATGTAGG
Organism: Ambrosia x helenae; assembly: GCA_030844895.1. Taxonomy (NCBI): domain Eukaryota; kingdom Viridiplantae; phylum Streptophyta; class Magnoliopsida; order Asterales; family Asteraceae; genus Ambrosia; species Ambrosia x helenae. The sequence goes on along the minus strand of CM061227.1, from coordinate 18,501,195 downwards.
TGCCTAGCTAGGTGCCAAACAGACCTCATCATTGATTTGATATATTGATAAGGTGAATACCCATCTATTCAATGCTAGGCTGAGTTTCAAGGCCTAAAAACACCTCTTTTCGTCCTATGAACTTTAAGGTGGATGAAGTTTCATATTTAATTTCAAAATAAAAAATAATTTTCCATAATTATAAGAAGAGTTTATATAATTAGCTTTTTAAGTCATCATTTGAAACATCAACATTGAATTTTAAACCAATTTCTTGCCCGTCATTTATAATGGTCATAATTTTTTCATTTGTTAATATATATACATAGATTTAGGATCTTGTACTTGGCCAAAATATATGAAAAGAGTGAGAAGGCTTCTGGTTATGACATGTCGCATAGGGTCTTTAAGCAATTTAGTAATTTTAATAGACTATTAAAAAAGTTTAAAAATCTTAATCATGGTAACTGCCATGGATGTAATATATTACAATCTTTTGTTATTAAAAAAAAAATACTTTTTGTTATAATTAGACAAACACAAATATTGACTTTCGGTTCTTTATCTTCAACAGAAACATTCATTTTAAATAAAGTGTGTGTTTTATATTCAAACGAATGTGTTTTATATTCAAACCATACCGAGTGTGCTTTATATTCAAAACCATCCAGAGCATGTTTTATACTCAAACCATCCAAAGTGTTTTATACTCAAACCATCTAACAACAAAACATCCTAGTGTTTTAAATTCAAATAAAGTGGTTTAACAGAAGTTAAATATGACTTTAAAACACCATAAACAACTATACATACAATCAAATAAATGTGTTTTAAATTAAAAAATAGAATTCACACCAATATCCACAAAAAACAGAGTAACTTATGATGTTAAAACACAATCACACCAATACTCACAAAAAAGAAAATCATATATGCCTTTAAAACACCATGAACAACTATACAACGATCAAAATGTGTTTTAAACTAAAAAAAACACTTAACCACAATAATCCTTTGAACATAAAACACTATACATACAATCAAACCGTCGTTCTTCTTCAGCCACAATCTTTGGCTTCTTGTTCTTCTTCAGTGCATATATTAAACAAAAAGCACACAATCGTCGTGAATCCGGTCGTGAATCTGGTTGAAAAAAAACTCAACTGATATAAAAAAACTCACCTGGGTACATTAATGAACTATTTTGAAGAAGATTAGGAATCCATTCTTAAAAAAAAACACACGTGTTGATGTTTAGGAATCTTGGAAGTGCGTGTATTTTGTTTTAGAAATATAATGTTTAGACTGTAAGGAGTGGGGGCGGGAGAGAGGGCGGGAGGGGCTGGAACACCGCCGCCACAGGGGCGGGAAGCATGGCGTGGGGCTGGGGGCGGGGAGGGCTTCACCGGCGTGGGGGAGTCGGGGGGACACGTGGCAGCAGCAGATTGGTCAGTTTTTTTTTTTATTTTTTTTAACTTTAACACAATATAATATTATTTCCTTCCCCCCCTCTTCCCCCCCTTCCACTCCCCACAATTATTTTCCCCCCCCACAAGTGCCACATGGCGCTTCCCCTCACCTCTTCCCCCCCCCCCCCCCCCCCCCCCCCACTCCTTATAGTCTTAGGAAAAGGAATTTTGGAAGAGATCCATTCTTGAAACACGCCATTCTTGGGGAGGGAGGGGAACGAGAGGGAAGGGTTGTTTCTATTTTTAAGAGCTATCAATTAAATTAAATGCGGCCAGATGATAAAGTTCTCGAAATCAACACCCAGCGAAAGGATATTTGAATCTATACGAACACATTTAGCTAAACAAGTTAGATTTGTGTAGATCATATGGGTTTATGACTTGATATGTTTAATCCATTAAACTTTTTTTAGTATACTTTGATGTTGTAAATTAAAATGTCTGGGATCTGAAATTTTAAAACAAAAAGAAATATTGATATGCAAAAATAATGGAAAACAAAAAAAAATTGGCCAAACCGATTGTCAATCCAAATATTCGTGTCATGTTTGGATTCACGTGTGTTGATATAATTTTTAGGTTCATTTCAAATTTTCGGGATACCGTCAGATGTGATTTGTAAATTGAACACGACTTGTTTAACATGACTACCCAGACACGGACAAATGTTAAATCCCAAGAACATTACCAATATTATTTAGGTCGAACAATATTCTTGTAATATATATTGTGGTAGAGACATTAGTAGGCAATGATAGAAGATCCATGGAATCCTGGTTTGATTCTGAGCCAGACGGATTTTATCAGTATTTTCACCGTCATGCCTACAGACAAGTGGGTTACCGACTTACTGGGTTTTCCCCGAAATTGGTGTCACAACTCGGGTTACTCTCAGAGTACTTGATTTGTCTGATGGGTGCTCCAAAGTGCTCGAGTTTGATTTCTTGGCCGTTAAAAATAAATAAATAAATAAACATTATATCAACATACCTAGAGTATAAACTGGGAATAGACACAAACTAAGAAGACCCAACAAGAGATGTCTCATCCCAGTGATCCCACCTATGCTTTTGCAGCTGCTGAAGAAGATGACAATCATAGACACCTTAACTAGAGATGATGCAATAATATCAACACACAAAGACAAGCAAACACAAGCAAGTTGACACAAGATGCTCTCTCTGCATTAAAATCACACCTAGGCACCGTTTTAAACGGTTTCAGATTAAACTTATTGAAAAAAAAAATGTGTTTTAAGCCGTATAACGAGACAAGTATCCAAATACAAAGTATCACAAATGTTTGTTAACGGTACTGGATTAAACTTTACTGGATACATAATCAGCATTGGTTGCTTCCCAAATGGTGGTGCCATCACAAGTGCAGAGCTTTTTGTAGTTCTCACCAACTCCTGCGCTTCTTGCTACAACCGCTGCTGCAAGCCCAGCGTCACCTCTGTCTTCATTTTCATACACTGCTATTGCTCGACCAATAAGATCAGCGATTTTAAGGTTCTTTTTGACACCCGAGAAGAACGCTTCACCTTTCTCATCAGCCTCTAGTGTTCCCAGGTCACCGAGCGCCTACAAATATTAATAACAGGAAGACAATTATTTTTTATATAATAAAGTGTTAATGCCATATAGTTCATATTTACCATGTAATAAACCCCGCCTACGCTAAACAGTTGCAAGTTATTGATCGTTTATAAAAAAACTGACCTTTTCTTCTGACACCTGATTAACAGGATTAAACACTTTGCCAGTACTGGCGGCACCTCGCGTAAGATCTCCAAATTCGTTTATAGACCAACCATGTTTTCCAGGCGACATCCCACTGAAGTTCGCTTCGATTCTAGCCAACTCCATATTCACTTGGGCTAGACGAACCACCCCAAATATTTGCGGGCCTTTGAATTCAGCAACAGCGGCAGAAATCAAGACCTCTGAACGGCAAAATGGGGAGAAAGAGTTTAGGGACTTCGGATGAGTTTTAAATCTGATTATTTGATCCATTAATATTAAATATCATAGGGGTGATCATGGGACGGTTCAGTTTGTTTATGGGCTAAAACGGGACCTATAATCGATTTTTCAGCTTTTCGTTTTTCATAACCAATCGGTTAATTTGAATACCAAAAATACGGGTTCAGTTAATTCGGTTTAACTGAACGATGGCTTTGGACGTAGATGGATTCACGCTAATTTCAATTAACAAATCCAACTATATTTCAGCCAAATAAAACATAAGCAATCCTTTTATTTATAAACGAGTGTGACAACTAATATTATATTTATATAAAATTATAACAAAACTTTTACAACATATTAGTACATAGCATCTCATATACAAAAGACAAAATATTTAAAGTTGGTTTTAATGCCAGTTCGGTTTACTTCGGTTATTTACAAACATACAACCATAACCAAACCATAAAGTTTGATTACCGTAAAGATCACAACCGAACCATTGGTCTTTCAATCGCTTGAGCTATTTCGATTTGGTTTTTTTTTGGGTATGGTTAGGTCTGTGGTACTTCTGCTTAACCCTATGGGCACATTAGATAACCATAATAACTTTTTTTAGAACTGATTATCAGATAATAAGTTTATAATGCACAAACACATGGCTTCCTTAATCCTAAATCAATGCCTTAACAGCTATATGCATCAACAACGAAACAGTGATTTAAAGAAGACGGGTCAATCAAAACCCAAAACAGGAGAGCTAAAACCATAGCATCCAGACAGACAGCGATAAGAAAAAAAAGAACCAACCTCCTGGTAAGCCTTGACCGATTAGTCGAGCTTTCCTACCCGTCTGCTCCAAGGCTTCCGCCATGGTCTTTACTGGTGAAGATCCAAAGATTCTGACTACTTGATTGCTCAAATCCACATCAATGCTCTTAATTCCTAAAGGATGATAAAACAAACAGAACCAGCTTAGTAAACAAGATTGATGAACACATAAAACAAAAAAAAACACAGAACTATAACATCATCATGCTAACAATACCGACCATCGACTCCCTCTAACTTATTCTTGACAGCTTTAACACAACCTTCACAACTCATATCCACCATGAACTCTGTCTGCAATTGCATTAAATACGTAATCTCAGATTACCAAATTGAATCCTTAATTGTCAAATGTTAAGAGTCTATTAGACACGGCGGATTTAGTCGTATCCAATCATAGTCGTCAAAAGCGAATAGCGGACGATAGCGACATGCTACCTATACGCTATGTAGCGATAGCGATAACATGTTTAGCGATACACTAACAGAAAATTTTTGAGATATTTTATATGTATATTTTACCAAAAAAAAAAAAATTACAAAAAAATCGCTATTTGTCGTCATCAACCATATAGTGTGACACATGGGCGCTACGCTACGCTACGCTATTCGCTGTTATCAACTATGTACCCAATTAACCTGACCCGAAAAAAACTCGTTATCCGAATACCCGGAAAACTATTACTAGGGTTGGCTATCAATTAGACCTTCAAGCATCCAAAACCCAAATAATCGATCAACCCGAACTACATCAATTCAGCTTATCAGAGCTTATTAACATATATCTCCAAACCCAAACTGCCGACCCGATAACCATACAACCCAAACCCGATTGTGATACTCTTTTAACAGGGACACCCAAGAAACCATAAGATCATTTCAATCCACAACACAATCAGCACCAAATTAATAATCCAATCAACAAAAAAACCCAACAAAAAAAAAACACTAACTTTAATTAAAAAAAAAAAAAAAACTCACCATAACTTCGGGCAATTCGGCATCAATCTGCAAGAAAACAAAAACCCACATATTAAAACAAAAACCCAGAAAAACCCATATTCAAATTAACAAAAAATGTTCAAATCAAAGAAAAAGGTGCAACCTTTGGAGCAGGTTTAGTGTCCATGTGAAGAGCAGAAGGAGGGTTGGTGAGAGTCTTGATGAGGCCCAAACGAGTTGGGGATTTAAAGGGTTGATTAAAGAAGGGTTTGTGATTATTATTATGTGATGAGGATGAAGATGAAGATGGTGAGATGGAGTTGAAAGCTAGAGCTGCTGTAATGGCAGTCGTTGTTGACGCTGCTGCTGTAACTGTTGTTCTAAGGAAGCCCATTGTTGTTTTATTTATTAAAAAACATAGGTGATGTTGTTAAAAGTCTTTGGTGTTGGTTCTAGATGTGTCTTGGATGTTCATGACATCATTGTATGTGAATGGAAATTAGATTACACTCTTGTGGTTGAAAAACTATGGAGGATGCTACATTTTTCTAACGTTTTGATGCTGAAATGTGGTTAAATATAATTTATGTGTTCGGTAACTTAAACTTGTTTTGCTTTTCAAATATGCTATTTGTTTCATGGAGGAATATAATATAACTAGTAATTTTAGTTTTCGTATATTGTGATGCACTTATTATGGGTGAATGGTTTCGGAAGAATCTTCAAAACACGGCTCGTATCCTTCGTATTTTTTACTTATGCTCGGGCGTTCATATCAACATTCACAAGTCTAATTTATTCGGGATTGGTACGGAAGACGGGGAGATTGATAGTATGTTGGAAGTTTTGGGGTGTAGAAGAGGAGCTTTCCCTTTCGTTTACTTGGGGATCAAAGTGGGCGCTAAGATGAGTCGAATTAATAATTGGAATATGGTTTTGGATACCCTCAAGAATCGTCTAACCAGTTGGAAAGCGAAGCATTTATCTATTGGTGGTCGGGTGATACTTATTAAATCAGTTCTGGAGAATTTATCTATTTATTATCTTTCACTCTATAAAGCTCCTAAGGCGGTTATAGAAAGTATGGAAACGATTATGAGACGATTCTTATGGGCGGGTTGTAGTGAAGAAAAAAAGATCAATTGGGTTGCATGGGACATCATTACGACACCTAAAAAGGAGTGTGGTTTAGGAATCTCTAAACTAGAAGATGTTAACGACACGCTCCTCCTTAAATGGGCGTGGCGTTTTAAAACCGGAGGTAATTGCTTATGGAAGAAAGTGGTGATCGGATGTCATGGGTTTAGTAGAAATTGGTCGTTCCTCCCGAGTATGGTTTCGGCTAGAGGTTGTTGGAAACAAATAGTAAAGATAAGCGGGAAAAAGATTTGGTCCGGAAACACTCTTGGGAGTTATTTTGAAGGAATCGTGGGTGATGGGTCAACTATTAGTTTCTGGATGGATTCTTGGCTTCAAGAAGAACCTCTCCGGTTAACCCACCCGCATTTATTCAGTCCGGAAAAGAAAAAAATGGGCTGTTATTCCGGATAGACTGCAAGTCGTTTCTGGTACTAAATCTATGCTTTGGGATTGGCGTACAGCTCCCTCTTCCGCTGTTGAAGTTTCAGAAATGTTCAGCCTCATGGTAGACATCTATGATTATGTTTGGAAGGGTGGTGATGATAAATGGGGATGGAAACCAAACGGATCAAGCGAATTCTCAGTTAACAGTGCCAGAAGGTTGATTTCGAGCTATCCGCGACCTGTCAATGATATGCAGATGAAATGGAAAGGTTGGGCTCCATTGAAGTGTAAGATTATCGTTTGGAGAGCGATTCTTAACCGGTTGCCAACTAAAGCCGAATTGTACAAATGTGGGGTAAACATTCAAAGTCAATTATGTGGGCTGTGCGACACGGATGCTGAAACTTCTACCCACCTATTTACGGGCTGCTTCTTTGCAGCTGAGGTTTGGAGCCATGTGGAATCCTGGTGCCGCTTGAACCCGTCGAGCGTTTTTTATGTTAGTTATTTAATGAAGATTACCAATGTGGACCATTTGGAATGAGCGCAATGATCGCATTTTTTCAAGGTAAACGACGTCGAGCTACAGAAGTGGTTGAAAGCATCAAAATGACTTCGTATATTTGGTTTAAAAATAAATATAGTATGAAAGGTATAGAATGGAACGTTTGGTGTAAATATCCGTTAGAGTTGATGTAATTTCGTTTGTTTGCTCGGGTATCCTTGCTTCGAGGACAACTCGTGACGTTTGTTGAATGAAATTTTACCTTTAAAAAAAATTGTGATGACGTCGAAACGTAAAATAAACCGAATTTATACCGTCTAATGAAAATATATGATATTTGACGCAATGACGCGACTCGTTTCTGAACAAAATTTACTTCAAAATATAGACCAACTAAATTGTACATAAAAATAAGCACGCAAACGTATTATATTTGACCCAACTCATTTGTATATATAAAATAAAGTTTATGTCAAAACGTAAACCTACTTAAATTTATACTGACATGTACGTAAAAATAAGCACACAAAAAAATAGTGTTTTTTTTTAATTTATAGAATGGTACAACGTGTTGCAGTGGGCATTGAAATGTAAGTAACTTTAATTTATACCGTCTAATGAAAATGTATTATATTTGACCCAACCTGGATCCGAACAAAATTTATGTCATAATGTAGACCAACTATAGACATACAAAAAATAAGCATGAAAACATGTTATATTTTACCACATTCATTTCGGGAAAAAAATATGTCAAAAACGTAAACCAATTAAATTAATTTTATACCGATCCATACGTACATATAAGTACGTAAATCTTTAAGGGGAGGGGGATCAAAATGACATTTTAAAAAGTTTATTAAAAAGTTGAGGGATTGTAAGTGCAGTTGTAACGCCCCAAATTCGGTAATATGCTATATTTTATTAAATAACATTCCCGGGCTTAAAATAAAGCAAGAAAAAGCTAAAAAAAAACTCATTGCAAAACCAACTTGTATAATATAGTTTAATGTGTTAACTTTAAAAACTCTACTTGAAAGGCTAAAACTGCTAAATAGCCAAACATGTGTCTGTAAATACTAGCAAACAACCACGGAAACTCATTCCCCTGGTTTTCTTTCACGCCAATCACACACACACACAACCCAATCTTCAAAATAAGTAAAATTCAGCCAAGAATCAAGGTGTTGGAACCTGCATGCATAAAATTCCAGTCATCTAAGGCCTAATGATCATCTAGGTAACATCTATTTCACTCAAATTAATGTATTGTGGGTTTGAGTAAAGATGGGGGGATTTGTGAAGTCATGATTTTGATAGATTATTAGTTGATAAAGGTGACTCTGGTACGAGGGAGCCTTAAATCAAAGTAAAACTTGAGAAATCAAGATAACATAAACCTAGATGGAGAAATCTTTAAAGTTCATGACATGAACTTGGTGGGTCTTATGGATTGTAAGTAAAAGCTAGGATTCTTGTAATATTGTGTGTGCTTGAAATCTTTAATTGTGAAAGATGATGAATCTGGTGTTAATTGTATGATATAAGCCTTGGATTTGATATGAGTATAATCCTTATGGTCTAGATGACCAATAAATGATGCTTATAAAATCTCGTCCACCAAGTGTTTGATAAAACGTCTCAACTAAGCTCGATTTCAATTGGGCATATACTCTTTTGCTGAAACTTGTATGATTACATAATATCGTGACTAAGAGCAAGTACCTAAATGTGTATGTGAAATACTCAATCTTAGGTATAAAGCTAGAGACTACGGGGAGCCACTCGAGTAAAGACTTGAAGCAAAAGGGGCACGAGTAAGGTAAGTCACTACCATGACTTTATATAGATATGTATGCCTACTTTGAATTCGTACCAATGGGAGTGTCGTAGGACTTGAATTACTATTGTGATTTTCCAAGTGGCATATAATTCATAAGTTAATTCGTATCATGAGTCACATAGACCGGGCAAGTATGACTGCGAGAAGTGGCACATGTGGCCATGGACACAAGGCGTTGCCACAACGGTAGAGTGACTCGAATGGACGGACACCTTGTCAAGCCAAGGCTTGATTAGGAGGGTGTAAGACAAAACAAAATTTCGGAATCACAAGAGGTTATTTTAACAAGAATGAGAAATTGTTATAACCCATATATGCAATACTAGATAATCAAACTCATTCTTTGTAGACTCTACCATGATAGTATGCATACAATACAAAATAATGGGTCAATTTAACTAATCAGTAAGTAATCCTAAAGACAGCCTTAATTGAAGGTTAATTATCGCGTTAAGAAAGGGTAAATGGATCAAAGATCTTTTTCTTAGATAAACGTGTAAAACTTGATTGAATACCGACACATGAACAATCCTCGGGGTTGTAATTGCAAAGGAATGAGTAGAGGATGTTTGCTCAGACCAGAGGATAGTCTAGACTAGAGGAAGAATGAACAGAGGATGTTTGCTCACACCAGGGGATTGTTTAGACCAGAGGAAGAATGAGCAGAGGATGTTTGCTCAGATCAGGGGAATGTTTAGACCAGAGGAAGAATGAGCAAAGGATGTTTGCTCAGACCAGAGGAAAAACGGAGCAGATGATATTTCCTCAAACTAGCATGGCTTGTTAGAATTCAATTTTCCATTCAGTTTTATTCTATATAACTTATTTAACCGTCTAACGGGTTGTTTAATGTTGTTTGACCCTAGGTACGTTTATGTTGAGCTCGGGTGAAGATCAAGCATGTTTTTGAAGAAGCGAACGAGCAGCCATTAGAATGACGTTGTGTTTGGTTGACAGTGGTAATAGTTGCTTCAGTAGTGGTGTCTTTGAGTTGTCGTTCATGCATGGTCCAATAGTTTATCAAAGAATTGAGTAAAGGAGATGGTCGTGTCTCTAGATTTCAGGGACTGGACAAGACTTGTGAATTCGTTGCCGAGTTGGTTCATGGAATCAATAGGGCTCTGAGCAATGGCCAATTCATCCGCAATGGATTTCATGTCATGTAGAAAATCGGTCACAGTGCGTGAGCCTTTGGTGTTTCTGTAGAGCTTGGACTTGAGGGAGATGATGCGGAAACGAGATCCGCTGGCATAGCTGGAGTTAAGCGTATCCCATGCCTGATGGGCCGTTTTGGCTGAGAACATCAGTGGTTGGATGGCATCAGAACAGCTGCCAAGAAGGGCACTGATAATCATCTCGTCTTGACGGTACCAAGTCAAGTATTCTGGGTTGGGTTTTGTAGTGTCGTCGGTGGTGATGTGTTTGGTCGGAGGTTCAATCGCTCCGGTGATGTGGTGGTCGAGATCAAGACCAACAAGTGTGGAAAGAACTTGTTTTCTCCATGAAGGGAAGTTGGTTGAAGTGAGCTTGATGGGAAAGTGGTTGGCGGCTGTGAGAGGGATGATTCGTTTGGAGGCCATGGTATGGTTTTTTATGTAGAAGATGAAGTGCAGAGGGATGACAGGGAAAAGAAAAAAAGAGGCGGATCTGAGAGAACTCGTGGGAGTTTTGTAATTAGGCTCTTGATACCATATGCAACTAATAGTATTGTAGGAATATTTGCTGTAAAGGCTTGATGATATCTCATTATATACAATGGTATAAATCTATCTATATATATAAAAGAAAACGTATATGCTGATGTGGCGTGCAATGGATGCCTTAACCTTCCCTTGAGAGTGCCACGTGACATCATAATGGAGAGTTTTTTGTGTTTTTGAATTGTTTCCTTTTTAATTATATTGAGTTATTTTAAGAAAAAAAGAATTTAAAAATAAATTTAAAATTTTCTCTCTCATATTTTCTCCCATAATTTTTAAACGTTTATATCTTTTATATACGAGATTTTTTAAAGAAAAAAATTCACCAAATTAACGAGCGTTTTATTATCTTTCCAACGAGTACCATAGTGCTATATAGAAAACGGAGAAAAAATCGACTATTTTTGTGGGGTTTCGTTCATACAGGAAAAAAACACACAAAGTGTTCATGTTATCACGTAAAATTAGATTTTGTGGGAAATATGAGTTATTACTGATTAGAATACTATGAACATGCAATGATTGAGAGATTTTGTGGTTAGTTAACTTGAGACATTTGCAATGGATTATTACGTAAAATTAGATTTTTCAACCCCGGGACCCTTTTAGGGTAATCAGCTAGTACATGTATATTAGCCAATGTTAAGACTAAAATAAAAAAAAAGATACATAAGTTACAATCTCTAATTGACTAGAATCATTCTATTTATTTGACTACAATTATATACAATGAACTAGTTTTTATCCCGGGAGCGTCCCGGGTTGAAATATCTAATATGACGTAATAAAATATATTATTATTATTATTATTATTATTATTATTTTAAACAAATTTCCGCCATAAGTTATGATATTCAAATATAAAAAAACGAATCTCTGCGACGGGGTATAAATCTAGTGCCATTACAAATGAATTCGGAAGTTTGTAATCGATCATTCTAAAAGAACTAACATGAAATAAGAAAGAAAAGTTAATTATTGAAATATCGAACGCATTAGTCTAAGGGTTATGTGATGCGTTAAAAAATTCATGGGTATATGATCGGGTATATAGTTCGGGTATTTGGGTATGTTGTTTCGTGTAATCGGGTCGGGTGTCACCTCATCCCAGACCCGACCCAAACCCACAATTTTTTTTAAACTAATTCCAAACCCGACACAATACCTGTCGGGTTACAAAAAATAGTCATTTTTTCTCCGTTTTTTATATAACACTATGGTATTCGTTGGAAAGATAGTAAAACGCTCGTTAATTTGGTGTAATTTTTTTCTTTAAAAAATCTCGTATATAAAAGATATTAACGTTTAAAAGTTATGGGAGGAAACATAAGAGAAAAAATAATAAAGGTTTAATATTTAGATTTAGTAGATTAGGTATTTAATAGATTAGGTTAAAGATTATAATAGATTAGGTTAAATCATATTTATTCCTTTTTTTTAATTGGTTTACACTTGACACATCACATCCTATGTAACATCTCTCAAATGAGAGATTGCATAAGATTATGACATGTAGGATTAATCCCTTTGCAATAGATATAGATATAGATATAGATATAGATATAGATTAGGAAGCTTAAGTCTTGCTAATACATATGCATGTCTACGATTTTTCCATCGTTGAAATCTACTTAAGATAATATTATTAATTACTTTAGATACCTATAATCATATTATTGCAAAGAATACTCCATGCGACTTCTTTTACATATCTTTAATAATAATATCACATAATATCAAGCTATTATTACGCTAAAACAAACATAAAATAAAAATAGTTAATAGTTTTATTCCATTCAAGAAAGCCAAGGATACAAATTGAGATAGACAATGTCAAAGCTAGAAATGAATAACACACCAATAAAAATTTATAAACCATTATAACAACTCAAATCATTATTTTTAAGCGTATTGCGGCGTGTATTGTTGAGGTGTTTGTTGAGGAGGGTATTGTTGAGGAGAGTATTGCTGAGGAGGGTATTGTTGAGGAATGAAAGGCATTGGGCTCTTTTCAGGATCAACATTCACACCCATAGGGAGCGCGACCGCAGGGTTTGTGGTGGTTTGTATTGCTGGTGGAGCTACGGTAATATAAGCAGCAATACCAAAAACCGCACTTAAAAGAGCTAAAATAGCTCCTGCTGCAAAGATCCCAGGCTTCACAACATAACATGTAAAATAACCATATGAGTCAACTTGTCCACCTTCTTTATTATTCAATCCAGCAGCTGTTAGCAATAGAAGTACAGCTATAACGGTAGCTACCCTGAATATGCAATACAAGATTAGTTTTATGTATGATCATATATAAGATAACCATCATAAATATAAATAGTAAGATCATGTGTCTAGTACCATGACAATACAGAAAGGAGCTTTGAAATAGGGGTCGAATTAGGATCATTTCTACAACATCTACAAGCACCAAATGTAACGCTTATGTAAACTTGTGTAATAATCGCGAATACGGCTGATATGATTCCAAGAGCAAGAGCTGGACTACTTGGATATACACACGAATCAGCATAAATATAAACATCATCTGCCTGCATGCATATATATGCCCATTAGGCACATCTCTTGTTATACTTAAAAGTATCTGAAATTTTAACTGACCGGTAATATATTGTAGTTAGTTAGTTACCTTAACCCTTGTGAACTCTGCCGCAAAACCGGAGGCCGCAGATATTATTCCGAGCACCGCCACAATGGCGCAGAAACCTACCACTTTGTTCTCCATTGATGAGCTCTCTTTGAGAATATATGGTGTCTATTAAGAAGGTTGTGGATGAAGAAGCTTGCAACTGGATATGCAAGTATTTATAGATAGATGAGACCATTAAATAGCTGGAGAATTTCCTTAAAAAATGCAATGAATAATTGGATGTTAGTAAATTAATTAAGAAACTAAGTTTACTTTCTGATGTCAACCCAGGGCTTGGTCAAAGTTTCGGAACACAGTTGTATATTTTTCTTTATATATGACAGATAAATCATCATGGTAATCTAATCAGTGCATTCTATATTCAGCATTAGTTGTGATGTTCGCTACACATTTTAGTTTAAGCCTTGAAAACTATTTTTACCCATTGAGCCGAGGTCCTTATTTTATTTTTTTTTTTAAATGGTACCATCTCTCAAAAAGTTTCACCTCTAGTGCTAGTCTCACTAAAATTTCACAAATGGTGTCATCGCCATTAGTAACGGCGAAACCTGCCCAACTTCTTACACAGGCCAGGGAATTCTGCACCTTCGTCATTAGTAATGGTGAAATCATTCAAAAAATACTTGTTTCGCCATTAGTAATGGCGAAATCTGCTCCATTCTTGTTAGATGATTAATCTTGATTCATTATTATTAAACATATGTTATGTCATATTTAAACTTATGTTAGGTTTTATCCTAAGTCTAGAAACATTATATGTGATGGGGTTATGTCACATATTAGTAAAAGGTCATGTTGGTTTATCCAACAGTCGCGTCGGGTCTTAAGGCACCGGTTTAAATCATGCCGGTTCATATGTATATATGGGTCAAGACATTGTGTTTATTAGTTGTGTTGAAAGATAAAGTTTATATAACTTCCTTTCATAACTTCCCTCCATCTTTCCCTCCATTCCATTATCAATCGCAAATCATCAACACAAACCAAATCAATCCAGATTTTTATACATTCAAAACATGGCATCAGAGCCAACGATCAAGACCTGTGGTATATTCGATGTAGAAAGAAACGAAGCAGTCAAGAAGAAGATAGGGACAGAGGGCGGTTATGGATGTGGACCGCTAATCCCTAGTCTAGTGTATGATTTTGAGAATCATAGATGGAAGGCCAAGAAGGCGAACCAAGAAAGCATAGGAGACTCGCTCAATATGCAATTATCTTCGTTTAACATTGGATCAAGTAGTAGTGTGTCCGTGAGGGATACCGAATCAAAGAAAAAAGAGGCGCAAATGGAGTATAATCGGCAAACAAGAAAAGAAGAACAAGTGGCCGAATACCCCTCTACAATGTGTTGTAGTAAGTGCAAAGAACCCTTTCATTATAGGCGTAATTGTCCTAAGAAAATTGGTAAAACCGAGTTTATGGTTAAGGGTAGTGATGAAAAGGGTTGGGATGATTTGTGGTTTGTTAGTTTGACACGCCAAGAACATGGTTGTGGCACCAAGAGATTGTTTATTGTTCTAGACAATTCATATGGTATAGATGGTTGCCCAAAAGGCTATAGGAAAGAATATTTCCGTGGTAAGGGTAGTGTTGCGGTTGCAAGTTGTGGAAAAGAACACAAGATTCAAAACGTGTTCTATATACCCACACTTAGAAAGAATATATTAAGTGTTGAGAAATTGACACAAGAGGGATATGAAATAGAATTTGAAGGCGATGTTTGTTACATCAAGAAGCCTATTATCCAAGAATTTAGAAGGATAATATTATGTCGCATATGTGAATCGGATGACCATTTCACATTTAAGTGTCCCGCATTTGATCAAAGTGATAAAGGAAAAGAGGAAGAAGGCCGTGGCATAGGGGAAACAAGCGGCCGAACCACATCAGAATTTTCGAAGGGTTCAAAAGTCCAAGGCAAGCGGGTTAGGTTTGAAAGCGACAAGTTGGAGGGTATAACGAATGAAGACAAAGAAAGAGCGTCCATTTTTAAGCATTTTGACGACTTTTCCATCAACAAAGATCAATATGAAGGTGTTATGGAAAGAGGTCCGGTGATGTATCCAACCGAAGGATCCGAATTGCAAGATTGTGTTGTGTTTATGGATTTGATTCACATCACTAGTACGGTTGAGAGATACAAGAGAAAGTTTGAATTGGAGTTTGAAAGAACCGTTAATTGGTTTATGAAGGAATTCTTACAAATGAAGAATAAGGCTCCAATCCCACCAAGAGATGAGACGGGTTATCCAATATGTTTGTTGGATCTATACAAGACGGTGCAAGTATTTGGTGGTTATGAGAAGGTAACAAGAGATGCAAATTGGACGGTAGTGGCCATGTCAATGGGATATGGAAGAGGTTTGCCAAGCCTAGTGTCAAAGGAAGGTATCACAATGAATTTGAGGCAAACTTATGTTCGTTATTTGGAGATGCTAGAATGGTATCATCTCAAATACAAGGGAAGAGAGTTGGTAGTGGAGATCAATGAAGAAGCAATGGAGGACTATGAGAACAAGAGAGCCGAATGGGAAGACTCGGCATTGCCCCCAAAGAAACGCTCAAGATCCTCATCAAGTGAAGACTAAAGCCAAGTGCAAGAATCAAGATTAGGGGGAGATTGTTAGATGATTAATCTTGATTCATTATTATTAAACATATGTTATGTCATATTTAAACTTATGTTAGGTTTTATCCTAAGTCTAGAAACATTATATGTGATGGGGTTATGTCACATATTAGTAAAAGGTCATGTTGGTTTATCCAACAGTCGCGTCGGGTCTTAAGGCACCGGTTTAGATCATGCCGGTTCATATGTATATATGGGTCAAGACATTGTGTTTATTAGTTGTGTTGAAAGATAAAGTTTATATAACTTCCTTTCATAACTTCCCTCCATCTTTCCCTCCATTCCATTATCAATCGCAAATCATCAACACAAACCAAATCAATCCAGATTTTTATACATTCAAAACAATTCTGCCAACTCACCGTTAACAACGGCGATTTTTGCTGCATCCGCCATTGCCAATGGCGAATCCTGCACATTTCGCAATTATTAATGGCGAAATAATGTGTTTCGCTGTTGATAAGCACGATATTGTGGAACATTTGTTTTCAATGCTATAAATTTGAAGTGTATCTCTCAAACCAGTGTTAAATCCAAACATTCACAAAGAAACAACATCCTTGCTCTCCTTCCCAATCGGGTAAAAAAAACACTTCAAAAATAATGTTGTCCCAATCGGTGGTCAATAGTCAGGTCCACAATTTTGCATGGACTTCGTTTTGTCAACATATATCCGAATTTCATATATCATTTTCCATATATAAAGTAATGAACAATGTTGTGTGTTTTTGTATTATGAAAGTTGTGTTGATCAATGGAGAATTACAAGACTCTTATATAGAGGATTTACAATAAGGAAAAGGCTAATACTAAAGGATACACTTAATTACATAATTACAATTATAATTGACTAAGCTAAGATTATGCAAAGTCTTGGTCAAGTCTTGGACAAAGTCTTTGTCAAGTCTTGGTCAATATCTTTAAGATGATGGTTAATGCTTTTATGTGATGATACATTCTTTATACCATACACATAGTATTTCTCATACAAATCAAAGAAATCGAGGTACACAAGGTTGGATCGATGTTACATCTGCGCATGTTATAACACGTGTATATGTAACATTGGTACAAGTAATTTCAAATACATTAATGTTGGAGGGCCCTAAGGTTGTAGAAAAGTCCATCCAGTCTCTTCTTGCATCCCAACTGTACTATTTCTCGAGCAGCAGCAGTGGCGGTGGCATGTAAGGAGGATGGACTGTAAAGAAGTCCATCCAGACTCCTTTTTCCACCCCTCCATCGACTATTTCAATAGTAGTAGCTGGGGTTTTGGCAAGCAGGTAGGATGGGCTTTTGCTATCTTTGTTGCATGGGGTGTTTCGGCATGGTTAAATATTTAACCTTAACCCAGTTGGTAGTAGAGGTTTGAAGAAAGTGTTCACCAATTAAAAGAAAAATAATCGTCCTGGCACGTTGGAGGCATTCGTGCTCAATTGGATTTTTAGGAAAGTGAGTTTCGGTTAACTTTTTCATTACATAGGGTATATTTATTCTTTGGCATTTGATAGCAATATCCTCCAAAACAATACCCGTTAAACCATAGAAGTTAACTCTAATAGCATCACAAGTAAATTTTTTATCACTCCCACAAATTTTAGGACTATCAACTTTTAAGCCCCACAAAACCTCTACGTCTTGTAGGGTTACTGTGACCTCTCCAAAGGTCATGTGAAATGTATTTGTCTCAGGTCTCCATCTTTCGAGTAATGCAGGTATCAACATATTGTCCACCCTTCGACTCATGGGGATCAACAAATATGTAGTATGCTCAATGTTCTCCTGTTCCGCTTAGAAACAATAAGTTTGTGTTACGAGGACCACAACTATATTGATTTGCCATTAGTATCAACAACTTGTAAAAAACAATTGTGCAATTAGAATAAACAAAGCAATGAGTAACGGGGATTGCAAAAGGGAAGGAAGGTTAAAGAAGGGAAAATGCTCACAGTAGATGGTGCATCTTGTATTATTAATTTTGAAAAAATAAAGAAACTCGTGAGTCTGTTACCTTTCGCCATTATCAACGGCGAATCATTCATGGTTGTGGCAGGTTTCGCCGTTTGCAACGATGAATGTTGAGGTTTGGCAGATTTCGCCATTCTCAACGGCGAAAGAGGCAGATTTCGCCATTCTCGCAGTTTTGTTTTAGCTTTCCGGCTTTTGCAGCAATCGGTTACTTGTTTCGCCATTACCAACGACGATAGCATTAATTTTGAAAATTGAGAGAGAGGAGCACTAGAGGTGAAATTTTCTATAGGGAGATGGCACTATGTATGCAAAAAACTCTATTGAGTCCCTGCAACTTCTTAGTCCTTTGACCTCTTAAATTTTAGCCTATAGTATTGGAAATATCCTTTATGTCTGTGTCAATTTCTAGATTTCAACCTTACTGTGTTCCCGAGTTTCATTAAAGAGAGAAAAGAAAGGGATTTGAAAGAAAGAAACGGAAAAATGTGTTCCAGAGGTTTTTTTTATCAGAGAAAATAGAAGAATAAAGAAGAGAAAGTGAGGAGTTTTTAGGCCAAAATTCATCCCTCTAAATAGAAAGAAAAGAGAAAGGTAAGGAAGAGATTTTGTCCTCAATGAAACTCGGGAATACAGTTAAAAAGTCATGTTGTTCATTGTTTGTGTTGTATTTTTGTAACAAGTTTGTGTCATTTATAGCAAACTTTGTTAGTTTTTCGTGTTAAATCATTACTCATGATATGCATGTGAGAGAAAAATAATATTTTAAATTTTATCCCCTTTCCTTTAGTAACTGCTTTTTTAATTTGAAATAGATAGACAAAATTACAATAAGGGAAAATCACCAAAATGGTCCGTTGACCGAGGGTTTTACCATAATGGCCCCTTCCCGTCTCTTTGGAGAGACGGGTCACGTTTCCCAAAGAGACTGAACCGTCTCCCGAGACGGTTTAGTCTACAACCAATACATACGCAACACGTGGCCGACCTGGATCCTGAAGGCTGTGTGGCGTCTCGGGAGACGTGTCAGAGCCGCCAAGTCGGCTCCCGTGGGCCCTAGAGACGTCTCACTGACTGCCTGGCTCAAGACGTCTCCAGGGACGTCTCAGAGCTGCAAAAGACGTTTTTGGTGGAGACGTTTCACATTTCGCCGGACGGCTTAGGGTCAAAGCCAATAATATAATGACACGTTGTTGGATTCGTCTTGGGTCTCTTCGTCTCCGATGAGTCCCGAGACGGTCCGACGGTTCGGCTGTCCACCTCAGCCCTATAAATACAAGTCTCCGTCGCACTCTCCGTCCCATACCACGTCCGAATCCTCCACTACCACTAACACTACCACTTACCACCGTCGTCTCTTTCATACAAAAAAAATGGCACCCCAACGATGGGCCGAAGAACAAGAAATTGCACTGGTTTCAGCGTGGCAACATGTCGAAGATAGCCCACACCAAATAAACAAGTGGTACCGTATTTTACACGAATACAATCGGCTGGTGGGTGGGTCTGACCGAACCATCGACTCACTTAGCCGTAAATGGAACGACTTGAACACGAAGTGCCAAATCTTCAACGGGTACCACTATCGAACACTTCAAGTGTTTCCTGCAGACATGCCGGAAGACGTCGCCATCATATATACCAAAGCAGAGTATCAATCCAAGCAGCGTAAAGAATTCAAACATGTGTCGGCTTGGAAAATGATGAGGGACCGTCTTAACGCGTAGTTATTTAACTTTTGTAATTTTACGTTTTTTTATTAATCTTATGTTTTTATTAATCCAATGTTTATATTTTATGTTTTTATTAATCCAAATACTACAAATATTAATGCAATGAATCTGTTATGTTTTAAATATTTATGTTTTTATTAATCCAAATATTACAATATTACAATTTGTAACACGACAAAATATTACAAAAACTGAATGACTACATGAACAATACACAAACTCGTTGCACACGTCGACCACAGAACGTAGTTAGCACTAGGGAGGGGAAGTTACAATATTACAATTTGTAACACGACAACAATTACAAAAACTGAACTATTACTCAAAGTCATTTCACGGTTCCCGAGACGTCTTGGAGACGTCTCACGGTTCCAAAGACGGCTCAAAGCCGGTTGACTTTGACGGTTCCCGAGACGGCTTTGGAAACCTTCGCTTTATTTAATTTAACCTTATTTACCGTGCAAATTTTTTGGATATAAATAGAAGAAACCGTGGTTAAAACTCACAACTCACACAAACGATAAAAACTAAAAAAACACACACCCGCCAAAAATATGATCTCATGGACCGAAGAGGAAGAGATGGCCCTTGTGGTCTGCCACAAGGACGCCTCGAATGACCCGGAAATTCAACTCCTTCCCCCCGGGACGATGGGTCAGCCTTCCCCCCGAGGGGTTTTGGGCTTGGGTGTTTAGCGACTTCGTTGAACACATTGGCACCAACACCACCAACACCGTCCGTGACCTCCAGTTCAAGTGGGGCGACCTCAACATCATATGTGAGAGGTGGAACACCATATACGAGCAACAAGTTACCGAAGACCCGGAGCTTGATGAAGAGTTGGCTATCGAATTCACTCAGTATGAGTATGGGGTTCGATACGGCAACGATTTCGAACATGTCGAGGCATGGCGATTGTTGCGCCCCCAACTTTAAGTTTTTTTTCTTTGTTATGTATTTTTTTATGTTTTCCTATTATTATGTTTAATTTTTAATGAAATGTTTTTATTTATGTTTTATATTTACTTTTTAGAGTTGAAAACAAAGAAAATTATTTAAAAATTATAAAATAAACGGTAAAAATTAAACCAAAGTCAAGGTTTCTCTCGGTAAAAACGGTAAAAACAAAGAAAATAAGTAAAAACATTATAAAAAAACGGTAAAACAAAAAAAATAATTAAGGGAACCCGTCTCGTGAACCGTGTGACAGATGGCTGAAGACTGGAGACGGTTCAGGTAGCCTTGGAGACGGCTCAAGCCAAGCCGAAGATGGCTTGAGCCCGGCTCTGACACGTCTCCCGAGACGACACACAGTGTTCGGGATTAGGTCGCCCACGTGTTGCGTATGTATTGGTTATAGACTAAACCGTCCCGGAAGACGGTTCAGTCTCTTTGGGAACCGTGACCCGTCTCTCCAAAGAGACGGGAAGTGGCCATTTTGGTAAAACCCTCGGTCAACGGGCCATTTTGATGATTTTCCCTTACAATAAACAACCTTTATGTAAAACTACAGGTTATAGTTTAAAAATAACCTAAACTAACATTTACGTATATTCTTTGTTGCAGGTTATAACCTTTAACACAAACCCAATAAACTTGTGTTGTTAAGTTGAGAGTAAATATGTCCTTTTACCCACCCTTTTTTATCCCTTTCTTCCCTAACCCAGCAGTGCAATTCAAATCTGATATACTGTTTGTTTTTTTTTTTTTTTTTTTTTTTGCAATTTTAGGTACTTTCTAGATTTTCTAGAATTCCCTTTTCAAGCTATTACAGTGATAATTTGAATATTAGATTTGAACTTGCCTTTTTTATTTGAGTTATAGCTCATGGCCTAAAGATATTGTTGTCCAGTCGAGATGTTTTCATTTAGGAATACTTTTAATGCACAAGAGAGTTGCTTACATAAGAAAAGTCTACTTACTTAAGAAAAGTCCTGAGAGAGAATGAGATTGAGAAGGAAACCCAATAGAAGGTCAACGAGAGATAGTTCAGTGGAGAGACAAAGAGATATGGAGAGAGAAAGAGAAAGGAATATAGAGAGAGAGAGAGAAAGGAGATGAGGGAAAAATGGGAGGCTAGAGCATCGGACCAGCTCATTTTATCACATTCCATCACTAAACCAATGCGGCGGTGTTCACATTCTATCATATTTCATCACTAATATTTTTGTTTTAAATAAACTAAAAACATATTATATTAAATTAAAAAACATTAAATTAAATAAAAAAACATTAAATTAAACTAAAAAAACATTACATTAAATAAAAAAAATAACCTAAAAACATAAAAAAAAAAACAGAAAAATAAACATTAAAAACCTAAAAAATAAAAAAAAATAAACGTAAAAGTTATAAGGTCGCCCCCACTTGTGGCAAATTTCTCGTTTTCGTTCGATGAGAATCGACCTGTATGGTTCTTCGGCGTCCTCGTACGATTCCCTTAACACCTTCAAATCTTTATTTTTTTTCCTATTTCGGACAAGTGTTTCATGTAGGTGTTCTCTCTTTGTATTTTCAAGTCCGTCAAATGTTTACGCATTTCCCGATTCTCATCAATTTCCACCATCTTTGCCGACTTGTATTCGGTAATCGCCACCACCAAGGCTCTTTGCCTCTGCCACTTGACGACTCGGCACTCTTCCTTCGAGCCGTGGTTCTTGTGGGGGTAGTGTCGTCTTCGGGGTCGGAAAATTAATCATTCAAATTAAGCTCGGGCATGTTGGTAGAAAGCCCGTCCGTTGAAGGTGTACAATTTTCCGAGTCGGAGGTTTTAGATCGTTTTTTAGAACGACCACTCCTTCCCCTTCCCCGCCCCCTTCTTCCACGAGGGTCGGTCGGCCCAAGTGGAGTTAACTCCGAAATATCAAGGGGAACCCACTTCGAATGAACTCTTGCAACTTCCCAAGAGTCCAACAAAGTAAAACCATTCTTAACGTACGCCCGCTGATAATCGTTGAGGGCCGCACGTATGATATCCACATCCGACGATCCACTTGGCCAAAGACGTTTCTATAATTTATAAAATAAATATATAGTTAACAAATTTAAAAAAAATATATAAAGTAAACGATTTATAAAAAATAACATCATATACCTGTGTGACGTAGAGGGAGTTGAATCTACTCATTTTTTTTCTGTAAATTGGTCCATTTACCGATTATTCGATCCATCTGCCTTCTCGTCATACCGGTAAGTTGTTCAAAGTGGGCCTTCACTCGCAGCCAAAAGGTTTTGGCTGGTTGTTGATTTCCGACGCGTTTATCCTCAGAAATATGTAAAAACGACTTGGTCAACGCTACTTCTTCTTCTTGCGACCAGGGAGTTCTTTCTTTTGGCCCGCCATCTCCTCCTCTTCTTCCTCTTCCTCTTCCTGCTTGCACCGGTATCTCTTTTTCTTTTTCCTCTTCATCTTCCTCAACCTCTTCTTCATATTCATTATCATCTTCTTCCTCAGAATCTTGGACCGTATAGTTATGTGGATCACGAACCCCATAACGGTCCAACATAGGTAGATCAATCGGATCAGAGGGTGCTTGAAACACTCCGGATGCGATTTGGGTTGGCATGTTGGGTTGTGGGTAGTTGAGTGGATATTGGTTTGGAAGCGAGAATTGTTGGGTTTGAAACATAAGGTTTTGAAAACTTTGGTTTTGATAGTATTGGTGTGTAGGTTGTGGGGTTATTGGTGCGTCTTCAAAAAATCGAGCCGGTTCGCCTAAGTTAGGCCGAACCTTTGGTCTAAACTTTCGTTTCGAAGCCATTTGTTTCTTGCTTGATCCTTCCATTTTTTTTAATGTAGAGTTTGATTGTATTTTGTTTTGATTGTGTGTATTTTGAGTTGAAATAGAAATGTATATATAGTGGTGATTTAGTAAAGTTTTTTTTTTTATTTACCTTGAACGGTCATTTGACCGTTAGCCAACGGCTAACTCATCGTGATGGCCATCACGAAATAAACGTTCACGACCGTGATAAATTTGGGTGGGGCGGTGTTTCGCGGCAATCACGGCGGAGCTATCGCGGACCGCCCCGCCTGACCTTAGGGAAGAGGGAGATTAAAAGTGGTGAGTAAAAGGACCGAATTGCCCTTAACTTAATTTAAGTGGGTTTGTGTTAAAGTTGTAACTTGCAAGAAAAACTATACATAAAGGTTGGTTTGGATGCTCCAGCCGCCTTGTCTATCTGCACCCCCCAGCCGCCTTCAAAGTGCTGAGCTTTGGGCAAAGCTCAGTGCTTTGAAGCCCAAAAGCTGACAGCATGAGGTGGTATCAGGTGGGGGCCTTGGGATTGGTGTTAAGCGCTGAGCTTTGAGCAAAGCTCAGTGCTTTGAAGCCCAAAGGCTGACAACAGCAGATGGGGTCTTGGGATTGGTGTTATAGGGTGTTGGGTTGGGTTTTTTGGGGATGTTTTGGGTGGGGTTTTGGTTGTTTTTTGTAGGATTTTTTTGGTGGGGTTTTTTTGGTGTTTGTTTTTCTTAAGTTTTTTTTTTTTAAGTTTGTAAATAATAATAATAATAATAATAATAAGGTAATACTAATAATAATACATAGATATAATAACTTCTAACATTTCATTAATTTAAACGTCTAATTATAAAATAAGGTTTTGAACGAACGATCTTTTTGTACTTGTTTTATACTCACATGTACTTGTTTTAAGCTTCAAATATATTTCATCTCGACTCTCGCTTGAAATTTTACTCAGCCTATCTTGTAATGAGTGACGGAGAGCACCTGCATTTGGCCAAAAGGAACATTTGTAAATAACTCAATAGTCAATATCATTTAAGAATAAAAAATCACAATTGGTGTATATTTAAATTTCCACGATCTCCAATTTCGGTTGATTATCCCCTTTAGCAGTAAAATCATCGTAAAATGCCCTGGCGACCAACTTCACCAATCTAAATTAAAAGAAATGATGAACTAATGACTAAGCAAACACAAAGTGATCAATATGTAAAGGAATTGTACAACTATAAGGTAAATTCTAATCAATATGTAAAGGAATTGCACAGCTATAAGGTAAATTCTAATAAAACAGAGTTAAATTCTTGTATTGTGGGTTTGAAACTTTAAATAAAGAATTAGGTTGTGTTAAGGGTCACAACCTACGTATTCAATCAACAACATACATACAATCTTGTAATAGGGTGTGGGTCAGCCAAAATGATATCAAGCATGACTAACGGTTCAAGTAAGCATCTAAAAAACACTTTGGTTCAACATCCTAGTTATATTAAGTATCTGATATAAGTCGAGAATGTGAATTAACAAAAATAAATTTATAGGAGCTTACCATCCACATCTGTTGTAAATTGAATCCATGATCCATCCATACATCTGCTGCTAGGTTGTGGAGTTGGTTTGCTGGTTTGTTTCTATGACCTATAAATTGTTGGTTTGTTTCGGTGAGTTCTCATTCAAGCATTGTATGCGAGCTAGTATCTACGCCAAAAGTTTATTATATGATAATGGGTCAGGATGGATTTAAAAAAAATGAAAACTTTATCAAGGTTACAAATTATCAGGTTTAAAATTATAGGTTAAAAAATCAAGATTGCATGCAAAATCTCAAGGCCTAAAATCAATGAACATGACAACAAAATTAAACAACTGTTTAATAAGATCATATATACTCTTTGTATCCTTTGCTCCTGTCAACTTTCTACATGAACACCGCGACACACTCATCACTAATTGTGCGGCTCCTTGATCTCAACATCATCTTACTTATTATTCACCCTCCATCTATCATTTCCCACCAAGCCTACTCTGTTATGCGACATACCTAATCCCCCCCCCATCTATCCTCTCTTATAATGCACTATCATTCATCTTCCATTACTTAACCCTATATTTCTATTCCCTGTTCACAATATCTTCAGGTATTCAATGTTTTCACCTAATCATTTCTATTATATCTATTATATTATTCCATATATACATACAGATGACCTTACTTATCACAACTAATCAAGCCAACAAAACTAAAATCCTCACAACCTACATCATCACAACTGCTGTATGACAATTAACCAACTTAAAAAATCTTAAATCGACACAAATGAATTTTTAATAGTATCCCAACAACCTATAGGAAGACATGTACCCACTCTAACACAATATTCCATATTAAAATTACCGTATTCTCACTTCTTTTAATAATAATAATACAGTATTATCTCTCTAGTGGTACTGAAGCTACAATAACAATAAAGATTAAATTGCCATGATGTAACATCTTTTTTTTTCATCTATAATCACGTTTATTCCAAATAAGAAAACAAGTTACATTTAGATGGTGGGTAAGCGGGCAACAAGCTGCGCCGCTATCTCCTTTTGAATCGCAAATCCTATCCTGCTAAAGACAAACTCTTGGTTCTTAGGGCTCTGCGAGTCACAGTGGACCACCTTCTGCACTCTTTGATATGTGTTATTATAATTTATATATACCAAATATGTATGATAGGACTGAAACTAGTGTTCGTGCGCCTGTAGGAGATACTGATTTCTTTCCCGTGGAGGTAGGGCTCCACCAAGGGTCCACGTTGAGCCCGTTTCTTTTTGCGGTTATCCTAGACGAGGTGTCTAAGTCCATTCAGGAGACACTACCGTGGTGCATGCTTTTTGCTGACGACATTGTATTAATCGCGGAAACTAAGCAAAGTTTGAATATGAGGTTAGAAGGATGGCGATTAGCATTGGAGGGAAAAGGTTTAAGGATTAGTCGCTCTAAGACGGAGTACATGCACTGCGATTTCAGCGGGACAGACTACGAAGACCGCACCCAGATCACCATTGAGGGTCATGTGGTCCCGCAAGTAACTAAGTTTAAGTACTTAGGATCGTTCGTCCAAAGGGACGGAGAGATTGATAGTGACGTCACACATCGTATTCAGGCTGGATGGTGTAAGTGGAGAGCAGCATCTGGAGTTCTGTGCGATAAGAGGTTCCCAACTAAACTAAAGGGAAAATTTTATAGGGTTGCAGTTCGACCTGCTATGATGTATGGGACAGACTGTTGGGCCATCAAAAAGACACAGTTACGTAAGATGGAAGTGGCGGAGATGAGAATGTTGAGGTGGATGTGTGGTCACACTAGGTTAGATCGGATTAGAAATGAGGTTCTTAGGAAGAGGTTAGAAGTGGCTAACATAGCAGATAAGATAAAGGAGGGAAGATTAAGATGGTTTGGACATGTGAAGCGGAGACATACGACAGCCCCAGTCAGAAGAGTGGAACACCTCACGGTGGAGGGGAGGAGGAGGAGAGGCAGACCCAAATTGACTTGGGTCGATCGGATTAGACAAGATTTGTTAGAATTGCACCTCTCTGAGGATATGGTCTAAGATAGAAAATCGTGGAGGCGTAGGATTAAAGTTAAAGATTTTTAGGATTTAAGATTACTTAGGAATTAGGGATGGTCTCTATGCATGTATATATATATATATATAAATATATTTGTATGTTATATTATGTTATACATTCACTATTTTTTTTTTTTGATATACAGTGTGCATTTGTTTTTGTCGAGTCGGGGGTCTCTCTGGAAGCAGCCTCTCTATCTCTAAAGATAGGGGTAAGATTTGCCTACATCTTACCCTCCCTAGACCCTACTAATAGCGTCGCTATTCGTGGGATTTTCCTGGGTACGGTTGTTGTTGTATATACCAAATATTAAAGTGACTACTGAAACTACAATAACAATAAAGATTAAATTGCCATGATGTAACATCACTACAACATTCTGGAGCTTTAGGGGCGACAGACGTCGCCCCTAAAGCCCTATTATTAGGGGCGACAAGACCTTTAGGGGCGACTGTCGCCCCTAAAAATCCTGTCACATTTGCTTGGTCCCTAAAACCCTCTGTGGCCCCTAAAGGTGTCGCCCCTAATGCCTTTTTTCCACGTGGCATTTCTTTTTCCATTTTTTTTTTCCACGTGTCATGCCACGTGGCAAAATTCTGTGCAATCTGGGCTTGGACCTTTAGGGGCGACGGGTCGCCCCTAAAGGTTTTTTTTTCCACACACGCACAATCAAACGAAATAATAACAAAACAAATTAACCAAATATACCAACATTACATATATATAAACATACCAACATTCATCTAAACATACCAACATTCGTCTAAATAAACATACCAAAAACGCCTAAACGTCTTCGTCTTCGTCGGCGTGATCGCCACTACAGCTGCTCTCTGTCACTGGCTCGGCCAGAAATCAAAGATTAATTAAAACAAAACTAAAAAGAATGAATTTTACAAATATCAATTAAAAGAGTAATCAAATTTTGATAGCAGCACTTATTCTAACACGAACTATTTCACGCCACTTTATTCAACTTACAAAAGCCAACACACACCATGCTATTCTCTTTATGCAAGAAAAATGCTTTTTGCAATAACTAACAAAAGACTCCAATGGATGAACAACCGAACTAACTAAAGATGACTGAAAAACGCTATAAGATGGTCAATAAAATTAAATTTAGCGGAATGCAACTTTGCAAGACAAAACCATGCTCAAAGATCATTGAAGTTAAGAGAACATACCATTTTATAACCAGCTCCTATTTGCATATGTCGCCATTTCCCTTCCAATGTTTGCTGTTGACGGACTTAATATCATAACACGATATTCTTTGCGGCTATCAAAAGCATCACCAGTTCACCATTCATAAGCCTGCTCCACTGTCCACTCATATCACTAAACCCAAGGCAGTTTGATTTTTCCTGTCACCCCTTGACTAAACCCAAGAGGCGCAATAAAGGCACGAAATGGCGCGTTTTGGGGGGCATTTTCTGACATGAGTCGCACACCTTTTGGAACAAGGGCATTTTTATGCTACAAACTGTTGTACCTTGGATCGTTTTGCTAGTATATGTAGGTAAAATTTATATAAAAACCTTATTTATAACTATATATTGGGTAGGAGAAGGTAAACCTATGGGATATATGGGATATATAGAAGAAATTTTATTTCGTCTTGCGCCTCGGGTATGAAAAGCCCGCCACCTAGGTGTGAGGCTCCTGTGAACCTATCGCCTTGCCACCCCTCGCACCTTTTAAAACACAGATTCCAACTATATGCTATATTATATAAATTGATTTTTAGCGACATATAGTTCATATCTTTGAAGAACAAGAATCACCAATAAGAAGAACTTACCAGGATCAGATTTAATAGTGCACTAAAACACGATGGCAAGACAAATATAACTTTCTGCATCAAAGAAAACTCAAATAATCAATTAATTTGCATTTTACATATATTAATCTGGTAACAACACTTATTTCACAATTTATAAAATATATACAAAAATGGTTTGATGTTTTACTTTCAAGACAAAGAAAATTACATTAAGATAGCGGGCAGGCGGGCAACAAGCTGCGCCGCCACCCCTTTCTGGATAGCAAATCCTAATCTACTAAAAACATAACTAAGTAAAGATAAATTTAAAGGCAAGTAGCTAAAAATAGATGCAGTTCCACATATAAGTACAAGGAACAAGCTAAGTAAAGATAAATTTACTAATTATTGCTTCATAATATATATCAAATAATCTTATAATCAATCAAACAATTTCCACTGGATCCACTTACTCGTTTACCATCTTAGACCTACATGAATGGTTACCATAATTCACAAAATGAAAAGTAATTCAACTTCAACGAACTGACCTTAAATATATGAACTGACCTGCATAAATAGATACTATATTTCACAAAACGAACTGACAAAACAAACAAAATAGAGCTAATAATTTTAATCCAGTTATAACTACAAGATGAATTATTCACATTGGATTGATTCAAGTTATATTTCTCTCTCATGGGTCGAGCAGGTAATTAAAAATTATTGCTTTAAAGGAAAAGGGTCAAACGGGTCAAAGTGGTTTGTGAATAAAATGGGCTTTTTTCTGGTAAAGGTGTGAATTGATGGGTCAAGTCAGGTTTGTGGGCAAATAGGAGCACAATCATATACACTTATTTACAATTGTGTTCTATAATATCATTATGTTTGTGGGCAAGTTACCTCCAACACAATATTCTAAACTCAGCCATAACTAAGAAGAAGTTTCATCAATAACCACAATTGTAATTTCAATAAAAACTTCAAAACATAAAGAAGACTATATAAGAGCAATTGTCTAATCTAATGGTTTTCGAAGTAGTCAAAGCGCGTGCCTGGATGCTGAACCGCAACTCAGCACGTCAAAAGCATCTCGTGCAGTCCAATGTGCTTTGGCCAGATTTTGCAAACTCTAGTCTGAACAAGTCTAAACATAAAAAAAAACCCTAGAACCAGCCCTGAACCAACCTACAACATGTATAAAAATCCTAAAATGGCATGTTTAAAACTGGGCCAAGGCTCACCCGTTGCGCAATGAGTGCACCTCCGGCTACCAAGTTGCGGGTACCTGCATACCAACAACCTCATAATCCAACTACAAAATTTGAATAATGAGATTATATCAAAGCAGGTAACAACATTACATAAACTAAACAAGAAACGCAGAGTAATGAAAATATTACCCATCCTGATGGCGGAAAGCTCACTTTCACACGCTGTGTGTATATATCTCTGCAATTAAACAAAACTAATCTTCAATAACACACTATTGAGGTCCAAATAACCACAAAAAACAAACAAACCCTAGATTTACCCTGACGATATTAACTTAGAAGAAAATGGGCTTTTTGCTGTTAGGGTTTAAAGAGCGTCATGAAACAAAAATGCTAGCTCTGCCGTCTTCTTTCACCGTGAAAACCCTAACCACCGTCATCGCCTTCGAACTTGTGACCCAGATTAAACCCACACGGCCTCCCCTTCACGAAAACAAACATTGCCATGTTGTTCAGCACGCTAGACTCCCTTGACCGGAGAGGGAGATGAGAGCAGAGGAAGAGAAGAGCAGAGGGAGAGGAGGGCAGAGGAGGGTCGTGGAGGTGGGGTTTGCTCCGGTGGTGGTGGTAGGGTTTGCTCCGGTGGTGGGGGAAAGAAGAAGAAGAGAGTTGCTTTGAGAGATTGAGAGAGATCGAGAAGAGTGAGAGATGAGAGAGCAGAGAGTTGTTTTTGAGAGAAGGGGGAAATAGAGAAGAGGGAAATAAGAGAAAGAAGCGGGTGTTTTATAATTTTTCGACCTTTAGGGGCCACTGTTGTCCCTAATAGTATCGCCCCTAATTCTTTTAAGTACGATAAAACGTGGCTTGTTGATATGTCGTTGATCCGACGGCTGGAGAGCTGGTTGGTGGGGATTGACCTTTAGGGGCGACCAAAAAGCGGGTCGCCCCTAAAGGTGTCGCCCCTAATGCTCAAAATTCTTGTAGTGCATCTTTGATATGTGTTATTATAATTTATATATACCATATAATAAAGAACTGAAATTGAAACTCAATATTACAAGCTTAAAACAAATAAGAAACTCAAATATACAAACTGATGAAACACAATATAGTAGCATGAAACCTAGAACGCACCTAAAATAAAATTATCAAAGCAGCACCCTATAAGTTCACATGACATAGAATCAACTTACTATATAAAACAAACAAGCTAGTAAAAATCTCTTCAAATACTAGCGTAAAAAGGTCCTTCTTTCTTTAAACTTGATATTCCCGCGCTTTATAGCGAATTTTTATCGTCCCTCTTATTACTGTTGTGGAGGGTATTGTTGAGGAGGGTATTGTTGAGGGTATTGCTGAGGAGGGAAAGGCACTGGATTTTTCTCTGGATCAATATTAGTACCCATTGGGAGTGCTACAGCAGGATATGTATTGGTAATTTGTGGTGGAGTTAATGTAATATAAGCAGCAATACCAAAGATTGCACTTAAAAGAGCTAAAATAGCTCCTGCTGCAAAGATTCCAGGCTTCACAACATAACATGCAATATAACCATATGAATCAATCTCTCCACCTTGTCTATTATTTAGTCCTGCAGCTGTCAACAATAGAACCACTGCTACCACTGAAGCTACCCTGGATATCCAAGATTAAACATGTTTTATGTATTTAGTTACTAGAGTAGATATGGTCATGATAAATAATTAACAAGATTGATATTGTTAGATAAGTTACATAAGCCAATGGTGGTATTATAGCATTATGTTTAGTAAAGGGTTTATATTGTAATTATTTGTTTATCCCCTTGTTCTCAATACTATTATAAATACCACTGATGAATAAAAGAACCCTCATTGCAAACTTTAACAGATATCTTACCATGATAAGACAAAAAAGAGCTTTGAAATTGGAGTTGAATTAGGGTCGATTCGACAACAACCAGCTCCGCCGAATGAAATACTTATGTAAATTCGCAAAATGATTGTGAACACGGCCGATACAATTCCTAGTGCGAGAGCTGGACTACTTGGATAAACACATGTATCATATATGATTTCAACTTCTGAAGCCTGCATACATACATGCCCACAACACATATATCATTAAAAAAACATAACCACTATTTTATAACCATATTCACTAAAAACAAACAAATATACGTAAAAGGTAATATGTGACGACACATGTATCATTATAAAGGTCAGAAACATTTCTCTAGCTTAGTTAAAAAAAAAAAAAAAAAAAGTTATTGATTTCGATTGTTACCTTAACCCTAGTGGCTTCCCCTGCAAATCCGGTGGCTGCGGATATTACTCCGAGTACCACGGCGATTGCGCAGTAGCCTAACATTTTGTTATCCATTTGTGAGTTGTGTATGGAAGGTATGGAGTGTGTGTGTGTGAAGAGAATTGGTGGGAAAAACGTAAGTACTTATAGATGGGTGATACGTTCAATTAGTCGTGGACTTTGACAAAAATATGCAAATGGATACTAAAAAACAAGATAACAAGGTTTACTTCATGCGTCGACCAATTAAAGTCGTCGCCAACGATTTGCTGATAATAACATGGCATATTCTTACATTCATACTGTATGAATATTTCTCTATCTTTTCGTTATTCGGATGTATCTTTTTATATAATTCACTACTTTTTATATAATTCACTATTTATTTATTTTTTTGCACATTGAATTTCTATAACTCAAAAATAAATTATCCATTTTTAATAAATGAAACTTCTCTCTTTGTTGTAATACACTACTAGAAAAATTGCAATTGCTACATAAGTTTCCTCCTGAAAAAAATGTGTCACAAATTTTGACAAAGTTACTACGCATTTGTGATGACAAAACCCTCTAATTTTCTAAACAAATTTGCAACAAGGACAAATACCTAGGAAATTGCGTAGGAAATATCGTAGAAAATACATTGCAAATTTTCAACACCATATTTTCGTAGGAAATGCATTGAAAATTGCGAAGTAAATATGTAGAAATTAGTTTCCAACGAGGGTTTTTCTAACATCAAGGTTTTGTTGTAAATGCGTCACAAATTTGAATTTGCTACGCATTTGCAACGAAACCTTGATGTTAGAAAAATCCTCATCGAAAAACAATTATTACACATTTACTATGCAGTTTTCAACATGTTTCCTACGAAAATATGGTGTAGAAAATTTGTGATGCATTTCTTACGCAATTTTGTAAGTATTGATTGTTATTATGTAGCAAATTTGTCTAAAAAATAATGTGTTTTTTTGTCGTCATAAATTAGTAGCAATTTTATCAAAATTTGTGACAAAAATTTTTTCATAGAAAAAATTTATAGTAGGCACTATTCTAGTAAGTGATAAAACAATTTCACTCTAATGAAAAAGTGACTGTCTCTGTGAATAATTTACTAATTTTTTAATTGTTGTAAATTGTTTTGAAATCATATTAAAGTTAGGAGTAGAAGGAATTACTTATTCATTTGGGTGAAATTACTCTTGACAGCAAAAGTAAAAAATTATGAATGTTATATACCGGTCACACTGTTAGTATTGATTATAGTGGGTTATTGCTTAATTATTAATATACAGTCATTTTTAAAAGGATTGTACACTAAACTATGTGGTGTGGGGGCGGCTTCGGTCTTGGGCCGGCCAACACCACCCGGCCGACCCTCACCCGGCCAAAACGGCTAGGATCCGACGTTCAAGCAAACCCTCGTGATTGGTGTTTGTCTTTGGTGGGTCCCTTCCAACGGTCATATGACCGTTCCCTTTAAAAAAAACAAATTTCTATTATTTGGGCCGGAGATGGTGCCGAAGAAAGGGAGGAAGGTTAGACACCCTAATGAAGACGATGATAACAAGAGAGACAATGATAACGATGGTGTTAAGATGTTGCCGGATGTGGTGGGTTGCTCCGGTGACTGCCTGATGAAGACGATGATAACGGTGGTGGCATTGGCGGACCCACACCCTGGCCAAGGGGTGCGGGCGCCCACCTTGAATTTTTTTTTTAGTGTTTATATATACGTATTTATCTCGTCCGCACACCATAAAAATTTTCAATCACACCCCTTGGATTTTTGAAACCGAGGAAAAGCAAGGAAACAAACCTTCCTCTCCCCTTTATAAGCCTTGAAGCTAAATCCGCGATCCATGCGATTGGTAGAAAGGTTGGTATATGTTCCTTGCTTTTTTTTTCGGCGAGCAAGGACTTGGTGGAAAGGTTGCAGGTCTCTCTTAATTTGATGTGAAGAAGATGAACTATTTTTTTTAGGCTCCATCTATTTGGACACTCTTGAAATCTATTTTGACACCCTAAGTATGCCTCATATTGGTCTATATGAGGCATACTTAGGTCAAAAAGCTGTACACAAACTTCAAGGGAATCTCAGACCTGAAACTTCGTGCCAATATGCCACATATTGGTCGATATGAGGTATATCATAGCTAAGTATGCCTCATATAGATCAATATGAGGCATATTAGGGTCTTTTTATTATTTTTATTTTTATTGTTTTTAAATAACTAAAAATACTAAATTAATTTTAAAAAATCCAAAAATTAACAAAAAGTTAATTATATTCATTCCAATACTATTTGAACAAAATTACAACTTTTTGTTACCAGTATTATTTTGTAAAAATTATTTCTTTTGTTTGGTTTTGTTTTGGTTGGTTTTTTTAATTGTTTGGTTTGTTTTGAATATTTTTGTTTTATTTTTGTTTTGAATGTATTAAATAGAACGATCAATCGATTTAAAAAAACACTTTCTCAAACAAATCTTATAACTTCTTCAAACTTTGTACCTTTTATATAACATCTTCAAAACCAACAAAAACAAAACTAAACAAAAAAATAATTTTTATAAAATAATATTGGTAACAAAAAAGTTGTAATTGTTTTAAAATAATATTGGATTAAATATAACTAATTTTTTGTTAATTTTTGGAATTTTTACAGTTAATTTAGTATTTTTAGTTATTTAAAAACAATAAAAATGAAAATATATAAAAAAATAAAAAAAGACCCTAATATGGGTCGTATTGCCCAATATGACCCATATCTGGGCACCCCCATATCACATTCTAAGCCTAGTATTGGTACTAATACTAAGCTTGATGTGCCACGTATTGCCCAATACTAGGCATATCAAGAGGTTGTTTTTATTTTTTTTTAAATACAATATTATTGTTTAAAAATACTAAAATAACTAAAAAAATCCCAAAAAATAAAACAAATAAACTTTTATTGATTTGAACATTATTTTATAAAAATTAGATGTTTTTGTTACAAAGACGAGGCATATTCGGTTTTTTTTAATTGTTTGGTTTGTTTTTGTTGGTTTTGAAGATGTTTGTTTTCTTTTGTTTCAAATGTATTAAATACAACGATCAATCGATTTAAAAAAAAAAACACTTTCTCAAACAAATATTATAACTTCTTCAAACTTTGTATTGTTTATATAACTTCTTCAAACTCACCAAAACAAAACAAACATCTTCAAGACCAACCAAAACAAAACCAAACAAAAGATAATAATTTTTATAAAATAATGTGTGACAACTCGGGTAAATCTCTCTTTTTGGTTTCTATTTTTGGTTTCTATTTTTTGTTGTTTCCTTCGTTATTCCTTTTGGTACTTGTGCAATTTTCGGGATGAAAATTCTTTTAATGTGGGGATGATGTGACACCCGGCAAATTCTGGTTAACAACGTTGTCTAGATGAAAGTCTACCTTAGTGAGTCACGCGTATATTGCACTTAACTGGGTTAGTTAAGTCGGGTTATGGTTCGGGAACTATCGGTTTAGTCTAGAAGATCATTGGATGTTGGTCTAGAGGTTCGTTAGATGTCAGTCCTTAACCAAGTGTACAAATGGTGACGATTTGTAGGATCGTCAGGTCATACGGAACATACAAGTCTCGAGTCCCGAGAATTGGTGAACGAGTGTGAATATGTTTGTTTGCAAGTGTTATGTGTTTACAATCATTATGTGACTTGTCGGTATGTGAATATGTGTTAACATATGTTAAAACGGGGTTAAACGCGCAAAATACATCGAACCAACCGCTATAGGCGATTAGGGAGGCTAATCGCCTATAGGGCATGCATTTAGGGGAACATTACATGCGATTGGGGGCTAATCGCATGTAATGTCATGCGATTAGGCCCAATTGCATGTAATGTCATGCGATTAGCATTCCTAATCGCATGTAACTGCTGCACAATCGCGTGTTACGTGCTGGACGACTAAAAACGACTATAAATACAATGTTTAACCTCCTAAACTTCATAATACAAACCCTAGTCGTCCCATAACCCGCCCCAACACACACACAACCTCTGGAACGCGATTTTTGATCAAAACACAAGGTTTCAAGCTTAATTCATCATTCTTTCACAAATCTAAGGTTTGGTTTTCCATCCATGCAATCTTTATAAACGTTTTTATTCAATCCCTAATGGTCCAGACCTGTTCTAAAACGAAAAAGCTTTCTGAAAATCGTTAATAAGTGTTGTTAATCAGATTCTAACAATCATACATGTGTTATGTGTGTTTATGATTAATATCTAGGGTTTTTATGATTCAAGATGAGTGATTAACATGTTATTAAGTTAGTTTCAGAATAATATTGATGTTATGATAATAAAATTTGAGTAATTGTTCATTAGGGTTATAGTTGTGCATGTTAAGGTGATAATTCGTGCTATGTGTATGGTGTTTGGACTACATGGGTGCATGCAGGGCTGATAATACGAGGCAAAACGAAGGATTTTAGTTTAAACATGTTTAGAATAGTTGTTGGGATGATATTGGATGGTTACACACGTTCTGGATCTGATTTGGAGCGTTAAACGCGCGAAAAACCGTAACAGCTGGGGTACTGGCGATTAGCAACCCTAATCGCCTATGTTAGGGGCGATTAGGAGGCTAATCGCCTATGTTTCATGCGAGTAGGGGCTAATTGCTAGTAGATACATGTCTTATGAGCTAATTGCTAGTAGATACATGTCTTATGACCTAATTGCTAGTAATTACATGTGGTATAGCCCTAATTGCTAGTAATTACATGTGGTATAACCCTAATTGCTAGTAATTACATGTGGTATAGCCCTAATCGCCTATAATAGAGGCGATTAGCCTTCCTAAAGGCCAGTTGACCAACCTAAATGCTAGTTGACTTTTCTTAATCGCGTGTACTGCTGCTGTAAGTGTAAATTAGCATTCCGAGACCCGATTTGACCTGTAGGAACATGCTAGGAACCCCGTAACATATCTAATAACTTGGTAACATATGTTTGGATGTAATTATGTGATACGTGAGCTATGTGCTATAACTTGTTGTGCGTTAACGTATGTTAAGTGTGATTGCATGATTGTATGTTTGAGAGCGTAAACATAACACGGGGAGTCTCGGGTCACCAATGGGATGTCGAGTCTTGTACTTTGGGTCAGTTAAACAGTCACGGTGTTTTCAAACGAACTTGGTTATGGTCTGGACATCTAGGGACTAACTAACCTGCGGGTTATTAGTCTAAGTGCTTGTAACTGTCATATGTTAGATCGCCGCTTTACGGGACTAGCATAGCTGCTGAGTTATTCGTATTACGAAGTAACGCAACTTAAGGTGAGTTTACGGCCCCTCTTTTAAACTGGTTTCACATTTTCGGGGGAGAAAACATGTGTTAAAACGATTATTTGGTAACTACTGTCATACTATGGGTTTCTATTGTGTGCTACACGATCTTTGGAAGTCCCGGGGGAACCATGAATGTGCGGGTTTGCACAACGGGAAATGTGAATAGCGCTATTGGGAGTGTCCAACCCCGCTCGTCGACTTGGAGGGTCGGCGGGTGCATATTGTCTCAAACAGGAACAACAGGAACAACATGTTTACTACATCGGGCACACATTTGGTTTGCGAGTTAGTAATGGTTTTCCAATCGTGGTAGTAACAAAACATACGCCTAGCTAGCGTACACTGGTTTTCGATTTGTTATAGTATGGACAGGTTGACTTGGTACTTGGATTACAAAACCTGTAAACTCACCAGCATTTTTGTGCTGACGTATTCTCTTACATGTTTTCTCAGGTCGCTAAGGTAGCACGACTGGACTAGGGCGCACGCGTCTGCACGCGTCTAGTTAGGGTTGCATGGTTTACAAACGTTGAACATTGGTTTACTATTGAATATTGTTTTGAATAAGCTTCCGCTGTAAACGGGAATTTTAAACATTGTTTTGAAATTGCATTATGTTCAATTTAGACTTGTTTATTGTGATCGTTGGTTTGGATCCTGGTTTG
Organism: Ambrosia x helenae; assembly: GCA_030844895.1. Classification (NCBI taxonomy): domain Eukaryota; kingdom Viridiplantae; phylum Streptophyta; class Magnoliopsida; order Asterales; family Asteraceae; genus Ambrosia; species Ambrosia x helenae. The sequence continues at coordinate 18,462,785 of CM061227.1, read as the reverse complement.
TCATGCGCCTCGCGGTAAAACTCCGCAAGTGGATTTTGAGGGTGTGACAGATTGGTATCAGAGCCAGGTTATAGTGAACTAGGACTGCATGTAGAGTCTAGTCTATAGCCGAGTCGCACACACTAGACGATCACATAGTACTAAACATTATGATGGATTACGTATGGGCTGTCGGGGTGTCTCTAAATCATCTGATCGTTCTATGTTACATCATCCGTTCTATCCTAGGTCGAGTTACTTGCTTCTAGGCAGTGTGGTGTATTGGGGTAAATCGTGTACTCTTGAGATTTGTCCAAGGCTCGGACTTCTCCCTTTCGTACTCCAATAGAAACACTTGCCATAAACTGCCGTAGTATTACGGTGTATAGCTAAGAGTCCATGTTCGGTGATTTGAACTTTGAACTAGGAGAACACTTGGAGGACCATGTAGAGCGGTTTATCATTTTGGGTGCACACAAAATCATAAACCGAAATGCATGGAAGCCCTAGTGAGCTCTGGGTTTGAAGGGATAGTCCTGGATTGGATCTAGCTTTGATCTTGTAAACATTAGTGGTTATCTTTATCTGCGAAACTAAATTTTCTCGTTCTTTCTGCCAGAATCATGTCTGGAGTACGAGGAGGACGTGGAGGTGGTCGCAATGGTGGACGTGGTGGTGGTCGCGGTGGTGCTGGTGGTCGTGGAGGTGTTAACCTATCACAGGAGGACCTGAACAACTTGCTACAAGCTGCCTTCCAGTTAGGGCACAATGGTGGTGGTAAGTTGATTTATCCATTTTCTTTGCCTCATTAGTGAACATTGTTTACATTCGTCGTGTTTCCTCACGCGTTTCATTTCAGGTGGTCCTGTTAACCCACCCCCACCCATGTGTACCTACAAGATGTTTCGGGACTGTAAGCCCCAGGAATTCTCTGGCACTGAGGGCGCGATGAGCTTACTCAGGTGGTTGGAAAAGGTGGAGTCAGTGTTTCTGATGTGTAACTGTCTCCCAGAGGATCGAGTCAAGTATGCTGCTGCGTTATTCCAGGATGTTGCTTTGACCTGGTGGAATAACATCACCCAGAATATGGGTATTGGGGAGGCGTATGCTATACCTTAGGAAAACTTTGTTCAGCTGCTGAAGCGTGAGTACTGTCCAAGGGAAGAGGTGCAGAAGTTAGAGCACGAAGTGTGGAACCTCAAGATGTCTGGGTCTGAAATTGAGAAGTATACTGTGAGGCGTAATGAGTTGGCAGTGCTGTGTCCCGATCTGCATGTGCCAGAATACAGGAGGATTGAGCATTATATCTCAGGGTTAGTACCAGAAATCGCAGGGTTGGTGGCTGCGGGAAATCATCCTACATACTCAGAGGTGGTCCGATCGGCTCATAGGATGACCAACTTAAAGGTGAATGAGGGTATTTTGCCTGCTAAGGGTTCGACTGTCAAGGCCCCAGAGAACAACAAGCGCAAGTGGGATAATGAAGGGAAAGGATCTGGGCCAGCACAGCAGGGTAAGAGGTTCGATAATGAGGGTTCTTCTTCTTCGGGTAACAAACAGGGTGGTTATGCGGGGAAACTGCCTAAATGCAACAAGTGTGGGCGTCATCATCAAGGGAACTGCGACAGTAACCGTTGTCATCGCTGCCAGCAAATTGGGCATTTTGCTAAAGATTGTCGGGCTACACTTCCATCGACCCAGGCCCCAAGCAATACCTCGGCTCCTACTGCTCAGGGAACAACAGGAAGACAGGGATGTTACAACTGTGGTGAGACCGGTCATTACAAGAAGGATTGTCCGAAACTGAAGCAGGGCGGGAACAACGGTAACGGGAACAACGGGGGCGGCGGCAGAAATGCACGTGCCTTCGTCATTGGAGCCGCTGAGGCTAGACAGGATCCTGACACAGTTACCGGTACGTTCCTTCTCAATAACCGTTCTGTTAGTGTGTTATTTGATTCTGGTGCCGACAAGAGTTTTGTATCCATGGAAGTTAGTCGACTGCTAGATGTAGTACCCGTACCATTAGAGACTAAGTATATTATTGAGTTGGCTGACGGTAAAAAGATTGAAGCTACTAGTATCCTTCGGGGGTGTCAATTAGAGTTGTCGGGTTTATCGTTCCCCATCGACCTTATGCCGGTACCTTTGGGTAGTTTTGACGTTGTTGTAGGCATGGATTGGTTGTCCCTGTATCGCGCGGAGATTGTTTGTTACGACAAGATTATTCGGATTCCTCTCCCTGATGGAGAATTCCTTTCTGTGTACGGTATCAAGGGTGGTGTTCCGCTAAATATCATCTCTAGCATGAAAGCCCTTAAGTGTCTTCGAAAGGGTTATTCGGTCGTTTTGGCGCTTTTATCTGTTTCCTCTAGCGATGAGAAGAAGATTGACGAAATTCCAGTTGTACGCGAGTTCCCTGATGTTTTTCCCGATGATTTATCTGGTCTCCCTCCCCATCGTCAGGTTGAGTTCGGCATTGATCTTGTACCAGGGGCTGCTCCTATTGCTCGGGCCCCCTACCGTCTTGCACCTCCCGAGATGCAGGATTGTCTAGTCAGTTACAGGAACTCTTGGACAAGGGTTTCATCAGACCAAGTTCTTCCCCTTGGGGAGCCCCGATTCTATTCGTCAAGAAGAAGGATGGAAGTTTCCGATTGTGTGTGGACTACAGAGAACTGAACAAATTGACCGTCAAGAACCGTTATCCTCTTCCACGTATTGATGATCTATTCGACCAACTCCAGGGTTCTAGTTACTACTCCAAGATTGATTTGAGGTCCGGTTATCACCAGTTGCGCGTAAGGGAAGCTGACGTTGCAAAGACTGCCTTTCGTACACGTTATGGCCATTTCGAATTCTTGGTCATGCCTTTCGTCTCACGAACGCACCGGCGGTTTTCATGGACTTGATGAACCGCGTTTGCAAACCATATCTGGACAAGTTCGTCATTGTGTTTATTGATGATATTCTGATCTACTCCAAGAACAAGACCGAACACGAGGAACACCTGCGTTTGGTTTTGGAACTCTTGCGACGGGAACAACTTTACGCTAAGTTCTCAAAGTGTGACTTTTGGTTACGCGAAGTTCAGTTCCTAGGACATGTGGTTAATGAACTAGGAATTCATGTCGATCCAGCTAAGATCGAAGCGATCAAGGACTGGGAGCACCAAAGACGCCAACTGAGGTGCGACAATTCCTAGGCCTTGCGGGCTACTATCGTCGTTTCATTCAGGGGTTCTCGAAGATCGCTCAACCCCTCACCACTCTTACGCAGAAGGATAGAAAATTCGACTGGGGTGAACCACAAGAGTCAGCGTTTGAAGAACTAAAATCCAAACTGTGTTCTGCTCCTATTTTGTCCTTACCTGAAGGCCCTGATGATTTCGTTGTTTACTGTGATGCTTCTATTCATGGTCTCGGTTGCGTGTTGATGCAACGCGAGAAAGTGATTGCGTATGCTTCTCGTCAACTCAAGGTGCACGAGAAGAACTACACCACCCATGACTTGGAGTTGGGTGCAGTGATATTCACGTTGAAATTTGGAGACATTACTTGTACGGTACCAAATGCACCATCTACACCGATCACAAGAGTCTTCAACATATTTTCGACCAACAACATTTGAACATACGACAGCGTCGTTGGATTGAACTCCTGAACGACTATGATTGTGCCATTAAGTACCATCCTGGCAAGGCGAATGTTGTAGCAGACGCCTTGAGCAGGAAGGAATCAACTAAACCTCGTCGCGTTCGGGCGTTGCAACTCACCCTTCATTCATCTCTACCTAATCAACTCCGTTCTGCTCAGTTAGAAGCTTTGAAGGAGGAAAACCTTAAAGCTGAAACTATGCACGGTGCCGACAAGCACCTCGAGCGAAGGCCTGATGGCCTGCACTACTTCGCAGAACGCATATGGGTTCCTTTATTCGGGGGACTACGGGAGCTTGTCCTTGATGAGGCTCATAAGTCCCGGTATTCTATTCATCCTGGTTCGGATAAGATGTACCAAGATCTGAAGGTGCTTTACTGGTGGCCAAACATGAGGTCAGATATAGCCTCATACGTGAGCAAATGCTTGACCTGTGCTAAGGTCAAGGTGGAATACCAGAAACCGTCGGGTCTCTTGCAACAACCTGAAATTCCGGAGTGGAAATGGGAACGGATTACCATGGATTTTGTCACGCAACTTCCTAAATCACCAAGCGGGAATGATAAGATATGGGTGATTGTTGATCGGTTGACAAAATCAGCCCATTTTCTCGCTATTAAAGAGACTGACACCATGGATCGTTTGGCTCGTCTTTATCTGAAGGAAGTTGTTTCTAAGCACGGGGTGCCGGTTTCTATTATCTCGGATCGTGACTCCCATTTTACTTCTCACTTCTGGAAGTCGTTGCACAAGGCTTTGGGTACCCAACTAGACATGAGTACAGCTTACCATCCACAGACTGACGGTCAGAGTGAGCGCACGATTCAAACTTTAGAAGACATGCTGCGGGCATGTGTGATCGATTTTGGCAAAGGTTGGGAAGCTCATTTACCGTTAGTAGAATTCTCGTACAACAACAGTTATCACACGAGCATCAAGGCGGCTCCGTTCGAGGCACTGTACGGGCGGAAATGCTGTTCTCCTCTTTGTTGGGCTGAGGTGGGTGAGAGTCAACTCACTGGGCCTGAACTAGTGTACGAAACTTCAGAAAAGATCGTACAGATTCGTAACCGGTTGGCAGCGGCACGGGATCGGCAAAAGAGTTATGCTGATCAGCGTCGCAAGCCATTGGAATTCCAAGTTGGTGACAAAGTACTTCTAAAAGTCTCACCGTGGAAGGGCTTCATACGCTTTGGGAAGCGTGGCAAACTCAACCCTCGATATGTCGGTCCATTTACGATCCTGGAACGGATTGGACCGGTGGCGTATCGTCTTGATTTACCGACGGAGCTCGGTAACGTACATAACGTCTTCCATGTGTCCAACTTAAAGAAGTGTCTGGCTGACGAGTCTCTCATCGTTCCGCTGGAAGAGATCAAGGTTGATGATCGTCTTCGGATTGTGGAAGAACCTGTGGAGATTCTGGATTACAAGATTCGTAGCCTACGTCATAGCAAGATTCGCATCGTAAAGGTTCGCTGGAACTCGAACCGGGGACCAGAGTACACGTGGGAACGGGAGGATCAGATGAAGTCTAAGTATCCTCATCTCTTTCCTAAGGAAGCATTCGAGTCGAGATATGTCTCTTCTGCAGCAATTTTATCATCATAAATAATGGTGTTTTTTGTCGTCATAAATTAGTAGCAATTTTATCAAAATTTGTGACAAATTTTTTCATAGAAAAAATTTATAGTAGGCACTATTCTAGTAAGTGATAAAACAATTTCACTCTAATGAAAAAGTGACTGTCTCTGTGAATAATTTACTAATTTTTTAATTGTTGTAAATTGGTTTGAAATCATATTAAAGTTAGGAGTAGAAGGAATTACTTATTCATTTGGGTGGAATTACTCTTGACAGCAAAAGTAAAAAATTATGAATGTTATATACCGGTCACATTGTTAGTATTGATTATAGTGGGTTATTGCTTAATTATTAATATACAGTCATTTTTAAAAGGATTGTACACTAAACTATGTGGTGTGGGAGCGGTTCACAGTCAATAACATCTTCACCATCTAGAGTAACAATGAGTCGAAGAACACCATGCATTGATGGGTGGTGAGGTCCCATATTGACTATCATGAGGTCTTTTCTTGTAGATGGTACAGTCATAGGTTTTTCCTGATTCATTCTTCCATGAATTGTTGAAAGCGAAAAGAAGTTCATCAAACTTTAAGCGATTTCGGTCTTGGGCCGGCCAACACCACCCGGCCGACCCTCACCCGGCCAAAACGGCTAGGATCCGACGTTCAAGCAAACCCTCGTGATTGGTGTTTGTCTTTGGTGGGTCCCTTCCAACGGTCATATGACCGTTCCCTTTAAAAAAAACAAATTTCTATTATTTGGGCCGGAGATGGTGCCGAAGAAAGGGAGGAAGGTTAGACACCCTAATGAAGACGATGATAACAAGAGAGACAATGATAACGATGGTGTTAAGATGTTGCCGGAGATGTGGTGGGCTGCTCCGGTGACTGCCTGATGAAGACGATGATAACGGTGGTGGCATTGGCGGACCCACACCCTGGCCAAGGGGTGCGGGCGCCCACCTTGAATTTTTTTTTAGTGTTTATATATACGTATTTATCTCGTCCGCACACCATAAAAATTTTCAATCACACCCCTTGGATTTTTGAAACCGAGGAAAAGCAAGGAAACAAACCTTCCTCTCCCCTTTAAAAGCCTTGAAGCTAAATCCGCGATCCATGCGATTGGTAGAAAGGTTGGTGTTCATATGTTCCTTGCTTTTTTTTCGGCGAGCAAGGACTTGGTGGAAAGGTTGCAGGTCTCTCTTAATTTGATGTGAAGAAGATGAACTATTTTTTTTTTAGGCTCCATCTATTTGGACACTCTTGAAATCTATTTTGACACCCTAAGTATGCCTCATATTGGTCTATATGAGGCATACTTAGGTCAAAAAGCTGTACACAAACTTCAAGGGAATCTCAGACATGAAACTTCGTGCCAATATGCCACATATTGGTCGATATGAGGTATATCATAGCTAAGTATGCCTCATATAGATCAATATGAGGCATATTAGGGTCTTTTTATTATTTTTATTTTTATTGTTTTTAAATAACTAAAAATACTAAATTAATTTTAAAAAATCCAAAAATTAACAAAAAGTTAATTATATTCATTCCAATACTATTTGAACAAAATTACAACTTTTTGTTACCAGTATTATTTTGTAAAAATTATTTCTTTTGTTTGGTTTTGTTTTGGTTGGTTTTTTTAATTGTTTGGTTTGTTTTGAAGATTTTTGTTTTATTTTTGTTTTGAATGTATTAAATAGAACGATCAATCGATTTAAAAAAACACTTTCTCAAACAAATCTTATAACTTCTTCAAACTTTGTACCTTTTATATAACATCTTCAAAACCAACAAAAACAAAACTAAACAAAAAAATAATTTTTATAAAATAATATTGGTAACAAAAAGTTGTAATTGTTTTAAAATAATATTGGATTAAATATAACTAATTTTTTGTTAATTTTTGGAATTTTTACAGTTAATTTAGTATTTTTAGTTATTTAAAAACAATAAAAATGAAAATATATAAAAAAATAAAAAAGACCCTAATATGGGTCGTATTGCCCAATATGACCCATATCTGGGCACCCCCATATCACCTTCTAAGCCTAGTATTGGTACTAATACTAAGCTTGATGTGCCACGTATTGCCCAATACTAGGCATATCAAGAGGTTGTTTTTATTTTTTTTTAAATACAATATTATTGTTTAAAAATACTAAAATAACTAAAAAAATCCCAAAAAATAAAACAAATAAACTTTTATTGATTTGAACATTATTTTATAAAAATTAGATGTTTTTGTTACAAAGACGAGGCATATTCGGTTTTTTTTTAATTGTTTGGTTTGTTTTTGTTGGTTTTGAAGATGTTTGTTTTCTTTTGTTTCAAATGTATTAAATACAACGATCAATCGATTTAAAAAAAACACTTTCTCAAACAAATATTATAACTTCTTCAAACTTTGTATTGTTTATATAACTTCTTCAAACTCACCAAAACAAAACAAACATCTTCAAGACCAACCAAAACAAAACCAAACAAAAGATAATAATTTTTATAAAATAATGTGTGACAACTCGGGTAAATCTCTCTTTTTGGTTTCTATCTTTTGTTGTTTCCTTCGTTATTCCTTTTGGTACTTGTGCAATTTTCGGGACGAAAATTCTTTTAACGTGGGGATGATGTGACACCCGGCAAATTCTGGTTAACAACGTTGTCTAGATGAAAGTCTACCTTAGCGAGTCACGCGTACATTGCACTTAACTGGGTTAGTTAAGTCGGGTTATGGTTCGGGAACTATCGGTTTAGTCTAGAAGATCATTAGATGTTGGTCTAGAGGTTCGTTAGATGTCAGTCCTTAACCAAGTGTACAAATGGTGACGATTTGTAGGATCGTCAGGTCATACGGAACATACAAGTCTCGAGTCCCGGGAATTGGTGAACGAGTGTGAATATGTTTGTTTGCAAGTGTTATGTGTTTACAATCATTATGTGACTTGTCGGTATGTGAATATGTGTTAACATATGTTAAAACGGGGTTTAACGCGCAAAATACATCGAACCAACCCCTATAGGCGATTAGGGAGGCTAATCGCCTATAGGGCATGCATTTACAATCGCGTGTTACGTGCTGGACGACTAAAAAAGACTATAAATACAATGTTTAACCTCCTAAACTTCATAATACAAACCCTAGTCGTCCCATAACCCGCCCCAACACACACACAACCTCTGGAACGCGATTTTTGATCAAAACACAAGGTTTCAAGCTTAATTCATCATTCTTTCACAAATCTAAGGTTTGGTTTCCATCCATGCAATCTTTATAAACGTTTTTATTCAATCCCTAATGGTCCAGACCTGTTCTAAAACGAAAAAGCTTTCTGAAAATCGTTAATAAGTGTTGTTAATCAGATTCTAACAATCATACATGTGTTATGTGTGTTTATGATTAATATCTAGGGTTTTTATGATTCAAGATGAGTGATTAACATGTTATTAAGTTAGTTTCAGAATAATATTGATGTTATGATAATAAAATCTGAGTAATTGTTCATTAGGGTTATAGTTGTGCATGTTAAGGTGATGATTCGTGCTATGTGTATGGTGTTTGGACTACATGGGTGCATGCAGGGCTGATAATACGAGGCAAAACGAAGGATTTTAGTTTAAACATGTTTAGAATAGTTGTTGGGATGATATTGGATGGTTACACACGTTCTGGATCTGATTTGAAGCGTTAAACGCGCGAAAAACCGTAACAGCTGGGTTACTGGCGATTAGCAACCCTAATCGCCTATGTTAGGGGCGATTAGGAGGCTAATCGCCTATGTTTCATGCGAGTAGGGGCTAATTGCTAGTAGATACATGTCTTATGAGCTAATTGCTAGTAGATACATGTCTTATGACCTAATTGCTAGTAATTACATGTGGTATAGCCCTAATTGCTAGTAATTACATGTGGTATAGCCCTAATTGCTAGTAATTACATGTGGTATAGCCCTAATCGCCTATAATAGAGGCGATTAGCCTTCCTAAATGCCAGTTGACCAACCTAAATGCTAGTTGACTTTTCCTAATCGCGTGTACTGCTGCTGTAAGTGTAAATTAGCATTCCGAGACCCGATTTGACCTGTAGGAACATGCTAGGAACCCCGTAACATATCTAATAACTTGGTAACATATGTTTGGATGTAATTATGTGATACGTGAGCTATGTGCTATAACTTGTTGTGCGTTAACGTATGTTAAGTGTGATTGCATGATTGTATGTTTGAGAGCGTAAACATAACACGGGGAGTCTCGGGTCACCAATGGGATGTCGAGTCTTGTACTTTGGGTCAGTTAAACAGTCACGGTGTTTTCAAACGAACTTGGTTATGGTCTGGACATCTAGGGACTAACTAACCTGCGGGTTATTAGTCTAAGTGCTTGTAACTGTCATATGTTAGGTCGTCGCTTTACGGGACTAGCATAGCTGCTGAGTTATTCGTATTACGAAGTAACGCAACTTAAGGTGAGTTTACGGCCCCTCTTTTAAACTGGTTTCACATTTTCCGGGGAGAAAACATGTGTTAAAACGATTATTTGGTAACTACTGTCATACTATGGGTTTCTATTGTGTACTACACGATCTTTGGAAGTCCCGGGGGGAACCATGAATGTGCGGGTTTGCACAACGGGGAAATGTGAATAGCGCTATTGGGAGTGACCAACCCCGCTCGTCGACTTGGAGGGTCGGCGGGTGCATATTGTCTCAAACAGGAACAACAGGTTTACTACATCGGGCACACATTTGGTTTGCGAGTTAGTAATGGTTTTCCAATCGTGGTAGTAACAAAACATACGCCTAGCTAGCGTACACTGGTTTTCGATTTGTTATAGTATGGACAGGTTGACTTGGTACTTGGATTACAAAACCTGTAAACTCACCAGCATTTTTGTGCTGACGTATTCTCTTACATGTTTTCTCAGGTCGCTAAGGTAGCACGACTGGACTAGGGCGCACGCGTCTGCACGGCGTCTAGTTAGGGTTGCATGGTTTACAAACGTTGAACATTGGTTTACTATTGAATATTGTTTTGAATAAGCTTCCGCTGTAAACGGGAATTTTAAACATTGTTTTGAAATTGCATTATGTTCATTTTAGACTTGTTTATTGTGATCGTTGGTTTGGATCCTGGTTTGTCATGCGCCTCGCGGTAAAACTCCGCAAGTGGATTTTGAGGGTGTGACATAATGTTGGTAACAAAAAGTTGTAATTTTTTTAAAAATAATATTTTAATGAATATAATTAATTTTTTGGATTTTTTAAGTTAATTTAGTATTTTTAGTTATTTAAAAACAATAAAATGAACATATATAAAAAAAATACAAATATACCATAATATGCCTCATATTGATCTATATAAGGCATATTACTTTATTGTTTTCTGTGTTGGTCAACATTAATTAGCTAAAGGACAAAAAATGCATTTCAGTATGCCTCATATAGGTCTATACGAGGAGTATCAACTTTATTGTTTTCTGTGTTAGTCAACATCAGATAGCAAAAAGACAAAAATTGTACTTACATATGCCCCATATTGGTCTATATGAGGCATACTTAGGGTGTCAATTTAATTTTTTGGGGTGTCCAAATAGTATGACCCTTTTTTTAAGTGCAAGAAGTCACTTTAACTTTTAATATCTTTTTCTTTTTATTTAATTTCTTTTTACTTTATTTTACTTGTCATTTAATTTAGTTTATTGTCTATTATTTTTTATAAGGTTTAATAAAATACTAGGTAGATAAGATCAAGTACAATGAGTGAGATTATAGTCCATAGATAATTCAAACGAATCTAACTATTTAGTTCGATTCTAGATATGTAAATCCAAGAATTTGGAAATCGTTTTAACGAGGTAACATTTGAGTTACTTGTTTGTATTAATAGCTTGAGTCTTTTTGATATTTTTGGTGCGTTTGATGTTCCAAAACTACTACGATTAGCCGAGATGTATCCATAACATTAGATTTTAGAATTTTGTTTTGCATATTTACCGACGTTTAAATTACTTTTGGCTTCTGAATTCCTTTTGTTGATTATATAATTTTAGTATTATTATTTTTGGTATATGAGTCGACCCGATCCGACCCGTGTCACCTGATGGATAAATGACCCAAGGGCTTAGATTTTCCGCACCCCATGAAAAAAAATTCTGAGTCCCCCACTGAAGTTTCATCTTCCAATCATTTTTTTAGCAAAGAGTAGGTTTAGTGTTCAACCGTCTAGCTAGTTGAGAAAAAAAAATAGCAGTTCGTATCTGAATTTGGCATGAGAATCAGTGTGGGAGAATGTCGAGTATCTTAATATTTGATTTGTATTAGTTTTCAAGGACTTAGTATTATAACAGCCTTTCACAGCGGATCAAGAGCGAAAGGACTTGTAACGACTATCTCCGGTTTCCGGTAGTATGCACCAGCGATCATGGTCAACTGATGCAAAAAGTTTATATTGAGACGTTGAGAGAAAATGGTTCGTCGCAACAGTCATACTACTATACTAGGAATTTTATAAATATCGTATCTTAATAACTTATAAGGGAAAATAAAAAATGCTTAAATTATAATAGTATAATCGCAAAATTTTGAGGTTTTGAGTACAAGGTTTGACTAATTGGTCAGACGGTCTAATAAAGTGTGTCTCTGGTGCCCTAAGCGCCGCGCTTTAGCAAAACCGTGACGCTTTGATGTTATCAGGTTGCTTATTTAACCTTATTTCATACGTTCGATATTATATTGATCTTTATCGGTTTAAATTTACACATTCACAATTACACTCACAATACACAAATTTTACCAACACTATAAAAGATGTCGTATTACGACTAAATTTTCGGTGATTCTGATTCTTACAACGTGTCGGTTCCATAGGGTGGCGAGGAGGTTGAGTCTGGCATTCGTTATCGTGACAATATGGTGCCGCTGGACTTGAATACCCCCTTGGAGAACCCGTACGCTTGCAGTAGTGAGCCTCCCCTTGATCACCAAACATATCCAAACTACGCTTACGGTGGTGAGAAAATATTTGTACAACAAGACCAGTGAGATGGTGGTGATGAGGAGAAGACGGTAGAAGATCGGGAGGAAGGCTCTTACCCTGTCATAGTTTCATTTGAGACTGACCGGAAATTTCCGTCACGCCAGGAGTTGATCAACTGGGTACAATATACGGGAAAGGAAAATGGTTATGTCATTGTTATAAAAAGATCGAAGAAATAGAAGACGATTTCGTGAAGGTATATTTCAGCCACTCTTCTTTTTGAAAAAAAATTAATAAATACGTATTTTATAATTTATTATTTAAAAAGTATTTAAAAGGGTTGTTTATAATTTATTATTTAAAAAATTAATAAATAAACATTTTATAATTTGTTATTTAAAAAGTTACGAAAAAACTTAATTTATAATTAATTATTTAAAAAGTTACTAAAAACGTATTTTATTATAATTTATTATTTAAAACTTACGAAAAAAACTTAATTTATAATTAATTATTTAGAAAGTTACTAAAAACGTTTTTTATAATTTATTAATTAAAAAGTTACTAAAAAACTTAATTAATAATTATTTATTTAAAAAGTCACAAAAAACTTATTTTCTAATAAACTTATTTCGTGAAGGTTATATTTCAATGCAACTCTTGGGGGTGGGGGGGCATAAGAGTGTGGCTACGGTGAGCAAGACGAGTAGCAAAAACAATTGGTTGCCCGTTTGAGTTTATAGGGGTGCTTGAATCTCGGAGAAAGTTTAGAGGTTAAAGGTGAAAAATCAGGTGCACAACTAGGGCTGTAAACGAACCAAACGAACAAAACGAACACGAACAAGACCTTGTTCGTGTTCGTTTGTTAAGGAATTAATGTGTTCACAAACTGTTCATGAACACTTACCGAACGAGATTTTTTGTTCGTGTTCGTTTGTTATGGAAATAACGTGTTCACGAACTTTTCATGAACACTTACCGAAAGAGATTTCTATTCATGTTCGTTTGTATTATTTACTAAATTTAGGTGTCGAACAAAAACAAACACAAGCAAACACAAATGAACGTAAACGAACATAAATTGGCATTACTAAACAAAAAAGAGCACAGACTAACACATTAAATTCTGAAAATTAGCATTTTTCGTTGCTAACATTGTCCGCCCAAATATACTAATCCAATTACCCAAATATGTGTGACATAATCTTGATCACATAATGTTTTATAAAAACACAGAGGTATCATATTAAACTTGAAATCCTTGTTTAATCCATAAAAACCATAACAGTTAATTAAAATAGTTAAAGTAATATTAACTTGTGATACACTAATATATATATATATATATATATATATATATTAAATAATCTACCACTGGAAAATTTGAAATACTTCAATTAAATATAAAAAATTAAAAACCCTAATGAACTATCGAAAACAAACAAACATAAACGAACACATTACCAAACGTTCACGAACATAAACGAACGAACGCGGCCTCTATTCATGTTCGTTTGTTTAACTTAACGAACGTAATTTCTTGTTTGTGTTCGTTCATTTATTAAACGAACTTCCCGCCGAACAATTCACAAACTGTTCGCCAAACGTTTGGTTTTTTTACATCCCTACGCACAATCACACTCTCTTTGAAAACTTAAAGGGTCACACGTATGCGAGGAGGTGTTCTTCAAAGGATAGAGAACTGGTCCGGCATATGGCAGATCAGGATATCTGATGTGTTTGGTTTTGGTGACTTAAAGTTCTTTTCTTAAAAAATATCAAGTTCCTGGTGAATGTGTCAAAAACTTGATGGTGAAAGAGTTTAAGTCGAAAACTTTGGTGTGTGACACTTTCAAGTTTTAAATTTATAAACTAAAACGATAGTTGCTTAACGTTCTAAACCCCACACAATAGGCAAGTGTACCTATCGAATGTAGTATAGAAATGAGCAAGTACCGAGTATCGAATCTAAGGACACGATTTTTACTACTCAGCTTCCTAAAAATTACTAAAAGCGTTTTTAAAATGCCTGAAGAAAAGTAATGGAGTGATTTAAACCGTAAGAGAAATCAATATCAAAACAAAGGTGTTTCTTCGGGATTTGATGTTGCTTGGTATGAAATAATAGTAAACTTTTATTTAAGTGGTGTGTTTAAAAAATATGCATAGCCATACTAGACTTTAAACGATTTATGTTCTTAAAGTTATTGTGAGGGTCTCCTGTCTCGGTGAGCTCACCTCTCAACGATGAAACATATATCAACCGAGATTGTGTTAACTCAACCCCAAAAGACACATTTTCCATAGTTGCAATATTGACATTCAACTACTATTTTCTTTTATGAATAACTTGCCGGCGATCGGAGCATGACTGAACAAGCAACCACTTGACACGGTAGAGGCAACGCAGCCTCCCGCATACGCTCATCCCCTACTTGAATTAATTAATTTTTCAAAAAGTGATTGGCCTATTATAAATTGTGTGGCAATATAATAATAGAAGTAAATATAGACCGTTTACTTCTAACACGGGTTCACCAATTCTTGGTTTGCGCCAAAGCTATCACATAATTTTTTCACTAAATTTATATTTAACTTATATACTTTTTTCACTAAATTCATCCCATGTATGTTAAACGGATTTTTAGTTTTACGTTTCAATCCAAATTTTTCGAGTTGACACGCCAAAAAATACGTATGTAATTCAATGTTTTTATCTCTATTTTTTCGTCTAAAGGTAACGTTGTGAGTTTCAGTCTAATTTGTTTGCATTAACGTGTCGTAACGGGCGCACATGGTTCACTATTTTTACGTCGCCATGTTTTTTTTCTTTTCTTTTACGAGTTTTTTTTGTGTTGTTGGTCACTAGTGACAGCGTAACATTGATGCTGCTTGATACGGTTTTACGCACTTCACAGCAACGTGAGGGCAAAATGGTAGTTTTTAAAAAAAATAATAAGTACTCTTTCATACGTTCATTCTTTCTTAAGAAAAAAGAAGTTGACATTTGAGTAAAAACAAGTTTGACAAGCTAAATCTTAAGATAGGAGGGAGTGGGGCTGGAAGGAGGGCGGGAATGGTGAGGTGGAGGCAGCAGGAGGAGTAGGCGGGGAGGGAAGAGTGGGCGTGGGGGGGGGAGGTTGATGTGAGGTGGCACCTCCTCATTGGCTCTTTCTTTTTAATAACCGTTGGGAAAGAAAAAAAGAAAAAAATTTAAAGAACTAGCTGTTGGAACAATTAAATTTTTTTTTTTAAACTAACTACTATATATATATACATACATATACATTTGGCTACAATCACAATCCCAAACACTAACCCAAATACAAACCTAAATCATGGCGGCGTGGACTAACCAAGATCAACTCGAGTTGGTGAGGGCGTGGATCAACACTAAGGAGAATCCGCCAAACGATAGAGAGCATTTTTGGCGCAATGTATTGGAGGAGTTCAACCGAATTACCGAAACGAACAACCGTACTGTCGATCAGATCGCCAGTAAGTGGTCTGCAATACAAAATAACTGTACGAGATGGCACACAGTCTATGAAGCGACGATGCAGGCGCACCCTGGCGTTAGCGAACAGATGGCAATTCAACTGACACACGACGCTTATCGTCAACGCTACGACAGCGACTTCAACATCACCGATCTTTTGTCCTGGTCTATGATGCGTTTTGATTTTGTTTAATATTATGTTTTATGTTAGTGTTTGATTTGTAATGTTTAAGGTTTTAATGTTTAATGTTTTATTTGTTTTTTTGTTTAATTAAATTAAATAAATAAAAAAATTTAAAAGAACACATTACATAATTAAATTAGTTAAATAACCATTACATAATTACTTAAACAACCATTACATAATCCTAATTACTAAATTACTTATTTAAACACTAGATAATTCCTAAATTACTTATTTAATCTTAATTTTCTCCACTATGGAAAGTAGTTGTCCCAGTCATCGATTGTGTAGTACGTGGGGGACACGAAACGAGAACTATCGCGACCATCGGATCTCGCATCCTCGAGGATATAGCAGTACTCACGAGGAGGGGAAGGTTGGCTCCAGAGTAGTTCCTCCTCCTCAGCTTCCCTGAGGGCTTCCAAGTCCTCTTTAGTTGGCTCCCATCGTTGACGGGGGGTGGGGGTAGTCTGGTGGTGGGGGTATAGTCTGGTGGTGGGGGTGGGGGTGGGGGCCGACAACATTAGTCGGTCCACTTCTCTAACAGCCATGGCATAATCCATGGCCCAGACCCATTCTTCATCTGTGAAGTCATCATCGGCTTCAGGAGGAGGAGGAAAGGTTGGTTGTGCAGCAGCAGCAAAAGGAGTGAAGGTTGGTGGTGCAGAAGGAGGAGGAGGAGGAGGAGGATAGAACCAATGTTGTGGAGGAGAAGGAGAATGGTAGTCTTCGGGGCCGGCCCGGCTCCGGCGAGAGTACTACCGGAGATTAGATGGTCTGGAAGCTCCCGGTGTAAAACCGCCACCCATATTATTCATTGCTTTGAGGACGAGGAACAGGTGTGACTGAGAATTGGGATAGGTGATGTATTTATAGGGTTAGAAATATTATGTTTTAATATTAATTTTTTTTATTATTTTATTAATTTAATAAATTTTCGGTTTTAATTATTATTATTATTATGTTTATTAATATATTAAAGTTTTTATAAAAAAAAAAATGTCACATGTCACTTCCCCACCCTATAGTCTAAGTTTAAACGTTGACTGCAAAATTCCGCACCATTCATTCCTCTAGTTGACTATTGAAATCGCCATAACTTTGTTTGTGGCCACAAAATTGGAAAATATTAAATAAAAGGGTTTACAGCTAATATTTTATTTAACAGCTCACAAATTAAACCTGAACACTTTAGAACACCCTTTCGACAAATTCAAGTTTCGAATTTTGTGGTATTTATGTCCTTTCATAGGTTACAACACTTCCTTGGATGACTTCTACCTAGGGGTGCAAACGAGCCGAGCAGCTCGCGAGCTACTCGAGCTCGGCTCGACAAAAAGCTCAAAACGAGTCGAGCTTTATCGAGCTCGAGCCGAGCTTGAGCCTAAAACAAAGCTTATTTATTTATCGAGCTCGAGCCTAGCATGTGAAGCTCGTTAGGCTCGTCGAGCCTTATCGAGCCTAGTATAATATTAGTTTTTTGAATATTTAATAATATTTAGCATTCATTTAAAGTTTCTTAGTAAACGAGCCCCGAGCTCGAGCTTCACTTATCGAGCTCACGATCCTAAATGAACTATTATTATATTATTTTTATTTAACATATTAACTAATAAATACTAAACGAGCCGAGCCCGAGCCGAGCTCGAGCTTGAGAAATTACAAACGAGCCGAGCTCGAGCTTTGAAAACAAAGCTCGAATCGAGCCGAGCTCGAGCTCGAGCTTTTATAACTTAATCGAGCTCGAGTTCGAGCCTGGTCGAGCTCAGGCTCGACTCGGATCGTTTGCACCCCTACTTCTACCATAGAGTCATGTATGCATTGTATTATATCCTCTAAAAGACAAAATTTATCAAACCCATAAAAGTAGAGTTTTTTTTATTTATTTTTTGGGGGCTGCTAAACGTACCCCCTTTATATTATTTTTACTAAATATACTCCTCTCTTCAAGTTTATTCCATAATTTTTGGAATTTATATATATATATAGTGGAAGTATAGGAAGAAAACTCCTTCAAATGGAAAAACCCCAAGAAACCCATTACTTGGCCCATGTTGTGCCACATCACCCATGATATTATGATATTATATAATATTCAAAAGGGCACAATAGACATTTCCATTATCCTCTTCTCTCTCTCCATATATATATTGTTTTCCCCCTCTCCCTCTCCATTTATTTTTCAAATTCAAAATGAGATCTTAGATCCTCTCTCTACCCTCTCTCTTACCTCCCCCTACCCTCTCTCTGTCTCTCTCTAGAACCACCACCACCCCCACAACAACCACCACCATGACTCGTCTCCTCACTGAAACCACCACCACAGCCCGTCTCCTCCTCCACTGAAACCACCACCACCACCATGACCTGTCAGAAGTTAAAGGGGTTTTTAAAGGCTTCAAGCTCTTCTCTCAGATCTGCAAGTAATCTCATCTCTCTGTATCTAACTTTTCATGAAAGTAATATTATTATTCATACTATATTAACTAATATTATTATTCATACTATATATGATATTATTATTCTCCATGAGCACGAGGTTATATTTTTTTTTTATAGTTTTGATTTTGTATTATTATTATCAAAGTAAAAACTACTCCCTCCGTCCCATTTTAAATGTCCCACTTCCAAAAACACACATTTTAAGAAATTTTTTGTTTGTATGTGGTAAAATGACAATAATATCCTCAAAAGTGGTGATTGTGTTTTGTCTTTTATGGGCAAAACTGGAAATTACATTTCCATTTTTGGAAAGGGACATTTAATTTGGGACAAACAAAAAAGGAAAGGAGGACATTTAAAATGGGACGGAGGGAGTACCTTTTATGTATTTCTTTTAAAATATCACTATCAAAATTTATTTTTTATATAATACAGTCTAGAATGATGTGTAATGCCTACAGACTAGTTATTATATTATTAAAGGTACAATCTTTTATTTGAAGAATTTAACAAAGTTTTACATGGAGGTGAAGAATTTACAAAGTGCTACAAGCAGAGTAAGAGTCTTTAGATTATACATATTTTCTTTACAAAACACTGACCTTTGTTGGTTTGTAGCTGATGTTATTTTGGTTTTCGGTTACGTTTTGATTTTGTTAGGTTTTCGGTTTTGTTAGAATAATAATAATAGTTTTGGGGATAGGTTTTGTTTGCATACCAAGTGTTCGATCAAATGCTTGAATGAAAAAAAAAACTTATGTTAACATTTTTTATTTTTTTTATTATTATTTTGTTTATATTATATTGTTATTGGATTGGGGACATGAGGTTGATAGATCACATGTGATTAATAAATAAATGTGTAGTCTTTTTATGTTAGTATATGCTAACACATATTAGTGATGCCCCATTATGTGTTTGAGGATCTAAACTAACATGTGTATCTGTTCCAGTGTTGGTTTTCACGATTAGGCTGTAGGAAGAAGGCGATGTTGGTGATGTGGTTGTGGTAAGTGATGGTTTTTTATATAGAGTATAAATTTTTAATGTTTTGGTGAATAGGGTGTTTAAATTAGTTTAATCAAATTTGTTTCTAGCTTTGTGAAAACTGAAACTAATGGATGAGAGAGAAATTGGTATATTTTTGTATTCTATTTAATATTTTTTTGGCAAGTGAAAGTGTTATGAACTCGTCTAGGGTGCATGTCTATTTTTTGCGGTCCGAGTCGTGTATGCTCACACACGTTAGTGATGCTAACACATGCTAGTATATGCCCAACTAACAGGTGTTAGGGTCCATATGACACACGTTTTTTTGAGTAAAACATATGATTTAGAATATGCTAACACATGCTAGTATATGCCCAACTAACAGGTGTTAGGGTCCTTATGACACACGTTTTTTTTTAGTAAAACATATGATTTAGAATATGCTAACACATGCTACTGATGTCTTTTATTATATTATATATTTCATGAATATGAGGATAATTTTTTGGTATATGGATTTTGATTGGTTCTGATTTTATTTTTTAAATTTATTATTGTTGGATTTCAAACCTCATTAATCGTATTTGAGTAGTTGTATTAACA
This sequence comes from Ambrosia x helenae, assembly GCA_030844895.1. NCBI lineage: Eukaryota > Viridiplantae > Streptophyta > Magnoliopsida > Asterales > Asteraceae > Ambrosia > Ambrosia x helenae. Next base: position 18,442,866 of record CM061227.1, on the reverse strand, counting down.
TAGTTGTAAAATTGAGTATGATACACTTTGGCACTGCATATTTGTGTTGTTTATACACATGTTAAAAAGGGTTTATTCTTTTTAGGGTTCATATGACATACACTATTTCAGAAAACATATGTAAGTATACGCCCTTTTTACATGTTAGTGATGTTAACACATGCTAGTATATACCCAACTAACATGTGTTACGGTTTGTATGACATACGTTATTTCAGTAAAACATATGTTTTAAAATACACTAACACATGTCATTGATGTCCCATTATGTGTTTTGTAGAACCCAGCTAACACGTGTTTACTTTTTTTGTAGGTGAATAGATGTTTTGAGTCAAAGATGAGGATGAGGATCAAGAACGAAGCATAGCTAGATTTTTTCTACGTTGTTATGATAGTTTTTTAGAAAATTCACAAATAATTATGTTTGTATTATACTATTTTTGATATGTTTTTAGTGTTGATTGTTATGATCGTTTTTATCATTCCTTAAATAAATACACATTTTATGTGTTCTTTTAATATGTTCTTTTAGTATATGACTGGTAACACATGTTAGCGATGTCTCACACGAGGTCAGAATTTTTTTATCAATTCTTAAATAAATACACATAAATATGTTCTTTTAGTATATGTCTGTTAACACATGTTAGTGATGTCTCACACGAGGTCAGAATTTTTGTATCACAACACTAACGTACGTTAATTTTGGTGCTGGAAAAAGTGTCATAAAGTAGGAGAGAGGTGACTTGACAAGTGTCAAATCAACCTTTTTAAACCTAGGATTCAAAAAAAAAGTGCCATAAAGTAAGATTACCTTAATGCCCTTATTCCTATTTTTTTATTATAATGGTCTACTTGCTTTTGAATATTATATACAAATTAATTATGAACCATTGATCAAACTTGATCAATGGTCACAATAGAGTTTGCAAGGTTTTTTCAAAAGATAGGGTTTCCATATTATCCACACCCTATATATATATATATATATATATATATATATATATAATTTTATAAAGATTATCAAGATCCTTTTTCATAATTTCAAAGATACGATCTAAATTTATATATATTACAAAATTGTAGAATTGTTTTGATGGATCATGAGAACATAAGATTTAAGTTGATAAGTTCGTTAAATTGATATTCATGTGTGGGCTAAACGATTTGATAAATCTGAAAAATTAGAGGGGGAAAGTTGACAAATTTTAAAGTGGTTTTTCAGAAAGGGGGTATGACAAGTAACAAGGGGGGTACGTTTAGCCCACCCCTATTTTTATTTGTAAAAGTTACTTTAACCCTGTACTAAATTAGATTTTTGATTATTATGAAATATACGAAAACTAATGTGGAGCAAGTTTAGATCAAATGTAGTGGAAGAAAAATTCTATGCTCTCCATTTCAAATGGAGCTATTTAATTGGCCCTCATAATTTGTGTGATAATCCACGCTTGATCTAGCGTGAAAAATAAAACGTCCACATAAAAAAATCCACCCAAAACGCCCAGGGGGCGGTGTGCCTGCCGTTTTGGGGCATTTTCCCCCTTTCCACGCCGAAAATCCACGCTGCACTACACCCGGTATGACAGTATTTAACAAAAATCATCCTTCGTCTTTTTCTTCTTTGTCTTAGGGTTCTGGTTTGAGTGAAAACATGAACTGCATTAGTAATTTGCTAGTTTTAATCCATGGTTTCTTCTTTCATCTTCATATGTAGAACCCCAACAAACTAGCCAAAGCAGGGACAAATTTTTTGAGATACAACTCAGCGGGTCGGGTCGGTGCTTGACAGGTTTTCTCAGTCCAAACCCGAGACCGAGACCGAAACCAAAAGAGGCATAAAATGGGAACTGTGTACCGACCATAATACATATGTACAGTCTGCTTTTAGGGTTTTTTCGATTCGGTTACATGAATGCCTAGTCCTTCAAGTAATACCATTCTCAAATTGTTAGGACAAAGAGGATTGGTGAAACCACTTTTGTAAACCTTAGTCTAATTCACTTCTGTCATTTTGGCTAAGTATAGAAGTACTGAAGAGAAGACAAGAAACTGCTGATTAGAAGATATGAGAAGTGCTGAAGAAGCAGAAATTCTGAAGTCCAAACCAGACAAGTTCACTTCAGAAGTACTGAAGACAAAACTACTCTTCAGTAGTTTGTCCTTCATCAGCATTTAGCATCAGATATTTCCCACCGCCTTTTGCATCAGTAGTTTGTTGTTTATTATTACTTTTAGCTGTATTTGTTTCTTTCAATGTTGCAACTTGTGCAACTTGTTTCTGTTGTTTCTGTACTTGCTTATTGGGCAAGATACATGCATGTAAACGTCTATAAATAGGAGGCTTCAACCTTCTATTTTAGACATTGATTTTAATAGAAAAATCCTTCAAACACTCTCATTGTTCTATTCCATTTCTGTATTTATTGTGAATCTTTCTAAGTATCTAATTCTCATTTACAGCTTAGATTCATAATAAATACTTTGTCATTTATTAGTTTCAAACATCAAGGGGGAGTTATAACTCTGCCTTTGTGTAAAAAGTGTTGCTTTAACTTATAACATTCCGCTGTGCTTATAATCTGATTTACAAGGACTTGCTAAACACTTAAGTGTCAAGATAGCAAGTTCTTACTTAGCAAAAAGAGCAAACTGATCCAACAATTGGTATCAGAGCCTTGGTTTATCTGATCACATATCAATCTAACAAATTGAGAATCAGACACAAAGCTCTTATTGATATTCAATAAAAAGATCAAAAGTTCACTTTTTATCAATATCCATCACTTAAAAGAGTCATCTGACAAATCTATACTCTTTAAAATGGATCCACATAATACTGGTTCTGCCACCAAACCTGCCATGCTTGTGAGAAATGAGTACAACATATGGCAAAAGAGAATGGCACATACCTTGTCACAAACCAACACAGGTTGTTGGAGATCTGTGATATATGGTCCTCACAAACCAGTAAATATAAATCTTGAAACTAAAGAAGGGATTCCAAAGGAACCCAAAGACTATACAGATGAGGATTTCCTAAAACTTGAGCTAGATGCAAAAGCATTCTCTATGTTGGCAATGGCTCTCCCAAATGAAATATACTCTGGCCTTTTACATTGTGAAAGTGCCAAAGAACTTTGGGACTGTCTTAAAGAACAGTTTGGAGGAACTGAAGAGGTGATTGCTAACACCAGAGAGATTTTAGCTCAACAATATGAAACATTTGCTTATATTAATGGGGAAACTTTGACTCAACAATTTGAAAGATTCTCCTCATTAATCTCTGAGCTAAAGTTAAATGGTCAGACCTATACAACAGTATCTATGTTACATAGATTTTTAAGGTCTTTACCTGACAAATGGGAAACTTACTCCATTGTCTTAAGATCCTCACCAGATTTTAGCTCCCTCACTCTTACAAAACTCCATGGGAGATTACTTACTTTTGAGAGAGAAATTGATCAAAAGAAGAAATTACAAACTTCTGGTAAAACTGCTGATGACTACCTACCAGGTAGTACAGCACTTTTGGGACAAGATTCACCAACTTGTTCCTATGGATCTTATGACAATATTGACATAACCACTGGGATCTCATCAGAAAGATCTTTCCCAGGTTATGACAATGATGACCAAAGTCAAACTGCTGATAATCTATGTTTTATCATGGATGATTTGAAAAATTTTAGCAGTGATGACTTAGAAGAAATGGACATATTACACCAACTGGCCATGCTAAGCATTAAAACTAACAAGTTTTATAAAAGGTCAGGAAGGAAATTTCCAGGATTGACCAGTAATACAAAAATTGGTTTTGACAAATCTAAACTGAGATGTCACAAGTGTCAGAAGTTGGGACACTTTGCTAGAGAGTGTAGAAGCTCTAGCTTTAACCAATCACAATCTGGAAATAACTATAACCCCAATTATAATAGGAACAATGGAACTCAAGGGAGTGCTCATTTTGTACAGGCACAAGCTCCTCAACAGCAATATATGCCTCAAGTACAATATGTTCAAGTGCCTGCTCAACAGATGCAGAGCCAACAATCAATCCCTCCCTTTCCAACTGCTCAACTTCCTCCACAGCCTCAACAACCCCCTCAACAAAGTCTCTTTACCTCAGGGTATGTTGACTGGAGCAGTCTCCCTTATGACACCACAGAGTGCAATCCTGATGCAGACAACAAAGTGTTTGACATCAACTGGGGAGAACCAGACAATGGCAGAAAGAACTTTGCCTTAATGGCATTTGAAGGCTGTACTTCAAAATCTGCATTGTCACAGGTATCAAAAGAATCTTTGACAAAACTTTGCTCAAATTCTTGCAAAGAAACTTTTGCTCTCATAAGAGAGACAAATCTGCACCTACAAGGCAAAGCCAATGATTTAGAAAGAAAATACACACAGATAAAATGTGATTTAGAAAGAAAACTGTGTGCTAAAACAAAAGAAGTTTCTAAATTAACTGACTCTGCTATTGAAACCCAAGCACAAATCAAAATGATGCTAAATGACCTGGGAGACGTCAGACAAGAGCTTGCTGACACCAGGATCACTTGTGAAAAATGGGTGGAATCTTGTAGGGGGTATCAATTATTGCTAAACAAACAAAGTGCTTCAAATGTTAAGTTTGGCATAGGATACCATCATGTTGAAACACCAACAGATTTTTCTCCCAAAACTACTGAAGATGGGAGAAGAATTGTTTCAAATGAAGCTTCTGAAGGGAAAGAATGCACATCTTTCCATGAAAACTTTCTAAACAGAAATCCTGGCATTTTTAAAGAAAGTACTTCAGAAGTATTTACAAAATCTGACAACAAGCCATCAGTAGTTTCATCTACATCAGGAGTTGAGACCCTGAAAACTACTGATGAGCAAAATCTTTTCACAAATGTCAGAAATTTGCCTTTAGATCAAAAACAAAAGGCAAAAGAATGTGAAATTTGTGGCCTGTTCAACCATAAAACTGAATTTTGTAGATACAGAAAAGTAATTCAGTTCAATCAAAAATTTAAACAACAGGTTGTGGGAAATCAAATCAGAAATGATTATGAAAGAGTCTTTAAACCCAAGAAACAACAACCTGAAAATACCTTTTCTCAGAAAAAGATAAAATCTCAACCAAAATCTTTTTCTCAAAATTCCTTGTCAGTAGTTAGACCAGAATTATCAGCAGTTTCACAAACTGCTGAGATTCAAAATCTAAAGAACATGGTAGAACTACTGATGGCCAAGGTTGATGGTGGTCCTAAAAAGGATACCACCATGGTTCCTAATGAAAAATCCATTGCCAAAAAGACATGGATTTCTCAACCTGGTCAAGAACAAACTGTAACTGTTCTCAAGAGCAAACCCAAAGCCAAACAGGCTTGGGTTTCCAAATCTAACTAATTTGCTTTTACGTGCAGAGAGTTTCCAGGGGCTTAAACAGCATATGGTATGTTGATAGTGGAGGCTCTATGCACATGACTGGATGCAGATACCTGATAAACAACTTTATCAGCCAAAGAGAAGGATCTGTATCCTTTGGGAACAATGCTAAGGGATATGTGCTAGGACATGGCAATGTCTCCTCTGGCAAAATACAGTTTGACAAGGTCAATCTGGTGGAAAACCTTGAATACAACTTGCTGAGTGTGTCATAAATGTGTGATAAAGGATATTCTTCCTTTTTCACAAAGACAGCATGCAAGATTATCTCACCAGAAGGCCAGAAGTTGATAGAGAAGATTATAGAAGATCATACTTTGCTGATTGCCAAAAGATGTGGCAATGTCTATGCAGTGGACATTGAGAAAGACAAAGTATTGAACAACACTGCCTGTTTCTTCTCAAGGGCATCAACTTCAGAAACAGATCTCTGGCACAGGAGACTTGGCCATGTGAACTTTAAAACCATAAATAAAGTCACAAAAATGGGCTTGGTCAGAGGTCTACCTTTGAAAGTATACCAGTGTCAAGAACACTGTGTATCCTGTTTAAAGGGAAAACAGCATAAGTCCTCCTATAAGTCTATTGAAGAATCAAAAACAACTGCATGTCTTCAACTACTCCATATGGACTTATTTGGACCTGTCAAGATTATGAGCCTTGGTAAAAAGAAGTACTGCTTAGTCATCATTGATGACTACTCAAGATTCACATGGGTATTCTTCTTATTTTCCAAGGATGAGGCTGCTGAAATCATCAAGTTCTTCATTCTACAAATAGAGAAACAATATTCTCTATCTGTCAAAACCATTAGAAGTGACAATGGGACAGAGTTCAGGAACAAAACTCTGGATGAATTCTGTTTGTCTAAAGGGATTATTAGACAATACAGTGTTCCCAGAACTCCTGAACAAAATGGTGTAGTAGAAAGGAAGAACAGAACATTGATAGAAGGAGCAAGAACAATGTTAGCTGATTCTGGACTGCCATTGTACTTTTGGGCAGAAGCAGTTAACACATCATGTTATGTTCAGAATAGAGTTCTTGTGGTCAAGAGACATTCCAAGACTGCCTATGAAGTTCTTCATGGCATGAAGCCCCTTATCTCCTTTTTCAGGGCTTTTGGATGTCAATGTTTCATCTTGAACATCAAGGAATCTATTTCAAAGTTTGCTGCCAAAGTTGACTCAGGTTACTTTCTTGGTTACTCTTCTACTAGAAAAGCCTACAAGGTTTTTAATTCTCACACCAGGATAGTAGAAGAAACATTGAATGTCAAGTTCAATGAGTCAAAACACACACTTATTCCAGCACATCCTGCTGAACTCTTTGACCTTGACAACTTTCACTTTGGACCTGAAAAGACTGTTACTTCTTCCAAACCTACTTATTATGGTGATCAAAGGTTTGAAGATGAGGATCCTACACCATGGACTCCTCAGACAGTCATTAAGTCAACTACAACACCATCAGAAGTTTTTCAAACTTCTGATCAAACAAATACTGAAGGCCAAACTCAAACATCTGCTTCAGCACCTGCAACTACTGAAGAAACTGAAACTGCTGAACCAGATATTATAGACCTCAGTAGTTTGTTTGAAGAACAAGAGCCACCTACACCTGTCAGTGGTTTACAACAACTGATTGAACACAGAGATCATCCACTTGATCAAATCATGGGTGATATAGCTTCAGGTGTTCTTACCAGAAACCAGCTCTCCAACTTTTGCCTATTCTCAGCCTTTATTTCACAGTTGGAACCAAAGAAGTACCAGGAAGCCCTCAAAGACAATAATTGGGTGCAAGCTATGCAAGATGAACTGCTTCAGTTCAACAAGCAACAGGTCTGGGAAATCTGTCCCTTACCTCAAAACAAGCAACCAATTGGTACAAGATGGGTTTTCAGGAACAAACAAGATGAAGCTGGTATGATAATCAAGAACAAGGCAAGACTGGTAGTTCAAGGGTACTCTCAAGAAGAGGGAATTGACTATGATGAAACCTTTGCTCCAGTTGCAAGGCTTAAGGCCATCAGGTTATTTCTGGCCTATGCCATTTCCAACAAAATTAAAGTTTATCAAATGGATGTTAAAAGTGCATTTTTGTATGGAAAAATCAAAGAGGAGGTGTATGTCTGTCAGCCACCTGGGTTTGAGGATCCTTCTCATCCTGAGTGGGTGTACAGACTGGACAAAGCTCTTTATGGGCTCAAACAGGCTCCAAGAGCCTGGTATGATACACTCTCCACCTTTTTACTCAAAAATAACTTTACAAGAGGTGCCATTGATAAAACACTTTTCATTAAACATGTTGGAAATCATGTCTTATTTGTTCAAATTTATGTTGATGATATCATTTTTGGTTCAACAAACACAAAACTGTGTGATGATTTTAAGAAACTCATGCAATCAAAATTTGAGATGAGTACCATGGGAGAACTGCAGTACTTTCTAGGACTGCAGATCAAACAACAAACAAATGGAACTTTTATACATCAATCAAAATATGTTAAAGAATTATTGAACAAATTTTCTTTAAGTGACTGTAAATCATGTTCCACTCCCATGACACCAATCACACAAGTTGAACCTGATGATCAAGGAAAACAGGTTGATCAAACCATGTACAGATGTATGATAGGTTCCCTTTTATATTTAACTGCTTCTAGACCAGATATTATGTTTTCAACATGTGTCTGTGCTAGATATCAATCAGCACCAAGGGAATCACACCTTATAGCAGTCAAAAGAATTTTCAGATATCTGAAAGGAACTCCAACACTGGGAATTTGGTATCCTGCTTCAAGCAATACCAAGTTATCAGCTTTTTCAGATAGTGACTATGCAGGGTGTAAGATGACAAGAAAGTCAACATCTGGTGGTTGTCAATTCCTGGGTAACTGTCTAGTGTCATGGCAATCAAAGAAGCAAACATCTGTTGCAACTTCAACTGCTGAAGCTGAATACATTGCAGCTGCAAGTTGTACATCACAGATACAATGGCTCCAATATCAACTTCTTGATTATGGAATCAAAGAGACCACGACACCCTTGTTTGTAGACAGCAAATCTGCCATTAGCATCATTCAAAATCCGGTACAGTTCTCAAAAACCAAACATATTGAGATCAGGTACCATTTCATAAGAGATTGCTATGAAAAAGGCAAGATTGAGGTGAAGCATGTAGCAACAGCTAATCAAATAGCTGACATCTTCACTAAGCCCCTTGACACATCAACATTTCAGAAGTTAGTATCCATGCTTGGAATGCTAAATTTGTAAGTGTTTACTTTATTTTTATTTTTTTTAAAACTTATATGCATATCAGTTAGAATCCAAGTTAACACTTGATTCTACCCAACTCTACATCAAACTTCTACATCAATCACTACTGTTATGCATAAAACTTCAAAAAAATTTTTTTTTTCCTTTTTTCCATCCTTGATTCCATCATGTTTACCTTGGTGGAATCCAAGTTAACCTTTTCCTTCTTTTTTCTGGTTTTCACTTACAAAAGACAAAAGTCTGAATCAAAACTTCTGAAACACAAAACTACTGATTAAACAAAAATCAGTATGAGAGAAAGTACTGATGAACAAAAATCATCAGTATGGGGATAATTTTCTGAAAAAGTGTGTAACTTCTGATAAAATAACCTTCAGAAATTATGAATAAAGTATTTATAAAAACATTTCTCATCAGATGTTAAAACTACTGAAGAGAAAATGGGAACTACTGATGAAGTAATCCTTCATCAGCAGTTTAAGTCAAAAGGGCAAATCTGACTTTTCCCATCATCAGAGGTTTGACCTAATCAGTTTAAAACCTCTGATAAAGAGATTTTTAACCAAAGGCGGTTTTAAAACTTCTAATAAAGAAGATTCAAGCGGTTAAAACTTCTAATAAATACCTTTTCTACACACTTATCCTTTCAAACTCAAAAATATCCCTCCTTCTCTCTCAAAACTCTCTCAATAACCTATACCTGCAAATCCACTGTTCGATCAAAAACCCAAACCACATGGCTCTAGTTCTAAAACAGGGACACAATCAAAGGGCCTTCCTTGAAAAACAAGAAGGCTGGTCCCAATACGATGAGATCATTGATCTTGTCGTCAAATCCCAATACTTTACTGCTCTCACAATCAACCCACCAATTCACACTGAAACTCTAAATGAGTTCTGGGCAAATGCTGAGACGGTTACAATGGGTGATGAGGTCATTTCCCTCAACTCAAGAATAAAAGGGAAACAACTGACCATCACACCAGCCACACTAGCAACAAGACTGGGTCTGGATGATGTAACTGCCCCTGACCATGTTGCTAACACTGATATTCATCTAACCATGACTGAGTGTGGTTATCAAGGTACTCTCTCCCATGCTACAATATTCAAAAAAATATTTTGAACCAAAATACAAGCTTTTGTTTCATTATATAATTATGTGTTTGAGTCCAAAAACAGGGTCTTATGACCAGATGCCCTCCACTTTTCAACCAATATTTCATTCCATTGTGAATGAAACTAAATTCAGGGCATCAAAACTATTTTTCAATGAGTTGGTGTTACATCATAATAATACCAAGAAAAAGTTTTTGTTATACCCAAGGTTCATTATGCAATGCATAATAGGGGAACTGGGTAATGAGGTGCTTGTGGGAAAAATTTCAACTTTAAATCCTTTAACATCACAAGCATACTCAAGGCATAACAAACCGGCTGCCTGGCCAGAAGATGATCAGGGAGAACAACAACAAGTCCCCCTGAAGCCCACATCTTCCAAACTCACCCCACCTAAAGCCAAAAAGCCCAAGCCAACAAAAACTGCAACCCACCAACCCAAAAGAAAAGCTGTTCAAGAGGTTGAGATGCCTGAACATGCTTATGAGCATTCTGCTCTTCAAATAGGTGAGACTGAAACACCCTCTCAGTCTCATCCATCTCAAACCCCACCAATAGCACCCATAACCATTTTATTCAAAAGAAAAAGACTTAGAAAAACATATGAAACACACTCTTCTTTTGAAACTGCTGAACAACAACTTTCACCACCTATTGCCCAAACTACTGAACCAACCCCACAAATTTCTGAACAAGAGGCAATAGAAATTGCCAAACTTCTCTCTGGGCTAAAAGAGAATGTCCCATCTGATCATGTCAGTCCCCTACAACCACAACAAACAGGGGACATAACTACTACATCAGACATGGATGTGGACATCTCTAGCCCTATCCCTAGAGATGAGGGTGGACCAGAGTCTTTAAGCCCAATTTTAGAGACTCTTGGGGCATCTGAGGCTGCTACTACTCAGTTACCACCCAGTGGTGGATCTGAGGATAGAAGTAACATAGCTAAGACCTCAGATGTGGCAACTACTGATGAAGGCTTAATGCCTGAAGTAGGAAATCCTCAGTACCAAGAAAAAGAGGTTCATGAGAGAACTGAGTTGGGCTCAGCTCATGATTTAACTGAGACAGTCCTCATTGAGGGCAACATCAGGGATTCAGATGATTCCATTAGTTTGGATGATGTTTCACACACTCAAACTACTGAATTGACGGCACTTTCTGAAGGTCCTGTTTAAGGGGTATCCAGGCTCAAGAAGCCAGTCACCTCTGCACAGGTTAAAGCCCACTCAATCCCTAAAACCCCTAGAGTGGCATCCTCTGTACAAAATGAGGATCTCCCAAAAACACCCCCTTCACAACAAATGCCTACCCAATTCCCTGGGCAAACAAGCATAGACCTGAACCAGCTATGCAGCCCAGAGGGTCCCCTGTACCACATGATGAATACACTCATCAGAAATCACTTCCAAACATATACAGCTGACTTGGAGCTGTCCATCAAGAACCAATTTGGAGTGATCAAGACCAAGATGAACGATCTGTCCAATAAAATAGACTTCAACAGCAAACAGATTGCTCATCTTCAAGGACAATTCTCCCAACCCTCTGCTTCAAGGGTTAAAATTGATGAATCCAAAAAGGGGGAGAAGATCAGGGAACCTAAGGAGTCATTCCAAGCCAGGATAAGGGCAAGAGTGGCACTCCTTGAAAGAGATCAAAAAGATCAGGCCAGGAAAGAAAAATTGGCCAAACAGTTTGGTGTCTCAATAGAAGAAATTGAAGCAGCAGAAAAAGAAGATGAGACCCAAACATCTGAAGAATCCCTAAGGCAAAATGAAGAAACTTCTGATGACCAAACTTCTGATGAAGAATCAGAAAGTACTGAAGACAATCCTTCAGGAGTTGACAAACCATCAGCAGTTGTCAGCACATCAGAAGTTAACACTTCCAAACCTCAAACAACTAAACCTTCCAGAACCACTGCTCCCATTCAACCAACATCTGATCCCATCAGGCCTACAACTGTTACTACAATGACTGTATTAAACCCTTCTCCTATCTCTCAATCAGCTGAACTATTAGAGAAGAGCTTAATTGCAGCCAACAAGAAGGCCAGAGAAGATCAGATTTGGAAATCTCTGGAAGAAAGGGATGATTTGGATTTAAGCCATGAAGAAAAACTTCAGGCTTATGCAGCTGAACTACAAAGGCAGGCTAGCCTTGATGAGATTGCTGAACAAGATAAAAGACAACAACTGGTGTCTTACATTACCAAGAACAGCAAGACCAAAGCCTTTACACTCAAAGGACTCTCTATGCAAGAGCTGACAAGAAGAGCACAACTGCTTGCAGACAAAGTGGCCACAAGCAAAGATGGAAAGGCCAAGAGAGCCCAGATAATAGAAGAGTTAGTAGCAGAAGGATATGGTTCAAAAGCCTCAGTATCCAGATGGAAAGAAGAAAGATTGATGGATACTTATAGAAAATACTTGGCTGCCAAGGCTGCAAATCCTGAGAAGTTTCAAACTGCTGATCCTTCAAGATCAGTAGTTAGAACTTCTGGTGTATCTAGAAGAACTGCTACTCAGAAGAAGAAGGCAGAGGACAATGTCAAAACTGACTTCAAAATGGTACTACTTGAAGGAAGCTCAGTAGTCCATTCAGATTTTGACATTGAGGAGAAACCTCTGTTAACACAATTCAGGGATCCTTCCACTTTTGCTTATCAAATACAAAAGACCATCAAAGAAAAGCTGCATACCAAAGTAGTGACTGAACACCATCTCCCAACTGTTCAGATGCCTGATATGCAACAACAACAAGGAAGAGAATCCCACCTGAGGCTATCTGAAACTGAAGACATCCAGCACTCAGGACCATCAACCCAAGGGACAAGTCTGGTTCCCTATTCTTCTGACTTTAACAAGTCAAAGATCCCTATCATCAGATGGTCACTTACTGATAACAACTCAGTACTGTTGACAAGAAGAGACCTCTCAAGCAGGGCTTACAAGAAGATCAGTGATCTGAAGAAACTGTCAACACAAGACCTGCTCACAATTCAACATCTAGAACCACAGAGAGGATCTCTATCTGATGGTCAGTTCAACCAGCTCAAGAACACCATGTACAAAGAGATATGGAAGATTGTTCAAGACAGAAGAAACACATAAGGAATTAGTAAGGTTTTGGCTTCATCAATCCAGGGGGAGATTGTTAGGACAAAGAGGATTGGTGAAACCACTTTTGTAAACCTTAGTCTAATTCACTTCTGTCATTTTGGCTAAGTATAGAAGTACTGAAGAGAAGACAAGAAACTGCTGATTAGAAGATATGAGAAGTGCTGAAGAAGCAGAAGTTCTGAAGTCCAAACCAGACAAGTTCACTTCAGAAGTACTGAAGACAAAACTACTCTTCAGTAGTTTGTCCTTCATCAGCATTTAGCATCAGATATTTCCCACCGCCTTTTGCATCAGTAGTTTGTTGTTTATTATTACTTTTAGCTGTATTTGTTTCTTTCAATGTTGCAACTTGTGCAACTTGTTTCTGTTGTTTCTGTACTTGCTTATTGGGCAAGATACATGCATGTAAACGTCTATAAATAGGAGGCTTCAACCTTCTATTTTAGACATTGATTTTAATAGAAAAATCCTTCAAACACTCTCATTGTTCTATTCCATTTCTGTATTTATTGTGAATCTTTCTAAGTATCTAATTCTCATTTACAGCTTAGATTCATAATAAATACTTTGTCATTTATTAGTTTCAAACATCAAGGGGGAGTTATAACTCTGCCTTTGTGTAAAAAGTGTTGCTTTAACTTATAACATTCCGCTGTGCTTATAATCTGATTTACAAGGACTTGCTAAACACTTAAGTGTCAAGATAGCAAGTTCTTACTTAGCAAAAAGAGCAAACTGATCCAACAATTGGTATCAGAGCCTCTGGCCTTCTGTGTTACTTAAATGCCTATTCCTTCAAATAATACGACAGATATGTCTCTAGAAACAATTAGATGGATATATTACTGATATGATGATGCATCTCATTTGCAATGCTACCTCTGATAATATTGCAGAGATTAGTACCTTGATGCAGGGAAGGGGTGTTGGTGAACTCTTGTATTGATTATCGTAAATCTGATGCTGGTTCTCGATGGTCAAATGGTTCTAGGGTTTTTTTATAGTGATGCAGGTAAAAATTGGGGATGACACTTGTATAACAAGTCTGGTCAATATAAAAGCTAATATAACTATGGATCGAAGATTGGGCCTCATATATTTGAATCATCATTAATGCACAGTCTAATAGCACATTAGGATCTGGCCCGGGCACTATCCCGGGACCGACTCATTGATCTGGACCGATACCTATTTACTTTGGACAACACAATGGATTAGGAACAATTTTTACTGGATTTGGGCCAAATATTTTGGACTGCAAGCTGATCTTTCTAATACATGTCAGCATGTTTAGTCTTGGGTATCGGATTCTGGAACGATAGAATACATGACATCTGATCGAAGCAATATTTTTTATAAGGTTCCTTATACTAGGACTGAGCAGGTCATTGTTGGTGATGGTACACCTCTCACTATTACTCATGTTGGTTATGCTTTGCTTTGATTATCCACTAGCACCTTATTTCTTAGACAGCTTTTAGTAGTTCATGGCCTAGCCAAGAACTTACTATCGATCACTCAGCCTGTTATTGACCACCCTATTGTTATCATTGTCTCTCTTTATGGTGTATCGTTTATACCCTTACGGGATAGGTCCTCCACCACATGCGACCTAGTCCCCGGCAGATTTACTCACTGGCAGCTACGTTCTCTATTTCTCGTGAGACAAGGCAATCTAGATTAGGGCATCCTTTGGATCCCACGTTGTTTAGACTTTATTTGCCTTTGAAAAATAAAATTTCACATAAGCCATGTAATTCTTGTAGTTTATCTAAAGCTTGTGGTTTACCTTTTGACTCCATTCTTTCACATTATGTTACACAGTGACATTTGGGATCCAACACTAGTTTTATCTCGTTCTGCTTATCTATATTTCATCACATTTGGGATCCAGTAACATGTTGTTCTCAAGCTATGGATCGGTCAGCCTAGCAAACCCCGGTTCAACCGGTCAAACCGGACGGTCCGATCTGGCCTCCAAAACCTTGCACCTAACATTGATCATATGAATTCTATAAATTTAAATATAAACACTGCTTAAAATAAAAAACAAATAGTAGCTCAGATGCGCACTTATGAGTTATAATCAAACCCCCCTAATATACAATAATCAAGCTAACTTACATTACTCATCACAAATGAATAAAACTTACAATAACCAGGTAAAAAAGTCAAACAAAAGTGAAGAAACAACGGGTATAACTTACCCGAGAAATTGGGTAAGTTTGGTTTGGTACTCGTGGCCGCTCAGGTTATAATCCTTCGCTCACACCGGTGACCAAATCCGAACCCTATGAGATGATAAAAGAGTGTAGTGTGTGTTGAATGTAAGAACACAAATACGTAAGTGGTTCGGTCTATATCGATCTACGTCCACTGTCAAAGGATATATCTTTTATTACTCGAAAGATACAAGGAAGATTATTAAAAGTATTCTAAGACTATCTCTCTCTTTGTGCTATTCTTGCATGTGATGTTCGACCCTTGTAAAGGAGAAGTGTTCTCCTATTTATAGGGAAAACATGGGCCAGCTATCATGGCTCATAGTTGAGGTGATAATCTTGGACCCAAGTCCCAGGCCCAAGCTGTCTTCGGCCCATGTAATGGGTGGGTAGCTTGTGGTAATTAATGCTGATGTGAGAGAATGTATGTTCTGCCCTACTGGAAGTCCATGTGGCGCAACGTGATTGGGCGCTGGTGGCGATGGGGGAAGCATGGAAGCAGTCATGTCACTGTTCCTTGTCAGGGGTTGTTGGACCACCCCTGACACGTGTTGGTCTCTGGTTGGCGCAGAACCTACTGAGCATCTGACCGGATCCTCTTCATTCTTGATCTTCCGTACATCCTCGTACCAAAAGTTGATCTTAGTCGAATATTCTGCGTGTATGTCCACGCGCGGAGATTCTTTTGTGATGGTGACGTCACCTAGCTGATGTGCTCCTACGCATGAGCTTGTTAGCATGCGCAGGTTTAGTTTCGCGGACATCGGGGGATTGATGTTGTAAGTGTATTATTCATGTATGTCCCTAGCTAGTGATCTAGTACTGAATATCAAAGGTTAAGATAATCAGAAAAACGACCAAGACTTTAGTTTGAAGATACATTCGACCTGTCGGATGGTCGAATGTAGTTTGTCTGGTCGAATGTAAATTGAATGAAGAAGAAGGCTTCATTCGAACCCTTAAAGGGTCGAATGAACACCACCTTCGACCATACAAAAGGGGCGAAGGTGGAAGTATATATAAAGGGAAAAGTTTGTTATTTTTAGAAAGAGTTATCATTTAAGCCTTTTCCCTAGAGTGTGTATGTGTGTTTTTCTCTGTATTAGGTCTAAGATTTCATTTGTAAACATCTTGATTTGATCTAATACAAAGATTAAAGTTATGGAAATTGCTTGGTGATTTGTTATCTGTTTTCATCACGATCGTTACGGTTTATTTCTGAATCATTTTGCACGATCGTTGGGGATTCCGCACCCTACGGTTGATATTCGTGAGATCACGTTTCGTTACGATCCTAAAACGAATTCTCAAGTGGTATCAGAGCATAGGCTCGATTTCACGATTGCAAATTGATCTGAATTGATGAAAACTGATTAGAATTCTGATTTAAAGATCAAAACCCAAGAAATTTTGAAGCTTTTCATAAAAACATGGTTTTTGATTAAATTGGAGTTGAATTTGATGTTGTTTTCAAAAATCCTTTCACAAATGCTTGTCTAAATTCAAATCCGCATAAAACCTATCAAATTTCATTATATTTGGTGAAAATTTTGTCTAAAATAGATCAGATTCGTGTTCTTGAGGTTGAAGATGATGAACAGACCTGAAACGGTCGAATGTGAGATTTGAGGGTCGAACGTAGCATTTTTTGGTCGAACGTGGAGTGTTAATTGGTCGAACCTAGAGTTTATCAGTGTGATTTTGTTCATTCGACCATTTTGGTTTCATTCGACCAAATGGACGGTCGAAAGAGGATTTTCAAACGGTCGAACGTGGGTTTAAACGGTCGAAAGCGATTTGAGTCTGTTATTTTCTACATTCGTATCTTCTTAAACGGTCGAACGTGAACATTTGTGCACCTTCGCCCATTCGTAATATACAAACGTAGAATCTGATTTTCAAAGATTTTCATTTTTAAGGTCGAACCAAGACTGAGACACATTCGACCCTTGTAAAAGGTCGAATAAGACTGGATACTTCCACATTCGAACCTACGAATATTCGGATAACATTTTTCAAATTTTTGAAATAATTTTTGTTGAAAAATGATGAATTACTTGGCTATGTCTAGAACTGATGATCAGATAAAAGCTGCAATGCAACAAAAGCTAACATGGGAACAAGTTGTTGCATCTAAGATTCAACAATCTGTTACACGACCAGCTGTGCAACCAACTGATAAAATGGTCAATGTGAATGAGTGTGTTAATAGAGAAAGTGTTAAAAGTAATGTTGTGTATCTTGTCAAACAAGTGGGGAATGATGATTCAAGTGAATTGTCAGAGAGTGATTTGAGTTCTGATACGAGTTTAGAAAAGAGTGAATCAAGAGGAAGTGATACATCAAATGTTGATGGCAATTCTGAGAATGGTAATAATGCAGATGATGAGGTAACTTTAAAATCTGAATGTGCTAACTGTTCTGAGTGTGTCAAATTAAAAATGAAGTGCTGAAACTTCTTGAGGACAAACAGAACTTAACAAATAAACTTGAAAGATTTCAAACTGAAAATAAAATTTTGGCAAATAATGAAGGACATTTTTTGAATAAAATTGAATCTTTTAAGAAAGAGATTTCAGAACTTCATAATATCATTTCAAAGAATAATTCCACATCAGAGTTGGAAATCATAACACCTTGTGTTGTTGATTCTAATTCTGAGGTGAAATCAAAACTTGAAGTAAAAAATGAAAATGTGGTTGTCACTTCAGAAACTGAATCTGAAGAAAAATCCATATTCAAGTTTCCTGAAGGAATTGAAGGATCCTATATGTTGGTAGGACAGGACAAATTGATTTTCAATAAAGATTTTCCAATTGATAATATCGAACAATCGTTACTTAAATGTATCTTTGTCGATAATAATGATTTGATAAATCAATTTAGAAATCGATTTGATCATTTACATTTTGAACTCAGTCCTAGCCAACATGAGAATGAAAAGGATCAGCCTGGGAACAAGAAGAAAAATTCTAGGGCAAAAGGACCAAAACCAAACAAATCGAAAGGTAATGATCAGATGAAAAATTCTCATCAAAAGAATTCAAGAAATTTTTCATCTAGATCATATGATTCTTATGATTATTCATATACTTCTCGATTTGATGGTTATTGGAGAAACAACTCACCACAGTATTCTCATGAATATGTTGAATGGAGAAACTGTTTTGAATGTGGTGAAGTTGGTCATATTGCTGCTTATTGTCCCTACTGGTATTGGGATGAAGGGTATGCATTTGATTTTGTGGAATATAGGTCTTGTTATAACTACGGAGAGTGTGGGCATTTAGTTGCTTCTTGTCCGTATGTTAAACAGAAAAAGACCGAAGTGAAATTTGCTAAAAATTCAGGCAATGTCAAAAAGTCTGTATCCCTAAAATCAATCAAGAAACAAAAGGGGAAACAGGTTATGTATGACAATCGTAACAAGATTGCCTTGAACAAAAAGGTAGATAGTGAACGGGTTGCTAAGGTAAGGGGGAGTTCTAAGGCTAAGCCTAAGACTAACTCTAAACCTGGACCTTTATCAGTTAAGTCTGAGAAGGTTCCAAACAAAGTTCAGAAGCAGGTGTCAAACATGAAACCTGAAAAATCAACAATAAAAACAATTTCAACAAAGTCTAAAATAAACTCTGAACGTGTTTGGAAACCTAAATCACTTTCTAAATCAATAGCAATTTCTACTTCAAATCAATCCATTGAAAAACCAATTGATTTTTCAAAAGGAGAATAGATTGATGTTCCGAGGATTGATGACCTTGGACGACCCATCATTGTGAAGGGATGGGTGCCTCTCTCGTGCTAATTGTTTAACAAGTGTGCAGGTTGTTCCAGACAGACCTATTAGTTATCTTTTGATAGTTGATAGTGGAAGATCTGTATACAAGCTATTTATTGGAAAGGTAAAGGTCAAAAGGAAGTTATAGTGAAAAAGGAAAACATGATTTAAACGGAGAGGAGAGTGTTTGTCTTCTGTTTCCTACCTGTGAAGTCGGAAAAAGTTGCAATTTCATGCAATTGCTCTCAGGTGATGGATTTCTATAACAGAAGCGACATTACAATTTATTCTAAACTCTTTTATCTTTGTGAATGGATTTACTAATTGACAGAACAAAGTGAGTCAAGTAATCTGCGTGGGAAAATGGTTTTTGAAACTCAATGAGTAAACCTCATCGGATATCATTTTATTTTGTTTTTCTTCAAAAGTTTAAAAATCCAAAAATATGCTTATTTTTAGATTTTTATGGGGAGAAAATTTCAGAAAAATCAAAATTAAAAAATAAAAAAAAATAGAAAATCAAAAATGAGTTTTCCTGGAGAAAAAGAGGAGATGATAGTACATCAGTGGACTGACAGTTTACTCTGAAAACAAAATGAATTGATAAACATTGAGTAGCCACTACAATTATATATTGGTAGGCTTGAAATCAAAGTTTAAAGTTCAGCATGGTGATATAAACATAAAAACATTAACTAATAATCATGTGGATCAACGTCTCGTTGACATATGGTCTTAGTACCGAAATTTCGTTTGATAGATTGCCAAAATCGGAGGTTTCGGGTCGTTATATTGAAAGTTATCTGGGGATAGCCTAACTGATCTTTTGTCGTATTGATTTACGGACCTAGATCAGTAAGGGTATCTTAATAAAAGATCTTTAATGACAAATCCTTAAGTTACCGAATGAGGAACTTAACATGTGTGATGATAATCAAAGATTATCTAATGCATCGTATCAATACTATGATGAAAATCATGTATGATATTAGTCCTCACCCTGGTTGAGTGCATAAGTCGCTTTGAAGCATTAATTTGCTGACCTGTCACCGTTGTGCCTCGTACCTTGTAACTAACGGATAACTACAATATAATCACGCGTTACGATGAAACTTTGTGCAATTCTTGATACGGGAATGTGTCGCGTGTGCGGGGACTATAGATTGTTCAGTATCTAATATTACCACAATGTATCTGAAGTGCTTAACAATGAATGATGATTTCAGATTTAAGTGGACAAACATACTGGTAATGGTTGTTGGATGCTCAATGTTAAAAAGCACAAAATTGATCAAAAAGAGTTTTGACTGACTGTTTCAATACTGATATGATCCTCTTACCAGAAGATTCACAAAAATATGTTCAGTTTACTTTTATGAAATCTATTTGAAAATTTAAAAAGATTTTTGGTGTGTTTTAGCATAAACTTTGAAAAATCAAAATGTTTTGTTTCAATTTTTATTTTCGATAACCGATGATGGGATACTTAATGTGAATGCTCAGATATATAAAAGTTGAAAAAGACTATAGATTTTCAAGTTTCTGGTGCATATTAAAAAAATGTTTTATAGTTCAGGGGGAGAACTATTGAGGGTCAAAAGGAAAGTGAAGAGTACTTCCGAGATTTTTGTTGTGTCTAACGCTGGTTGTAGTTTGTGCAGTTTTTAGTAAATTTTTCTGCAGAATCAAACACAACAAGTGCACTACTCAAGATTCATCGACAAAGTGTGTAACTGGACAAGACCCAAACCTGAACATCAAGATCACCAGAACAACAGAAACCAGTCAGAGTTGGTTAAAGAAAAGACTAAACATCGAAGAATTCAAGATTTGATGTCTGTCTTCATCTCTGGACCAACAAAAGACAAAGCCAAGATTTCTTGAGTCTGTCTAAGATTTCAAAGCTTACTGCAGAAATAGACAAGAACCTCGACACGAACGTGAATGAAAATGGAAAGTTTTCAATTCGTTCAAGATGATGATTGCAAGACTTGAAGAATTGATAGCTTTCTGATTTGGTACATCACTAGCTAGGTCCAAGGGGGAGATTGTAAATGCATTGTTCATGTATGTCCCTAGCTAGTGATCCAGTACTGAATGTCGAAGGTTCAGATAATCAGAAAAACGACCAAGACTTTAGTTTGAAGATACATTCGACCTGTCGGATGGTCGAATGTAGTTTGTCTGGTCGAATGTAAATTGAATGAAGAAGAAGGCTTCATTCGAACCCTTAAAGGGTCGAATGAACACCACCTTCGACCATACAAAAGGGGCGAAGGTGGAAGTATATATAAAGGGAAAAGTTTGTTATTTTTAGAAAGAGTTATCATTTGAGCCTTTTCCCTAGAGTGTGTATGTGTGTTTTTCTCTGTATTAGGTCTAAGATTTCATTTGTAAACATCTTGATTTGATCTAATACAAAGATTAAAGTTACAGAAATTGCTCGGTGATTTGTTATCTGTTTTCATCACGATCGTTACGGTTTATTTCTAAATCATTTTGCACGATCGTTGGGGATTCTGATTTCAAATTCATCAATTTTATTCTCAATTCTGATTTGGTACATCACTAGCTAGGTCCAAGGGGGAGAAAATTTCAGAAAAATCAAAATTAAAAAATAAAAAAAAAATTAGAAAATCAAAAATGAGTTTTCCTGGAGAAAAAGAGGAGATGATAGTACATCAGTGGACTGTCAGTTTACTCTGAAAACAAAATGAATTGATAAACATTGAGTAGCCACTACAATTATATATTGGTAGGCTTGAAATCAAAGTTTAAAGTTCAGCATGGTGATATAAACATAAAAACATTAACTGATAATCATGTGGATCAACGACCGTTGACATATGGTCTTAGTACCGAAATTTCGTTTGATAGATTGCCAAAATCGGAGGTTTCGGGTCGTTATATTGAAAGTTATCTGGGGATAGCCTAACTGATCTTTTGTCGTATTGATTTACGGACCTAGATCAGTAAGGGTATCTTAATAAAAGATCTTTAATGACAAATCCTTAAGTTACCGAATGAGGAACTTAACATGTGTGATGATAATCAAAGATTATCTAATGCATTGTATCAATACTATGATGAAAATCATGTATGTTATTAGTCCTCACCCTGGTTGAGTGCATAAGTCGCTTTGAAGCATTAATTTGCTGACCTGTCACCGCTGTGTCTCGTACCTTGTAACTAACGAATAACTACAATATAATCACGCATTACGATGAAACTTTGTGCAATTCTTGATACCGGAATGTGCCGTGTGTGCGGGGACTATAGATTGTTCAGTATCTAATATTACCATAATGTATCTGAAGTGCTGAACAATGAATGATGATTTCAGGTTTAAGTGGACAAACATACTGGTAATGGTTGTAGGATGCTCAATGTTAAAAAGCAGAAAATTGATCAAAAAGAGTTTTGACTGACTGTTTCAATACTGATATGATCCTCTTACCAGAAGATTCACAAAAATATGTTCAGTTTACTTTTATGAAATCTATTTGAAAATATAAAAAGATTTTTGGTGTGTTTTAGCATAAACTTTGAAAAATCAAAATGTTTTGTTTCAATTTTATTTTCGATAACCGATGATGGGATACTTAATGTGAATCCTCAGATACATAAAAGTTGAAAAAGACTACAGATTTTCAAGTTTCTGGTGCATATTAAAAAAAATGTTTTATAGTTCAGGGGAGAACTATTGAGGGTCAAAAGGAAAGTGAAGAGTACTTCCGAGATTTTTGTTGTGTCTAACGCTGGTTGTAGTTTGTGCAGTTTTTAGTAAATTTTTCTGCAGAATCAAACACAACAAGTGCACTACTCAAGATTCATCGACAAAGTGTGTAACTGGACAAGACCCAAACCTGAACATCAAGATCACCAGAACAACAGAAACCAGTCAGAGTTTGTTAAAGAAAAGACTAAAGATCGAAGAATTCAAGATTTGATGTCAGTCTTCATCTCTGGACCAACAAAAGACAAAGCCAAGATTTTTTGAGTCTGTCTAAGATTTCAAAGCTTACTGCAGAAATAGACAAGAACCTCGACACGAACGTGAATGAAAATGGAAAGTTTTCAATTCGTTCAAGATGATGATTGCAAGACTTGAAGAATTGATAGCTTTCTGATTTGGTACATCACTAGCTAGGTCCAAGGGGGAGATTGTAAATGCATTGTTCATGTATGTCCCTAGCTAGTGATCCAGTACTGAATGTCGAAGGTTCAGATAATCAGAAAAACGACCAAGACTTTAGTTTGAAGATACATTCGACCTGTCGGATGGTCGAATGTAGTTTGTCTGGTCGAATGTAAATTGAATGAAGAAGAAGGCTTCATTCGAACCCTTAAAGGGTCGAATGAACACCACCTTCGACCATACAAAAGGGGCGAAGGTGGAAGTATATATAAAAGGGAAAAGTTTGTTATTTTTTGAAAGAGTTATCATTTGAGCCTTTTCCCTAGAGTGTGTATGTGTGTTTTTCTCTGTATTAGGTCTAAGATTTCATTTGTAAACATCTTGATTTGATCTAATACAAAGATTAAAGTTATGTAAATTGCTCGGTGATTTGTTATTTGTTTTCATCACGATCGTTACGGTTTATTTCTGAATCATTTTGCACGATCGTTGGGGATTCCGCACCCTACAGTTGATATTCGTGAGATCACGTTTCGTTACGATCCTAAAACGAATTCTTAGATGTCCTTGGTGGTGTGAAGTTACTTTCCGCGGATTGGAGCTCCGTGGACTCCTTGTAGGTGGTGCATTTTATGGGATAGGGTTGCTATCCGCGCTAGGATTAGGTACCCTATCCTTTCAAAAAGTATAATCTGTAAGAGATAATGCATCTTTGACGACATCTTCAAGTCTTAAGAAACCCTAACATAAAATACAATATAATCAAATGATTGCACAGAAAAGAACGTCGTAACATCGAAACTTGAAACCAACAAATCTTAATAGGAATATGAACTTAATCTTTATAAACCATAAAATAGTATACAACATCAGTAAAAGCCCAAATAAAAAAGAGAAGCTTATAAACACGATTCTAACTAAAACCAAGATCCTCGAACTGAAAACCAACAAATCTGAATCAGAACATGAACTTAATCTTTATAAACCTTAAAATAAAATACAACATCGGTATAAACCTAAACCCTGATAAAAAAAACAACTTATTATAAATTTATTCGAACTCAAAACCAACACAAGATTCATAAAAAAAAAATAACATAAGAATAATAAAAAAAACCCTAGATCTGTAAACATATAAACGATAAAAAAATCGCAATCAAAAGAAAGATGAAAGCAAATTGTTACATGAAAGATTCACACTGGAAAAGGATACTTGAATCAAAGATTTGCATGCAATGAGAAGAAGATAGCCGCCATGCAAGGATCTTTGGAGAATAGGGAGGTTTTGGATTTTAGGGTTTGAGTTATAGTGGTGTGCATAAGAAGAAAATTTTACATAGATGCAATTGTAGGGTTTGTGATTTTAAGGATTGTAAGAACTTGCAAAGAATAAGATAGGAAAAATTGAATAACAACGAATAGGTTAGCAGACTGATGAGTGAGGAGTTTAGGAGACGAAGAAAAACATAGGTTTACATATGCCAGGGTCGAGCAATGGTATAAGGGTCATAGTTGGAGCCCCGCGACCCATATGGATGAGTTGGAGGTTGTTGTAGACACACTAGATAGAGGTCACCTAAACCCTAGTTACTCTTTTATTATATAGGTAGAGGTAGATGATTGTACAAATTGCGCACCAACTTATTATTACATGTTTAATACTTAGCATTATATGAAGCAGCAATGAACTGGGGGAATGGCATGATATAACACCACTTTAGATGGTTCTCATATCATGATACGTCATATGAATTCATCACTCAAGAAGGTGGTTTTGGTATAATCGTTTTATATTTAGCGTTATTTATTATTAGCAACTTATTGTAAATTTTAAGATACACCAACGCAAGGATGGGTGCCTCATAATACGCCCGCATTAGATTTAGATACTTGCAGATTTGGCAACGAGCCACATCAATACCTATGAGGAATCGTTAATGGACGCTCACGCACCAGTGACAATTAGCTAGAAGGTGACACTTAGCCGATAACAAGCGCAACGAGCAAGCCTCCCGCACCCGAGTGACAAATAGCCTAGAAGGTGACACTTAGCCGACAACAACCGTGCCAAGCAAACTTCTCGTGCGTCGGTCGAGTTAGCCTAGAACGTGAAACCTAGCTGGTAAATAAGCACGACGAGCATCCTCATGTGCGTCGGTGACACTTAGCTGGTAACAAGAGTAATGAGCAACCTCTCACACATCGAAACAAGAAGATGAAACACTCGAGTCATTAGTCCACCGAGAAGACAAAAAGCTTTCAATCTTCATTTCTAACCACTCCTAATCAGTCTAGTGCTACACCCAACGCTTGTGCGTGGGAACAACACTAGACTATGGGGACTTGAAGAGGTATGGTGCTTCACCTGACATACCAAGTTTGTCATTTTATCTATATATATTAATATTCCAAAGGCTTATATCCTACATGGCACTCAAAGAGGCCATTCTCTCCTTTAAGAGTGCCATGTAGGATCCCATGTGGCACATATGTGGACCAATTAAAAAAAAAGCCATTGAGTTATTTTAGGAAAAGAAAAGAATTTAAAAACAAAATTATTTTTTTTTCTCATGTTTCCTCCCATAACTTTTAAACGTTAATATCTTTTATATACGAGATTTTTTTTTTAAAAAAAATTACACCAAATTAACGAGCGTTTTATTATCTTTCCAACGAGTACCATCTATACATATAATAAACCAAAGTCATTTTAATGACATGGCACTCAAAGAGTCATTCTCTTCTTTGAATGTGCCATGTGTCATTCTATGTGGCATTGAGATATTTTAGGAAAAAAATAATTTAAAAACAAAATTGGATTTTTCACCCTCATGTTTCCTCCCATAATTTTTAAACGTTAATATCTTTAATATACGAGATTTTTTAAATAAAAAAATTACACCAAATTAACGAGCGTTTTATTATCTTTCCAACGAGTACCATAGTGCTATATAAAAAACGGAAAAAGTTTTTTGTGGAGTTTTGTTCATACAGAAAAAAAAACACAAAGTGTTCAGGTAAATCATTAATCATGTATAGACAACTAATTATTTTTAAATCAGTAAATATGAATTTTTTTTCTACTAGAGCTGAATAGGTTAATAGAGTTATACGTTGTTTTAAGTTAGGTATCAGTATTAGTATGTTAGAGTTGTACATTTGTTTAGTCTTTAGGATAGGTGTTAATATTAGAGTTATACTAAAGTTCTACATTCTTTTAGGTTAAGTATTAGCATTGGAGTTGTACATTGTTAATTTGTTTTAGGTTAGATATTAATATTAGAGTTATACATTAGTCTATTATATATGAAAATTGATGTATCATACTAAATTTCTCAACCCGGGACGCTCCCGGGGTATAATCTAGTAGTGCTATATAAAAACAGAGAAAAAGACGATTATTTTTTGTGGGGTTTTGTTTTCAAATATATTTTTCTCTACTAATAAATCACTACTTAGGGTTTTATATATTTGAATAAGGAACGATAAACATAACTTCATAGCCAGAGATTCGTTTTTTTTATATTTGAATATGATAACTTATGGCAGAGATTTGTTCAAAATAATAATAATAATATTCATTAATCATGTATTAACAAACCATTAATTATGTTGTCATATTAGATATTTCAACCACGGGACGCTCTGGTGCTTCACCTGACATACCAAGTTTATCATTTTGTTAGTTACTATATTATTTACTAATATTGAGGTGTGAAGATAACCCTCTAACTGGGCTTGGTGCCAATAGGCTTTGTGCCCATTTGGTTAGGGGTCCATGATGGTGGCCCATAAGAGCCCTATTTAAGAGGTCTTCACCTCTCATTTAGAGCACACACTAGATAACATATGGTAGCCACCACTATTTTTTGTGTTTGTATGTTGGAGTTGCTTGCAACTACCTAGCAGTCACCTCCACTCCTCACTTTCTCTTCCTTCTTTGCAGAAAATGAACTCAATCGGAGAAGAAGAACAAGGTGTTGTTCTCCTGTAGAAGACCGTAGAGGCACACATCGTGCTCCCGTTTCGGTCTATGTTTCCTCAGCATCATATATCATATGATATGTTACTTTTGCTCATTGTATGATAACAGTTTTGAATCACTTGATTATCCTTACCATTGTAAATGATGTCATTAAAGCATTAACCATTGCAAATTAGTATGTCAATTGCGTTGGAATAAAAATGGTGTATCACATGACCAGTGTAAAGCTGTTTAAAAAGAGAAAATAACTTTATTAGAGACCTATCTACTTCTCTAATTCTCTTAATATCTTGCGTTGAAGCAAATCAACAACATTTTGTATCAATATAATTAGTGTAAGTAGCATGTTCAAAGGTATAAACCTAGTTCAATATAAGCAACATATTGAGCTATTTAAACAACCACCTCATCTCCTATTACAGCTCATTTAGACGCCACTTTTAGACAATATCATTTTCTTTTTTTTTTTTTTTTTTTTTTCTTATACATCTAAAGCTGATATATTTTATAAAACTTAAGTAGGTCGTTTTAGACAATATCAGTTTGTTTTTTTGTTTTTTTCTTATACATCTAAAGCTGAGATATTTTATATAACTTCAAGTATGTCGTTGCGACGTACATATTTTAATATACGCCTTGATATAATTTTACTTAAAACCGAGTTGTGGATACTAATGTATAAGTGATCAAAGCACAAACGTCATCATTATCATCATACTCAGTTAATCCCACCTATAGCAAAGCTAAGGTAGGGTCTGAGGAGGGTAAGATGTAGACAGTTTTACCTCTATCCCTAAGAATAGAGAGGTTGCTTCCGGTAAGACCCCCAGCTCGATGTGGTTTGGTATCAAGCCTTGAACATAAGGCACGGAACACTTAGCAATCAGGACAAACCTGATCGGTGCATGTACTCCTTTGTCTTTTAGCTATCCACGCCACCACATGATGCATGATTAACCATCCGTCGTTTTTAACGTTATTTTCATGAAATTAGTAAAATAACGTTAAAACTAGTGCAACTTTACTTTTGCCCCCCAAGGGCCACACATATATACATTATATGCGCACACCGTAAGTGGGGCGTAATAAAAGCTTAGATATTTCATTATTTTTGTAATATAGTATAATGTTTTTAAAGAATTCATAATATATTGTTGTGACGTGCATATATTTATTGACGATTAGATAACTATTTTACTCGACGGGGTCTAAAAATAGTTGATGTTTTCTTTACTATGAGGAATCGAACCAATACAGTCGTTTTTATAATTCTCTCGGCGTGGCAGTATAAATTAATTTTTGACAATGGAGTTGTATTCGTAATATAGTGCCGGTACCATAAGATAATGTGACTATGTGAGTGCCGGAACGGTAACGGTACCGTGACGAACCGATACATGCCGAACAACATTAGTACTGTAACACCCCAACCGATGGCGGAATCATCGAGGTGCCACGTAGTGACGATTGTTCAAAAGCACATGGTACTAAAATGTAAATATTATTGAATAAACCAGAATTGTCTTACATGGAAATGGAAATTACATTGTCTAAATGAAATGTAAATATTGAAATAACTGAATTGAAATAAAACACTATATGTCTCTTGCTAAAGCACTAGATCAAACTGCACCTGAAACATGTACAAAAATAGGTTTGGTCAACATATGAAATGTTGGTGAGCATTCCTAGATTTGATATATATAGTAAGTTAAAAAGAAATACAATTCAAGTGCAAGCTACAGTGCAAATATGTAAACTATGTATCATACAAATGAGCGAAATCAACCCTGTGACTGTATAATGTACTGTATGAACTGTAGTGTACTTATCCAATAAATGGATAAAAGCTTAACACTGGCCACGGATTCTCCGATGAAAAAGGGGGAGAATCAATCTAGGCGGGTTGTCAATCCAAATAGCGCTATCCAATGTTAAGGTCGGCTTGTACCATGTTAATGATTTCACTAAGTACAAATGTAATCCACATGTATTGTCTAAGCATAAAGCACGTTGTAAGCAATGCACATAGTACTAGAATTGTATTGTAAAAATGTAAACTTGTATTTGAAATTGTAATAGTGTACATGTAACACCCCAAAAATGTATAAAAGCAAAAAGGGGTAGGAATACTCACAGTTCACGTAATAACTTGAAATTGGACTTGGACAACGAAATATGAATTGAGATTACTCCCAAATGATCAACCTAAAGCATTCGATAATGTGTAAGGGAAATTACTCTAGGATATATGTATTTCTAGGGCTTCGAATTGGGGATGATTACTCGTTTGATTAACATATTAAAAATATTCGCCAATTGAGAGAAATTTAGTAAATAAATAACCAAAAATCTTTTTATGAAATTTAAATCTAAGATGGTCACAATAATATGTTTAAAGTATAAAAATAATTTTTATAAAATTATTTTCTTTAAAACAGAATATTAATTCTATTTATAACAAATTGTCAAAAGTTAACTTTAATATTTAAAAATATTAAAATTAAAGAATTATAAGTTTAAAATTCATATTTCTGTTCTAAATGAATAGAAATAATTTATGTAAAATTTTGGTACAAAAATATTGTAAAATGAATTTATTATGAATTATTTATGTTTAAAAACTAACAAAAATTAATTAAAAATATAAAATAAATGATTTTTCAGAAATAAAAATCATTTCTGAAAAGTTTAAAGTTATAACAACTCAGGATAATTTTTGTGGAAATTAATAAGATCGTTTTGATATTTTTATAGATTTTTATAAATAAAATAGAATAAACTTGATTTATTTATTATATAAATTAAATAAATAAATTTCTGAAAACTAAAAATTGTAGTTTGAACATTTACATCAGATTAATATAAGATAATTTTTGTAGAATTTATAAAAGGGTTTTGGTATTTTAAAACGATTTTTAAAAGAATTAAGAAATATAAGTATAATATAACAACACACAAAAAAAAAATGCTCATGGAGGGAGTCGAACCTTGGCCCTTGGCCGGTTCAGAGTTTATCCCACAACGTGTTACCAACTGATCTGTGTGATCAGTTGGTGTTAAAGCTCGTTTTGAAATATTTATAAATGGTCACGAAATAGTTGTCTTCCCCAATTCAATTGATAAGAACCCTAGTTTTTGCAATCAAACGATTTAGTCAACTTGAGCCCGATTAAAGATGGGGCTTTTGTTGTTTGATATCCGACCAACAAAACCCATAAAAAAAATGGAACTCACAGTGTTTGATTGATGATAATTGACGGGTCAAGGAAAAAGTCAAACCACGAACTTGAATATCAAAATCAGAGTGTATTAGAGAGAATGAGAGGTTAAGGGAGATGAGTGAGCGAGTTGTTAAGCTGTTCCAAGGCTCAATTTATAGTGGGGATCAATGGGTTGGGTTAATTGGTAAGTTTGACCACGTTTTAAAGTCATACGCGTATGGTTTAAAAATTGGTCAATGATTTGTTATAATTATCGCGTAATCAAAGATGAAAGAGGCCGGAAATCACGAACTTAAGTCAAACCTTGATTATTGTATGTTTATGAATGGTCAAAAAAAGAAAAAAAAGAAAAGAAGGAAGAAAAAAAAAAATAATAATATATCATATCTGCTGTGTCGCGTAACAGCTCAAAGGGAAGAAGAAGAAGGCGCGAATCAGAGTTTTTATATAATTTAAGTTGGAATATGAACAGATGTGATGCATGGCTCAACTGGTGTGTGGTGTGTTGTGTGTTTGGGGTCTGCCCGGGTTCGAGTCCCGTAAGCAGCAACCTTTTTTTTTTATTTAACAGGTAAGGGAAGGGAAGGAGTGGAGATGGGCTTGGTCTGATGGGCCGGACCTGGGCTGTGGTTATGGGCTCCAAAGTAAGGAAAAAGGGTATAGATTTGGGTTGTGTTGGGTTTGGTTTTAAGAAAAAAAAATGTATATAAAATCTGAATTTTTATTATTATTATTTTTATTATTATTATTATTATTATTATTATTAAATATATATATATATATATATATATATATATATATAATGAAAGAGTGACGGATGTCACAGCATCCCCTACTTTTAGAAACTTCGTCCCGAAGTTATTAGAAACATAGGGTTATGAATGCTTGGGTAAAAATCAAGATAACTGTGGTTTGGAAAAAAAATTCAAGTGATTTGGATATGAGGTTTGATATGTGTGAGTTAAGGATTAGGTTCGTCTCGAATAACAAGGAAAATAAGGTTCTAGTAATTCACTACTTCAAGTTTTAGGACTCCTAAAATAAATGCATGAGTTGATTGACTATAAAAAGACTAGATGAACTACCAAGTAACCAGAGTTTGTTCCTGGTCCGACTTCCAATCTCACTTTCAATGCATCATTAGTGCTTGTATACAGGGTGTACCGCAGCTAACCCACCACACCTTTGATACCTTGAAAACGTACTGGACGCCTTTCCAAAAACTCTAATAGAATTTCACACTACCCTAATGTACCTGTAGATTCATGATTACGTTCCGGACCGGAATCATCAATTTACCTTACATTAAAGTTTTGCGTCCTTCTATGACCCCACCGATTGTTGAGCAGGTTCGATAGCCTCCACCAGCCGTGGAGTAGGTTGTAGGGCCTCTCCCGACTGTTTGAAAAGGCATAGTGACCTCTACCAATCGTTGAGTATGTTTGATAGCCTCCACCAGTCGTGGAGCAGGTTGTAGGGCCTCTCCCGACTGTTGAAAAAGGCATGATGACCTCTATTAAGTGCAGCAATTATTATTCACATAGATTGCAAATTGATAGCATGTTTATGCAAGCAAGTTTGTAAGTACTACAACCATTAAGTGTAAGTGTTATCATGAATATTTAAATGTTTACGAGTACCATGAATAATTAGATGTTCAATGCGTAGTCAAATTAAGGGAAAAATCTAGTTTCATGTAATAACCAATGATGTTTTCTTAGAAAAGCATCTGTAAGATCAAGTATCAAGTCCAAACGTTCCAAACAAATGTAAGGTAGAGTCTTGTATGATAGATGTAATCAATATGATAAATTTCCAATCTGTGTTAATACATGATAGTATGCAAGGAAATTTCTAGATGTTGTATGCCTATGAGTATGACATAATTGGGTACAAAATAATAATAAGATCAAGAAAATGAAAACACGAGTATCATGAATAATTAAATGTACAGTGAATAATCAAGTTAAGAGGAAATCAAGTTTCACAAACAATGGTGTTTTGAAAAAAAATCCTGTAGAATCAAGTATCAGGTTTTTAGTAGTTAGATTAGCATGGGTAACTAGCTCATGTGTGAGAAGGTGAAGGACATGAATTTAGTTCTTGAGAGGATGATGAAAAATTTTTGAAGCAGAATCAAGGTTGTGAGCGATATTGAATGTGAAGATAGTTGATAAAGAGTTTATTTTATAGTAAGGAGATTATATAGCAGTGTAAATTTTGGGGTTTGGATCAAAGGTTATAATCAAGTGTATAAGAAAACATGATTGTGGTATATGCCAAATATTGTAAAAATTTGAACAAGTTGAAAATGAGTGAGTGTTGATGGAGAATCTAGAGACTAAATATTATTCCAAAAAAAAAAATAAATATTTTTAAAATTGGTTTTGTACATAAGGCAAAAGTTGTTAAATAGTACAAGCTAAGTAGGCTTTAAAACATTATATAGAAAATCGTTTGTTACGTCAATAAATAATCAATTGAATTTAAGTTCGAGGGCATCCTTTTTAAAAAAAAAATATTATGTACTTTGTAAAGTTACTAGGTAATACAACAAGTTTTAGAAACATTTAGTTTGTGCTAAGGTATGAGATTATAGTTTTTAAAATAAATAACATGTGGAGAAAAGAAATAATATGATTTGGGTAGGGTGTTGAATATTTAAAAAGTGGCTAAGAGGGTAAGGTGAAGTGTGATTGTGAAATCCATAGATGGTTATGAAAGTATGAACTCGTAAGCAATATATGAAAATCGTAAAATGCAAAATATTGTATATGAACCGAGAGAGTATTATTGAAAAAGTTTGCATAAAATGCTTGGAGTGCCCTTGTCTAGCTGTAAAGCCCAACAAGAACGTTGACTTTTCAAAGGAATTGAACCCAATGGTGATCAAAGAAGACGTGCTTTAGCCTATAAGTGGACACTCACTCCAGGAATCCCCAGGTAAGCATAACAGGTCCGTAAATGGATTTATGCGCTATGCTTGCCTATGCCAGAAAACCCAGTGTACAGGCGTCCACCCTTCCAGATTGCACGTGTCCTTATCACACTCATTAAAGTTCAACAACTTTGAAGGAACAAAAGTAAGAGTAGGCATTATGCCTAAGAGTGTCTTCATGAAAGGTACTGTCCCTGTTCCATGATGATGTAGACTTTCCACTCCCTGTAGGACACCATCTCTATGCACCATGATGAAGGATGAAAAGAATGGAGAGAGAGAAAAAGGGAAAGATAGAAGAAGGAAAGTAGAGGGAAATGAGGGTAAGGCAATTCAGAAAATATTATGCATGAAAGTTGAAGTTCGGTTATAGTCTAGGCCTATTTCATCTAGTAACCTAGTTCCCTATAACCATGGCTCTGATACCAATCTGTAACACCCCAACCGATGGCGGAATCATCGAGGTGCCACGTAGTGACGATTGTTCAAAAGCACATGGTACTAAAATGTAAATATTATTGAATAAACCAGAATTGTCTTACATGGAAATGGAAATTACATTGTCTAAATGAAATGTAAATATTGAAATAACTGAATTGAAATAAAACACTATATGTCTCTTGCTAAAGCACTAGATCAAACTGCACCTGAAACATGTACAAAAATAGGTTTGGTCAACATATGAAATGTTGGTGAGCATTCCTAGATTTGATATATATAGTAAGTTAAAAAGAAATACAATTCAAGTGCAAGCTACAGTGCAAATATGTAAACTATGTATCATACAAATGAGCGAAATCAACCCTGTGACTGTATAATGTACTGTATGAACTGTAGTGTACTTATCCAATAAATGGATAAAAGCTTAACACTGGCCACGGATTCTCCGATGAAAAAGGGGGAGAATCAATCTAGGCGGGTTGTCAATCCAAATAGCGCTATCCAATGTTAAGGTCGGCTTGTACCATGTTAATGATTTCACTAAGTACAAATGTAATCCACATGTATTGTCTAAGCATAAAGCACGTTGTAAGCAATGCACATAGTACTAGAATTGTATTGTAAAAATGTAAACTTGTATTTGAAATTGTAATAGTGTACATGTAACACCCCAAAAATGTATAAAAGCAAAAAGGGGTAGGAATACTCACAGTTCACGTAATAACTTGAAATTGGACTTGGACAACGAAATATGAATTGAGATTACTCCCAAATGATCAACCTAAAGCATTCGATAATGTGTAAGGGAAATTACTCTAGGATATATGTATTTCTAGGGCTTCGAATTGGGGATGATTACTCGTTTGATTAACATATTAAAAATATTCGCCAATTGAGAGAAATTTAGTAAATAAATAACCAAAAATCTTTTTATGAAATTTAAATCTAAGATGGTCACAATAATATGTTTAAAGTATAAAAATAATTTTTATAAAATTATTTTCTTTAAAACAGAATATTAATTCTATTTATAACAAATTGTCAAAAGTTAACTTTAATATTTAAAAATATTAAAATTAAAGAATTATAAGTTTAAAATTCATATTTCTGTTCTAAATGAATAGAAATAATTTATGTAAAATTTTGGTACAAAAATATTGTAAAATGAATTTATTATGAATTATTTATGTTTAAAACTAACAAAAATTAATTAAAAATATAAAATAAATGATTTTTCAGAAATAAAAATCATTTCTGAAAAGTTTAAAGTTATAACAACTCAGGATAATTTTTGTGGAAATTAATAAGATCGTTTTGATATTTTTATAGATTTTTATAAATAAAATAGAATAAACTTGATTTATTTATTATATAAATTAAATAAATAAATTTCTGAAAACTAAAAATTGTAGTTTGAACATTTACATCAGATTAATATAAGATAATTTTTGTAGAATTTATAAAAGGGTTTTGGTATTTTAAAACGATTTTTAAAAGAATTAAGAAATATAAGTATAATATAACAACACACAAAAAAAAAAATGCTCATGGAGGGAGTCGAACCTTGGCCCTTGGCCGGTTCAGAGTTTATCCCACAACGTGTTACCAACTGATCTGTGTGATCAGTTGGTGTTAAAGCTCGTTTTGAAATATTTATAAATGGTCACGAAATAGTTGTCTTCCCCAATTCAATTGATAAGAACCCTAGTTTTTGCAATCAAACGATTTAGTCAACTTGAGCCCGATTAAAGATGGGGCTTTTGTTGTTTGATATCCGACCAACAAAACCCATAAAAAAAATGGAACTCACAGTGTTTGATTGATGATAATTGACGGGTCAAGGAAAAAGTCAAACCACGAACTTGAATATCAAAATCAGAGTGTATTAGAGAGAATGAGAGGTTAAGGGAGATGAGTGAGCGAGTTGTTAAGCTGTTCCAAGGCTCAATTTATAGTGGGGATCAATGGGTTGGGTTAATTGGTAAGTTTGACCACGTTTTAAAGTCATACGCGTATGGTTTAAAAATTGGTCAATGATTTGTTATAATTATCGCGTAATCAAAGATGAAAGAGGCCGGAAATCACGAACTTAAGTCAAACCTTGATTATTGTATGTTTATGAATGGTCAAAAAAAGAAAAAAAAGAAAAGAAGGAAGAAAAAAAAAAAATAATAATATATCATATCTGCTGTGTCGCGTAACAGCTCAAAGGGAAGAAGAAGAAGGCGCGAATCAGAGTTTTTATATAATTTAAGTTGGAATATGAACAGATGTGATGCATGGCTCAACTGGTGTGTGGTGTGTTGTGTGTTTGGGGTCTGCCCGGGTTCGAGTCCCGTAAGCAGCAACCTTTTTTTTTTATTTAACAGGTAAGGGAAGGGAAGGAGTGGAGATGGGCTTGGTCTGATGGGCCGGACCTGGGCTGTGGTTATGGGCTCCAAAGTAAGGAAAAAGGGTATAGATTTGGGTTGTGTTGGGTTTGGTTTTAAGAAAAAAAAATGTATATAAAATCTGAATTTTTATTATTATTATTTTTATTATTATTATTATTATTATTATTATTAAATATATATATATATATATATATATATATAATGAAAGAGTGACGGATGTCACAAGTACCGGTACCGGTATTCATTTCTATGGCTTTCGATTAATGTAAAACACATGTCAATATCATGTCGAGCATATCTGTTTCCGGTTGATGCCGAATGTATGGTTGTTGTAAAGCTCTATTAATCCTACTGGTCATACAATATACATTTATTGGTGTGTATCACATATTTTAATAATTATTGGGCCTTTATGATTCGTTAGTGGGCTTGTAGTTTCAACTCTTCATATGGGTTAAGAGGCTAAGGTGTTGTTTGTTTTTTGCTCAGAAGCACTTCTGGCCTCTTTTGTCTGCACCATGCAGACAGGCGCAGATGTTTGGGGACTGCAGATTGTTTGTTTTTTGGAAGATATTTCACTCAAAAAGGTCTTCCTGACCTCTTCTTGGTGCAGACTTGTTCCAAAGTCTTCTAAGGTCTTCAAAGGTCTTCTCTACTTCTTTTCTCCTCACCCACCACCACCACCACGGTCCACCACCACCACGGTCCACCACCACCCACCACCATTGCCGCCACCCACCACCACCACCACGGTCCACGACCACCACCATGGTCCACCACCACCGCCACCCACCACCACCACCCACCACCACGGTCCACCACCGTCCACCACCACCATGGTCCACCACCGCCACCCACCACCACCCACCACCACCCACCACCACCATGGTCCACCACCGCCACCATCCACCACTGTCCACCACCACCGTCCACCACCACTACCACCACCACCACGGTCCACCACCACCACAAACCACGTTCCACCACCACCGTCCACCGTCCACCACCACCACGGTCCACCACCACCACCACCGTCCACCACCACTTACCACCGTCCACCACCACCACGGTCCACCACCACCGTCCACCACCACCGTCTACCACCAGACTGCTGTAAAAAATCAGTTTATTTAAATTTCAGTTTATTTCAGCAGCCTGCAGACATTAATAAACAAACAGTCTTCTTCTTGCAGACTGCAGACCTTTGGTCCACCTCTTCTCCTGCAGATGTCTGCAGATGTGGTCCGCAGACTGCAGACCTTTTCCTACAGAAAAAACAAACAACACCTAAAGCAACTCCATACGAAAATTGAAACTTTAAAAATACTAAAACACAGTCTTTCACGCCTCGAACCAAAGTACCTAATCATGTTGGCTCATCTGTGTTGGATGTCAGGCGCCCAGGCAGCTGGCACCTTAAGGCTATGCGGTATGGGGAGCAGTATAGGGGCAGCAAGCTGTAGCCAGGGGCGGCAACACCGCCCCCTGGTCCATCATCATCATCAACGACAACCTATTGCCATTCATGCTAGGCCTCTTGATTGGTTATTTGTGTTTTTTTAAGGGATGAAGGTTTATCACTCCACACCTTTGGACCATCATGGGATGATACTCATAGCCCACGTTGATGAGGTGGAAGACCATCATCCATGATGGGCCTCCTCCACACCCTATAGCCTAATTTGTGAGTCCCCTACTCCCTTAAGTTACTAAGATTGAGGAGTTTGTGTGGTCTTTATTTTTTTTGTTTTTTAATAATTCTGATGAATTCGAATTTGAAGTTTCAAAATTTTCAAACCCTAATAACCCAAGACCCGACCTGATGAATACCTCCTATATTTAGCTAACTGGGTTTGCAGATTCGATACAAAAATTGACCTAAACCTCTTTAAGCTACAATCTAACCCATGAGTTCCTTCTTGTGTTTTTGTGATGTATCAAAAATGTATATGTGTTCCTCAGATACCACATGAAAGCATAACACCCTTTAAAGCTAGCCACTAGAAACAAATTGACAAACATATATATAGAGATTCTTGATTTGTTCGGCATGGAATGGCAAAACATTTTGAATCGATCATAATTTTTGTTTAGAGATACTAGTGGGTTTACCCGTGCGTTGCCGCGGGGTTTAAATAAGACCCAACGATAAAGAATACACATTGGCTAATTTTCTTAATAAGATGACTATAACTCATTTGTAGTGCAAAGAATGCGCATCATGGTAAATTTACATATAACTCCTTTTGTTTACAAAATTGAACAAAAAAATCCATATTTTTTTCTGTTAACAACCTATAAGCAAATGGTGTAGAAGCATAGCAAAATACAACAATAAGAACAAAAATAGTAGACACAACATGTTGTAGAAGCATGGCAAAAAAAACAACAATAAGCATAAAAAAACTGTAGACACAACTAAAATAGTTCATTGTAAAACATCAATACCTGATAGAAATATTAGAACCTACATCAACATTAAATTACAAAGTCTTGGTTACCTGTTAAGTAAACATGAGGCATGAGGAAGAAAGCAGGCACATAGAAGAGGAATGGAAGCCATTGAGTAACAAATTCATCTTCAAATGCACTGAAAAATTAAAAGACATGAATGAAAATTAGTGTTTAGGAAAAAGAACAATCGTAATTTGATCAAAGAACATTATCTTTTAGTTGAGAGTCTATGAAGATGAGGCACAATAAATAGATAGGGCAATTGATGGAGAATGACATTCAATAGTAGTGAATGCGATTGAATTGAGAAACCATTTAATTCAAAGACGATGAAGGGCCTTGAGAAGAAAACGAAGAGAACAATTTTGGTGACATAATGGCAAGTATGGAAGAAGTTTTTATGTTTTAACTATAAAACCATGATCAAATTACTATCATGCCCTTAAAAGCATCTTAATTGTGACAAATATTCTTATTATACCCTTATGAATTAAGGTTGATTCAATTGTACATGTTGCTTTGGTACTTAATAAGATAGTATAATAGATAAGAGAATGATATTTCAAGTTATCCATTCATACGCAAATCATAACTTATTGATTAGTTGGTGGGTAATAATGGAGGACTATGAAGTGGTTTATAATAATGAGGGGTTTCACAAAGTTAATGTGGTCATCTAATTCTCTATAAATGGGGGGTTACATGTTGGAAATGGTATTAAGTGTGTATTACACACATATACAATAAGCATGATATGTTATACACAATGAGCAAAAAGGGAAGGAAATAACAAAAAAAATATAGACATTTGTGAAGAGTCTATTCAACTCCCATCTTAAAATTATGTTGAAATTACCTTATTGGACATTCTTGGTACTTAATAATAATATATAATAATAAGGTAATAATAAAATAATAATAATACTAAATAAATAATAGAGAAGAGATATATGTATATCCATTTGTAGAAAAAAGTTTTAAAAAAATCTATGTAACTAAAAATTAATTAATATTAATATACATTTCAAGAGATAGCAAATTGTTGAAGCTTTTTTAGCTTCTCTGACCCGGTAAGTGTAAGACGACGTCGTAGCGGAGTCTGTGTTTTGTTTCTCTGGTGATACTATACCACCTCCTTCCATCTTCAAATTGAATTGGGAAGTTGGTGAGAATGAATGTTGTTTAATCAGAAAGAGAAAAAGTTTTAAGGCGAGATCTGTGTTAACTTAAGAATGATGCTTAATGAATACTCAATGGAAATAAAAGTTGATAAATTTTATTTTAAAAATTAAAAACCACTTAATAAAATAATGAAGCATTCTGTATTTAAGTGACAATACTATGAAGATCTTTCAAAGAATCAAACCTACAAAAAAGATAAAATCTTAGCCACCTCAAAATTTTATATATCCATAAACATGGAAAAAATAGCTATAAAAAATAAAATAAAAAGTAACTTAACATTAAGTAATTATATTTAGATGAATAAAGGGTATATAAAAATAGTTAAAATCATTAATATTGGACTATATGTTTAAGAGAAAGGATTAAACTGGAGGATTAATATCATACATTGAATTTGGCAGCTGGCTATAGCTCCAAAAAGCACCATAAGATCAGCAAAGAGTCTTGATCACATTTGTAACAACTGAAACTTTCTTTATTGCACTCATTTTAAACAACTAAACTCTGCAAAAATAACAAAATTATTAAAAGTATACATTAAAGATAAACTTGGAGTGGTTTTCAACCAATTCGAATCGACAAGTAACACAGTGTAATAATCAACATGTAGTTTATAGATTAACAATATAAATAAAACACAATCAATGAATAATTGATTAGGAGAGCTTTTCATATGGTCTAAGAGGAAGGTGAAGGGAGTTAGGGGTACTATAGGAATGATATTTTAGCTTTTAACTAAAAACAAAAGATAAAATTACTCTACTAACCCTCTAAGTGTTTTAATTGTCTCAAATATCCCTATAATACCCTAATGAAATAAGCTTTATTCTCTTATACTTGTTGCTTTAAAAATTATACCCATGTCAAAATTTCAATATGATACATCACTCCTTCTTTATAATGTATTATAGATTATAGATTATAGATATAGATTATTGATAACATTAATTTTTGTTTAGAGATATAACATTCTAATATATTTATAACAAACTTTCTAAATTCCAATCACTATTAATTTCAAGTATAGGGTTGGTAGGCTATACTTATCCCTAGCTCCATCAATGGAGGTACCCCAGCCTAGATAGCAAGCTAAAGAAGCAACGATCTCCGCAACCTAGCGGTTATTGAATTTTAGAAGGTCATGGATGCTACAGTTGGACAATTTCACAAGCGATGGTCCCCAAGTTCATTAAGCCAATTTCTAACAATAGAAAAACTTCAGTTTTGCTAATCATAGACAATTTAAGTTGTAAGGAGGCAGTGGCGAAACTTGACCCGAAGGTTCGGGGGGTCGGAAGTCACTAGTTTCGGGGGTCGAAACCCTATATTTACAAAATTTTCTATACGAATACCATATAATCGAAACTTCTGCACGAAAATTCGGGGGGGGGGGGGGAGGGGGGGCTCCCGCCCCAACTAAGCCTCGCCACTGTAAGGAGGTGAGAATATGTTGTGAAGGCCTGGTGATCAAACCTCGGCATCACCTATACCCGATTTATTCTGAGATACGTGATTTACCTCCCTCGTGTTGAGTGGGGAACGCCTAGTGATGGTGTACACCATTCTTTTTACATGTTTATCTTTTTCGTCCCTAGTTTGTCCCTAATTTGGGAGTGAATTTCGTCAAACACCGGTTACAACTCAGTTTGGTCGTAGAGTTAAGGATGAATTTTTCATCATTATCCTTCAAAAGAATGATCACAAATCATATATTTATGCGTCAATGATTTTTATGTTAAGTAGTATTGAATTTACTAGAGCTAAAATTGTTTTTTTTTTTTTTTTTGGAAGGTGATTTTCTATGTTGTGACAGAGTTCATCACAACCCCCTAGAAGGGGATCCTATATCCACTCTACAATGGTCAGACTATGTTGTCTTAACCGGGTCCACGCTGACGCGAGAGTGGCCGCCCAAAAGCGAATCGAGGTTGCGCATAAGGGCACTAAGGCTTCCACCCGGAAAATTTCCCGCCACCTGTCACTTGACAGATGTTGCACCCTCCTCAAAAGGCAAACCTCCCTAGAGTAAATGGACGGTAGTTTTTTTAGTAGTTAAAATAAAGCAACTTCTTACTTTTGTTTATAAACATACATATATATATAATTAGGGTAGGGTTCAAATAGGAACCAACCCTTAAGTAGGAACTATAGGACCTAATCTGAGCCATCCATCTTCAATGGTATGATTGTAAATAAGTAAAACTTTAATTAATTGTTATTTTAATAAAGGGGTATTAATGTCTTTTGTTCAATATCATTTATTAGGTAATTAATAAGAAACTCATGTATATTTGGAAACAGCAAATTAGTGTTTATGGTATACCCAAACGTATTTATTGTATATACTATTAAAATTATATCTCGGTATATATACAACAGTGTACATTGGTGTATATTCGTTTTTTCATTCATCATCATCACCAACACAAGATATACATTGGTGTATATTCGTTTTTTCATTCATCATCATTCAACATCATCAACACAGATATACATTGGTGTATATTGGTTTTTTCATTCATCATCATCAACACAGATATACATTGGTGTATATTCGGTTTTGAAGTGTACATTGGCATGATTCAATCGAATTCAATCAAACGTGATTTTTTTTTTATTTGGGATTAGATATGATAATAGGTTGAGAGATTTAAGAAAAGTCAAAAAAACACTTGCATATTAATTGCAGGAAGATAATTAACTGCCATATATAAAACTTTTAATTAAATTAAAATATAATATTTAATTGTCTAATTACATAACTACCCCCTAGATCAAGATCAAAGATGAATGGTTCAGATTGGTTCCTAAGTTCCTAACTAGGCTCTTGGTTCCTATTTGATCTTTTTCCTATATAACTAAATACATTATTTTTAATTTCATAACTCTTTTTCTAGCTTCTTAAATAAATTAGTATGTAAGATAAATATGGTATTTCAGTAGGGAGATGCTAACGTAAAAAGTGAGTTATTGTAAAAGTGTAAGAAACAATATAAAGCGTATGATTAAATTTGATAATCAGGGGTACGATGGTAATTTCTTGGCGTCATTAAAGTTCCACCCTTATTTTTAAAACGGCCATAAATTTTTCATACGACATTATTTTTCAAAAAATAAATTACACCATAAAAAGCTTTTCATCATTTTTCATTTCCATACCATATTGCCATACTTTTAAAAAAAAAATTGTTGGATTGATAGTACTTGCATCTAAATGTAAATACTTGATATTATTACTTGCGTTTAAACATGTCTGAACCAAAACAAGCCTAGTAGTAATATTTGTACTTTTAATTTTTTTGTTTTTGCTGGGTTGATAGTACTTGCGTCTAAATATAAACACTTGATATTATTACTTGCGTTTAAACATGTCTGAATCAGAACAAACCTAATAGTAATATCTGTACTTTTAAACATGATATAGGCTCTTAGAACTGACGAACACATAATCAAATCAATTGACTTTATTCCAATCACATCTCCATTTCATTCGAAGCTAATCGGTTCGTTGTTGTTCGATCCTATTCAATCTTCATCGTATGTTGTTCTTCTATGTCATGTTCTTTTATTAATCCATATTGAAGAAACAATAAGTATACCGGAGATTACGTGTAACCCCCGGGTGGTTAATACTTATGTAACTACAAGGTTAATCCTTTACCCAAACCGTGATGGTGACCCAAGAGGTTGTTAATGTGAGTGATGTGTGTGAGAGAACAAGAGATTTAAGTGGTTCGGTCGTAAATGACCTACGTCCACTGCAAGCACACCGGAATATTATTACTAAAGAAGGAGATTACAAGTTAAGTATGTGGTAGTTGTGACTATATTTCTGAATGAATACAAGGATTGTCTCTGATCCTATTTATAGGCCTGATAGTGGGCTGCATGGGAGGCCCACAAGCGATTTCATTGACTTGGGCCCAACCGAGGCCCAAGTCCAAGGTCCTCCTTGAAATGGCGGGAAAGGACGGATTACTGTTGATGACGTCACGCTACAGTGTAGTCGTTGTTGTGGTTGGACACGTGGCGGATTCTTGATGGTGTGCAGTAACATCGTACTTGCTACAGTATTCAGGCCACCTCTGCCGTCTGACGTGATGTCTGACCGGGGGCGAGTTAATGCCTGCGGGTCACTGTTCATGACAGTGTGCACAGTGTAGCCGTTCACCTTTTGTACTATCTGCCACATGTCCTTCTCCTGTTGGTACGTGCTCTGGCATGGATCTTTATGAATCTTCCTTTTGTTATTCCTTGAACTTCATATGAGAGGTGCAAAGGGAAGATTCCGCGCGTGGTTATACGCGCGTATCAGGTGTCTTCTGTTGCTTATCATTCATCTTGGCGCGCGAGGCATGCTGATTGCCTGCCCCGCGCTGGTGTGCTTCTGCGCCGTGACCTGGCACAGTTATTGTTTCTTGGGGTTAGGGACGCCCTTCAAATTAGGCTCCCTATCCCTTCAAGTCCCCCTAGTCTAGGACTTCTCCTGGTCGCTGATGAGCAGGTGGAGTGCTAGACTCAAAAAATGTTAGCCGCGGATGGGAGCTCATCTGCTTGTAGCTCTTGAAAGTGTTCTGCGTGGATTCTGGGGATTTTTGGCGGGGAACGTCTTTTGGAATTTTACGTCAAGTTACCGCTGAGACATTGAATGCTGTTGGAGTGGTTTAATGCGGGTCCGGAGTTTGTAATAAATTCTAAATCATTGGCATTGAATTTGTCTCTCATGATTTGGAGTAAATGCGCCTGGAATTCCAACGATCAGTTGCTTCTGTTGGAAGTTCAATGGTTGCTGACGTGTTCAGTGACTGTCTGTTTGTGCAGACCGAGGCACGTCACATCATTGTTGCAGTTACCAATATCTCGTCTGTGTCAGGAGCGTGGGTTGGCACGCGTCTGACGTATTGTCTTCTTGGCTGAGACTGTGCCACGTGTCGTTGGGCACGTGTTGTCTGTCAGGCGCGTGAGTTTTCACGCGCTTGTATTGCTGATATTGTGAGATCTGTCGACACGTGTCGATCATCCGGCGTGTGTGTAGTGTATAACTGTCATACACTATCATCCAGGCCGCTCATTTTTGCTGTGGACATGTGTCGTCATCTTGTGCCTTGAATTTGAAAAGTTGACGGTTCGTGTTTTCCAGGTGGGTCCC
Organism: Ambrosia x helenae; assembly: GCA_030844895.1. Classification (NCBI taxonomy): domain Eukaryota; kingdom Viridiplantae; phylum Streptophyta; class Magnoliopsida; order Asterales; family Asteraceae; genus Ambrosia; species Ambrosia x helenae. The sequence continues at coordinate 18,397,986 of CM061227.1, read as the reverse complement.
CTTACCATAAATGCGATGAGTATATAAGGCCTATTGTGGCTCATTTGAACGGTTATGCTCTCTAATTTCTTCCACTTTTCTTTTCTCTCTTCATCTTCCGGTCAACTTCCGTTTGAAGTTTCCGTTTAATCTTCGAAGATCTTGATCTTGAAGATTCATTTGAAACTTCATATTTCTTCTACTTTGGTGTCTTCTTTCATCTTCTTGTTGTTTGCTGATCAGTTAACTGCTTCTTTCCTGCTTTCTTTGAAGATTCCGTCTGATCTTCAAACTTTCCGGTGGGATTTTCAGATTTCTTGACTTTTCCTCATCATGTCTGAAAGTGTTAGTGTGTCTGAGGAGGTTGTAGGCGAGCAGCCGGAGGAGGTGGTGCAGGAAACCACCGTTGAACATGGCAAAATCAAAGAGAGGAAGTTGATGTCCAACACTTGCTGTGTTTGGAGTCAAGAAGCCTTCAACCGGTTTCTTGTTATGTATGGGATCTTGCCGGAGTGGGAGCCCACCCTTCCAACTCCGACCAGCACTGTTCTCTCAGCCGGTACCGGCCAGTTGGCGTTGTACGAGGCCCACTTTGCTAAGTGTGGGTTTCGCCTGCCGTGTACCCGCTTTCAGATTGACACCATGGTGGCTTATGGTGTTGGTCCTACACAACTAACCGCTTTTGGGATGCTGCGGTTAGTTCTTTTCGAAGCTTCCTGCCGCGCCCTAGACATTGAACCCACCGTTGAACGGTTCAATGTCTTCTACTTTATGGCGCGGGATGAGATGTGGTTCTCCTTCAAGCCACGCCCCAAGGTGCCGCCCATGGCCACCCACACTCCTAAGTCCTTGCATTGGGCGAAGGAGAAATTTTTCTTCGTGAAGAGGGGTGTGATCCCCATTAGTCTCCCCTGGAAGGTGATAGGGGATGGGCAGCGGGTGGCTGACATGCCTGTGCCCAAGGACTTCAAGAAGCAGGCGTGGTTCCTTGCCCTCACCGCCAATGCCACTAAACTAGAGTTTCAAAATCTGACGGAGGGCATTTTCTTTCTTCTGGGGATGAGTCGAAATGGCATTCGGGCGGGTAAAGAGCCTTATATTGCGCAGGAGGGTAAGTGTGTCGTCATTATTCTCATTGTTAGTATCTCCCGCGCTTTTTCTTTATTGTTTGTTATGTTGCAGGTGTGAGCAAATTTGAGTTTTATGCTGCCCGCCAGGAGAAGGGCATTAAGTGGAGACCTCTGGCGGAGGGTCAGACTTCTTGCTTGGACGCGCTTGCTGACCGGTTCTACTACCCGGATTTGACCACCGCGCCCAAACCTTATTACACAACCGGTGAGTTCCCCGATCCTTTCGGCTCTAGCATTTTTGGGGATGACACCACTGGATTCTCAGTAGGGAGTGTCCCGCCTGTGAGCTCATCCGCGGGGCGTGGTCGTTGGAAACACGCGCCGCGGAATCATGGGTACCGAGCGAAAGTTGTTCTTTCTGACTCGGGTTCTTCCGTCTCAGCAGGGGAGGCTGTGAAAGGGCGTCGGCGGCGCAAGGATGGCCCGCCGTCTGATGATGAGGAAGAAGCTGACTCTTTTCAGCTGGAGAAGAGGAAGAGGGCGCGCGTTGATAGCGCCGCCACTAGCAGCGCTGCAGCTGCTACAGAGAACGTTTCTACTGCCCCCATAGGCGGGGACGAGAGGGGAGCTGCCTCTCTGACTGAACCAGTGACCGCCTCCGGAGGTGCTACTGATGTTGCTGGTAGTCAGAAATCCGGCGTTGCTGGGGGGAGTGCCCCTGTTTTTTCTGTTGGGATTCGTGCTGCCCCTAGCAGACAGCCGTTGTTCCAAAAGTTGATCAAGAAGAAGGCGGCTGGTAAGTGACTTTTTTTTTTTTTTTTTTTTTTTTTTACTTTGAGTTCCCTTTGATCCCTTTCCTTGTTTTCGCAGTGTCGCCCAAGTTGATTCCCACTCCTCCTCCTTTGTCTCCTTCTGCGGAGGCTGCTCGTGTGGAGGAGGAGAGTTTGTGGCAGGAGCAAGAAATTGCTCGTAGACAGTTGGAGGCTGAGAAGAAGGCCGCTGCTGCCAAGCAGGCGGAAGCCGATGAAGCCCGCCGTCGGGCTGAGGCAGAAAAGAAAGCTGCTGCCGATGAAGCCGCACGAAAGGCTGAGGCGGATAAGAAGGCTGAGGCAGAACGCCTTCGTCTCCAGCAACAAAGTTTCCTGGAGGAGAAGGCCAAGAAGGTGGCTGAGGCAGAGGAGCGCGCAGCCAAGGAACGCCTTGATGTGGAGAGCCGGGAGTTGGCTCATGATGAAGACGGTTTTGAGAGGGCCCTGTTTCAACAGGGTGCCTCTGCTGCTGCTGGCTCACGTCGGGATCGGCGCGAGTCTTCTCGGGTTGGGGGATCAACAGGAGGAGTTTATGACGGCTCCTGTTGGTCTGGTGGTGACGCCATCTGGCGCCCTCGCTGGGCAATAAGGGAAAACACCGTGTTTTCCAACTCCTTAGCCGCCGAGGAGTTCGTTAGCGAGGTGGTGCCTCCCTATGAGCGCACTTACCAGGATTCGTTGAGTCGTCCAGACCTTATTGCCGCCTTGTGCGTAAATCAGGCGACTCAACTATCTATGATGGACTCGCTGCGGCGCCGCGACTCGGCGCTGTGGCGGGACATGCAGCAGGTAGAGGCCGAGAAGGCCAGCCTTGCTGAGAAGGAGGCTGCCTTCCAGGCGGAGGTTGCCAAGTACCGCCGCCGTGCTCATGACGCGAAGGCTAAAGTCTCCAAACTTGAGGAGGATGCGGCCTCCGAAAGGCGTCGCTGGTCTGATTCCTGGAAGAAGGCCAATACTGACATTTCTGACCTTAAGGATCTTCTGTCAGTGGCGCGGGAGGAGCGGCGGACGGCGGTGAAGATGTTGGAGGAAAAGAGCCGGGCCCTCACGGAGCGGACGGCTAAGTATGTAGAAATGCGCAAGGAGCTTGAGTCTAAGGATGAGGCTCTTGTCGCAGCTACTGAGCGCGTCTCTTTCCTGGAGCAGGAGAGGATCCAGGTCCTTAATGCAAAGGAGGATCTGGAGCGAGACCTGGACTCCTGTGATCAGGCTCGCCTCGAAGCTGTGAAGGAAAGCGAGGCGTCCAAGCTGTTGTTGGAGGAGGCTGTCTCCGCCCAGACCCAGATGCAGGATTCCATCAAATGGTTAATGACAGATGGAATGAATGGGGTAAGTCTTCGCGCTTTCTTTATTTTTGATACTTGTCTTTCGAGCTCATACTAACTTTCGTTCTGTCTTCAGGTCTTTAAGAGGTTTTGGCAGGAGCCTCTGCTGGGCGACCAGATTGCTGCTATTGCCGCCGCCGCCCAAGCTTATGGTTATAGCGAGGGTTATGAGGATGGTTTCTTGCACGCACAAAATGATGGGCGCATAGTGGACGCAGATCATTATGGCAAGCCTTTGAAGGAGGAATACGAAGCGGAACTTCTGAAGTTCGAGCAAATAGAGTTTCCCATCCTCCAAGTGCTTGCGGATTGCAATAAGAATGCGGATCCACCTGCAGCCTTAAAATACTTCATCGAGACATCTGATGCGTTGACAAGGGCTAGTGGCGGGGAGACCTCTGGGGCGGGCGATCAGTAGGCGCTGGCCTTGTTTATTTGTAATTTTGACTTTCAATGTAAATATAAAAGGGTTTTTAAGTCCCTTTGTTTAATGAAATTTTTGTTTGTTATATCGTGTTGTCTCGTCCCTAATTTACTTATTTAACCAAGTCGTCACCCGGTGTGTAAGTAAGAGTTAGGGCGCGCGCTCAGCTAGACAATCCGGCGTCTAAGTGTTCAACACTTTCTCGCCTTGAAGATTGTAGCGGAGGCGACTTGTGCCATTGAGTCCGACTCAGGTGCGCGATAGCCTTGCCTTGAAGACCTTTTACCGCGTTTACGCTGCGCGCTACTCTGATGTCCGAGTTGCAATGACTCTAGAAGACAAGAGTTGGTGCGCGTGTCATTGCTGTGCGGTGTTGTAGGTCCGGCGAGTAAATCCGTCTTGAAGACTACACTAGCCAAGTATGAACCCGACGTGCACGTGGCGCGTCTTGAAGGCGTGCCTTGCTAGTGTGTTTGGTCCGACGCGATTTTGCCCAAGTCTTGAAGACCCTGGCGCGGAAGGTACAAGTAGAAACACAGATATAGGAAACGTTTTCATTAATAATATGGCATGTGTAGCCATTTTGTATTACAAATAACAACGCCGTAACTGGGCGCCGTTCCATGATCGCGGAATAGGGGTGCCATCGAGCCTTTCTAGCGCATAAGCGCCCTTTCCTAGCACTTCTTGAATTTTGTAAGGGCCTTCCCAGGTTGGGGCGAGCTTCCCGGGCTTTTCGGCGTTGGAAGCCTCATTGTTGCGGAATACATAGTCCCCAATCTTGAAGGTCTGCTCTTTGACATGCTTGTTGTAGTACTGTTCGAGTTGGGTTTTGTAGCTGGCTTCTTTTATTGCCGCGAGGTCGCGGCGTTCTTCTAGCAGATCAAGGTTTATGCGGAGTTCTTTATCGTTATCGGTTGTGTCAGCCATCAATACCCTTGCTGTGGGGCAAGTTATTTCTGCGGGGATTACTGCCTCGGATCCATATGTTAGGCTGAATGGTGTTTCGCCGTTGCTCGTTTTTTTGAGGGTGCGGTAGGCCCATAGAACGTGCGGTAATTCGTCTACCCACCCTGTTCTTCTAGTTCCGAGCCTTGTCTTGATGCCTTCAACTATAGTACGGTTGGCTCTTTCTACCTGGCCGTTGCCTTGCGGGTGCGCAACGGATGTAAAGATTTGTGCGACTCCCATTTGAGCCAGCCATTGTTGGAGGGCCTGGTCTTCGAATTGTGTTCCGTTGTCACTGACCAGTTGCATCGGTAACCCGAACCGACAGATAATGAACTCCCATATAAATTTCTTGACATGTGCGCCATCGATCTTGGCTAGAGGTTTTGCTTCGACCCACTTAGTGAAGTAGTCGATAGCGACAATCAAATATTTCACATTGCCCGGCGCTGCTGGGAACGGTCCGACCAGATCGATGGCCCACTTTTGGAAAGGCCAAGCTGCTGTGACTGGTACTAAATTGTTCTTGGGGCGCAGGGTGTTTGGAGCATGGCGTTGGCAGCTGTCGCATTTGCGTAGCTCACTGACTGCGTCGACATGCATGCCAGGCCAATAATATCCTGCGTTCATCAATTTTGCCACTACCATCCTTGGTCCTGCGTGCAACCCGCATGTTCCTTCGTGTATTTCTTTGAGGAGAACAGATGCTTCTGCCGGGTCTACACAACGCAGGAGTGGTCCTAGGAAGGAGCGACGGTACAGGATGCCGCCCGCCAGTTGGTATTGCAGGGCCTTGTTTTTTATCTTCCGGGCCTCTAGTTTGTCGTTAGGCAGGATTCCCGAAGATAAAAAAGCTTTAATTGGCGTCATCCATGACGCATTGCCTGTTTGGGTGACATTGACCTGGCGCCGGAGATTGACGGCTTGTCTCGGACCTCGATTCGGACTTCTTTTGCCATGTGCTCGAAAACCGTGGATGCCATTTTGCTGAGTGCGTCGGCTGGTTTGTTCTCGCTGCGCCTGATGTGTTCGACTGTGCATGTGTCGAATCTGCGCATGAGTTGCCTGGCTTGTTCCAGGTATAGAGCCATGGTTTCATCCTTTGCGTCATATGTCCCGTTGATCTGTCGTGCTACCAGCAATGAGTCCACATGTGCCTCCACGTGCCTGGCCCCCATTTTTTCCGCTATGCGGAGGCCTGCCAGCAACGCTTCGTATTCCGCCTCGTTGTTTGTGCTTTTAAATTCGAGGCGGATGGCGTATGTGAACTCGTGTTTGTCTGGGCTGATGAGGCGCAAACCGGCGCCAGCACCGTCTCCATTTGAAGCTCCATCAGTGTATAAGGACCACTTTTGTGATGGATCATGTGCTGGCGCGGGTGATTCTTCTTCTCGGCATTCTTGAATCTTATCAGCTGGGATCTCGGTTGCGAAGTCTGCTAATACTTGGCCTTTGATTGCGGGTCGGGGCTTGTAGTTGATTGTATGCTCTCCGAGCTCGATAGCCCATTTCGCTAATCTTCCCGACAACTCGGGTTTGGCTAATATGTCATTTATCCGATAGTCTGTAAGTACATTTATCGGGTGGCCTTGGAAGTATCTGCGCAGCCTTCGAGAAGCGTGAATTAAAGCTAAGACCAGCTTTTCCATTATGGTGTACCGGGTTTCCGCATCTAACAATGTGCGGCTGATGTAGTAGATCGGCGTTTGCACGCCTTTACGATCGACCATCAGGACTGCGCCTATTGCCCGCTCCGTGACCGAGAGATAGAGCGTGAGTGGCTCTTTGGGGAGCGGGGCTGTCAGTGTAGGAAGGTTCATCAAGCATTGCTTCATTTGTTGAAAAGCTGATTCTGCTTCAGGGGTCCAACGGAAGTTGCTCTTCTTCAGGCAGTTTTTCAAGGTGTCCACGAATGGAAATGACTTTGAAGCGTAATTGGATAGGAAGCGGTTTAGGGCAACCAAGCGGCCCATTAGTGTTTGTACTTCTTTGACGGAGGCTGGTGACGGCATACGCTCGATTGCCTGAACTTTTTCTGGGTTGGCGCGGAACCCATCCCGCGTAACGATAACGCCCAGAAATTTCCCCTCTTCCATCCCGAATGAGCATTTGCTTGGATTCAACTTCATGCGGACCTTTCGCAGTTGATTGAATGTCTGCTGGATATCTCGTAACATGTCACTTTCTTCCTTGCTCTTGATCACTAAATCATCGACGTATACTTCGAGCCTTACGCCGATTTCTTTTACGAAGGCCGTGTCCATCAGACGCTGGTACGTTGCGCCCGCATTTTTCAGGCCGAAAGGCATCTTTGTGTAGCAGAAGATGCCTGCGTCTGTGCGGAACGCTGTTTTGTCTTCGTCCTCTTTGGCCATTTGTATTTGGTGGTATCCCTTGTAAGCGTCCAGAAAACACTTGTATCGGTATGGGGCGAGGGAATCCACCTTCAGGTCAATCTCTGGTAGAGGATAGCAATCCTTTGGGCATGTCTTGTTGATGTCTTTGTAGTCTACGCACATGCGCCATCCCCCATTTGCTTTGGCGACCATGACGGGGTTGGCCACCCACGTCTGGTATCTAATGGGGCGGAGGATACCCGCATTGAGCAGCTCGGTGACTTGTTCATTCATGGCCTTTGTTTTCTCCGGGCCCATACTTCTCTTCTTTTGTACGATTGGCTCTGCGGAGCGATAAACGTTAAGCCTGTGTTCCGCTATTTCCCGTGGAACACCCACCATGTCTGCCGATTGCCATGCAAAAATGTCCATGTTACTGATCAGTAGTTGCTTTAAATGGTTCCGTATGGACTCGGAGATTTCATGGCCAATGATCACCGTTTGCTCCGGAAATTTGGGATTGAGCGTCCATTTTTCCGGCTCTGTGCGGGCGTTTGTTTTGACCATCTTTAACGGCTTGGCTGTATCTGTGGCGTGGCAATCCTTGTTTCCTCGGATGAAAGCGACGCCTGTTTTGGTGGGGAACCCCACCATTGCGTGCGCCGTGGAGGCGTTGGCGTTGAAGCGAGCAATGCCTTCTCGCCCTAGAAGTATGTCATGGTTTGATGTGGCTGGTAGGACCATGAAGTCACATATCTCTGTGCGTTCGTGTGTACCGTCGGTCCATGTTACAGGCAACGAAAGCATGCCGCGGGGCATGATGGTTTCATGGATGAAACCGGAGATTGGCTCATTGACGGGAATAAGCTTTGCTTTGTCTTCTTCATCGAGTTGTTGGAAACACTGGTCATACATGATATCCGTGCTACTGCCGCCATCTAAAAACATATACCGCGTGCGGTAATGTCCGAAGACGGCAGTGATCACTAATGGAGCTGTGCAGGAGGCACCCCCTCTGACCCTTGGCATGAGGATGTCAGCCTCTTTCCATGAGTCGTCTAGCGGCTGTACCCTGGTGCGCTTCCCATGTTGGGTGTTCTTGCCCCGCCATGTCATGTTGCATTGGTGGCGGGGGATTAGAGTTGCAGCATGAGTGTTTAGGTCCCGGATCTTCTTCCGCGACCCTTCGCCCTGGGTCTCTTCGTTGCCTTGCCCTCTGCCAGCTCGGTGAACATTTTTGACCAAGTGGCCGAGCTGGCCTGATTTCAGCGCTGCCTCTATCTCCATCTTTAAACTATAGCAGTTGTCCGTGAGGTGGCCGTAGTCGTTATGGTACTCACAGAACTTGCTGCGGTCCACGTTTCGGCGCTTCCCTAGAGGGTTGGGCTCTTTCAGGGTGACCTGCTCGGTTTTCAGAACTTGAGATGGTGTTTTTGTTAACGGGGTTCAGTCGTGATTTTTCTTGGAGTGTCCGCGTTGGTCCCGCGTTTGTTTGGAGTTGATGATCTGGCGGGCATCACCGGCCGGGGAATACTTTCCTTCGTCGGTGGTGCCTGTGATGCGGTTCCAGACGGATTTGTTTTTGTGTCTAGTATTATTATTATTATGGTGTTGTGGCTGGAAACCGTGTTGTTGGTTGAAAGATTTTTCGGAGGAGGCATATATTTTGGCTGAGCGTATGAGCTCATCCCAGGACTCTGGGATGCCATCTTTGCCGGTGAGGCATTTCATGAGGTCTGGACTGCGCACATTGTGAATGAACGCGGCCCGTGTGAGCTCCTCCCCGCATCCGATTTGCAGTGCTTCTTTGTTAAACCGGACTATGTAATCTTCAATCGTTTCCCTGTCATACCGTCGGCATAGCAGGATGTCCGCTTTGTCTTTCTTATGCTTACGTAGGTGCGAAAAGTGGCTGCCGAACTTTTCTGTGAGGTCGTCGAAATCCTTTACGCTTCCCGCTGGGAGGCTGTCAAACCATACCCTGGCGGCACCCGTGAGGGTTTGAGCGAAAAGGTGGCACCACACTTGAACAGGCCAATCCACGGACACACCTGCGCACTCAAAGTCGTGCACATGGTCATCTGGGTCACGCAGGCCATCGTATCTACCGATGCTGCTTGGGAGTTTGGCCTTTCTTGGTACTTTTGCAGCCGCTATGCGAGCGACGAACTTGGACTTCTCAGCAAAAGCTTTTGGTCGAAATGGTTTGACCAAGTCATCGTCTATCTCACTGTCTCGCGACGTGTGAGTGTGTTTCTTTCCTCTGTGATCGGAGTCGCTGCTTGACGATTCGTAACCGTCTGGCTCTTCACGTGATTTGGCGTAGCCCCGAGCTCTGACGTTTCCGCCGAGCTCCCCGCTACGACCCTCACCGTGGTTGGCCGTATCTTCTTCTTGTACCTTGCTTTCGATGGAGTATCGAAGGCAAGTGTCTTACCTTTCTTTTTCGCTTGCTGCAATAGTTTGCGTTGGTAGATTGCAGCACTCTTGGCATTCTGACGGAGGAGCCAGCGGTCCGGATCCTCTTCGGAGAGCTCTTGACTGTCGTCGTCGGATTCGACGTCACGGATTTCAACGGCTGACCCGTCGAGCCGAGACGTCGTCTGCTTGACGACAGTGTTGGGTGTGGTTTGGTTATCCGGCTGTCGGCGGTCTTCGTCTCCGGTTTGGTGCATGCCGGAGGTGTTAGGGTTGGGTTCAGCCATGGGTGGGGTTAAAAGATGAGTGAAAAGAGCTATTCTATCCCACGGACAGCGCCAATGAAGAAACAATAAGTATACCGGAGATTACGTGTAACCCCCGGTGGTTAATACTTATGTAACTACAAGGTTAATCCTTTACCCAAACCGTGATGGTGACCCAAGAGGTTGTTAATGTGAGTGATGTGTGTGTGAGAACAAGAGATTTAAGTGGTTCGGTCGTAAATGACCTACGTCCACTGCAAGCACATCGGAATATTATTACTAAAGAAGGAGATTACAAGTTAAGTATGTGGTAGTTGTGACTATATTTCTGAATGAATACAAGGATTGTCTCTGATCCTATTTATAGGCCTGATAGTGGGCTGCATGGGAGGCCTACAAGCGATTTCATTGACTTGGGCCCAACCGAGGCCCAAGTCCAAGGTCCTCCTTGAAATGGCGGGAAAGGACGGATTACTGTTGATGACGTCACGCTACAGTGTAGTCGTTGTTGTGGTTGGACACGTGGCGGATTCTTGATGGTGTGCAGTAACATCGTACTTGCTACAGTATTCAGGCCACCTCTGCCGTCTGACGTGATGTCTGACCGGGGGCGAGTTAATGCCTGCGGGTCATTGTTCATGACAGTGTGCACAGTGTAGCCGTTCACCTTTTGTACTATCTGCCACATGTCCTTCTCCTGTTGGTACGTGCTCTGGCATGGATCTTTATGAATCTTCCTTTTGTTATTCCTTGAACTTCATATGAGAGGTGCAAAGGGAAGATTCCGCGCGTGGTTATACGCGCGTATCAGGTGTCTTCTGTTGCTTATCATTCATCTTGGCGCGCGAGGCATGCTGATTGTCTGCCCCGCGCTGGTGTGCTTCTGCGCCGTGACCTGGCACAGTTATTGTTTCTTGGGGATAGGGACGCCCTTCAAATTAGGCTCCCTATCCCTTCACATATTTTTTTATTTTATTTAATTTGTTTGCAGGCTTTGTATTCGCGTCTTTGCTTTTCCTAATTCGTTTTTCAACAGTGAGTATTCTTTTTTTTAATAATTATATGTTTAACCTGTGGTTTTGTCTGATATTGATATAACTCTGTGATTGATTGCTATTTGCATTTTGATTTGTTCTTGATTATATATATTTGTTTTTTTATGTTTTGTTTTGTATTTGTTTATATTGATGATTAGTTCTCGTATATGAGAAGGATATTTGATATCATATTTCGTCATTAAAAGTATAGATATTACTACTAGATTTTTTCTGGTTCAGACATGTTTAAACGCAAGTAATAATATCAAGTGTTTACATTTAGACGCTATCAACCCAGCAAAAAGTAATAATTTTTTTTAAAGTACAGATATTGCCACTAGGCTTGTTCTGGTTCAGACATGTTTAAACGCAAGTAATAATATCAAGTGTTTACATTTAGACATAAGTACTATCAAACCAACAAAAAAAATTATGTATAGCAATATGGTATGGAAATGAAAGAGGGTGAAAAGCTTGTTTTTATGGTGTATTTTTTTTTAAAAAAATAATGTCGTATGAAAAAATTATGACCGTTTTAAATATGAGGGTGAAACTCAACCATTGTGGGTTATACCTATTTTGCTCTTCTCCTTCTCTTTTAGAAACTAAACGTATATTTTTCCTCTTTTAATCTCATCCATTAATTTATTTTTTATCAAAGGCATAAAATACTTCTTACACTTTGTACACTATACAACTTTATACCGTAAATTTTATCTTCAGTCCAGAGCCGGCTATGAGGGTGAGCCGGGTGGTCACCGGCTCCGGGCCCGACCCTTAAATGGGCCCGAACATTTTTTAAAATATGCGTATATATATATATATATATATATATATATATATATATATATATATATATATATATATATTTATTAAATTTTATATTTAGGATATATATTTGTGTTTTATACATTAAAGTCTTGTTAGTGGAGTTGAAAAAACCATGTTAATTTAATGTAAAGGTCTCAAGTTCAATCCTTGGCTCTAGCACTATACTTAATTTTTTTTTTATAATTCATTCATCTTTACAAAATTTTGGGCCCAAATTCTTTTTCGCCCAAGGCCCAAATTTTTTTTGACGTTTTCGGAGACGGCCCTGCTTCAGTCTATATGAACTTTCATAAAACTTTGAGACTGAATAAGCTTCTTGCAAAGTTTATCTTCTTATCAAAATTATTACAATAATAATTTACTAATTTTAAAAAAGTTAATAGATTAACTATAATATATTCGTCGAACCATAATCTTGTAATAGATTTAGATTCAAACTTACAAATAAAAGTGTTTAAATTGGTTAATTATTAACAAAACCAAACCTTCACATTTATAATTGATGTAATGAGCTTATAATTTTATATATAAGTTAACGACCTAACCATTTTTAATTTTTGAACATCTTTTGTTGGTGTAACATAAATCGCCACATCACCTGCAATAATGCATTACGACTCAACCGGTACGTTACGTTTATCTGGCTGCCCATTCCACGTAAGTCAAGTCACCATCTCCTACCGAACCATCTTTTGGACTAGATAAATCGAACAACTAAGCATTTAAACTAATATACTATTGTATCCATCACAAGTATTGTAACATGAGATTAAAAAAAAAAAAAAAAAAGTTTTGGAGGTCATAGTCTCAAGGATCATGTGTATCACGAATATTTAACCATATAATGTGTGTGTAAGTGGGTTAAAAGATTGTAATATAATACTATACTATTGGGTTTACCCGCGCGTTACCACGGGGTTTAAATAAGACCCAACGATAAACTAAATTAAAACATAAATTACCAATTTAAGGTGACTAATAAAGATGACACCCCATTAATTAAGGCATGTCTAGCAATGGACACATCACTTTAGGAAAATTTGAACAATTATAACAAAAGAAGTTTATTGAATATTAACAACTCATTTGGTAATAAAGTTTGATTAATTAAATATTAAAATTTACGTACGTACTATAGCTACAGCTTAGGACTTTTATCTATATCTATACTATATTATAAAGCATGAGGGAAGGATTCCAACAAAATTTAAGTAATTACAACATATAATGCATATGGTACAATAACTTAATGAAGGTAGTAAAGGGTCAAGTTGTCTTTTTACATTAACAATTAAGTTGATTATGAAATAATAAATTTATAAGTGACTATCCATGTTTCTAACTCCTTTATAAATTATTAGTGACTATTCATGTTCCTAACTCCTTTATGTCTATACCTTTTATTAGAGCCTTATAAATAGTGATCATTGTGTTGGAATTATATACATATCAATGAAACAACTCTCTTATTCATTATTCTCTTTATAATCTTTGGTTTGTTAGCATTGCCACCGGTTTCTTTTCTTTTGTTTCTGCAGATTCATAAAGAATTTTGTGTACAAGAATATTGCGGATAACCGTTTTTTATTTTGGTCGTTTAAAATTTTGTGAAAGGTTAAAGTTGATCATCATGAGCAGATGATGGAGACGTGCCTATGCTCCTCTGCCTTTTCCTTAAAAGAAATGGGATAGTTATACAAAGTAATATAGAGAAAATTATGGTTCGTACCTATATATTCATTTTAGATAAATACGAATCTTATAGCCTTGTGATATCTAAAACCATATGATAATCTCATGTATGACAATACTCATGTATTCTATTTTATTTTTACTTTCTCATCTATACTATATTATAAAGCTCTCATTCTTGATTCCCTTTATAATCTTTGGTTTGTTAATAGGCATTGTTACCAACTTCTTTATTTTATTTGTATCTTTATAAGGCCTTATTCTTACTGATATCTTATGGCTTCATTCTATCATGAAAACAAATAATGAACCATTTTCTTTTGTTTCTGCACATTATTAAAGGATTTTGTGTACGAGAATATCGCGGATAACCGTTATGTTGTATTTGGTCATTCAAAATTTTGTGAAAGGTTAAAGTTGATCATGATGAGCAGATGATGGAGACATGCCTATGCTCCTCTACGTTTTCCTTAAAAAGAAATGGGATGGCTATAGAAAATAATATAGAGAAAATTATGGTTCGTACCTATTTATTCATGTTAGATAAATACGATTCTTATAGCCTTGTGATTTCTAAAACCATATGATAATCTCATGTATGACAACACTCATGTACTCTACTTTATTTTTTACTTTCTCATCTATGTTATATTATAAAGCATAACGGAAAGATTCAAACCAAATTTAAGTAATTTCAACATATAATGCATATGGTATAATAACTTAATGAAGGTAGTAAAAGGGTGAAGTTGTCTTTTTTACATTAACAATTAAGTTGATTATGAAATAATAAAGTTATTAGTGACTATCCATGTTCCTAACTCTTTTATAAATTATTAGTGACTATCCATGTTCCTAACTTCTTTATCTCATTTATTTCTATACCTTCTATTCTAGCCTTATAAATAGTGGCCATTGTGTTTGTATTATATGTGTCTCAGTGAAACAACTCTTTCATTCCTTATTCTTTTTATAATCTTTGATTTGTTAGTAGGCATTGTCATCGGCTTATTTCTTCAATTTGTACCTTTATGAGACCTTATTATTACTAATATCTTATGGCTTCATTCTACCATGAAAACAATTAATGAACCATTTTTTTTTTTTTTTTTTGCATATTCATAAGGGATTTTGTGTACGAGAATATTACGGATAACCGTTATGTTGTATTTGATCGTTTAAAATTTTGTGAAATATAGGGTACTGATCTTAAGGTAACCTTTTGTTCACCATTAAAACAATATTCTTGCAAACATTATGTGTTTACGCCCCCAACCAATCTCTACTTTGTTGTTTTTATAATATTTTATACAGTGAATATCTAGGGTTGTATTTTTATATTCAGGAAGTTCATAGAAAAGAAATCGAATAATATAAAAATAAATTCGTAACAATCGATTCGATAGTTTAAGTTGAATAATTTTAATTTTAAACAATAAAACTATATCATTCAAATTAATAAAGACAATAAATCTTTAGTATTAACTAAAGATGTGGAAGATACAATAGTTTAATTTTCTCCTTACTTGTGGAAGTAATAATAGTTAAAATTTTCCCCTCAACCGACGTGGACAATACTTGTACATACATGACTATAAGAGTTAGACGTAGAGAATTCTAAAATGCTTTTATCTATATCTAGATCTATACTATATTATAAAGTATTTAGGAAGGTTACCCACAAAATTTAAAAACAATAATAGGAGATGACAAACTTCTCTTTTTCTAACCTTACACTACTATACGTTAATCAAAACTTACACGCATATCGAAGCTTGGTCATCGTGCCAAGCCTTTATGATGAATCTATGATGTTCTTCTTGGTCTCATGTAAAAGACAACAAGATAATATGACACGTGCCCTATCCTTGTTTGCATTTAGCATCACATATTTATTTTGTTGTTGCTTCGTTTTTAGTAATGTTGTGCTCCCGCCGCAACGCGCGGGCACTCTACTAGTTAACTAAAACCTGCTTATCATGCCAAAGTGGAACTTAAAAAATGTGATTTCAACCGCAAAGAAAAGATAATGCAATAAAATGTCATATTAAAATATTTATTAGTATATTACCTTAAGGAGCAACAACCTTAAACTTCCAAAAGAACTCCTTAGATTGCAACATTTCTTTCCTTAACATAATTTAGCTAAAAAGGAAAATGGTCCACACAATTTAGAAGCTACCCAAAAGACCTTTATATTTATATTTATATAACAAAAACTTGGTTTAATATTCTAATTGTAGTTTTGTTATTATATTTATTTTACTTCATCATGAAAGTAATAAAAAATTGTTGGAGTTAGACCAACCCAAAACGTTACGGTATTTGTCGTGTTACCAACCGAAAAGACTCGCCTATTTTTATAACTTAAATTTCAAAAACAACAATTATGAGATTTTATGCATTAAGATTACACTCTAGGAGGCTTTCAACCTGGTTGACATATTTCTTGTTGAGCTAAATTTCACGAATTTTACTCACTTGAACCATTCTATAAAATGCATGACCTCTAATCAGCCATTTGAAAATGATGTGTCAATATTGAATATCTAAAAAAGAGTTTGATAGTGCAAAATTTTAAGATGATAACTAAAGCTAGCAGCGTAAGATAATAAAAATAAATGCTCGGGCAATAGTTGGGACTTTAGAGACATGCTTTACCTTCTGCCCATCATAGTTTGTCGGCATAAAATCCTTCATGTTTGCAGTCATTCTAACTTACAAAAATTGAAAACAAAGCATTCCAAATGTATAATAGAAATAAGGTATGATCTCTTTTCATCAGGGGCGGATTTAGGCATTGGGTGACGGGTTCCCGGGAACCCAGTCGGTTTGTAAATTATAGTGTTATTATATATAAAAAAATGAAAGGAACCCATAAGAAAAATGTTAAAGGAACCCATTACAAAAACTTGAGAGTGCTCTAGTGGTTGGAATCCTTCTTAATACATAGCAGATCCCCGGTTCGACACTCGTAGCGTGCATCTTTTTTAGTTTCTATACCTTTTTTTTTAATATTCAAAACCTAAAACTAGGGTTTCAGCAAATAAATAGAGAACAACCATAACCCCTTGTCCTTCCCTGCCTCCTTTCCAAACCCAACCCCAACCCCACCCTCATCTCTCCCTGGCTCCTCCACGTGACCCTGCCCCTGCCTCCTAGGCTCCTCTTCTCCTCTTGGGCTTGCTAAGGTTTGCTACAACAATAAGTTGTTCTAAGGGTACCTAATAAAGATCTGTTTATTTTTTTAATATAAATTTTAGCTTTTGCTACTTCTTGAGATGCAATGAATATATGAAACATCAGTTTTTTTATAATGGTAAGGAGCAAAATAAATTCATGATATATTTTTTAATGATTCTAGGGCATTCATCCATCAATTAAAGGGGCAGTCTGGGAATTTTTAATGATTCTAAGGCGTTCATTCATCTTGAAGGACCCCTATCTTTGCCCATTTTATAATAGTACTCTTTCATTAGTTCATAAAAGTGCCTTAAATAATGAATTACTACTTAGAGCATTCACAACCCATCCCCCATCCCCAACCATATAATTTAAGGAAAAATCATAGTTTTCTAAATTTGTCACTCACTTTTGCAAAATCTCTCACATCCCATTCCCCATTCATATCCCCTATAAGCTTTTTTTATTATTATTTTATTTCTTTACAACCAACATTAATTCACTCCACCTTTCATTTGTATTATTTTATTAGGGTTGGGTTATTCTACAAAGGCTACAAAAAATGAGAAGGGTGAGAAGCCACTAGAAAATGACATGTGTCCAAAGGATTAACAAGTGGGAGGGGTAATTTTGTCAAAAATATATGCACATGCAAGTCACATGCCATTTCCACCTTTATTTTTAAATGCCCGTAACTTTTTTATACGTCATCCATTTTTAAAAAAAATTTATACCATAAAATTGAGCGTCTTTTTATCTTTAATATGAGTACCATATTGCTATACTTTTGAAAAAAAATTCAAAACCCACTTGCGTAAGACACAATGGAATGTAAAACACAATGAACACCAATTAAATATAGGGTATAAAACACAATCAAGAGTCTAGTAAAACATAATGGACGACATACTAAAGACACAATGAATAGAAGACTAAAACACAATGAATACTTTTGAAAAAAAAGTTGAAAACCCAGTTGCGTAAGACACAATGGATGACATACGAAAGACACAATAAACAGAAGACCAAAATACAATGAATACTTTTGAAAAAAAAAAAGTTAAAAACCCAAATGTGTAAAACACAATGGACGACATATAAAAGACATAATGAACAGAAGACTAAAACACAATGAATAATAGACTCTACACAATGAACAACATAATAAAACACAATGTACACCTAAATACAAAACTCATTTGCGTAAAACACAATTAAAAGCATACTAAAAACACAATGGACAAAGTTAAATCATGTGTAGACTAAAAAAACATAAATAACATATTTATAAAGCACACATGCATACTATAACACAATGAACGAGCAGAAAGACACAACGGAGAAGAAAACCCATTTAGCACAATTTTTTTTTTTAATTTTAATGTAGCAATGTGGTACTCATATTAAAGATAAAAAACGCTCGTTAATATGGTGAAATTTTTTTGAAAAAAAAATGTCATATGAAAAAGTTATAGACGTTTTAAAATGATGGGGGGAATTGACATGTGCATTGCATGTGGAGAGAGAAAGTCAACAAATGTGGTTTTCCTTTTATGTCCTTCCTCTAATTTATTATTTATTCTTATCAAACAAACTAATCTCAACCCTTCAAATATATGATCAATGGATCACAATCCTTCTCACCCTTCCTAGAAAAAGTGTCTTGTGCATTTGATCCTAACCCTATTTTATTATTATTAAATGATATGGGGGAAGGATGGAAGACCCTATATATGGGGGCTCAACATAGGTTTTTTGTAAATTTTAGAAATGGGGTATGGGGAAAGGGGTTGGGATGGAGTGAGTTTTTGTAGGATTTTCTTAAATTTTAAGAATGGGGGAGGAAATGGGGGATGGGTTGTGAATGCTCTTAGAGCATTCACAACCCGTCCCCCATCCCTAACCATATAATTTAAGGAAAAATCATAGTTTTCTAAATTTGTCTATCACTTTTTCAAATTCCCTCACATCCCATTCCTCATTCATATCCCATATAAGCTTTTTTTTATTATTATTTTATTTCTTTACAACCAACATCAATCCATTCCACCTTCCACTTGTATTATTTTATTATTATTAATGATATGGGGGAAGGATGGAAGACCCCATATATGGGGGCTCAACATAGGTTTTTTGTAAATTTTAGAAATGGGGTATAGGGAAAGGGGTTAGAATGAAGTGAGTTTTTGTGAGATTTTCTTAAATTTTAAGAATGGGGGAGGAAATGAGGGATGGGTTGTAAATGCTCTTAGTATTACTGGGAACTTGTTAACTGACTACTTTAATATTACTCTGTTGTTGGGTAACAATATAAATCATGGAAAGAGGCTAAGAGCAATGCCAAAAGATTGTTTATTTATTAGGCATTTTAGGTAATAAACTGGTTGCTTAATGCTTAATTTGTTGATTGATTTAGAACTTGTCGTAGGTTAATTGGGCATGGGTAGTTTTAGTTTTTGAATGACATGATGTTGGAGTTGTTGAATGAAGAATAGTTAACAACAACAAAAATTTTAGGGATGTTAAATTTTAACTTTTTGAAACCTAAATCGATCAGAACCGTCAAACCGACCCGAGTCCCTATACTGACCCGATTTTTCTTATGCTCGGTCGCATGAAATTAGAGCATCTAAAAAAGGAACCCAGTGAAAAAAATTCCTAGATCCGCCACTGCTTGTCATGGTACTTTTCATAACATGACCCATAAGATCAAATCGGAAACCATCAACCTGTAAGAGATCCATGTAGTTGCTAGTTAGAAACATAGAAAAAACTAAACAAAGAATACACACTGGCTAATTTTCTTAATAAGATGCTTAGAACTTATTTTATTCGAGAATAAAAAGGTAAAAAAAAATAACTTTGCAGTGCAAAATACAACAATAAGAACAAAAATAGTAGACACAACAAGTTGTAGAAGCATGACAAAAAAAACAACAAGAAGCACAAAAAACTATAGACACAACTAAAATAGTTCCATGTAAAACATCAATACCTGATAGAAATATTAGAACCTACATCAACATTAAATCACAAAGACTTGATTACCTGTTAAGTAAACATGCGGCCTCATGGAGAAAGCAGGTACATAGAAGTGGGATGGAAGCCATCGAGTAACAAATTCATCTTCAAATGCCCTAAAAAATTAAAAGACATGAATAACAAATTCTTGTTTAGGGCAAAAGAACAATCGCAATTTGATCAAAGAACATTATACTCTTAATTGAGAGTTTATGAATAGGAGACACAATAAATGGACAGGGCAATTGAAGAAGAATGACATTCAATAGTAGTGAATGCCATTGAATTGAGAATTGATTGAATTGAGAAACCATTTAATTGAGAGACTATGAAGGCCTTGAAAAGAAAACGAAGAGAACAATTTTGGTGACATAAGGGCAACTATGAAAGAAGTTTTTAGGTTTTAACTATAAAACCATGATAAATTACTATCATGCCCTTAAAATCATTTTAATTATGACAACTATTCTTATTATGCCCTTATGAATTAAGCTTGATTCAATTGTACATGTTGTTTTAATAGTTGGATGCTTGACAAAATTACTATGTTGTACACCTTGGTATTTAATAAGATATTATAGATATAGATAAGAGAATAATATTTCAAGTTATCTGTCACACCCTCAAAATCCACTTGCGGAGTTTTATCGCGAGGCGCATGACAAACCAGGATCCAAACCAACGATCACAATAAACAAGTCTAAATGAATATAAATGCAATTTCAAAACATAGTTTAAATCCCCGTTTACAGCGGAAGCTTATTCAAAACAGTATCTCAAAAGTAAACCAATTGTTCAACATATGAAAACCATGCGACTCTAACTAGACGCCGTGCAGACGCGTGCGCCCTAGTCCAGTAGTGCTACCTTAGCGACCTGAGAAAACATGTAAAAGTTTACGTCAGCACAAAAATGTTGGTGAGTTTACAGGTTTTGTAATCCAAGTACCAAGTCAACCTGTCCATACTATAACAAATCGAAAACCAGTGTACGCTAGCTAGGCGTATGTTTTGTTACTACCACGATTGGAAAACCATTACTAACTCGCAAACCAAATGTGTGCCCGATGTAGTAACCCTGTTGTTCCTGCTGTTCCTGTTTGAGACAATATGCACTCGCCCGGCCCTCCAAGCCGACGAGCGGGGTTGGTCACTCCCAATAGCGCTATTCACATTTCCCCGTTGTGCAAACCCGCACATTCATGGTTCCCCCCGGGACTTCCAAAGATCGTGTAGTACACAATAGAAACCCATAGTATGACAGTAGTTACCAAATAATCGTTTTAACACATGTTTTCTCCCCCGAAATATGAAACCAGTTTAAAAGAGGGGCCGTAAACTCACCTTAAGTTGCGTTACTCCTTAACACGAGTAAACTCAGCTGCTATGCTAGTCCCGTAAAGCGGCGACCTAACATATGACAGTTACAAGTACTTAGACTAATAACCCGCAGGTTAGTTAGTCCCTAGATGTCCAGACCATAACCAAGTTCGTTTGAAAACACCGTGACCGTTTAACTGATCCAAAGTACAAGACTCGACATCCCATTGGTGACCCGAGACTCCCCGTGTTATGTTTACGCTCTCAAACATGCAATCATGCAATCACACTTAACATACGTTAACGCACAACAAGTTATAGCACACAGTTCACGTATCACCGAATTACATCCAAACATATGTTACCAAGTTATTAGATATGTTACGGGGTTCCTAGCATGTTCCTACATGTCAAATCGGGTCTCGGAATGCTAATTTACACTTACAGCAGCATTACACGCGATTAGGAAAAGTCAACTAGCATTTAGGTTGGTCAACTGGCATTTAGGAAGGCTAATCGCATGTAACTACTAGCATTTAGGGCTAATCGCATGTAACTACTAGCATTTAGGGCTGATTGCATGTAACTACTAGCATTTAGGGCTGATTGCATGTAACTACTAGCAATTAGGGCCTGATCGCATGAAACTACTAGCAATTAGGGCCTGATCGCATGAAACATTGGCGATTGGCCTCCTAATCGCCTCTAACATAGGCGATTAGGATTGCTAATCGCCTGTAACCTTGCTGTTCCGGTTTTTCGCGCGTTTAACGCTCCAAATCAGATCCAGAACGTGTGTAACCACCCAATATCATCCCAACAACTATTCTAAACATGTTTAAAACCAAAATCCTTCGTTCAACCTCGTATTATCAGTCCTGCATGCAATCACGTAATCCAAACACCATTCACATAGCGTGCAACATCACACTAACATGCGTAACTATAACCCTAATAATCAATTCTCAGATTTTATCATCATAATATCATTAGTATTCTGAATTAACCTAATAACATGTTAATCCTTCATCTTGAATCATAAAAACCCTAGCTTTCTAATCATAAACACACATAACATATGTATACTAGTTAAAATCCGATTAACAACACTTATTAACGATTTTCAGAAAGCTTTTCCGTTTTAGAACAGGTCTGGACTATTAGGGATTGAATAAAAACGTTTATAAGATTGCATGGATGGAAACCAAACCTTAGATTTGTAAAAGAATGATGGATTAAGCTTGAAACCTTGTGTTTTGATCAAAAATCGCGTTCCAGAGGTTGTGTGTGTGTTGGGGCGGGTTATGGGACGACTAGGGTTTGTATTATGAAGTTTATGAGGTCAAGTATGGTATTTATAGTCGTTTTTAGTCGTCCAGCACGTAACTAGCGATTATGCAGCCTTTACACGCGATTAGGAAGCCTAATCGCATGTAAGTTCATGCAATTGGGGCCAAATCGCATGAAGAGTCATGCATTTGGTCCCTACTACTCGCCCCTAAAGGGCCTACTCGCCCCCCTTATGGGCGATTAGGCTTCCCTAATCGCCTATAGGGGCTGGTTTCGTGTGTTTTGTGCGTTAAACCCCGTTTTAACATATGTTAACACATATTCACATACAGACAAGTCACATAATGATTGTAAACACATAACACATGTAAATACACATATTCACACTCGTTCACCAATTCCCGGGACTCGAGACTTGTATGTTCCGTATGCCCTGACGATCCTACAAATCGTCACCGTTTGTACACTTGGTTAAGGACTGACATCTAATGAACCTCTAGACCAACATCCAATGATCTTCTAGACTAAACCGATAGTTCCCGAACCATAACCCGACTTAACTAACCCAGTTAAGTACAATATACGCGTGACTCGCTAAGGTAGACTTTCATCTAGACAACGTTGTTAACCAGAATTTGCCGGGTGTCACAATCTGCAAATCATAACTTATTGATTAATTAATTGGTGGGTAATAATGAAGGCTATAAAGTGGTTTATAATAATGAGGGGTTTCACAAATTTAATAAGGTCATCTAATTCTCTATAAATGGGGGTTACGTGTTGGAAAAGATATTAAGTGTGTCTTACACACATATACAATAAGCATGATATGTAGTACACAAGGGGCAAAAAGGGAAGGAAATGACCAAAAAATAGACATTTGTGAAGAGTCTATTCAACTCCCATCTTAAAGTTATGTTAAAATTACCTTCTTGAACATGCTTGGTCCTTAATAAAGTAAAATAGAGATAGAGATATTACGAAACACGTAAAACAATATGTATCAATCTTATAATATAAAAGTAAAAATGAAATACAAGAGACGGCAATGCGTATTGTTATACACAAATTAAATAAACATTACATAAACTAGTTAGTAATGAATATTTAGAAATTTTATAACTATATTTCGAGATATGATATGACTTTTTTTTAATTAACTTTTTTAAATAAAGAAATAGAACATGAAATGGTGAACAAGATAAGCGAAAAAAAGTAACTTGCGCTCTAGAATCCGAAATTTGAATATTTGAATTGGGTCTTCCTCCTAACCGAATCTGATGTCAAGTTCGAATACACAATAACCAAATAAATTGAAACCCGATTCGATGAACATCCCTAGGAGGCTAGGACCCAAGCAGAGGATGTTGATTGGATCAGGCTAAATGAGATAAATCTCATTCGTGTATAAGCCTGAACCTTAAGCCCAATCCGGAGTCATCACACACAAAACATGATCAAACATCCATGGAGATAACCAATTCGGCGATTCTAACACCAAAAATAATTCGTAAAAATATAAATCATCGTGAACCAACAATCATATATTCAAATCCACTACCCAATACAATAAAACAAAATATAAACAGCATGAACACCTAGGTTTATCTACATCATCCATTACAACTTACATGTTCATCTTTATAAGGTATTGTTAGGATTTCATTTACATTTTACTTACCCATCAATAATATATCAATTTTTTTGGCCTAACCCTTGGTCGGTCCCAAAATCATTTCCCTCGCCATTGACTACATCTTCCGACCATGGAATTGAGGTCATTGGAGGGAAACAACACGAGCAGTCCGTTGGACAAGGTTTTGGAATCATATCAATGGGCGTGGTGGGTCCACGTCTAAAAGAGGACCCACCAGCTTCTTTAAGCGGGCCCCAACATTCCACCCTGTTAAACTCGGGAATATTGGAGTGAAAATAAACCCAAACCAAAGCTTCTTGTAGATCAGGATAATTGTTCAACAAATTACCATCTCCATGAGCAAATGCCTTCAACACCTGTGGTTGAACATTATGTATTATTATTTGTACAACAAAGGATGGTATTGTATGCATTGATTGTTGTACGTACCAGAGGTAGTTCTTTTGTAAAAATGAAGAACCTTAGACGAGCACATAGGTCAAGGAGAAAATGGCCACCACTTATATGACAATGAACATGAAGAGACATATGATCTTTCACTTTTCTCCATTCTGCCACCACTTCATCCCTGTATAATTTGTTATACCACCCTTGCAACTGCAATTAAAACAATGATATCATAATTATATGTTTGCTCTTGTGTTATGAAAAACCTTTAATGAGCATACAATCAAACTTTGTTACAAATAGTAAGTGGATGTTTGGAACTTAAAACCAGCTATATTATTGGTGATTTTGATGCAATCAAGATTATTATAGTAAAACTAGATGTACTTAAAATCAAAGTGAAATTAGAGTATACATCGGTACAAGTTAAAAGGTGTGCGCTTACTTTAGACTATTTTAATTCTAGAAACCAACGTACCCAGTGTTCATGGGGTAGCACCCCATTCACCATTGGCATGGGTTCTAAGGGGTTGCGCCCCTTGGTGGGGGTTCGGAGGCAACATCCCAGACAAGTTACTACTGAAGATTTTCTTGTTGATGTAACCAGTGCGGATCTAGAAATTAACTTCAGTAGTAACGTTTTTCATTTTTTGCATTTTAGTAGTAACGTTTTCCAAATATCGTAAAAAAAAACAAAATTTTCCACTAATTTTTCAATACGCACGCGAAGTTGAGTAGCAACGGACGCGACACCTAGCTTCAAGCAAGGTCCGCCCTTGGACGTAACTGCATTATTGCCTACAGTTAAAACCGCCAACTCTAGTACTCTTTTGCGGAAAATAGCAATGTTTCAAAAGAATTGTTGGGACGATTTATACCTTATATGAAAACGATCTTTGGTCTAATAATGGGACATTATTTTATCATAACAGACTTTGTTTATTTGTTCTTCTTTTAACTGTGAATTATCGATTATAAATTCGATAGGATAAACAAAATATTGCAAATTAAAAATAACCATACCATAATTCATAAAGATATCCAAGCCATTAAATATTAGGAAGGACGATGTCATTTTGGGTACCCAAATTCAGGTAGGTGCCCAAATCGGGTACACCAACCCTAGCAATTCGGATACCCAAATTAGGGTAGTATTTGCGGGTACTATAAATCGGTTGGGTTAGTTTGTATATAGGTGAGAGATAGATGGTATAAAATGGTGGGACCCGTAGTTTAGGGTAGTGTTGCCACCTATTAAACCATCTGTAATGGTCTGCAAAAGGGGCGTGAAAGGCCAAAATTGGCGCCCATTTCACATGAGCGCAACCCCCCCCCCCCCCTGTTAAAGGGGTGCTAACATGTCCCAGGCGAAATTTTTCGCGTGAGTGGAAATGTGGATGAGCCAATCATAATAAGACACTTCATTTTTATTTATTTTTTTCTTTTTTTATTTCAAATTTAATATTCATTATATACACACACTCACACCACACCACTACAACCTTACCCATTTCAAGCCCCTTTCACTCACCAAAGTGGCCTCACATGCCAAGTGTCAAAAAATACCCCTTTCACCCACCAATATACATGGTCTTAAGGTGTTTCGAGATAGTTTACGGTAATAATGAGTTGACAATGCATGATTGGCAGAACCTAGGGTTGTACACGCCCTCCCTTATAACCCGTATGTGTAAACCAAACGGTCATATAACCGCTATTATTATTCATTTTGTTTCCGCATAGGTATTGTATAATGAATCTTATTTACCGTTCTATAATTTTTATATATATACCAACGATTTGAATAATTTTTATATAATATATACCAACGATTTGAATAAAAATATACCATCCACTATCAAACCGTCTTTTGGCCGGCTTGGTTGGCCATGTTATATGTTTTCTAGGGCTTCTTTTAAATAGAATATGAACCACAAAATGATATCCGTCCTACCGAACGAAGTTGTGATAAACATGACATGAACCATACCCTACTTTTATCATCATAATAATAAAAATAATAATATTTTACCTTTAAAAAAAATCAAATCAATCAGAATAAATACAATATAACTTCTGTTACTCAAAAAATAATACAAACATAAATAAATCTCATTAATCCCCTGTTTTCAATCTTACCCAATTTCTTGATTAAATTTTTAAAAATAAAAACAAAAAAATTAAAATAAACCATAATTTCTTCAAATTTTAAACAAAGATGTGAAATTACCTGAGAATTATTAATATTCTGAGAGATAGCAAGAGTTAATTTAGAAGTAATATCACTATGTGTAAGTGTGTATGTTCTTGGCAAATTCCCAGGATGTTTCTTCTCATCAACTCCTAAAAACAACACCTTCAGCTTTGAAGCTTCAAATATTGATGGCCCAAATAATCTTGCAACCTAATTCAATCCAAAAATAAAAATAAAATAAAAAACATTAATAAACAATAACTTTTTTTAATATAAACAATAAAAGATAAGAGAAAATAATAAATTTTAATTACAGGGGAGTGAAACTTCTTGATCTTTGATGGTGTTTTGAAGATGAACAAAGAGCTTTGATGATGATCAAGAACTGAAGATGAAGTGTTGAGTTTGGATGGGATGATGAGAGAAGCCATGTGTTACTAAATATGGAAAGATTCTACTTGCAAGAAGTGTTTGTGTGAGCTAATAATATAAAGAATTTAGATGATCTAATCTCACCAAGAGGTCAAAAAATAATATTAATAATATGTTTGTTTTGAAGTTGAATCTTTGAAGAAAGAAGGCGTTGCGTGTTGGGATTAAAAGAAGTTGCTTTAAAGTCCTGAATTCTTGGTGAAGCATACCATACTTTTTTTATTATTATTGTTATTTTATTTTTTTGGCTTTATTTTTTTGGTTTTATATGGATATGTCCAAAATGTTGCATTGAAATTATGAGTGGTGCAATGGCGCACACACAACACCATGAACACGTGTTGGTTTATATATTTGAAAAAGAGGGAGATAGTAATCTATAATCTTCTCCATAAATCATGGCGATCTTCTTTGGTTTATTGTGAATATTCATAAATACGACTGAATCCATAGTCCAACGGCCGCCCTCGTGAATATCCTATATATGGCGAGTCAAATGTTGAGTGAAAGTGATACAAAATAACGGAACAAACATGTTATATTGTATATTTAGAGGGTGTTTGGGATTGAGTTTAGAAATAACTTATTGGCTTTTTAAAAAAAGAGTTTATGAATCATTTGAGAGTGATTACCGGAAATTTAACTAATTACAAATTTGTATGCTTGTAGTACAATAACTTAGTAAATGAGTAAAATTGTCTTTTTCAAAACACCTCTTTATTAGGGGCAACTGAACCTTGCAAAGAAGTTGTTCAAGAAACGGAAGTACAACTTAGTGCTGCACAAAAGGCCTTAATCGATGCCCACAAGACACTCATTAAACCGAACAAATGATTTTTGGTTTAGGGTGGATGTTAGAAGTTGATAAACTAAAATTCATTATTTATTTATTTGTGTTATGTAATAGTTAAGTTAAGGGGCTGTTTGGCTAATGTTGAACCAGTAAGTGCTGAATTAATAAGAGGCCTGAATGGGTAAAAGGCTCTGAACCAGTAAGTGATAAGTCAGTAAGGGTTGTTGGTTAGTGTAACATCCCATTTTGAGATTTCACAAGGTAGGAAAATGGAAGCCGTAGTTTGGGTCCATGATGTCAAAGACCCAAACTTCAAGGATTATTTGTGTAATTTATACCCTTTCCGTTATAAGCATAACTAGATATGGAGGTAAACTCATAATATAGTTAGTGAGACTAACAACGCTAATCGAGTTGTAAGAAAGTAAAAGTTTGAGCTAAAAATGGGAAATACCATACTACGAGGACTAAACCTATAATTATGCCTAACTTGGCTAAATTCTTGTAAGTTTATTTAAAAAAAAATAGGGTTGGCATGTCGCATGATGTAGTTATAAGGGTAAAGATATGGGTGAAATTGGAGGTGTTTGTTGTAATTAACAAAAACCCAAAGTAGAGGGACTAAAGTTGACAATTGGGGAAAACTTCATAAAAATTTGCATTTTTATAAAAGGGATCGATATTTTGGATGGGGTTTTCATCTTTGGAGAGCTTGTGATGAACCTAACACGCATACAAGCCCTAACCCAAGGTGAATTCATAATACCATGTGGTGCATGTATAGATTAAAGCTAAGATTGGATGATTAGGAGGGTTTCAAGCTATGGTATGAATTATTTAACACTAGATGATGGATTCTTGGTTAGGAAGGTATTACATGATGAAATAAGTAGAGTTCATACAAAATTGATATGTGAATCCATGTAGAAATTAGTTGAAAGAGATAATTGGAACTTGTGTTATATTAATCTTGTATAAATTATGCAATTGGAAGAAAATCTCATAAGGTTGGAAGTGGGTGTTGGTCTTGGTGTAATCCAAGACCATTCTTAGATAGATTATTGGATATTTTGAAAAGAAAGTGATGATTTGCTATGTTTGATAACTATTGAATAAAGGGTATGTGTTGTAGGTAAATAATATGATGATTGATGTTATGAGCTATGAAAGTAGGCATGAAATACTTGTACATTGAGCTTAGAATGTTGTATGCACACCAATTGTTTGATGAAATGTCTAGATGTGTATGATGTATGAATTTGTATGCAAGACTTGACAAATATAAAAGTAATGTGATAATAGATACAATTGATAGTAGGTTGACATGAGGATTGTATTAGAGAGTATTCATGTGGGAATTTATTGAATTATATGATTTGGTAAGAAGTATGCATTAGTAGTGTGTACACTATGCTTAAATATTATGATGCACACCATGTGTTGGTTAATTGGTAGGATGAATGATCTTGTATGTTAATGAGATATGAATATGATGTTTATGGTGAATTTCATATGATCTAGTATATTGATGTGCTCAAAGTGGTTTAGTAAAAACTAACTAAATTAACCTAAACTAGACACTCTAAGTTTTAAATTTATATCCTAAGACTCTCTAAACCTAAACCACACAACCGGCAAGTGTACCGGTCAGTGCAGTATAGCTAAAGTAAGTCCGAGTATCGAACCCACGAGACTCTACTAGAAAACGTAAACTAGACTCGATTACTTATCTACAAACTGACTTAATAATGTTTTATTGCTTAAAGGGGGGGTTTCTAACAAACTAATGCAAATAAATAAAATAAAACTTAAATAAACTATAGACACAAACTAAAAACCGCAACTGAGATCAGATGATGGGAAAGCACTACCTAGGCTAGAATCCTACACATGAATGACAAACTTCTAATGGCCATGGAACTGGTGTGGAACCGGGATCTTAAAATACTAAACTTACAGGATAAACTAGAGGACCCTCGACCCTTCTCAAGGAGAAACCTAAGGTTACCTATAAGCCGTTAAACCACCGGTTGAGAGGTTACCCTTACAGGCTTACCTACTCGAATCTTAATGTACCCGCTAGACAGTCTACCTCACAGCGCGAAAGTCACAATACACCCGAAAGTGCAAGGGGTAACTACAATATTTCTGAAAAGACTTGGCCTACAAGGAATGCTAGTGAAACTAGGAAGATCTTCTCACAAAGCCTCTAGAACTAGCAATTTAACACCCTAGACAGACCAACAATCTCGCACCTTACAGCTATTGAGAATTGGTAGAACACTTAGAATTACCTAACTAATAATTATAACTCCTATGGATAACCTGCAGAAATTAACCATAAACTAGTTGCTAACACCCAGTTCGCAACCTAACCCGCATTCATACATCGAAGACATTCACAAAAACGCAAGTGGAGTTTATAAAAATTAATTAAACAA
Source organism: Ambrosia x helenae (assembly GCA_030844895.1). NCBI lineage: Eukaryota > Viridiplantae > Streptophyta > Magnoliopsida > Asterales > Asteraceae > Ambrosia > Ambrosia x helenae. The sequence goes on along the minus strand of CM061227.1, from coordinate 18,368,134 downwards.
AACTAAATATGCATACACATCAAACCAGAAAATAAAGAGCTCTTTACTATAAAATTCATCCACAACCTAAAGTTCCAAAACCAAAAGAAAATAAATCATTCAAGTGCAATCATCTTTAACCTAGGTAGCAAAAAGGTTTAGCCAATAAAAGTCATGATAAAATCAAAACAATAGAAACTAAACTTATTCATGGTGTTCACAACGGGCTTAAAATATATAAATAAATAAAGTAGAACCAACCCGTGCTGGCACCTATGCCTCCACCCTTGATCCCCTTTTCTAATATTAATCTTCTTGAGGCTGTTGTCGATGCACCTCCTTTGACAGAATAATACTCCTTCAAGAATAATATTTGCCAATTGTCTTCTTTTTTGCGGCCACCCCCTTCTGTGTCGATCCAACTTCTTCCATTTAATATTGTGCCCCCTTCTACCCTATTCTCTTATGTTGGACTTGGGCCTTTGTGCCTCAAACGTGACTTTCACTCAAAGTGACAAATGTTTTATTATTATTATTATTATTATTATTATTATTATTATTATTATTATTATATATACTATTATTATATATAGTATTCTAACCCCGTATTCTCGACTCGGGTGTTCTTGACTTGACCAAAATTACTCGTCTATGCTCCAACGTCCATTCGAACACCTACCAAAATATAAAATAAATAAGTAAGCGCTAAAACTGACTCAAAACTAATAAAAATCTATAGAAACCTATACTAAATAAAATAGTGCGGTACAAGCCTAAAACTAATAAAAACACTATCTAAACGACTCGAAAACTATACAAACTTTACACTGGAAATAGATGTATTTTACAATACATCATATATCAATATGGATCTATGTTTCCAAGTAGGAAGTTTGTATAGTTGGAAGTTGACTTTCTGGAAAGTCAACAATGTTAAAATAACATGGTTATGCTTCCTAACATAATTGTGAGATTGGGGATATCATGTGATACATGTTCTATGGTTTATGTGACATACACAATGATACGTGGAATTGCTTAAAGTGTGAACAATGTGATTGTAAGTCTATGTCTTATGTATGTTGAAAATTGACCAATGAAAGTTAAGATGACATAGGAGTTGGAATATTTGATAATGTGAACTATCATGTATGATAACAAGATGTGAATGTGATGACATGAAATGATAGGAATCATGTCAAGATGGACCTGAGCATGGAAGGCTAATGGGTTAAGAAGAGGCGAGGGAAACACGCATGAACTTGGAGGACTTGAGGTAAGTGATTCCTATTCCGTTTAGAATAATGAATTTATACATGTATATGTATGTGTAAGTAGAATGGGAATCATGAAACGATGGAACGTTAATAATAATGGCAAGGCATGTTATGGAGCTTATAATGGGTCGCAGCTTCGGATGGACCGGCGTGGGATGGGTCAAGAAAGGATTGAAAGGAGAAACAAAGGGGGATTTCAGGGTTCCACCGTAAGTTACGGTGGCACCGTAACTTACGGTGGCCCCTGGCACCATTTCCCCACCGTAACATAGTGGGAATCCACCGTGACTTCCTAAGGTCCACCGTAAGTTACGGTGGAACCTGAGGTTATTTGTTAGTTTTTATCGTATGTTGATGTTTCGCTTATGTGTGCAACCTGTATTTGCGTTTAACGCATCGAATAACATCGTTGGACCTTGTGAATGTTGGGTATGGGTGTAGCAAGTAATAGGAATGTCGGATTTGCCAATATGACTCAAGTACGGAATGATGCATGTGTATGTAATTTAATTGATACGTTTGTATAATTCTAATGGTAACAAATACGGTAAGTAGAATGTTATACTTTTGTAGATTGAGAATGTGATGTATGTATGGGTACTCATACTCGGGTAAGAGTGAGGGTTTTATGTATGTAAAGGTTGGTCATCATGTGTAGAACGAGTATAGGATTGGAAACGTCATATTTGTCCTAGATGATTCATGAAGGAAGAATAACATGACGGGTCAAGGTAGGTTGTGTGTGGGAATTGTACGCTTGTATGTATTGTAAGGTTATTAACCTTTTATTATGAGAATGGTAATGAAGATGCATGTATGTAAGTATGAATGCATGGGACTTGGAGGTTCGGATCGGGGTATCACACCCGAACTTGCAAGAAGGCGTTTGAACAGGATCACGGAGTATTGTTGGTTGTTATTTCCGCATTGTGAGTAATTTACATGAAATCACCTATTGAACAAACGAAACGGTTATGTGGTGATTGCAGGTTGTCTTGTCTACCTAATGAAGTAAGAGAAGGATGGAGATCGAGTGAGGGAGCGGATTGTACGTGGTCACGGTCACATAACCTAATAAATATGAGTCATGATGAATGTAATAAGAAACAATAAAAGATGTAACACCAAAAATATCTCTTAGATATGTTTTCCAAACCTTTGAGAATGATCTATTAAGCGAGAAATTTTCTAGTCCGTATTTTCCGCTGCACATTTTCTGTAAAACGGCTTAGGGCGTTACAGTTAGACCTCTGAATAACTCTACAAAATTACATTTTTACCCTTCATTTTCTTTTTTTATAAAAAAATATAATATATCAACTATATATCTTAAATATATCACACCGTCGGTCATAGTCATGTGCTCTCCTTTTCTCTTTTCTTGCTTTTTCTTCAACCCACAAACAAAATCAATCCACGCATCAAAGTTTCGGTCTATCTCTCTTTCCTTTTCTTTGTTTTTCTTTCGTTTTCTTTAACCCACACAAAACACACATCCACATAACATAAACAGAGGAGTAGATAGAGACTAGAGAATAGAGAGGGAGAAGAGGGCAGGAAGACAGGGAGGAGGAAAGGGAGGTGTCGGTGCAGAAGGAGGGAGAGAGAGTAAGCGGAGAAAGAGACGGAGGAGGAAAAGAGACGAGCGATGGGTAAGAAATGAGGAATGGTGGGTTCCAGACCACCGTACGCCGGCACGTGGTCACCGGTGGTCTTAGGCAACGACGGGGTTTATAGTGACAGGTGATATGGAGGTTGAGGTCTAAAATGATGATGACTATGGCTGCTATGGTGATTAGAGGTGAAGGGATGGCAGGATGAGTCAATTTTTTCATTCAGCATCTGGTGGTAGCTGAATCATTCAACTTTGATGTCTAGAGTAGTTTGATGTCTATATCGCAACACCGGGAGGCGGGTAATTCGGGGTTGAGTCGACACAGTCTTGAGTCACTTTCTTGTCAGTGTTGAGAGGTGAGGTACCCGGTTCGGGAGACTCTCATAATAACATTAAGAACACAGTTGTTTGTACAGTTATGCGAAAACAGTCACCTCTAGAAAATGCAGTTGCAATTCTAAGTTAAGCACAAGTGCGCAACTCGAACACACCACTATAAAATAAAGGTAACTATTTTCATACCAGGTTCCATCTGATCCCGAAGCAACACCATTGTTTTGTCATTAATTTCTCTTAAAAGTTTTCATCTCTCTATACTTTTTTCGCATATTTTAAAAAGTCTTTTAAGTAATTTTAGGAAGCTGAGTAGTAAAAATCGTGTCCACGGATTCGATACTCGGTACTTGCACATTTCTATACTATACACGATATGTGCGCTTGCCTATTGTGCTGGGTTTAGAACGTTGAGCAACTATCGTTTTAAATTATAAATTTAAAACTTGTAAGTGTCTTTCTGTTTTCTAACTTGCTCATCTTTTCATCAAAGGTTTTAGCATCTCCCCCGCGACTTTGCCCTTTTTGAAAAGAAGTTAAATTTTCTTAAAACACCCACACGACATCAATGACCGGAAAAGTTCCCAAGTTAGTTTCTCTCTCTATCAGTTTCTCTCTCTCTCTCTCTCTCTCTCTCTCTCTCTCTCTCTCTCTCTCTCTCTCTCTCTCATACAGATTTTTGCAGTGGGAGGTGATGACCGGAAAAGTTCACAAGATAGGTTCGATCGGAGGTGATGACCGGTTTTTTTTGGTGTGTTCGATCGGAGGTGATGATCGGAGGTAACTTTCTGTTTGGATTTAATTAACTGTTTGGATTTCGTATTATTATTATTATTGAATTCTACTGGATAACATACGTTAACAAAGAATGGATAACGTATGCCAACAAACGAATGGATATTATTATTATTTGATCTTGATCTTTATTGACACTGTGGTTGCTTTGTTTTTGTTTATTCTTGAAAGTTGAACCTAAATATGTATTACATATAGTTTTGTTTGATTCTTTTGATATATGATAGATTTACTTGAGATTTGTTTGTGTCATTTTGCATAGAAAGTCATTAATCAGGATGCATAAGTAGTTCATATGTTATTGGTGTTGGATTACACGTAGGTAGCATACGTTAACACGTAGGTTTACATATTAATTAACCTTTTTTATATATTAATAAACAAAAGTCACTAATCATGGGATGAAATCTATGTTGCATCTGTTTCGTATGTAACAGCAGAACTAAGTTGGTTTAAATTAGTTTCTGATTTTTTACCAGTTACAAAGGTTTGATTTTTTTTAGTTTCATGAGTTACACATGGGATCAAATCTATGTTGCGTCTGTTTCGTATGTAACAGCAGAACTAAGTTGGTATAAATTAGTTTCTGATTTTTTTTTTACCAGATACAAAGGTTTGATTTTTTTTTTTACTTTCATGAGTTACACATGTTTTACTTTTAACACCAGTTGCATATATTAATTAAAACAAAAGTCACTAATCATGGGATCAAATCTATGTTGCGTCTGTTTCGTATGTAACAATAGAACTAAGTTGCGTATGTTACACATCTATGCAGTTTTATAACATTCCTCCTAAGTTAAGTTTGATAATCTTTGATAACTAAATGGATAAAACAATGTTTACTTTCAACACTAGTTGCATATGTTAATCAATACAAAAGTCACGTATCACGAATGTAATGCATATTATAGAGGGAGTATTTTGGAATGTATGTTTGTATCTGTTTCGTATGTTTTTTTTTTAATCCAGATGGTTAACATACGTTAAGACGGGAGGGGGGGGTTACATGTAAATTGATGATTTTGTTTTCTTTTTGCAGGTGAACATATTTTTTGCATTAAAGATGATGATGATTATCAAGAATGAAGTGTAGACAATTTTTTTTTATTTATGATAGTTTTTTTTAGCATTTGTTGATTGTAATGACTGTTTTGATTGTTTTTAGCATTTGTAATAAACATTCTTGTGTACATTTGAATGTTTTTGCTCTGTAAAGTTTCTAATTGATTTTATACATTCTATGTATTTTAACATATGCAACAAGACATCACATATGAGACCAGAGTCTGTGCAATTTTAATGTATGCAACACTACATATCTTACATATGTAACACTGCGTCTTGACAGATTTTAGGACAATGGGCACAAAAGTATGAGAGAGTTGATGTGACGTGTGTCAGGTCAGCTTGTCATAGATGTTTTTTTTGAGAAAATACCATTTGACCCTTTTGCCCTTTTTTGTCATCTAGTCAATTAAAGGTATTAAAATAAAATAGAATCAATCTTGGTCATTGATCACTTTAGATCAATGGTCTAGATTGGGTTTGGTAAGTTTCTTCAAATTTTCAAGGTTTTTATTCTAACCCTCCCCATATCCAACAATTATAAGTATTCAGTTAGACTAAAGGGTGTGGATCGATGAAATGCTTCGGGGAAGCTTATTTGGCACTTTCCCCCTCGGGGAACACCCCTTCCCCTTCCGGTGCCAACGGTTGATTATCCCCGTTCTCCCCGATCATATATTGTCTTTTTTCCCTTTAAAAATATTTTAAAAAAAAGGAAAAGAGAAGTGGGAAGAAGGGGGAACTATTTCCCTGGTTTGGAAGAGGAGAATGGGGAACTGACGTGGCGCTGATATGAACAAGAGGGGGATCGGGATAGTAGTATTAAATTAGTAAAGTAATATGCGACATTTTATGAAAATCATGGAAGTTTTAAGTAATCATGAAGCTAACAAGGTTGAATAGTGAATTATTGTGTACATTTGGAGGAAAAGTAACCAAATGGTTTTTTTTTTTCTCTTAATGAAATGTTTTGCATTGTATATGTAATACAAAAAATAACAATAAGCAAAAGAAAATATTTGCGAAGGAATGAAATTTGAAAAGCATAAAACAATAACAATTATTGATTCGCGCATCCCAATATAACAGAAATGTCAAAGAAATATTTGGAAAGTTGAATAAAGCTTCTAGAAACACCTAAACAGTAGGTTATGGGTTCAAGTCTCACAAGGAATAAAAATTTGTCGTTAAAAAAAAATAGGCATGAAGGCTAAATTCATGTTAGGGTGGTCGGTGCAGAATTGGTTGAGGGCTAAGCGAGTGGCGAGTCCACCCATTCCACCCGTTGAAATGGTATGGTTAGCGGGTAGACATGTACAAACCAGTTTTTTGGCCAAACCGGATCGGTTTTTTTATGAAGGTAAAACCAGTTTTTATCCAAACCGGTCCGGTTTTGAAACCGGTTTTTAGCACCAAACACTACCATCTATTGGAATCGATTAGGACCGGGTTTAAAAACCGGTCCTCCAATGTCACACCCTCAAATTCCACTTGCGGGGTTTTACCACGAGGCGCATGACATACCAGGATCCAAGACAACGGTCACAATAAACGACATCTATATGCAATAAAAGTTACGTAGAAATACCAACCACGCAGTTTATAAGTAAAGTATAAAACGACAGCGGAAGCAAAATTTAATGTTTACAAAACCAATGTCAAATTGTGAATGCAAACACAACCCGGTTTGCTTATGTATGCAAGACTAGACGCGGTGCGACTCCAGTGCGCCTAAGACTCCCTGCTACCTTAGCGACCTGAGAAAACATGCGAAGTTAGACAACACATAAAGTGCCGGTGAGTCACAGAGATATAGTTTGCAAAAGTTTATCATAAGTAAACCAAACCCAACAGTCCTTACATCTATACCTGATGCTAGCTAGACATCGTCACATGATACTATAGTGTCGTGAACCACTGCTGACAAGATAAGAATGCCTCAAACCCCTCACCGGTTCATCACCCGGTGCCGTAAGATATAGGACAAATATGCACCCGCCACCGACCTCCAGTCGGCCCGAGTGGGGCTAGTCAAGCCCAATAGATCTATTCACACCTTCCCCGCTATGTACCCACATATTGATGGTTCACTAAGATATGAGAGGACTTTAATGATGAAAGTATAAGTCACTAAGTATCCATGAGGTATCATGTAATATGTTGGTTTAAAAGTTTAGAAAGTTTTACCGCATGTCTCTCCCCTAGAATGTTCCAAAAACAGTAAAGAATGGGGATGTGACACTCACCTTAGTTTGCGTTCCCAAAATAAGAATTTAGACAAGTCTTGATGATCCCAAATACCGGCGATCTATCAATAAAGGTTGTATGAGAGTTGTGACTAATAACCCCAAGGCTATTCAATCCCCGATTGTCCAGATCATGATTAAGTAAGTTTGAAAACGTGTTTGACAGTGTAACCGACACGTGAGACTGACCCGACATCCCGTTGGTGACCCATTACACAAGCTAATCAAGTACACATAGATTACACACAAGTTTCAAGCATGAAACACTTAGTTTGTATCAAAAATCTCATTTTAGTTAACGTAGGGTCGAATGTAGCTTTAAACGGTCGAAGGTGACTTTAAACGGTCGAATGTGGCTTTAAACTTCCACCTTCGCCCCTTTTCTCCCTCCTTCGCCCATTTAGAATACGTTCGACCATTCAGTATCCAGGTTCGACCCTAGAGATTCTCCTTCGACCGTTCGACTGGTCGAAGGTACTCCAGGTTCGACCCTGTTAGTTAGTTTCCTCAAAAACGCATCAAAAACATCCGAAAACTTTACGAAACATCATGAGTTACAGCAGTCAACCATCATTAACATATCCCTACGAAACCCTACCGATTTTACCCCAAAATCTAGTCGTTTTACAAGTTTCCCAAAATAGTAAATTATGGAGATGTCACATCATCATGCATGCAATCTTTACCCAATTAGGAAACTTTCTGAAATTAATCACTAATCAACTTAACATACTCAAATCATCATGAACAAGAAACCCCCTATCATATCGTTATCATTATCATCAAGGACAAGCCCTAGATCTAACCCAAAATTCCTCTAAACGACAAAACACCATCAACAATCAATTGTAACATGTTTCAATCATAACTCATCATTAATAACTGTCCTAGATCGTTGTCATATCATCTATACAGCAAGTAATCATCAAACAATGCATAATACCACATTAACACATGTTAATTTGTATAAAAACTCATTGCTTATGAATAGGTTTTTATTTAGAAAGATATTAGGAAGGTTTTTACCCATAAAACATGTTGATATCAGATCTGGACTCTTGGGGTTTAAATGAAAACAAATCAAAATCGTTTAAAAAGGATTTAGAATGAAGAACACACCTTAGATCTTCACTTGTAATGATTTAGAGAGTTGGATTATGAAAAATAAGCTCAAAAACTCCTTCCCCAATGATAATAGTCGAAAGAGAGTGTTTAGAGGCGTTTAGGGTTTGTGAAATGATGAAAAATGACTAAGGATGGTATTTATACTATGTCCAGGTTCGACCCCTTCGTATGGGCGAACGTGGAGCTTAAGTGGTCGAATGTATCATTTTCAAAATAGGTAGCCAGGTTCGACCCTTCATATGGGTCGAAGGTAGTTTTGTCCGGTCGAAGGAGACCCTTAACAGACAACCGAGACCACGAATAGAGGCGTCACAGTACACGACGAAGTCATCCGTACCATCCGGTAAAGATAAGATAGGTGCAGTGCAGAGTTTAAGTTTCAACAATTGAAATGCTGATTCCTGCGAATCCCCCCAGTCAAACTTTCGGTCCTTCTGGGTGAGAGTAGTGAGGGGTTGAGCGATCTTCGAAAATCCCTCAATGAATCGGCGATAATAACCCGCGAGACCAAGGAATTGTCGCACTTCAGATGGCGTCTTTGGTGCTTCCCAGTCTTTAATAGCTTCGATCTTAGCCGGATCGACATGAATCCCTAGTTCATTCACCACATGACCTAGAAACTGAACTTCGCGTAACCAAAAGTCACACTTCGAGAACTTAGCATACAGTTGTTCTCGTCTCAAGAGTTCCAAGACAAGTCGCAAGTGTTCCTCGTGGTCCACCTTGCTCTTGGAATAGATCAGAATGTCATCAATGAAGACGATGACAAATTTATCAAGGTAAGGCTTACAGACACGGTTCATAAGATCCATGAAAACCGCTGGTGCGTTGGTGAGACCAAAGGGCATAACCAAAAACTCAAAATGGCCATAACGAGTACGAAAAGCAGTCTTCGGAACATCGGATTCCTGCACGCGAACGGTCGAACCAGAGAAGTGTCATTTTCCAGATTTCCAGTTTGTCGTATTTAGCACATTTTAACGCATCTTAACGCATGAACATGTAACCCTAATCTATGTTTCACATAATTAAGCATGGACAATCATCTAAACATCATTTAAACACGTATTTGTATATAATCCACCATATAAGAATCAATCTACACATAACACTTAATCTAGCTTATGTAATTCACCAATAACGGGACTCAAGACGCGTGTATATGTAAAAGACACCAATGATCCTTCAGATCATTGAACTCTGGACAATACGTAAGAAAACCCCGACTCAACTAACCCAGTTAAGTACGTAATTAAACTGTTTCCCGCTAAGGTAGACTTATAAGTTTAAATATGTCAAGTCAAATATGTCGGGTGTCACATCATCCCCCTGTTGAAAGAATTTTCGTCCCGAAAATTGTACGAAGTCAAAAGGAAGAAGACGAAAAGAAAGAAACGAAAGAAAATTTACCGGTTGTCACATCATCCCCCCGTTGAAAGGAATCTCGCCCCGAGATTCACTCAGCTTCAGCGGTAACATGTCTAGATTCAAACGCACGCTTAGGAAAAAGATGAGGATATTTGGACTTCATCATGTCCTCCCGTTCCCACGTGAACTCCGGTCCACGATTTGAATTCCAACGGATCTTAACGATTCGGATTTTACTCCGACGAAGACTACGAATCTTGTAGTCTAGGATTTCAACTGGTTCCTCCACAATGCGAAGACGATCGTCAACCTTGATCTCTTCCAAAGGAACAATAAGAGATTCATCCGCTAAACACGTACTTCTTCAAGTTAGACACATGGAAGACGTTGTGGACACTGCCGAGCTCCGCCGGCAAGTCAAGTTTGTATGCCACCGGTCCAATCCGTTCCAGGATTGCGAATGGTCCGACATAACGAGGGTTAAGTTTGCCACGCTTCCCAAAGCGTATGACGCCCTTCCATGGAGAAACTTTTAGAAGTACCCTGTCCCCAACCTGGAACTCCAAAGGTTTGCGACGGCGATCGGCATAACTCTTCTGACGATCCCGCGCAGCTGCTAAACGGTTACGGATTTGCACGATTTTCTCCGAGGTTTCGTACACAAGTTCCGGACCAGTGAGCTGACTCTCGCCCACCTCGGCCCAACAAAGAGGAGACCGGCATTTCCGTCCGTAAAGAGCCTCTGTAACACCCCAACCGATGGCGGAAACATCGAGGTGTCACGTAGTGACGATTGTTCAATAGCTCATGGACTAAAGTGTAAATTTGAATACATTGATTAAATAATTTATTACATTGAAGTGAAATACAATGGTACTAACTGTCAACTAAATTGAAATACAATGAATCAAAATCTAAATATAAATCCGAAAGCTTAAAGGATGCATCTCAAAACAACCTGAAACATGTACAAAATAATTTGGTCAATACAAAAATTGTATTGGTGAGCATACCCTGTTTAAATAAATATAGTAGAAAAGTGTTTAGCAATTCATGTGTCGTATACTGTTTGCAATTATGTAATAAGTGGTATCCGGGTCAAATCAACCCTAAGAGAAGAAAGCAGATATATATAGTATGCGCTAGTAGTAATGTAATACATAGCAATGACGAGGACTCTCAACAGAGTCACAAGGGTATAAACCATAGTACTATTCATTGAAATGCCAGGCCGCCCAGCGGTTAATGATTTGACAGGTCATAGATACAAGAAATGACATAAGCAAACACACATGAGAATTGCATTTAGTAAAAGAAATAGAAACTTGATAGTAAGTACATGAGTCACCCCAAAATAGTAAGACAGTAAAAAGGGGAAAGATATACTCACAGTTTGCGAAAGTGATCAAAATCCAACTTAAGCGATCGTGAGCTAAGTAATGGGAATTCCGAGGAATTCAACCTATAATGTATAAGAATACTAATAAGGAAATGTCTAAGAGTCTAAAGTATCTAGGGTCTAAGGCATTATGGTTTGCTAAGTCGATTTGGGGAATTAAAGTTTTTATGATAAATCGCGTTAATGTAAAAGTTGTACGTCAAAAATAATATATAAAGGTTTGTAAATGCTGTTTAGGTAATATAATTATTCCCAATTGAATATTTAGGTAAACATATGTTTTGACTAATTAAGACAAAATAATTTAGTTAATTACTTAAATTAATTATTGTAAACAGTAATCATAAATATTGAAATAATTGGCTAGGAGTTACACATCGATCCAACAAATGCTAATAAAGACATTCAACCATAAGAGTATTTCTATTTTATAAAAAAAATATTTATAAAATAGATGTTTAAATTGTACAAATAAATAAATGTTTTATTATGTCTAATTAAACATAATAAGACTAATAATACAAGACACAATCCAAAAATACTATTTTCATAGAAAATGGATACTTTCTGATGTAAAGTAATGAAAATAATTTTCCCATAATTTTTATAAACTTATTTATATTTAAAACTGATTTAATGGTATTAAATCATGTTTAAATGATTAAAAATAGGAAAATCAATACAAATAAATGTTTTCTGAGCCAATAATTTTTATTTCAGTTCTTAATGATTAGAAATAATTTATGACAAATTTTCATATTAAAATAATTAAATTTCAATTTTATATGATTTAAATATCATTAAAACCACATAAAATCAAAATAAAACACAAAACACTCTTAAAGGTAAAAGTTTCTATGAGAACTCAATCTACTTAATTAAAAAGGCTCACAATAAATTTTATAGAGTTTTTGTGACAAAAACCTATTTAACATGAATATTATTTGTTTTAAACTAATTTAACAAATAAAATGAGATTACACATATAACCGTATCAAAATAGAGGAAAAATGACATGAAAATTATTCTAACATAATGAAATATGTTTCTACCAATTTTTGTGTTAAAATACATTTAATACGATTTTATATGAATTAAACATGATTAAAGCATCATAAAAATAATTAAAAATACTAAACAGCCTCAATAAATTCCGAAATAATTTCTAAAACTTCTAATCAGTTATAGGAGCAAGTCTACCAAGTTTCATAATTTTTGTATAAGAAATGAGTGAGTTATGAATTTATAAAGTTCTATAAACTTTTAAATCAAAATCCCCAAATAATCTAGAACACTCTAAACCATAGATTATCCAATTGAAACCCTTAGACACTATAATTAACAAACTAAATAGAGGGCTATTGATCTATATATATGAATAATGTATCATGCAAAAATAATCGGAAAAACTCACAACGTAGCTAATCCAATTTGTAGAAATAAAACCGAAATAGAACCCAAGATTAAGCTTCCAAATTCGTCAGAAAACAAGAACTAATGGATTATGCTTGGACCTTAAACGCGTAGGATAACTACTAATCTTGTTCAGAAATTTGGGAACTCAAAGAAGAATTATAGATGCAAATAGAAATTGGTGAAATCCGCGACAGGAATATAGTGAACAAATGATTTTTTTTTTCAATATAATGCCCCCATGTGTGTCTATATATATATATTTCAAATGATCAAGGTTAATAAATGGAATTTATGGTGACATAAAAACAATTTCAAACAAACATAAGTATCAATAAAAAAATGTTGTTTCAATATATAAATGCTCATAATTATTACTAATAAAACTTGTTGAAACATGTTGAACCCGATTTGAGTAGTGTAGGAAAATAATACATAAGGTTGGCATGTTGACTTTGTTTGTTTCATAAACCGTTGAGTTTATAAAAAAATCCATTTAACATCAAAACTTAACAACTTTCTATTTAGTTCTTTTTTTTTATTGGTTTGAGCTTTACGTTTTAGTTATGCATTCAATTTTCAATGTAGCAAAATTAGTTATTAGTTTTGACACTTAAAACAATTTAACTATTTTACCAAATTAAAATTCGGGTATTACAATTTTTTTCCTAAATGTTATTCCAAATTTATTAGAAATTTGCGAATGTTACAGTCTCCCCTACTTTAGAAAATTTCGTCCCGAAATTCCTTCCAAGTCGAGGTTTCTATGAAACAAAAAAAAGGTTGCAAAAGCCAAGTGGCTTTTAATAAAAATGCATCAATCATGGTTTGACAAAATTTAAAGTAGTTGTCTAATATTCGAAGTAAGAGTTCCAAAATCCTTGACAGTTAACCCAAAGTTAGAAAGTTAAGAGTTTAAATGAGAAAAGTTTTGGGAATGTGTAACGGGTGAGAGCAGACGTACTAATGAAGCAGTCTCCCCTACTTTAGAAAAGTTTCTGACTAAATGTTGGTTAGAGTGCAGCAAGTATCCAAGTAATCGAGTGTGTAAGAGTATACAAGGTTCGTGTTTTCTGTGTGGGTGGTCAAGAGAAAAACTCTAGGAAGACGGATTGAAACTCGTGTAAGAATTCTCTTATAGAAAATGTTAGCTATTAGTCAACTATCTAATGAAGAGGTAACTATAAAGTAATGGGTAGGTTCTTGGTCAAACTCCTAGTTCGTTCCCGCAGTATCGTTTATGCTTATATATAGGGTGTACCGCAGCTGACCCACCACACTCCCGATACTTTGAATTCGTACTGGTTGTCTACCAACAGCCTAATTAGAATTACACACCACCCTCATGTACCTGTAAACCCATGATTGCGTTCCGGACCGTAATCATCGATTTACCTTACACTTGAGTGTTATGCTTTTCCATAACCCTATCCTAAGTAATACCATAAACAAATGCGTGCAATCAATATGTAATAGCCACTGTAATGAAATAATGTTCAATCATGACATGGTTAGAGGTCCTTCCCTTTCGGGTTCTCCCTTTAACCGAAATGAGAATAACATGTAAGTAATAGACATGGTTAGAGGTTCTTCCCTTTCGGGTTCACCCTTAACCGGTAACTTCTGTTCACATCATTGACTTTAAACACCCATATTGATGAACTTTGAGATTTACACCGTTCCCCTCGAATTAAAGAAATACTATAATCCGAGTCGTACATGGGCACCGGCTTAGATCTCATATGAGTTATCAACTAGTATGTTCATTGGCCATGATGATGAACAAAATAATGTAAAGTATAACAGGGTTTTGCTCAAAAACAGGAAAAAAATGCATACCAAATGTGCGTCAAGTACATAAGTATAGCATAAAACTCCGACTGAAAGAATGGTATAATATAAATCAAGTAAATCGCACAATTTTCCCAGAATGAAAGTAAACGAGTTAAATTAATGCTCAAAACCAGTGTTGTAAGAATGACTACTAATAATTAGTGCGAGAATAATTGTAAATAACGCGTGGGGATAGCCACCAATAAAATAATAATACGAGAATAATCATAAATAAGATAGTACGCGAATATAACAAAATAAAATGATGTAAGAATAAGATAATGATATTTACCACAATTGAGAGTGGACGGAACATACGTATAGTCTACTGGCCATGCGAGTTAAAATCTAGTAATTTTACATATATGCGTTATACTATAAAAGGCATTTAGCAATATTCTGATAAAAAGATATGTCCATTGTTTTGTTAAACCAAAAGTTTTGCAACTGAAAAAGTATAAGTGTAAAAGGTAAATTTTCGCAGTTTACTCGACTTTGTGATATTGTTGAAAGAATAGTAGTGATGCATGAGAATAAATTTTTAGAAATCGAAGTGTGTTTTAGATTCAAAACAGGTTCATTTTGCAAAATCTTCGTAATTACACATTTTCATGTGTTTATGAAAAGTCGAGTTTTTAAAAAAATGTTATAAGGTATATTATTAGTTGTAAATTTCTCCCGAAAATATATATTGGATACGTCATATGAAAACAAAAGATTTACATTTGGTCTTTAAAATATGCAATACAAGTTTGTAAAAATGCAAAATGAAACCATTTCATGAAGTATGTGTATATCGAATGTGTTTTAAAAGACAGGATGTAAAATGACGTGAATGATAAAATTAACGTATGTAATAGATTACCAATATTTAAGAAAATTCATAATCAACGAGTTGTAGAAATAGATCCTTGAGATGTGGATTTCACTCCTAACTCAAAGATGTATTTCAAAAGTGAAAACGATTGTGGAATGAAACCAATCACTAAGTTAAGGATATCACTCCCAGCTTAGTGGTTAAGTTTCTTTTTGAAGGAAATACTCCTTGAGGTGTGGATGTCACTCCTATCTCAAAGGCATATTCCTAAGATAAATAACATATAGAGGAGTAAAACTAATCACCAAGGTATGGATGTCACTCCTAACTTGGTGATATCATTTCGTTTGTGAAATACGAGCGTCTTCTTCGCCAAACAAAATATCGAAAGAATAACGAGAAATAATCGTAACGAAAATATCTTGAAAGAAAATAATAGGAAATAAGAGAAATATAAACGAGAGGACTCGTGAAAGTAAGCTTAGTTATAGTCTAGGCTAAAAGGCATTCTAATAACCTAATTCCCTATAACCATGGCTCTGATACCAATCTGTAACACCCCAACCGATGGCGGAAACATCGAGGTGTCACGTAGTGACGATTGTTCAATAGCTCATGGACTAAAGTGTAAATTTGAATACATTGATTAAATAATTTATTACATTGAAGTGAAATACAATGGTACTAACTGTCAACTAAATTGAAATACAATGAATCAAAATCTAAATATAAATCCGAAAGCTTAAAGGATGCATCTCAAAACAACCTGAAACATGTACAAAATAATTTGGTCAATACAAAAATTGTATTGGTGAGCATACCCTGTTTAAATAAATATAGTAGAAAAGTGTTTAGCAATTCATGTGTCGTATACTGTTTGCAATTATGTAATAAGTGGTATCCGGGTCAAATCAACCCTAAGAGAAGAAAGCAGATATATATAGTATGCGCTAGTAGTAATGTAATACATAGCAATGACGAGGACTCTCAACAGAGTCACAAGGGTATAAACCATAGTACTATTCATTGAAATGCCAGGCCGCCCAGCGGTTAATGATTTGACAGGTCATAGATACAAGAAATGACATAAGCAAACACACATGAGAATTGCATTTAGTAAAAGAAATAGAAACTTGATAGTAAGTACATGAGTCACCCCAAAATAGTAAGACAGTAAAAAGGGGAAAGATATACTCACAGTTTGCGAAAGTGATCAAAATCCAACTTAAGCGATCGTGAGCTAAGTAATGGGAATTCCGAGGAATTCAACCTATAATGTATAAGAATACTAATAAGGAAATGTCTAAGAGTCTAAAGTATCTAGGGTCTAAGGCATTATGGTTTGCTAAGTCGATTTGGGGAATTAAAGTTTTTATGATAAATCGCGTTAATGTAAAAGTTGTACGTCAAAAATAATATATAAAGGTTTGTAAATGCTGTTTAGGTAATATAATTATTCCCAATTGAATATTTAGGTAAACATATGTTTTGACTAATTAAGACAAAATAATTTAGTTAATTACTTAAATTAATTATTGTAAACAGTAATCATAAATATTGAAATAATTGGCTAGGAGTTACACATCGATCCAACAAATGCTAATAAAGACATTCAACCATAAGAGTATTTCTATTTTATAAAAAAAATATTTATAAAATAGATGTTTAAATTGTACAAATAAATAAATGTTTTATTATGTCTAATTAAACATAATAAGACTAATAATACAAGACACAATCCAAAAATACTATTTTCATAGAAAATGGATACTTTCTGATGTAAAGTAATGAAAATAATTTTCCCATAATTTTTATAAACTTATTTATATTTAAAACTGATTTAATGGTATTAAATCATGTTTAAATGATTAAAAATAGGAAAATCAATACAAATAAATGTTTTCTGAGCCAATAATTTTTATTTCAGTTCTTAATGATTAGAAATAATTTATGACAAATTTTCATATTAAAATAATTAAATTTCAATTTTATATGATTTAAATATCATTAAAACCACATAAAATCAAAATAAAACACAAAACACTCTTAAAGGTAAAAGTTTCTATGAGAACTCAATCTACTTAATTAAAAAGGCTCACAATAAATTTTATAGAGTTTTTGTGACAAAAACCTATTTAACATGAATATTATTTGTTTTAAACTAATTTAACAAATAAAATGAGATTACACATATAACCGTATCAAAATAGAGGAAAAATGACATGAAAATTATTCTAACATAATGAAATATGTTTCTACCAATTTTTGTGTTAAAATACATTTAATACGATTTTATATGAATTAAACATGATTAAAGCATCATAAAAATAATTAAAAATACTAAACAGCCTCAATAAATTCCGAAATAATTTCTAAAACTTCTAATCAGTTATAGGAGCAAGTCTACCAAGTTTCATAATTTTTGTATAAGAAATGAGTGAGTTATGAATTTATAAAGTTCTATAAACTTTTAAATCAAAATCCCCAAATAATCTAGAACACTCTAAACCATAGATTATCCAATTGAAACCCTTAGACACTATAATTAACAAACTAAATAGAGGGCTATTGATCTATATATATGAATAATGTATCATGCAAAAATAATCGGAAAAACTCACAACGTAGCTAATCCAATTTGTAGAAATAAAACCGAAATAGAACCCAAGATTAAGCTTCCAAATTCGTCAGAAAACAAGAACTAATGGATTATGCTTGGACCTTAAACGCGTAGGATAACTACTAATCTTGTTCAGAAATTTGGGAACTCAAAGAAGAATTATAGATGCAAATAGAAATTGGTGAAATCCGCGACAGGAATATAGTGAACAAATGATTTTTTTTTTCAATATAATGCCCCCATGTGTGTCTATATATATATATTTCAAATGATCAAGGTTAATAAATGGAATTTATGGTGACATAAAAACAATTTCAAACAAACATAAGTATCAATAAAAAAATGTTGTTTCAATATATAAATGCTCATAATTATTACTAATAAAACTTGTTGAAACATGTTGAACCCGATTTGAGTAGTGTAGGAAAATAATACATAAGGTTGGCATGTTGACTTTGTTTGTTTCATAAACCGTTGAGTTTATAAAAAAAATCCATTTAACATCAAAACTTAACAACTTTCTATTTAGTTCTTTTTTTTTATTGGTTTGAGCTTTACGTTTTAGTTATGCATTCAATTTTCAATGTAGCAAAATTAGTTATTAGTTTTGACACTTAAAACAATTTAACTATTTTACCAAATTAAAATTCGGGTATTACAATTTTTTTCCTAAATGTTATTCCAAATTTATTAGAAATTTGCGAATGTTACAGTCTCCCCTACTTTAGAAAATTTCGTCCCGAAATTCCTTCCAAGTCGAGGTTTCTATGAAACAAAAAAAAGGTTGCAAAAGCCAAGTGGCTTTTAAAAAAAATGCATCAATCATGGTTTGACAAAATTTAAAGTAGTTGTCTAATATTCGAAGTAAGAGTTCCAAAATCCTTGACAGTTAACCCAAAGTTAGAAAGTTAAGAGTTTAAATGAGAAAAGTTTTGGGAATGTGTAACGGGTGAGAGCAGACGTACTAATGAAGCAGTCTCCCCTACTTTAGAAAAGTTTCTGACTAAATGTTGGTTAGAGTGCAGCAAGTATCCAAGTAATCGAGTGTGTAAGAGTATACAAGGTTCGTGTTTTCTGTGTGGGTGGTCAAGAGAAAAACTCTAGGAAGACGGATTGAAACTCGTGTAAGAATTCTCTTATAGAAAATGTTAGCTATTAGTCAACTATCTAATGAAGAGGTAACTATAAAGTAATGGGTAGGTTCTTGGTCAAACTCCTAGTTCGTTCCCGCAGTATCGTTTATGCTTATATATAGGGTGTACCGCAGCTGACCCACCACACTCCCGATACTTTGAATTCGTACTGGTTGTCTACCAACAGCCTAATTAGAATTACACACCACCCTCATGTACCTGTAAACCCATGATTGCGTTCCGGACCGTAATCATCGATTTACCTTACACTTGAGTGTTATGCTTTTCCATAACCCTATCCTAAGTAATACCATAAACAAATGCGTGCAATCAATATGTAATAGCCACTGTAATGAAATAATGTTCAATCATGACATGGTTAGAGGTCCTTCCCTTTCGGGTTCTCCCTTTAACCGAAATGAGAATAACATGTAAGTAATAGACATGGTTAGAGGTTCTTCCCTTTCGGGTTCACCCTTAACCGGTAACTTCTGTTCACATCATTGACTTTAAACACCCATATTGATGAACTTTGAGATTTACACCGTTCCCCTCGAATTAAAGAAATACTATAATCCGAGTCGTACATGGGCACCGGCTTAGATCTCATATGAGTTATCAACTAGTATGTTCATTGGCCATGATGATGAACAAAATAATGTAAAGTATAACAGGGTTTTGCTCAAAAACAGGAAAAAAATGCATACCAAATGTGCGTCAAGTACATAAGTATAGCATAAAACTTCGACTGAAAGAATGGTATAATATAAATCAAGTAAATCGCACAATTTTCCCAGAATGAAAGTAAACGAGTTAAATTAATGCTCAAAACCAGTGTTGTAAGAATGACTACTAATAATTAGTGCGAGAATAATTGTAAATAACGCGTGGGGATAGCCACCAATAAAATAATAATACGAGAATAATCATAAATAAGATAGTACGCGAATATAACAAAATAAAATGATGTAAGAATAAGATAATGATATTTACCACAATTGAGAGTGGACGGAACATACGTATAGTCTACTGGCCATGCGAGTTAAAATCTAGTAATTTTACATATATGCGTTATACTATAAAAGGCATTTAGCAATATTCTGATAAAAAGATATGTCCATTGTTTTGTTAAACCAAAAGTTTTGCAACTGAAAAAGTATAAGTGTAAAAGGTAAATTTTCGCAGTTTACTCGACTTTGTGATATTGTTGAAAGAATAGTAGTGATGCATGAGAATAAATTTTTAGAAATCGAAGTGTGTTTTAGATTCAAAACAGGTTCATTTTGCAAAATCTTCGTAATTACACATTTTCATGTGTTTATGAAAAGTCGAGTTTTTAAAAAAATGTTATAAGGTATATTATTAGTTGTAAATTTCTCCCGAAAATATATATTGGATACGTCATATGAAAACAAAAGATTTACATTTGGTCTTTAAAATATGCAATACAAGTTTGTAAAAATGCAAAATGAAACCATTTCATGAAGTATGTGTATATCGAATGTGTTTTAAAAGACAGGATGTAAAATGACGTGAATGATAAAATTAACGTATGTAATAGATTACCAATATTTAAGAAAATTCATAATCAACGAGTTGTAGAAATAGATCCTTGAGATGTGGATTTCACTCCTAACTCAAAGATGTATTTCAAAAGTGAAAACGATTGTGGAATGAAACCAATCACTAAGTTAAGGATATCACTCCCAGCTTAGTGGTTAAGTTTCTTTTTGAAGGAAATACTCTTGAGGTGTGGATGTCACTCCTATCTCAAAGGCATATTCCTAAGATAAATAACATATAGAGGAGTAAAACTAATCACCAAGGTATGGATGTCACTCCTAACTTGGTGATATCATTTCGTTTGTGAAATACGAGCGTCTTCTTCGCCAAACAAAATATCGAAAGAATAACGAGAAATAATCGTAACGAAAATATCTTGAAAGAAAATAATAGGAAATAAGAGAAATATAAACGAGAGGACTCGTGAAAGTAAGCTTAGTTATAGTCTAGGCTAAAAGGCATTCTAATAACCTAATTCCCTATAACCATGGCTCTGATACCAATCTGTAACACCCCAACCGATGGCGGAAACATCGAGGTGTCACGTAGTGACGATTGTTCAATAGCTCATGGACTAAAGTGTAAATTTGAATACATTGATTAAATAATTTATTACATTGAAGTGAAATACAATGGTACTAACTGTCAACTAAATTGAAATACAATGAATCAAAATCTAAATATAAATCCGAAAGCTTAAAGGATGCATCTCAAAACAACCTGAAACATGTACAAAATAATTTGGTCAATACAAAAATTGTATTGGTGAGCATACCCTGTTTAAATAAATATAGTAGAAAAGTGTTTAGCAATTCATGTGTCGTATACTGTTTGCAATTATGTAATAAGTGGTATCCGGGTCAAATCAACCCTAAGAGAAGAAAGCAGATATATATAGTATGCGCTAGTAGTAATGTAATACATAGCAATGACGAGGACTCTCAACAGAGTCACAAGGGTATAAACCATAGTACTATTCATTGAAATGCCAGGCCGCCCAGCGGTTAATGATTTGACAGGTCATAGATACAAGAAATGACATAAGCAAACACACATGAGAATTGCATTTAGTAAAAGAAATAGAAACTTGATAGTAAGTACATGAGTCACCCCAAAATAGTAAGACAGTAAAAAGGGGAAAGATATACTCACAGTTTGCGAAAGTGATCAAAATCCAACTTAAGCGATCGTGAGCTAAGTAATGGGAATTCCGAGGAATTCAACCTATAATGTATAAGAATACTAATAAGGAAATGTCTAAGAGTCTAAAGTATCTAGGGTCTAAGGCATTAGGGTTTGCTAAGTCGATTTGGGGAATTAAAGTTTTTATGATAAATCGCGTTAATGTAAAAGTTGTACGTCAAAAATAATATATAAAGGTTTGTAAATGCTGTTTAGGTAATATAATTATTCCCAATTGAATATTTAGGTAAACATATGTTTTGACTAATTAAGACAAAATAATTTAGTTAATTACTTAAATTAATTATTGTAAACAGTAATCATAAATATTGAAATAATTGGCTAGGAGTTACACATCGATCCAACAAATGCTAATAAAGACATTCAACCATAAGAGTATTTCTATTTTATAAAAAAAATATTTATAAAATAGATGTTTAAATTGTACAAATAAATAAATGTTTTATTATGTCTAATTAAACATAATAAGACTAATAATACAAGACACAATCCAAAAATACTATTTTCATAGAAAATGGATACTTTCTGATGTAAAGTAATGAAAATAATTTTCCCATAATTTTTATAAACTTATTTATATTTAAAACTGATTTAATGGTATTAAATCATGTTTAAATGATTAAAAATAGGAAAATCAATACAAATAAATGTTTTCTGAGCCAATAATTTTTATTTCAGTTCTTAATGATTAGAAATAATTTATGACAAATTTTCATATTAAAATAATTAAATTTCAATTTTATATGATTTAAATATCATTAAAACCACATAAAATCAAAATAAAACACAAAACACTCTTAAAGGTAAAAGTTTCTATGAAAACTCAATCTACTTAATTAAAAAGGCTCACAATAAATTTTATAGAGTTTTTGTGACAAAAACCTATTTAACATGAATATTATTTGTTTTAAACTAATTTAACAAATAAAATGAGATTACACATATAACCGTATCAAAATAGAGGAAAAATGACATGAAAATTATTCTAACATAATGAAATATGTTTCTACCAATTTTTGTGTTAAAATACATTTAATACGATTTTATATGAATTAAACATGATTAAAGCATCATAAAAATAATTAAAAATACTAAACAGCCTCAATAAATTCCGAAATAATTTCTAAAACTTCTAATCAGTTATAGGAGCAAGTCTACCAAGTTTCATAATTTTTGTATAAGAAATGAGTGAGTTATGAATTTATAAAGTTCTATAAACTTTTAAATCAAAATCCCCAAATAATCTAGAACACTCTAAACCATAGATTATCCAATTGAAACCCTTAGACACTATAATTAACAAACTAAATAGAGGGCTATTGATCTATATATGAATAATGTATCATGCAAAAATAATCGGAAAAACTCACAACGTAGCTAATCCAATTTGTAGAAATAAAACCGAAATAGAACCCAAGATTAAGCTTCCAAATTCGTCAGAAAACAAGAACTAATGGATTATGCTTGGACCTTAAACGCGTAGGATAACTACTAATCTTGTTCAGAAATTTGGGAACTCAAAGAAGAATTATAGATGCAAATAGAAATTGGTGAAATCCGCGACAGGAATATAGTGAACAAATGATTTTTTTTTTCAATATAATGCCCCCATGTGTGTCTATATATATATATTTCAAATGATCAAGGTTAATAAATGGAATTTATGGTGACATAAAAACAATTTCAAACAAACATAAGTATCAATAAAAAATGTTGTTTCAATATATAAATGCTCATAATTATTACTAATAAAACTTGTTGAAACATGTTGAACCCGATTTGAGTAGTGTAGGAAAATAATACATAAGGTTGGCATGTTGACTTTGTTTGTTTCATAAACCGTTGAGTTTATAAAAAAAAATCCATTTAACATCAAAACTTAACAACTTTCTATTTAGTTCTTTTTTTTTATTGGTTTGAGCTTTACGTTTTAGTTATGCATTCAATTTTCAATGTAGCAAAATTAGTTATTAGTTTTGACACTTAAAACAATTTAACTATTTTACCAAATTAAAATTCGGGTATTACAATTTTTTTCCTAAATGTTATTCCAAATTTATTAGAAATTTGCGAATGTTACAGTCTCCCCTACTTTAGAAAATTTCGTCCCGAAATTCCTTCCAAGTCGAGGTTTCTATGAAACAAAAAAAGGTTGCAAAAGCCAAGTGGCTTTTAATAAAAATGCATCAATCATGGTTTGACAAAATTTAAAGTAGTTGTCTAATATTCGAAGTAAGAGTTCCAAAATCCTTGACAGTTAACCCAAAGTTAGAAAGTTAAGAGTTTAAATGAGAAAAGTTTTGGGAATGTGTAACGGTGAGAGCAGACGTACTAATGAAGCAGTCTCCCCTACTTTAGAAAAGTTTCTGACTAAATGTTGGTTAGAGTGCAGCAAGTATCCAAGTAATCGAGTGTGTAAGAGTATACAAGGTTCGTGTTTTCTGTGTGGGTGGTCAAGAGAAAAACTCTAGGAAGACGGATTGAAACTCGTGTAAGAATTCTCTTATAGAAAATGTTAGCTATTAGTCAACTATCTAATGAAGAGGTAACTATAAAGTAATGGGTAGGTTCTTGGTCAAACTCCTAGTTCGTTCCCGCAGTATCGTTTATGCTTATATATAGGGTGTACCGCAGCTGACCCACCACACTCCCGATACTTTGAATTCGTACTGGTTGTCTACCAACAGCCTAATTAGAATTACACACCACCCTCATGTACCTGTAAACCCATGATTGCGTTCCGGACCGTAATCATCGATTTACCTTACACTTGAGTGTTATGCTTTTCCATAACCCTATCCTAAGTAATACCATAAACAAATGCGTGCAATCAATATGTAATAGCCACTGTAATGAAATAATGTTCAATCATGACATGGTTAGAGGTCCTTCCCTTTCGGGTTCTCCCTTTAACCGAAATGAGAATAACATGTAAGTAATAGACATGGTTAGAGGTTCTTCCCTTTCGGGTTCACCCTTAACCGGTAACTTCTGTTCACATCATTGACTTTAAACACCCATATTGATGAACTTTGAGATTTACACCGTTCCCCTCGAATTAAAGAAATACTATAATCCGAGTCGTACATGGGCACCGGCTTAGATCTCATATGAGTTATCAACTAGTATGTTCATTGGCCATGATGATGAACAAAATAATGTAAAGTATAACAGGGTTTTGCTCAAAAACAGGAAAAAAATGCATACCAAATGTGCGTCAAGTACATAAGTATAGCATAAAACTCCGACTGAAAGAATGGTATAATATAAATCAAGTAAATCGCACAATTTTCCCAGAATGAAAGTAAACGAGTTAAATTAATGCTCAAAACCAGTGTTGTAAGAATGACTACTAATAATTAGTGCGAGAATAATTGTAAATAACGCGTGGGGATAGCCACCAATAAAATAATAATACGAGAATAATCATAAATAAGATAGTACGCGAATATAACAAAATAAAATGATGTAAGAATAAGATAATGATATTTACCACAATTGAGAGTGGACGGAACATACGTATAGTCTACTGGCCATGCGAGTTAAAATCTAGTAATTTTACATATATGCGTTATACTATAAAAGGCATTTAGCAATATTCTGATAAAAAGATATGTCCATTGTTTTGTTAAACCAAAAGTTTTGCAACTGAAAAAGTATAAGTGTAAAAGGTAAATTTTCGCAGTTTACTCGACTTTGTGATATTGTTGAAAGAATAGTAGTGATGCATGAGAATAAATTTTTAGAAATCGAAGTGTGTTTTAGATTCAAAACAGGTTCATTTTGCAAAATCTTCGTAATTACACATTTTCATGTGTTTATGAAAAGTCGAGTTTTTAAAAAATGTTATAAGGTATATTATTAGTTGTAAATTTCTCCCGAAAATATATATTGGATACGTCATATGAAAACAAAAGATTTACATTTGGTCTTTAAAATATGCAATACAAGTTTGTAAAAATGCAAAATGAAACCATTTCATGAAGTATGTGTATATCGAATGTGTTTTAAAAGACAGGATGTAAAATGACGTGAATGATAAAATTAACGTATGTAATAGATTACCAATATTTAAGAAAATTCATAATCAACGAGTTGTAGAAATAGATCCTTGAGATGTGGATTTCACTCCTAACTCAAAGATGTATTTCAAAAGTGAAAACGATTGTGGAATGAAACCAATCACTAAGTTAAGGATATCACTCCCAGCTTAGTGGTTAAGTTTCTTTTTGAAGGAAATACTCCTTGAGGTGTGGATGTCACTCCTATCTCAAAGGCATATTCCTAAGATAAATAACATATAGAGGAGTAAAACTAATCACCAAGGTATGGATGTCACTCCTAACTTGGTGATATCATTTCGTTTGTGAAATACGAGCGTCTTCTTCGCCAAACAAAATATCGAAAGAATAACGAGAAATAATCGTAACGAAAATATCTTGAAAGAAAATAATAGGAAATAAGAGAAATATAAACGAGAGGACTCGTGAAAGTAAGCTTAGTTATAGTCTAGGCTAAAAGGCATTCTAATAACCTAATTCCCTATAACCATGGCTCTGATACCAATCTGTAACACCCCAACCGATGGCGGAAACATCGAGGTGTCACGTAGTGACGATTGTTCAATAGCTCATGGACTAAAGTGTAAATTTGAATACATTGATTAAATAATTTATTACATTGAAGTGAAATACAATGGTACTAACTGTCAACTAAATTGAAATACAATGAATCAAAATCTAAATATAAATCCGAAAGCTTAAAGGATGCATCTCAAAACAACCTGAAACATGTACAAAATAATTTGGTCAATACAAAAATTGTATTGGTGAGCATACCCTGTTTAAATAAATATAGTAGAAAAGTGTTTAGCAATTCATGTGTCGTATACTGTTTGCAATTATGTAATAAGTGGTATCCGGGTCAAATCAACCCTAAGAGAAGAAAGCAGATATATATAGTATGCGCTAGTAGTAATGTAATACATAGCAATGACGAGGACTCTCAACAGAGTCACAAGGGTATAAACCATAGTACTATTCATTGAAATGCCAGGCCGCCCAGCGGTTAATGATTTGACAGGTCATAGATACAAGAAATGACATAAGCAAACACACATGAGAATTGCATTTAGTAAAAGAAATAGAAACTTGATAGTAAGTACATGAGTCACCCCAAAATAGTAAGACAGTAAAAAGGGGAAAGATATACTCACAGTTTGCGAAAGTGATCAAAATCCAACTTAAGCGATCGTGAGCTAAGTAATGGGAATTCCGAGGAATTCAACCTATAATGTATAAGAATACTAATAAGGAAATGTCTAAGAGTCTAAAGTATCTAGGGTCTAAGGCATTATGGTTTGCTAAGTCGATTTGGGGAATTAAAGTTTTTATGATAAATCGCGTTAATGTAAAAGTTGTACGTCAAAAATAATATATAAAGGTTTGTAAATGCTGTTTAGGTAATATAATTATTCCCAATTGAATATTTAGGTAAACATATGTTTTGACTAATTAAGACAAAATAATTTAGTTAATTACTTAAATTAATTATTGTAAACAGTAATCATAAATATTGAAATAATTGGCTAGGAGTTACACATCGATCCAACAAATGCTAATAAAGACATTCAACCATAAGAGTATTTCTATTTTATAAAAAAAATATTTATAAAATAGATGTTTAAATTGTACAAATAAATAAATGTTTTATTATGTCTAATTAAACATAATAAGACTAATAATACAAGACACAATCCAAAAATACTATTTTCATAGAAAATGGATACTTTCTGATGTAAAGTAATGAAAATAATTTTCCCATAATTTTTATAAACTTATTTATATTTAAAACTGATTTAATGGTATTAAATCATGTTTAAATGATTAAAAATAGGAAATCAATACAAATAAATGTTTTCTGAGCCAATAATTTTTATTTCAGTTCTTAATGATTAGAAATAATTTATGACAAATTTTCATATTAAAATAATTAAATTTCAATTTTATATGATTTAAATATCATTAAAACCACATAAAATCAAAATAAAACACAAAACACTCTTAAAGGTAAAAGTTTCTATGAGAACTCAATCTACTTAATTAAAAAGGCTCACAATAAATTTTATAGAGTTTTTGTGACAAAAACCTATTTAACATGAATATTATTTGTTTTAAACTAATTTAACAAATAAAATGAGATTACACATATAACCGTATCAAAATAGAGGAAAAATGACATGAAAATTATTCTAACATAATGAAATATGTTTCTACCAATTTTTGTGTTAAAATACATTTAATACGATTTTATATGAATTAAACATGATTAAAGCATCATAAAAATAATTAAAAATACTAAACAGCCTCAATAAATTCCGAAATAATTTCTAAAACTTCTAATCAGTTATAGGAGCAAGTCTACCAAGTTTCATAATTTTTGTATAAGAAATGAGTGAGTTATGAATTTATAAAGTTCTATAAACTTTTAAATCAAAATCCCCAAATAATCTAGAACACTCTAAACCATAGATTATCCAATTGAAACCCTTAGACACTATAATTAACAAACTAAATAGAGGGCTATTGATCTATATATATGAATAATGTATCATGCAAAAATAATCGGAAAAACTCACAACGTAGCTAATCCAATTTGTAGAAATAAAACCGAAATAGAACCCAAGATTAAGCTTCCAAATTCGTCAGAAAACAAGAACTAATGGATTATGCTTGGACCTTAAACGCGTAGGATAACTACTAATCTTGTTCAGAAATTTGGGAACTCAAAGAAGAATTATAGATGCAAATAGAAATTGGTGAAATCCGCGACAGGAATATAGTGAACAAATGATTTTTTTTTTCAATATAATGCCCCCATGTGTGTCTATATATATATATTTCAAATGATCAAGGTTAATAAATGGAATTTATGGTGACATAAAAACAATTTCAAACAAACATAAGTATCAATAAAAAAATGTTGTTTCAATATATAAATGCTCATAATTATTACTAATAAAACTTGTTGAAACATGTTGAACCCGATTTGAGTAGTGTAGGAAAATAATACATAAGGTTGGCATGTTGACTTTGTTTGTTTCATAAACCGTTGAGTTTATAAAAAAAATCCATTTAACATCAAAACTTAACAACTTTCTATTTAGTTCTTTTTTTTTATTGGTTTGAGCTTTACGTTTTAGTTATGCATTCAATTTTCAATGTAGCAAAATTAGTTATTAGTTTTGACACTTAAAACAATTTAACTATTTTACCAAATTAAAATTCGGGTATTACAATTTTTTTCCTAAATGTTATTCCAAATTTATTAGAAATTTGCGAATGTTACAGCCTCGAACGGAGCTGCCTTAATGCTAGAATGGTAGCTGTTGTTGTAAGAGAACTCCACCAACGGCAGGTGATTCTCCCAACCCTTGCCAAAATCAATAACGCATGCACGAAGCATGTCCTCCAAGGTTTGAATCGTCCGCTTACTCTGACCGTCTGTTTGCGGATGATAGGCTGTACTCATATCCAACTGAGTACCTAAGGCTTTATGCAGGACCTTCCAGAAACGGGAAGCAAAGCGAGAATCACGATCAGAAATGATAGAAACAGGCACCCCGTGCTTAGAAACCACTTCCTTGAGATAAATGCGAGCCAAGCGCTCGAGTCCGTCAGTTTCCTTAATAGGAAGGAAGTGTGCTAATTTTGTCAACCTGTCGACAATCACCCAAATCATATCACAACCATTTGGTGATTTCGGTAGTTTGGTGACAAAATCCATCGTGATTCACTCCCACTTCCATTCGGGAAGCTCTGGTTGTTGCAGGAGACCAGACGGCCTCTGGTACTCCACCTTGACCTTCGCACAAGTCAAGCATTTGCTAACATAGGAGGCGATGTCAGCTTTCATGTTTGGCCACCAGTAGAGTATCTTCAAGTCCTGGTACATCTTGTCGGAGCCTGGATGAATAGAGTATCGAGATTTGTGAGCTTCGTCCAAGACGAGCTCCCGCAATCCCCCAAACAGTGGTACCCAAACTCGTTCCGCGAAGTAATGTAGGCCATCAGACCTAAGTTCGAGATGCTTGTCAGCACTGTGCATAGTTTCAGCTTTTAGGTTTTCCTCCTTCAAAGCTTCAAGCTGCGCAGAACGAATCTGGTCAGGTAGAGAAGAATGGATAGTGAGCTGTAAAGCCCTGACACGTCGCGGGTTCGCAGATTCCTTCCTGCTCAAGGCGTCAGCCACAATGTTCGCCTTGCCAGGGTGGTACTTAATGGAGCAATCATAATCGTTATGAAGCTTGACCCAGCGACGCTGCCTCATGTTCAACACCTTCTGATCAAAAATGTGCTGGAGACTCTTGTGATCGGTATAAACATCGCACTTGGTACCGTACAAGTAATGCCTCCAGATCTTCAGAGCGAAAACCACCGCTCCCAATTCCAAATCATGGGTAGTGTAGTTCTTCTCGTGAACCTTAAGTTGACGAGAAGCGTAAGCAATAACTTTCCCGCGTTGCATCAACACACAACCGAGACCACGAATAGAGGCGTCACAGTACACGACGAAGTCATCCGTACCATCCGGTAAAGATAAGATAGGTGCAGTGCAGAGTTTAAGTTTCAACAATTGAAATGTTGATTCCTGCGAATCCCCCCAGTCAAACATTCGGTCCTTCTGGTGAGAGTAGTGAGGGGTTGAGCGATCTTCGAAAATCCCTCAATGAATCGGCGATAATAACCCGCGAGACCAAGGAATTGTCGCACTTCAGATGGCGTCTTTGGTGCTTCCCAGTCTTTAATAGCTTCGATCTTAGCCGGATCGACATGAATCCCTAGTTCATTCACCACATGACCTAGAAACTGAACTTCGCGTAACCAAAAGTCACACTTCGAGAACTTAGCATACAGTTGTTCTCGTCTCAAGAGTTCCAAGACAAGTCGCAAGTGTTCCTCGTGGTCCACCTTGCTCATGGAATAGATCAGAATGTCATCAATGAAGACGATGACAAATTTATCAAGGTAAGGCTTACAGACACGGTTCATAAGATCCATGAAAACCGCTGGTGCGTTGGTGAGACCAAAGGGCATAACCAAAAACTCAAAATGGCCATAACGAGTACGAAAAGCAGTCTTCGGAACATCGGATTCCTGAACGCGCAACTGGTGATACCCAGACCTCAAGTCAATCTTCGAATAATAGCTGGAACCCTGAAGCTGGTCAAAGAGGTCATCAATACGAGGAAGAGGATAACGATTCTTGATTGTCACCTTGTTCAGCTCACGATAATCGATAGACATACGAAGGCTCCCGTCTTTCTTCTTCACGAACAGAATAGGGGCTCCCCACGGAGAAGAGCTAGGCCGAATGAAACCCTTTTCCAAGAGTTCCTGTAACTGGTTGGACAACTCCAACATCTCCAGAGGTGCAAGACGATAAGGGGCTCGAGCAATAGGGGCTGCACCAGGTGCGAGATCAATACCAAACTCAACCTGACAATGGGGAGGAAGACCAGGAAGGTCATCAGGAAACACATCAGGAAAGTCACGAACCACGGGAATATCCTCGATCTTCTTCCCACCATCAGAAGAAACAGAAACAAGTGCCAGAATGGCCGAATAACCCTTCCGAAGATACTTGTGGGCTTTCATACAAGAAATGATGCTCAAGGGAGCACCGCACTTCTCACCATGCACCGAGAGAATCTCTCCATCAGGGAGAGGAATACGAATAATCTTATCAAAGCAGACAATCTCCGCACGATACAAAGACAACCAATCCATGCCTACAACGACATCAAAACTACCCAAGGGTACCGGCATAAGGTCAATAGGGAAAGTGATGGATGGGTATTGGAATGTGATATATATGTGTTTAATGTCTAATTTTATGCATATTTGAGTGTTTATATGTGAGGAATTAGATAACTATGAGGAAATGATGTTTTGCAGGTTAAATACGAAGATGGGATGTGTTTTAGAGAATTCATGTGGATAGGAAGTAAAGATATTAAAGTATGAGGTGATAGATAATTGAATTACGAAGACGTGGGTGCAAACGGCGAAGAAAACGGAGCTAAAACGAAGAAGTTATGAAGAAAACAGTTTTTGGAACAAGCTGTCAGCAGTAGGCTACGGTTCCAGAGTAGCCTACGGTTCGGGGATTACGGGAACAAGTATAAAGTGCCGAAAATTAGGTTTTTGAAGGGTTCTCCTCCTCCATTTGACTAGGGACGATTATAGAAGAGTATTGGGGTGATTTTGGGCATTCTTTCACCATTCCACACCTTCTAATCACCTTCCAATCATCAATCATGCAATTCTACATCAAGATTGAAGCTAAAATCATGAAGATGCAAGGCTAATCCTCTCGCGGTTTCTCCGGTGGAAGATTTGGGTATTTTTTAAGGATTTTTCTGTTTTGAACTATGTTTTAGGATCAGATTGTGTGAACATGTCTATGTGTTTTTGAATCTGGTTGTATGTTCGACTGATTTGAACAATTTGACTGATTTTCACAGTTGCAATTCGTTATCGTTTCTTGGTTTTCTTGCACTAGGAATAATTTAACCTTGTGATTTGTGTTATGATGTTGAATTGGGTTGAACAACTTAAAAAAAGATCATGTCTATGTGATTGCCTAGATAGGTTAATTCAGATTGTCTTTACAATTACCGAATCAGAAACCCGGAGTGACCGTTTTTCCATATTATTGTCTTTTATAAAACTCTATTATCACTTCGTTTTGCAGCACTACAGCACTTTTACATTAAACTTCATAAAGTTACTTTAGTTAATTTTAATTTAATTAGTAGTCAGTAAAGTAACACTTTCCACAAACTCCCTGAGGTTCGACAACCCTACTTCCTATACTGCAGTCAGTTGTAGCTAAGGAGTAGTTTTTAAAATATTTTTTGATTAGCACTTCGACACGCGATCAGAAAGACAAACCCGAAAGTTCCAAACGACATTCCCTAAGAAGATGTGTCTGGGTCCTGTCGGGCTTCCCCCGATCCAATGACGAAGACTCGTGCGTTCCCGCCGCCGCCTCCGTTGTTCCTGTTACCCCCACCGTTCTTTCCACCATCACCCTGCTTCAATTTGGGACAGTCCCGCTTAAAGTGACCAGCCTGACCACAGTTGTAACAACCCTGGTTCGTCTGGTTAGCAACCTGAGGAGCAGGTTTGTCGCTCAAACGAACACGACAAGTCTGAACCTCATATCCCGGCTTCCCACACCGCTGACAAGTAGTAAGCTTGCGGCATGGCCCATTATGGTGATAGCTACACTTGTTGCACTTCGGGTAACTACCATGATAAGAACCAGTCTTTTGCCCAGATGAAGGGGTAGAAGACTCAGACCTCTTCTGCTGCTGCTGCTGGGGCTGGGATGGGGCAGAGTTCTTCACAGAGCTCTACCACTTTCGCTTACTACCACTATCAGGGGCCTTCACAACAGAACCTCTAGGTGGCAGAGTACCCTCTTCCACCTTCTGGTTGGTCAGCTTATGAGCCAACCGAATAGTACCCTGAAGAGTAGCACAGTCATTCGCGGTAACCAGCCCACGAATTTCAGGTACGAGTCCAGCAACAAAGAATTCTATCTTCTTGTAGTCCGGAGTATCAGCATCCAAACACATAAGGACCAACTCATGAAAACGAACAACGTACTCCTCTATCTCCGAGCCAACCATAGTATGATTCCACAATTCCTACTCCAGCTTCTTAATCTCATCACGGGGACAATACTCAGTCTTCAAACGAAACACGAACTCATCCCAAGGCATGGCATTGGCCTTGGCCAACCCAACAGTCTGAATAACGGTATTCCACCACGTCAAAGCACGATTCTCAAAAGTGCCAGAAGCGTACTTCACATGGTCCACAGCAGGACAGTTACACATCGCGAAAGCAGAAACAACCTTCTCCAACCACCTCAGTAAACCCACTGCACCCTCATTCCCACTAAAATTATGAGGCTTGCAGTCCATAAACATTTTGTAGGTACAGGTAGGAGGATGATGTGGATTAACAGCAGCACCTGTAACAATGCTCAGATAAATAGAACGAACATACCGCTAAGGTATAAAGGAACAGAAGTAGTAGTACTGTAATTACCATCGGCAAGTCCTTGTTGAGCAGCCTGCAATGCAGCAAGAGCATCAACCACCCGTTGCTGAATTATGTTGTTCAGCTCAGCTTGGGTCATAGTAACCGGCTCATCACCACGACCACCACCGCGACCACCGCGACCACCACGGCGTCCACCACCGCCACCACGGCGTCCACCACCACGAGCAGTAGGCATCCTCTGAAAGCATAGAGAACAAGAAGTTCAGATTCGTCACCAGTATTAACGACTAGTGCCGAGAATAGAGAACATTTCTGATTTGACCAATCCGTATCAACTACGAATCATCTAATCAGAATACTATGAGTAAAAGAGTTCCGAATGAATAATTATTCCAAAGTGTACTAATCTAAGTACGAGTGCAAGATAGTGTGTGAGTAAGCGTGTCCCTCAAAACAGAAGATAGGATGTCCGAATGCGGAACAGGTCTCAAGATGAGTCAAAATCGCTCCAATGCGCAACACAACCGTGCTAAGAAATCAATACGTCCATCCCTTCGTCTTCAAACCCCGAAGAAGAAGACAATGAAGAATAGGCCAAGCCTAGGCAAGAATAGATGATGTAACAGACAAGTATGATGATATAGACAACCCGACAAAGTTAATAAGTTTCCCACTAAAACGACTCATAACGTGTGATCGTCTAGTGTGTGACTCGGCTATAGACCAGACTCTACATGCCGTCCTAGTTCACTATAACCATTGGCTCTGATACCATCTGTAACACCCCGCCCCTCTCACCACCAATATTGTCCGCTTTGCCCCGATGGGTCGCCCATCCAGAGCTCACGGATTTGTTTTTGGTTGCCCAAGTGGAGACTTCCCAAGAGGTCACCCATCCTGAAATTTCTCCCACCTGAGCACGCTTAACTGTGGAGTTCTCCTCTCATCCACTAACATTAAGCCCCAAAACGCGTTGGTGATTTAAGAGGCAAGACATTACTTATGAACCAAGGATCTCTCCTGGCCACGAACGATGTGGAATTTTCCTGGGGTGTCACATTCACCCCCTGTTAGAGTCTCATCGTCCCTGATGAGGTATAGAGTCTCATCATCCCTGATGAGGTATGCACCCACCATCCCGAATGGCACAGGAGTGGCTCTGATACCAATCTGTCACACCCTCAAATTCCACTTGCGGGGTTTTACCGCGAGGCGCATGACATACCAGGATCCAAGACAACGGTTGTAACACCCCAACCGATGGCGGAAACATCGAGGTGTCACGTAGTGACGATTGTTCAATAGCTCATGGACTAAAAGTGTAAATATTGATACATTGATTAATTAGTTTATTACATTGAAATGAGATACAAAAATTACAACGGTTAAGACTAACAATCTAAACTGAAATAAATAAATCCAAAATCTAAGTATAAATTCCAAAAGCTTAGAAATGATCTCATAAGAACCTGAAACATGTACGAAAATAATTTTGTCAACACAAAAATTGTATTGGTGAGCATACCCTGTTTGAATACATATAGTAGAAAAGTGTTTCGCAATTCATGTGTTGTATACTGTTTGCAAATATGTAATAAGTAGTATCAGTCAAAACCAAACCTGAGAATAATGACTAACACATGACTAACAAACTGAATAATGAATTAACAAGACAATGACCAAGATCCTCTCAACAGAGTCTCAAGGGGGTATACCATAGTACTATTCATTGAAAAGCTAGGCCGCCCAGCGGTTAATGATTTTGACAAGTCATAGACACACCAATTAACATAAAGCAAACACACATGAGAATTGCATTAAGTATAAGAAATTGAAACTTGATTAATATATAAGTACATGAGTCACCCCAAAGTAGTAAAACGGTAAAAAGGGGAAAGATATACTCACCTTGCTGGTGGTGATGAACTTGCAAGAAATCAATGAGAAAAATAAATTATGCTTGAACCTATATTTTCATTATTAAAGTTTATAAGCAACTGTATGATTCGTTGACTCTTTAGTTGTCCGGCGACAAAGATTTTAGGAATCTTGACTATATATTTTAATGAGTTAAGAAAATGCATTTCGTCCAAAAGAAGTCTTAAAACTTACAAACTTTATTTACTTAAAGACATACAACTAATAATCCTACAATTACTTACTTATTAAACGAAATATTTTAAAAGTATACTTTATGTTTAGTATGATACTATTTTGTTGATAAACTAAATCATTGAAAAGAATATAAGTTAGGAAGGTCAACCCCCCCCCCCCCCTTTTTCCATATGAGGGTACATTTTTTATAACAAAAATATGTTTAAGATTTACTTATTAAATTTATGAATTGGTAATATTATAATCATCTTATAGAAATATAAACTTGGTAAGCTATTATGGATATCCATGTGTGACTAGTTTCAACAGAATCACAACATAAACAACCAAACTTAGTGCAAGTCGTGCGCGCAGGGTTTCAATTACGGTTTGCAAATTTTATCTAGTTTGGGTTCAAAAAGGCAAAAATTGGTTAAAACTATTTTTAATCGCCGGAACCAAATGAGAGAATAACTTTAACTGAAGGAGAACTTAGAAAAGTCAAATCTTTACCTCAATCGATACTCCAAGAACGAACAAGTTAGTTTTGCGAACGTGAGAAACGGTTGTAATGGCCACTGGTTAATGTTGACAATGGTAACACTGTAGCAGCGGCGAAGCTAAAACAACAGTTGCGAAAGAGTCGATAAGTCATAAACAAGATCTTCGGACCTATTTATGTGGTGCATCGGTGCTTGTTTCAAGGTTCATAGCGGAATGAAACGCTTTGGATGTAGACTCTAGTTGCAGCGTCAAACGGTATTTATTGGCTAGGCAAAGGAATAAAACTCATGAAAACCATCTTGCCTAACTCGAGTTTGCAAGGGCGAGAGAGTCGAAGATGGGTGGTGTTGTCAATGGATGTTGAACAGAGTAACCGAAGGGGGTCTAGAGGTTTGTTATCTCGTGTCGATTTTAAACCCAACATTTTTGGTCGGTTTCATTTGATATTGAATGGGTGTTAATGGTAAGATTTAATGGTAGTTAAGGGATGGAAACAATTGTTTGAATTGCACTCAACGGTTACATAAAAAAAAAAACTTGATCAGAGGCTCTCGCCACTTTGTAAAGTAGAAGCAACATGAACATGAAGGTTATCACATTTATTTTTGTCACGTGAAAGGTAAATGGGGGTTTCATGTTCTATATAGTTTGTTGTTGATTATTATTATTAGTTACAAATCATTTTATTATAATATTAAATGATTATATTAAAGTGCTATTTTAATCGTTATTCATTTAATAGTTTTTATGGTACTACGTTAGTTTAAATTCCAACATTCGGGTACCACAACTTTGGTTTATTGTCTCTTACTAGTCACAATTCAAACAACGATGTAATGATCAGCGCAACTCAAGCATTTTTATTAACATTCGAAATGATTAAAGTATGAGGACTAAAAATGTAAATACAATAATGTTTAGGAAACGTGCAAATGTTACAACGGTCACAATAAACGACATCTATATGCAATAAAAGTTACGTAGAAATACCAACCACGCAGTTTATAAGTAAAGTATAAAACGACAGCAGAAGCAAAATTTAATGGTTACAAAACCAATGTCAAAATGTGAATGCAAACACAACCCGGTTTGCTTATGTATGCAAGACTAGACGCGGTGCGACTCCAGTGCGCCTAAGACTCCCTGCTACCTTAGCGACCTGAGAAAACATGCGAAGTTAGACAACACATAAAGTGCCGGTGAGTCACAGAGATATAGTTTGCAAAAGTTTATCATAAGTAAACCAAACCCACCAGTCCTTACATCTATACCTGATGCTAGCTAGACATCGTTACATGATACTATAGTGTCGTGAACCACTGCTGACAAGATAAGAATGCCTCAAACCCGTCACCGGTTCATCACCCGGTGCCGTAAGATATAGGACAAATATGCACCCGCCACCGACCTCCAGTCGGCCCGAGTGGGGCTAGTCAAGCCCAATAGATCTATTCACACCTTCCCCGCTATGTACCCACATATTGATGGTTCACTAAGATATGAGAGGACTTTAATGATGAAAGTATAAGTCACTAAGTATCCATGAGGTATCATGTAATATGTTGGTTTAAAAGTTTAGAAAGTTTTACCGCATGTCTCTCCCCTAGAATGTTCCAAAAACAGTAAAGAATGGGGATGTGACACTCACCTTAGTTTGCGTTCCCAAAATAAGAATTTAGACAAGTCTTGATGATCCCAAATACCGGCGATCTATCAATAAAGGTTGTATGAGAGTTGTGACTAATAACCCCAAGGCTATTCAATCCCCGATTGTCCGGATCATGATTAAGTAAGTTTGAAAACGTGTTTGACAGTGTAACCGACACGTGAGACTGACCCGACATCCCGTTGGTGACCCATTACACAAGCTAATCAAGTACACATAGATTACACACAAGTTTCAAGCATGAAACACTTAGTTTGTATCAAAAATCTCATTTTAGTTAACGTAGGGTCGAATGTAGTTTTAAACGGTCGAAGGTGACTTTAAACGGTCGAAGGTGACTTTAAACGGTCGAATGTGGCTTTAAACTTCCACCTTCGCCCCTTTTCTCCCTCCTTCGCCCATTTAGAATACGTTCGACCATTCAGTATCCAGGTTCGACCCTAGAGATTCTCCTTCGACCGTTCGACTGGTCGAAGGTACTCCAGGTTCGACCCTGTTAGTTAGTTTCCTCAAAAACGCATCAAAAACATCCGAAAACTTTACGAAACATCATGAGTTACAGCAGTCAACCATCATTAACATATCCCTACGAAACCCTACCGATTTTACCCCAAAATCTAGTCGTTTTACAAGTTTCCCAAAATAGTAAATTATGGAGATGTCACATCATCATGCATGCAATCTTTACCCAATTAGGAAACTTTCTGAAATTAATCACTAATCAACTTAACATACTCAAATCATCATGAACAAGAAACCCCCTATCATATCGTTATCATTATCATCAAGGACAAGCCCTAGATCTAACCCAAAATTCCTCTAAATGACAAAACACCATCAACAATCAATTGTAACATGTTTCAATCATAACTCATCATTAATAACAGTCCTAGATCGTTGTCATATCATCTATACAGCAAGTAATCATCAAACAATGCATAATACCACATTAACACATGTTAATTTGTATAAAAACTCTTTGCTTATGAATAGGTTTTTATTTAGAAAGATATTAGGAAGGTTTTTACCCATAAAACATGTTGATATCAGATCTGGACTCTTGGGGTTTAAATGAAAACAAATCAAAATCGTTTAAAAAGGATTTAGAATGAAGAACACACCTTAAATCTTCACTTGTAATGATTTAGAGAGTTGGATTATGAAAAATAAGCTCAAAAACTCATTCCCCAATGATAATAGTCGAAAGAGAGTGTTTAGAGGCGTTTAGGGTTTGTGAAATGATGAAAAATGACTAAGGATGGTATTTAGACTATGTCCAGGTTCGACCCCTTCGTATGGGCGAACGTGGAGCTTAAGTGGTCGAATGTATCATTTTCAAAATAGGTAGCCAGGTTCGACCCTTCATATGGGTCGAAGATAGTTTTGTCCGGTCGAAGGAGACCCTTAACAGACTGAGGGCCTGGTTCGACCCTTCGAACGGTCAAACCAGAGAAGTGTCATTTTCCAGATTTCCAGTTTGTCGTATTTAGCACATTTTAACGCACCTTAACGCATGAACATGTAACCCTAATCTATGTTTCACATAATTAAGCATGGACAATCATCTAAACATCATTTAAACACGTATTTGTATATAATCCACCATATAAGAATCAATCTGTAACACTTAATCTAGCTTATGTAATTCACCAATAATGGGACTCAAGACGCGTGTATATGTAAAAGACACCAATGATCCTTCAGATCATTGAACTCTGGACAATACGTAAGAAAACCCCGACTCAACTAACCCAGTTAAGTACGTAATTAAACTGTTTCCCGCTAAGGTAGACTTATAAGTTTAAATATGTCAAGTCAAATATGTCGGGTGTCACATCCAATATCCAAAATACCTTATTTATACCGGGTTTTTTTCTTAAAAACCGGTTTTTTCTCCAAACCGGTTCTTCTCTCAAACCGGTTTTCAAACCAAACTGATCCACGAAACCACAAACCGCTCATAGGACCGATGTATAGGGTCGAGTTCGGACCGGTTTCTCTCCAAACCGGTTTACCGCTTTTTTTTGGGCCGGTTTTAAAAACCGGTTTTTTCGTACACCTCTATTAGCGGTAGTGTCTGGCCTCCTACCACCTAATTATTTATTGGTTTTAAAAAATATAAGAAAAAGACAATGGTTAAAGGGTACTTGGATGAAGTGTGGCCAATGGTTGAGTAGTTTCAGCCTAGTTGAGGATATAAACAACATGACAATTCATGATTAGTCAGAAACAGTGTGATTTGGTGGAGCACCCCTTGTACCCTTCAGTAGCTAGTGTTATCAAACGAATAATCTAAGCCCAAATTGATAAAATTTAATTTATATAGCGTAGTTTTTTCTCTACAAACAAATGAAGTTACTTCTGTGGCCGAAAGCCCAAAATCACATAGAATAAATAATAGGATAGTTATTAGTAAGTGGACAGATGTCTTTCGTGTTTTTTTTTTTAACAGCAAACACATTACACGTCCTCTAAAATCAAGTATTGCTCACTTTCAAAATGGCATCAGTTTAGTGAGGAAAGGTACATGATGCCATTAGATGAGCCCTGAGATTAGTTTGTAACTTCAAACTATATCGGATCACATCATTTTAGTCCTTTAACCCAAAAGGCATCCACGTAATTATACCGTTTGATATACCTTATGAGTAGTGTCCAGGGGCGGAGACGGAGAGAGAGTATTAGAATGGTGGGCATGTGCCCACCCTAGGTTCAACACATCGACGGAACTACAAGGGGGTCAGGGGTCCATTGACCCTCCAGACACCGGCCGACCATACGAGTTTTGATCCTTCATCCGGTGAGTTTTTGTATTTTTCACCCTCAAAGATTGTTAGTTGACTAGTGAGTGATGTGAAAAAAAAAAAAAAGTGTTAAATGTAGTCACCACAATATTTTCCTATATCTGGAATCGTTTCAGAGGAAAGTAGAAGTTGAGTGATGAGATTCATGAAGAAGATATGACGAATGGCGTTATTGTCATTTGACTATCTCATAAAAAAGAGTTTGTGACTGTACGGTGCTTTTTTTTTTTTTAATATTTTAATTGTGTTTTAGATATTGAGTTTTGTATATTATAATAATTAATGATTTAACTTATCACTCTTTCATTCTTTTCCTAATGATCCTGTCCACAACATCACCTGTGGGCAAGTCGTTGAAATTGTTATCAGTTAAAACACATTCTATAGCAGCCTTGAGGACTCCACGCTGACCATACATGTGAGTCCGACTTTCGAGTCCGAAATGGTCGAGCCGAAATGTGCCCACCCTACAAAAAAGTTTCAGTATCCGCCACTGGTAGTGTCAGATAAGCTTGGCTACATAGAACCGCGTAAGCGAGTAAGATTCGCCAACATTACACCTAATTAGTGACAGTTATTCTAAACAATTAATAATTTTAATACAGGGGTGGCTTGCTAGCGTGTGAGCACAGGTGCCCGCTCAGCACTCACAAGCCCAGCCAGCGCAACATGGTTTTCCTGTGAGTGGAGGGTAGCCATGCGAGTCTACATGGCTAACTCCCCCATCATCTCTCAGTTCTCACGGACCATAACACTCGCCAATTACCAATAAGCTAACCAATCACACTCATCAACCACCGCATATGGCCACAACCACTTGACTTCTTCGACAATGCCAACACACACCACAACAGTTCGCCGCCATTTTAAAATGGAC
Organism: Ambrosia x helenae; assembly: GCA_030844895.1. Lineage (NCBI taxonomy): Eukaryota > Viridiplantae > Streptophyta > Magnoliopsida > Asterales > Asteraceae > Ambrosia > Ambrosia x helenae. The sequence goes on along the minus strand of CM061227.1, from coordinate 18,326,325 downwards.
AACTCCTTCCCACCGCCGTAACCCCCACATATCATTACTTCCAAACAAGAAAACAAGACTCCATTGACTTATAAACGCCACCATTCAAACATCATCTTCAACTTTTGATTATTTAGATTTTTAATAGCATATAAATAGTAGTAGTTATTTTATTTATGACATTATGAGTATTCAGTAGGACAAAAGAGTACTCATAGCAAAACTTTCATAGCTGACTTTAGCATGTGTGTTTCAGACAACATTCAGTGTACCTTCCAAGAGGATCTTTTGATACCATTTCAATGCAATCTTAATTTTTCTTTTTTTATCTTTTTAAAACCTACTAAATTTATAGAAGCCAGCAATACAGCACCACACTAGACCCGACCCAGGTTCGGTTCATGGCTTTCGGTTTATCAACCCAACAAACTAGCATCAACTGCCTCTATGATATATGGTTAATCATTGTTATGAAATTAAAAAACCACTGGGGAGGAGCTGTACAACTTGCCTTTTCGAGGGTTTTATTAACACGTTAATGGCCGTATGGTATAGTCGGCAACGACTAACGAGATTTGCAAGATCCAGAAGTGCGCGACATTGATTCGATAATCGCATCAAGTTACCGACTTTTGACTTTTAACGGATTCCCAAGTTTCTGTTTTAGATCAACTATATGAGAGTCAAAAATATATATATTTATACAAATGATTAAAAAATATGTGCATTGCGTTTACCTGCTAATTGTTGATAAGGGAGGGCCTTCAGTAATTGTGTGGGCAAAGTTAACCTGTTTTGATCCCGGTTTTTGTATGTTCACCGCACTTTGTTGTTGAAACGAGCATACTCGGTTTTCTTTTGAACCCTTGTGCCAACATGATATGTAAGTCGGTAAAAGTTTTAAAAATGTATTTTTTTAAGGTTAGGAGAGGAAACAGGAATAACCTTTGTGAAAATAGACGGGGCCCTAGAGGAACGAGAACCAGATTCTGATGCTAACGAGAGCTACAAATCATGCAGGGAAAGCAAACGGTTTTTCAATGTTTTAGATGTAAACTTATAGCCTTGGTTTTGAAAAGCATGAGACACCCGGCGACATTTAGGTCCTGAAGGCCAAAGCACGAGGCACGGATCTATGCACAACCAAATAAGCTTTATGCACAACCCGAATTTGACTAATTAAATCATTCATAACTTATCATCCCTTCAGTTTTTACAAATATGCTCCTACAGATGTGCCCTTTGGTTTATCATTCTAATTTTGACCAATTTTAACCCAGATGTGCCCTGATCGCCTCGTGCCTCATGCTCAATTTTTAAAACCAAGCTTATAGCAGACGAATAAGATGACTGATAAATCATAGACATACCTTGTTAAAGAGATCAATTGGTGGCGCATGCTGAGCTCGTTTTTCAGTTTGAAAATTAAAGGCCTTTGGTGAAAGTTTAGAAAACATAGAAATCTATTAATATATATTGAATGTTATAAAGCACGAAAAATGTAAGAAAATGCAAGTATTGGGAACTACCGTGGTAACGGTTGTCTCCCTCTTGCTACTTCTAAAAACTCCTAGATCTCCTTTACTTGAAAATATCTACATTCACAAAAAGCATGCAACTTAATTAAAAATTTGTTTGTACTGTAAAAAAATTTAGCTTATTTCTGGCTGTTAAACTAATACCTTTTTGTTAAGGGGTAGGGCTTTGAATCTGTGAATTGTTTCACAGTCCTCTTGTTTTAGAACACCCGAAACATGTGATCTGAAAGAGAGAGACTATTGAATTATACAGATATTCTTCTTTCACAGAACTAGAAAGAAGAGAAAAACGATGCATCTGTCTAATAAATCAACGGAAAGATTTGCCGAAAAGGAAGATTGAGATTAAGGTTGTTCGTTCAGCCAGTTGATGAAAATCCTCGGCCGGAAATCTAACTACGGTTCCAGAAACGACAAACGAAATGGTCCGGGTTGGATGGGTCACCCGGTTATAGCGTTTTTGCGGTTTGAACTGATTTTCTTTTTTCAAAATCGTTAGTTTATATTAAAAATTTTGAAATGATATAGATGATCCAAGAACATAATACATAATTATGTACTGTAAAAACAAGTAGATAAAAAAGGTGAAACGGCTGGTTTCCTTTAGTTGTATAAATCGTTAAACCGTGAAACCGTTTAAGCCAAATTGTATAAATCTCCAAACCCATCGAATTGCTTTGGTTTGGGTGGTTCGGTCAGTTTCAACAGCTTATATCAAGCATGAGCGGGTGGGCCGTGGGCATTATATTAAGCTTGATTATTAGGCTTAAAAATATCAAAAAAATAATAATAACAATAATAACAATAATAACAATAAAAATCAAGTGCAAAAATACAATACCCTTTGGATTCTCTACTGCTACTTTCTGTGCCAAAGGCAAGACTAGGCTTCTGTGGTGCCTGCAAAATATACCTTTTTTTAGATAATACTCTCATAACATCAACAAAAATACAAGAAGCTGGTATGTTAGCAGTCTTTGGTTTATAACCTTTAAATTGTTGCAACATGCTGAAGTTGATGGTACTGCAGCAGTGTTTTGTACAGCCCTCTCTGTTGTTTTCAAGTGAAATTCCTGGTTACAATTATTAATATGATTCATCACATATAGATCTCGTTTTTCAAATGATTATTGCCAGTAAAAAGTGTGAGAAAATTATGAACCAACGACTTACTTGAAACTCAGGTAACTGGGGAGTGCTTCTTTTTTGGTGTAACAACGAAGGAGCCTCGAAAATCTGCAGGTGACCAAGATATATAAAGAGAAAATGTATAAAAAAACCTGCAGCATGTATGATACCATTAAGGAAAAAAAGAAGAAACTGTTATATAAATACAAACTTTTCTGTTTAGGGGACGAGCTCGAAACCCGGGAGCTCTTGATGACACATGCGCGTTTTCATTATCACCTTTTTGCCTGATACCAAGACAATCAAATACTTTATAAGAGTGTTTGAAAAAAAAAACATGTTTATTTCCAAAACATTGCAATAAAATAGCAATATGTGGATTTAACCTTATTCTTTGTGCCCTTTGAGCTGTTGCGAGATCAGGAGGTCTAGGAACGGTGATTCGTAACCTACCATGACCTAAATTACTGTCTAAAGTACCTTCCTGTAAACCATCAACAATATGTTTAAGAGAATTAAAAAATAAAAAAAATAAGTAAACCGCTTAATTTAGGAAACTAACCCTTTTTGGTGCCTTGTGGACAAAATTAGCTTGTTGTTTTGTGTCGGTGATCTGTTAAACCAATAGTGAGATGGTTGTGTTAAAACTATAAAAGAGTTACTTGAGATGAAAAACAAACAGCAGGCACTTTCAGTATTTTTCCTTTAGCACATGTTTTAAATATACTGCGCAGAATCATAAAATAGAACAAAAAATCAAAAGAATATAAATTATTTCTAACCTTAAACAAGTGGCCTCCTTCGAGCTTTTGTCTTTTGGCAGCTTGACTTTCGACAACTGAAGAATTGTTTCCCGGTTTTTGAAATCTAACACACAATGTAAACGATTTTTCAAGTAAGGACAAGAGATGGTTTCATACTTTGTGAAACGTAGCTCACCCGAGAATTAATACTCATATATTGGCTCAACTGGATAAAAGGAAAAAGGGCTAGAAAAGGGCCCAACTTTAATGGTCATATCTGTTTTGAGTTACAGGGCCCATAAGACATGGACGAAACTTCTTAATGGGTCGAACGCTTGGACAGACTACCACAAATAACAGTCTAACAGGAGGGTCACCCAACATTATTAGGGTTTGAAGTCATATTTATTCATTATGAAAATCATATTACTTGTTCTCTCAAAGAATGTGTTCCAATTGTGAGTGTCCTTCCATCCTACCTCAAGGGTGTGTAATGGAGAAATGGTACTATATCATGCAAGGTTGCAAAAGGCGCTAGGCGCCAGGCGGGGGTGAGGTCCAGCCTAGGGACTAGTCGGGACTAGGCGAAATTAGGCGTTTTGGTATTTTATATGTATTTTATATATACACACAAATTTAGGTGTTTTTTGAAAATATGTTAACATATATACACATAATACTTAGAAATACTTAGATATATACACATAATACTAAAAACTACTTAGAAATTTAATAAAAAAAATCACCGCCTAGGCCCGCCTTATGGCCAAAACGCCTAGATCTCCGACTAGGGCCTAATTCCGATTTTCTTCACCGCCTAGCGCCTAGGACGATTTTTGCAACAGTGATATCATGTATCAATAAGAATTAAGAACACAGAATTTTGCAGTGAGTACCTGAAATGGTCTACTAAACGCTCCTGATTTTGTTTAGCCAATTGACTTGCTGTAGGTTTCATCAAGGTTGATGCCCTTGGAAAAGATGGCTTCCAACTTGATTTTGCTTTAGATTTACAATTGGCATTTCTTGTGCTATCTTTAGGCATAAAGCTGTTAGTATGTTGCTTCTGGAATGCTTGTAAAGAGTAACCCTTCAAGTCCAAAGGAACTCCCCCATTCGTCACATCACCATCTGTGAAACATGTATCACCAGACCATATAGTAAATGACATATGTTACACACAATACAATTATCCAATGCTCGTAACAGGTACAAGATGGGATATGCACTATGCAGAAGTAGTTAGCAGTCTAGTTAATACCTGTATTGCTCATAGCCATTGTGAATGCTACTGGTGCTCTATCAGAGGCACTATCCAACTGATTTGCATTATCTAAACCTTTTGATACTGTAGAAACGTTGGCGTTTTCATCTTTTCCTCTTGAAAGTAACCTTACTGCAAATGCTGTAATAAAAAAATTATATGCACAAATTAGCAAAAACTGAGGTCACGCTTACAGACACTTTTAACAAAAGGGCATTCTTTTGTGCATAATATTATGCTGAGATATTCGACACTTAAAGAAGAATCAGAACCCAACAATATACCATGTTCAGTAATAAAAGTCGCATGATCTTCAATGACTTAAACGATTGTAAAACATGGTGTAATTAAGTAATAATTTCCTGCACACTAGAGGATTAAAATCAATTTACTTTCCCTAAAGGAATTTCATCACAACTAAGTGAAAGGGAGACCGAGATAGACTGGCAGTACTAGACTGCATTCTGAGATAAACTGGCGATACAAGACTGCATTCTGAATTTGTGCATCACTCTGTTTTTGTTATGATTGCTTGTTTTGTTATTATTGATATTTAAGGATAACTTTTTCCTGTTCTTTTTGTAGATACAGAGAGGTGTCCTAGTGGAGTTAGGTGATTCAAAGTTAATTATGACACTTCTATATAGTAGTAGTTGGAGGATGCAATGGTGTATAAAACATATGCTTTTCAGCCCCAAACCAAACAGAATGATGCTTGAATGATTTGTCAAATTACGAAAATACGAACCGACAAACAAATCAAATTACTATCATAATGATGCAGTGTAAAAAGGCCATGCAAACTATAAGGCAAATGCAACAATCAAATAACCACAATTGGAGAGACCTCGAAATTGCTTCAGGACAGTAACATCTCAAGTAAATGGGCTGCCTCACCCGGTAATGATGAGTAAGCAGGACCACATGATATATGCAATACTGTATTTATTTTCTGCAATCATACTATGGACCACAATATAAGACAATATTTACACGGAGCTGCATCAACCAGGATGTACCCCACACCAAATGAGCACAGATTTCTATTATTAGCATACTTTCATTATTGATGTATCCATGTAACACTTTTCAACCATCATTACAATACACTATGTACCAACACAACTTCACTGCAGAACAATGTATACGTTTAGGCTTTTACGGTCAACCCTAGGATTTCAAAATAAATAAAGTGACTTCAGCCTTACCACATTGAACCTAAACTGTTTGTGAGTACATTTTTTACCAATTTAATCTAGCAACCAACATTTTCCATGAAATCCATTGATTGACCTCAAAAGTCAAACATTAGAGCATGTATACATAAGAAACTACAAAATTTTGAACAAATTTGGCCGGGCTTGATGTCGACTTTTTTCCCCAATTTCACAGGTGCAACAAAACGATCGAAATCATTATCATAATAATCGCCAGTAAATACTAAGATTTTTTAATTAAAAAATCAGCTAAAACCTTAAAGTGACTAAAATTATCAAACACCGGAAGCATAAATTAGCAATCTAAATACATTTATCGGTAAAATAATCATCTAAATCCTTTAACAACTACTCAATCATCAAAAACCAGCAGTGAAATTAGCAATGTAAACACATTCATCAATTAAAAAAATCCAAAAACCTAAAATAACTATTCAATCGTCAAAAACCTGAAGCACAAATTAGCAATATAAACACATTTACCAGTAACAAAATCAACTAAAAGTCTAAAATAACTACTCAATCATCAAAAACAAGAAGCTAAATTAGCAATGTAAACACATTTATCAGTATCAAAATCAACTAAAATCTAAAATAACTACTCAATCATCAAAAACAAGAAGCTAAATTAGCAGTGTAAACACATTATCAGTAAACAAAATCATCTAAAAACCTAAAACACCTAGTATATCATCAAAAACCAGAAGCACAAATTAGCAACATAAACACATTTATCAGTAACAATATCATATAGAACCTAAAACAACTACTCGTCCTCAAAAACCATACGCACAAATTAGCAATCAAAACACACTCATCAGTAACAAAATCATCTAAAACCTAAAACACTCAATCATCTAACAGAAGAATAAATTAGCAATTAAACACATTCTTCAGTAACAAAATCATCTAAAAACCTAAAATAACTACTCGATCATCAAAAAACAGAACTCCAGAAGCACAAATTAGCAATGTGTTTATTATCAGTAATAAAATCATCAAAAAAACCTAAAACGGCACAAATTCGCAACATAAACACATTAATCAATAAAAAAATCAGTTAAAACCTAAAACAACCACTCAATCATCCAAAACCAGAACCATAAACTATCAACATAAACACATTCATCATCAGCAACAAAATCACTTAAAAAACCTAAAATAACAACTCAATCATCAACAACCGAACCATAAACACATTTCAACAACTTACGTGAAGGCGGATAGCTTCCAACCGACTCAAACCACATCTCCGCTTCACGCGCCTCATCAACCGTCTCCATTCTAGTAAAATCAAAAAACCTCGCCGCTTCAAACTCGTAATCGATATCTATTTCTACAGCCGTAAACGTGAACTCAACATCAACGCTACTGCTATCATCATCCATCTCCATATCCACCTCCATCCTCAATAATAATAATTTTATAAAATTTCTCTACAAAACCTGTTCTTCTAGCTTCAAAACTTGTACAAAAATGTGTACAAAATGTGAGTGTTTTGGGGAGTGTGTTGCAGATAACACAGCAATACACACAGTTGTAGAGGTATAGGTGTAGTAGGGGTATAGATATATGTTTGTGTATCTATAGGTTGAGAGAACTGTAGCAAGGGTAGGTATTATTATTAAACAGATTTAGAATTTTTGAATGATCTCTTGGGTATCGAAAGTAAGTAGTATAACGTTATATTTGTGAAATTACGAATTTGCCCTTGTTATTTAAAAAATATTATACAATAGACAGCAACTGTACACACACAGATGACAGATGTGTGTGTGCTTCTAGAGTTAGCTTACTGCTTACAGAACTTAGGCTATGGGGTATGGGCTCGGGGAAGGGGCTCGGCATCTGAGCTGGAGCATTTTGCCGAAGGGGAATACCGCCCCCCCCCGACCCACCGACGGCAAAGACGGGGAAATGTCACCGATGGTACCGTCCCATTTTCCAAAAAAATTTAAACGTTAAAATGTATCCGTTGGGGCCTTTGACCGTTAGAAAAAAAAAAAAAAAAAAAAAAAAAACCTTTTTATCTATATATATATATATATGAGTTAATTACACGGATGCTCCCCCGTGCTTTACAAGAATAACATAAATGCCCCCGAGTAACACGAATGCTCCCTGTGGTTAATACTTTTGCACTCGTATGGTCTTTAACCCTAACGACCGTTTGTTTTCTCTGTTAAGTAGGTGTCAAATGTCAGTTTTACCCTTGAGTAAGAGATAAAATAATTAGAATTAAAATATTTATACTAATCTTCTTCTCCTACACCAAACCACCACCATAACCCCTTCCTGCCGCCAAACTCCACCATACGCCACCACAGCAACCACCACTTCATCATCACCAGATCCCAATCCATCCCTACTGCAGCAACCACCACTTCATCATCACCAGATCCCAATCCATCCCTACTGTAACTAACTTCTAAACCGTGACCGAACAACCATTACCATAAGACTATCTTAATCCCTCATCATTATTATCCTAACAATTATCCAGTACACAACAACTATGATTTGAAATAAGAAGATTTAATCAACCTTACTGACTAATCGGAACCATCACCACCAGTCCTTACCGAACTTGTCACCGATATCTCCTCTCCCTTGCTCTCTTTATCTTCTCTGCTCGACCCTCTCGATCACTCTCTCTCTCTAACTCCCCTGCTTCTCTCTCTACAGTTCTTTCTCTCTCTCTACCTCTTTCGAACAGATCAGAAGGTTGGGGTGGTTGTGGGTGTAGAGGGTTGGGGGTGTGTGTTGGTTCGCCGGTCGCCGCCGCCGTTGGCCACCGTAGGGGTGGTGTCCGGATGCATCTCTTAGTCTCTCTCTCTCTCTCTAGAAGTTTATCTGAATGTGTGTATGTTAATGTGTATGGTGGAGAGGATTTTATAATTCTTTTGTCTTTTAGTATAAGGGTATTCAAGTAATTTTACATGCCATTAACTGAAAGAATTAACGGACGTTAGTCGTAGGGACCATCACAGTTACAAATTTCAAACCAGCGGGAGCATTTGTGTAACTCCGAAGTTTTGGGGAGCAAACTTGCAATATCTGAAAAGCACAGGGAGCATCCGTGTAATTAACTCTATATATATTTAACCTTTCATTTTATACAAACTCAAATAAAACTACCCCCTCTTCATACATATTCCCAAATTTTATAAACTACACAACAATTTTTTTTTTTACAAATCATGAGTACGTCTTCAGACGAGGCAAACGTTGCTAATTTTTTCGCGGGCGCGATGGTTAAAACGGCAAAAATACTGTTGGAGTTTGTAGATAGTGACGACGAAACAACTTCGGAACCAAGAACAAGACGGGCCGCTTTAAACAGAGATCGTGAAGGTATATTTTATTTTTTATAACTTTTAATTAACTTAATGTTTTATATTTCATGTGTTATATTTTTTAGATATATTTATGTTATGGTATTATATTTTCTTATACTTTTTTTTAATTTAAGGTGCACATGATCGTTTGGTTGCTGACTACTTCGCTGACGACTGCGTATACACGGACGAACTATTTAGGCGTCGCTTTCGAATGAGTCGGCGATTATTCCAACGAATTGCCAACGACATGGCTACTTATGATGAGTTTTTCACACTGCGCTACGATGCTAGAGGAAGACGAGGTTTTACGACGCTACAAAAGTGCACTTCCGCACTTCGCCAGTTGGCGTACGGGACTGCTAGTGACTCATGGGATGAGTACTTAAGGATGTCTGCTAGAATGAGTCGGGAATGCTTGTATCGGTTTACCGAAAATGTCGTCAAGTTATATAGCAAAGTTTACTTGCGTACGCCAACGAAGAACGAAATCCAAAAGCTTTACGCACACCATGCAGAGAAACATGGCTTTCCTGGCATGCTTGGAAGCATCGATTGTGTTAAAAGTCAGGTTGATAGTTATAAATATCGTGTATTTATTTCTGGGTTAAGATCTTTTGTAGGTATTGGCCCAGCCCAAGAGTTCAAGTGGTGTTGCAGCAGCCTGTGTATACGTGGCCCATGATAGAAGATGGCCCATGATAGAAGATGGCCCATAGGAGCTGATGGCCCAGACGTATGTTGATATCCACGCTGGCAATCCACGATGCTATATACGAAGCTAAGATCAACGGTTCCCATTATCCAAGAGTGTGTTTCTCTGTTTTGATCTAACGGATGTCCTAGGCTTGGGTGTGTTTCTTCCCAAGCCTAGTGACCAGCTATATATTGGTCATTCTCTCTCATCAGTGAAGCTTTACGTTCACTTTCTTCTTTGATCATTCTCTGTACACTTTTCACTTTTCATATTGAGTCCATTCTAGATCTAGGGTTTTGTCAAAGTCTTTGTGTTAAAGACTTGTGAGTTGTTATCCTGGTAGATTGTTAGAATAGGGTACCATACTGGTAGTGAAGGGTTGTATTTTGGTCATCTGTTGATGATTCAAGAGTTGTAAGATTCGTATAATAATAATAATAAAAATCATAGATCTCTTAATTTTTACATGGTATCAGAGCTGAGGCTCTTGATCTAGGGTTCTTTGGTCGATTAGGGTTTCACGGAAGTCATCGTTGATCTCAGCTAAACTTGCTATCAGATCTGATAGTTACAGATCTGGTGTGACGTGGCTGGAAGGATAAACATTCTGGTTGATCAGGGTTCAAAGAAGGATCATCTGATCGAGATTGTTCGCTGCTCGTGAATATTCTTCTGCGTCTTGAATCTGTAACCCTAAGTGAAGGTTACAGGTTCTTGACTTGCTAAGGAGAACCCTAACTTGGGTTGGAGGCTGGTGAGATCGTTCTGATTTGTCTGGTTTTTTGAGTCTTGCATCATTTAGGCATTCTTGGCCGGGTTAGGGGGACCGGTTTGATATTGATAAAAAAATTGATAGGCATTCATTAGGATTTGTGTGCTTGGTGGTTTTTTTGATCTCTGGTTTACTGGTTTTTTTGTTTTCCTTTTATTTTTTCCGGCTGTAAGTGTGTCTGTTTAGATAGTGGTTCCCACATTAAGACCTGGCCTGGCACCCTTGAGTGATGAACCAGGTATCTGGACACTGATGTGGCTTCACCACTTAGGTATTGAGTGATCGTATCTGTTTTTTGATTGTGTTACATTCGTTGCTTATCTGCTATCTGATTGTGTGTCTTTCTTGTTTGATAATATGGCTGATGAACCTTCTACCACTTTGGTTAGTAGGTTAGAGGCCAGTGACCCTTTGTATTTGCATGCTAGTGATTCGGCTAACTTGACCATTGTTAGTGTTAAGCTAAAAGGAACAGAAAACTATAATGTTTGGTCTAATGCAATGATTTTGGCTTTACAAGTTAAAAATAAATTGGGTTTTGTAAATGGAGAATGTGTTAAACCAACAAATGATACTGTTCTAGAAAAACAATGGGAAAGGTGTAACTCTATTGTATTAACCTGGATTTTAAACTCTATTTCTGAGGATCTGTACTTGGGGCAAGTTTATTCAAAACTTGCCTCTGAAGTATGGAAAGACCTAAAAGAGACTTACAACAAAATTGATGGTTCTGTTATATTTGATCTATATAATAAAATAAACTCATTTTCTCAAAATGGTTCATCTGTTTCTGATTACTATCACAAATTAAATGTAATGTGGAAAAGTTTAGATGAAATTTTACAACTACCTGCCTGTACCTGTGATGCATCAAAAGAATTCAATGATTTTAATCATTTAATTAAATTGATGCAGTTCCTTATGGGTTTAGATAGTGTGTATCAGTCTGTTAGGACTAGTCTGTTAATAAGGGATCCTCTTCCAACAGTAAAGGAAGCCTTTGCTGTGATATCTAGGGAAGAGTCACATAGGAACTCTAATGTGTCCTCAACCAAAGAACAAAGTCAAAATGTTGGTTTTTTTGCTAAAACTACTCAGTCTTTTGATAATAAAAGAAAAGTTACTAAGACTAGTGGTCAGGGGTTAAGATGTACTCAGTGCAATAAAACTGGACATTCAGTTGATAAATGTTTTGAGATAATAGGATACCCTTCATGGATGAGACCTAGAAATAATCAAGTTAAAAGGAACAATGTTAACAATACTACAAGTAACATTGTTCTAAATGATTCTAATGGGTCTTCTACTAGTCTTACTGCTGAACAGGTTACAAAACTCTTGAGTCTGTTAAACACTAAGACTGATGATCCTCAGCCTAGCTGTAATGCTGCTGGTAGGTTCACTGGTCCTTTCTGTTCAAACTCATTTATAAAACCAATCTATTGTTTTGCTAGTCTTAGTATAAATGGTAGAAGAATAGGGTGGATAATAGACTCAGGGGCTAACCAACACATGGTCATGAATGAAAATGGGTTAATTAACATAATAGATGTGTCTGACTTAAATATTAAAGTCAGACATCCAAATGGAACTAGTGCTGTTGTAACTAAAATAGGAGATATTAAAATAAATGATAGAGTCACATTATATGATGTATTTGTTGTACCAGATTACAACATTAATTTGATTTCTGTTTACAAGTTAGCTAAAGATAGTAAACTCACTGTGTGTTTTGATGAGGAAAAATGTTATGTTCAGGATTCCTTAACCAAGAAACACCTGGTGACTGGTAGTCAAATGGATGGACTTTACTTTTGTGGTGAGTCTAATGTTGTGGTAAATGCTAGTCATATTAATTCTGATTTAGTTGAGTTATGGCATGCTAGAATGGGTCATCCCTCTGAAAATGTGTTAAGTGTTTTAAAACATGATTTAGGTATTAAAAATGTTTCTTTCTCTCAACCTTGTGAAACATGCCATAAGGCAAAACAACATAGAGAACCTTTCCCTTTGTCTGAACATAAAACTAAGGAATTAGGAGATCTAATTCACTTAGATGTTTGGGGACCATATAGGATTAAGAGTAAAGAAGGTTTTAGGTATTTCCTAACTGTTGTTGATGATTACACAAGGGTTGTTTGGGTATTTTTAATGAAATACAAAGATGAAGTTTTTGAAAACATTCAAAACCTAACTGTTTTAATAAAAACACAATTTAAGAAACAAGTTAAAATGTTCAGAAGTGATAATGGTTTGGAGTTTGTTAACAATCAAATGAAAGAGTTTGTAAAAAAGAATGGTATTGTTCATCAAACAACTTGTGTGTATACTCCACAACAAAATGGAGTTGTGGAAAGGAAGCATAGGCATCTATTGAATGTTGCTAGATCAATTCTGTTTCAAAGTGGTTTTCCTTTGAGTTTTTGGTCTGAATGTGTTCTAACTGCCACCTATCTTATTAACAGGACCCCATCTTCTGTGTTGAATGGTAAAACCCCTTTTGAACTCATATATGGATTTAAACCCCCTTTATACTATCTTAGGGTCATAGGATGTTTGTGTTTCAGTACAGTCTTAAATAATGGTGATAAACTTAGTAGTCATGCTGAAAAATGTGTTCTTTTAGGATATTCAAATGAGAAAAAAGGGTATAAACTGTGGAACTTAGAAACTAGGACTATTAGTTTTTCAAGAGATGTGCGGTTTTATGAAACAGTTTTTCCATTTAAAGAAAATAAAAACTATCTTGGTAAAGAACTTGTGTTTGATAAAACTATTAATAATGAAAACTTTTTTGACTGTTTTGAACACAATACATCTGACTACTCTAGTGATGACCCTCCTCCCGATGATGAACAGGGGGAAATAGATGAGGCTGGTGCACATGGTCTTCAGCAACCTGGATCAGCTGGGAACACTGGTAGTGGTAGGGCTGATAACCAGCAACCCTCCAGTAACCCATCTGATCTAGGCAGGGCAGAAGGTGTGCACAGGCATGAAGGACAAAACCTATCTGAGGGAAATCCTGGACAACAGACTAGTGCTGAGTCCAGTTTTAGGAGGTCAACTAGGGACACTAATTTTCCTAGAAAATTTGATGATTTTGTGGTAAATGGTAAAGTCAAATATGGTCTTGAGAGGGTTGTGAATTATTCCAACCTCTCTTTAGAAAATGTTTGTTTTATTACCACCCTTAACAAAAGTGTTGAACCTACTTCCTTCCAACAGGCTGTTAGTGACCCAAATTGGGTCATAGCCATGAATGAGGAGATGGAAGCATTAAGTAGAAACAACACTTGGACCTTAGTTGAGTTACCACCTGGTAGGAAAGCTATAGGTAGCAAATGGGTTTACAAAATAAAATATAAATCAACTGGGGAAATTGAAAGATTTAAGGCTAGGTTAGTTGCCAAAGGGTTTAGTCAAAAGGAAGGTGTAGATTTTAATGAGACATTTTCACCTGTTGTGAAAATGGTAACTGTTAGAACAGTTTTAGCTTTAGCTGTGTATAATAGTTGGTCTTTGTTTCAGTTAGATGTGAACAATGCATTCTTATATGGTGAATTAAATGAAGAGGTTTATATGAAACCTCCTGATGGATATTTCTCTAAAAATGAGGATAAAGTGTGTAGATTGAATAAATCCTTGTATGGCTTGAAACAAGCACCAAGAATGTGGAATTCAAAGTTAGTTGGTGTTCTTAAAGAATTAGGATTTGAACAAAGTCAATGTGATCATTCCTTGTTTATTAAAAACAAGGATTCTGTGTTTATTGTATTGTTAGTTTATGTTGATGATATAGTTATAACTGGAAATAGTTATGATGATATATTATCTATTAAAACTTTTTTAAATTCCAAGTTTATGATTAAGGATCTAGGATCTCTAAAATACTTTCTAGGTATAGAAGTTATTGAGTCTAGAAAGGGACTGTGCTTATCACAAAGAAAATATTGCATAGAGCTACTTGCTGAATATGGAATGACTGGTTGTAAGCCAGTTAGTAGCCCTATTGAGCAGCACTATGTTGTGTCAACTTTGTGTGCACAAAGTAAGGAGCCTCTAATTGATATTACTGCATATCAAAAATTAGTTGGCAAACTTATTTACTTATCCCACACTAGACCTGATATTGCCTATACAGTCCATGTATTAAGTCAGTACATGCATAAGCCCTCTAAGGCTCATCAGAAAATGGCTTTTAGGTTATTAAGATACTTGAAATTATCTCCTGGAAAAGGAATAATTTTTATGAAAGGATCAAACTTAGAACTAAAAGCCTATTCTGACTCGGACTGGGGAAAGTGTTTAGAGACTAGAAAATCTGTTACAGGATTTTGCATATTCCTGGGTAACAATCTTGTATCTTGGAAAAGTAAAAAACAGAATACGATTTCACGATCTTCAGCAGAAGCTGAGTTTCGTGCTATGTGTTCTGCTACATGTGAACTCACTTGGTTGTCAAATCTGTTGTATGAACTTAATGTTGAGGTAAAGTTTCCTTTATTTCTTTATTGTGATAATACTGCTGCTATGTCCATAGCAGCAAATCCAGTTTTGCATGATAAAGTGAAACACTTTGAATTAGATTTATTTTTCATAAGAGATTATATTTCTAAAGGAAAAATTCAAACTGTTAAGATTGATTCAAAAGAACAATTAGCAGATGTGTTTACTAAAGGATTACTTGTTTCTCAACATGAATACATGTGTAAAAAATTAAACATGTTTGATGTGTTTAGTCATCAACCTGAGGGGGGGTGTTAAAAGTCAGGTTGATAGTTATAAATATCGTGTATTTATTTCTGGGTTAAGATCTTTTGTAGGTATTGGCCCAGCCCAAGAGTTCAAGTGGTGTTGCAGCAGCCTGTGTATACGTGGCCCATGATAGAAGATGGCCCATGATAGAAGATGGCCCATAGGAGCTGATGGCCCAGACGTATGTTGATATCCACGCTGGCAATCCACGATGCTATATACGAAGCTAAGATCAACGGTTCCCATTATCCAAGAGTGTGTTTCTCTGTTTTGATCTAACGGATGTCCTAGGCTTGGGTGTGTTTTCTTCCCAAGCCTAGTGACCAGCTATATATTGGTCATTCTCTCTCATCAGTGAAGCTTTACGTTCACTTTCTTCTTTGATCATTCTCTGTACACTTTTCACTTTTCATATTGAGTCCATTCTAGATCTAGGGTTTTGTCAAAGTCTTTGTGTTAAAGACTTGTGAGTTGTTATCCTGGTAGATTGTTAGAATAGGGTACCATACTGGTAGTGAAGGGTTGTATTTTGGTCATCTGTTGATGATTCAAGAGTTGTAAGATTCGTATAATAATAATAAAAATCATAGATCTCTTAATTTTTACAGATTGCACGCATTGGCCATGGCGTAATTGCCCCACTGCATGGAAAGGGCAGTTTACGCGGGGTGACATTGGAGAGCCGTCAATTATTCTAGAATCTGTTTGCTCACAAGACCTTTGGATTTGGCATGCATTCTTCGGAGTTGCTGGTTCATGTAATGATTTAAATGTTCTAGCAAGATCCATGGTTTTCGACCCCATCATTAATGGTACCGGTCCGGATGATTCGTTCGTTCTCAACGGGGTAGAATATAAGCACGGGTATTATCTGGCTGACGGTATATACCCAAGTTATGCATCTCTTGTGAAAACCATACAAATTCCCACGGACGACAAAAGGAAAAAGTTTGCAAAGTGCCAAGAGTCGGCGAGAAAAGACGTCGAACGGTTATACGGTGTGTTAAAGTCGAAATGGCATGTAATTGGGCGACCCGCACGTGCATGGCATCCACAAAGCTTGAGATATATTATGTACGCTTGTACGATACTACATAATATGATAATCGAAGATGAAGGCCGTGCGATATGTGAGTATGACCCAAATGACGTTGAAGAGAATCTCGAGCCGGTTGACGCGACACAACAACAATCGAACAGGTGGGCATTAGAGGATAGTAATATGCACGCCAACCTTTGCTCGGATTTAATCGACCATATTTGGAGCAATTTCCGTGTCGATGACGTTGATAACGAGTAGTTTGTATTTTTTAAATTTTTTTAGTTTCGTTTTTTTTTTTAATTTTTTTTATTTCGGTTTTTTTTTAGTGTTTTTTATTTTATATGTAATTTGGTTTTTAATTTTAATGAAAAAATTTAATGAAATATAAAATGTACAGATAAATAAAAATGAAATTAATAAAAAAGGGAAGGGGGAAGGGGGAACCATTTCCCCTAGAAGGGGAGGGGAAGGGGGAAATGACATGGCGCTGACGTGGACAAGGGGGAAGGAAGGGGGAAGGGTGACCACACCCCCATAGCCTTATAGGTGTGTATAGACCTATACATACATATTTGTGTATCTATAGACATAGACTGAGAGAGTGAGAGACTGACTGTATGATATGTTAGTGAAATGACATATTTGCCCTTGTTATAATTTCTTTTAAATTATTTTCTACAAAAACTTTTAAAAAAAAATCTCTACAAACTACAAAGCCTGTAATTTTTGGCTTCAAATTTGTACAAATGTAGTTTTGGGGATTGTGTAACGGAGAACACAGAAATACACAGTGTATACACATTACACAGAGATGTGTGTGCTTGTAGAGTTAGCTGTAGAGGTGTAGGGCTATAGTCTATAGATACATGTTTGTGTATCTATAGGGTGGAAGGCATGATAGTAGAATTTTTGAATGATATATTGGGTTCCCAAAGTGAGTAAGATAACGTTATGTTTTGTGAAAAGACGGATATGCCCTTGTTATATATATATTTTTTTTTGTTTGAATGGGGTTTGTTTTTGTTCTTTTTGGTTTTGGTTTTGTAAACCAGTTGTTGAGAAATGTGTCTTCGTGAAATGTGAACGATGAGGATTTTTAAAAAATTGTGAAATAAATAAAGAAATCATTGGATAGCTTTTTTTATTTATATTTAGTTTTATAATTTATAATTATGGCCAAAATAAATACAAATCTTTTGAAAATCAAATACTTAATTGATTGAATTTTGTTGATCGCGGGTTAATACATTCTATAACTAGAAAAGGATTCAAGTTTCATATTTTTTTCTATTTAGTTTTAACTAATAAAATAAAACATTTATTACTATAGTCTTTTGTTTGAAATTCTTTATTTAAATTTTAGAAAAATAATTAATCATAACGATTCAATTTAAGTGGTTTGTGGTTGGGGAAAGATCCGGTACAAAGTGTTTTTTCGGTAAGAACTGTGAGAATCAAAGGAGGGTATTTTTTTTCGAAATTTTTTTTCTCATAGTATTAAACATGTATTATAGTATTGAAAACTAAAAAAAAAAATTGGTGTAGAGTAATTACGTGTATAGTAATTACATAATTACTCTAGTGTAAACTAGTGTATTTACTTTAATGACGTAATTACACTAAAAAAAAATTTTGTATTATTCATCTAGAAAGTATGATATGGGAAAAAAAATTCTAAAAAAATAAAATAAATTTTTTTTACCCCTTTGATTCTCACAGTTCTTACCGAAAAACAGTTTGTATTTGATATTTACTCGTTTGTGGCTTATGTTGTTATACATCATGTTTAATAAGTGTTTTACGCATGACAGCGTTGTATACTATGCTTCGTAAGTCATACCATACCTTGTTTTTTCTTTTCTTTTTTACTTTTAATCATAATAGTTTTCATCTTTTACATTCAACTCTTACACTTTTTTACTTTGAACTTTATCCCATATATCTTAAACAGATTTTTAGTTTTATGTTTTAATTAAAAAATTTCAAGTTGACAAGCTACAAGGTAAATATGTAGTTTAACATTTTTACCTCTATTTTTCCCGTCAAGCAATCACGCTGTGTTTTGAGTTTCAATCTAATTTTTGTGCATTATCGCGTCGCAACGGGTATACATGGTTCACCGTTTTTACGTTTATATTTCACTCAGTTTTATTCTTTTTGTTTTTTATTTTCCGATGACTTTTTTCGATGTTGTTGGTCATTGTTTCAAGACAACAATATGGCATTGATGTTACTTTGTATGGTTTTATGTCCTTTGCAGCAACGCAGGGGGACTTAATTCTAACACCCTAAAACGGATTTAATTGAAAAGCAAGCAGCGGAAATGCGAACCCTAAAAACTTCTTTCAATAAAGCGACTTCACATACTCATAACACATTTAAAAATATATTTTAGGCGTTACGTCATTCTATTACAATCACAAAGCACCTTCTTTATCTTGACACGTGACTGCGCCCCCGTACAATCCTCGCTTTTACTCGATCTTCAACTATTATGCACTTCGTATGGAAGACTCGTATAACCTGCGGTCGCCATACACCTATATCATTAGAAAAGTAAGTGACTCATATGATGCCTAACAACATACAAATAACTTCCCACATAACCAAAAGACCACGACAAATTCCCTTTACGAGCGTGGATCCATTGGGTTACAATCTTGGATCAGATCTCGGAATTATAACCTCCAAGTTTCAAATGACCAATCTTAACATACCTGTACTTTCATTTCCATTCTCATAACAATATAGTTAGCAAAATTATGAATTCATTCGTATATATGATCCCAGTATGTACGTACGTACATGCATGCATGCATACATACATAATACATGTCCCCTCTACACACGTAAATAGAAATCCCATAATATATTTGAACTGGCATCTCATTATTCTTCATCGAACTACTAGAACCAAACTTGTTTTTCGTTCCAAGCAAACAATATTGGGAGGTAAAACACGAAGTTATGGAAAAGCGCAGGGTGGGACGGGAGGAAAAATGCGCGAGAACTAAAAAAAATAAATTCTCGCAGCCCTCCAACGTACGCTACGATCCTAATGTAGGATATGTTGGCCTCAGGCCTTCCAAAACAGCCAGGGGCTGGTGTAAGCTACACTGATATTCTAGCTTACGTTGGCCACTTCATATGAAAAATCACCAAACTCATTTTCTAACCCCCGGATCCTACTCAAAGACCCGTTATTGATTCCCACAACTCCCAATATATATGATTAGAGTTTTCAATGGTTAATCCATTACCCTTAACTATCCCAATACCAATTCCTTACTCCAACATTCATGCAAACCGTTTTGCTAAGTTATATACCTATCAACAACTTGTTTTTTTTTTCTCAAGCATAGCTAAACTACATTTAGTCTATTCCTACATTCCATAACTTGGCATCATTATTAACGTTCCATCCTTTCATGATTCTCATTCTTCTTACACAATCATATATATAAATTCATATACCTAAATGAAAGTTATGTTCGGGAATCACTTACCTCGAGTCCTCCAAGTTCATGCTTGTTACTTGCCTCATGTTGACCCGTTAGCCACCCGTGCTTGAGTCAATCTTGCCTATCCTTTCATGTCACACCCTCAAATTCCACGTGCGGGGTTTTACCGCGAGGCGCGTGACACACCAGGATCTCAGTCAACGATCACAATAAACATACAACAAACATGCATTCATAAATATATTTAAAACCAAAATATCATGCTTTGAGCCGTAAACCAGCAGCGGAAGCATTCTTGTTTACAACCAAAAGACATATCATTGTTTACAAAACATTGTTTAATATGCTTCAAAATATTAGACGCTGTGCATGACTCCGTGCGCCTAGCCCATTGATTGCTACCTTAGCGACCTGAGAAAACATGCCAAAAATGTCAACATATAATGCTGGTGAGTTCACAGGTTTTCTTTTATAAAAGTGTTGTCACAAGTTCACAAAGATCATTTCCGTTAATACTATGTCATAAGAACGTTAGCTAGACGTTAAGTGTTTTTACTACTACGGTTGGGAACCCATTACTAAACATGAACCAAAAGATGATACCAGCCCAGACGACTGGGCTACCGATGCCTCGGTAACCCGATAGGTAGAGACAATATGCACCCGCCCGGCCCCGCCGTCGAGTGGGGCTTGTGAGGCCCAATAGATCTATCCACATTTCCCCGTTGTGCGTTCCAGCACATTCATGGTTTCCCCCTGGGACTTTCCATAAAAGCCGTATAGTAACATAAAGTGCCCATAGTATAACATGACCTTTAAATGGTTCGTACAAAGCATGTTTCTCCCCCGAAAGCAAGACAATAAAAGTGGGGCTGTGAAACTCACCTTGGATTGCGTTACTTGAAAACAGTTAAGTAATTATGTTATGATAGCCCCAAATAGCGGCGACCTATCATAAGATGTGTATAAGTATTGGACTAATAACCCGCAGGCTAACTAGTCCCCGAATGTCCAGACCGTGACCATAAACGTTTGAAAACATCTTTAATTGTTAAACCGACCGTGCCAGACAAGACCCGACGTCCCATTGGTGACCCGACATCCCACGTGTTAGGAAAATACAAGACATCATGCAACATATGCAATTAAACACTTAATACGCGCAAGAGTTCACCTAGTCTAGCATAATGTCCAATTAACGCATAAACAGGTCCGAACACGTCTTACTAAGTCATTGGGTGTATCCCGGGGTTCCTAGCATGTTCCTAGGTGTCAAATCGTGTTCCGGGATGTCAAAACGCGTTCACGGCAGCAGTACATGCGATTAGGAAAGTCACACGCGAGTAGGCTTCAGCCTACAGGCGATTAGGGGCCTAATCGCCTGATGTATCAGGCGAGTAGGGTCCCAATCGCCAATAATGTCTGCATAATCGCCCCAGCTCAGGCGATTAGGATTCCTAATCGCCTGCAGCTGCTGTGTAACGGATTTTCGCGCGTTTAACCCTCCAAATCAGATCCGAAACATGCAACGACACCCAATATCAAACCTAAATCATTTACCAACCCATTTCAAGCAAAACCCCCGACATATCACTGATCTAGCATGTTCTATGCAATTATTTCCTAAAATGGTAAAGTACTAGGTTTCACCTACCAACCTTATCTTTCCTTAAATGGAAACATTCAGATTTCATCTCCTACAAGTAGAAATTCATCATCTCCATGTTATATCATCATCCTAGTATGATTTCTAACCATAAACAAGCAATGAATCACATCATACATCCTATTCTTCAAGAATTACCCAAATGGGTCAAAATGCATACTTGCACCTAAACATCATAACAAGGACTTAAACTCATAGATAATCATCCTAACAACACTTACACCTCAGAAGTACAACAAATTCGTGGAAACATTCATGTAATAATCACCAACAATCTTCATATGCACAAATACTTCACATATAGCAAGTATTATGGTGTAGACTTGTTTTAGAACCCTTTTAAAAGGGTTTTAAAGACACAAACTTAGCCAAACAAGGTCTGGACTTTTGGGGAACCAAAACAACAACTTTACAAAGGTGTAGGATGAAGAACACACCTTGGATTTTGTTAAAGAAGGGTGTGTAAGCTTGGAGATGGTGATTTTTGTAGCAAAATGAGCTCCAAAGGTGTTTCAAGGTGTGTGGGTGGTTTGGGGGCTGCTAGGGTTGTTCTAGAGGTGTTTGGGGAGTCAAGGGTTCTATTTATAGGTGTTTTGACCCGGACTCTGCAGTACTAGCGATTAGCAGTCCAGATCAGGCGATTAGGGGCCCTAATCGCCTCTTGTTCATACGATTAGGCCTCCTACTCGCCCCAATCCCCTTGTAATCGCCTACCGTTCACGCGATTAGGAGTCCCCCAGGCTCCTAATCGCCTATAAGGTGCTGGAATGGGTTTTTGGCGCGTTAAACACTATTTTAACATATATGAACACGTATTCACATACCGATAAGTCACATAATGATTCCAAACATATAATGCATGATAACTAACACGTTTACCTCCGTTCACCAATTCCCGGGACTCGAGACTCGTGTGTGCATTAAACCCGCGATTCCACGAATCACCAATCCTTGTACTCATGGTTATGGACCGACTCCCGATGACCCCGCGGATCATCGTAACGACTCCCGATGATTCCCAGAATCATCATACCGACTCGACTGACTCCGTTAAGAGCGTAATATGCATGACTCGCTAAGGTAGACTTACTAGTTTAGTCAACGTTACTAACCTGAGTTTGCCGGGTGTCACATTTCAAGTCATCAATTTTCATATCTCGTTAGCATCAGGGGCGAAGCATCACTTGGGCCAGGTGTGCCCCCGCCCCCTCCGTTTTTTTGACGCAGTGGTAGAAGTCTCTAACCAAAATCCATCATGAAACAAGATTATATTACTTACCCATGTTTGAAATCATTATATGGCCACAAATATTTAGGTGCTGTTTGTTTTTTGCTCAGAAGCACTTCTGACCTCTTTAATTTGTCTGCGCCACGCAGACGCGCGCAGACGTTTAGGGTTTGCATATTGTTTGTTTTTTTGGAAGACCTTTCACTCAAAAAGGTCTTTCTGACCTCTTCTTGGTGCAGACTTGTTCCAAAGTCTTCTAAGGTCTTCAAAGATCTTCTCCACTTCTCTTCTCCTCACCCACCACCACCACCACCACCACGGTCCACTACTACCACCACCGTCCACCACCACCCACCACCACCACCCACCACCATGGTCCACCACCATCCACCACCACCTACCACGGTCCACCACCACCACCCACCACCACCATCCACCATCACCGTCCACCACCACCATGGTCCACCACCACCACGGTCCACCACCACCTACCACCGTCCACCACCTACCACAGTCCCCCACCGTCCACCACCACCACCCACCACCACCACTACCACCGTCCACCACCACCACCCACCCACCACCATCCACCACCATCGCCCACCACCACCATGGTCCACCACCACCGTCCACCACCACCATCTACCATCAGACTGTTGTAAAAAAATAGTTTATTTAAATTTCAGTTTATTTCAGCAGCCTATAGACATTAACAAACAAACAGTCTTCTTCTTGCAAACTGCAGACCTTTGGTCCACCTCTTCTCCTGCAGATGTCTGCAGATGTGGTCCGCAGACTGCAGACATTTTCCTGCAGAAAAAACAAACAGCACCTTAGACATGCAAGGCTTTAATCTTCATTCCAACCTTTAATTTGAGTAGGTTTTTTAGTTTGCTTTTGAAACCTTTTTTTCTCTCTTCCCCTACATCAATCCATGGAAATAGAAGATTGGGGAGTTTTTACTTCCATTAATTATTTTTTTTTTGTTTTAATTAGAAACTGACAAGTTCAGCCCCTCATGTTTGGTTTTTATTGTCTTTGTATCAAAAACCTTATTTTCCTTCTATTTAATTTGTATATCTAACTAGGTTAGATATTTAGTTATTTTATTCACGCAATAACACAATAAAACATACTAATTAATTAAGGTTCAGGTTTTGGGGCATTGCATTTATACTAGTTAAGTAATAAAATTATGTCGTCTTTCAAAAGAAAAGGTTAAAAAGGTTTTCTTTATAATTGGAAATACAAATAAAATAAACTTGAGTAACATAAGTTAAACAGCTCTAAATAGTTTAATCTACTAGTTGACAAAGTAGGTTCGACTTTTTCACAATAACGAAGTGTCGATAGAGATTAAGAAATTATATGGGATATAAAAGCGTTTAGTTTTCTTTGGATTGTAAACCGCTCTAATAAAATAGTCTTGTTAGATTGGAATAAATGGAAGTCTTTTAATGTGTTTTTCCTTGTTTGGCTTGCCTTTGCTAGTCGCTTGCTAGCGGGTGTGGTTTCTAGTAAAAGTTTTTTTTTCAAAAAAAAAGCAAATACTTTCGAAGTATGTTGAATTATGGAAAATAAGAATGACGGATTACAAGAACATGTAAAAAAAGAAGTTAAGTGACATAAACATTCATTTATTATCACATTATAAGGGGGACATGGCACAACCAGAATTGTTCACGGATTTCCCACTATTAGCACGGTAACACCACCGCCGATGGTGCTGGTAGGGTCCCATAGACCCTTTGCTGGTTATAACTAACGGGCGTGAACAAGTTATGTATTAAATGTAACGGTCCAATTTTGACCTTTCAAAATATATGTTTTAAATGCAACGGTCATATTTTTTACCCGTTTAAAACTTGTTATATAAAAAATGTCCACGGTTGATGAAAAAAAAAAAAAACTCTCTCAACTTTAGATTAACTAAACTACTTTCAAGCATAAACAAATGGATCCAAAGAAATCAAAGAGTATGGCAAAAGGTGGGAGGGGATCCTCTAAATCTAAAAGAGGGGGTTCCAGTAGTTGAGGTAGAGGTTCGGGTTTGGGTTTGAGCTCGGGTATGGTGGAAGGCTATAGGCATGTGATGAATTTTCCACAAAGTCAACCCCCACCACAACCGTTTTACCCACAATACCAACAATTCCAACAACCCAAAGCCAACCCCCACCCAATTATTTTGTATATTATTTTACGCCACTTCAATTAACACCACAACATATATAGAAGTTTGACTTGTTTGCAATGAGGAGTCCAAACGTCCGACAAATAAATGATGATACATGGCGAGACCTTTACCTACGTGACGATGATGATGAGGAGGAGGAAGAATTTGTGCCAGAGACACAATTCAAGGCACTTGAAGATAAAGAATTAGGCGATGATGTAGAGGAGATGCTTGTTGTAGAAGATGAAGTTACAGAAGTTGACAAGCGGGGGAAAAAGAAATTTAGGAAGCGATCAATAGCTGTGAAGTGGTCAACGACACAAGAGGTTTCTTTGGCAAAAGCTTGGTGCTATGTGTCGGATAATATGAAGAAAAGTAATGAAAGAAGCAAGGGGAGTTTTTGAAAGGTGGTCCAAAAACATTACACACAATTGTTGGGAGGATCCACCCGAAGCCTCGATCAAATAACTTCAAAATGGACCTCTATGAACCCACAAATGACTGCGTTCAATGGCCTTCATCAACAAGCGGTAACGTTTAGTAAAATATATTTTCACTTGCTTGAATATAGGAGCGCCTATGAGGGAATGAATGTAGTGATCTTAATGTGATGCAAAAGGCACTGAAAGATTACAGAGGAACTCATCCTTCTGGTTTTAATAATGAAGCGGCATGAGAGATTGTAAAAGATCACGACAAATGAAAAAAAACAAGCGTTGCTGGGTGAAGAAACGTATGATAGTCATTCCGACAAGAGACGGAAGTTATCGGAATGCGTCAACTATCAGTCGTCTGCGTTTTCTACACCAGACGAGTCCACCCTCACTAGCCACATGTCGGATCTCAATGAAGATACCCACCCAATGAGACCAAAATGCAAAAATAAGAAAGCCCCTGCCGAGTCTTCAAGCAAAACATAATTGGTTGACGAATTTGGGTTATACCGAGGGATGAAAGAAGATAAACAGAACCACTTGGTCACCCTACAATCTCAACAAGGAGAAAAAACTTTAGCGTTTTTGGAGGAACAACGTGAATTGTTGAGGCAAAGGCAGTATGACCATGATTCGAATATGTATTCAAAACCGCACGACCACCTCAAAGGTAAATCCTTGGAAATGGTTTTGAAATGAAAAGAAGAAATCACGATGAAATACGATTGGGATCGTTATTGGATGGAAGACGAAGGCGACAATGAAGGTGACGAGTAGATTTTAGGTGTTTGTATGTTTTTTTTTTTAAATTGACGTTTCTTGTAATTTTTTTATTTTAATGAAACGGATATTTTTTAGTTAAATGGCTATTAAAAAAACTTTAATTTTTTTAATGAAGTGAATCAGTGAAGTGTTGCCTCTAAAAAACTGTTTCAATGAAGTAAATCAGTAAAGTAATATGGCAATGCAGAATTGGCGTAAATCAGTGAAGTTGTGCAATCCTCCCCTAATATTGGGTCGTTTTTTACGCACAAATATAATTTCATTTGATTAAATTTATGTAATTCGAGGCAAAGTATTAAAAACACAATTATACACTATATGAAAGAATAGGAGTTTCAATGTTGGTGTAATGCTAAAATACACATGATAAAATCAATGGATGGTGTTACATAACATCCACTAACTTCTCTTCTTTTTTATTTTAAGTGTTAGCTTAGGATATATGGGTTTGTAAATGACTTTAAAACAATAAGGCTACATGTTGTGGACACGTGAATAGCCCGGCGCGAGCCATTCGCAAGCCACGTGGCTCGCAAACACCACAACAGCCCCATGCTAAGCCAATGCGAACAAGCCACCACGAACAAGCGACCACATTCGTGGCGCAATTGCTTGGATTTTGAGGGGGACACGAGCGAGATTGCTTGGATTTCAAGTTTAAAGTTGAAGCCCCTTAGGTGGGGTGGTGTAGCCGAGAGACTTCACAAGCCTCATTCTCTTAGCCTCTTGTGCCCCGTCCTTCTGATTCGACACTTTATGATTAGGTGTTGATACTTTATGTGTTAAAGCCAACACACAACATAAACACTATACGCACATAGGTAATAAATAATATGCATCCTGTTTTAACAGCAACAACATGTGCATGTATTAATTAATAAAAGAGAGAATTACACAAATTGTTCTTTAGTTATTACTGAAATTGCATCTTCTGTCCTTTATGGAAATTTTTCACTCCTTATATCCTTTATTTTATCAATTTGATACACCTTTGTCCTTTAGCCTAATTTAGTTAAAAAACTTGGTTAACTTTATTTTCTAAGTTTACACTTTTAGCCCCTATAGTTTTGATCGAACCATAACCCTTGATTGACCACGAATTCGACCACGACAATTAACGAAATCATAGGGCTATTATAGAACATCAAATTCTGATCAAAACCATGTATAATAATCGTACTGACCTGATCATTTTCGAGGCTAAATCGAACGATTAAAATTGCGACTGGTTGATCTTGTTCTTTAAATTGCGGACGATTTGATGGGTGTTTATAGTATATTTTTGCACAGAAACGGTCGACTAAGGCATAAGATGTTATAACAGGATTCAATTTATGGTATAGAGGCTCGGTTTGCAAGTGGGTTTTTAAACGTTTGAAAACCTTTATTTTCTCAAAATACATTTTTAAACGTTTATGGAACATGCTAAACATCTTATGCCTTATTTGACCGTTTCTGTGCAAAAATATACCATAAACACTCACCAAATCGTTCGCAATTTGAAGAATAAGATCAACCAGTCGCAATTGTAATCATTCGATTTAGCCTCGAAAACGATCAGGTTAGTACGATTATTATACATGCTTTTGATCAGAATTTGATGTTCTATAATAGCCCTATGATTTCGTTAATTGTCGTGGTCGAATTCGAGGTCAATCAAAGGTTATGGTTCGATCAAAACTATAGGGGCTAAAAGTGTAAACTTAGAAAATAAAGTTAACCAAGTTTTTTAACTAAGTTAGGCTAAAGGACAAAGGGTGTAACAAATTGATAAAATAAAGGATATAAGGAGTGAAAAATTTCCATAAAGGACAAAAGATGCAATTTCAGTAATAACTAAAGGACAATTTATGTAATTATCTCTTAATAAAAACTATTGCATGCTTTGCTGTTCTTTTACATGAATGTTTACAACTAATAGAAACTTTATCTTGTTCCATGGAAGCTTGAACACTAATAGCATTCGTAGTAACGGTTGTTGACAATGGTTTTGGAACAGTAGGTGATATTGAGCCTAGTTTTGCTTTAGTAATAAACTAAATGAAACATTTACAAAAGATTAGACATCATCTAAATCCCCTAAGGCGTGAACAAAAGGCTGGGGTTCATGAGCGCTCAGTTCATGAGGCTGGGGTTCAGCGACTTGATAGCGAGAGGGCACGTGCAGACCTCGAACCTGACCACGTTGAACTTGTTCACGAACAAAGTGTATATCCAGCTCTATATGTTTTGTTCGTTGATGTTGAACAGGATTTCGAGACAAGTAGATCACACTTACATTATCACAGTAAACTAACGTGCCACAAGATAATGGATGATAAAGCTCAAGTAGAAGATTACGTAACCAGCAAATCTCAGCAACTACATTAGCCACTCCCCAATACTTTGCTTCAGCACTGGAACGAGAAACTGTCCTCTGGCATTTAGACGACCAAGAGATAAGATTATCTCCAAAATAGATACAATACCCATTGGTGGATCGTCGCGTGTCGGGACAACCGGCCCAATCCGAATCCGCATCACTATATGAAACTAGAGCCTGTGTGGAACTCGCATGAAGAGTTAATCCAAAAGATAATGTTCCTTTAATATACCGAATAATTCTTTTGAGATCATTCCAATGGTCAATGCGAGGAGAGTGCATATGCATGCACACCTGTTGTACTGCATATGAGATGCCTGGACGTGTAAAAGTCAAGTACTGTAGAGCTCCTACGAGACTGCGAAATAAAGTTGGGTCATGAAACAGTCCACTGGCAGTGGCATTGAGTTTGCTAGTAGTATCAACCGGTGTAGCAACTGGGGTACAACATTGCATGCCTGCACGTGAAATAATGTCAGTCGCATAGGACTGCTGTGAAAGAAACATGGTGTCTTTTGTACGGGTCACCGATATGCCAAGAAAATAGCTTAGAGGCCCAAGATCTTTCATGGAGAATTCACTGCCGAGACGAGCCATGAGGGTCTGACGAAGAGTGTCAGACGAGGTAACGAGAAGAATATCGTCAACATAAAGAAGAAGAAATGATGTGTCAGCTCCCTGATGTAGTGTGAAAAGCGAGGCGTCACACTTGCTGTGATGAAAACCAATAGAAAGAACGAAGTTTGTGAACCGCTGGTACCAGGCCCGTGGGGCCTGTTTCAGTCCATAAGGACTTTTTCAGAGAGCAAACATGATCTGGAAACTGCTTATTTCAGAACCCCATTGGCTGGTACATGTAGACGGTTTCATGGAGATTCCCATAAACGGAGGCATTAGTGACGTCTAATTGATGAACAAACCAATGCTTGGACAGTGCTATAGAGAGGACTGTCCGAATAGTAGTCGGTTTAACAACCGGTCTGAATGTCTCACCGCAATTGATACCCGCCTGCTGTAATCGACCATCACAAACTAATCTCGCCTTATACCGCACCAAAGTGTCATCCGACCTGAGTTTATGTTTAAACAACCGCATACTCCGTATAACATTTATGTTTGGGTGACGAGGTACTAATTCCCAAGTTCCGTTTCTAATTAATGCATTATATTCTGTACTCATGGCAGAGTACCATTCCGGTATAGTTAAGGCATCGGTCGGGTTTTTGGGAATGGGTACAATGGATTTGGTGGTTGTGGTGGTGAGGTTAAAAGGTTGTTTCGGTTTAAACACACCACTCATGGAGTGTGTGTGGATAGTTTGTGGGAGGAATAGGCGAAGGTGGAAGTGGGTGGGGCGGATGCGAGGAGGTTGTGGACTGTTGGCCTGGATTTACGGGCTGAGATGGAAGGGTAGAGGTAGTAACATATGGGGTGAGGGCGGGTGATGGGCTGGTACGGGATCAGTTGTTGGGCCCAAAGGAGGAATTGGTAGGGTGAATGTTGGGCTGGTCATTGGCGGTGGCAACGGAAGATGTGGGACCCGATGAGGTGGGCTGGTGAGTAGAAGGGGTGGGTGTGACACGGGTTTGTATATGTGGACATAAATGGTGTGGGAAAGTATCGGTCAAAAAGTCATTACGTGGGTGGTGGGTTTGCGGATTGGGAGAAAAGGAAAGTGGTTTCATCGAAGGCAACATGTCGAGAGATGAGTATTTGTTTAGTGTGTAAGTCAAGGCACCGGTATCCCTATGAGTGGGAGGATAACCGAGGAAAACACATGGGTGGGAGCAGTTTTCGAGTTTATGAATGGTGGTGAAAGGGTGTAGGGGATAACACAAGTACCCAAACACACGAAGGTGTTCATAGGAAGGTGTGGCATTATAGAGGAGTTCGGTGGGGGGGGGGGGTTCTTTTGAGTGCTTTTATTTGGTAATACATTGAGAAGGTAAGTGGCGATTTCGAGGGCAAAGTGCCAGAAAGTGGGTGGTAGAGAGGCATTGGCCAACAAGGTGCGGATCATGCTGTTGATGGTGCGGATTTTTCGTTTAGCTTTACCATTTTGTGAGGATGTGCAGGGACATGATAAGCGGTATAAAATGCCGTTTGTGGTAAAAAAAAGGTTTGGAACGAGTTGTTTACGTATTCACGGCCATTGTCACACTGAAAGGTTTTAATTGTGCGTTCAAACTGGGTTTTTATATTGGTGGCAAATTGGGTAAAGGCAGGGAAGACTTGGGACTTTTGGGTAATTGGGTAGGTCCATAAAAAGTCGGTGTGGTCGTCCAAAAATAATACATAATATTATGATCAGACGAGCTAATTATGGGTGAGGTCCAAACATCACTGTGAACAATGTCAAATGGCTGAATAGTATAATTGTTAGAAGCGAAAAAAGGTAAACGGACACTTTTTCCAAAAACACAAGCTTGGCATACATTATTATTAAAATTGTCAAACAAAATAGAATTATAAGTTTTTAATGAATTTAAAGTTTGACGTCCTGGGTGGCCAAGACGTTGATGCCAAAGCTGAGCAGAAATAGCGGCAAAAGCAGTAGGTTGTGGGGGGAGGACCCGAGCACCAGAGGGTAGAGGTCACCGCTGCTATTGCATTGCAGGAGAGGGGTCCGCGTCTTGAGGTCTTTCACAAGAAAACCAAAAGGGTCAAATTCAATAGAAACGGAATTGTCCGTGGTAAAACAACGGACAGAAATAAGGTTTTTAATTAATTTAGGTGAATAAAGGACGTTTTTAAGGACAAATGGTGGAAATGGTTTGGATAGGTATTTTGTGCCTTGTCCTAAAACCGGAATAGTATTACCATTTCCTACAATAATATTATGAGGAATGCACGAATTAGAAAAGGAGTGGAAATCACCTTGTTCGTGAGACATAATGGAGGAGGCCCCGGTATCCATGTATTGAGTTGGGTCAGGCTGTTGAAGAGACATGGTGTACTTTGCCTGCTCGATGTCTGGTGGACGGTAAGCCGTATAATTACCTTGTTGTGGTTGTGGGCCTAGAAGGCCAGAATGTTGGGTTGAGGCTGCTGGGCCTGTTTTGTTCACTCTTGAGTATGGGCAGGGAAGGCTAGTCCATGCAAACTATTGTTGGACGGGATTAAAGGAGTTATTGGGCCAGCTAGCATTGGAAGTAATAGGCTAAGGTGGCTGATAAGCAGCCCACAGATTAAACAAAGGGCCCACGAAAGGAGTCTGCCACTGTTGCTGAAATCGTCCCCGGCCAGGACATGTCCGACCACGATTGCGGCGGCTGCCAGGAGAAGGTTGTGTCAACATCATGGTGGTTGAAATTTATCAAAACTTACGGCTGAAACAATTTAAGATGAATAAAAAAATCCAAACCAAAGCACTTTTCTGTGGAGTAGACAAAATCAAAACAAACGTTGCAATAATTAAAAACCAATTAGAGTGATGTACGGTTGGTTTTGCGGCGGAAAAAATATGATAATGAAGTAAGACAAGTTCTTTTATTAAAGCATGAAATAGAAAAGAAAAAAAATATATACAAATAATGAATGAAGGAATAGAATGTTTAGGGTGTGGAGTAGGAGGGGAACAAGTAATAAATGAAGAGGGAAGGCAAAAAGAAAATTGACGGCAGTGGAGAAGAAGAAGTTGCCGCCTGGGATTAGGAAGAGTTTGGGAGAGGGAGATTAGGGTAGGATTAGGGTTTCTGGTCTCATGATACCATGATAGAATGTAAACCGTGATCATCTCTATTGATTTACATCGTATTGATAATACATTCGGTTTCTCTATTTTACAATAGAGATAATACAATAATAATTACATTTAATGGTATACAATCATGCTAAATATATGTATGCTATTAATAAAAACACATAAAAACGATTGGTATTTAAGTTAACGAGTCGAGAAAAGAAAAGAAAAGAAAACACTTTTGCTACTTTTTGGTAGTTCTCCGTGTACCGCGTAGAACTCTGCTAAGTCTTCACGGTACGTAAAGAATCCAGAATTTCCAAAAGAAAATTTCAAAACACTTTGTGTTCTGCCAATATGTCCTTGCGGCGCGCGGAGAGGATTTGTCGCAAGATATTTCCTGTTTTATTCTAATTTTACAATTAGCCATATTTTGTGCAGTTTTTCACTGCATTTTCCATATTTGGCCAACCTGGATTTTGATCTTTTGAAGGCGTCCCTCTCTTATATTGGACTCGAAATTCACAATTCAAATCCGGGTTAGTTAGTTATCCATCCATTCGTTCGTATGTATGAGCCTTCAACTTATCCCGGGTCAATCTGACCCGTTAAGAGATGTTAAGCATTCTAGCTTAGGTTTGGGGCCAAGAGTTAGGCTAGGTTGCTTAGTTTGGGCTTTTTTTTTTTGTTTGTTTTGTTTTATAAAAACCAATTAAAACATTATCATAACTTACTAGTTGGCCTAAATAATTTTGATGTTGGTAACGATAGCCCATATAACATGTAAATATGTAATTGCAATTAATTTCACATAAGTTCACAAATCCACATAATTGCAAATAATTTTATACAACTTATTCTGCAATTATTTGTTTGATGGTTTAACCAACGTTCAATGTACAAGACCTGTGCGTGTGGTCCGATAATTCACCGAATTGTCATTACGTGAATGCTCGTGTATGTTTGTGTATCGTTTGACGCACTTAATTAATCAAATTAAGTTTAAAACATTAATGTTTGACTAAGGTAAATAGTTAATGTTTGTAGGAAAAGTAAGTTGAATTTGTCGGGTATTACATAAACATTGGTGATTATTTTGACAGTAGTGAAGCTTGAGATTTGGTCACTTGCTATCGAGGAGTGAAGCTTGAAAGTTGAGTATATTGTTTGTTAATTTATAACCATCTTCTCACTTGCTTTAAACTTGTAATTTTGATGATACCACTTTGAATGTTTCAATATTCTAGTTGGGTTCATTAGGATTCGAATTCCTACATTCGATTTAGATAACCGAATTAAAACCAGCTTTAAAATTTTAATATTCTAATAATTCGATTTGTATAATTTAAATATTCAAAATCTAATTTGTCCCCTATCTGTACCTTATGGGGGAGGAATCGAGCGTGCGTACGCAGGTACACGCGTAGACATGGGCGCGCACGCATGTACACACATGCACTTGACGTACATGCAACACAAATCATTATCTATATATGTTAATACAAAGACACTTTAATAGTGTCTTTGTTTTAATATATATATTGGCCACTAACTTTTACGTTAACTTTATTTCTGTCACTAACTTTTAGGTTAACTTTATTTTCTTCTAATTTGATCACCAAACTTAGACCAACAAACTTTTTGCTTTTAAGATTTAAAACTTTGGTCACTAACTTTTAGCTTAACTTTATTTTCTTCCAATTTGACCACCTAATATATATATATTGGCCACTAACTTTTACGTTAACTTTATTTCTGCCACTAACTTTTATGTTAACTTTATTTTGTTCTAATTTGACCACCAAACTTAGAGGAACAAACTTTTAGCTTTTAGGATTTAAAACTTTGGTCACTAACTTTTAGCTTAACTTTATTTTCTTCCAATTTGACCACCAAACTTTTAGCTTTTGGGATTTCAAACTTTGACCACCAAACTTTTAGCTTTTAGGATTTCAAACTTTGACCACTCAACTTTTTTAAACTTGCATTGCACTTTGGCCAAAATTTTAGCTTTTAGGATTTCAAACTTTGACCACAAAACTTTTAGCTTTTAGCCGCGAGTATTTTTTTGAAGCTCACGCAAGAATAACAGTCACTTAATATTATCTTTTATGTCCACGAAACCCTCCACGCAACAGGAACTCCCACAGCGACGCGCGATCTTTAACGTCCACCAAACACTCAACACAACAGGAGCTCTCGCCACGTTTCGCACAACAACCGCACCCGCA
The DNA here is from genome assembly GCA_030844895.1 of Ambrosia x helenae. Classification (NCBI taxonomy): domain Eukaryota; kingdom Viridiplantae; phylum Streptophyta; class Magnoliopsida; order Asterales; family Asteraceae; genus Ambrosia; species Ambrosia x helenae. Next base: position 18,291,829 of record CM061227.1, on the reverse strand, counting down.
ACGAAGCGCGGGGAACTAATACCTAGTTCTTAACAATGTTACCCAATATTCAAAGGTTAACGTTTTAATTTGTAGCTTTTTTAACAAGAGAAATTACATGAGTACTTAAAATGGCATTTCATGATATTTAAATTTTAAAATCCCAATTTTATCATTTACTCATATTTTATTTCGATTTTTTTTACAATCTGAATTTACTAGTTTAAACATATTATAAATTTTATTAAGATAATTTTTTTTATAGAACTAATAATTACCCATGACTTTTTGGTCTATTGGAACGGTGTCCCCCTTACAAATATGAGATTATGGGTTTAAATCCTTACAAATACAAGGTTAGATGAAAATAAAGTGGTATAAAATTTGTCATTAAAAAATAAAACTAATAATTAACACTCGACCTCTTAGTCTAGTGGTATGGTATCCCCCTTCTAAATGTAAGATTGTGAGTTTAAATCCTTGCAAATGCAAAGCAAGATGAAATAAAGGTGTAATAAAAATTTGTTGTTAAAAAAAATTAATTACTCATGTGACCTTTGAAAGTTAGCTCATAGTAGCAGGGTATAGGGTCATTGGGCTTTGAGCAAACCACTAGCTCAGAGGTCAATCTACTGCAACTCCTCATGTGTAATAAGACTGGGATTTCGGCGCATTTTAAGCTTTACCCCTCCGTTTTCTCTTTATTTACGAACTTACACCCAGTTGTATGTTCCCAACAGTGAAACCAACAATACAAAGGGAAAATGACCAATATAGCCCGTTGACCGGGCATTTTACACAAATAGCCCTCTCCACTGTCTTTGGAGAGACGGTACACGGCTCCCAACCAGCCTGAACCGTCTTCTAGACGGTTTGGTTTTCGAGCCAATTGCAAGCCAACACGTGGCGTCTCTGATCCCGAGGCTGTACCGTCTCTCTCCAGACGGGTCAGAGATCTCTCCCAGACGGTTCACATGCCCCCATGCCGGCTGACCCTTCGGTTTCAACCGTCTCCCAGACGGGTCACATTTCCCAAGTCGTCTTAAGCCGTTTTGTGATACCGTCTGAACCGTCTGAACCGTCTCACGAGTGTATATAAATACCCCAATTCACTTAACGAAATTTGCACCCACCCCTCTTCTCTAAGCTTTCATCTTCCATGCACCCACCCGTCTCCTCTAAGGTTTCATCTTCCAATCTAATGACGTTTTTTTTACTTTCCCAGCCGAAGCCTTTTTGACTTTCCCAGCCGAAGCCTACCGGCTTCGGAAAATATGTCCCGGTTACTTGGATTGTTGTTTCATCTGCGTACGGCTACTTGGATTGTTGTTCCATCTGCGCGTGGTTTGCAACCCGTGTAATGGATCGATGATGTGGTGGTCTACATTTTAGGCAAGTTCGTTCGCTTTCCGAATTTATGTCTCGATGTTCGACGTGTGCTCACTGAGAACTATTGTTACATAAAACGAGGAAACGTTTCGGACTTGTCTATGTAGAGCACATACACCATTCGAAACAACGTCTATGTAGACCACTGCTACTATCGCCGCTGTGGAGGACAAAACATCTAACACTAAGATGTAGTCCTCAATAGTTGGTTAGACATTACTATTACTTCAAACAAAGTTCTTAGTTCTGGAAGTAAATTTGGGAAGTTTGTTGTAATAGTGTAGTTTTTTACTTGTTGCTTCTTAGTTTTCACTTGTTGCTTCTTTATTCTCGGGAAGTTTGTTGTAATAGTGTAGTTTTTTAATTGTCGTTGCAATAGTATTTATTGTTTATTTGTGATTGTAATAGTATAGTACGTTTAATGAGATATTTACCTTAAATATAAAAACAAAAAGACAAATTAAAAATATAACCAACTATTGCATTAAAAATATAACCATTACAAATTAATAAAAATATAATTACAAATTAATTAAGACGATGTCTTATCATTTGCCAAACGGACACATGTTTAAACTCTTTACCCTCCCTGTTTTTATACTGCCTTAGACTGTGTCTAATTGCCACGTCTTCGGGAAAGTTAGAGGGTACGTCGTAAAGAGTCCGGTTGTGGTGGCCGTTGAAGATTTGACACTTTGTCGTCAAATCACTCAACTTGCGGCTTAGGGACTCGGTGGTACGTTCTGACCCTCTAACGAGCCGGTTGTATTCATTCAGTATCCGGAACCATTTGTTGTTAAGGTGTGTGCTCTCTTCAACATGAAGCCATGCCGCAATCAAGGCAATCTCTTGTTCTTCCGTCCATCTTTGAGGTGCCATTTTTCGATGATTTGGACGGTGTTGGACGGTGTTGGACGGTGGTGGTGGGGTGGTAGATATTGTTTGGACGGTGTTTGGACGGTGTTGGACGGTGGTGGTGGGGTGGTAGATATTGTTTGGACGGTGTTGGACGGTGGTCGTCGGGTTGTAGATAGTGTTTAGACGGAGTTGTACGATGGTGGATAGTGTTCAGACGGGGTTGGATGACGGGAAATGGACGGGAGACGGGTATTTATAGGGCTGAGCCGGACAACCGAAGCGTTGCCGCTCATCGGGACTCACCGGCGTTGGTAGATGTGTACCGTCTTGAGAGACGGTTGAACCGAAGGGTCAGCCGTCTTGGGAAATGTGACCCGTCTTTTGAGACGGTTGAGCCGAAAAGTCAGCCGGCATTGGTAGACGTGAACCGTCTGGGAGACGGTTTGAACCGAAGGGTCAGCCGTCTTGGGAAACGTGAACCGTCTGGGAGAGGGTTCTGACCCGTCTGGAGAGAGACGGTACATCTCGGGATCAGAGACGCCACGTGTTGGCTTGCAATTGGCTACAAAAACCAAACCGTCTAGAAGACGGTTCAGGCCGGTTGGGAGCCGTGTCCCGTCTCTCCAAAGACGGTGGAGAGGGCTATTTGTGCAAAATGCCCGGTCAACGGGCTATATTGGTCATTTTCCCCAATACAAAACCCATTAGATTTCTGTTAATATTTTTTGGAAATAAAGATGCCATGAGTCAGATAAAGAGTTCAAACTAGTCATGCTTTGTATGCTTTAAAATGGAATCTGACCACATGGAAACATATATTTATTTTTTTCATTTAAAAAAGTAAGTTATGAGAATTGGATGATATTATTGGAATATAGTATTTTGAGTTTTAATATTGAGTTTACGGACTTAGTTTATGTCTATATATTGTAATCCTCTTGAATGGAATGCAATCAAGTCTTTTATTATATGCAATCAAGTCTTTTACCATTTGTCCTTCACTTGTTGGTGTAGTGGTAGGCGGCCCGGGATCCTCCTCGTGAGACCCGGGTTCGAACCCCATTGCAACCACTTGGAAGGACAAGGCAATGATGGTGATAGATCTTGGCCCGTTTGGGTCCTGGTCTGATCCTGAGTCACCCCGGTTTTAATTCGGCCGTTACTCTAGCGATCGGTTCGTGTGGAGGTGGTACGGTTTCCGGGAGGTCGTCATGAGACCAAGTCTGATACTCGAGGACGCGGGCCCGGTTCAGACAACGTAAGTTCTGAGGGGCAGATCTTGGTCTGGGCTGCTGTCATGGCAGTGCGAACCGATCGTCTGTTATCGTAATTAGCCGGCCAAAAAAAACAAAAGTCTTTTACCATTTAAAATGATAAAAAAAATTGATTGCATTCCATTCAATACGGTTACAATATATAGACATAAACCAGGCCTTGTAGGTTACCACCTTAGTATAATAAGGTGACCTAGGAATTAGCTTGTGAATGGATAGCCGATTATTAGGATTGAATTTTAGATAAATATGAAAGTCAACATGGCTTGGGAAGAATGTTATAGAAAGAGTAAGGACAGGTGTTGGTTCTAGTGTGTTTGTTTATGTTTGTATGTATGCATGTTCAAGTCAACACACATGTATGATCGTATGTATGCAGGTTCAATTCAATCACACACATATACATAATCGTATGTATTATATTAATGGAAACCTTAATCATTCTCATTATGATAATGGGTATATAAAGACTGCAACTAAATCTTTTATATTTGGGAAGAGATATACTTTGACTAATTACAAATCAATTACAAAGTTTCCTAAATTATTATGTACTATTACGCTCTCGCAGTCGGAGCGAAGGGTGGCCGGATGCTAAGACTGGACTTGAAGTCATCAAATAATACTCTTGGAAGCCCTTTGGAGAAAATGTCAACGATCTGATGTCTGGAGGGTACATGTAAGACACGAATAGAGCCCCGTTGAACCTGTTCACGAACAAAATGAATGTCGAGTTCTATGTGTTTAGTTCGCTGGTGTTGCAATGGATTTCCTGACAGATAACAGCGCTGATATTATCACAATAGACAAGTGTAGCGCGAGGCAAGGGGTGATGTAGCTCAAGAAGTAAGTTACGAATCCAACATATATCGGCAATGACATTTGCCACTCCACGGTATTCAGCTTCAGCGTTCGAACGAGAGATAGTTGCCTGACGTTTGAATGACCAAGAAATGAGGTTATCACCCATGTAGACACAGTAACCCGAAGTAGACCTACGTGTGTCGGGCAACCAGCCCAGTCTGCATCAGTGTAAGCAACCAAAGAGATGTCTCGGATCGGACCAAGGTGTAAGCCGTAATCGGAAGTCCCCTGAATATAGCGAATGACGCGTTTTAAAGCGTTCCAATGATCCACACGAGGGGCGTGCATGTGCATACATATCTGCTGTACCGCATATGAGATGTCGGGGCGAGTAAATGTCAAATATTGAAGAGCTCCGGCCAAACTGCGGTATGTAGTGGGATCGCTGTGAAGTTCTCCTGAATCAGCTGAGAGCTTAGACTGAGTGTCGACAGGAGTGGCAGCTGGCTTGCAGGAGTCCCTGGCTGCCCGGTGGATAATGTCCCGTGCGTACGCCTGTTGTGATAGAAACAAGGAGTTGCCGGTGCAGGTTACCTGTGTGCCAAGAAAATAAGAGAGAGGGCCCAGGTCTTTCATTGCAAACTCCCCTACTAGAGCCTGCATAAGAGTATGACGAAGAGCATCAGAAGAAGTGGTGAGAATAATGTCATCCACATAGATGAGTAGGTACGCCATATCACATCCGTGAGTATAAATAAACAGAGAATTATCAGACTTGCTCTGTTGAAAGCCCTACAAAATAACAAAGTCAGTGAAGCGTTGGTACCACGCACGTGGTGCCTGTTTGAGTCCATATAGGAACTTCTTTAGAAGACAGACATGGTCCGGATAATCACGATGTCGAAAATCCATAGGCCGGTGCATGTACACGGTTTCCTCAAAGTTACCGTGAAGAAAGGCATTCGTGACGTCCAGTTGGTGAATCGGCCAAGACTTTGCCAGTGCAAGTGATAATACAGTGCGTATCGTAGCCGGTTTGACAACCGGGCTAAAAGTCTCGCCGCAGTCAATGCCCTCTTGTTGTTTGCGGCCGTCACACACCAATCGAGCCTTGTACCTTTCCAAAGACCCATCAGATTTAAATTTATGCTTGAAGAGCCACATGCTACGAATAATATTCATATTTGGTTGTTTAGGTACAAGTTCCCAGGTCTTATTTTTAAGAAGAGCACTAAACTCATTGGTCATGGCATTGTGCCATTCTAGAGAGGCCAAGGCAACCTGTGGGGTTTTGGGTATAGGGACAATGGATGTTGTGTGAAAGTTAAATAGGGGATTGGGTTTGAAGATTCCGCTCATGGAGCGAGTTCGTATAGTGCGTGTGGGGGTGGTGAAGGGGTGAGGGGATCGGAGAAGGGTTCGGGGGAGGGTTAGTATTGGACAATGGGTCAGAGGTGGGTAACGGCCTTGTTGGGCCTGTTGGGACGGTAGGGTGATGGGGCGGATGTATAGCTGAGGGCGTTTGTGGGTTAAGTGTTCTTTGGGAGGTGGAGGTGGAGTCAGCGGGTCGGGTTGTGGGATGGGAGTGTGCGGACGGGTTTGGGCCAGGAGGGTTTGGGCCAGAAGGTGAGATAGGTGGCGTAGGTGGATGCGGAGAGTGGGCTGCAGGAGTTGGGCCGGCATGTGGGTTATTGGTAGTGGGATTTTGTGAAGGTGAAGCTTTGTGTCTGTTGATGTGATCCCACACAAGAGGGTGCACAGTGGGATTAATAAACTCATAGGAGGGAGGTGTGGTAGAGGATTGAATGGAGTATGGGAAGACAAATCTGCAAAATGGACATGGCGAGATATAATTATTTGGTGAGTGGAGAGATCGAAGCATTTGTAACCACGATGATTGGGCGGGTAGCCCAGGAAAACACATGGTTTGGAATGATAGGTGAGTTTGTCTATGGTAGTGGAGGGAATGACGGGATAGCAAAGACACCCGAAAATTTGAAGGTGGTCATATTCGGGTGTGCAATTGTAAAGAAGGGTGGTAGGAGATCGAAAGGCAAGGTTTTTGTTTGGGAGAATGTTGAGGAGGTAAGTGGCGGTTTCGAGGGCATGGTGCCAAAAAGTGGGTGGTAAGGACGCTTGGGCAACGAGGGTGCGAATCATATTATTTATGGTTCGAATTTTACGTTCGACCCTGCCATTTTGAGACGATGTGTATGGACAAGAAAAACGAAACTGCATGCCGTTGTGGTTACAAAAGTTAAAAAAGTTTTGGTTTGCATATTCCTTACCATTATCACATTGAAATTGTTTGATTTTGCGGGTGAATTGTGTGTGGATGAGGTTATGGAGGTTTGCGAAGGTGGTAAACACTTGGGATTTGTTGGTAAGGGGAAATGTCCACAAAAATTTGTAAAATCATCTAAGAATAAAATGTAATATCGATGACCCGCGGTGCTTAGGACGGGTGATGTTCAAAGATCGCTGTGGACAATGTCAAATGGTATATGTGTACAATTAATGGAATCATAAAAAGGCAATTTCACACTTTTACAAAAAATGCAAGGTTCACAAATAGAGTTATTAAATTTGCCATAATAAATAAATGAAGAAAGTTTCAAAGAACGTAATAAATTAGAGCCAGGTTGCCCTAAGCGTTGATGCCAGCGCTCTTGAGACACGGCAGCAAAAGCAGAAGGCTGGTTATTCTTGAGTGGAAGCGGTTCAGTGAGCGGGTAAAGATCTCCTGTGCTATTGCATCGTAGGATAGGAGCCCGAGTTTTGAGATCCTTCACAAGAAAACCAAAAGGGTCAAATTCAACAGACACAAGGGTATCAGTGGTAAGGCGACGGACAGATATGAGGTTTTTAATTATTTGGGGGGCAAAAAGGACATTATTAAGTTTTAAAGGTGGGAAGGGCGGTGGTAGGTGTTGGTTTCCTTGGGCCAACACAGGTATGGACATGCCATTTCCAACAATTATATGTTTATTAGTGCACTTATTAAAAACAGACGGGGGATATATACCTTGGGCATTGGCTGAATGAGAAGAGGCACCAGTGTCCATAACGCCGTGATCCGGGGGGTTCAATGGCTGAGTGTAGAGTGCCTGCTCGATATCTGTGGGAGTGTACTCTGTATAGTGAGCCTGATCGGTCTTGGGCCTAAGATCCCCTGAGAGTTTTGATTGGTGGGCCGAGATGGGTATGGACAAGGGGGTTGAGCCACTTGGTTTGATGGGGTGCGGTTCTGATTGTTATTCATAAGGGATGCCCATTGTGTAGAAGTCCAATTAGAGGGGAACACAATATAGGGGTGAGTGGTTTGAGAGTGTGGGGAAGCAGCTGAAGTCTGCGACTGCCTGTTGTTGTTGGATCTGCCACCGCGGCCGCGACCGCGTGTGCCTCTGGAGCGCCCTCACGTCTTATCAGACGTGGAGTAATTACCTGACGGTGTCAGGTTATTGGTGGTGGCAGCAAGGGCGGTGGAAGAGGAGTGGGCTGCTCGGGTCGCTTGGCGCTTTTTCTTGTTTTCTTTAAAGTTAAGGCAAGACCGAACCTCGCTGAAAGTAGGCAGAGGATCCTGATTTTGAAGAACGGTCGAGATCCCTTCATACTGTTCAGTAAGGCCAGTCAAGACCTTGGTGACCAGAACTTGGTTGTCAACAGGGGATTCGACGCTATTTAACTGTTCAGCCAGGGTCTTCGCGTGCTGACAATATTCTTCCATAGAGGAGAAGTTGTCAAGACATAGGTTTGCGAATTCCTGACTGAGAAAAATGGCTTGGATGGTTTTATTATCATTGAATTCGGCCTAAATAGCAGTCCAAGCATCGTATGCAGACTGACCAGGGATGATTATGATGTTTAAGAGTTTGGGGGTTATGGTTGCATATATCCACTGAAGTACTATGGCGTCCAGGCGGGACCACAGTGCTTCAGTAGCAGGCAGAGGATCTGATTTGGCCGCATCAGAAGATGAAGTAGGGTCTGGGGCTTTGGGGGAAAGGTGGGTGAACACCTCGTATGCCTGACAGTGTACCCTGAAGAGGGTGGTCCATGTGGTGTATTGGGTTGGGTTGAGTCTTTGTCAAGAATAATAGGGATGTGGGTTTTGATATTAGAAACTGTTAGGGCAGGGTGAAGTGTGGAATCCATGAGGGAAAAGGAGAAGGTAGGACGAAGGGGAAAGGAAGGAGAGGTGAGAGGAGTACGGTGGGAGAGGCTGTCCGGCTGTGGTCAGCGGCGAAGCAGCGGCAGAAGGTGGGACACAGGGAGGATCAATCTAGGTATGATACCATATTAGATTAATGGAAACCTTAATCATTCTCATTATGATAATGGGTATATAAAGAGTACAACCGAATCTCCTATATTTAGGAAGAGATATGCTTTGACTAATTACAAATCAATTACAAAGTTTCCTAAATTATTATGTACTATTAGTATGAATATATGTATTGTATGAATGTGTGTATCGTAGAGTTTTATCTAATTTTTGATAGGATACTTATATATACATACATATTAAAGAATGGTTTGAATCCTTAAATTTTTATGGAAGATATCTATGCATACGCATATGTATAACTTGAAAATGAATGGCTCCATACACACACATATATACGCATGCTTGTATGTGTTGTTGGAAAATATTTTTTTTTATAAAACTTACGTATGCATATGTATTTTAGAAAGGATTGAATCCATGACAATTCTCTAGATAATAATGCGTTGGATCTTTATAAAAATACGTTTATAAATGTTCGTATTCATATATGGTCTTTCACTTGGATATTGTTACGGGTAGACTTGTTTACCTTATACGTAATAATTGAACATTTGTTGCTCTCTGTTGAGCGTGCCATTGACTTGATTGTTCATTGCCAATTGTTCTGGATAATCTGGCGTTGCATGTGTAAATGGACATTATCAAAAAATGTAAACGAATTCCATGAAATAGTTTGGGCTTTGCTAGACTCGGGATGGCATAGTTAATGAAATAATGTCTAATGCACGAATGAAATGACATATGTTCAAGTGTGTAGGCAAACATCAAAGACTCGCCATACTCGCTTGTTTTTCGGTTCCATCTAAGTGGTATGATACACTAACCAAACTTATTTAATATCATATCTTTTATACAATATAATGTTCACCTGAAACTATAATACACATAAACTCACTAAACTAACTAATAAAAGTGGTAAAATAACAAAAATATGAACATGTGTATATAACAAAAATATGAACATGTGTATATATATACATACTCGCATGTGTATGTGTGTATTGTATATATACACGCAAGTGTATGTAAATACACTCACATACCCGCATGTGAATGTGTATATATATATCTGCGTGTGTGTATATTGACAAAGATTGGTACATAAACATGACAATGGAACTTAGGTGGTGTTTGTTTTCTTATGAGAAGAGCTTCTGACCACTTATGTCTGCTCCGCACAGACGCGGGCAGACATTTAAGTTGGGCAGCTCATTTGTTTTTAGAAGACATAACCCATAAAAACATCTGCCCTTCCTCTTCCTCGTGCAGACCTAAACACATGTCTTCCCACCTCTTCTCCCTTCTTCTTTCTTTTTTTTTTATTCTTCTCTGTTCTTACCCGTCTTCTTCATCATCATCATTCTTCTTCTTCTCCTCTCCCCTCCCCTCTTCCTCCTCCTCCGCCGCCACCGGTACCTGTTCTTCTCTGTCAACCGCGGAACCCAACAACCCATAACCTGTTACCCTTTCCTTCCACCTCTTCGATAACCAACCCAACCTATTTCCCCTATGCCTTCATTCCTATGGCCACCCAACTCACAACCCTTTTCACCCTTGATTATAAACCCAACCCATCTTGAGTTTATATGGGTGACATGCAAGAGAGAAAAAGAGAGTCGGATCGAGAGAGAGCGAGATGAGAGGGAAAAGCTTTGGTGAGAGACACAGATCTCCGGTCAAACTTTGATTCGGTTCCGTTCAAATTATTAGGTGCAGGTGGCTTGAAGAAGATAATGGAATATTGGTGGATCAGTATGCTCTTTGTCAGTTACTTGCTTATGAACACTTATGTGTTTTGCAAGTTTAATCAGTTTTGCACAGTGGAATAAGTTATAAAGTTTCACTATCAACAGGAGTTATTACTCCCCCTGGATGTATGTAAACTAAAGACAAGTTAATGAGAATCTAAGTATTGAATGTATATGACAATAAATAAGCAAATAGATTCTCAGTTAATGAAATGGAATAACAAGTAAAAGCTTTGAAGGATTTCAGTTTTCTATTAAAATCAATGTCTAAAATAGTGGGATGAACCCATCTATTTATAGACGAACAGATACATACAACTTGTTCAAAAAACAATACTACAACAGGCTGTAGTCTTGGAACTTGTACAAAATGATAAAGTAATAATAAACTAATAAACTACTGAAACATAAGGGCGGTGGGAAGATTCTATTACAAGTGCTGATGAATAACTACTGATGAGTAGTTTGTCTTCAGTAGTTCTTCAGTAGACTTGTCTGGTTTGACTTCAGAACTTCTGATCTTTCTTCTTCAGTACTTGTTGATTTCTTCTACAGTACTTGTGTCTTCTTTCTTCAGTAGTTTCATACTTAGAATATTTTGGCAGAAGTATGAATTAGACTAAGGTTGGCAAAAGAGGTTTCTTCAATCCTTTCTGTCCTTACAAATATAGGTATGAATAATAATGGATTGGATGTTTTAGATGTGAAGTTGAATGGTATGAATAATATTATAGTTTGAAGAATGAATAGTCTGGTTTGTTGTTTTTGCTCTGTTTGCAATGATGAACGATTTGTTGTTTGGTTTCTTTTTTTCTTTTACTTTTCTATATATTCTTTTTATTTATTTATTTTTGATTTGATCTCTGGTTGGGATGGAGGGTCTCGATTATTGTGGGTTATGGTTTTGGGTTACGCCGCGGACCTAACAAACAAACAGTCTTCTCCTTGCAGACTGCAGACGTTTGGTCCACCTCTTCTCCTGCAGATGTCTGTAGATATATTCCGCAGACTGCAGACATTTTGCCTCTTAAAAAACAAACACCACCTTAGAATATAAAAACATACATGAAATCATTATTATGGGGAAAACATATGTTAAAGTGAGTCTCAACATGTGTGAACACTTCATATAACATGCAAACTATAAATGTATGTGTAACATATGGTAATATATGGTAACATATGACATGTATGTAAACTTGGATTTAAGTAATTTAGTTGTTGTTATGTCTAAAAAGAATGGATCTAACGAGGAAATACAAGGTTTACAAGTTAAGAAGCAAAACTATATATCGTTTTGAAAGAACAAGTGATGATTAATAATCACCACGTATTGGACAATAATACAATATACGAGGACATGTATTCCAAAGACATACAAAATCGGATGAACAACTTGCATGGTAAATGCTCGAGTACAAGACTTAAGTTGTCCTTTAAATTTTAGGGCATTCTAGGTCGGATCATGGTTTTCATTCGGGCTTACCATTTGCTAGCATACTCACACGGACACGAGGTGAGTCTCACAACCCCTTTTTACTGGTTTCATATTTGGGGGGGGGGGATGCTACTTTATTCAAATTACAACTTGTTTGGAGTGAACTCTATCATGACTACCTTGTGAAACATGGGACAATTGGTTCATGAGATCTCAATAGTCCTCGTACATGCGTTTCACCGTAACCATTAGCTATGAGTTTAGCCATGGAACACTTAAATAGATCCATTGGGTTTGACACCCCCACTCTTGGTTAGTCGCGCTAATCTTAGTTACATACAAAAGAGTGCTAGTTTTCTACGATTCTCACATTGTCTTTATTGTACAATGCGCGAGGCACAACAATCAGAGGTTTGGTTATGGGCACATGTTGACACATTAATCACCGTCTTAGCTAGGCTTTGATTGGTCACAGACAAATTTCACTAACTTTACTTTGCGTACATTTAAACATGTGAACTCACCACCTTTATGTTGACAAATCTTTTATGCATGTTTTTCAGGTAATTGATTTGCAGTCCATGGGACTTGAGAAACATTTGGGCACGCACCTTTTGATACCATCTTTTGCGAGGATTTACTTAAATTTCAAACATTAATGTGTGTTTTTATGGGTATTTTACCCCGATTCCAAGTCAATTTTACTCTCGTCATGTAAAACTTTAATCATTTGGGTATCAATTTCAATTGTTGCTTTTATGTGTTTGCTCAAACATTGTGCTTGAAAACCTTTCGACGTTATATCCCGTGTTTCCACATAGGCGGGGTGTGACAGGTATACCCGATGGGCAATTACCCGATACAAACCCGACGGGTTTTGTGACGGGTTTGAAACAAGCATATCTAAACGGGTATGCGGTTTGGATTACTTAAATCCGTCCAAAACCCGACCCGCTGCCATCCATAGAATCCTTGTCCTTATTATGATTAATATTGATAGTCATGGTTCTATATTACGACAATGAGGTGTGACAAATGGTCGTTAGACTGATTTTCCTTGATGAACACCTAAATGAATATGTTTATTTATAGTACAACCAGACAAAAACTCATGTAGTCATATATGTTAGCATGCAAGACATATTTTCTTAACAAGAAATAACTATGGTTTGTTTTTCATCGTTTTGATCCAATATACTCAACCAAGCCTTTTTATAAGGTTTTAAATTTCAAAATTTTCTTCTAGAGGAACATTCTTTTAAAACACAAATAATAAATAAATACCATGATGCCACATTTATAAATTGTTGTAGTTTGTTTTTCCTAGAGAATTTTCATGAGTGAGAATTTTTAATAAGTCTGTCTGGAGTGGAGGCGGGAAGGGGGGAACACCGCCGCCGGTCCTGACGGGGGGGGGGGGGGGACTCACCGGCGTGAGGCAAATGCTTTGGGACACGTGGCACTTCATGATTCGTGGGTTATAATGGACCGTTTGAAAAAAAAAATTGAATATAGCCGTTGATTTTTTAACGGTCAAAACCAAAAAAATTTAATAAATTACCCCCATTTCACTACAAAACACCCACTTTAACTTATTTATTCACAAATTTTATACACTTCTTCAACCATTTTTTATACAATTCTTCATATATTTTTCATACTACTCATCATTCTTCAACAAAAAATGAACCCATACAACCGAGGCTTTGACCCGAACAACCCATACGCGTACGTCCCAAACCCGAATACACCACCGGTTCGCCCAATCCCAAACCGTCCACCCATTCCTTCACCTTGTCCCGACTACGCGGGTTTCATTAGTGGGCAAATTTATCCTAATTTCCCATTCAATGATTCTCCCGTTCCTTCACAACTTCCTTTAACGCAAACCGTACCCGAAACACAACCCCAAAATGTTGCGGGATCATCTTCGGGTAAAAACCCCCTGCAAAAAGAAGTCACAGGAGGAAGACGCCGGAGGAGAAAGCATTAGCCGCCGCTAACCGCCAACCAATTAAGTGGACACCCGAAGAAGAGCTTGGGATAACGAAAGCGTGGATAAGCGAGTCGGAAAAAGAGCAAGGTATTTCTAATAAATTTTTTAACATGATTTTTTTTTCTAATATTGCTAATATTTTCTTTTTTGTAGGAACTAGTCGCCACAAAACGACTTTTGGGTCGACATAAACACCGCGTTCCATGGGTTGAAGGGAAGAGAGTTCTATCGAGCAAACGATAGTCTCTCGTCCAAGTGGACAGAGATAAACAGGGCAATGAATGCGTTTCACCCGCATTATTATTACGCAAGAAACAATCTAAAAAGCGGTGAAACAGACACCGACAGCCTCAGCCGGTCGCTAGCAGCGTATCGTAACGAAACCGGTCTCGAATTCAAGTTTCTTCATTGTTGGGAAGTCGCGAAGAACCATTCAAAATGGGCGTACGTCCCCACTGCAACCAACTCCGCAAAAAGGTCGAAAACAAATTCGTCAAGAAACCGTCCAATTGATCCTGAAAACGTAGAAGCCGTTAATTTGGATGAAGACGAGTTCGAAGAGGAATTGAGTCGCCCACCCGGTCGAGATAAGTCAAAAAAGAGGTCGCAAAAATCTACTGCTTCGGGTTCGGGTTCTGGATCAACCGGCGCCTACAGCGCTGACTTGCAAGATTTAAATTCCACCATGATTCAGTTCAATACGATTCAAGAAAAAATGCTCGAGGAGAAAAAAAACATTCGCGAAGCGTTTGAAAAAAAGTTGAGTATGAAAGAGAGAAAGTTGAGTATCAAGGAAACAGCGCGAAAAACGCGAGGATATGAAATTTCTCGCCATGAACACCGATCATCTTCACGGGCCAGAGTTAGAGATGACGCTTCAAATGAAGCGTGAGATTATGGAAAAATATAATATTAACTTATTTGTTAGTTTCTAATTTTTTTTTTCGGTTTTTTTTTTTATTTTTTTATGTTTTTTAATTTTCTAGCTTTTTAATTTTTGTATTTTTCTAGGTTTTTATTAATTAAAAATGTTATTTTAATTACTTAAAAAAAATGTCACATGTCAATTCCCCCCCCCCCTCTTCCCCCCTTCCACTCCCACAATCATGGTTTTGAAAACCGGACCGGACCGGCCGGTCGGACCGGGCTCCGGGGCCTGGACCGGTCCGGTTCGGGTGTTCGGACCGTTGGTGCAGTGAACCGGCTTCGGACCGGTGAACCGAAAAACCGGGAGGTTGGACCGGTTTTTTGTATTTTTTTTTTGTTTTTTGGCCGGTTTGTTGGACCGGTCGAACCGGTCGGACCGGTCGAACCGGTGAACCGGCCGGGGGTCCGGTTCGACGTCCGGTCCGGTTCTGAAAACCTTGCCCACAATTCCCCCCTCCCCCCTCACAAGGGTCCCACAAGTGCCAAATGACGCTTCATCCCCCTCTTTCCCCACCACTCCGGATAGTCTAAGTATATTCAAAACCTCACAACAGTAATACTTATTTCTATGTGTAAAATGTTTGTTGTTGACAATGTCTTGAGATATGTTGTTTGTTTAGTTAAAATTTTGTTGCAACACATATTACAAGTTATTCAGATCCGATTGCGGTGTCGACCTTGCTTTTTCTATATCAATCTTCATGTAAATATAAATAATTACATTAAAGTAAAATTACGCATGTGTTAAATTTATAACAAATGTGTATGAATTTACATTTTTATGCAAACCAAACAGAATTAGTTGCATTATTCAATGATTACAAAATGAATAAGAATAATGCTCTAGATAACCTAAATGGCATAAAAAACAAGGGTTTTTAAGCAATATGTATTAAACAAATGAGAAATGTCTCCCTCTATCACTACCGGTCAAAATTTTGGTCATGGGATTTGTATCCCATTGTGTTAGATACTAAAAAAAGCCTAAAAACTCACTCCTAGAATTCTAATACATGCATGTTTTGTGGGTTGTATTTTAGAGCTTCAATATGTAAGCCAAAAGGTGAGCATGTTTGTATATTATATTAGTTTTCACTATATTGTTGTTCCCCACCAAGCTCATGATCGAACTCACTCTTAAGAATGATTCTATGCTTACTATGTAACACTAGTAACATCTCACGCAAAACTTTGTATTTTTTAAGTATTTTGCGAGTTGTTATAGTATCCAGTCTTGATTTATCTATAAATCAATGAAGTTATGTATTAAGAACGACCCTGAAGGTTTTTTTTTTTCTCTCTTCAACTTCTACCTCGGTTAGAAGCTAGTATCTCTTGAAGTTTTAGTTTGCTTAGTATAGACACTATAGAGAAAAATATTTTGGTCCATTTGTTAATGTGAGACTATTCTACTTGGTAGAGGCACTTGCCTTTTAAAAGGGAGGATCAAATATTTAAAATATAGTAAAAGTAACATTTGACGTTAAAAAAATTACTTGTAAAAGAAACAATTTGCAATTTGTTTTTCAAACACGGTTTGAGCGACTTTTTGTTTTTTGAGTTATAGTTAATTTATAATCTAGGGAAGGAATTTAAAAGAGTTAAGCGTTGTCTTTTACCTTTTGGTGATATCTATTATTTATACATAATAAATGAATATAAGTTTGGGCGCGTGTTATTTACTAGATTAATTTGTTTTTTTTTTTTGTTTTTTTCCGCATATTTCTCCTACTTAATTATGGTTAATTATCTTTTAATTAAAGATGTTATTTCTCCTAGTTAATTAATGATACTTATCTTTTCTATAAACATATTATCTCTTTTGTATGATTAACCAAATAAATTTAATATATATTAATTATTAATACTTTAAATAAACACATAGTTTTTTTTACTTAAAAACATCACGAAGTTCAAACTTATGTCAGCTAAAATACTAAAAATGAAAATAATGAAGATAATTGTTTTTATAAGTAACTAGAGTATATGGAAGTAAGCTAGGAGCGACTAAAATGAAAAAAAATGTTTTAAAAATTAACTTAACAAAATATATAACTGTCAATCTGTCACATCAATGTTCATTTTTAAAATACGTATAAATACATAATATTTAATTCTATTAGCAAAATACACTCAGTTTTTCAATCGTGAAATCCATATGTTTTCTTAAACATAACTTTTTTATTAATTATATAACATTACATTTATTAAATCATGTAATACACGGGATTATTACCTAGTTTTATATATAAATCAAGATGGGACAAAAGGGTCTAATTTGTATCTTAATTATTAGGATATTGTATTTAGCCGAAATTACTCACACATGCACGGATTTAGCCTTGGAATTGTGAATCTTTCAAGTAAGGAAGATGGTTTAAGGTTGAGGAGTGTTTCGAACCACTGAGGATCGACACACAGGTTGTGTGTGTCAACCTCCACCCCTTTTTCCACCTAATATCCCTTGTTTCAGCACTCTGACACTTTTAGTCGCTCCTAGCTTACTTCCATATACTCTAGTTACTAACTCTGCTAACTTAGTTAGGTTTTAGGATTGTATTGCCCACTTTTAAATTAACAAAATTAGCGGGGTTATTTCCGAATATAAACAAAATCACCCGTTTCCGTAATTTAATTTGTTTTAGTAACGCCAAATCACATAAGTTAACGTAAAACACATAAAAACAATTTTGAGATGTTATATAAGAAAACAACAATTTCAATGGTTAATGATAAATGAATCAATGATTAACCCCAATTGTTGATGATTACAAATCAAATAACTATTGAAATCAAACTGAAATTTAATAACTCAAAACTATTTAATCATGTAAACATAAAGATTCGACTAATCAAATGATTAGAAAAAAAAAATCTAAATCCAAAAGTAAGTTTAGAATACAATTACTAACACTAACCATAAACCCGAGGATGATAACAAAAAAATTGGCCGATCGTAATAACAATTGATAAATTAGATACCGTCACTATGTGATTCTTAAATTCAATTAAATAAATAAGAATTGAAAAACTGTAGTCGCCCTTGTTGCACTTGTATTTCCTTCCGTCGATTAGCCCAAATATAATAGCCCCAAAATTAATTATAGGCCCACACGTTTAGTTTTAAAAAAATGTCCAGCCCATTTATTCGTAGTTTTTTTAAGTGTAGTTAAAAAAATAAATTTACCAAAATATGTGGTTTTAAAAATATTTATTAAAATTGGTGTTTTCTAAAAACTCACTTTTTTTCTCACTCTCACTTTTATTGAATAAAAATAATTTGTTATTGAAAAATATGTTATTTAACAAACAGTTAAGGGAAAAAAATATAGTAAAGCTAAGAAACTTCTTATAAATCTTCACTTAAATGTGTGTTCTCGCACACAATATGCGTCTCTACCGATGAACAAGAAGATTAAAGGCTGCTGGAGGTATATAGTCAAAACTGCGGGCGAATTGATGATTGACGACAAGCCATTTTCCTGGTGTTTTAGAGCATATATTGGAGACGGCACTACAATCGTTTTTGGCAGGATGTTTGGGTTCACAAGGTTACTCTGAAGATAAGATGGCCTGCAGCTTATAGGGAGGAATCGAAAAAATTTACTCTCGTGGCTAATAAAATTAGATGCGAAGGCAATGGATGGGTTATTATTAATAAAGATATTAGAAGGCCCATGAATCAAGATGTGGATAAAGGACTATGAAGAGATCCATGCTTTTTTAATGTCAATGCCGAGAAAGAATGGGACAGACCACTGGAAATGGGTCGATAAAGGGGCATATCAATGCACTGTCAAAAGGTATAAAGAAGTTGATCAATAAAAACGTGGGAAATCATTACGGGTTTAAATTCCCTTGGACAGGTTGGGCTCCTCTTAAATGTAATATTTTGTCTTGGCGGATTGAGATGGGGAGAATTCCTACCAAATGGGAATTGAGAAAAATAAATATCAATGTTACCAATCTGGAATGCGCTTTATGCGAATGGGGCACCGAAACTGTTGAACACTTGTTCTCCAATTGTAGACTGGCACAAGAAGTTTGGGCGGCCATAGGATTTTGGTGTGGCTTAAATCTAGTGTTGGTGTTTGGGATTCGAGACTTAGTCGATGTCGCTAGGGGTATGAGATGGAATAAATGGAAGAAAAGGATAATTCAAGGCGTCTCTTTCGTTTCATTTGGTTCATTTGGGAGGCAAGGAATCACAAGATATTTAGAAATCAAAGTTACTCGTCCAGATACGTCATTTTCGACATCAAAAGTCGGTCCTTCTTTTGGTTAGGTCGAGGTTTAGATCGATTATGTGGAAAGATTGGTGTATATCCCCTGTATATATGATGTAGTTTGGTTGCGTCGGCCCTCGCTTTGAGGTCCAGCCATGGTGTTGAATGAATGTTAATTTAAAAAAAAAAGTTTCAAAGAAAAAAAAGTCTTCAAAAAAACACTCATTAAATAAGCAATCATGGTGTTCTTGGATTATGGATATATTGAAGTCGGTGCGTTCATCCGTTTTAATTAACAGGTCCCCTATGTTCGAGTTCCAATGCGGTAAAGGGATAAGGCAGGGTGACCCAATCTCTCCCTTTCTCTTCATCATTGTCATGGAGGCTCTATCTTGCATCCTCGATAAGGCGAGGGAGGAGGGTCTTATAAAAGGTATTTGCACTCCGTATAATGGCCCTATTGTTTCACATCTTCTTTATGTAGATGATGCTATAATTATGGGGGAGTGGTCAAAGTCAAATATTAAAAAACGTGGTTAGGATCCTAAGATGTTTCCACATCTGTTCCGGTCCGAGGATCAATATAGCTAAATCTAACTTATATGGTGTTGGGGTGGATAAGGCCGAAGTGGAGCTGCTTGCGGCTTAAGTTGGGTGTAAAGTGGGGGAGACACCATTTAAATATTTGGGAGTTTTGGTTAGGGGCAATATGAATCGCATCTCCAATTGGAAGCCGGCGTATGATGTGTTTCAGAATCGATTTTCGAATTGAAAGCCGTTTACCTTATATATATATTATATATGGGTGGGAGGATTACTTTAATTAAATCGGTCTTCGAAAGCTTGCCCGTTTATTTTTTTCTCACTTTTCAAAGCCCTGAGTAAGGTTATTTCCGATCTTGAGGCGATGATTAAGCGGTTCTTATGGGGTGGGTCCACGGAGTCTAGAAAGATGCACTGGGTTGCGTGGGAGCGGGTTGCTCTTCCGGTCAAATTCGGGGCCTAGGATTGTCTAAACTGAAGAATATTAACACGACGTTATTATCCAAATGGTGTTGGAGGTTCAAGACTGATCATGTGGCGATTTGGAAGAAGGTTGTGGAATGCTTGCACTTTAGCCGCAAGAATTGGGACTTCCTCCCGGTTAAGAAGACATCGAGTGGGGTGTGGAGTAACATAGTCAAAGTTCTAAAATGTACTGTGATTTCGGGTGTCCTGTTGCGCCGATTCTTTAAGGGTAAGGTTGGAAATGGGGAGAATATAAGGGTCTGGATTGACCGTGGTTCTCGGAAGTGTCATTGAAAGATGCGTTCTCTGTTTTGTTTGTGCTGGATCGTAGGCGGAGATGCAAAAGTGCGGATTAAATAAAGTTGAACAGGGCTGCTACCATTTGTTGTTGGTAACGGAACAGGCGGCCCTCTTCGGACCAGGAAATTCATGAGCTCGACTTGCTATCGTCTGGGTTGCAGCAAATTTCTTTTTCAGTAGGAAGGGACGAGTGGGTCTGGGTTGGCGCGTCCGAGAATCAATTCTCTATAGGGACTGTCAAGTGGACGTTGTGTAACACCGGTGATGTCGGTAACAATTATGTTATGAAGTGGTGTCGTTGGGTTTGGGCGAAGTGAAATGTTTTGGCTTGGCGGGCCGAAATGGGGAATATACCAACTGCTACAGCCCTTAGGCACATAAATGTGCAAGCCGTCGATATCATGTGTCCGCTATGTGGAGAAGGTGCCACACCCTCAAAATCCACTTGCGGAGTTTTACCGCGAGGCGTATGACAAACCAGGATCCAAACCAATGATCACAATAAACAAGTCTAAAATGAACATAATGCAATTTCAAAACAATGTTTAAAATTCCCGTTTACAGCGGAAGCTTATTCAAAACAATATTCAATAGTAAACCAATGTTCAACGTTTGTAAAACCATGCAACTCTAACTAGACGCCGTGCAGACGCGTGCGCCCTAGTTCCATTGTGCTACCTTAGCGACCTGAGAAAACATGTAAAAGTTTACGTCAGCACAAAAATGCTGGTGAGTTTACAGGTTTTGTAATCCAAGTACCAAGTCAACCTGTCCATACTATAACAAATCGAAAACCAGTGTACGCTAGCTAGGCGTATGTTTTGTTACTACCACGATTGGAAAACCATTACTAACTCGTAAACCAAATGTGTGCCCGATGTAGTAAACCTGTTGTTCCTGTATGAGACAATATGCACCCGCCGACCCTCCAAGTCGACGAGCGGGGTTGGTCACTCCCAATAGCGCTATTCACATTTCCCCGTTGTGCAAACCCGCACATTCATGGTTCCCCCCGGGACTTCCAAAGATCGTGTAGTACACAATAGAAACCCATAGTATGACAGTAGTTACCAAATAATCGTTTTAACACATGTTTTCTCCCCCGAAAATGTGAAACCAGTTTAAAAGAGGGGCCATAAACTCACCTTAAGTTGCGTTACTTCGTAATACGAATAATTCAGCAGCTATGCTAGTCCCGTAAAGCGGCGACCTAACATATGACAGTTACAAGCACTTAGACTAATAACCCGCAGGTTAGTTAGTCCCTAGATGTCCAGACCATAACCAAGTTCGTTTGAAAACACCGTGACTGTTTAACTGACCCAAAGTACAAGACTCGACATCCCATTGGTGACCCGAGACTCCCCGTGTTATGTTTACGCTCACAAACATACAATCATGCAATCACACTTAACATACGTTAACGCACAACAAGTTATAGCACATAGCTCACGTATCACATAATTACATCCAAACATATGTTACCAAGTTATTAGATATGTTACGGGGTTCCTAGCATGTTCCTAGATGTCAAATCGGGTCTCGGAATGCTAATTTACACTTACATCAGCAGTATACGCGATTAGGAAAAGTCAACTAGCATTTAGGTTGGTCAACAGGCATTTAGGAAGGCTATTCGCCTCTATTATAGGCGAGTAGGGCTATACCATATGTAATTCTATGAGCTTATAGGCGATTAGGCTATCCCACATGCAATTCAGGGCTTAACTAGCATTTAGGATCGTAAATGCATGAAGTAAAGGGGAATAGGATCCTATTCGCCTATACTATAGGCGATTAGGGCTCCCCTTCAGGCGAATGGGCTCCTAATCGCCTATAGTATATAGGGGATTAGGATTCCTATTCGCCTATAGCACGTCTGTTCTGGTTTTTCGCGCGTTTAACGCTCCAAATCAGATCCAGAACGTGTGTAACCATCCAATATCATCCCAACAACTATTCTAAACATGTTTAAACTAAAATCCTTCGTTTTGCCTCGTATTATCAGCCCTGCATGCACCCAAGTAGTCCAAACACCATACACATAGCACGAATCATCACCTTAACATGCACAACTATAACCCTAATGAACAATTACTCAGATTTTATTATCATGACATCAATATTATTCTGAAACTAACTTAATAACATGTTAATCACTCATCTTGAATCATAAAAACCCTAGATATTAATCATAAACACACATAACACATGTATGATTGTTAGAATCTAATTAACAACACTTATTAACGATTTTCAGAAAGCTTTTTCGTTTTAGAACAGGTCTGAACCATTAGGGATTGAATAAAAACGTTTATAAAGATTGCATGGATGGAAACCAAACCTTAGATTTGTGAAAGAATGATGAATTAAGCTTGAAACCTTGTGTTTTGATCAAAAATCGCGTTCCAGAGGTTGTGTGTGTGTTGGGGCGGGTTATGGGACGACTAGGGTTAATAATATGATGTTTAGGAGGTCAAGTATTGTATTTATAGGCGTTTTTAGTCGTCCAGCACGTTATAGGCGATTACGCAGCATTATCAGGCGAATAGGGATCCTATTCGCCCTTAGTATAGGCGAATAGGGCCTATTCGCCCCTATGGGGACCATACTCGCCTACCCTATAGGCGAATACAGCCCCTATTCGCCTATAGGGTGTGGTTCATCACAATTTGCGCGTTAAACTCCGTTTTAACATATGTTAACACATTTTCACGTACCGACAAGTCACATAATGATTGTAAACACATAATACTTGCAAACAAACACATTCACACTCGTTCACCAATTCCCGGGACTCGAGACTTGTATGTTCCGTATGACCTGACGATCCTACAAATCGTCACCGTTTGTACACTTGGTTAAGGACTGACATCTAATGAACCTCTAGACCAACATCCAATGATCTTCTAGACTAAACCGATAGTTCCCGAACCATAACACGACTTAACTAACCCAGTTAAGTATAATATACGCGTGACTCGCTAAGGTAGACTTTTATCTAGACAACGTTGTTAACCAGAATTTGCCGGGTGTCACATCATCCCCACGTTAAAAGAATTTTCGTCCCGAAAATTGCACAAGTACCAAAAGGAATAACGAAGGAAACAACAAAAGATAGAAACCAAAAATAGAAACCAAAAAGAGAGGTTTACCCGAGTTGTCACATCATCCCCACGTTAAAAGGAATCTCGCCCCGAGATTCATTCAGCTGCAGAAGAGACATATCTCGACTCGAACGCTTCCTTAGGAAAGAGATGAGGATACTTAGACTTCATCTGATCCTCCCGTTCCCACGTGTATTCTGGTCCCCGGTTCGAGTTCCAGCGAACCTTTACGATGCGAATCTTGCTATGAAGTAGGCTACGAATCTTGTAATCCAGAATCTCCACAGGTTCTTCCACAATCCGAAGACGATCATCAACCTTGATCTCTTCCAGTGGAACAATGAGAGACTCGTCAGCCAGACACTTCTTCAAGTTGGACACGTGGAAGACGTTATGTACGTTACCGAGCTCCGTCGGTAAATCAAGACGATATGCCACCGGTCCAATCCGTTCCAGGATCGTAAATGGGCCGACATACCGCGGATTGAGTTTGCCACGCTTCCCAAAGCGTATGACGCCCTTCCACGGTGAAACTTTCAGAAGTACTTTGTCATCAACTTGGAATTCTAATGGTTTGCGACGCTGATCGGCATAACTCTTTTGCCGGTCCCGTGCCGCTGCCAACCGGTTACGAATCTGTACGATCTTTTCCGAAGTTTCGTACACTAGCTCAGGCCAGTGAGTTGACTCTCACCCACTTCAGCCCAACAAAGAGGAGAACGGCATTTCCGTCCGTACAGTGCCTCGAACGGAGTCGCCTTGATGCTCGTGTGATAACTGTTGTTGTACGAGAATTCTACTAACGGTAGATGAGCTTCCCAACCCTTGCCAAAATCGATTACACATGCCCGCATCATGTCTTCCAAAGTTTGAATCGTGCGCTCACTCTGACCGTCAGTCTGTGGGTGATACGCTGTACTCATGTCTAGTTGGGTACCCAAAGCCTTGTGCAAAGACTTCCAGAAGTGAGAAGTAAAATGGGAGTCACGATCCGAGATAATAGAAACTGGCACCCCGTGCTTAGAAACAACTTCCTTCAGATAAAGACGAGCCAAACGATCCATGGTGTCAGTCTCTTTAATAGCGAGAAAATGGGCTGATTTTGTCAACCGATCAACAATCACCCATATCTTATCATTCCCGCTCGGTGACTTAGGAAGTTGCGTGACAAAATCCATTGTAATCCGTTCCCATTTCCACTCCGGAATTTCAGGTTGTTGCAAGAGACCCGACGGTTTCTGGTATTCCACTTTGACCTTAGCACAGGTCAAGCATTTGCTCACGTATGAGGCTATATCCGACCTCATGTTTGGCCACCAGTAAAGCACCTTCAGATCTTGGTACATCTTATCCGAACCAGGATGAATAGAATACCGGGACTTATGAGCCTCATCAAGGACAAGCTCCCGAAGTCCCCCGAATAAAGGAACCCATATGTGTAACATTTCGCATTTAACTATTTATACGTTACGGATTAAAACAACAAACCCTATTATTTTTGATGATATTTTGAACCCCTATACAATGATAATTATATATCTATATGTGTATATATATATATATATAATAATAATAATAAATGATAATAATAATAATAATAATAATATTTCAGATTTTATTAAAAAAAATATATATATAATGTACTAAAACAATTACTTGTGTCAAACCAAACCTATTACCCAACAAACATCCCAAACCAAACGAACCCAGCCCAACTCAGTTAAGTACCCGGCCCACCCAGCCAAGCCCAACACTCCCACCCCTTTACCTGTTTAACAAAAAAAAAAAAAACATGTTTATGCCGGGTTTCGAACTGGTGACCTTCCAGACACAACCCACACACACAACTATCTAGGCCATACTTGCATCTTGTTTTAACCCCATAACAGTTTATATTAATACACACATTCACGTTCCCTTTTCCCTTTCTCCTTGTTCGCAAAAACAGCAGCAGCAGCAAGTTAATTATTTTTTTTTCTTCCTTCCTTTGATCTAGCAATCACACACATACATGGTATGTTTTAGTGATTTTCGGCCTATGTTGACTCAGCAACACGATTTTTACCAATCAATTGATACCTAAATTAACCAATTACGCGTATGGTATTGAATATTGGTCAATCCTTACCATACTTCGATCCAGTGATTTAAACTATAAATTGATCATTTGCGAGCAGTCACAACTCGCCATTTGATCTTTCTAAACTTCCAATTCATCCCAATTATCCTCTGATCTTGAATTATACTCGAGTTTTGACTACGCGTTTGACCGAAGCAATCCAACACCAAACGAGTCTGTAAGTGTAATTTATTTTGTGGGTTTTAATGATCGGCCAACACACAACGTTTACCCCATGATTAATTGGGTTAACATTGTGTGATTCAATCAATTGCAAATTCTAGGGTTCTTATGTATTATATTGGGGAAGATGACATACGTTGGTATTGTTTAAAAGGTTTTCGAAATATAAACAAACATCAAAAAGCTTCGTAGCACAGATGGTTCCCTTGTTGGTCTTAAGATTCAGACCGGCTGGAGACCCTAGTTCGAGTCCCAACAGCGGCTCCCATTTTTGTCCTCTTTTTCATTTTTTTACAAGTAATTATATATAATACATTAAATTTTGTAAATTCGTTTTTAATTGTTAAAATCTTTTTAAAAATTCTACAAAAATTATCTTGT
Source organism: Ambrosia x helenae (assembly GCA_030844895.1). Taxonomy (NCBI): domain Eukaryota; kingdom Viridiplantae; phylum Streptophyta; class Magnoliopsida; order Asterales; family Asteraceae; genus Ambrosia; species Ambrosia x helenae. Next base: position 18,265,804 of record CM061227.1, on the reverse strand, counting down.
GTTAATCTGATATAAATGCTTCACCTACAATTTTTAGTTTTCAAAAATTCATTTATTTAATATATTTAATAATTAAATCAATTTTATTCTATTATATTTATAAAATTCCATTAAAATATCAAAACGATCTTATTAATTTCTACAAAAATTATTCTAAGTTTATATAACAATAAACTTTCCTGAAATGATTTTTATTTCAGAAAAATCATTTATTTAATATTTTTAATCAATTTTTGTTAGTTTTAATCATAATTAAATCATAATAAATCCAATTTTTAATATTTTTGCACCAAAATTTTATACAAATTATTTCTGATCATTTAGAACAGAAATATAATTTTTAAACTAATAATTCTTTAATTTTAGTATTTTTAAATATTAAAGTTAAAGTTTGACAATTTGTAATAAATAGATTTTAAAAATCTATTTTAAGGAAAATAATTTTATAAAAATTATTTTTATACTTTAAACAACATTCTTGTGAACATCTTAAATTTAAATTTAATAAAAAGAGTTTTGGTCATTTATTTACTAAATTTCTCTCAATTGGCGAATATTTTTAATATTAATCAAACGAGCAATTATCCCAATTCGAAGCCCTAGAAACTTATACATTTGTAGACTTAATAGACTTAGACATATTTATTACCTCATTTTAGGGTGATACTTGATACATTTGGTCAACTCAATTATCCAAATTTCTCAACAGATATAACATTTTACCAAGGTGAGTTTTACATAGCCCCTTTTCTATTTATCACCGTTTTTGGGGTGAAACATGTTACCACATCATTTATGCAATTCAATCATCAATGTGTCTATGTGTTTTCTATGTTGCATTATGTCTTGAGCATGATTAGAGTAAGCACCATTCTAGCATAATCATTAACTCCGTACAAGCCGGCGGTAAACATTGATAGATCTATTGGACTGACAATCCCACCCGGATACGTGCCTCCTACAAAGGTAGCGTGGGTGTTTGTTATCGTATAACATATTCAATTGGACCATGAGCGTATGGTATGTATCATATTATAACAGTCATCAGGGTTGGTTATGCACTCGATTTATTTCTAGTATGTTCTCACATATGGACTAGATTGACATGACACATGAATTGCACATCATTTTTATTCAATTATCAAAAACCTATGTAATTCTCACCAACTTTTGTTGACCCAAAACATTTTCAACTTAACATGTTTCAGGTTCTATTTGCTTGAAGATTTGATTTGATGCTTGAAGATATGTGTATAGTTTTGTTCAATTTGATGTACAAATTCTAGATCAATTGTATGTAATTCAATTAAATCATTTAATGGAATTTATTATTTACCATGAGCTACTGAACAATCATCAATACGTGACATCCCGATGTTTCCGCCATCGGTTGGGGTGTTACAGATTGGTATCAGAGCCATGGTTATAGGGAATTAGGTTATTAGAAAAATAATCTAGTCTATAACCATAGGATTTAATCAGTACTTGCTCCTTTTACTTGCTACACTCTTTCTCCCTCCAACTTCTTATCTCTACTATCATCCCTACAAGAAGGTTGCTCTCCATCACCGGACTTATAAGGCAAAATCCTCAGGTTTAACCTGAACCCCCTTGAGATCTCGTCGAAGTTCTAGATCTTAATAACGAACACGTGCAATCTGGAAGGGTGAACGCCTGTATTCTGAGTCTTCTGTCTAGGCTGGCATTGCGCATATATCCCAATCAGACGAGGGACCCGGATGCCTACCTGGGAATTCTCGGGATGAGTGTTCACTTATAGGCTAAAGCATGTCTTCATATGTTATTAGAATTTGGAATCTTTGATAAGTCAACGTTTTCGTTTATTCGTTTTAATTAATGAATAAATGATTACATTCCTTATATTACCTCATTCATTTCATGCCTCATTGAGACTTCATTGTGTCCCTTACAGATCATGTCTCCACGCCACAGCACTCGCATTAACAGTGGTGACAATCATGAAGAAGAGAGCAGCAACCACAATCCCAACCACAACACTTCTAACTGGGCAGAACGGAGTTGATCAGGTAGGGATGAATGAATGGTGAGCTGCAACGCCCGAACGCGATGAGGTTTAGTTGATTCCTTCCTGCTCAAGGCGTCTGCTACAACATTCGCCTTGCCAGGATGGTACTTAATGGCACAATCATAGTCGTTCAGGAGTTCAATCCAACGACGCTGCCGTATGTTCAAATGTTGTTGGTCGAAAATATGTTGAAGACTCTTGTGATCGGTGTAGATGGTGCATTTGGTACCGTACAAGTAATGTCTCCAAATTTTCAACGCGAATATCACTGCACCCAACTCCAAGTCATGGGTGGTGTAGTTCTTCTCATGCACCTTGAGTTGACGAGAAGCATACGCAATCACCTTCTCGCGTTGCATCAACACGCAACCGAGACCATGTATAGAAGCATCACAGTAAACAACGAAATCATCAGGGCCATAAGGTAAAGACAAAATAGGAGCGGAACACAGTTTAGACTTCAGTTCTTGAAATGCCGACTCTTGTGGTTCACCCCAGTCGAATTTTCTATCCTTCTGAGTAAGAGTGGTGAGGGGTTGAGCGATCTTCGAGAACCCCTGAATGAAACGACGATAATAGCCCGCAAGGCCTAGGAATTGCCGCACCTCGGTTGGCGTCTTTGGTGCTCCCCAATCCTTGATCGCTTCGATCTTAGCTGGATCGACATGAATTCCCAGTTCATTTACCACATGTCCTAGGAATTGGACTTCGCGTAACCAAAAGTCACACTTTGAGAACTTAGCGTAAAGTTGTTCCCGTCGCAAAAGTTCCAAAACTAACCGCAGATGTTCCTCGTGTTCGGTCTTGTTCTTAGAGTAAATCAGGATGTCGTGAATAAACACGATGACAAACTTGTCAAGATATGGCTTGCAAACGCGATTCATCAAGTCCATGAAAACCGCCGGTGCGTTCGTGAGACCGAAAGGCATGACCAAGAATTCGAAATGACCATAACGTGTACGAAAGGCAGTCTTTGCAACGTCAGCTTCCCTTACCCGCAACTGGTGATAACCGGACCTCAAGTCGATCTTGGAATAGTAACTAGAACCCTGAAGTTGGTCGAATAGATCATCAATACGCGGAAGAGGATAACGGTTCTTGACGGTCAATTTGTTCAGTTCTCTGTAGTCCACACACAATCGGAAACTTCCATCCTTCTTCTTGACGAATAGAATCGGGGCTCCCCAAGGGGTAGAACTCGGCCTAATGAAACCCTTGTCCAAGAGTTCCTGTAACTGACTAGACAATTCCTGCATCTCGGGAGGTGCAAGACGGTAGGGGGCCCGAGCAATAGGAGCAGCCCCTGGTACAAGATCAATACCAAACTCAACCTGACGATGGGGAGGAAGGCCAGATAAATCATCGGGAAAAACATCAGGAAACTCGCGTACAACTGGAATATCGTCGATCTTCTTCTCATCGCTAGAGGAAACAGATAAAAGTGCCAAAACGGCCGGATAACCCTTTCGAAGACACTTAAGGGCTTTCATGCTAGAGATGATATTTAGCGGAACACCACCCTTGATACCGTACACAGAAAGGAATTCTCCATCAGGGAGAGGAATCCGAATAATCTTGTCGTAACAAACAATCTCCGCGCGATACAAAGACAACCAATCCATGCCTACCACAACGTCAAAACTACCCAAAGGTACTGGCATAAGGTCGATGGGAAAAGACAAACCCGACAATTCTAGTTGACACTCCCGAAGGATACAAGTAGCTTCAATCTTCTTACCATCAGCCAACTCAATAATATACTTAGTCTCTAATGGTACGGGTACTACATCTAGCAGTCGACTAACTTCCATGGATACAAAACTCTTGTTGGCACCAGAATCAAATAAAACACTAACAGAGCGATTATTAAGAAGGAACGTACCGGTAACTGTGTCAGGATCCTGTCTAGCCTCAGCGGCTCCAATGACGAAGGCACGTGCATTTCTGCCGCCGCCCCCGTTGTTCCCGTTACCATTGTTCCCGCCCTGCTTCAGTTTCGGGCAATCCTTCTTGTAATGACCGGTCTCTCCACAATTGTAACATCCTTGTCTTCCCGTAGTTCCTTGAGCAGCAGGAGCCGGGGTATTGCTTGGGGCCTGGGTCGATGGAAGTGTAGCTCGACAATCTTTAGCAAAATGCCCAATTCGCTGGCAGCGATGACAACGGTTACTGTCGCAGTTCCCTTGATGATGACGCCCACACTTGTTGCATTTAGGCAGTTTCCCCGCATAACCACCCTGTTTGTTACCAGTAGAAGAAGAACCCCCATTATCGAACCTCTTACCCTGCTGTGCTGGCCCAGATCCTTTCCCCTCGCTTTCCCACTTACGCTTGTTGTTCTCCGGGCCTTGACAGTCGAACCCTTAGCAGGTAAAATACCCTCATTCACTTTTAAGTTCGTCATCCTATGAGCCGATCGGACCACCTCTGAGTATGTAGGATGATTTCCAGCAGCTACCAACCCTGCGATTTCTGGCACTAACCCCGAGATATAGTGCTCAATCCTCCTGTATTCTGGCACATGCAGATCGGGACACAGCACTGCCAACTCATTACGCCTCACAGTATACTTCTCAATTTCGGACCCAGACATCTTAAGGTTCCACACCTCGTGCTCTAACTTCTGCACCTCTTCCCTCAGACAGTACTCTCGCTTCAACAGTTGCACGGAATTCTCCCAAGGCATAGCATACGCCTCCCCAATGCCCATATTCTGGGTGATGTTATTCCACCAGGTCAAAGCGACATCCTGGAATAACGCAGCAGCATACTTAACCCGATCTTCTGGGAGACAGTTACACATCAGAAACACTGACTCCACCTTCTCCAGCCACCTAAGCAAGCTCACCGCACCCTCAGTGCCAGAGAATTCCTGGGGCTTACAGTCCCGAAACATCTTGTAGGTACACATGGGTGGGGGTGGGTTAACAGGACCACCTAAAATAAAATGCGTGAGAAAACACGACGAATGTAAACAAGGTTCACCAATGAGGCAAAGAAAATGGATAAATCAACTTACCACCACCGTTGTGCCCTAACTGGAAGGCAGCTTGGAGCAAGTTGTTCAGATCATCCTGCGATAGGTTAATACCTCCACGACCACCAGCACCACCGCGACCACCACCACGTCCACCATTGCGACCACCTCCACGTCCTCCTCGTACTCCAGACATGATTCTGGCAGAAAGAACGAGAAAATTTAGTTTCGCAGATAAAGATAACCACTAATGTTTACAAGATCAAAGCTAGATCCAATCCAGGACTATCCCTTCAAACCCAGAGCTCACTAGGGCTTCCATGCATTTCGGTTTATGATTTTGTGTGCACCCAAAATGATAAACCGCTCTACATGGTCCTCCAAGTGTTCTCCTAGTTCAAAGTTCAAATCACCGAACATAGACTCTTAGCTATACACCGTAATACTACGGTAGTTCATGGCAAGTGTTTCTATTGGAGTATGAAAGGGAGATGTCCGAGCCTTGGACAAATCTCAAAAGTACACGATTCACTCCAATATATCACACTGCTTAGAAAGCAAGTAACTCGACCTAGGATAGAACGGATGATGTAACATAGGAAGACCAAATGATTTAGAGACACCCCGACAACCCATACATAATCCATCATAAATGTTTAGTACTCTGTGATCGTCTAGTGTGTGCGACTCGGCTATAGACTAGACTCTACATGCAGTCCTAGTTCACTATAACCATTGGCTCTGATACCAATCTGTCACACCCTCAAAATCCACTTGCGGAGTTTTACCGCGAGGCGTATGACAAACCAGGATCCAAACCAACGATCACAATAAACAAGTCTAAAATGAACATAATGCAATTTCAAAACAATGTTTAAAATTCCCGTTTACAGCGGAAGCTTATTCAAAACAATATTCAATAGTAAACCAATGTTCAACGTTTGTAAAACCATGCAACTCTAACTAGACGCCGTGCAGACGCGTGCTGTCACACCCTCAAATTTCCACTGCGGGGTTTATACCGCGAGGCGCGTGACATACCAGGATCCCATAGCCATAAGTCACAGGAACGAACTCTAAATGCCCAAACCATTTAGTTCGTTTTCAAAAACCAAGTTTAGTTAAGCTGCGGAAGCGTAAACCAAATTTAAACCTTTTAAAACCATGCGCAAAACAACGCACCCAAATTAAAACCATACGAAAGCATAATATATAATTTATGTGTATGCCCGAGAGCCCAAATGCAGTGAAGTGTACAGTGCTTTCTAATCCTGGCACCGGAAGCTAACTACCTGCAAAAGCATGTAAATCGTGGGTCAACAAACAATGTTGGTGAGTTCACTGGGTAAAGTAGGTGAGTAAGCAAAAGCGTAGGTTTCCCAAACCATGTAACCAAATGAAAACGTCGGTCTCCCAGACCACATAACAGTACGTAAGAACGTCGGCCTCCTTGGCCACAAGTAAATAGCTAATTCATATGCTAGGGGTAGCTAGCCCACTCATGATAACTAAAACCGGCGAATACCGAACTACTAATGAACAAGTTCCCATAACCGGGATAAGGATGCCTTGCATCATTGTCCATCGACAATGATTATGTTTGAAGCTAATAGTTCACATCCGTGCTCCCAGCACGATGTGAGGTTTGTTAGACCTAATAGCGCTATCAACTAATTAACCCGCTTGCCCAACCGGCAATTGATTCGGTATTTTGAAGGACTTAAAAGATGTGTTTGGTTTAGTTCATCAAGGACATATATATGAATTAGTAAAAATAGATTCACCACGTGAACCATGCACCCCAAACCCAGGATGTGTAAAAGTAGTCCCAAACCGGACTAGAAACGTTAAGTAAGTTGTCTCAACCCGAGACGCATGCTTTTGAGAAAAGAGTAGTGAAACTCACCTTATCGCGTAAGCAAAGAATCCGAACAGCAAGTATTATGTGCTACCGACACCCTAATAACAGTGTCACTACGTGAGTATAGGCGTAACATCATTACACCATATAACTCGTTTGTCCAAGGCGTTTTAATATTCAAAAGTGTGTATGCGACGCCTAGTGATTCTACATGCAATAGTAAACCCTACGGACTCGTTGGTGAATGAGTTAGTTATAATTAGTTTCTACAGCCCGTATGTGTCATAAACATGTGTACTTCCGTTATATGTCAATTTTAGATCACCTAAGACCTCAAGTAATCACATAAGCACATAATACACAATCTGTGTTTTCAGGACAGATTGTGCGCCATCAAAACGAATTTATTTAAAATAGTAAACCAGTGAGTTATCCTCCCAAATTTTTACTGAATTTTCTTTGGGATTCACTTGGAAATACCTATTTTTGTTTTGTCTTAATTCCAAACACAAAAATTATAAAAATTCGTACAACACAGCAGTGTTCAGAAAATTTCCTCAACAGGTCAGTTTAGTAGGAAAATTCTTAAAAATTGTGTATTCATCCAAACGAGATGAATCCACTTGGAAAAGCTCTATTTTTCCAGTATTGACCTACTGTAAAAATTTCATAACCTAACTCCTTGTAAATCTCAAGTTATGACCATTTGAAGTTAGCCCAATTTACAAATCCGAAAATCTGATATGACCCCTAATCAATTAAAATTCCAAAATCGACTCATCCGGCGTCCAAAACACATGATTTTACCCATTATGAAAAGCTAAGACCAGGTGTGACCTAACCATGCCAAGAAAACACTAAAATCATTATGTTAGAGCCGTGTTACAGCTCCTACAAATTTGACTAACCATTCTGTCCAGATTTTAGTTTCGCCTAAATCAAACTTTAATCGCCTACCGTGTGCATAAAAACTATTAACAATCATCAATTATCAACACAAAACATTCCTAATACCTATTCCATCAGATTCTATGATTAAACATGTCAAGATCAAAGCTTTAAGAATCAAAACACCAATTACTTGCGCAACAAGTATCCTATGATGTTACTAAGCGTTTATGAGTATGTTTAATCCATTTAATCTTCAAAAAGATTCATGCTTTAATGTTTTATAAACTCATTCAGACCTGGACAAACTTGTTATATGACTTTTATTAATGAAAACACAAGATAGAAGCATAAGAAATCGTAAAATATACCCTTAGCTCTCCCAATCGATCAATCGCGCGCCTTGGAGCCTCCCAATTGATGATCTTGAGCCTTAGCAGGGTTGTTTGAGTGAAATATTCGTGTGGGGCAGTAAGGGGGCGATTAGGTTGAGTATGAGGGTTGCATGGGGGTTAAGGATGCTTAAATATGAGTTTGAGGCGGTTTAGACCCGTCAGGTTGAATGGAGCGGCCGCTCGGAGCCTGTGAGCGGCCGCTCACAGGTCCGGGTGGCGCGCTTTTGCCTCGTTTCGTCTCCCGACGCGTTATCCTTCGACGTTTTCGTTATTTCGGACCGTAACAAGTGTAACCCCATGCATTAAGACCCTAATCAACCTCATGCTCCACTTTTAATGATTTCAATTAACGTGTTCGGTTTAGGTTCACATATTCACGTATGGTTTTCACATAAGTTTGTCAGATATCACCGAGACCCATAAGTTTATTATTCACCAACGTCTGAGGTTCACTAATCATGCAATCACACATTGACTCATAACCATGCACGTATGTCTTATCTAACTAACCCTAGTTAAGTATAATGCAAGGAATGTAACTAGAGTTTAGTTAAAGTGAGAACCTGAATTTTCGGGGTATCACATCATCCCCAAGTTGAAAAGAATTTCGTCCCGAAATTCAGCAAGTAAACAGTAAAGCCAGCTAAAAAAAAAAATGTATGCTTGGTTTCCGGATGTCACATCATCCCCAAGTTGAAAGGAATTTCGCCCCGAAATTCACTTTGAGCGAGCTGCTTTATGTTCGGCATTTGATCTATGCACAGGTTCAGGTTCAGAAAAGAGGTGTGGATATTTGAGCCGCATCTGATCTCTGCGCTCCCACGTGTATTCCGGTCCTAGACGGAAATTCCACCGTACTTTCACGATAGGTATGGTGCTTTGCCTGAGTTTCTTGACGCCCTGCTCAAGAATCTCCACTGGTTCTTCCATGAACCGTAGCTGGTCGTCCACCTGGATCTCCTCCAGTGGCACTACCAGTGTCGTATCGGATAAGCATTTCTTCAAGTTTGAGACGTGGAATACATTATGCACTCCACTGAGTTCGTCTGGTAAATTCAGCTGATAAGCTACCGGACCAATCCTTTTAACAATCTCGAAAGGTCCAACATAACGGGGATTCAACTTCCCTCGTTTCCCAAAGTGTATCACTCCTTTCCAAGGTGACACCTTTAACAAAACCTTGTCCCCAACCTGGAACTCCAAAGGTTTTTCTACGTTTGTCCGCATAGCTTTTCTGTCGATCACGAGCAGCAGCAATCCTGTTTCTGATTTGCACTATCTTCTCAGAGGTTTCGTGCACGAGTTCGGGACCTGTTAGTTGGCTATCCCCAACCTCAGTCCAACAGATAGGAGACCTACACTTGCGCCCGTAAAGTGCCTCAAAAGGCGCACACTGAATCGAGGTGTGGTAACTATTGTTATAAGAGAATTCAATCAAAGGCAAGTGCTTGTCCCAACTGTTTCCAAAATCCACCACGCACGCTCGCAGTAGATCTTCTAGTGTTTGGATGGTACGTTCACTCTATCCATCCGTCTGGGAGTGATAGGCTGCGCTCATGTCCAAATGAGTTCCCAAAGCATTTTGGAGAGTTTCCCAAAAATGGAAGTAGATCGCGCGTCGTGATCCGATATGATAGAAGTAGGCATCCCATGCCTAGAGACAATTTTCGTAATACAAAAGCGGCTAGGCGTTCCAACATGTCCGCCTCTCTAATTGCCATGAAATGCGCTGATTTGGTCAAACGGTCAATAATGACCCAAATCATATCGTGCCCGCTGGGTGTTTTAGGAAGTTTGGTGATAAAGTCCATGGAAATACCATCCCATCTCCACATGGGATTTTCCGGTTGCTGAAGTGGGCCCGAAGGTTTCTGATATTCAATCCTAACCTTGGCACACGTTAAGCACTTACTAACATAAGTGACTTTCTCAGCTTTCATGTTTGGTCACCAGTAAAGAGTTTGAGGTCTCGGTACATTTTATCCGAACTAGGATGTACCGAATAACGAGGGGTGTGTGCCCCATCGAGCACTAGTTGTCTGAGATCTCCAACACGTGGAATCCAGACTTGATTCATGAAGTGCTGAAGACCCTATGTCCTCCATTCCAGGTGCTTATCAGCACCGTGCAAGGTTTCAAGCCCGATGTTTTCCCTTTCAAAGCCACGCCCTGGGCTTTACGTATCTTAACATGAAGATTAGATTGTAGGGCAAGTTGCAAGGCTCGCACTCGTTTAGGTTTTGTTTCCTTACGACTCAGGGCATCTGCTACTACATTAGCCTTCCCTGAATGTTACTTGATGGCACAGTCATAACCATTCAGGAGTTTGACCCATCGGCGTTGTCGTATGCTTAGCACCCTCTGGTCGAATATATGCTGGAGACTTTTATGATCTGTGAAAATTGTGCACTCTGTCCCGTAGAGGTAGTGCCTCCAAATTTTGAGAGCGAAGACCTCCGCTCCCAGTTCCGAGTCGGGAGTGGGGTAATTTTTCTCATGAACTTTTAGTTTTCGTGAAGCATATGTGATTACCTTTTCGCGTTGCACTAAAACACCCCCTAGACCTTGGATAGATGCATCACAGTACACCACAAAGTCCTCCGTTGTCACACCACGACAAAGGCGGAAACACGTGGCGCGACGGTTCAAAAGCATAAAGTCAAGGTTATGGCTAAACACAAGTAATTTAAAGAAAATGGGTCATTTATTATGACGTCGAATTAGTTTCAAACATTACACAAAAGATAATTGTTTTTGAAATAAACTTAGAGGTTTCTCAAATATATCCCAAATGCCTTGGGAAATAAAGGTGAAACCCCACAAAAGCCTGACGTCGCATGGAGATTTCCCGACCCTGCCTGCTTGATCTTTCATCTTCTAATTACCTGAAAGATATGTTTAAAAAGTTTCGTCAATATAAATATATTGGTGAGTTCACAGGTTTTCAGTTTCTAAAACTTGAATACTTGGGAATACCATGTTATGACAATATATAGGAGTTGCAAATTCCTATAAATCTACTTGAGACTATAATCAAACCAAGACATATAATAATTGTGCCCCGCTCCAAGTCGTTACTCGGTTTCCCACGACTTAAGTTCAGAATATTTGCACCCCAGGCATAACCTAATGCATAATCGACGCTATCGATTAGGGGTGGGCCTTGTCAGGCACCAATAGTACTATTCGAATATTCCTCCGGTTTCAATTCCCTGAACAAATGATTATAGAGGCGAGGACTCAACCCCGAGTGGCGGTCACACCTCAAGTATTAAATCCGTCAAACACTATCCCTAACATATCTTTCCCCCGGAAAACGTAAAAATAGTTTAAAATGGGGCCGTGAAACTCACCTGTAACTGCGTCTGGCTCAATGAGGTGAATAGCAAAGGGTGGTCTTGCACCTATAAACGTCCTAAACGTATAAGTCACTATTCCTATAGTGTATGTGCCTTGGCAAGTTGTACACCCAACTCCCGACCACATGTTGTTCCAAATCCCGTTTAATTAAGCGTGTATCCTAGGTTTCGTTGGCGTTACATTACCCTTTGTGTTACAAGTTATATATTACTCTTGTTAATATTTCCATAACTTGTATCTTATTATCATCGACTCGACTTCACTTAACATATAATTATTTTCCCATTTAAATAATTATACTTAAGATCGCATCGCTCGATATAATATATATTTCAATCCTCGACCCGACTCACTTTGCCACACATTTGTTTTCCCATTTAAACAAATATGCTAAGATTTTGTCGTTCGATCGTATATTCTTAACGTCCGATTCAACTCACCACACCGTATATTTATTTTCCCATTCAAATAAATATACTAGGATTTCGTTGATACGACATACACATATATATGTCCTTGTCTTCTCGTCGCGGTTTTCCTCCCCGCATATCTACTTTCCCATTAAGTAGATATACTTGAATTTTGCCGAGACGAGCGTACAAGTATATAAATGTGTAATTTTTCTTGTTAAGTATATACGTTTGTTTTAACGTCTTATTCGTTTGTGTCATGTGTTTCTCCCACGAATTAATCCTCCAACACTTAGGAAAGTGTTTATTTATTTTCACCCAAAGTATATATATATTTTTACCTCTTAAAATATATATTTTTCTTATCTTGCCGCAATGGCATTTTTCTCATATTTTGTCCGGTTATGGTTCGTTAACGCGTTTTAGTTCGATATCTTAACTTGATTAGTTAATTTTTCCAAGTTTTTCCCAACATGTATTTTATAGAAATATTTAACCATATTTCTTCCTATTTTCACATGTTACTTGGATGGTTAAAATACTTATGTATTTTTAACCCAACTTGTCAACTTAACTACAAAAATGTTTCCAACACTTTTATATTCCCATTTATATAAAAGTATTCATTTTTGTATAAGTTTCCCAAGTTTGTTTAATATTTTTATAAAATCTCTATTTTATAAAAATTCTTATGTTAAAGCCCTTTGTATTTTTATAACTTTCAAAAATACACTTTTGTACAAAATACCCAAGTATTTTTACTAGTATTTACAAAAATCATCCTTAGACTTTAATACTTACATTTTTGACACCAAACTTTCCATACTTGTATTTTTGGACTAATAGTTTCTAAAATGTCCATTTTAGTCCCTTAACTTTCAAAGTTACAACTTTAGTCCCTTAACTTACAAAAGTTGCATTTTTCTATTCTAACTTTCAAAGTTGGCATTTTTCACTCAAAATAGTTAACTTTGAAGATTCAACTTTTTATTGGTAAGTTATTTTTGTATCAAAACACTTATGTTAGTCTTATATTCCATATGAAAGACTAATTATGTGTGTGTTTTATGTATTTGTCCATTTTATCAAAATTTCATTCATCCAAGTGAGTTAACTTTAATTTTCCATCTTATTCATTTATGAACTTCTAACATGTTTTACCACATATTATTACTTAAATGATCATAATAAGATGAATTAAAGTTAGTTTTAACATATTCAAGTTCATCTCAAAATATTAACCAAAACATCATCCTACTTAGTCTTATATGTAAACTCCATATATTTTCAAGACTAATATATCATCATCATCAAATCCATGGTTTATTTCTATATCTTTAACCCTTCATTTTACACATGAAAACCTATTAAAGATTATGTTCAAAACCATTTTTAAACCCTTCATGTACAACTTGCTACTAGGAACACATACATGAAAAATAACAATCAAAAACAAGATTAAGAAGCTTACTACTAGCACAAGGCTAGGGAAGACAAAAACCTTGGATTTGAGAGGGGTTTAGTGTGTTCTTCCTAGTGGTTTAGCTCCAAGCTCTTGAAACACACAAAAGGGGTTTGGATGATGGATGATTTTAGTATTTTGGAGAAGTAAAAACTTGAAAGAACAATGTGTATGTGTATGTGAAAACCCACGGCCAAGAGGGAGTAGAAGAAAGGATTGTTTTGCTTTGATGCTTCAAGTCTCTAACACATGTTATTATATATCCAACTCATGTAATGATGCTAAAGATTTGAGAGATCTTATGGAGATTATGTGGATGTACTTGGAAGATTTTTGAAATGGAGATATGTGTGTGTATGAATGTGGCCGTGTATATATGTAGGAGTGTAAGAGTTTTCTTGCAAATCTTGGTTAAATCCTTGTTAACTATCATGACCCCTATATACAAGACTTCACATACATGCATGCACACTTGTGTAATGATGTCTTGGAGTGTTGTCTTGGCCTTGGGTGGCCTTTGGCCGAAATTGGCTCAAGGGGGACAAGGATGCTTTGCTTTTGTACTAGATGTCTACATATACCTTTTCTTCCACTTTTGTCTTCATGTGTGTGCATGTGTTATCTAAGTTCATAGGTTATTATTATTATCCATACATGTGTATAGTTTTGGCCTTCTTAGGCCGGCCCCTTTGATGGGTATAAGTGGGGTTTACAACTTCAAACATTTACCCATTAATTGTTATGTTAAATCCCCCGTTGTTCGGGTGTCGTTCGGGTGTTTTTCGGGTTTTAATCACGCGTCATCCGGACATTAAATGTACCTTTAATAACACTTAAATATAGTCTATTTTAAGCGTTGATTGATTATTTAGGCTTTTACCGGGTGAAATTACGAGTTATACGCGTATCGGGTGCGATACGCGCACTTTATTCGTTACCGGGAGATTTGTACAAGACGTTTTCATTTATGGTTTTGGAGTTTCAAAACCCATTATATCTTATGAAAATACCCTTTATTTTATATCCTGGGTGTCCGGGATTCGTTTCGTTTATTTAATTATTACCGGGTAATTGCCAACATCCGTACCGGATAGCTTATTCGCACATGATCCAATCATGCTTTACCATTAAACGTATGCATTCCTATGCACTATTTGGAAATTGCTATCCCCTAAGGCCTTGCTAATTAAATCACACATAATTGCATTTAATTACGTTAATCATATATTAATTAATTGTACGGAATTACCTTATTTTTGCCGGTTGTTACATTCTCCCCCCGTTAAGAGAATTCCGTCCCGGAATTCACTTCGAGTTCTCCGGTACAGGTGTCTTCTCGAATAGGGCGGGGTATTTTTGCTTCATCCGGTCCAGCCTTTCCCACGTGAACTCCGGCCACGCTTGGCATTCCAGCGCACTTTGACCAACCTGATCTTGCTGCGCCTTAATTTTTGGACCTTCCAATCAGTTACCTCGATTGGTTCTTCCACAAAATGTAACTTGTCGTCAATCTGGATCTCGTCAGCAGGAATAATGAGAGTTTCGTCGGATAGGCACTTTTTCAAGTTCGACACATGGAACGTGTCGTGTATTCCACTCAGCTCTTGAGGCAACTCGAGCTTGTATGCCACTGTGCCTACCCTCGACAAGACTTTGAATGGTCCAATATATCGCGGGTTCAGCTTCCCGCGCTTCCCAAAGCGCGCGACACCTTTCCAAGGTGACACCTTCAATAGGACCCTGTCTCCGACTTGAAACTCTAAAGGCTTTCGCCTCATATCAGCATAGCTTTTCTGGCGGTCCCGGGCCGCTTTGAGGCGTTCTTTTATCAAAAAGACCTTATCCGTGGTCTCTTGAACAATTTCGGGCCCGGTGAGTTGCTTTTCCCCAACTTCCGCCCAACACAATGGCGATCGGCACTTGCGTCCATATAGAGCTTCAAACGGCGCGGCTTGAATGCTCGTATGATAACTGTTGTTATAAGAAAATTCTACCAATGGCAAGTGCGTATCCCAATTACCTCCGAAATCAATCGCGCATGCCCGTAACATATCCTCCAATGTCTGGATGGTTCGTTCACTTTGACCATCCGTTTGGGGGTGATATGCGGTACTCATGTCGAGGCGAGTACCAAGGGCTTCGTTCAAACTTTCCCAAAATCTGGAAGTGAAGCGACTATCTCGATCAGAGATGATAGATACAGGTACACCGTGTTTAGATACCACTTCCTTAATGTACAAACGGGTCAGTTTCTCCAATCTGTCCGTTTCGCGAATCGGGAGGAAGTGTGCAGATTTCGTCAATCGATCTACGATTACCCAGATCATGTCATGGCCGCTTGTTGTCTTAGGTAACTTGGTAATGAAATCCATGGTGATTCGTTCCCATTTCCATTCCGGTATTTCCGGTTGCTGGAGCAAACCGGAAGGTCTCTGGTGCTCAGCCTTGACCTTTGCGCAAGTCAAACATCGCGCAACATAGGCTGCTATATCCCTTTTGAAATTCGGCCACCAATAAAGTTCCTTCAAATCGTGGAACATCTTGTCTGCACCCGGGTGAACCGAATATCTAGAACTGTGAGCTTCGGCCAATACTAGCTCACGCAATCCACCATATACTGGAACCCAAATTCTATTCATGAAATACAATGTCTGGTCCGCTTTTGGTTCCAATGAATCAACCATCTTTCGTAACCTTTCACCTTTGACATTCTCGGGTTTGAGGGCGTTAACTTGAGCTTCACGAATTCGTTCAGTCATATTCGTGTGGATAGTCAATCCCAAAGCTCGAACACGTAATGGTTTAACCCGTTCCTTGCGACTCAAGGCGTCGGCTACGACGTTCGCCTTACCGGGATGGTACTTTATCTCACAATCGTAATCGTTTAATAATTCAACCCATCGCCGTTGTCGCATATTCAAATCCTTCTGATCGAAGATGTGCTGTAAACTCTTGTGATCAGTGAAAATCGTGCACTTGGTTCCGTACAAATAGTGCCTCCATATCTTGAGAGCGAATACCACTGCACCCAATTCCAAATCGTGTGTAGTGTAGTTCTTCTCATGGATTTTCAGTTGCCTGGAAGCATAAGCTATTACCTTTTCTCGCTGCATCAATACACAACCCAAACCTTGATGCGAGGCATCGCAGTAAACCACAAAATCTTCCGTACCGTCAGGAAGTGACAGTATCGGAGCGCCACATAACTTGTCTTTTAACAATTGGAATGCTGCCTCTTGCTTTTCCGCCCACTCAAATTTCTTGTCTTTTTGGGTTAACATGGTTAAAGCTTGCGCTATCTTTGAAAAGTTCTCGATGAACCTTCTGTAATAACCCGCGAGGCCTAGAAATTGTCGTACTTCGGTAGGAGTTCGAGGTGCTTCCCAATTTTTAATCGCCTCGATCTTGGCTGGATCAACGTGTATGCCCTTCTCGTTTACCACGTGACCTAAAAAGTGAACTTCCCGAATCCAAAAGTCGCATTTCGAGAATTTAGCATAGAGCTTTTCTTTGCGTAATACTTCAAGGATTAACCGAAGGTGATTCTCGTGGTCTTCTTTCGTACGTGAATAGATCAAAATATCGTCAATGAAGACAATGACGAATTTGTCCAGGTATGGCTTACACACGCGGTTCATTAGGTCCATGAAAACCGCTGGTGCGTTGGTCAAGCCGAACGGCATTACCAAAAATTCATAGTGTCCATACCGGGTTCTGAAGGCCGTTTTTGGTACATCTTCTTCTTGTATACGCAACTGGTGATAGCCTGACCTCAAATCGATCTTGGAGTAATAGCTGGAACCTTGGAGCTGATCAAATAAATCGTCGATCCTGGGGAGGGGATAGCGATTCTTGATGGTTAGCTTGTTCAGCTCTCGATAGTCGATGCACATGCGAAATGTGCCATCCTTCTTCTTCACAAATAAGACGGGAGCTCCCCAAGGTGAGAAACTCGGTCTTATAAAACCTTTGTCCAGTAATTCTTGTAGCTGGCTGGACAGTTCCTGCATCTCTGATGGAGCTAGGCGGTATGGCGATCGTGCCACAGGAGCTGCTCCGGGAACGAGGTCGATGCGGAACTCGACTTGTCGAGGTGGTGGCAACCCCGGCAAATCTTCTGGAAATACATCCGGAAAATCTCTGGCGACTGGAATGTCTTCCAACTTTCGCTCGTCGGCCTTCTTGTCCACTACGTGTGCCAAGAATGCGACAAGCCCTTTTCTCAGACACTTACGAGCCTTCATGCTCGAAATAATTCTTAGTGGCGTCCCGTGTCTTTCACCTTGAATTGAGAGAGTTTCACCACTCGCGAGGGGAACCTGAATAACCTTATCGTTGCAAACCACAATGGCACGGTGTGCGGACAACCAATCCATGCCAACAACGATGTCAAAACTTCCCAATACGACCGGCAATAGATCAATCCCAAACTCGTGTCCACAGAGTTCTAACTTACAATCTTTAGCTACCTCTCTCGTTTCAATAGTTTTACCATTAGCCAGTTCTATAGAGTAGGGTGTATCTAGTTTGCTAGTTTTTAAACCAAGTAGTCTTTTAAACTCAATGGATACGAAGCTAAAGTCAGCACCGGTATCAAATAATACAGAGGCATAATGACCATTTAGAGGAAACGTACCAGTGACCACATTGGGGTCTTGCCGTGCGTCACCGGCTCCAATTACAAATGCCCGGCCACGGGCCTGATTGTTGACTTTGGGGCAATCTTTCTTCCAATGGTCCAACGACCCACATGCAAAACAGGGTCTAGCCCCTCCGTTCTTTGGTGCTCCAGATCGGCACTCTTCAGTCTTGTGCCCGGTGCGGTGGCACTTCCCGCAAGTCAATCCATTATTTCTTCCCTGGTTTCCCTGTTTGTTGTTGTTGTTATTACCACGTCCTGTGGCGGCATAACCCTTTCCTTTCTTGTTCGAGCTCCCAGATGCTCGATCCCTTTTCCCATCATCTCTCTTCCTTTTCCCAAACCTTTGCCCGTTACCCTGATCATTGGCTGCAACTGCTGAACTTGCTCCCTGTTTCTTTGCCTCAACGCTACTTGCTTCAGAAATTTTCAACCCAGAAACTTGGCGGATTAAAGTACCCATGCGGATAGCATCCTCAGTCAAACTTAGTGCCAGATCAATTGCCTCGCGCATGGTCGTGGGTTTGGAAGAGGTGACCATGCTGCGAATCTGTGGTGCTAGCCCGAATAGGTATCGTTCCACTTTGTTCTTCTCTGGTGTAACCAGGCGAGGTACCAGTCGTGCGAGATCATGAAACCTTGACGTATACCCAGTGACGTCTGCTCCTATCATGGTGTGGTTCCAGAATTCGGTCTCCAACTTCTGAACTTCACTTGCCGGGCGGTATTCGGCTGTCATCAATTCTTTCAGTGCCGCCCATGATAGAGAGTATGCAACATCATCTCCTAAGGACTGTACTTGGCCGTTCCACCAAGTTAGCGCTTGATCCAAAAACAGATTAGTGGCGTACATGACAGACTGTCGAGGGGTACACCCGCTGATGCGGATAACTGCCTCGGTCTTTTCGAACCATTTGACCAGGCCTATGGATCCCTCAGTGCCGCTGAAGTTTAGTGGCTTACAGTCCAAGAAAGCCTTAAAAGTGCAGCCGCGCTCTCCCGAGGCTGTCCCTGTAACAGTAACATAGTATGTTATTATGGGATAGGAGTTTGTGGAATATTCTCCCATCGCTTTTTCATTTATTTATAAACCTCTTACCACTGGGGGAGGTCTCACGTCGCTCACTCCCTGTCCTGTCAAGGGAGTGTTCCGAGCGTGCGGCTTCGTGTTCAGCGATGGCACGAGCTATTCGTTCAGAAATCATAGTTTCGAGTTCAGCTGGTGTTGTGGGCAGCCCGTCTGCACCACTGTTGCTTCGGGTGGCAGGTGCCATTGTTCTTCAATAATAAATATCAAAGGTTAATTTGGCAAACATTTATACAATACAAAGCATAAATAACAAACCAAAGCATGAACACAATAATCAACACCATATCATCACACAACACACCAACACATCATACATAAATATAAATAGGAATCAACACAACATCACCACACAAATATACAAACCACAACACATGGAGTAAGCAATAATAATCATAGACAACAACATATTTCACCATAATAATAAGATTTTTCATTAATTTCAATAATGTCATTACAATGCTTGTTCATAATACAAAATGGAGAATACACTTCTCATACAACACATTGCTTTTGAAATAATAAAACATCATATCATACGCCGTAATACCCGTACGGCTGGGCAAAATGCAGACGAGTGTCATCACCCGTGCTGTACTACCATAGTGCTGCTAGTATGTACATAATCTGGTGCGTCTTCAGTGCATCCCCAATATATCCTACTGTGGCGGTGGCGGGGGGTACTGGTACTGCGGCGCGTGCGTACTGATCGTCGTACTGATCTTCATGATACGCTCGTACAAGAAATGTCGATGCGCCAAATGCGCATCCCCTGTGATACCGCACTGAGCGTCCAGGCTCAGCAACTCCTCCGCGTAATGCGCCAAAGCATCCCGCGTATCTATCATCCTCGTCCACATCAGACGTGTCTGATGCTCCACCTGTGTTACGGTGCGCTGCACCGTATCAGCGAGAGTCTGAAAATCCCGCTCTAGTGTGATGGCAGTGGACCATGCTGGTCCAGACAAGGGTGTCGTCCTGGGTGGCTGGGATGGTCCGGGTATGTCTGGGTGTGTGGATGGGAATGGCCCGAAGGGGAATGGTACTGGTATGTGGGGCAGTAAGAAACTGGGTGGCCTGATGGAAAAATGGTGTGGCATCAGTAAGGGTCCCCTGCACCTAGAGGGTATGGTGCAGGTGTCATACTGGGTATGGTGGGGATAGGTATAGTCATGGCAATGGTGGGTGGTGGCATGGGCTCAGCTAGTGGGGCTATCAGTGGCTCAGAAACAGTGGCCCACTCTGGAGTGGACACCACTACAGGGGGTGTGGGAGGGCTCGCAGTGGCGAAGGCCTCCAAACCTGCCCTATGTAACTCAGAGCTACGGGCGGGACTACCCTCGTGTATGAGTGCTGCTGGTGCTGGCTCCTCATGGGGTATAGGCTCGGGTGCTGGTGGGGCTATGGGGTCCGCTGGGGCGTCCTCTAGCATGGGAGCCACTGGCTCCTCCTGGGCAGCCTGAATCTCGGGCACCAGCATGTGCCCCACTGAACCTACCGACTCGTCATCTGAGTCGTCGGATATCCATCCGTTTCTTCCACGGGGAATGGGTAGGAGTCTCATACCAGCAGGTACGTGAATGTGGGGTACCGGTGCCGGCTCGTGCTCGGCGTGAGCCTGGAAAGGAGACTCTGCTGCGTCTGACTGGGCGGGAACTGGTCGCGAAGGACCGGCACAGCCGTCAGGGAAGTCCCTGATGGCACGAACGGGGCGTACGGCCAAAGGTGCGGCCGGTACGATGGGCTGCGGCGCGTCGATCACGGCCGGTGTCCAGTCAGGATCCTCGCTAGGATCTGTCTCGTCTGAGTCGTCGTCTGACCCTCCTGCGACGTCCATCTCTACGTCGTCTTCCTCTGCATCGAGTACAACCAACTCGACTGGCTCCGGTGGAGGTGCGGGTATAATCTGGATACTGCTGTCAACACTAGGCGCTATACTTCCCGCGTCCGACATCCTGGCAAAAGAACCGTACATGTATATATGATTTATTTAAATTAGACAGTTATGGCGTACTCTATAGTAACCTTCCTAACTTCTAATTTTACGTTGAAGCATAACAATGCTCATGGCTGGCTTGGTCGGAATCTCCTCATGCCCAATGCTTCTTGAAAATTACTTTTATTTAAAACCATGTACATTTTCCTTTGAAAACTTTATCTTTAGAACCAAATCCGGTTATAGTCTAGTTTTTAAAGAAAGTACTCTAGTTCGCTATAACCTTGGCTCTGATACCACGTTCTGTCACACCACGACAAAGGCGGAAACACGTGGCGCGACGGTTCAAAAGCATAAAGTCAAGGTTATGGCTAAACACAAGTAATTTAAAGAAAATGGGTCATTTATTATGACGTCGAATTAGTTTCAAACATTACACAAAAGATAATTGTTTTTGAAATAAACTTAGAGGTTTCTCAAATATATCCCAAATGCCTTGGGAAATAAAGGTGAAACCCCACAAAAGCCTGACGTCGCATGGAGATTTCCCGACCCTGCCTGCTTGATCTTTCATCTTCTAATTACCTGAAAGATATGTTTAAAAAGTTTCGTCAATATAAATATATTGGTGAGTTCACAGGTTTTCAGTTTCTAAAACTTGAATACTTGGGAATACCATGTTATGACAATATATAGGAGTTGCAAATTCCTATAAATCTACTTGAGACTATAATCAAACCAAGACATATAATAATTGTGCCCCGCTCCAAGTCGTTACTCGGTTTCCCACGACTTAAGTTCAGAATATTTGCACCCCAGGCATAACCTAATGCATAATCGACGCTATCGATTAGGGGTGGGCCTTGTCAGGCACCAATAGTACTATTCGAATATTCCTCCGGTTTCAATTCCCTGAACAAATGATTATAGAGGCGAGGACTCAACCCCGAGTGGCGGTCACACCTCAAGTATTAAATCCGTCAAACACTATCCCTAACATATCTTTCCCCCGGAAAACGTAAAAATAGTTTAAAATGGGGCCGTGAAACTCACCTGTAACTGCGTCTGGCTCAATGAGGTGAATAGCAAAGGGTGGTCTTGCACCTATAAACGTCCTAAACGTATAAGTCACTATTCCTATAGTGTATGTGCCTTGGCAAGTTGTACACCCAACTCCCGACCACATGTTGTTCCAAATCCCGTTTAATTAAGCGTGTATCCTAGGTTTCGTTGGCGTTACATTACCCTTTGTGTTACAAGTTATATATTACTCTTGTTAATATTTCCATAACTTGTATCTTATTATCATCGACTCGACTTCACTTAACATATAATTATTTTCCCATTTAAATAATTATACTTAAGATCGCATCGCTCGATATAATATATATTTCAATCCTCGACCCGACTCACTTTGCCACACATTTGTTTTCCCATTTAAACAAATATGCTAAGATTTTGTCGTTCGATCGTATATTCTTAACGTCCGATTCAACTCACCACACCGTATATTTATTTTCCCATTCAAATAAATATACTAGGATTTCGTTGATACGACATACACATATATATGTCCTTGTCTTCTCGTCGCGGTTTTCCTCCCCGCATATCTACTTTCCCATTAAGTAGATATACTTGAATTTTGCCGAGACGAGCGTACAAGTATATAAATGTGTAATTTTTCTTGTTAAGTATATACGTTTGTTTTAACGTCTTATTCGTTTGTGTCATGTGTTTCTCCCACGAATTAATCCTCCAACACTTAGGAAAGTGTTTATTTATTTTCACCCAAAGTATATATATATATTTTACCTCTTAAAATATATATTTTTCTTATCTTGCCGCAATGGCATTTTTCTCATATTTTGTCCGGTTATGGTTCGTTAACGCGTTTTAGTTCGATATCTTAACTTGATTAGTTAATTTTTCCAAGTTTTTCCCAACATGTATTTTATAGAAATATTTAACCATATTTCTTCCTATTTTCACATGTTACTTGGATGGTTAAAATACTTATGTATTTTTAACCCAACTTGTCAACTTAACTACAAAAATGTTTCCAACACTTTTATATTCCCATTTATATAAAAGTATTCATTTTTGTATAAGTTTCCCAAGTTTGTTTAATATTTTTATAAAATCTCTATTTTATAAAAATTCTTATGTTAAAGCCCTTTGTATTTTTATAACTTTCAAAAATACACTTTTGTACAAAATACCCAAGTATTTTTACTAGTATTTACAAAAATCATCCTTAGACTTTAATACTTACATTTTTGACACCAAACTTTCCATACTTGTATTTTTGGACTAATAGTTTCTAAAATGTCCATTTTAGTCCCTTAACTTTCAAAGTTACAACTTTAGTCCCTTAACTTACAAAAGTTGCATTTTTCTATTCTAACTTTCAAAGTTGGCATTTTTCACTCAAAATAGTTAACTTTGAAGATTCAACTTTTTATTGGTAAGTTATTTTTGTATCAAAACACTTATGTTAGTCTTATATTCCATATGAAAGACTAATTATGTGTGTGTTTTATGTATTTGTCCATTTTATCAAAATTTCATTCATCCAAGTGAGTTAACTTTAATTTTCCATCTTATTCATTTATGAACTTCTAACATGTTTTACCACATATTATTACTTAAATGATCATAATAAGATGAATTAAAGTTAGTTTTAACATATTCAAGTTCATCTCAAAATATTAACCAAAACATCATCCTACTTAGTCTTATATGTAAACTCCATATATTTTCAAGACTAATATATCATCATCATCAAATCCATGGTTTATTTCTATATCTTTAACCCTTCATTTTACACATGAAAACCTATTAAAGATTATGTTCAAAACCATTTTTAAACCCTTCATGTACAACTTGCTACAAGGAACACATACATGAAAAATAACAATCAAAAACAAGATTAAGAAGCTTACTACTAGCACAAGGCTAGGGAAGACAAAAACCTTGGATTTGAGAGGGGTTTAGTGTGTTCTTCCTAGTGGTTTAGCTCCAAGCTCTTGAAACACACAAAAGGGTTTGGATGATGGATGATTTTGAGTATTTTGGAGAAGTAAAAACTTGAAAGAACAATGTGTATGTGTATGTGAAAACCCACGGCCAAGAGGGAGTAGAAGAAAGGATTGTTTTGCTTTGATGCTTCAAGTCTCTAACACATGTTATTATATATCCAACTCATGTAATGATGCTAAAGATTTGAGAGATCTTATGGAGATTATGTGGATGTACTTGGAAGATTTTTGAAATGGAGATATGTGTGTGTATGAATGTGGCCGTGTATATATGTAGGAGTGTAAGAGTTTTCTTGCAAATCTTGGTTAAATCCTTGTTAACTATCATGACCCCTATATACAAGACTTCACATACATGCATGCACACTTGTGTAATGATGTCTTGGAGTGTTGTCTTGGCCTTGGGTGGCCTTTGGCCGGAAATTGGCTCAAGGGGGACAAGGATGCTTTGCTTTTGTACTAGATGTCTACATATACCTTTTCTTCCACTTTTGTCTTCATGTGTGTGCATGTGTTATCTAAGTTCATAGGTTATTATTATTATCCATACATGTGTATAGTTTTGGCCTTCTTAGGCCGGCCCCTTTGATGGGTATAAGTGGGGTTTACAACTTCAAACATTTACCCATTAATTGTTATGTTAAATCCCCCGTTGTTCGGGTGTCGTTCGGGTGTTTTTCGGGTTTTAATCACGCGTCATCCGGACATTAAATGTACCTTTAATAACACTTAAATATAGTCTATTTTAAGCGTTGATTGATTATTTAGGCTTTTACCGGGTGAAATTACGAGTTATACGCGTATCGGGTGCGATACGCGCACTTTATTCGTTACCGGGAGATTTGTACAAGACGTTTTCATTTATGGTTTTTGGAGTTTCAAAACCCATTATATCTTATGAAAATACCCTTTATTTTATATCCTGGGTGTCCGGGATTCGTTTCGTTTATTTAATTATTACCGGGTAATTGCCAACATCCGTACCGGATAGCTTATTCGCACATGATCCAATCATGCTTTACCATTAAACGTATGCATTCCTATGCACTATTTGGAAATTGCTATCCCCTAAGGCCTTGCTAATTAAATCACACACAATTGCATTTAATTACGTTAATCATATATTAATTAATTGTACGGAATTACCTTATTTTTGCCGGTTGTTACATCCGTACCCTCAGGTAGTGATAATATTGGAGCACTGCAAAGTTTAGTCTTTAGTAACAGAAAAGCAGGTTCTTGGGCATCTCCCCACTTGTAGGTAATCCCCTT
The DNA here is from genome assembly GCA_030844895.1 of Ambrosia x helenae. Lineage (NCBI taxonomy): Eukaryota > Viridiplantae > Streptophyta > Magnoliopsida > Asterales > Asteraceae > Ambrosia > Ambrosia x helenae. Next base: position 18,240,432 of record CM061227.1, on the reverse strand, counting down.
CTGTTTCAAAGCAGTGAGGGGTTGAGCGATTTTTGAGAATCCCTGAATGAATCTGCGATAATACCCTGCAAGGCCAAGGAATTGTCGGACCTCCGTGGGAGTCTTAGGGGCCTCCCATCTTTTAATCGCATCAATCTTAGCGGGATCGACCTGTATTCCTGCCTCGTTCACCACATGACCCAAGAATTGGACCTCACGAATCCAGAAGTCGCACTTGGAGAATTTTGCATATAACTGCTCACTTTTCAGAAGTTCCAAGATCAGTCGTAGGTGTTGCTCGTGCTCTCCCCTACTCTTGGAATAGATCAGAATGTCGTCTATGAACACTATGACAAATTTGTCTAGATAGGGTTTGCACACACGGTTCATGAGGTCCATGAACACAGCTGGTGCATTGGTCAGCCCGAAAGGCATTACCAAAAATTCATAGTGCCCATAACGAGTTCGAAAGGCTGTCTTTGGCACATCCTCCTCTCGGACTCTCAGTTGGTGATACCCCGACCTCAAGTCAATCTTGGAATAGAAACTCGACCCCTGGAGCTGGTTGAATAAATCATCAATACGAGGTAAAGGGTTCAATTCCCGGTAATCGATACACATACGGAAACTCCCATCCTTTTTTCTTAACAAATAAGACTGGAGTTCCCTAAGGTGAAGAACGAGGTCTAATGAACCCCCTGTCCAATAGCTCTTGGAGTTGGGTGGATAGTTCTTGAAGTTCGACTGGTGCAAGGCGGTATGGTGCACGCGCAACTGGGGCGGCTCTTGGTGCACGGTCAATTTGAAATTCCACTTGTCGAACAGGTGGAAGTCCGGGTAATTCCTCTGGGAAGACATCTGGAAAATCCTGAACTACAGGGATGTCCTCAATTTTTGTTTCAACTTCAGCTCGAGTATCAGAAATGTTAGCCAATATGGCTGGGTAGCCCTTCCGAATACACTTCTAGGCTTTCAGGAAAGAGATGATGCCCATCATGGCACCACCAGGATCACCCTGGACAGATAAGAATTCTCCACTAGGGAGAGGGATACGAACAATCTTCTCTTGACAGAGAATTTCAGCGTGTTGCTTGGACAACCAGTACATGCCAACCACGAGATCAAAGCTTCCTAGGGTGATAGGTAAGAGGTCGATGGCAAACAACTGTCCATCTAGTTCGAGCTTACAGTCACGATGGATGTGGGTTACCTTAACAGGCTTCCCATCAGCTAACTCTATAGAGTACGGGGTATCAAGAAGTGTAGGAACTATCCCTAGTTGTTTGCTAAGTTTTGATGACACAAAACTATAGTCTGCACCAGCATCATATAAAACAGAAGCGAGAGTGGCGTTTAAGGAACACGTATCCGTCACGCCGTTGTTATCAGTCCTGGCCTCCCCAGAGCCCATCACAAATGCTCCTCCACGAGCCCCATTGTTGTTGTTACTGTTGTGGTTATTGTTGAAGGACTTATACCGCATACTATCTCGCGTTCTCTTGTTATCACCAAAAGTAGAAGATGAAGCACCCTGCTTCGGAAAAGTACCATGCTCAACAGCCTCGTCGATGAGTTTGTGAGCCAGGTGAAAGGTTTGTTATATTCTGGGTAGGTGAGCCGTAGTAGCCATGCTACGAACCTGTGGGATAACCCCTTTGGTATGAAGCTCGATCCGTTTGTAATGTAGGTTAAATATGTGTGAGCATGTAGTAGCTAACTCCTGTAGCTTGGTAGTGCAGGCGTCGATTTCAGACCCATCCGTCTTTAGATAACAAGTTTCTAAATTTCGTCATGGGGGTTACATTCTCCACCCAAGTATCTGTAACTCATCGAGTGTGCATGTGGCATACATTACCTCATCCTGCCTGGGGGCAAATGCACAGAGCAAAGACTTATACTACCGAAGCAATCAGACGGTCTCCTTCAGTTCCGTTGGAGTTATCGAGGTTTACAACCAATAAAAGGCTTGAAAATACGTTGTGCGTTCAAGGTATAAGAAAGTTCAAATGTGGAAGTCAGGGAAAAGAATGATTTAGCAAAATAGATCTTTACTAGCTGGGAAAGATGCGAGGGCCTCAACCACCCTATCGTTGATCGTAAGAACTCAGTCTTATCTAAGTTAGCAAAGGGAAATGAAAAAAAAGATAGGTAAAAAAAAGGTAAGAGCCAATCGTCGCCATGCTCATGTCTAGATAGTAGAGCCTTCATCCTCACTTTCCATGTGCTCATCCTGCTCAGGTTCCCCTTCCATCTCTTATCCTTCCTCTTTTGCGATGTCAGTGTTATGGTTCTCATCACGTACAATCTCCTTCTCTAGTCCTATGTGAACCAGTTTAGTGGTAAGCTGTACCACTCGTCCCTCCAACCGTGGCTATCAGCCATGTGTAGGTTTCATCTTCCCTTATGTTGTTGCACTACGTCGCAGGCTTTACATAACTCCCCTAGAGTGTGTGTGTAACAAGTCCTGATCTAATGTATTCCCATGAATCTACCATATACTTATGAGTAACAGGGATATGCAGTCATACGTCCGCCCGCTCATACTAGGCGTAAGGTACTAAAGTAGGAAATAAGTTCTATATGCGTAACCTAGTCCCGTCTGAGTTTCGAATGGGAGTAAGAAATATCAAGTAACAAGGAACGGAATCTAATTGTCTCCTTGCTCAGTGACATAGGATAAGTCTCAGTATTCGAATTCCTTCATAGTTGATTTAATGGTACCACGTCATGCGCATCGTGCAGCTTCCTGTGTACATGCGCCATAACGCTCGCAAGGGCTCCCTCCCTTGTACTATTGTTGTCTCCTCGTCCATGAGGTTAGTTAGGATATTACTCCCAGTAATGCGCCACCTGGTGTAACCCTAGGTTCCCACCATTGACGTGTTAAGAATTTAGTCTAGAACTAGGAGATAACATATCTCCCGAAATCATATGTTGTAGATATATGTAGCTAATGGCTAGTTGTGCACTTAAGTTGTGAGTGTACTTATGCTATGATGATTATAGACTAGACTCAACATGCAGTCCTAGTTCACTATAACCAATGGCTCTGATACCAATCTGTCACACCCTCAAATTTCCACTGCGGGGTTTATACCGCGAGGCGCGTGACATACCAGGATCCCATAGCCATAAGTCACAGGAACGAACTCTAAATGCCCAAACCATTTAGTTCGTTTTCAAAAACCAAGTTTAGTTAAGCTGCGGAAGCGTAAACCAAATTTAAACCTTTTAAAACCATGCGCAAAACAACGCACCCAAATTAAAACCATACGAAAGCATAATATATAATTTATGTGTATGCCCGAGAGCCCAAATGCAGTGAAGTGTACAGTGCTTTCTAATCCTGGCACCGGAAGCTAACTACCTGCAAAAGCATGTAAATCGTGGGTCAACAAACAATGTTGGTGAGTTCACTGGGTAAAGTAGGTGAGTAAGCAAAAGCGTAGGTTTCCCAAACCATGTAACCAAATGAAAACGTCGGTCTCCCAGACCACATAACAGTACGTAAGAACGTCGGCCTCCTTGGCCACAAGTAAATAGCTAATTCATATGCTAGGGGTAGCTAGCCCACTCATGATAACTAAAACCGGCGAATACCGAACTACTAATGAACAAGTTCCCATAACCGGGATAAGGATGCCTTGCATCATTGTCCATCGACAATGATTATGTTTGAAGCTAATAGTTCACATCCGTGCTCCCAGCACGATGTGAGGTTTGTTAGACCTAATAGCGCTATCAACTAATTAACCCGCTTGCCCAACCGGCAATTGATTCGGTATTTTGAAGGACTTAAAAGATGTGTTTGGTTTAGTTCATCAAGGACATATATATGAATTAGTAAAAATAGATTCACCACGTGAACCATGCACCCCAAACCCGGGATGTGTAAAAGTAGTCCCAAACCGGACTAGAAACGTTAAGTAAGTTGTCTCAACCCGAGACGCATGCTTTTGAGAAAAGAGTAGTGAAACTCACCTTATCGCGTAAGCAAAGAATCCGAACAGCAAGTATTATGTGCTACCGACACCCTAATAACAGTGTCACTACGTGAGTATAGGCGTAACATCATTACACCATATAACTCGTTTGTCCAAGGCGTTTTAATATTCAAAAGTGTGTATGCGACGCCTAGTGATTCTACATGCAATAGTAAACCCTACGGACTCGTTGGTGAATGAGTTAGTTATAATTAGTTTCTACAGCCCGTATGTGTCATAAACATGTGTACTTCCGTTATATGTCAATTTTAGATCACCTAAGACCTCAAGTAATCACATAAGCACATAATACACAATCTGTGTTTTCAGGACAGATTGTGCGCCATCAAAACGAATTTATTTAAAATAGTAAACCAGTGAGTTATCCTCCCAAATTTTTACTGAATTTTCTTTGGGATTCACTTGGCAATACCTATTTTTGTTTTGTCTTAATTCCAAACACAAAAATTATAAAAATTCGTACAACACAGCAGTGTTCAGAAAATTTCCTCAACAGGTCAGTTTAGTAGGAAAATTCTTAAAAATTGTGTATTCATCCAAACGAGATGAATCCACTTGGAAAAGCTCTATTTTTCCAGTATTGACCTACTGTAAAAATTTCATAACCTAACTCCTTGTAAATCTCAAGTTATGACCATTTGAAGTTAGCCCAATTTACAAATCCGAAAATCTGATATGACCCCTAATCAATTAAAATTCCAAAAACGACTCATCCGGCGTCCAAAACACATGATTTTACCCATTATGAAAAGCTAAGACCAGGTGTGACCTAACCATGCCAAGAAAACACTAAAATCATTATGTTAGAGCCGTGTTACAGCTCCTACAAATTTGACTAACCATTCTGTCCAGATTTTAGTTTCGCCTAAATCAAACTTTAATCGCCTACCGTGTGCATAAAAACTATTAACAATCATCAATTATCAACACAAAACATTCCTAATACCTATTCCATCAGATTCTATGATTAAACATGTCAAGATCAAAGCTTTAAGAATCAAAACACCAATTACTTGCGCAACAAGTATCCTATGATGTTACTAAGCGTTTATGAGTATGTTTAATCCATTTAATCTTCAAAAAGATTCATGCTTTAATGTTTTATAAACTCATTCAGACCTGGACAAACTTGTTATATGACTTTTATTAATGAAAACACAAGATAGAAGCATAAGAAATCGTAAAATATACCCTTAGCTCTCCCAATCGATCAATCGCGCGCCTTGGAGCCTCCCAATTGATGATCTTGAGCCTTAGCAGGGGTTGTTTGAGTGAAATATTCGTGTGGGGCAGTAAGGGGGCGATTAGGGTTGAGTATGAGGGTTGCATGGGGGTTAAGGATGCTTAAATATGAGTTTGAGGCGGTTTAGACCCGTCAGGTTGAATGGAGCGGCCGCTCGGAGCCTGTGAGCGGCCGCTCACAGGTCCGGGTGGCGCGCTTTTGCCTCGTTTCGTCTCCCGACGCGTTATCCTTCGACGTTTTCGTTATTTCGGACCGTAACAAGTGTAACCCCATGCATTAAGACCCTAATCAACCTCATGCTCCACTTTTAATGATTTCAATTAACGTGTTCGGTTTAGGTTCACATATTCACGTATGGTTTTCACATAAGTTTGTCAGATATCACCGAGACCCATAAGTTTATTATTCACCAACGTCTGAGGTTCACTAATCATGCAATCACACATTGACTCATAACCATGCACGTATGTCTTATCTAACTAACCCTAGTTAAGTATAATGCAAGGAATGTAACTAGAGTTTAGTTAAAGTGAGAACCTGAATTTTCGGGGTATCACATCATCCCCAAGTTGAAAAGAATTTCGTCCCGAAATTCAGCAAGTAAACAGTAAAGCCAGCTAAAAAAAAAAATGTATGCTTGGTTTCCGGATGTCACATCATCCCCAAGTTGAAAGGAATTTCGCCCCGAAATTCACTTTGAGCGAGCTGCTTTATGTTCGGCATTTGATCTATGCACAGGTTCAGGTTCAGAAAAGAGGTGTGGATATTTGAGCCGCATCTGATATCTGCGCTCCCACGTGTATTCCGGTCCTAGACGGAAATTCCACCGTGCTTTTCAGTCAAACAGGTCTTATCGTGTCTTAACAGGTTACCCATTGCCAGCCTGTGTTTTGATCAAAAATCGCGTTCCAGAGGTTGTGTGTGTGTGTTGGGGCGGGTTATGGGACGACTAGGGTTAATAATATGATGTTTAGGAGGTCAAGTATTGTATTTATAGGCGTTTTTAGTCGTCCAGCACGTTATAGGCGATTACGAAGCATTATCAGGCGAATAGGGATCCTATTTGCCCTTAGTATAGACGAATAGGGCCTATTCGCCCCTATGGGGACCATACTCGCCTACCCTATAGGCGAATACAGCCCCTATTCGCCTATAGGGTCTGGTTCAGCACAATTTGCGCGTTAAACTCCGTTTTAACATATGTTAACACATTTTCACGTACCGACAAGTCACATAATGATTGTAAACACATAATACTTGCAAACAAACACATTCACACTCGTTCACCAATTCCCGGGACTCGAGACTTGTATGTTCCGTATGACCTGACGATCCTACAAATCGTCACCGTTTGTACACTTGGTTAAGGACTGACATCTAATGAACCTCTAGACCAACATCCAATAATCTTCTAGACTAAACCGATAGTTCCCGAACCATAACACGACTTAACTAACCCAGTTAAGTATAATATACGCGTGACTCGCTAAAGTAGACTTTTATCTAGACAACGTTGTTAACCAGAATTTGCCAGGTATCACAAAAGGTGAAGAATATGCGGACCATCTCTTCACTTGCTGTGTGTTTGCGGTTGTTCTTTGGCAACACATTGGGTCATGGTGCCGGACACCTCCTATCTATGCTTTTTCGGTAAGGGACCTGTTGGAGTTTCATAGGTTTTTGGGGCTGCAAGGGACTGCGATGGAGATCTTTCACGGTTTAGTTGTGATTGCTTTGCCGAGCCTTTGGAGAGCTAGGAATGGGTTGAAGTTTAATGACAAGATGATGCGGTTAGAAGATATCATTGGGGAGGTTAAATCGGTGGGTTTCTTGTGGGCCAAAATAGATCCAAATGTAAATCTTTGTCTTGGTTGAGCTGGTGTAAATTTGAGTTGTAGTTATTTTGTATTTCTTGGCGGCCCCAGCTTGGGGCTTGGCCGTTTTTAATGAAGTATACTTTAAAAAAAAAGTCTTGTTTCTTTTTGTCCCGACAGCCTTTTGATTTCATGCATATCAATTAAAAGGTAATTAATTTGAGTATTCAAAACCACTTCAACTCGTACCACGCGACACACGTTGTTAAGAGTTGGTACGAAAACAACACTCGATATAGCAACAGAAAGACTAGGCCTGTAAATGAACTGAACGTTCATAAACTGCTCGTGAACTTGTTTGGCGGGAAGTTCGTTTATTTAATAAACGAACAAACAGGAAAAAAATTGTTCGGTTAGTTAAATGAACGAACATAAACAAACGTTGTGTTCGTTCATTTATGTTCATAAACATCTGTTTATGTTCATTCATTTATGTTCGTTTATTTATGTTTGTTTATGTTTTGTTATTTACATAAGAAGTTATATTTATTAATATAAACATAAATTGAGCTTTAGCTAGTTGCATAAATATAACCAATTAGTAACTAGTTCACTTAGATTTTTAGTAATACAAAATCGTTTACATTTGTTATGTTAGTGAATATCTGTTTATATTTGTTCATGAACTGTTCACTTAGCTTTAAACGAACGAACATAAACGAACACGAACACGAACATGACAAATTTCTTAACGAACGAACACGAACACAAAAATGTGTTCGATTATGTGTTCGTGTTCGTTCAGTTCATTTACAGGCCTAAAAAAGACGAAAACACCAATACTGGTTCTAGTGTCGTGTTGTTGGGATAATACTATATTTTCGAAATTTTATAAAACCTTACATTATTATATTTTTTGAATGACGAAATGCGTAAACATCAATTTATAAAAAAAAAACTAATTTGTTCTTATTACTTACGTTATTACTCACAAGTCACAATTAGGTCATGAAGAAAAGTTATATCGAGATGTAAATAAAAATAGACGTGTCACAACATTTCGGTTTGGTAGATAATAATAAGCCTGTCGCAACAATATATGTGGCAATTCGGTTTTATAGATAATAATAAGCGTGTCACAACAGTATTATCGGAATTTTATAAAACATTCTATTTTAAAAGAAACAAAATACGTTATATCAATTGAATATAAAAACAAATACCTACATTGGTTCTAATAATACTGATACCAACGCTGTTCAGTTTGGTATCAATTCAGTCCGTTACATTACCAATGTGGTACCAACAATCAATATAGTTTAAGGCACACAAAGATAAATTATATAATTATTTTGAACACAACTCGTTATTGTTTACGATAAAAAAGAATTTACTTATAATGATTTTATTACACAGTAGTCTTCTGACATGACCCAAAAAACAAAGTGGTGTTTTACATTAAATGAAAACCATAAAATGAATCTAGGTATCGGTACCGATACAATCGATAATGGTACCAATGTTGTTCGGTCGGTATTGGTTTCATTCATCACGATATTGGTACGCTACCAACACTCGATAAAACTTACGATACAGTAAATATTTTATAAATCAAATATAAGTCCGTTTTCAACAAAATTTATACTGAAATATCGGTAAATGAAAATTAAACACAACCGTGTATTAAGTTATTTTTAAATTTAACGAAGGAAAGTCTTAAGGGAAAAATTAAATTAGTGAAAAACCAACCACCTTATGGTGTAGTGGTACGGAGGCTCAATGATAGAAGACCCATGACTGAAAGGTTATGGGTTCAATTCTTGAGAGCGTCGGGTTTTACCGATTATTCTATTGTCGTGCTTTCGGGCGGGTGGATAGTCGGGTTTTCCCCGGAACGGGTGAACTTGGTGAAACCAGGAGCTCCCTTACATGTCTGGCTATACCGGGTGGAAGAGGTCCTAATTTGATTGAGTAGAGACTTTGAAAGGAGTTCTTGGTGAATTTGATTCGCAGTTAAAAAAAAATTAGTTGAGTTACAAGTGTATATAATATATATAGTTTCAGAGGTGATATTCAAAAAAACAAATTAGGTTAATAAAGTCAAACCTATACATACATAAAAATGTATGAAAGTATTTATTGTTGATTTTTTTAAATGGATAATATAATGAGTGAAAATGTCATTATAAAAGTAAGTGTGAATTAATTAAGATTATTTAGTGATTCATATATTATGATAGTATAAATTATACGAATAAAACTACTAACAAAAATACAACATAATTTATCACGGTATTGAGACATTCAATGAATTCATCAATTTTCCATTCAATAGCCTTACGAACTCCATCATTCATGACCACCTTAACTTCTTTTTCCGTTTTTCCTTTTGCAGTACCTTACCTTCACACACCCTGCACCCATAGTTGAAAAAACAATCTCACCCGACCAAACCATCAGAACCAGAGGCTGCTTTCACGTCTTCTGCATTCTTTGTAATGTGACCAAACCATCAGAACCAGAGGCTGCTTTCACGTCTTTTGCATTCTTTGTAATGTGATGTTCATTCAATAGGTTTGCTGCTTTCACGTCTTCTACTTTCAGCTCTATTCTTTTGTTATATTGATTCATTAGGTTCGCTGAAATGCTTTGTAATTTCATGTTGATTCCAGTTTTGATTTGCTTCTTCAACGTATCTAATTGTTTGATATTTAGGTTTTGTAGTGGTTACATAATAAATATTGGTGGAACTTGTTTGGAATGTCTAAGCACCAGCAATGCCTCACAAAATGGGTGAGTATCAAAGAATGGGTGAGCTTTAGATGTCTATTGAAGTTATAGTTTGCAGTGGCGGATCCAGAAATTTATTCTAATGATGTCACAATTTTAGATACTCAAATTTCATAGAACCGGACATAAATATTTTGGGTCGGTTGGATAGTTCGGGTCGGGTCGGTTGATCACATAATAAGGATACGATATAATAATAAAAACACATCGTTATTAGAATTTAATAGTGGGAATGCTCACGCGTTGGGCGGGTGTCCCGACTAACCTGGGAATCAATTATGATTCCTAATACAATGAGAAACCAACTACTTGACAAGTATGTGACACAATTTTAAAATCAGACACGTGGTTCAGATTACAAGTAGCCATCACATTGCCATCCCTAGCCTAGTCTTGTGTGGCTCAATGTATGGATCAGACTCAGGTCATGAACGAAAAGCAACTCATATACATTTGTTCTTAGGTGGTTCATAGAGTATAATACTATGTTGAGGTGGGATAACTGAATGACATTTCTACCTAGCAGCTAGGTTCGTTGGCACCTTGGCTTGTTTATGCTCGCTAGACGATTGATGTGAGGGTGCTTAACTTGGTTTTAACATGTTTAATTATGTATTTAGAAGTGTTTATTCGTATAAATTAACCAGTTTACTTTGATAATGATACAAATTGCAGGTACTTGGAGCTTAATGTGTGCTTTTTAGGAGAGTTTGAAATATATGGAAGGAAAGAGGATGGAAGATGGTTGAGTGAATATATGTTTTGAGGGTATTTATGATGATTTCGGATGAAAACTTGAAGCCGAAAGCAATGACTGAGCAAGACTGGCTCGCTAGAAAAGAGCCTAAGGGTTTTTCCAACTTCCAATCATCTTTCAACCATTATTGTTTTATGAATTCAAGATCTATGACAACAACCACTGAAGATTTAGTTACAAGAATGAGCAGTTGTCCAACACTTGTAGCTCAGTTGGTTGGTTGGCTTAAGTTTCTTTTGGGAGGCTTGGGTTTAATTCCCACTAGCTACATTTGAAGGACATAATGAGAAATGAGGGATGACTCCTGGCCTATGTCAGGAGTTCGAGTCCTGATCTCGTCAGGGTTTTACCGGTTCTCCACAGCGGGTCTTCGGACGGGTGGGGGTCGGGTTTTCCACGGTTCGGGAACCACTATCGGGCGGGGCTCCCAGCAAGGGAAGCCAATTTTCCCGAGCCCCCTTGTGGGAGTCTCGCGGTTATTGTGTTGGCCGTTCTAAAAAAAAAAAGAATGAGCAGTTAATCCACCCATGATCTTTTCATGGTGTAGGGTTTTTAATGGATGCTTTTAATGCTTGTTTTAACCTAGGTTTTTGGGGTTGAACTTGTTAACCCTTTAAGTTTTGACCAGATTTAATTGTGAGTTTACATTTTAACCATTTGATTTTGTTTATTTCTTGAACTTGATAATCTTATGGAATAGATGGTTTATTGATTTATGTTTTTTTGCTTAATTGAATTGGTGGTTGTGCAAATAAAACCCATTATGTTCGGTGTTATAATCTCGCCTGTTTAATCATACACATAGTAACCCTTAATGACTTTCCACTAGGTTAACAATATCAACTACATTTTGTCAAATTAAAACAATACTTTTAATTTACTCTTTTAATCAATGAAGCAATTGAACATTATCACTTTTCACTAATTCCCTGGTATCGATACCCTACTTACCTTTACTAGTAAAGATACTTAGGAATTGATTTTATATATGTTTTTGAATGACCTTTTGACATCGAACGATCAACTTGATCCCTATATCCAATCGTTTTTTTCGTTTTTTTTAAGGAAAAGCATAGAAAATAATTTTGCTAAGTCTATTAAAAAAGCAAAGAATCCAGGCCTAACTAACTTTTAAGGCTCTTATATAAGTTATGGAGTATTACCATGATCACCAAACAAAATGATTTTGTGCTTGTTTTTTCTTATTACTTGTACTTTATGCATCAAGTGTTGTATCCAAGCCATGGATATCAGCAACTTTCCTAGAGTAGCACAAAGTTGAGTGAAACATGGCAGTGAAAAAGGACCACTTTCTTGAATAAGACATTTTTGTAACAAGGTTTAAATTGATGTGAACATGTGTGCATATTGGAGTTCATATTCAAAAAGACATTATACCATTATTCACAGGGGCGGATTCAGGCTTGTTCGCCGGATTTATTCATCACTGGATTAGAACTCTTGACCATTTGAGAATAGGCACCACTATATGTACTTGGACTGATCATCCATCATCCAGGAGATAGTGAAAAAAAAAAGAAGAGAAATAAAGATTGAACGGAATCCTTGCACAGTTGATGATTGAAAAAGAGAATGACAAGGGAGAGAGAGACTTTGCACCATAGGTTGACAAAGATTGAAGTAATGTTAAATGTTATATCTCACAATGTTTAATCATCAAGTTAAGCTATAGAAACTTTATTTTCCATATGAATCATGTTAGGATAACTCATGTATTTGATGTTTTAATATTTAACTCTTTAAGTGTATGTTTTATATAATTTTGCAAATTTAATAAATGCTTCAATTTAGAAAGAATGAATATTATTAGTAGTTTTAAAATAAAAAATTGGCCAAAAAGCAAAAAAAATGCGACTGAAAAAGTGGCGGCTAAATGGTGGCAATATTGATGCCTGAATGGAATCCCAAATGGTGGGAAAAAAATGGTGACAAAAAAACCATCACAAAAATGGTGACAAAAAAACCATCTCAACTTGCAAACAAGGAGCAGTCGCAAATAATTTTGACCGTTTTTTTGTGGTGGCAAAAATTTGTTAGCAAAATATGAAAGTGGTGGCTATCTGGTGGCATTAGGGCAATTGACACGGGGTTTTTGCTACATTTTCAGTTGCAAAATGCTGTCAACAAGGCATTCGCTACCGTTTTGTAACCGAAAATGTGGTGTCAAAAACCATGTTTTCTAGTAGTGAGATATGGATTTTATTTGAAACCTAAGAAACAATACTCATACATTTTGCGTTATATATGGGATATTGTTAAATCCAACATGTTATAGGTTTCACAGCCAACATAAAGATAACAAAGAGCCCAAGTGTAAACACTTGAAGGTTTCATCCAAGCCCTTAAAGTGTGTTTTTGTATGTAAATTGTAACCGTAGTACCAAATCATAAAGTGCATTGTAACCCAAATACAATTAGACGAAATCATGAATGGAGATAAACAAACATACATACACAAAATCAAAACCATGCACATGACTGGCAATACAAGTTGGAAGTTTTTCGCCAACGGAATGATCCATTGATAAATATTACTTTGTTGGTGAAGTTTCCATGGGAAAATCAGGCGTCACTAAAAGTTTCAACGATTTTTTCTATTCACAATTTTATCCAAAATCACATAAATGTACAAAAAGCAACTATAAGCTACAAAAAAAAAAAAAAAAAAACCAACTCTCTATACTATTACCCAAATACAAATTCTGTAAAACATTAATTTAAGATTTTATAACACAACGTAGCCCACCACAATATTACAGTCAAGCCTTCTGAATCATGATCACCATCCATTGTTTTTTACTTTTTTTTATTACTACCTTCACAGTTCAATTTTCCATCGATAAAAGTTTGAATTCTAGTAATACATATGACATTTCGCCGGTAAAAGTTTGTTTTCTAGTAATACATATGACATTCCACCGGTAAAAGTTTGTTTTCTAGTAATACATATGACATACCGCCAGTAAAAGTTTGTCTTCTAGTAATACATATGCCATCGAGACATCTAGATAGCAGTGTAGGAGCAATAAGCATTTACAACTGAGTAAGGATCGGATAAGACTTTTTAATATAATAATAAGTTAATAACTAATTTATTAAAATATATAAATTTATATAAAATGAGATTAAGCAGAATAACATATGGTTGTTGATTAAGATAAGATAACAAGTGTGAGCTCCAAAAGCTATAGAGTTCCATAGATGTCGATGGTGTGGGGATGTCAAATGTTGATTGGATGTGGTTGGCATTCGAAGGGACAAAAATATATCTTATCACTACCATCATACCATCAAGAATCATATATTTGTTCAAATATAGTTAAGAATCTTTATATTTTTAATTTAACATTACTTTTTTTAACGACAAATTTTATGTTTTTATTAAGACTTAAACTTAAAACCTCACATTTGAAGTGTATTATTAGGTTTTGCCTTGATTTGTAAATAATGTCATAAGCATATTGACTCGTTTATTAGAGTGTGGGGAGGGGGTGGCGTGAAACCCTCATTCACCCCTCTACACCACCCCCATGGCGTAGATGATGATGGTGTGGCCTCAAGACGGGAGGGGCTTCACTGGCATAGCTCAATTTTTTTAAGTTATAAACACAAACTAATAATAATAACAATATTTCCCTTCAAGCCCCTTTCCCCCTCCACTCCTCACAAATTTAGGGCTTGAAAAGTGAAGCTCACATGTGTCACATGACACATCATGCCCCCTTTTCCCATCTTCACTCCCCATAGTCTTATGTATTAGAGCATTCACATCTCATCCATCATTTTTTCCTCTATAATTTAATTAAAAATCATATTTAAAAAAAAATATCTCTCATTTTAAAAAAACTTCCCACATCTCATCCATCATTTTTATCTTTACCTTACTCATAAACACATTTTTATTATATTTCTCGTTTTTATACGCTCACAATAATTTGATGGGGTGAATAGTAGTTTTTCATATAGGTGATGGCTTTTTTTTTTTTAAATATAAGGGTAGGGTAAAGAAATTGTGGAAATGATGTAGTGAGTTTTTGGTATATATTTTTTAAATTTTAAAGATAGAGGAATGTTTGATGGTTTGGTTGTGAATGCTATTATATATGCAATTACTTTTAAATATTATATAAGCATTAAGCTTTAAAGTCTAATGAAGGTTAGAGGTTGTTTGGCAGCCTCAACGTCAGTAAGTGTTGTCTGATTGGATAATAGACTATGAACCGGTATGAAGCCAAACTTGGCTCGGTTTGACAAGTTGGTGGTGGAGAGGGTGGTGCATGAGTATCAGCTTAGGGTTATGAACACATGTGCATGAATAAAGGGGTAAATCCATCAACATCATTTTGAAACTTAATGAGTATGAAGCTTATAGACCGATTCAGATGTATCCTGTGAATGAAACAACCACATTTAATGCTGACTAATTCAGAGGCAATCTCCAAATGAAATCATTAAAAAGCTACCAAACAACCCTTAGTATTTGAAGCTTAGGGGCTGTTTGGTTGATTAAGTATTGAATCATTAAGAGGTCTGAATGGTTAAGAGGTCTGAATGGTTAAGCGCTGAATCATTAAGTTAGACCTCTTAATGGTTAGTTTTCTTGTCCCACGTTGGTAGGGGAGCCTCATTAAGGTTCAGCATAGTTCAGTGCTTAATAGTTCAGTGCTTAATGGTTCAGCAACATCCCAAATCTTAATGATTCAGACTTAACCATTTCATTCAGAAGCTGAAACAAACACACTGAATGCTGAATCATTCAGCACTGAATGGTTAAGAGCCTCATTAAGAGGCTACCAAACAGCCCCTTAGACTCACTTAGGCTCCAATTCAAGTTTAAGTTTGTCTAATCAAGTTTTGTGTTTTAACGAACAAATATAAGAGCATTCACGTCCCATCCTTCATCTCCATCCACCAAATGACACTAAAAGTCACTACAATTTCTCTCATTTTTAAATAAATAGTATTTTATATACCTTTATCATTATCTTTTTCTCTTCTCCACTTACAACTACATTAAAAAATATTAAAAAATAAATGGGGAAGAACATTATTTCCCCAAATATACAGATGAATATTAGCTTTTCACAACCTCTCAAAACCACTTTAAAATATAGAGGATTCACTTACATAAATTTGATGGAGAAAATCTAATGTTCTTAAGTTAACCTCGTGTAGCTTGACTCATTAATAATTAAGAAGAGAAGTGAACTTCAAATAGATTTGCAAATTTATTCTATTGTTCACTATGTAAATTATCTAGCAAGCAGCAACCATATATACCAATAGCACAATCTTCCATCGATTTTGAAAAGAAATGTTAATCATAAGTTTTATGCTACGCTTCACAACTATATATATATATATATATATATATATATATATATAAAAGGCAAAATGAAATTTATTAACCTCACATTTTCTTGGTTGGTCAATAATAATCACACATGATTTTTTTTTTCTCTTCACCAGTCCCACGTTTTACATAATTTCCTCCCATTAGACCTCCATTAAAAAAAAAAAAACTAACCCAGTTAGTAACCCACTAACGTGCCTGCTGATTGGGCTTATGACGTGGCTTTTTTAAGTGACATGGCCTGTTATAAATGTTTTCCATAAATTTTATCCCCATTTACCTACTTTTTAACCACCATCCCTTAAATTGTCTGAATTACTCATCTACCTAATAAAACCCCAATCAAGATCATGAACAAGAAATCAAACGTCTGAGTAGTCAACATAGATCATCAATAGTCAATCCAAAATACAGACACGTTAGTATGTGAGCTTTGATTTAAAACCTTTTAAGATTACGTTTCATCATTTCTCAGTTTTTATGTTATGTACAAAATTTAGGAAATGGGTGTCTTGTGAAGGTGTGACATGGTGGGAAGCTTACATACCATTACATTGCATTAACACTCAACCATTGCATTCATTCAAAAACCATTACATTACATTCATTCTAGTGACCAAAAACCAATACCACAACCTTAAAACAACAGCAACAACTAACACTTTCTTTGATATGGAATTCGCTAAATCAAGCTTGGTTTTTAAACTTTTATTCTCTTGTTGTAACATCATCCTCTCCACCTTCAATTTTTCAACTTTCGTCTCTAGTGTCTTGTTTTTCATTTCAAGTAAATTGGAATTGCCTCCATCAGAGGTAATATCATCAATTTCTTGTTTCCACACGAAAAACTTGCAATCTATCCTCCTCTAACAAATGAAATACGAAAATCAAAATTCTTTCAAAGTTATGAAACAAAAATCAAATAAAAATCACCTTGCCAAAACGAGCAAGCATAAAACTCATACCCTAGTCCAGAACTACGATTCCAAGCCACCCTCATTACAGCAATCATGTCATGATAACAATAAACGTTTCCATTAGTGCCAAGTTTAAAGATTTTGGGGTGTTGGTGTTGGCTTTGAACGGATGAAGATTGGGTTCGATTTCTAGAAGACGAAGACGAGCTCGTCTTTAGGTAAACCCTAGGGTTTCAATAGTGGGGAACGATGGTGGGGAAATCTGATGTTATTATAGAGTTATAAAAGGGTTATAAAGTTTTAAAAAAGGGCCACATCATAAGCCTAGTCAGTAGCCATGCCAGTGGGTTACTAACTGGGTTAGGGTTTTTTTTTTTTTTTTTTTTTTTTTTTTTTTTTTTTTACGGAGGTCTAATTGGAGCAAATTATGTAAAATGTATGACTAGTGGGGGGAAAAAACTCAGGTGAGATTATTATTAACCAACCGAGAAAATGTTGGATTAATAAATTCCATTTTGCCTATATCTCTATCTCTATCTCTATTACCTTATTAAGGACCAAAGGTGTCTAATAAGGTAATTTTATCTAATTTTTAAGATGGGAGTCAAAAGGCTCATTTAGGCCTGTAAACGAACCGAACGAACACGAACACAGACGTGTTCGTGTTTGTTCATTTAACTTTAACCGAACACGAACACGAACACGAACACATAATCGAACACATTTTTGTGTTCGTGTTCGTTCATTAAGAAATTTGTCATGTTCGTGTTCGTTTATGTTCGTTCATTTAAACCTAAACGAACAGTTCATGAACATAAACGAACACAAATGAACATAAACGAACAGAAACAAAAACAAGTTAATAATGATTCATGAACATAAATGAACGTTAGGGTTAGGGTGGAGAGCGGTTGTGAAGTGTGGGGCTGTGAAGTGTGAAGAGCGGATAATAAGTGATATGTTTAGAATGTTAGGGTTAGGGTTAAGTTTTTAGAACATGTGAATTAAGGTTAGTTAACAAAAGGAAATAAATAATAAAAATAAAGCTAAGTTTAATTAAACGAACATAAATGAACAAAATAAACGAACATAAACGAACATAAATGAACGAACATAAACGAACGTTCATGAACATAAATGAACGAACACAACGTGTGTTCATGTTCGTTCGTTTAATTAAACGAACAAAAAATTGTGTTCGTGTTCGTTCATTTATTTAAATAAACGAACATAAATGAACTTCCCGCCGAACAGTTCACGAACAGTTCATGAACGTTCGGTTCGTTTACAGGCCTAGGCTCATTTACAAACCTCTAAATTTTTACCACATTTTTTCCGCCCTCATGTACAACTTTTAATGCCTAGTATATAGGTGCCTAATACACACTTTATATCCTTTTAGAGATGTAACCTTCATTCATAAATCCCCAATTTAATGCAGTAGGTAACAAACCGTTTACATATTTACACTTCATACATTCATAATCTCTCCCTCCTCCCTTCAATTAAGTAGTACATTGTGATTGAATGCAAACTTCAATTCTTTTCCATTAATTCGTCTTTTCAATATCCCCTATTTCCATTCCACCCATGTTAAAAACCAACGCAATGGGATCAGACGGCCACAATTGGGTCTCCATAGGGCCGAAGTAAGGTTTTGAAGTGGGAATGATTGCTACATCATCCATTATTTTTATGATTGTTGCATCATTAGTTATACTCTTTTCTTATTTGTTTTTGTTTCTTTTGTTATGTTTGTTGTGATTTTACTTGGTGAATTAGGGGTTTGATGGATTACAGTTTCGCGTTGTATGCTTGGTGAATTTACAGTTTTATGAAGGCATTCACTCAGATTACTAGATTTTCCTTCAATGCTTGTTCAGGTACGTTGCGGCAAGTTACATTCACATTCATAGTTATATATATAATTAATGAGTTAATCAGTTGATATAAATGGGTTGGGTCAGAAGGGGAAATAGCCCCAAATTGCAACCAAGTTGTTTTTTTCAAAATTATTTCCTTTATAATATTTTGTTAGGTTTATGAAATTGATTGATTCAATTGTTATTCTTCTTTTGTAGCAATGGATTAGACTTGTAAGCATTGATAGTGTACTTGCTCCGCTTATCTTTGGTTTGTAATTTACTAACTCTTGTTATACTTTTACAATTTTTTTATGAGTTTGTTTATTATATGTGGAATTGACCAATAACATCAATTAGGAATCCTTCTGACCTTAAAACTGATTAAACTTACTATTGTTCAAGCAAAAAACTATTGGATAGTTGTTTTTATAACAATTATGTATATATAAAACTAAAACTAAAACTAATTCAATCAATCAGAAGTCGACTCTCTCGAGACTGATTGTCTATGATATACTAGGAATCGACTAATAAAATGTTGTAGTTTCTCCTAGAATTTACTGCGTTTGATTATGATAATAATGAGGATTTATAATTTCTTACTTGAGTCCCCAATTGTAAGGCTAATGTTTTTTAATTATGTTTATGTTTATCTTTAATCTTTATTCTTTCGTATGCCTACATATTAAATTTGCCTTTAGTTTTAGCCGATAAAGTTTCATTTGTTAAATGAAAAGATTAGTCTATGAGTACCCCCACTTTAGAATAAGTTTTTTTTGTTAATATATATAAACTGATCAGGCTTATGTTACTTGATCTTTTTTTTTGTGGTGAGTTTTTAAAAATGTTAAAATCTTTTTTCCCGCTTATGATATGAACAAAAGCAACATCAAAATCTTTGATACTGGCAATTATGGCATTCATGTACTTATCCTTTGCCACCTAAAAAGTCATTTGCAAGCACTTTTAGCCTCAATTTGTTTGCATATAAGCTATCAATATAAGTATGCTAACATTTTCTTATGTATTGGTGAAAAAGTATAGGCCAGGAAAGATATGCAATCACTAGCTTTCAGTGGAAATATGCAAGAAGGTGAGTAAATAACTCAATATGCATTTGACTGATTCCCATGAGGCAGTTTTTTTTTTTTTTTTTTTGTTAAACGGAATTTATATGATTTTGATTTGTTTGATCTTGAAGGTCATATATTTTGAAAGCTTTTAATTACATTATTATGTTGTTATGCATTGTTAAATTATTCTCATGGTTATGGTAAGGAAAAGAGTAGTACAATTGGCTAGAAGAAGAAGTATATACAATATGCATACTAATTCACACCCTTGACTGCCTAAATATGAGAGGAAAATTTCAAGTGGCTATTAACCCGAAACTTCGCTTTAATTGCTATTATTACGTTGTGTATATTTGGTTAGGACAACATTCATTTTAGCTTGATGCTCACATTATGGATTAAAAAAACACATATCGTAATAAAAAGTTTAGGCGGAATCGCTTCTATTTGCTCTTTGGGTATGGATTCCGCCCTAATCTTTTTTTACAGCAGGATGCACAACTTTTTCGTCAAACATAACGTCGCAGAGATCATGTATGCTTCAAGTTTGTGTTTCAAGTTGTGACAAAATAAAAAGAATGCATTCGTTATTTTTAGTTGGTTAAAAGTTTTGTTGCACTTTATCATAGTTACTATGTTATAGTTCCATATTTTAAGCATAACATGATGCACTTTCATGTAATTTCTATTCTCTTTTAGCGCAAAATCCGCCTCTATGATTCAATATGAAATATGTTTTGGGTGGCATCCATTTAAAAAGTGAGAGTCGTGTCCCTGATCGATTGGTAACGTATTGAGCACATTTTTCAGGCATTTGAGACTAGAAATTGTAACAAGTTGTAGGATACACAATTTTGTTTACATTATTCTACTTTTCATTATTTTCTTAACAATAGCAAGTATGTTTCATTGCATACGTTATGTTTATTTGTTCCACTTAACAAAGAGCAGACCTGTCACGAAACACGGGCATACCTACTAGTATAAATATGTAGTCAATAAACATTATAAATTGACTAAATATAGAGGTGTAAATATTTTTTAGTTATGTTGGACAGATTTTAAAAGACATTTTCGCTTTGCAAAAAAAAAAAAACATCTAAAAAATCACATGTTCATTCCGTTGAGTCATAGCCTTCCAACAAAACAAAAACATAACGACCAACTAGTCAAGACAATAAGTAAATAAATAACTTTTTGTCTATACTCATTCTCACAATGATGGTTTTATCCTCACATGACACATGAGATGGTCGAACAAGAAACTTGCCATAAAAAACAAGAAGGTCCTATTGTAAGAAGATTAAAAATATGTGTTTAATAACAACTGTTAAACACGTCGAAAAGGAAAATAACTAATTCATTAGAATCAAGAAATTCGCTGTAAAAAAATAATAAAATAAAATAAAATAAATAAAAAAAAACCCTCACTAGAGAACTCTAAATTTTAGCTTCAACAAGTGTGCGTCAACCAAAATGATGAAACCACAATATTAAAGGAGAATAACACTCACCACACCAAAAGATTGAAAATGTTTCAAATAACCCTAAACAACCTATCATAGATTAAATCGAAATAGACTTTAAAATCATTCACATAACTCAACACTAACTGAACTACAGATGAAACCATATAATAATCGCTATACAAACACTAACTATTGACTACAAAATCAAAATAAAGAAAAATATCGATAAACGCCGGAACTCTGAACCTATATTTGACATCATGTTGAAATCTATGAACTAAACTTATTAATAACCTAGAAATTAGAAATTTAACCAAAACTCACAATAAATCTAAAAAAAAAGAGTATAGATTTAAATTGAACATAGGTTCAATATAACCAGCTTAATACGATCTTACTAATAGAGATGAATATCATCTTAGATTATAAGCGAAGACTTAAAATCCGTAAACAACTATGATTGTTAATACGATACATGATCACCCTCGTGGAATAGCGATTGCTTGTTGATAAAAAAGATCACATAAAGTGAAAGAGAGACATAAATGACCCCTCAAATTCCTATTTCCGTACTACTATACGTTAGTTAGGTAGTGTTTGTTGATAAAAACATAACAACCTCTCATGTTCAACCTTCTACACTTGAGACCTGAAATCAGAAGACATTTTTATAATAAATCCAAAATACACAAAATTGAATTGATATTTTTAACACCAAATCAACTAAATCCGATATAAAACTTATCCATGTAAATAAAAATCTTAACCATGTTAAGTTGTAATTCAATTTGTCCCTTTTTCTCACACGTAGTTTAAACCAATATACATAAATCAAGAAAGATTCCAAAAAAATTGGTAAGGACCCATGAATGTTTGGAAGGTTATATGCGAGTTGCTTGGATTCTATGGTATCCTAAACAACTTGTGGTTGATGGTTATTGCTGAAGATGAGCCAACCTCAAATCCTAACCAATGAATATTTACCAAATAAATTGAGTTAAAATAAATAACATTTTTCTTAACGAACAACGGAAACTAATGTCTGACTACCCGCGGATGCCCGCCCCTTGGGTGAAAGCTTCCCATATGCGCAGGTTTCTAATAGCGCTGGGTAGCCTAAACCGCAAGTTTCCGAACCGGGAAAAATCCGTCCGCCAGAAGGCTCACTGCAGCAAACCGGGTGAGATCAGATTTGAACTTGAGACCTTTTAACCCCAACCTCCAATCCTCATTTCTCATGCTACTCCACCACAAAGGTGGGGGCAACTGTAAAAAAAACATTAGTATACTATCCAGAAGCTATCAAACAGCCCCTAAGTGGTTAAGGGGCTGTTTGGTTGATTAAGTGCTGAATCATTAAGAGGTTTGAATTGTTAAGAGGCTCTGAATGATTAAGTGCTGAATGATTCAGCTATGCACCAAGTCTGAATGGTTCAGCTCTTAATCATTCCATTCAGAACATTTTTTAGGTTGAAACAAACAGTCTGAATGCTGAACCATTCAGAGCTGAATAATTCAGAGTCTCATTAAGAGACTACCAAACAAGCCCAAAGTCTAAATGGTTAATAAACAACCATTAAGATATTACATCTTACCCATTCATACTTAGGTTGCGTCTTAATCATTAAGAAACTATAAACAATTCAGATATAGTCTTTTAATGAGTATTTAAAGACTATCAAACAGCCCTAAGTCATTCTAAATTTCTTAAATAATGTTAAAATACAAACAAAAAACAAACCTTGTGTTTTTCTTCCCTCCCTTACCAAACATGGCGGAAATTTCATCGATATTTATCAATTAACAATATCTCAAATTATAAATATATACACACACGTATATATACATACATAGAGAGAGAAAGACAATTTACAGAGAGAGAGAGAGACTGTGTGTGTCATCCCTGAGGGATTCTCTACTACTGTCGTCCACCACCACCACCACCATGCTCCAACAATGAAACAAAAAAACACAACAAAAACAACGACAACAACAGACATGAAAATCATCGTACCATTACAAGGCATAGTTCAAGGAGGTGGTGGCGGCTTAATCCTAGGCTCAATTATCCCATGTGCACTTTTCTACTTCTTTCAGCTTTATTTAAAATCAAAAAACTTTTCCGGCGACGACGCCGCCGCAGCGCCGCCGGAGGAGGAGGTGCCGGAGATTAATCCTCGGGTGGTGGGTTGCAAAGGGTTCAGTCAGTTAGGTCCATTTGGTCGCCACGTGGCACGACCAGTCATGTTTCTTCCAGGGCTAGTTTGGTAATTAGACAGCCTGAGAATAATAATAATCCGTACGATGTTGGGTTGGAGAAGTGTTGGTTGGATATGTATGACGAGGTTTGTAATCCGAGTGGGGTTATTCAGCTTGGATTGGATGAAAACAAGGTTTTTTTTTTTTTTTTTTTTTTTTTTTTTTTTTTTTTTTTCTTTTTTAATTTTGTATTTTATTTTTGCTTTAAAAAAACAAATACTAGTTTAGTTTGGATTGGATGAAAACAAGGTGCTTTCTTGTTAATTTTTTTTTTTAATTTTTAATATGAGTTTATTTATTTTTAATTTTTTTAGACCACAAGATTAGCATGCTTCATGACACAAGTCAAGAAATGAGCAAGTTTTGTTTTATAACGCTGTTGGATCTTGAAATGATTATGTTAATTTACTAGAAAAAATGTGTTTAATTGTCGTTTTTATCTTAATTTTTTAAACCACATGTTTAGCTTGAATTGGATGAGCACATGATACTTTTTATTTTATTTTATTTATTAGTATTATTTATTATTATTATATATCTATATTAGCATCTATATTAGCATGTTTTATGACACACAAGTTGAGAAATGATCCATTTTTTTTATAATGTTGTAAGTTGTTGAAATGATTATGATGATTAACTAGAAAAATTGTTTTGAATGTCATATTTTTGTAGTTCATTTTAATTTATTATGTTTGTTATTATTTAGATCGAATTACAAGTTTTGTCCTTTATATTTATACCTAATTACAAAGCTTGCTCTTTATATTTAAATTGATTGATTATATATACTTTATGTTTCAAAATTATACCAGATATGTCCTTACTTTAGCTTGGATTGGATGAAAACTAGGTACTTTCCTGATAATTTTTTAATTGATTTTTTTAATATTTTTTAAACTACAAGATTAGCATGCTTTATGACACGCAAAGAGTCAAACCTTTTTTATTTTTTTATAATGAACATGGGAAATTAACTAGAAAAATTGTTTTTGATTGTCATTGTATCTAGTGAATGTGTATGTGTGGATTGACTATGTAGACATTATTTCCCAAGTGGGGTTTGTGAATTATAGTTGTCACTGGATTTGGTTCAAGATTGGCTAATGGCGCACACCAAGTGTTCGATCATATGTCAAGAGTTTCAAATGAATAGGATCACCGCGTATCATCCATTCGACGGATTGTCAGAACTCAAAATGGTAATTTCCTATTCCTAGTAATCTGGTTTTATAAAGTGTGTGGGATTTGATGCGTTTTGATCCCAAAGTGTGCGATACGTTCATTATTAAATGATACTAAACCGCATTATGCGTTCCTAGTGCGCGCATATTAAAACCAAGCAGTTGCTAAATTTGTTTGCATGACAGGCAGTTGCTGGATTCATGTCCCAAGTGATGGAAGGGCGCGTTGTTATTTGACCCATCACAGATGGTTTTGACTTCTGGAGTAACGCCTGCTATTGAGATGCTCGTTTTTTGCCTAGCGGATCTTGGAAATGCGTTTCTTGTTCCCTCTCCGTATTCGCCTGAGTAAGTCCTCCTTCTGATGCAGCCCTGATCTGGACTTGAGTATGCTGTATTGATATTACTCCATACAGGTTGACTTTTGAGGTCAAGCATACGACTTTTCAACTTCATGATGACATGGAGTCGTGTAAGTTTCTAGCATTTTTCGATTATACCATTAAACACCAAAACAAATGCTAGAGGTTACAAAGATGTCTGTTTTAGTTTTATGCGAAAACCTTTTTCAATTTCGAATATTGAAATTATCATGTTTGACCTCAAAACTGATATGATACGCCTCGTATTTATGCAATATGTCAAATACCAAATGCATGATGGTTTGTAATTATAATTTTGCAGTCTCGATAGGGATATCAAATGGCGAACTGGAGTAGAGATCATACCTGTCCCGTGTCGTAGTTCTGATAATTTCAGCTTAAGTACAGCTTCCCTTAATCGCGCATACAGCCAAGCAAAAAAGCGCGGTCTCAAAGTTCAAGGGGTCATAGTTTCAAACCCATCAAATCCAGTTGGCACTCTGCTTACCCGAGAGACCCTTTACAATCTTTTAGACTTTGCAACCGAGAAAAACATCCACGTCATTGCCAACGAGACACTAGTGGGCCCCATCGACGATAAAAATCAAGAATTTGTCAGTATGCTGAAATCATCAATTCTGAAGAGTACGATAAAAGACGAGTTCATATCATATACGGGTTGTCAAAAGACACTTCTCTATCTGGTTTGGGACTCGGGGTTGTTTATTCGTTCAACCAAACCGTGTTACAGGCGTCCAAGAAACTGATGAGATTCTCATCTGTATCGTCTTTATCTCAACGACTACTTGTTTCAATGTTCAATGATTCAAGATTTGTTGGGGAGTTTATAAAGATCAATAGAGAAAGGGTTGAAGAATGTCTGATCTTTTCGTGGGCGGTTTGAAAGGCTTAGGGATTAAGTGTATGAAAAGCAGTCGCGGGTCATACTGCTGGGCTGATATGAGCGGGTTCATACGACCGTATAGTGAAAAAGGCGAGCTTGAACTGTGGGAAAAGTTGTTAAATGTGGCCAAAATCAACGCGACTCCTGGATCTTGTTGTCATTGTATAGAACCAGGATGGTTCAGGTTCTGTTTCGCGAGTTTGACCGAAAAACAGATTCCGTTAGTTATGGACCGAATTCGGGAGGTTTTGTGATGCTGTGAAGTACAGGGGTCAAAACTGTAAAATTGGTCAGAAAAAGTAAGAAAGAACTGTGTGAAGCTTCTCCCACCTTGAATTGTATTATAAATGGTTTTTTTTTTTTTGGATTTTAAAAAAAAAAAAAAAAATTGTTTTGTAGGTAGTTAGTTATTCATGGTGTTCAATGTTGTATTATGTGATTTATTTTTTAATAAAAGAAGTGTCTGATGTATGCTTGTAGTTAATCAATAATGAATGAATGTTATTGAAGATTTAACATGAACAATAAGGTGGTGCAGAGCCCTTGTGTCCCTGTGCAGGCGGAGTCTCATCTATTCGGCATAAGTTTTCCGATAACAAGTTCTTATGGTTAAAAAGATAAAACAGTGATAGTGTTGATCACATGGTGAACACAAAAGAATGTACCTTCGAATATGATCCAGGAATGCACCCCAACCTGACCTGATCCGGCCTGTGCAGACTCGAGTAACAGAAACAGCTCAGCCGTGCTTGGTCTTCTCGAAGCTTCTTTAGTTGTGCAAATCGATCCCAGTTTCATTACCTGAATTAATTCATTGTTAACAAAACGGTTCAAGCTTCTCTCAATACAATCTGAAGCTAGCTTTCCTCGTGTTAAACAACCACCGTGTGGCTGCCAAGGCTCTCATCCGGTGTCCACCCTGTAACGAGCTCCAACACCAATACAAAAACATGTTGCATTTGTCAATGAAACTCATACTTTGAGCGTGTTCAAGTGCAATGTATCCAACAATTGCAATTGTGTAACAATGCTCATTAGGACCTCTATATTTATACAATCCTTGCAAACCGTTACCAGCGATACAAAACTTCCAATCATTCACTACAAGTTTGAACAACTTGAATCAGCGGTTCAAACCCGTTAAGATAAATATAAAAACAGCTCACATTTGCTTATTCAAGAACACGCAAAGCGGGAATCTCATTGAAAAGATTACTGCCAAGTTCCAAAAGTTCTAACCTTTGGCAATGTGAGATTTGTTCTAAAACACTTTCAGTTAACATATTGTTTCTAATAGATAAAAAGATAATATTTATAGTATGGTTTGTAATTTAAATGTATTTAATCACATTCCTTATTATCTTGTAAATCATCCCAAAAATAGGGATTGACTTTTATTATATAATGGAGACCCCTAGAGGGAAAAGGATAAGGATCCATTTGTTTCATGGTATCAAGAGTACCAAGCACCTTCCCTTTCTTCTATTAACCTACGGCTGCCGCCATCTTTGGCCACCGTCCTCCTTGTCTGTCTCACCTCTCCTCTGTTCCTCTCACATACCTTCTCCCTCACTGCCCTTTCCCTCTGTCTCCTCACTGTACCTATCCGACACCTTTCATCCCTCACAAAACCTATCCATCCTATTTTCCTTAAACCATATTTCACCTCTTTTGACCCACCATGTCCGACAAACTCCATCCCGCTACCACCGTTACCAACATGTCCAACATCATCCCCATTAAACTTGAGATAGACACCGCCCACTGGCCTTCTTGGTCGGAACTTTTTAAGATCCATTGCAAGGCGTATCAAGTCTACGACCACCTCTTACCCCGACCACCACCCGCCGCACCTCTGCCAGCCGACAAAGATAAACAACCAGCCGGTTCTTCATCCGCGGACGAGCTGTGGGATCGTCTGGACTCCATTGTACTCCAATGGATTTTTAGCACGATTTCGCAAGATCTCGTTCATACGGTTATAGAACCCGGTCAAAACAAAACTGCCCACGAGGTATGGACCGCTCTTGAGGATCTTTTTCAAGACAACACGAGCGCCCGTGCTCTCCATCTAAAACACCGTTTCACAAACACTCGCCTCGAAAGCTTTCCCAATGCATCCGCTTACTGCCAACAACTCAAATCCCTTTCGGATCAACTTGCTAGTGTTGGTCACCCTATCTCCAATGATGACTTGGTACTTCAACTCATCTCGGGCCTCACCGAGCAATACGAAAGCCTCGGTACAATCCTTCAGGACAAGAACCATTGCCGCCTTTCTACAAGGCGCGCTCTAAACTGTGTATGGCAGAATCGCAGAAGGCTGAACAAGCGATTCATGCATCCAAATCAGCCGGAACAGCCCTCCAAACATCCACTCGGACCAATAACTCCTCACAGCCACCCGACTTCTGATCTGAACGGTCCCGTGGCCGTGGTCGGTCCCCGTGGCAGAGGCCGTGGCAGAGCCCAATGGGGCCGCGGTCGTTCTTCTAACCCCTATAGCTACTGGCCCGGTCCGCCTTCTCCTTGGGGTTGGCCGATGCCACCTTACAGCCCCTGGCCCAATGCGGCCCAATCCTCTTATAGTCCAAACACTTGGGCTTACCCACCTTGTCCCTACCCTACCACCAGTAACCGGCCCGCCACTAACAATAATAATTCTAATAATTCTGCAGGGTCCTCGGGTCCAAACCAAGTCAAGCTCATCATGCGGCGTACACGCCAACGGACATCGATCAGGCGCTCAACGCCATGTCTCTAAACTCGCAACAAGAACCAACTGGGTATATGGACACCGGTGCTACAGGTAACATGTCTAACTCCTACGTTAATTTCGATGCTTTTTCTAATAATAACTTGGGACAACAAATAATTGTCGGTGATGGTTCCACCATCCCGGTACATGGACATGGCAACATAACCTTACCACCACCATACCCGCCCCTAGTCCTTAAAAACGTCCTATATGCACCCAAACTCCTTAAAAATTTAATTTCGGTTCGTCGGTTCACAACCGACAACTCTGTCTCTGTTGAATTTGACCCATTTGGTTTTCTTGTGAAGGACTACAAGAGCCGGATCCCTATCCTCCGGTGCAACAGCAGCGGTGATCTTTACCCACTCATGCTCGGGCCGGAACCACCACTTTCCCTTCAACCTTTGCTGCAATCACATCAACCCTTTGGCACCAACGCCTTGGTCATCCAGGCCGGGCACCTCTTCAATCTTTGAAGAATTCTACTTTTGTTGAATTTTCTAGATACAATAATAATATTTGTCAATCATGTGTGTTTGGCAAAAGTGTTAGATTACCCTTTGCTAGCTCTAACACTCGCATTTATTTTCCGTTTGACTTGATTCACAGTGATTTATGGACATCACCTATTTTGAGCTCTAATGGTCATAGATATTACATTCTATTTATTGATGATGTTACTAATTTTCTTTGGACTTACCCATTATCAAATAAATCACAAGTGTTTTCCATATTTAATCAATTCCATAAACAAATAACCACCCAATTTGAACGACCCATTAAAACTTTCCAATGTGACAATGGCACCGAATATATTAACTCGTCTTTTCAAACCTTTTTCTCCACACATGGCATTCTTTTTAGACGTTCGTGCCCACACACGTCGTCTCAAAACGGTAAGGCGGAACGCATGATTCGTACAATTAATAACATGATCCGCACCCTACTTACCCATGCCTCCCTCCCCAACACCATGTGGCATCATGCACTCGAAACCGCCACCTACCTCCTCAACATCCTACCCGTAAAACACCTACAAAACAAAACACCTACCGAAATACTATATAACCGTATCCCCTCCTACGACCACCTACGAGTTTTCGGTTGCCTTTGTTATCCACTTAACCCACCCACAACAATCCACAAACTCGACCCACGATCCCAACCTTGTGTCTTCTTGGGGTACCCTCTCACTCATCGGGGCTATAAATGCTTTGACCTTAACACTAAGCAAATTATAATTTCCCGTCATGTCGCCTTCGATGAGACAACCTTTCCATTTGCCAACCAAATCAACCCGCCACCGACCTATGATTTCCTTTCAGTTTTCCCACCCAACCTTTGGTCTCATGTTCAACCCTCTGTCACATTCCCCACTCCACCACCGCACAATACCCACCCTACATCTGCCCCAACCTCGCCCCAAGCCCAATGTCCGGCCCAAAATTCCCAGCCGCCCAATCACCCTGCCAGCCCATCTCCCACACCTCCTTCACAGCCCCCTACGCCAACTCCCACTCCTACACCAGCCCATTCATCACCTGGCCCATCATCCCACCTTCCTGATATTCAGCCCAACAGCCCACCTTTCACCACTAATACTCCCCAACAAGCCGTACCACACCCACCCGCACCTCCTCAAACTCGCACCATGCGCACCCGCGCAATGGATGGCATTCTCAAACCCCAACCCCAACACCGACTCAACCTTCACACCTCTACCATAATCCCATTACCCAAAACACCTACAGCCGCCTTGTCCACACCGGTTTGGTATAAAAGCCATGACCGATGAATACCAAGCACTTATTAGAAATGAGACATGGGAATTAACGCCTAGGACACCGACATGAATGTTATACGTAGTATGTGGCTTTTCAAACATAAATACAAATCGGATGGATCTTTGGAAAGATACAAGGCGCGGTTGGTTTGTGATGGTCGCCTTCAACAGGTTGGTATCGATTGCGGAGAAACTTTTAGCCCGGTGGTTAAACCTGCCACTATTCGGACTGTATTATCCCTTGCTTTATCTAAATCATGGCAGGTTCACCAACTTGAGTTTACAAATGCATTTCTCCATGGTCACCTACAAGAAACAGTTTACATGTACCAACCTATGGGCTTCAGAGATAAGAATTTTCCGGACCATGTTTGTCGACTGAAAAAGTCTCTTTATGGGTTGAAACAGGCTCCACGGGCGTGGTACCAACGCTTTACTGATTATGTTCTAACATTGGGGTTTGCACAGAGTAAATGTGATGCATCACTTTTCACATATCACCACGAGGCAGATGTCGCGTACCTCCTCTTGTACGTTGACGACATTGTTTTGGTTACCTCTTCTGCATCTCTTCGCACCACACTTATGTCTCATCTTTCTACGGAATTTGCAATGAAAGACCTCGGCCCATTAAGCTTTTTCCTTGGTCTTGCAGTCAAACGGCACCATAACACCATGTTTCTCTCTCAACAAGCCTATGCACAGGAAATTATTGAACGTGCCGGAATGTCTTCATGCAAACCAGTACACACCCCGGTCGACACTAACTCCAAACTGAGTTCCGACGCGGGCATTGATTTTTCTGACCCCTCTTTATATCGCAGTCTTGCAGGTGCTCTACAGTATCTTACCTTCACTCGGCCAGACATCAGCTATGCAGTTCAGCAGATATGCATTCACATGCACGCTCCCAAGACAGATCACTGGAATGCACTAAAACGTATTATCCGCTACATTCAGGGGACACTTAACTTCGGCCTTACCCTCGGTCCCTCTAAGGACCCTCGGTTAATTGCCTATACGGATGCTGACTGGGCCGTTGCCCTGACACGCGTCGCTCCACCAGTGGTTTTTGCGTCTATTATGGTGATAATCTCATTTCTTGGTCTTCTAAGCGACAAGCGACTGTTTCCAGATCCAGTGCCGAAGCCGAATACCGTGGCGTGGCGAACGTTGTAGCCGAAGTTTGCTGGCTCCGAAACTTACTCTTGGAACTTCGCCGCCCACACACATCTGCAACATTAGTCTACTGCGATAACGTCAGCGCTATTTATTTGTCTGGTAATCCCGTGCAACACCAACGCACCAAACATATAGAGCTTGACATTCATTTTGTTCGGGAAAAAGTACAAAAGGGTCATATTCGAGTGCTCCACGTCCCTTCAAGATATCAAATTGCCGACATTTTCACAAAGGGGCTCCCGCGTATATTATTTGAAGATTTTCGAGACAGTCTCGGCCTTCGGTCACCTCCGGCTTCGACTGCGGGGGTGTAATAGATAAAGAGATAATATTTATAGTATGATTTGTAATTTAAATGTATTTAATCACATTCCTTATTATCTTGTAAATCATCCCAAAAATAGGGATTGACTTTTATTATATAATGGAGACCCCTAGAGGGAAAAGGATCAAGGATCCATTTGTTTCAGTTTCTTAGAGTAGACGGAGTGGGCGGGAAGGAGTGGGCGTGGAAGAGCTTCATGGGCGGGAACACCGCCCCTTGGTGGCGTGGAAGAGGGTGGGAGCCCTTTGGGCGGGGAAGAATCGACGGGCAGGGGGGGAGGAGGAAGCCACGTGGAGAAGAGTGATTGGCCGTTTTTTTTTTAACTTTAACCCAATATAATATTATTCTCTTCACCCCATTTCCCCCCTTCCACTCCCCACAATTTTCACCTTTCACACGTAGGCCCCACACGTGCCACATGACGCTTCATCCCCCTCTTCCCCCCACCCCACTCCTTATAGTCTTAAAGACAAGTAAACTAAACCTGGGGATTTCACACATTTGTGAAGGGAAACCATCACTTAAATAAACTGTTGAAAGATTGTTATGGGACAGTGAAATGAACCTTATTTGTTCACAAAACATAAATCAAGATGATACAATCATAAAACCTGTCGTTCAAACCGGTTTTCGGACAAATCAAGAAACTGAATGCTAGGCAAATCTCCTACAAACTCAGGGATATTGCATTGGACCATATTGATATTCCATAAAGTGGTGAGTTCTTGAAAATCCGGTAAATTGTTTTAGCACAATCTAGTATGCATTCCCAAAAGAACCACAGAACATACACCTGTAATCTCTACAATAAGCTATATTCTAATCCCATGAAATCAAACTATTGTAACTTGTAAGGGTCACTTGTGATGTTACCTCGTGTATCAAATTAATAATGGACGATTGTAATTTATACTAAGGTATGGATACATACATACGTGGGTTGTGAAGAGACATAATTATATTATATACTATCTATTAAAACAAAGACACATCTACAGTGTCTTTGTCTAATATACACTGCCACCAACTTTGACCCAACTTTATTTTTTTAATTTAACCGTTACATTTTTTTTGAATGGAAAGAAATAGAAACCCCAAGTTCAGATTCAAACCCCGAACCATTCACCCACAATTTGACCACTGCATGGTACCTCATTTTTTTTCCCAATTGGCCAATTTTTTTTTTTTTTTTTTTTTTTTTTTTTTTTTTTTTTATAATTTGACCACTAAAACTTGCGTACCTAATATTTTTTCAACTTGGCACTTTATTTTTTTACAATTTGGCCACTAAACAATATAGTCTACATACATAAGAACCAAAGTTTGACCACCAAACTTTTAGCATTTAAGATTTCAAACTTTGACCACCAAACTTTTAGCTTTTAGACACGAGTAATTTTTTTAGCCCATGCGAGAATAACAGTCACTTAATATTATCTTTTATGTCCACGAAACCCTCCACGCAACAGGAGCTCCCACAGCGACGCGTGATCTTTACCGTCCACCAAACCCTCAACGCAACAGGAGCTCCCGCCGCGAAGCGCGGGTAATAGAATCCTAGTTAGCCTGAATACTATGCGGTTAAACTTCAATACTGTGTATACTAATGTAAAAGTTGTCCCCCATATACCCTTGAGATAAAGTTTTAAAATGAAACGGTAAACTATAGTCTGTCTACCTTAGCTCAACTAGTTAGAGGTCGGGTGTTGCATCCATTGATTCACAAGCTCTTGGGTTCGAATCTAGCCCCTTCACTTCTACATAGTTGAGTTAGCTCCTGCCTAGTCTTAGACGGGGGACGCCTGCCTCATCATCAGGGCAATGGTGCAGGCCGGGCCAACGTGTCCCGTAATTCACGTTTTGCATCCATCTAAATTTAATAAATTAGAGTTATAACCAAAAAGCTAGGGGTTCAATGCCGGTTATGGTTTATTTATGGAAAAAAAAAACAATGTACTTTCTTATTGTTCTCAAAAAATACATCAACTTGATTTTGCATGCTAATGTCCATATACTCGTTTATCTTATCAATCCAAGGCTTCTTAGTTTTTCTTCCCAGTGCTAAATTGAAATCACAAAAGGAAATTGAAGATTTGTTCAATACTGTCATTTTCTTTGCTAAAATCGCAAAGTGATTTCCTACCGAAACATTTCATTTATGAAATGTTTTGCTATCCAAAAGGGGGTGGCGGCGCAGCTTGTTGCCCGCTTACCAACCGTCCATTTGTAATCTCTTTGTGGGTTTATGAAATGAAATTAATTGAGGAAAAAAAAAAATTTCATTTATGTTTTTTTTATACGTCCAAAGTATTTTTAAGCATTTTACAAATGGAATATGAATTCTTACATTTTTTTTTTCATAGAATGCAAATTTTGAATTAAAAACAATGTCAGATCAGGGCCGGCTCAACCGTTTTAGAGGGTCCTAAAGCAAACTAAAAATATGGGGCCCTTTTCTAAAAGCCACGTTATAAGCTCTACTCCTTCACCCGAGCTTTGTACCCTCAAAATACTTGTATATTACGCTGGCGGAGTTAACAAATTGTATTTTGGTTAATCTTTTGTAAGTTTATAAGTATGTTTAGATTTACAAGTACAAATCTCTTATAGATTAGCAAAAAACCAAAGATTGTTACAAAAAAAAGAAAAGAAAAGAAAAGAAAAAAAAAAGAAAAAAAAAAGAAAATCTATTTGACAAAAATCAAAGAGTTATGGCTAAAAACAATTAGGGCAGACCATAAATCTTTAATTAGGTTCAATTGCGATTGAAAAAAAATCAGAAACACATATTAGCTCTACCTTAATGTTTCATATTTACTGATTTTCCAACGTGTTCTTCACTCTTGCGACATAACAAGGATTAATGCAGGCTGAGTTTAATTCCACAACTATACTTTATGAGCCCAATCTACAAATAGATAAATAAAAGATTTGGGGCCCTATTTAGGTGGAGGCCCAAAGCTGAAGTTTTAAAATAATTATGCTTTAGCAGTGCCTGAGATACTTTATGAAGAAGAAGATGAACAATGGAATATGGATTATGCAATTATTCCAAGCACCTCACATGGATTAAAAAGGAATTACTTTAGATTATGTAGTTTTTTAGTTTTTTCTTGCTTAAAGAATTGTATGATGTTGAAGTATAAAGTCATAATTGTCCAAACAAGCAAGTTCGGGAGAATTAAGGGATTGTTTTTGTCATTTCATCAAAGTTTACATGTTTGAGTTTAAAGCGAATAAACGAAGGAAGCTAAGGACTAAAAGTGTCAATTCTAAGCCTAGTTCGTTAAAGTTAGTTAGGTTTGGGAATTGGGGCTTTATAACACAATTAGCTGATCACACTCAATTAGACCAATTAAGTTTGTAATTTTGTTTTCGTTTCTTTCAATCTTTCTTTCGTTTCAATCTGTGATGATGAATTAATAAGATCGAATCGGTTAAGTGTGTTTCTTGATTTTTCTTTATGATGATTTCTTTGGTGATTTTTATAACAATTGGTATTAGAGCCTGATTCTTGCTCATTCAAAGAAGTTGTTGGTTAATCGAGTTCACTGATCAAGGAAAGTAGACAGTCATGGTGCCAACCAAGTTTGAATTGGAGAAATTTGATGGAAAGAATGATTATAGTCTATGGAGATTGAAGATAAGAGCTCTTTTGGTTCACAATGGAGTTGTAGATGCGTTGAAAGGCAAAGATAATCTTCCTACTGGTTTCACTGATAAAGAAAAGAATGAGATGATGGAAAAAGCACATAGTGCCATTATCTTGAGTCTAGGTGATTAGAGGTGTTTAGAATTCGATTCGATGATCAAGAATTCGAATTCGAATTCAATTCAATTCGAGTTCAGTAAATCGAATACGAATTTATGATTTTAAATTCGATTTGATTCAAATAAAAATAATACATATCTATTATATACACACCTATAACTTTAGAACATGGGCTAATCTATGAATTTGACTTAAGTCGTAAATTAGCCCATTACCAAGCCCACGCCTAGCTAAAGCGCATAACTTAATTCTGAACCTTAAACGGATTTATTCGAATTCGCTTTGAATTCAAGTTTCTAATACGTATTCGAATCGAATCGAATTCGTATTGAGTTTTTTATTCGAATACGAATTCAGTAAAAAATACATTATTCGAAAAATTCAATTTGAATAATTCAAAAATTCGTTATTCGATTCGATGAACACCCCTACAGGTAATCGTGTCTTGAGAGAAGTTTATAAAGAAACCACTGTTGCAGGGGTATGTATGAAATTGGAAGGTTTCTACATGACAAAATCTTTAGCTAACAGATTGTATCTAAAGAAAAGATTGTACACCTTTCAAATGGGTTCAGGTGTAATATCCGGCCCTTCTCACCACCAATATTGTCCGCTTTGCCCTCCCAGAGCTCACGGATTTGTTTTTGGGTGCCCCGGTGGAAACTTCCCAAGAGGTCACCCATCCTGGAATTTCTTTCACCTGAGCACGCTTAACTGTGGAGTTCTCCTCTCATCCACTAACATTAAGTCCCAACACGCGTTGGTTATTTAAGAGGCAAGATATTACTTATGAACCAAGGATCTCTCCTGGCCACGGCCGATGTGGGATTTTCCTGGGGTGTCATTCACCCCCTGTTAGAGTCTCATCGTCCCTGATGAGGTGTGTACCCACCATCCCGAATGGCACAGGAGCTCTGATACCATCTGTAACATCCCGCCCCTCTTACCACCAATATTGTCCGCTTTGCCCCGATGGGTTGCTCATCCAGAGCTCATGGATTTGTTTTTGGTTGCCCGGTGGAGACTTCCCAGGAGGTCACCCATCCTGGAATTTCTCTCACCTGAGCACGCTTAACTGTGGAGTTCTCCTCTCATCCACTAACATTAAGCCCCAAAACGCGTTGGTAATTTAAGAGGCAAGACATTACTTATGAACCAAGGATCTCTTCTGGCCACGGTCGATGTGGGATTTTCCTAGGGTGTCACATCAGGGAAGACCATTGCAAATCATTATGGATCTTGAGAACGTTGAAGTAACACTAGAAGATGAAGATCTGGCCAAAATTTTCTTAACTTCTTTACCACTTACCTTTGAACACTTTGTAGATTTTTTAATGTACGGGAGAGATACATTGTCTATGGGAAGAGGTGTTGGCTGCTCTAAATTCTAAAGAATTGGAGAAGAGATCAGATCCTTAGGAAGAAGGTAGAGAAGGGTTATTAGTGAGGGCAGGACAGAGAAAAGATTTAGTAAGCAGCCAAGAAACTCCTCAAGATCAAAGTCTAGGTTCAAAGAGAGATGTTTTGTTTGTAATTTAGAGAAACATTTCAAAAGAGTCTGTCATGAATGGAAGAAAAAGAAAGGAGAGTTCAATGGCACAAAAGGGCAAAATAGTCATACGGCACAAGAAGATGTTTATTCTTCTGATGGTTACAAGAGTGCAAATGTTTTGATGGTGATGTATTGTGATGAAATTACGGGAAAGTGGGTCATGGACTTAGGAGGATCATTCCACATGACTCCTGTAAAACAGTTCTTTAAGATTATTGATTATGGTGATTATGGGTTTGTCAAGTTAGGAGATGACAGATCATTTGCCAATGTACCATTAAAGGAATAAGAACTGTAGTGTTCAAGATGGTAAATGGTATGGAGTTTGAACTAAAAGGAGTCAAGTATATGGGGTCTATAATGGTAGTATGGGAAGGCAAAAGTGATTATGGGGTCTACGGTGGTAGTATCTGGATCAAGGAAGGATAATAACATCTACATTTTAGATGCACAGTCATGAAGGGTGAAAACTGGAATGTTGAACATGAAGAGTTAAGTGAAGCAACATTATGGCACAGAAGGCTTGGTCATATTAGTGATCAAGGGTTGCAAGAATTGAAAAGTAGCAGATCATTACTTTCAATGACAAGGGTGCAAGTCATTACTTTCAGTGACAAGGCTTGTACAATCAAGTTCACAAAAGGCTGACACAAGACTAGAGGAATTCTTGATTATATTCTTGCAGATTTGCGGGGTCAAACAAAGACTCCATCTCTTGGAGGTGCCAGGTATTTTCTATCCTTAGTAGATGATTTTTCAAGGAGGGTATGGGTCTCTGTATTATTAAATAAGCATGAAGCTTTTTAAAGTTTTAAAGATCGGAGAACATTGATTGAAACCAAACGGGGTGGAAGGTTAAAAGGCTAAGAACAAAATGTCGCGCAACCACGCAGCTGTGCAACAACACTAGTTCCTTAAACATTTGGATGGAAAGTTCAAATGGCAAAGGAGTTCACGGTATCTAACTTAGATACCTTAAAACATTCATCATATTCTTTCTAAATCTAGTATGTGAGTTGCTCGTGTTGAACAAAGACAGTCACAACTTGGCATAATAGATATCCAGAATTGTTATACTTGTGTCGCCTTAAATTCATAAGGCTGATGGTATGGTCGCCTTCATCCCCAGCACCCCCATCCTCCACCTAAGATCTAACTCATCAACCGAGTGCTACATGGGCTCCCAGACCCCTTTCCCATTTAACCTAATCAGTTATCCTCTTTCACATAGAGTCACCGATAGGAAGACGACAAAACAAGAAAAGGTAACTAAAAAGACGAAAACGAAGATGAAAAACACAATAAATTTTAATAGACAAAAAACAAGTGTAATTCTGTCGTTAGATATTTTTTTTTTTTCATTTCAAATCGTTTGCCAAATTTTCAACCCAACCATCACACAAACTGTATATGAAACTAGTTAGTTATCCATTACAAACAAATTGTCTAAAACATCATTTTCCAAACCAAAACAAACAAATTGACTATCTTGTCTTATGAATAAATATCTGATTTGTTAACTGAAAACCAGAAAAGACATATATTAACAGAAAATTTGATATTGATGTTAATATCTTCAAGTTTCCTGCAACATGAAATGACTAAAATGCCCTCAAAGATGTAAACTTGCGATTGTGTCCATGAAAAAAATCATGTAATGGTCTTTAAAAAAGATAGATATTAACATAAATTTGATATTGATGCTAATACGCCCCACTTACGGTGTGCACATATAATGTATATATGTGTGGCCCTCGGGGGACAAAAGTAAAGTTGCACTAGTTTTAACGTTATTTTACTAATTTCGTGAAAATAACGTTAAAAACGACGGACGGTTAATCATGCATCATGTGGTGGCGTTGATAGCCAAAAGACAAAGGGGTACATGCACCGATCGGGTTTGTCCCGATTGCTAAGTGTTTTGTGCCTTATGTCCAAGGCTTGATACCAAACCACATCGAGCCGGGGGTCTCACTGGAAGCAGCCTCTCTATTCTTAGGGGTAGAGGTAAGGCTGTCTACATCTTACCCTCCTCAGACCCTACCTTAGCTTTGCTATAGGTGGGATTAACTGAGTATGATGATGATGATGATGATGATGATGATATTGATGCTAATATCTTCAAATCGTTCACAAAAGGAATGACTAAAATATCCGACGTAAGCTTGCAATTGTTTCCATGACTAAAAACTTGTAATTACGTCTGTCTTCAGGTCATTAAAAAAGATAGATGTAACATAAATTTGATATTGATGTTAATATCATCAAGTCGTTCACGAAAAGAAATGACTAAACCTAAGCTTGCAACTGTTTCCATGACTATAAAATTGATATTCCATTCGTCTTCCAATCATTAAAAAGATGGATGTTAACATAAATTTGATATTGATGCTAATATCTTCAAGTCACACGCGAAAAGAAATGACTAAAATACCCTCAAACACGTACGCTTGCAATTGTTTCCATGACTAAAAACATATAATTATTAATCCATCTTTCGGTCATAAAAACCCGAAAAATATAACAAAATAAAGAATCATTTCAATTATATACAACATATGGAGGGCATAATGGGAACAAGAACCAAAACAAAGAGATGGTTCAACACTTATGTACAAATAATCAATGAAAGAACACTTAGTTTTGTTAGTTGCTGTTCTGTCTTCATAATCTTACTGCAGCAGTAGCTGTTCTTCATCCTTCTGCAACTCACTCAACCGTCTTTTAGAGTAAACCGTAACCACCACAGTGGTTGCAATAGTTAACAGAAACCCACACACCGTACACACAATTTGCGGCACTGAAAGTGTCTGTTGATCATCTGAAGCATCCGCCAATGTCCGGATCATTATACCCCTGCAATAATCAAATAAAAATCAATAACCATGGCATGTAACGGGTCAAAATGGTAATTTGTGACAAATCTTACGTGTATATTGCAACGAAGATCTCAGGCACCATTCCCACCAACGTTCCCAACAAATAGGGACCGAATTTGACATCCGTCGCTACAGCGATGTAATTGTAGACCATATATGGGAACGGTGAAATCCTCAATAACACGACTGCTCTAAATTGGTTAAACCAGTTTCCTTCGCCTGCTAACTTCAAGAACGAAGCTTTCTTCGGGTATCTTTCTAACCATCCCTACATAACCACGTTACGGGAGACGTTAATGGAGTTGTTAAAAGATAATCAAGGGTGTTTTTCGCATTGTGTTTATCAATATCTAGTGTTTGGGCATTCGGATAGCTGATTATCTATAGTCTAAAGAACAGATAATCAGTTTAGGGGTCATTACATGTAAATCACTAAATATTTAAATAATCAGAATATGACAAACACAGATTGTGTGGTGCTCATATCCACAAAGCGCGCGCATGACAAATGCAAGGCGTTCATTATTTAAAAAATTATTTATAGATGATATTTTAAATTCAGACCCATTGCAACTGATGATCTAATTTGTTCAAATACTGGTTAACTGCATAATGCGCCGCATCACATACGCATCATGTGATTCACGCATTAACTGCAGCAATTTGATCTCATCACTGCATCATGTAATACACGCATGATGCGCTGCGTACAGCACATTGTAAACAATTGATTATTCGGTTATCAAAGCTTCAAATAACACTAGGACAATAACACTAACCTGAATTTTGTGGTAAAAGAGGGAACCAATAAAATAAGGAATCGAAGCGCCAATCGTCACTCCACCGATGATCAAAAGGAACCCAAAACCATACCCGAAGCTCATCCCAGCCACCCACATCGACGGAGTAGACGGTATAAACACGGTTGGAAACAATGCCACTGAACCAAATATCAAGACTGCCAACACTGGTTTACTAAAAGTCTTTGTTTCCCAATTCAATATAGGGATCACCTCCTGAAAGTTAACAAAACAGCAATTAAAAAGTTATAATTAAATCTAATTTCACCTGTCCACATAATACACAATTTTGTTGTAAAACCAACTGCCCGAAGGCCTACTGTTGTAAAACCACTAACTGTCGCATGACATTTTGTCAAGAACGAGACTCTAACAGCCGACCTACCTTAAAGAAAGTCATCTAGATACCGCTACAACACTGGTTACTAGTTACATTTTTTTTAAACAGCAATATACCAGACACCCGGGATCACGCCCGAACAGAACGTGGTGACCGGCCCCACCACAACTGACAAAACCCATTGGCTCAACCCGAAACAAAATTTATCCCGAGACTCCAACAATGAGTACTCATTTTCGGCTACCACTCAACCAGAAGGCTCGGTGCTAAATTCATTTACATGTGAAAACAGTGGCGAAGCTTGACTCGAAACTTCAGGGGTTGGAAATCACTAGTTTCGGGGGTCAAAAACCAGTTTCGGTGGGTAGAAACCGTATATACCAAAAAATTTCTATACGAATACTATATAATCGGAACCTCTGAGCGAAAATTCGGGGGTCGGCCGCCCTGCCCGCCCCTTAAGAGCTGCGCCAATGCGTGAAAACAATAATTAAAATTCAAATAAATCACAAATCATACCTTATTCATCAAAAAAGGTCCAATCCATAGAAAGAAACAAACCCCTAAAACACCCAAAAAAATAATCACAAAAACAAGCTTTAACCACCACCAAATACAACACCAAAACCCATCACCCAACCCCTCTGTTTCATTCAATGCCACGTAATCATCATCTTTAGGCTCTTCAACTGCTATCTTTAATAACATAACTACATCATCATTCTCCTTATAAGTCATAATAATAAATAAAAATAAGATTGGTTAAAGGGTATTGAGGGAATTGATCAAAGGAAGAGATTGAAGAGTAAAAGGTATGAAATAGGATACAACTGTGATAGGTTGAGTGACTGCAAGGCAAAGATAAGTGTTTGCTGATGTTATAATAATATAGGGTTTTTAAAAAAATATATATAATATATTTAATGAATGCAACGTCTAGTTGTATAATTCACCAACAAAATTCGATGATTAAATTATATATATATTTTTTTTTATAGTAAAGAAAGATAAGAAAGGGAATCTTTGATGATAGATAACAAAGTACCGACTAAAGTCAATGAGTTAAATACATTTGTCCAATAAAAGTCTCATGATTGAGTGTATATTGTGGGTTGGGTTTGGTGGGTGTGGATGAGTTTGTTAGATTGGAGAGAGTGGGGAGTATCTGTATAGTTGTAAACGGTTTACTTTATAAACTACTTAGGTTAAGGTTAGAAACTTGTGTATTATACGTAATAAATAATTATAATTTTAAGAAGGTTGATGACTTGATGTGTTATTTGAAATGGTCCCGGGTACTTCACTATCTCTACAGGTTCATCACACAACTGACTCAAGGATCATATCTTGATTCTAGTTCACGCCTGCAAAAATGAGGGGGGGGGGGGGGGGGGGGGGGATGCAGGGAAAATAGGGGTTGTTGGGTGGTGTCATTGGTGGGAGGGATTCTCGGGTGGTGGTGTACGGGTAGCCCAAGTGGTGGGCTGCAATTAGTGCGATGAAGGGGTTACCATCACTATCTCGGGTGGTGCCCCTAGTGGCTTATACATTAAGAGGGTGTTTGGGATTGAGTTTGGAGATGCAAAAGTGTTTTTGGTCAAAAGTGCTTATTGGCTTATGACTTTTTGAAAATGAGTTTTAAAAAAAGTGTTTGGATTAGCTTTTCGGATGAGAAACGTCAAAAAGTCAATAAATTGTTGTTTTTTAAGTGTTTCGCTTAACTTATTGTGAATATTGGTTGTATGGGTGGTAGATTTGTAATTTTTTTTCAAAAGTCAAAAGCCAAAAGCCAAAAGCCAGGATTTCTAACTTTTCAAAAACAACTTTTCCACCCTTAAAAGCCAAAAGCCAAAAGTCAAAACAGAAAGTGCTTTTGGGTTACACAAACAGTTTATTGACTTATTGGCTTTTTCAAAAAGCCAATAAGTCAATAAGTTGTTTTGAAACTCAATCCCAAACACCCTCTAAGTAGTAATAAAAGTTATACCATTAAAATCCCGTCTATTATTA
Organism: Ambrosia x helenae; assembly: GCA_030844895.1. Classification (NCBI taxonomy): domain Eukaryota; kingdom Viridiplantae; phylum Streptophyta; class Magnoliopsida; order Asterales; family Asteraceae; genus Ambrosia; species Ambrosia x helenae. Next base: position 18,197,037 of record CM061227.1, on the reverse strand, counting down.
TACAACTTGAAACGAGATGAACTCAAACTCAAGCTCTTATAAGTTAAATGACTCGAGCTCAAGCCCATCCGAACTCAAACCTGACTGAAGGTGGGGCAAAAGCAATTGGATGCTGGTGATAAATCTTCGATGATTATGTATACAAGTTTTTATAGAACAGTTAACACACATACCACTACTATTATTACTTTTAAATCTACACATCTTTGTTTACTATTGGACTAAAACTTTCAGCCTTAACGAGAGAGATACTTAATGTGGGGCTAGCCCACTTGGTAGAGACATATGTCTTTTAGATGGGAGGTCCAAGGTTCAATCCTTGGCAAGGGTGTTGTAATTTAGAATTATTGGTGTAATATATAGGAGATGTAACGTTTGCCGTTCAAAAAAAAAAAAAAAAAAAAAAAAAAAAACCGAGAGAGATACTTTTTTCCAAATACCTTGATACGAGTACTTTTTATCATATATATTATAGCGAGAACCGGCACAATATAGGTACCATGATGAACATAATTGATATCAAATGAACAACTTTGCTATCCGTATCCGTATTATCAGAACTGGTATCAGTATTTGTATTATTGTTTTTGATTGATGTAATATACTACCTTATGGTTTGGGTTACACCGCATAACTTTCAAAATCAAACAATTCTTTTTTTTCGATTCATGTAATATATTGTGTATTATCGAAAGCAATCATTTTTTTTATGGTTTTTAATTGATATAAAACATTATCAGTATAACATAATAAGAGGGTGTTTGGGATTGCGTTTTGAATCTGATTTTTAGATTATTGCGTTTTCAAACCGCAGATAATCAGTTTTGCGTGACTGTATGTGACTCAGCAATGCCGCCAGCTGTGTGCGATTGGCATGGCTTCTAGTGGTATATGGAGTTGTCTAAAGTGGGGGTGATTTGACTATTGTTCAAGTATTTTGTTTTTCTTTCTTTTTTTACATTCCATTTTAAACACATGAAACAATAAAGACTACAGTTTAGACCAATTGTTAAGGTTTAACGTGTGACGTACATCGCATTAGTCGGGTGTGAACTGTGAAACCCCGTCCTATGGCCCATAGGGCGTAAGTGGGCCGTAAAAGGATCAAGTATTAGTGTGATCACTGGTGTTGAAATAATACGTGTGGATATTTGTTTGCATCTAATGTGGCTAAAGGTTGAGGGTGTTATTACATATCACTTAGGCTTATGCGTTGTGTGAATTTCCTTTATGCGCTCCTCGAATGGCACCTGTTAGACGAGTTTGAACTTAAATTAAATTTCTTACTTTCATTTATAATAAAATAACTTGAAACGAAGCTTCACATGCCAAACTTAGCAATGCACTAGAGACTAGACAACGTCTTGATAGAAAACAGTCGGCTTGGCAAATTTGCACACTACTGAAGACGTTAATCTTGAATTAGGAGATAAAGATCAAGACAGGTTATAGATAATTCTTGGTGAATTATTTAGTAAGCCTTTTATATTTTTATTAGGAATTATTATTGGTTTAACTAGATAGGTTTATCTAGTTGGTTTATTTTATTATTTAAATAGAGTTAGAGTTGGGTTAGGATTAGTAAATGTTAGTATAAATAGATGGTTACATCTATTGTATTTAGAGTAATTTGGGTGATAATAAAACGAGTCGAACGAGTTCGTTCAATCTCGTGTGATTTGTGTTTGATCAAAGGGCCTCATTTTCCAACAATTGGTATCAGAGCTTAGCCGTTTTGAGAGTCGTATTCTGAAAAGGAGAGCAGCCCCTTGCGGGGTTGCAATTTTGGTGGACGGAAGGAAGTTTAGAGAGCAATCGGAATACAATATTGCACGGTCGATTGAGTCGGTGAAAATTATATTTGGTAATTGGTTTGCAAGGAGATACACATGATGTAAATTGGGTTGTGCATGGTATTAAACCCATGTATGAATAAGTGAGATCAGAGGGATGTGTATTAGTGTATATACATGTTGAAACATGGAATCCATGTGAGGATTTTAATAATGAAGTGTACGAGTGTTCAGAATAGTAGGTTGTGTTTGAATCTAATTAATGTGAGTGATGTAGCTTGCTCGAGAAGAATTAAAGAGATCGTGGGTTTCAATGGAAGAGCAGGTTCTATTAAACGGAAAGACCAACGGGCGTGTCGCGGGAGAAACGAAAGAGCGAGGAGCTACGGAATTTGTTTGGCGACTGAAAAGACGGAATAGCAGGGTGTTATTGTCTTTGTTGGTAGTTAATATTAGTGGGGCGATAAATAGCCGATTCACATCGGTTCAATGGCGAATCACTGAAGGTAAAGGTTATCGATGGTTGTTTAAGGAGAACGATAGTTCGGGTCAGCCGGTATAACGGGGAGTACCGTTTGGGACGGCAGTGGTGACTAGTGATCCAGTGACTGGTTCAGTGGTGATAAACTTCATAGCACTAACAACTTTCAATTTAGGTAAGATCAAGACCCGGTCCTTCCCGCCAAGGATAAGAATGGAAAAACCGGTGTAGGTTGTTCTTTTTGGCAGATGTATCTGATCGGAATTTGTGGATAGACGGGCGGAAGAAGATTCGTCAAAGCGGGGTGCTTTGAATCTTGTCGTGTCTAGCAAGGAAAGAAGAAAACGGAAGAAGCGGAGAGCTTGTTTTTTTCTTTGATCGGTGGTCAAGAACGGGGTAGTTTTGGTGACCTGGGAAGAGGGAAATATGAATCTTGGTCAAGGAATTGAAGTTTTCAACAACGGCGCGGATGTGAAGAAACGAGTCCAATTCAAGATTAAGAGGGAGAATGAAGACGTTAATCTTGAATTAGGAGATAAAGATCAAGACACGTTATAGATAATTCTTGGTGAATTATTTATTAAGTCTTTTATAATTTTATTAGGAATTATTATTGGTTTAACTAGATAGGTTTATCTAGTTGGTTTATTTTATTATTTAAATAGAGTTAGAGTTGGGTTAGGATTAGTATAATGTTAGTATAAATGAATGGTTAAATCTATTGTATTTAGAGTACTTTGGGTGATAATAAAAAGAGTTGAACGAGTTCGTTCAATCTCGTATGATTTGTGTTTGATCAAAGGGCCTGATTTTCCAACAACTACTTATTAGCATATTTGAGCTTTAAAACAATAACAACCTTACCCAGTAAATCCCACAGTTAGCAAACAGCTAAGACTAGAGTCTGGGGAGAGTGAGATGTAGACAAACCTTACTCCTATCCTTGCGGATAGAAAGGCTACTTCCAGAGAGACACCCGCTCTCTACAACACATAAAAACGACAAGCAAACAACACTAAAAAAACTAATACCAAGTTGCTGAATTTAGAGAAACATTAAAAATGTCACGTAGAAAATAAAGGTATACATGTCATCAAAACAACATAACCCATAAAACACTCAAATACAAGTCACCCTTACAGACATCCTACCAGTATAAGAAAAAGTCAAGCTCATAGAACCACGCTACGATACAACCAAACCCTCCCTAATAATCCTTAACATTAATCTTGTGCCTCCACGAAGCCCTATCCTTGACCATGTCGTCAGAGGAGGTGCATCTCTACTAAATCATGCCTATTCCGCTCATCCCAAGTCAAATTGGGTCTTCCTCCACACCTTTTCTCCTATACAGTGATGGTTTCCACTACTCTAACTGGGGCAATCATTTGTCTCCTCTTCACATGCCCATACCACCAAAATCTGCCCTCCTTTATCTTGTCAGATATACTAGCTACATATAACATTTCCCTAATAACCTCATTTCTTATTCGGTCTACCCTAGTGTGGCCGCACATCCACCTTAACATCCTCATTTCAGCTACCTCCATCTTGCGAGCTTGTGTCTTTTTATGGCCCAACAATCTGTCCCATATAACATAGCAAGTCTCACTGCAACCCTATAGAATTTTCCCTTTAATTTAGTTGGGAACCTTTTGTCACATAAAACCCCACTAGCGGCCCTCCACCTACACCAACCAGCTTGTATGCGATGGGTGACATCACTATCTAGCTCCCAATCCCTCTGAACAAATGATCCTAAGTACTTGAACTTAGTTGTCTTCGGGCCAAGTTGACCTTCAATCGTAACTTGAGTATTTTCATCGAGACTTGCACTAGTGAAACCACAATACATGTACTCAGTCTTAGAGCGACTAATCCTTAAACCCTTGCCCTCTAAAGCTGTACGCCAACCCTCAAGCTTCTTATTCAGACTATGACTGGACATTGCAACCAACACAATATCATCTGCAAAAAGCATGCACCACAGCACTATCTTCTGAATCGACTTGGACAACTCATCCAAGATAACTACAAAAATGAACGGACACAACGCAAATCCTTGGTGGAGTCCTACCCCCACTGGGAAGGAATCAGTATCTTCTACTAGCGCGCAAACACTAGTTTCGGTCCTACCGTACATATCCTTAATTACGTCTATATACTTCTTAGGGACCCCTCTACTCTCCAGGCTGTCCCAAATCAGTTTACGATGCACACTGTCATATGCCTTTTCAAGATCTATAAAGGCCATATGTAGATCCCGCTTTTTCTCCTTATACTTTTCCATTAACCTCCTTAGAATATGTATTGCTTTCGTAGTCGATCGCTTAGGATTATTAAAATCCAATATCCCAAAAGTAAAAACACATGTTATGCGAACTAACGGAAAATAAAACTGTTATTTATCTTATTATACTATATTAATAACTAAACCTATTGAACAGTAAATACATGCCATCTTTGTAATTAAATAGGGCATTTAGGGTATTTTTGTAACTTGTAGATGGGTACACGTGTTCTAGAGATGGGATATGTTCGTTCATTGTCATCACTTCCCTTTGTCAGATCCACATCACATAGAGAAGAGAGAGAGAAAGGAAAGAGAGAGGTAGTTATTTTAACAATTCATCCTTTTCGACTTTTTTAACAATTAATTGTTTCTTTTATAACCATAGCTATTTTTTTTGAACACCACATAGCTTTTATTTATATCAACGTTTTGATCAATCAGTTCGAGTAAATACATGCCATCTTTGTAATTAAATAGGGCATTTAGGGTATTTTTGTAACTTGTAGATGGGTACACGTGTTCTAGAGATGGGATATGTTCGTTCATTGTCATCACTTCCCTTTGTCAGATCCACATCACATAGAGAAGAGAGAGAGAAAGGAAAGAGAGAGGTAGTTATTTTAACAATTCATCCTTTTCGACTTTTTTAACAATTAATTGTTTCTTTTATAACCATAGCTATTTTTTTTGAACACCACATAGCTTTTATTTATATCAACGTTTTGATCAATCAGTTCAAATTTATGTTTATCAACTTTATTTTTCTATACCATTGTCTATTTGCCTTCTTAGTTCAAAATTGTCTATAAAACATTATGAACACACGTAACACCACCCTGTATGTGGCATGGAAGGTGTTGTGAGTCAGGTTGGGTGGAGATTTCCACGGGCCTGGGGCAAAAGGCGAGGGTGAGGTGGATTGTTGTGGTTGGTTCTTGGGTTATAGATAATTTTGATTGGTTGGTTGATTACCCCCCCCCCCCCCCCTTTCACGCCACCACCACCCCGTGATTTTTTGGTGGTTGGAAGGAAATTGAAGTGGCTACCGCATGTCACTCCATGTCCCCTTAACCACATGAACACACCGTGTAGTCTAAAACGGAGTTGATAATACTATGATTTTGGGTTTTTATATTCTTTAATACTTTTGGAGATAACAATAAAGAATTTTTTTTTATATAATTGGGTTCTATTAACTCAAATTCCTTCATTTACAAGTAGAGTCCTATTTGTTTTATGCAATTGTTGGTTTTCATTCATGAATAGATTTTATTATCAAAAGCATTTAGTATCTGTACGTTGTGGTAAAACGGTTAAAAACATTGAATCATACACGAAAAACATCGAATCATGCACGGGCGCTAACTCACAAAGAGTGTGTGCTTGTGTCCAAACTCCAAATAGTTCCCATTTGGCATGCGTTACTGATATTATGCATCTAATTTGAATAAGCAAGAGTGTGTCCTTATGTGATAAATTAAGTGACGTTTGTATCTTTGACCATGCGTGGTAGAAATAAACGTATATGTGTTTAGTGTGTTGGAAAATATGCACATCTCAAAAGTGTTAATATGAATACATGGTACAGGTGTGATCTTCAAATAATCATGGTGGTGTCAAGATAAAAAATAGTTTTGCTTTAAAATATATTTACTTTATTTTGTTTTTGTATTTCGTATGTGTCAAGTGAAACTAGCTGAAACCGTACACTCATTAACGAAATGTCAAGATGATGTATTCAGGGTCACAAGGTCAATTATCGTAATGCAAATGAAAAATAAAATGTAACAGCTTAAATGCAAATGAAGAAAATTGAAATATGGGCCCTTACAATGAATTAATAAAATATCACATGGCCCAAGTTAAATCTCCCAAGTTAAATCATTATCTGGGCTGCAACTGAATTGTTGTGTGGCCCATAATAATAAGAGGGGACACCAATTTTTGTTGGGGGACATTTGGTAAAGGGTTTGAATTTGCATATGTATCAAATCTGATTTGTATATGCAATAGACATGAATTTGCTTTAGTTGATTGAAGTACTTGATAATTTGAGTAGATTTATGCGTTGCGGCGGCGGCAACCGGATTTACAAAATAAGGAAGTATAATGATATTCAAAACAAAAAGTAACTATTAAAAGCCAGCAACATTACATTACAAAATTTACATTATAGAATACACAATCCGTTTTACATTACAGAATAACGTGAGCTCAGTCTACGACACGTGCCTTTGGGGGCTGAAGTTGTCACTCCACATTGCAGAATTTCCTAAACAATACAAATCAAGGAAAATTTTATTAAATAACATGCTAAACAGACTTTATTAACAAATTGTGCCAAAATTCACAAACCAAATAAACATTTAATTTCTTTTAACTTAGACCCAAAAAATTACCTTCTTCATGTTCCAAGAGTTGTTACTACTTGGAGAAGAATCAAGAATTGTCTTGTATTTTAATTTGAGGAATTGATTTCTTTCCAAACAGAGAATGAAGCTCCCCATCACGTACAGAAGATTGATTTCTTTTTCATAGGGTGAGGCAAGGTTTGACATGTCCGTCGTGCGAGCTTAGCCTACGATACATGTCTTTGGGGGCTGAGGCTCCTATTCCACATTGCAGAATTTCCTAAACAACATAAATCATATAAAATTCTATTAATATTATGTATGCAAAATAAGTTAAAACTGGCAACATGGCGAATTTTACAATTTATTTTAACTTTGAACAATAAAATTTACCTTCTTCATATTTCAAGAGTTGTTACTACTTGGAGAAGAATCAAGAACTACCATGTACTTCATATTCCAAGAGTTGTTACTACATGAAGAAGAATCAAGAACTGCCTTATAGGCAGGGTTTGACATTATTCCATGACTTGTTACTACTTGGAGATGAATCAAGAACTGCCTTATAGGCAGTTTTTGACATGGCAGTTGCATTAGTAGCCAAGTAGATACCTCCAAGCCTCCATCTAACGTATAAAGAAAACCAAAAAGTCGTTCGCTGCACGATCTTAGCCTACGATACGTGCCTTTGGGGGCTGAGAACCCCACCTCACATTGCAAAATTTCCTAAACAACAGAAACCAAAGAAAGGTTTATTAATATTATGTATAATACAAACTCAACATAACAGCCTCTACATCACCATCGCCATCGCCCTGATTTATGGACCTCATTGTCAACACTAACGTCATCACCATTACCACCATTGAGGGGAAAATAGGTGGAAAGGGACATGGAAAAGAGAATCTACCACCACTGTCAAATTTGGTTGCGATCTGTCCACTAACGTTATCATCCTACAAGTACTATTTCAATTGCCGTGACATCATCATCACAACACCTTCACCACTGCTACATAGCATCCGCATCCGACACCACCGTCTCTGTTATATGTTGTCGATTATGTGGCTGCTTTACGTTTTGAGTGTGGCGGTTTATGGTGGGGGTGATGACAGTCACAAGGGGGTAGAAGGCGGGGGTGATGGAACCACCGTTCATTGATAAACCACCCAATCTTTATCCAGGACGTATATATCTCGCCATGCACCGTGTGGTTTATATCGTTGGTATAATAATAACAACCATGTAAAATGCTTAAATATGCCTAAAAACATATTTGTTTAGTAAATGATGGATCAGACCATAAACGTTGTTACATGTCCCGATCTGCACATCTCATACGAAATCAGCTTCAAAACCCAACAAACCATCACCACTCGACTACCTTCCCAACCCGGAAACCCACTCCAAACCGTCACCTTTACCCACCTGTTTAGACCCTATCCTCACGAAACAACTATCACTGCGACCATCGTCGTCTTACCTTTCTTTCATAGCGCCGCCACCACAAGCCATCACCCAGCTCGTTTCAAGTCGAAAATAGCGCCGCCGCAACCAAGGTTAGTGGTGGCTGGCCGTCTTCTGCAACAAGAGAGGGGGAGAGTGTGAGGGAGGAGGTCGAGAGAGAGGAAAGTGTAGAGGAAGAGAGAGATAACCAGATTTTTAGAGAGAGAGAGAGAGAGAGTAGAGAGAGAGAGAGAGAGAGAGAGTTAGCGGCTGCAAAATGAAAAGGGAAGGAGGGTTGAGTTGCTTAAATAGCTAGGGTTAGAGTTAGGTGGGTGTGTACTGCGTATCGAACCCGTATTAACGTATCATGTTCCGGTTTTGTTTCCGATTCAAAGTAGTAAATAAAATAAGTCGAATATAAAACATAACTAAATTGAGCAAAAATATAATTATATTCGACATCAGACACGCACGTTCGACACGCGCGTTTAAATCACGTTAATTAGATCGGTCGTGCTATACTTCATTTAAACAATATGTTTACTTTCGAAACTTAATAAATGAAGTTATTTATAACAAATAATTATTCCAGAAGTTCAATAAAGGTTAAAACCACGCATTTTGATGTCCGATTCCCACGTCAGTTCCTCCCCATGTTCTCCAAAACGCTGTGTTTTTTACCTTTTTTCCTGCCGATTTCACATTCGATCGTATCAATAGTAAATACTTGTCGTATTTACATATATTAGCCTTATGTTAGTCCAATTTGACAAATTTTCACTGATGTCAGTTCGTTAATGTTAATTACATGAATTCTTTCTTCAAAGGCATCAAGGCTTCTACGAACTTTGAGAAGGACATCGTAGGACTCGTAACAGCTCAATTAAAAATAATTAACCTTAAACCATGTTAATTACTCCGAAAGCACGATTAACATCACGTTAAACGCTGTACGGAATTTGCCGGTTGTCACATTCTCCCCCCGTTAAAAGAATTCCGTCTCGGAATTCAGTTCAAGTAGTCCGATACATTAGTATTCTTGAACAGGGCGGGATGTTTGCTCTTCACGCGATCTCCTCTTTTCTAAGTGAACCCAGGTTCACGGTTAGCATTCTAACAAACACAATATCTTGATCCAGTTTCGACCAAGCTCTTGGATTTCCCAATCCGACAAATCTATCAGTTTTCCGAAATAGTACAGCTTATCGTCAACTTGGATCCTGTCGATCTAGGAATTGACAATGCTTCCACAGACTTGACTTGCAGGATTCATCAAGAGTCCCACTAAGCTCTTGCGATAGTTCGAGCTTATTCATCACGAGACCAATTCTGACCGATTCCTACGTGCCACTGGAGTATCAAGAATTTGATCCATTACATTTTTCGTGCTTAACAACACTCTTTCAAGGTACAACTCTCAGCAAAGTCCTATCACCGATTCGAAGTTTCTGCATCTAGCGCCTTGTTAGTACAACTTCCCAATCGGTTTCGCAACTCATTCAAGCAACCTTAAATCTACAAGATTTATTGGCCATCTCTCGAACAACTCAAGCCAGATTATGTGACTATCTTCGTCTGTCATTCAATGTACTAGAGATGTACACGTATGCCCTTCAAAGGGCTTTGAGCAGTACACCCGAACGCTGGGGGTGATAATTCTTATCACATAGGAAATTCTGGCGATGAAGCACACAAATTCGATGTGCCATAGATATCAATGTGTCAACACGGAACAATTTCATCAAGGACATTCAATTCGTTCGTTCGAGAATGACAAGCCATACTCATATCAAATCAGTCTAACTTAACACTAACTATCACACATACTATTATCACACATGTGTAATACATGGCATAATTATCACACATGTGCAATACATTGCATGCAAAACCTGTTCACTGTTAACATTAGCTAAAACAATCATATTACACATGTGAACTTCAATTACATCTATCACAAATGCGCAACACATAACAAACAAAGCCTAACCTCGCGTAAATACTAACTATCACCAACCATATTAACATACATGTGTAATACATTTCACGATTATCACACTTGTGCAACACATTGAATACAAGGCCTATTCATGAATAACATTAGCTAAAACAGTCATAATACACATGTGGAACACAGTTAAATCTATCACACAGAAACATAATCTCATTTAACACTAACAGTACTAGTACACATGCGTAATACACACGTGTGTTGCGCACCACAAACATAGCAGTACTATATTACATATGTGTAATACACTACAAACATAAACAGTACTATTACGTATGTGTAATACATATCATACAATATATTTTATAACACATGTGTGTTATACATTACAAGCAAAACAATACTATATTGCATATGTGTAATACACCACAAACATAACAGTACTATTACATGTATGTAATACATATCAATCGTATAACTATAATATCTGTTCAATATATATCATACAGTTCACTTAAACATGTATTATACATGACATATCACAATATCATTCGAAACTACCATTTAACTTATTTCACACACAACACATTGAAACATTAGTTAATGGTATGGTGTTTTTTTTTTTTTTTTACACAAAACGCCTAATTAATCGATGTAACGAGTACAAATCATCTCGGTGCGTGTGCGACAATGATAATACGAATAATACGACGATACCTGATGTTAACGAACGATTGTTTGATGGATCAATACATTTGATGCATATGATCGATTGTTTGATGGTTATCGTGTTATTTGAATGATTGATAAACTCGTGATTGAACAAACCCTAGGTTTTCATCATTTGGATAGATGGATAGAGAGAGGGAAAATGAACGGTTTTCTTTTGTGAAGGTTTTGAAATGATGAAAGGATTAGTAAAATCTTTTTATAATTCCCCAAAATACCTTTTATTGTTAAAATCCCTCTTATTTGTTGTTTTTTTTTTCATTTAATCACAACCATTGATCTTATTATTTAGTTTTTAAGTTTTATTAATAAAATAAGTTTTCTATTAAACCATCTCCATACACTATATTAATATATTTGCTAATTCGATGCCGGTATATAGGCATTGAATTAGTTTCATAGGAGTGTCATATTATTATATTATATCCATCAAAATTCCCTGAATATAATTAACTATTTCATAACCGGTACATACTCAAAACACCAATCCCATATGTTGTTCCTAGTTAACAGTCGGTTCTTGTTTTTCAGTCATCCTACACGCTACACCATCTGCAGAATATATATAAATGAACCGAGAAAAAAATCTAAGAAAATGTTGCTCATGTCTCCCTTTTATTAACATTAACATAAATTTAATAATCCAACAAAGAAGCTGAATCTTATATATAAGATATTTATAACTTTCAAGCATTAAAGTAAATGTTGGCTTCGTTAAATAATAAACATTTACCTACTGACACTATTTATATAAAGAATGCTTTTAAGTTCCCAAAAATCATAAACAACTCACTTCTAGGAACCACAATACAGTTGTCCCTCGTGCAGTTGATGCCCACTTAACCTACTACATTTGTTTGTGGATTACTTATAATATGCTTATATTTACGTTGGATTAAGTATCGAGGTAAATTAAAAAGACCACCTACAACGCAGAGGCTTTCACGGGTGGGCCTTTCACTTTTACTTCGGCAGGCATCGCTCTCTCTCTCTCCTCCCACTTACATAGATCCATGTCATAAAGACGGATTTTTTCATTGTCTTTCTACTTGTCATGTCACTTCCTCTCCATCTCTTCCCCACCGGCTCAAAAGATCTCTACTAATGACCCAATGAGATTTTTTTTTTTTATTATACAAAAATTATAATGCAAAAAAGATAAATTATATACTTATTAATATGCACACACTATAAATAGTAACTTTATATTTTTTTTTAAATTCATTTATACCACTTATACTTTAAATAATACATGTCTTTAACACATCTAAACGTTTTAATTTAATTGATATTTCTTTAATAACTTGTCTCGTAAACATGTTGGTAATCTAAGTTTATTTTTTGTTCGAAAATGGTAACAAACTTGTCGCAAATTTTAAGTTGTGGGAAAATTGTCGGAAATGTTTGTAGCAAAGAAAGCCATTTTCTAGTAGTGTGTATTTTGATATACAATTTATTGAAAACAAAATTGTGGTACTGTATACATACTGAATGCTAATGTCGTAACAAATTGAACTGATAAAAACTCAAACCGAGTTCTCATTGTATTGAGTAGGGGAATCCCACTACTAAGAATAGTTGAAAAAAGAAAAAAATGGATGGACGAGAGCATAGGTCACTTAACCGGAGAGATAAGAATCACCAGTAAAAAAATATATATAATCTTGTACGTAAATATGAATATTGCTTCATTACAAAGCATCCTATCTCTATTTCCAAAAATAACCAAACCAATGCAAGCAGCGTAACCTCTACTTATTCTACGTTTATGCTTTCAAAAGCACAAATTCTAGATGCCTTACGTATAACCCAATTCCACTATTGATCAAACACCTCAACAATGGCTTATCAACCATTGTCTTATTAAATTGTCAACAACAATTCAAGATTTTAAAAACCTCTTACGTTACAAATCAATACAAGCATATGTATGTCATATTGTCATCTTAATTCTTAACATAAACACAAAACACAAATAAACAAACCCTAAATATTAAAAAGTTGACGTAATTAAAAAACAACAAAATAGAAAACGAAAGAATTTAAACCTTAACATTTATTAGAACGATGGGCGACTGCCACCATTGTTGTTACTCCAATAACCGTCGTTTGGTAACTGAATTGAGTTGAGTAGATTTGGTGGCATGCCTTGAAATAGCGACGGATCAGACATCAATTGTTGTTGTTGTGACGGTGGTGGTGTGATGGTTCCTGGGGATCCAAGTGGGCCTCCAGGAACTGGTAAAGTACTTTCTTCATCTTCAAGTGGGAGTCTTTCATAGGCGGCGTTGCTAAAGGACGCTGCCATGATGACTACTGGCCCCGCTGCTAAAAGCGTTCCTACAACGCTCCCACCTACTACTTGTCCTTGACCACCAGCTAAGTATATGGTCAAGCCAGTAGCAGCAGGTGGGGCCGGGGGCGGGAGGAAAGATCCAGACAAAGATAGGATCTCAAACCTCCCATGTAATGTCAGAACGGATCCAGGAGACGCCGGTTGACGAAGTGTAACATTTGTGACCGTCCCGGTCCCACTTATGATGCATACGCCGCGTTGACGGCGGCGTGCAAAGGTACTTATGCTGTCCATCACATCACACCCGTCAGCTACTTCCATAACATGGGTGCGAAGCGCGTTCGCGCTATCTCTAGTGATAATAATCGGAGGTTTGGGCTTGTTTTTCGATCCAGAGGGGCGACCGCGGGGTCTTCTTCCCATATCTCCTTCTTTTCCTTCACTACTGCCACCACCACCGCTATTGTTCATCATCTCATCGTTGCTCTTCTCATCGCGTTCTCGTTTATGACCACCCATGTTGAGACCACTAGTACCGCTTTGTTCATCTTCGGAATTCGGTTGTTGAAAATGATGCAAATTGAAGTTTCGTGTGTGAAAAGGAGGTGGGAGAGAGTGAGTAGCCGGATCCATATTTGATCAGTTATTCACTACTAGAAAATTGGGTATTTGCGACCGCGGTTTTGGTATACAAAGTGGTAGCTTGGGCAGGTATGATATATGATGAAGGTAATCTAGGGTTTTAAACAGGTTTAGATAAGTTGATCTCTAAAACTTTTTCCTATAGGTTTAGGGTTTTGAAGGGGTGTATGACGTTGGTGTTTGGTATCCATTTTTGTTACTTAGAGAAAATTTAGGGTTAGGGTTAGATTCAGATCTGATAGGGAATTGGGGTTGACATAAGTGTGTGCATATTTATCTTTAGATATTATAGTAGATATGAAACTAGATTTGAAGTATATATCTATAGGTTTTTTATGAGGTCAGGAACTAACGGTTATGTAAAATACTAAAAATCATAGATGGTTATTTTTTATCCTGTTTCACCTTTTTCATGTGTTTTTTTTTCTTTATTAAGAAAAGTTATATTTAGTAATCAAAGCTAAAAATAAAAATTATAGTATTGACAAGTTTTATATATATATATATATATAGGGGAATGATAAATTGAAAACCCTCTTGAGTTGAGAAAACCTCGGAAACCCATGTAAAAAATCAAATTTTTTTTTTGAAAAAAATAACCAATGTAAAATACATGTTTTTAAGCATTTTGGGCCAAAAAAATCTAAAAAGCGCCGAAGGGATTTTTTTTTAAAAAAATAAACAAAGTTGCTAAAAAAACATATGTTTTCAGCTATTTGCTGTTTTTTATCAGGTGTAAACATGTGTTTTTGCAGCTTTGTTTATTTTTTTAAAAAAATTCCTTTGGCGCTTTTTTTATTTTTTTGGCCCAAAACACTTAAAAACATGTATTTTACATTGGTTATTTTTTTCAAAAAAAAATAATGATTTTTTACATGGGTTTCCAAGGTTTTCTCAACTCAAGAGGGTTTTCATTTTATAATTGCCCTATATATATATATATATATATATATATATATATATATATAGGTTTAGGATCCTGTACAAAGTACATTTTTCGTGAGAAGTGTGAGAAGGACTAAGAATTGACATGCACACATCATGTTTTGGATTTAGGAATGATGTTTTAGGTTGTTTTAACTTGAAAAACACCAAACACAACAATCTAAAAACACAATACAATGTATTATAGTCATTAAATTTAAAAAACAGCTAAAACACACTACTTAACGCTTAAAAACACACTGCTAATGTTCTTAGCATGGTGTTTTAAGTTTTAAGCCTAAAATACATTGTTTTCGGTTTTTAATTGTTATGTTTGGTGTTTTTATAGGCAAAACAATCCAAAACATCACGACTAAGTTCAAAAAATGATGCCTAAGTATCAATTTTTAATCCTTTTCACACTTCTCACAAAAAAAACACTTTGTACACGATCTTGACCCTATATAGGTTTATATATATATATAGAGGTGGGTTTAATGGGGAACCAAAAAAAAGTGGGAAACTGAAGAACCATACATTTAACATGTTAAAAATCATTTTTATCAAAAAGTTTAATTGGAGATTTTGTATATAAATGTATGTAAAAGCTTTTTTGACAAAAAAATTCAAAAAATAAAATAATTAAAAAAATTGCTTAAAATTAGTTAAAATAACGTAAAATTTTTTTTTTATTGGAATAGCTTCTACACATGTTTATATGCAAAAGCTCTAAAGACATTTTTGAAAAAAAAAATATTTTTTTGCATGTCAAATTGAATTTTTAGAATATATTTAACATGTTAAATGCATAGTTCCTCAGTACCTGACTTTTTTAAGTTCCCCATTAAACCTTACACTATATATTATGCACTTATACACACACTATAGAATTCTTTATAAACAAATTAAAAAAATATATGTATATCTGAGAGATAAAGAGGAAACTCCTATTTAAAGTTAGTTCTATGCATGATAACATGGGATGTCCTTATTTAGAAGCATGGAAATCCAATAAATTTTGTCTTAACACGGTGTGATGATTAAAATGGATAATGGTATCTCATCATGTTAATGTATTTGTATGAGAAATTAATAATTAATATTTTTATGCACTGCGCTTTCATTAAAAATTAAAAATTAATAATTAATAAAATTATAGTTATATGTCTTCAATCTTCATGTATTGTGACAATTGAGAAGCTTCAATAGATTGAAGCTCTAGAGTATGAAAAAAGTTACGCGGTGTTGATGCACACACCGTCGCTGTCGAATAGACTAAGATTGAGTCATGTGTTGTAAAACATGAGATTGTGGTGATCCATAAGGGCATTTATGGATCTGATGCATTTGTTTAAGTAGACCAAGAAATCAAGAAACTGGTTCGTGCCTTCGAAGGGTCGAACCAAAACTAGAAGTTTTGGTTCGTGCTTTCATAGGGTCGAACCAATTGGTTCGTGCCTTCGAAAGGTCGAACCAATTGGTTCGTGCCTTCGAAAGGTCGAACCAAATTGGTTTATAAATAGCAATCTCATGTGTTGAGTTCATTAAGATTATGAGTTTGTGCTTAGAATGCTCTCTAGAGGAGGTCATGCCCGACCTCCCCTGGCCTCAAAATAGATGTTTATCCTACTGATGACAGTGTCTGTAATCATTTCTGATGTAATATGAATCTGTGTTGACGTGGTTTTCATCTATTTCTGTTTCGTCTCCAATCTCCATCTAAAACCGAGCTGTAAGTGTTTAATCAATCCATGGAAACGGTCCCAAACTGTTTTCACATGTGGTATCAGAGCCGTGGTACTGATTTGAATTATCTAATAGTCATTTGAGTCAATCACAGCTTGTTTTTCATGGTTTGTAGACATTAAAATCAGATTTTTTGAAAGGTTGAAACCCTAGATCCTTAACTGAACAAAAAAATCATAGGATTTTTCCAAGTTTTGATCATTCGTGGGTTAGGTTTTCATTTCCACACCTTTCTGTACAAGTTTCATCATCGAATTCGAACTATGAGAGTGTTTTTGGATTGATTTGCAAAAGTATGGGTCAGATGAGCATGTTTATATGCAAAAGGTCGAATGAGAAATTGATTCGTGCCTTCGTGAGGTCGAACCAAAGTTTTTTTATTCTCATTCGTTCCTTGGATACTTGATTCGTGCTAAGATTAGGTCGAACGAGAAAATTCAAAATTCATTCGTGCTGTTCAAAGATTCGTTCGTGCTAACTAATTTTCATTCGTGCCAATTGATGTTCATTCGTGCTAAAACTAGGGTCGAATGAGAGGGAAAAAGATTCATTCGACCTTTCGATATTTAGAATGAAAAATTGAAACTTTTAAGGGTAAAAAAATTTCGAATGGCAAATTTTGGAGATTTAGAAGAAAATTTTGATGGTGAACATATATGTTGTTGAGAGAAATGGTGTTGCAAGAAGATTATGATCCAAATTCCAAACTTTTAAATGATTAAAAGCTTCGAATTCAAATTTGATCCGACGGTTATGATGATGAAATGTTATATTGTGGGGTAGTCAAGAGAATCAGGAGTACTGCGGTACGATGATCCGATTCAGATGACTATTATGCGCCTAAATAGATTGATTTTATTCCGCAAATTGTGAACAGTCAACCCAGTTCCAGTATGTTTGAGGGAACTTGTTCGAAGGGAAGAAAGTGTTAATGTGATCACTGTCAGCACAAATGAAGATTTTCAAAGAAAACACAAGCGTCCGAGTGGATTGTTTTGTACAGAGTCACATCTGAGATTTTTAATTGGGTACTGACAATTAGGCTTCTCCAATTGGTGTGAAGGGTGATGCATGGATAAGTTCAGGTAGGAGATGTAACTGAGTGGTGGTACCTACGCGTTACATCGAATATTTGGTCTGTCTGTATGGAATCCTTCTAGTAGGGGTCTTATTAGACTGCGGGTAAGACTAGTTGGATTGCGCGTGATGTACTTGGTCAAGATGACACCCCTTGGTACTGATGCTACGAGACTGCAGTGCATTACATTGTCGACTTCAAATTGGCATAACTAGGTGATCTGGTTGTAATTCAACTGAGCGTGCCGGTTGAGTTCGCAATGCTATACGTGGTTAAGCTGACTCCCTGCATATTGATACTGAGGGTCCGCCGTGCATTACTTGGTCAGTCCATGAAGGATGTTGTACTTATACTCAATACAATAGTGCATGTATTGAGGGGGAGATCGGTGATATTGATTGATGATGTGCAAGATATATTCAGCATTTGCCAGCAACGTCCAAGGGGGAGAATGTTGATGCATTTTGTGTGTGGCCGTTGCTGTCGAATAGACTAGGGTTGAGTCATGTGTTGTAAAACATGAGATTGTGGTGATCCATAAGGGCATTTATGGATCTGATGCATTTGTTTAAGTAGAACAAGAAATCAAGAAACTGATTTGTGCCTTCGAAGGGTCTAGTTTTGGTTCGTGCTTTTATAGGGTCGAACCAATTGGTTCGTGCGTTTGAAAGGTCGAACCAAATTGGTCTATAAATAGCAATCTCATGTGTTGAGTTCATTAAGATTGTGAGTTTGTGCTTAGAATGCTCTCTAGGGAAGGTCATGTCCGACCTCCCCTGGCCCCGAGATAGATATTTATCTACTGATGACAGTGTCTGTAATCGTTTATGATGTAATATGAATATGTTTTGACGTGATTTTCATCTATTTTTGTTTCGTCTCCAATCTTCGTCTAAAACCAAGTTGTAACTATTTAATCGATCCATAAAAACAGTCCAAAACCGTTTTCACACGTGGAAATATGCTAGACATGGAGATCCTTCTAGCACTAGTTTTACGGTCCTTTTTTAGCTTATAATCAACAAAATGTATTAGCTAGTGGCTGAATTAGAAAAAAAAAAAAAAATTACATATATTTAAGTACGTCTTACTCACATATATCTAGAAATCTAACGCGGTTCTTTATGTTACTTTAGATAACATGATCTTATTTAGAATAAATGTGTCGAAAGATACATTATCCTAGATGTTTTATGCATGTAAGAATGTTGGTATTTCGTAAGACTTCTCATAGGAATTAAATACTATTTCTATTTGCAGACGTCCACATACATACACCATACAAGATTTGAAATTTGTTTAGTGTAGTGTACACCACAACTAAAATGTGATTTGTGGTCTCTAGTGGAGCACACCACATATGCACCCTATGTGGACTTGTTGTCTAGTGAAATTAGTGATTAAAGTGTAATTTGTGTTTAAATCCATGTAAGTACAGGTTGATTAGAAGATATTAAACGTAAAAAAAATCTGTTAAAAAGTAAAATCTTTGATTAATCATCTATCATATTTTAACAATAAAAATTTTGTAAGTACTAAAAGTAATAAAATAAAGTTACAATAAAAAACTATAAACGTAAAAAAATACGCCTAAACTCTTAAAAATCTAGAGCCATTTTTGACGTATTTCTTTTGCATTTTTTCCAAAGCTCGACGCCTTCCTTTAGGAAAATTCGAAACGTCAATCATCATTATTTTAAATTCCTCGACCGCTTTCGCTTCTTCTATCAAATGAGCTTTTCGTTCTTCACCCGTAGCTTTTCAGTTTGTGTTCGGTTGAAAGCTTCCATTTGAGCCGTTAAACCGTCGAGCTTGGAACTGGTCCTGCTACCCGATGCTACTTTTTTTCTCGACCGCTTGCTTTCGAGCTTTGTCCCGACCTATTCTAGTAGCACAAAAATATATATTAGAAAAAAAATTGTATTTAATATGTAAAAATTAAAAAAAATAACAACCTATGGGACGTTGTTCCTCCTCGATCGTGGGCTCGTCAAACTCATCCTCCTCGTTTATATCGATGTGAATATGACCAGTTGAGCCTCCCACGCTATAACTTCCTTCCTCGGAAGTCTTAGTACGTTTGGCGCATAGAGCCTCGTTTAGGACCGACACCCACTTTCTATTGGTTTTCAAAATCTGCCACGCCGGCACAAAGGGGAAAGGTTTCCTATGCTTTGATCTATACTTACGCATTGCCTCATTGAAAATATTTTCTTCATTCCACCCATTAGGTGGGTTCGATTTTATTTGGTTATAATAACCAATAAATTCATTGCAAACTCCGTTTATCTTTCGAAACTTCGAGCTTACAGAATCTATCGCTCCGATACATCGGTCGTTGCATGAACATGTGGAGTAAATCAACCACCTCCTACTAAAAACCTTTGCCGGATTGGTTGGTACTTACATTTTATACAAATATATTATATTAGTAATAACAATATATATTAGTAAAAAAAATGTAACAAATAAAAATTATTTACCAACAATGGGACATTTTGACGTATCACGCCACACCTTCATTAACGCCTCTCATCGACTTCGGACCACTGCTTCGCTTTTCCTTCCGTTTTCTTATCTTTACCTTTTCTTTTGGGTGGCGTAACTTGCGTTTCTGCATTGGTCTCTTCGTCATTAGTATCCTCGTGGAGCGGGTGAGACAAGCCTAGCAGTGATGATGAGGGAGGTGGTTGTGTTTGTGTTTGTTGTAAATGAGTGGGAAACGGTTGTGGATAAATTGTTTCATTTGTGAAAATTGTTGCATTTGCATATATTGCATTGGCGTAAATTAGGAGAAAGTGTTCGGACTTTGTTGGTAACTAGACAAAGTTCTAAACGGTGGTACTTGTTACGAGAGAGTCAAATTTAGTATCAGAGTGCAACAACCCGCCGTTATACTCGGGTTAAATGGGTTTAATGGGTCCATGAGTTTTTTTAGAGTAGAGAATTGTTTTTATAAAAAAATAGAAAGATTTGGGTTGAGGTATAAAGGGATTTTGTAAAAAAAAAAATATGATGAAATTAATGGGTTGGTTTTTATAATTTGAAAAAAGTTTTTTTTATTTTTATAATCTAGCCGTATGAATGACCAACGGTCACATTTGACAAAAAAAACGGCCTGTCTCCAACGTGCCATTCCAGTCATTTGAGACGAGCCAGGCTCGTGGGGCGGTGTGGGTTGTCCCAGATGACCCAAGACGACAGATTATGAATTCCCATATGAATTTCTTGACTTGGGCTGTTGTGATCTCTGTCAATAGCTTTACCTCGACCCATTTGGTGAAATAGTCGATCGCCACTATGAGGTACCTTCTTTTTCCCGTTGTCATTGGGAAAGGTCCTACGATGTCTGTCACACCCTCAAATTCCACGTGCAGGGTTTTACCGCGAGGCGCGTGACAAACCAGGATCCAAGACAACGGTCACAACAAACGACAACTATATGATACTTAAAACAACATAAACTGCCCATTAAGTTTTCAAAATCTACCCGTCGCCGCGGAAGCGTAAAACTTTATTACAAACCAGAAGTAAAACATAAAAGTCTGAAAGTACTAAATGACATGCAAGTGAATCCTAGACGCCGTGAGACTCCGTGCGCCTAGACTCGATGCTGCTACCTCAACGACCTGAGAAACATGCCAAAAAGATGTCAACATAAAATGCTGGTGAGTTCACAGGTTTTATAATAAGCGTTTCGTAAATCCTTTGAAAACCGTTACCGTTACTACTATGTTGTGTGAACGCTAGCTAGGCGTTAAGTTAATTACTACTACGGTTGAAACCATTGCTGACTGTGTTTGTTACTGTTTTATACCCCTCGGACTACCGTCATCCCCGGTAGGCCCTGTGTGTTTGAGACAATATGCACCCGCCCGGCCTCCAGCCGTCGAGTGGGGTTTGTTAGGCCCAATAGCGCTATCCACATTTCCCCGCTACATACCCGTATTAGTGGTTTCCTTGGGATTTAGATGATCCGTATAGTAATATAAATATAGCCATAGTATAACTTGAAAACATGTGTTAAAAGTGTGTAAGCATGTTTCTCCCCGAAAACAAAACTAATAAAAGTGGGGCCGTGAACTCACCTTAGGTTGCGTCTGATGTGTTAAAAAGATCCGACACGCGTGTGATAGCCCCAAATAGTGGCGACCTATCAATGAGTTTACATAAGTGTGTTGACTACTAACCCGAAGGCTAATCAGTCCCTAATTGTCCAGACCGTGACTGTGTATGTTGAAAACATGTTTGAACGTTAAACTGACGAAACCAGACAAGGCCCGACATCCCATTGGTGACCCGACATTCCACGTGTTATCCAAATACAAGATATCATGCAACATATGCAATTAAACACTTAGTATGCGCAAAAATTCACCATGTCTAGCATAACGCCCAATTAACGCATAAACAAGTCCGGACACGTGTTACCAAGTTATTAGACATGTCACTGGGTTCCTAACATGTTCCTAGGTGTCAAACCATGTTCCAGGATGTTAAAATACACTTATAACAGCAGTACACACGATTAGGAATCAAACATGCAATTAGGAAAGTCAACCGGTGATTAGAATGGTCAAACTAGTGATTTGGATTGTAATCACGTGTGTTACATGTGATTAGGCTATCATACATGCATTTAGGAAGGTCAACTAGTGATTAGGATGGTCAACTAGTGACTAGGATCATAATCACATGTGTTACATGTGATTAGGCTATCATACATGCATTTAGGAAGGTCAACTAGTGATTAGGATCGTAATCACATGATGTACATGTGATTAGGCTATCATACATGCATTTAGGAAGGTCAACTAGTGATTAGGATGGTCAACTAGTGATTAGGATCGTAATCACATGATGTACATGCGATTGGGCTCCCAATCGCCCCTAAGTTCATGCGATTGGGACCAATCACCTGCACTTCAGGCGATTAGGATGCCCTAATCGCCCCCTGTAGCTGTTTCCGCCTTTTTACGCGTTTAACCCTCCAAATCAGGTCCGAAACGTGTGGAAACACCCAATATCAAACCCAAAACATTTGTCAAGCTATTTCAAGCAAAAACCCCTAATTTATTATCATCCTAACCGTCCCGAATGCAAGCGTTTTCCCGAAATAACATAATTAGCATGTAAACATCACATCAACATGCAAAACTTACCTTAAATAGCAAATATCCAGATTTCATCACCTAACAACGTTGTCCGACATTATCCTACTGTTCTAGCATCATCCTAGAGTAAACCCTAATCTCATACAATCAACAAAACATATCATATCATCATCAATCCTTCATAATCATTCAAATGGGTCAAAATGCCTATCATCAACAATACACATCTATGACCCTCCAAACTCCTAGGTTAACATCATAATAACTCATTTAGGTCAGAAACATATCAATAACACAAGAACAATCATGTTTTAACAATAAAAATTCTATATTTCAAGAATACATCACATATAACAAGCATAGAGGTTTGGGTCTGTTTAGAAACTGATTTTAATGAGTTTTCAAAGACACAAATGTTTAGAAACCAGGTCTGGACCTTTAGGGAGCAAAACAATAACATTACAAAGTTTAGGGATGAAGAACACACCTTGAATTTGCTAGATTATGAGGTGTAAGGCTTAGAAAGGTGATTTCTTGAGCAAAAACGTGTTCCAGAGGTTGGATAAGGTGTGGGATGGCTTTGGGGTGTGTTAGGGTTTCACAAATGATGTTTTACAACATAAGGGTGGTATTTATAGGCGTTTCTAGTCGTTCAACACATGTCAGGCGATTATGCAGCAGTACAGGCGATTGGGGATCCTAATCGCATGTACCTACTAGCGATTAGGCCCCAATCGCCCTTAAAAATCCCCCAATCGCATGTGTTACTGGTGATTAGGCCAATCACCCCCTATTTACATGTGATTACACGTAATCACTATTTTAACACATATAAACACGTATTCACACACCGAGAAGTCATATAATGATTGTAAGCACATAATGCTTGATAACTAACACGTTCCCATCCATTCACCAATTCCCGGGACTCGAGATTTGCGTGTGTGCGTTAAACCCGGCGATTCTATAAATCACTAATCCGTGTTCACATGGTTATGGACCGACTCCCAATGATCCCGTGGATCACTGTAATGACTCCCGATGATTCCCAGAACCATCATAACGACTCAACTGACCTAGTTAAGTATGTTTGAAAATGTTTTTTGCTAAGGTAGACTTATGTGTTTTATAAAATGTTAACCTAGACATGCCGGGTGTCACATCATCCCCCGTTGAAAGAATTTTCGTCCCGAAAATTTCCCGAAGCCAATGAGAATGAAACGAAAAGGAAGAAAAATTTTTCTCGGTCGTCACAATGTCGATTGCCCAATATTTGAATGGCCAAGCAGATGTGACTGGCACTAATTCATTTTTGGGTTGCATGGTATTGGGTGCATGTCTATGGCAAGAAATACATTTGCGGATTTCTCTCAGGGCATCAAGATGCATCCCTGGCCAATAGTATCCTGCATTCATTAGTTTGGCCAGTACCATGCACAGACCTCATGTAGGCCACAGATGCCTTCGTGTATTTCTCTGATGAGATAGTTGGCGTCTTCTGCGTCTACACATTTGAGTAGTGGGCCAAGATGAGATCTTCGATATAACACTCCGTTGTTCAGCTCGTACTGAAGGGCTTTGTGTTGAATTTTGACCGCGTCTGCTCGCTTCGCGGGGAGTGCCCCTGTGCTGAGGTAGGCTCAGATAGGTGTCATGCATGATTCATTGCTAACTTGTAACACGTTGACCTCTCTTGCTGGTACCGAGGGTGTGTCCATTACCTCGATGCGGACTTCCTTCCCACGATGACCAAAACTTGTGGCAGCTATCTTGCTCAGGGCATCCACAAGTTTATTTTTATTATGGCTGATATGGATGACCGTGCATGATGAGAAGTTTCTATTTAAACGTTTGGCTTGTTCCAGATAAAGTATCATATAGGCTTCTTTCGCTTCATAGGTGCCATTAATTTGGCCCGCGATCAGCATGGACTCTACGTGCGCAAGGACATGCTTGGCACCTAGCTTTTGTGCAATCCGCAATCTCGCCAGTAGTGCTTCATATTCAACTTCGTTGTTAGTGCTTCTAAACTCTAACCGGATTGCGTATGTGAATTCATTGCCCTCTGGGCTGATAAGTCGCAGCCCTGTGCCTGCACCGTCCTCGTTTGAAGCTCCGTCTGTGTATAGTTGCCAAATTGCCTTCTCATCATCCGCAGGTTGACACTCTTGTTCTGCTTTGCTTTCCTCAATCTTCTCCTCCGGTACCTCTGCGATGAAGTAAGCTAATATTTTAACTTTGACGGCTGGGCGCGTTTTGTAAGTGATTTTGTGTGCGCCCAGCTCTATGGTCCATTTGGCTAATCTTCTAGATAATTCTGGCTTACAGCACGTTGTTCAGCTTGTAATCGCTTAACACGTTGATTGGATGGCGTTGGATGTATCGGCGCAATCTTCGGGAGGCATGTACCAGAGCTAAGACTAGCTTTTCCATGGTCGGGTACATGACCTCAAGCACCCTGCTAATGTAATAGATAGGTGTTTGGACCAGCTTGCGGCCTACCATCAGCACCGCGCCTATTCCCTTCTCTGTTGCAGACATGTAAAGCGTTAGTGGTTCTTTGGGGTGCGGCGCAATGAGCGTTGGAAGATTCATCAGACACTTTTTCATTTCTTGGAAAGCTTTTTCAGCTTCTGGTGTCCACTTAAACTAGTTTTTCTTCATACAATTCTTTAACGTTTCGATGAAAGGAATGGACTTGGAAGCATGATGTGACAGGAACCTATTGATGGCGACTAAGCGCCCATTCAAAGTTTGTACATCTTTGATGGATGACGGGGAAGGCATGCGCTCAATGGCTTGTACCTTTTCTGGGTTGGCTTGGAATCCATCTTTGGTGATTATGACTCCTAAGAATTTCCCTTCTTCCATGCTAAAGGTACACTTGCTTAGAATGAGCTTCATGTTGATCTCTCGGAGCTGTTGGAATGTCTCCTCTATGTCTTTGAGCATGTGATCTTCTTCTTTGCTCTTTATCACCAGGTCATCTACGTAGACTTCCAAGTTTTTCCCTACATGTTTAGTGAACGATCGGTCCATCAAGCCCTGATACGTTGCCCCCACATTCTTTAATCTGAACGGCATTTTGGTGTAGCAATACACTCCGTGATCGGTTCTGAATGCGGTTTTGTCTTCATCTTTTTCAGCCATCTGGATTTGATGGTAACCCTTGTATGCATCCAGGAAACACTTGAACTTGAACGGAGCTAAGGAGTCGACTTTTAGATCAATCTCGGGTAGTGGGTATCATCTGTTGGGCAAGCTTTGTTTAGGTCTTTGTAGTCGATTCACATGCGCCAGCCGGCTGTGCTTTTGGTGACCATGACCGGATTTACTACCCATGTTTGGTACCTGGTTTCCCGCAAGATCCCTGCTCGTAGCAACTCGTTCACTTGTTCATTCATAGCTTTCGTTTTTTTCTACGCCCATACTTCTGCGCTTTTACACCATTGGCTCTATAGACTTGTAAGTGTTGAGCTTATGCTTGGCCAGGTTTCGCAGTACCCATGTCATATCGGACGGTTGCCACGCAAAAATATCTGCGTTCTAGATGAGGAGTTACTTGAGGTGATCCCGGATGTTTTCTGAGATTACGGGGCCGAGGGTGATCGGTTGCTCACGGAACTTTGGGGTTAAAACCCACTTCTCCAGCTCTGTTCTAGGTGACTGTTTAATAGCCTTTCCCTGGCCGCGCTGCTCCGCGACCGCGCTGTATGCACGTGCTGGTACATATCTCTTCAGGCTTTGAGTAACCATGGAAGCGTAGAAGTAGTTACAAGAACTTTTCGGCTAACAACAATCAAAATGAGTACTTTTATACAAATGTTACGTGATGTGAACTATTAGATGACATAAACGATCTGATTTGAACATTTTTTGCCGGTTTCCTACTAGTATGTATATTATTTATTAATTTTGTTTTCTTGCAGTTCAAAAACTAAAAGTTGTAAAGATAATAACTATAAACATATTTTATGACTAAGAAACATATTTTGATAATAATGAGATTTTTCATCTATGATAATTTTTTTTATTATTTGGAAGATGTTATTTGCATGTATAGGAAATAACATTTTCGAGTAAAAGCCATATCACCGATGAAAATGCGATTGATAATTGTTGGTATCTCCCTCTCAATGATTCCTTGGTAAAACCTCCATCGATCGATGACCCGTCTGTGTTGATAACAACATATATGTTGGTGGTAAATGCCGTTGATAATATACTAGCGAAACACTATGTCAGTGACCCGTCAGTATACGGGGTAACTTTGTAGAAATATAATCAAGTTTGTAAACTGTTCTAATTAAGTAACTTAAACTTTTTTTGTCTCTCCAAAATCACTCAAGGTTCATTTATTGTTCAATACTACGTAATTATCAAGTTTTCAGGTTAAAGTAATGATGTGTCAGGTTTTAATATTTTTTAATAAATTTTTCAAATGTGTAAAATTATTATTATCTTTTTTTTTTTTTTTGAAATCATCATTTTATAAAACCTACCTAATATAAATAATATCCACATAAGCATTAAAATGAAAAAAAAAAAAAAAAAAGAAAAAAAGAAGGTAACCTGACCTGGTAATTTCATAATATTGAAACAATAAATGAAACTTGAGTGACTTTAGTGAGAAAAAAAGTGTAAATGACTTAATTGAAACACTAAGCAAACTTGGTTACATTTATGTGACATTTCTCCGTCAGTATACTTTCGGTAAATCAAAGGTGGATTACAGAAGGTTACCAATTTCATCGAGTGATTTCTGCCACAAGCATCAGTTGTTAAAAGCCATATGTTTCACAGTGTTAAATCTGTCAAAATCCGCCACAAAATCAATATGTTTATTCTTTTTTGTTATCTTATGACAATTGGATGAATCTTAAAAAACAAGCTTAAAACCTCAAACCATCTGTCTTTTTTTTGTCTAATGGAAGAGCTTTAAAAATTTATGATGATGATAATGATCAAATTTTTCCAAAAGCCTTAAAATGTGGGGAGTGAAAACCATAAATTACCATAAGAAAAAAACAAACGATATAGTCTCGTAAAAAAAATTATTGGACTGGTTTTCAGATATTATAACCGATTGATTGTTTTCAGTTGTCTACAAGGCATCTTTATCTTTATTCCATATTTCATCTTCAAGTCATTGACGTGTCACGTTCTCATCCGTCTTCGCATTTCCTTTCAACTTTATAATAAGACGATATAATTTAAGCAAAATATCAACATCTCTGTATTTAATTAATAACCATTTCTCCTTATGATACATACTTAAGTATAAATTGTCATGCGTTCTCATGTTTCTATATATATTTGAACTTTGAAATTTCACTAGTCAAGTAGGAACAAACAAAGTGTTGAATCATATTTTTAATTATTACTCTATCCAAATGTAACTTGTTTTGTTTATTGAAAAATAAAATTCATCAAAAAAATTCAAACATTTTATTTAAATACATAAAATTATTATTATATTTCTTCTAAATGTAAGATGTTTACACATGATAACAATATTCTACGTAACTTTATCAAAGATTCATAAATAGTAGTACTACCTAAACTTTTAAATTAAATCTTAAACCAAAAACATTTGATGCACATTTACTAAAATAATCCATTATAGGATACATACATATCACATTGGGTCGTTAATTATTAATTTGTATCCTGTAAACATATAAAAATTGTATTTTGTTAATAGTTTAAGTTTTTACAAAATAAAATATTCTGTTGTCGTTTTTTTTGTCGTCAGTATGAAACATATAGAGAGAGTTGAGTGGTTTTTTTTTCTTTAGAATGTTTCAGTGGTTAATATTGAGTCCACGGTTAAAAGTCTAAAGAGATATCAGTGTTAATGTTTCATTAAAAAGTTCACTATCTTGAATTTAGTGGTAGTAATGTCAAGAAAAAAAACATCTTAAAAATAATTATGGACTTTTTTTTTTTTTTGTTTAATCTTCTGAAAGTATCAATCTTCAGCTCTCACGAACCTAATTGAGTTCATCATTTGAATTCACTCAACGCAATTAACACACTTTTTGAAACGCTTTACCTAGTTGTGTACATTAGATTTGTGGGTGAGGTCTTTAGTGCATTTTTGTGTCACGCGACTATATTGGTACTCATGACTTAGTGGTCATGTACATTAACGTTCTGGTCTCTCTGTATACAAATTTACTCTTAAAATGACATACATGTGTACTTTTGTTCTTCATGATTCTCAATAAACTATACCTTTCAAGAAGAAAAAAAAAACATCTTAGAAACAAGTATGGATTTATTTTTGTTTGAATCTTCTGAAAGTTTCAATCTTCTACTCTCAGGAACTTAATTGAGCTTATCTTTTAGGGATAACCTAAGTTATGAATTCAGAATTCACTCAACGCATTTAACACACTTAGTAAAACACTTTACCTAGTTGTGTATGTTAGTTTAATTAAATAGATTTAGTTGATGAGAAAGATAAGTATTTAAGTTTTAGTATTGGTTTAGAAAAGCTTGTTTAGGTTTAGTATAAATAAATTGGTAGGGTTAATGTTTTATGTGTGGTTTTTGATTTCTTAGTGAAAAAGACTTTGTGTCTAATACTGTTCTTCGTTTTTTTTATCGTGATCGATCCTATTGGTTCCAACAATTGGTATCAGAGCCAAGTCCAAGATCAAGAGACGTAGATCAAGACGTGTTAGAGGATAAACAGTCGAAGCCACCAAACTTTCTGTGTGAAATCGTGTTTTTTTGGTCAAAGGATTCTGTTTGCGGTAGCAGAAGTCATCGAAAAGAGAGGAGGTAATATATCATATTTGGAGCAATCACTGAGTAGTCGAAAATTTTAAAAGAAAAAGAAAATTATTTGTGTGGAGATTTTGTTGTACGTGAGGGATAATTAGAAATAGAGAGATAAAGCATATTTTGTTTTGTTCGTAAAATTTAAAGCAAATAATAAGAAAAGCGAAGAACAGTATTAGACACAAAGTCTTTTTCACTAAGAAATCAAAAACCACACATAAAACATTAACCCTACCAATTTATCTATCTATACATCTAATATTTTAAAGCATTCTTGTACACTTGTCAATCTCTCACACCCCTAGCAATCCTCTCTCATCCTCTCATCAAGCCACATGGCATGATGTGAGATTTTATAAACTTTTCCTTTTTTTTAAATCAAAAATCAGAAAAATATATAAGCAAATAAAACACAAGGTTCATAACATAACCCCCAAATCTCCATCTTGCTCCCATCGAAACCTCTAACCCTAGCAGGCGATTTGAATGCGATTCAACTGTCACACCCTCAAAATCCACTTGCGGAGTTTTACCGCGAGGCGCATGACAAACCAGGATCCAAACCAACGATCACAATAAACAAGTCTAAATGAATATAAATGCAATTTCAAAACATAGTTTAAAATCCCGTTTACAGCGGAAGCTTATTCAAAAACAGTATCTCAACAATGAAATAATAGTTCAACGTTCAAAAGACCATGCCACCCTAGTTAGACGCCGTGCAGACGCGTGCGCCCTAGTCCAGTCGTGCTACGTTAGCGACCTGAGAAAACATGTAAAAGTTTACGTCAGCACAAAAATGCTGGTGAGTTTACAGGTTTTGTATCCAAGTACCAAGTTCACCCGTCCATACTATAACAAATCGAAAACCAGTATACGCTAGCTAGGCGTACGTTTTGTTACTACCACGATTGGAAAACCATTACTAACTCGAATACCAGATGTTGTGCCCGAAAAGTACCAATTGATCCTGTTGTTCCTGTTTGAGACAATATGCACTCGCCCGGCCCTCCAAGCCGACGAGCGGGGTTGGTCACTCCCAATAGCGCTATTCACATTTCCCCGTTGTGCAAACCCGCACATTCATGGTTCCCCCCGGGACTTCCAAAGATCGTGTAGTACACAATAGAAACCCATAGTATGACAGTAGTTACCAAATAATCGTTTTAACACATGTTTTCTCCCCTGAAATATGAAACCAGTTTAAAAGAGGGGCCGTAAACTCACCTTAAGTTGCGTTACTCCTTAACCCGAGTAAACTCAGCTGCTATGCTAGTCCCGTAAAGCGGCGACCTAACATATGACAGTTACAAGTACTTAGACTAATAACCCGTAGGTTAATTAGTCCCTAGATGTCCAGACCATAACCAAGTTCGTTTAAAAACACCGTGACTGTTTAACTGACCCGAAGTACAAGACTCGACATCTCATTGGTGACCCGAGACTCCCCGTGTTATGTTTACGCTCCAAAACATACAATAACGCATTCACACTTCACATACGTTAACGCACAACAAGTTATAGCACATAGTTCACGTATCACCGAATTACATCCAAATATATGTTACCAAGTTATTAGACATGTTACGGGGTTCCTAGCATGTTACTACATGTTAAATCGGGTCTCGGAATGCTAATTTACACTTACAGCAGCAGTACACGCGATTAGGAAAAGTCAACTAGCATTTAGGTTGGTCAACTAGCAATTAGGAACCCTACTCGCCTCTATTATAGGCGATTAGGAGCTAATCACCTGAACTTACTAGCAATTGGGGCTAATCACATGAACTTACTAGCAATTAGGGCTAATCACATGAACTTACTAGCAATTAGGGCTAATCACCCCTACTGTCACACGAGTAGGCCTCTACTCGCCTGAGTTATAGGCGATTAGCACCCTACTCGCCTATAACATAGGCGATTAGGAATGCTACTCGCCTGTAACCTTGCTGTTCCGGTTTTTCGCGCGTTTAACGCTCCAAATCAGATCCAGAACGTGTGTAACCACCCAATATCATCCCAAACACTATCCTAAACATGTTTAACCCAAAATCCTTCGTTTAACCTCGTATAATCAGTCCTGCATGCAACCAAGTAATCCAAACACCATTCACATAGCATGCAACATCATACTAACACGCGTAATCATAACCCTAATATCCAATTACTGAGATTTCTATCATCATACTATCAATATCAATTCTGATCTAACATAATAACATATCAATCCATCATCATGAATCATAAAAATCCTAGCTTTCTAATCATACACACCCATAACGCATGTATATTAGTTATAATCCGATTAACAACCCTTATTAACGATTTTCAGAAAGCTTTTTCGTTTAAGAACAGGTCTGGACCATTAGGGATTGATTAAAAACGTTTATAAAGATTTATGGATGAAAACCAAACCTTAGGATTATGAAAGAATGATGATTCAAGCTTGAAACCTTGTGTTTTGATCAAAAATCGCCTTCCAGAGGTTGTTTATGTGTTAGGGCGGGTTATGGGACGACTAGGGTTTGTATAATGAAGTTTAGGAGGTTAAGTATGGTATTTATAGTCGTTTTTAGTCGTCCAGCACGTAACTAGCGAGTATGCAGCCCTTACACGCGATTAGGGCTGCTAATCGCATGAAGGTTCACACAATTAGGCCTAATCGCCTAAACCTTCACACGAGTAGGCCCCTAATCGCCCTTAAGGTCTCCTACTCGCCTCCCCTATAGGTGATTAGGCTTCCTAATCGCCTATAGGGGTTGGTTTTGTGCGTTTTGCGCGTTAAACCCCGTTTTAACATATGTTAACACATATTCACGTACCGACAAGTCACATAATGATTGTAAACACATAATACAAGTAAATACACATTTTCACACTCGTTGACCAATTCCCGGGACTCGAGACTCGTACGTTCCGTATGCCCTGACGATCCTACAAATCGTCACCGTTTGTACACTTGGTTAAGGACTGACATCTAACGAACCTCTAGACCAACATCCAATGATCTTCTAGACTAACCAATAGTTCCCGAACCATAACCCGACTTAACTAACCCAGTTAAGTACAACATACGCGTGACTCGCTAAGGTAGACTTTCATCTAGACAACGTTGTTAACCAGAATTTGCCGAGTGTCACATCATCCCCACGTTAAAAGAATTTTCGTCCCGAAAATTGCACAAGTACCAAAAGAACAAAAGAAATAACGAAGGAAACAAACAAAAGATAGAAACCAAAAGAGGGATTTACCCGAGTTGTCACATCATCCCCACGTTAAAAGGAATCTCGCCCCGAGATTCATTCAGCTGCAGAAGAGACATGTCTCGACTCGAACGCTTCCTTAGGAAAAAGATGAGGATACTTAGACTTCATCTGATCCTCCCGTTCCCACGTATATTCCGGTCCCCGGTTCGAGTTCCACCGAACCTTAACGATACGAATCTTGCTGTGACGTAGGCTACGAATCTTGTAATCAAGGATCTCCACAGGTTCTTCCACAATCCGAAGACGATCATCAACCTTGATCTCTTCTAGTGGAACGATGAGAGACTCGTCAGCCAGACACTTCTTCAAGTTTGACACGTGAAAGACGTTATGTACGTTTCCGAGCTCCGTCGGTAAATCAAGACGATATGCCACCGGTCCAATCCGTTCCAGGATCGTAAATGGTCCGACATATCGTGGGTTGAGTTTGCCACGCTTCCCAAAGCGTATGACACCCTTCCACGGTGAGACTTTTAGAAGTACTTTGTCATTGACTTGGAATTCCAATGGTTTGCGACGCTGATCGGCATAACTCTTTTGCCGGTCCCGTGCCGCTGCCAACCGGTTACGAATCTGTACGATCTTTTCCGAAGTTTCGTACACTAGTTCAGGCCCAGTGAGTTGACTCTCACCCACCTCAGCCCAACAAAGAGGAGAACGGCATTTCCGTCCGTATAGTGCCTCGAACGGAGCCGCCTTGATGCTCGTGTGATAACTGTTATTGTACGAGAATTCTACTAACGGCAGATGAGCTTCCCAACCCTTGCCAAAATCGATCACACATGCCCGCAGCATGTCTTCTAAAGTTTGAATTGTACGCTCACTCTGACCGTCAGTCTGTGGATGGTAAGCCGTACTCATGTCTAGTTGGGTACCCAAAGCCTTGTGCAAAGACTTCCAGAAGTGAGAAGTAAAATGGGAGTCACGATCCGAGATAATAGAAACTGGTACCCCGTGCTTAGAAACAACTTCTTTCAAGTAAAGACGAGCCAAACGATCCATGGTGTCGGTCTCCTTGATAGCAAGAAAATGAGCTGATTTCGTCAACCGATCGACAATCACCCATATCTTGTCATTCCCGCTTGGTGATTTAAGAAGTTGTGTGACAAAATCCATAGTAATCCGTTCCCATTTCCATTCCGGAATTTCAGGTTGTTGCAAGAGACCCGACGGTTTCTGGTATTCCACCTTGACCTTAGCACAGGTCAAGCATTTGCTCACGTATGAGGCTATGTCCGACCTCATGTTTGGCCACCAGTAAAGCACCTTCAGATCTTGGTACATCTTATCCGAACCAGGATGAATAGAATACCGGGACTTATGAGCCTCATCAAGGACAAGCTCCCGTAGTCCCCCGAATAAAGGAACCCATATGCGTTCTGCGAAGTAGTGCAGGCCATCAGGCCTTCGCTCGAGGTGCTTGTCGGCACCGTGCATAGTTTCAGCTTTAAGGTTTTCCTCCTTCAAAGCTTCTAACTGGGCAGAACGGAGTTGATCAGGTAGGGATGAATGAATGGTGAGTTGCAATGCCCAAACGCGACGAGGTTTAGTAGATTCCTTCCTGCTCAAGGCGTCTGCTACAACATTCGCCTTGCCAGGATGGTACTTAATAGCACAATCATAGTCGTTCAGAAGTTCAATCCAACGACGCTGCCGTATGTTCAAATGTTGTTGGTCGAAAATATGTTGGAGACTCTTGTGATCGGTGTAGATGGTGCATTTGGTACCGTACAAGTAATGTCTCCAAATTTTCAACGCGAAAACCACTGCACCCAACTCCAAGTCATGGGTGGTGTAGTTCTTCTCGTGCACCTTGAGTTGACGAGAAGCATACGCAATTACCTTCTCGCGTTGCATCAACACGCAACCAAGACCATGAATAGAAGCATCACAGTAAACAACAAAATCATCAGGGCCCTCAGGTAAAGACAAAATAGGAGCAGAACACAGTTTAGACTTCAGTTCTTCAAACGCTGACTCTTGTGGTTCACCCCAGTCGAACTTCCTATCCTTCTGAGTGAGAGTGGTGAGGGGTTGAGCAATCTTCGAGAACCCCTGAATGAAACGACGATAGTAGCCCGCAAGGCCTAGGAATTGCCGCACCTCAGTTGGCGTCTTTGGTGCTCCCCAGTCCTTGATCGCTTCGATTTTAGCTGGATCGACATGAATCCCTAGTTCATTAACCACATGTCCTAGGAATTGAACTTCGCGTAACCAAAAGTCACACTTTGAGAACTTGGCGTAAAGTTGTTCCCGTCGCAAGAGTTCCAAAACTAACCGCAGATGTTCCTCGTGTTCGGTCTCGTTTTTGGAGTAGATCAGAATGTCATCAATAAACACAATGACGAACTTGTCCAGATATGGTTTACAGACGCGGTTCATCAAGTCCATGAAAACCGCCGGTGCGTTCGTGAGACCGAAAGGCATGACCAAGAATTCGAAATGGCCATAACGTGTTCGAAAGGCAGTCTTTGCAACGTCAGCCTCCCTGACGCGCAGCTGGTGATAACCGGACCTCAAGTCGATCTTGGAATAATAACTAGAACCCTGAAGCTGGTCGAATAGATCATCAATACGTGGAAGAGGGTAACGGTTCTTGACGGTCAATTTGTTCAGTTCTCTGTAGTCTACACACAATCGGAAACTTCCGTCCTTCTTCTTAACAAATAAAATCGGGGCTCCCCAAGGGGAAGAACTTGGTCGGATGAAACCCTTGTCCAAGAGTTCCTGTAACTGACTAGACAATTCCTGCATCTCGGGAGGTGCAAGACGGTAGGGGGCCCGAGCAATAGGAGCAGCCCCTGGTACAAGATCAATACCGAACTCAACTTGACGATGAGGAGGAAGACCAGATAAATCATCGGGAAAAACATCAGGAAACTCGCGTACCACCGGAATATCGTCGATCTTCTTCTCATCAACAGAGGAAACAGATAAAAGTGCCAAAACGGCTGGATAACCCTTTCGAAGACACTTAAGGGCTTTCATGCTAGAGATGATGTTTAGCGGAACACCACCCTTGATACCGTACACAGAAAGGAATTCTCCATCAGGGAGAGGAATCCGAATAACTTTATCGTAACAGACAATCTCCGCGCGATACAAAGATAACCAATCCATTCCTACCACAACGTCAAAACTACCCAAAGGTACCGGCATAAGGTCGATGGGGAACGATAAACCCGACAACTCTAATTGACACTCCCGAAGGACACTAGTAGCTTCAATCGTTTTCCCGTCAGCCAACTCAATAACATACTTGGTCTCTAATGGTACGGGTACTACTTCTAGCAGTCGACTAACATCCATGGATACAAAACTCTTGTCGGCACCAGAATCAAATAACACGCTAACAGAACAATTATTGAGAAGAAACGTACCGGTGACTGTGTCAGGGTCCTGCCTAGCCTCAGCGGCTCCAATGACGAAGGCACGTGCATTTCTGCCGCCGCCCCCGTTGTTCCCATTACTGTTGTTTCCACCCTGCTTCAATTTTGGGCAATCCTTCTTGTAATGCCCAGTGTCACCACAGTTGTAGCACCCTTGTCTTCCTGTAGTCCCTTGAGTAGTCGGAGCTGGGCTGTTAGTCGGAGCCTGAGTCGATGGAAGTGTAACCCGACAATCTTTAGCATAATGCCCAATTCGCTGGCAGCGGTGACAACGGTTACTGTCGCAGTTCCCTTGATGATGGCGTCCACACTTGTTGCATTTGGGCAGTTTTCCCGCATAACCACCCTGCTTGTTACCCGAAGAAGAAGAAGAACCCCCATTGTCGAACTTCTTATTCTGCTGTGCTGACCCAGCTCCCTTCCCGTCATTTTCCCACTTGCGCTTGTTGTTCTCTGGGGCCTTAACAGTCGAACCCTTCGCAGGCAAAATACCCTCATTTACCTTTAAGTTGGTCATCCTATGAGCCGATCGAACCACCTCTGCGTATGTAGGATGATTTCCTGCAGCCACTAACCCTGCAATTTCCGGTACTAACCCCGAGACATAGTGTTCAATCCTACGGTATTCTGGCACATGCAGATCGGGACACAGCACTGCCAACTCATTCCGCCTCACAGTATACTTCTCAATCTCCGACCCAGTCATCTTGAGGTTCCACACCTCATGCTCCAGCTTCTGTACCTCTTCCCTCGGACAATACTCACGCTTCAGCAACTGTACAAAATTCTCCCATGGCATAGCATATGCCTCCCCAATACCCATATTCTGGGTGATGCCATTCCACCAAGTCAATGCCACATCCTGGAATAATGCAGCAACATACTTAACCCGATCTTCTGGGAGACAGTTACACATCAGAAATACTGACTCTACTTTCTCCAACCACCTAAGCAAGCTCACCGCACCCTCAGTGCCAGAGAATTCCTGGGGCTTACAGTCCTGGAACATCTTGTAGGTGCACATGGGTGGGGGTGGGTCAACAGGACCACCTGAAATGAAACGTATGAGAAACCACGAAGAATGTAAACAAGGTTCACCAATGAGGCAAAGAAAATGGATAAATCATCTTACCACCACCGTTGTGCCCTAACTGAAAGGCAGCTTGGAGCAAGTTGTTCAGATCAGCCTGCGATAGGTTAATACCTCCACCACGTCCACCAGCACCACCGCGACCACCACCACGTCCACCATTGCGACCACCTCCACGTCCTCCTCGTACTCCAGACATGATTCTGGCAGAAAAGAACGAGAAAATTTAGTTTCGCAGTTAAAGATAACCACTAATGTTCACAAGATCAAAGCTAGATCCAATCCAGGACTATCCCCTCAAACCCAGAGCTCACTAGGGCTTCCATGCATTTCGTTTTATGATTTTGTGTGCACCCAAAATGATAAACCGCTCTACATGGTCCTCCCAGTGTTCTCCTAGTTCAAAGTTCAAATCACCGAACATAGACTCTTAGCTACACACCGTAATACTACGGTAGTTTATGACAAGTGTTTCTATTGAAGTACGAAAGGGAGATGTCCGAGCCTTGGACAAATCTCAAGAGCACACGAGTTACTCCAATAGACTACACTGCCTAGAAAACAAGTAACCCAACCTAAGATAGAACGGATGATGTAATGTAGAAAGACCAATGATTTAGAGACACCCCGACAAGACCATACGTAAACCACTATAACATTTAGTACCATGTGATCGTCTAGTGTGTGCGACTCGGCTATAGACTAGACTCTACATGCAGTCCTAGTTCACTATAACCATTGGCTCTGATACCAATCTGTCACACCCTCAAAATCCACTTGCGGAGTTTTACCGCGAGGCGCATGACAAACCAGGATCCAAACCAACGATCACAATAAACAAGTCTAAATGAATATAAATGCAATTTCAAAACATAGTTTAAAATCCCGTTTACAGCGGAAGCTTATTCAAAAACAGTATCTCAACAATGAAATAATAGTTCAACGTTCAAAAGACCATGCAACCCTAGTTAGACGCCGTGCAGACGCGTGCGCCCTAGTCCAGTCGTGCTACCTTAGCGACCTGAGAAAACATGTAAAAGTTTACGTCAGCACAAAAATGCTGGTGAGTTTACAGGTTTTGTATCCAAGTACCAAGTTCACCTGTCCATACTATAACAAATCGAAAACCAGTATACGCTAGCTAGGCGTACGTTTTGTTACTACCACGATTGGAAAACCATTACTAACTCGAATACCAGATGTTGTGCCCGAAAAGTACCAATTGATCCTGTTGTTCCTGTTTGAGACAATATGCACTCGCCCGGCCCTCCAAGCCGACGAGCGGGGTTGGTCACTCCCAATAGCGCTATTCACATTTCCCCGTTGTGCAAACCCGCACATTCATGGTTCCCCCCGGGACTTCCAAAGATCGTGTAGTACACAATAGAAACCCATAGTATGACAGTAGTTACCAAATAATCGTTTTAACACATGTTTTCTCCCCCGAAATATGAAACCAGTTTAAAAGAGGGGCCGTAAACTCACCTTAAGTTGCGTTACTCCTTAACCCGAGTAAACTCAGCTGCTATGCTAGTCCCGTAAAGCGGCGACCTAACATATGACAGTTACAAGTACTTAGACTAATAACCCGTAGGTTAATTAGTCCCTAGATGTCCAGACCATAACCAAGTTCATTTAAAAACACCGTGACTGTTTAACTGACCCGAAGTACAAGACTCGACATCCCATTGGTGACCCGAGACTCCCCGTGTTATGTTTACGCTCCAAAACATATAATAACGCATTCACACTTAACATACGTTAACACACAACAAGTTATAGCACATAGTTCACGTATCACCGAATTACATCCAAATATATGTTACCAAGTTATTAGACATGTTATGGGGTTCCTAGCATGTTACTACATGTTAAATCGGGTCTCGGAATGCTAATTTACACTTACAGCAGCAGTACACGCGATTAGGAAAAGTCAACTAGCATTTAGGTTGGTCAACTAGCAATTAGGAACCCTACTCGCCTCTATTATAGGCGATTAGGAGCTAATCACCTGAACTTACTAGCAATTGGGGCTAATCACATGAACTTACTAGCAATTAGGGCTAATCACCCCTACTGTCACACGAGTAGGCCTCTACTCGCCTGAGTTATAGGCGATTAGCACCCTACTCGCCTATAACATAGGCGATTAGGAATGCTACTCGCCTGTAACCTTGCTGTTCCGGTTTTTCGCGCGTTTAACGCTCCAAATCAGATCCAGAACGTGTGTAACCACCCAATATCATCCCAAACACTATCCTAAACATGTTTAACCCAAAATCCTTCGTTTAACCTCGTATAATCAGTCCTGCATGCAACCAAGTAATCCAAACACCATTCACACAGCATGCAACATCATACTAACACGCGTAATCATAACCCTAATATCCAATTACTGAGATTTCTATCATCATACTATCAATATCAATTCTGATCTAACATAATAACATATCAATCCATCATCATGAATCATAAAAATCCTAGCTTTCTAATCATACACACCCATAACGCATGTATATTAGTTATAATCCGATTAACAACCCTTATTAACGATTTTCAGAAAGCTTTTTCGTTTAAGAACAGGTCTGGACCATTAGGGATTGATTAAAAACGTTTATAAAGATTTATGGATGAAAACCAAACCTTAGGATTATGAAAGAATGATGATTCAAGCTTGAAACCTTGTGTTTTGATCAAAAATCGCCTTCCAGAGGTTGTTTATGTGTTGGGGCGGGTTATGGGACGACTAGGGTTTGTATAATGAAGTTTAGGAGGTTAAGTATGGTATTTATAGTCGTTTTTAGTCGTCCAGCACGTAACTAGCGAGTATGCAGCCCTTACACGCGATTAGGGCTGCTAATCGCATGAAGGTTCACACAATTAGGCCTAATCGCCTAAACCTTCACACGAGTAGGCCCCTAATCGCCCTTAAGGTCTCCTACTCGCCTCCCCTATAGGTGATTAGGCTTCCTAATTGCCTATAGGGGTTGGTTTTGTGCGTTTTGCGCGTTAAACCCCGTTTTAACATATGTTAACACATATTCACGTACCGACAAGTCACATAATGATTGTAAACACATAATACAAGTAAATACACATTTTCACACTCGTTCACCAATTCCCGGGACTCGAGACTCGTACGTTCCGTATGCCCTGACGATCCTACAAATCGTCACCGTTTGTACACTTGGTTAAGGACTGACATCTAACGAACCTCTAGACCAACATCCAATGATCTTCTAGACTAACCAATAGTTCCCGAACCATAACCCGACTTAACTAACCCAGTTAAGTACAACATACGCGTGACTCGCTAAGGTAGACTTTCATCTAGACAACGTTGTTAACCAGAATTTGCCGAGTGTCACATCAACCAAATCAAGCATTGTTTTAATCTCTTCTTCAAGGTTTAATCTATCCCATTATATATTAATCGATCGTTCTTCATTTGTATGTTTTTTTTGTTTTTTCCGTTTTTTTCTTCATTTGCTTGTCGATTGATGTCTATTCTATCTCTTTTGACTTATTTCGATTATTTGTCTTTTAATGCTTGTGTTTGTGTGTATTATTGTTCAGTTTTACTAATTCTTTTGATTTTTGATTGATGTTTTAGGGTTTGTGTTTTAGGGTTCGATTTATTTAGATTCATGTTTTTGGGTTTGATTGTTGATGTATTGTGTGTTGGAGATTATTTGATGTTTTATGGTTTGATTGTTCAAGTGTTTATGTTTTAGGGTTCAAAATTTCAATCTGTTTTTGACTGATTTTGAAAGTTGGAAATTTCGTTTATATTGTGCAATCGTTGTTAAACTGGTATTGGTTGTCTTTGAATCTGTTTTTGAATCTGTGTTGGAAGTTGGGATTGTTTTTTATTTAGGGTTAATCTGTTTTTGAATATGTTTTTAATTGATTTGAATCCTTTATGTTTTTTAATCTGTTTTTATGTTGGTTAATCTTAACTGGTTATATTTGTTCATGATATTATGTTGGCTCGATGATATTTGTCTTCCGGTGAGGTTGAATGTTCATATGTTCTTCGAGGTGTTCTTGAGGATCATAATATTAGATGAAAGGTAAAAGAATGTTGGATATTTTTTAGTGATTAATCCTCTTAGGAAAGCTATTCGGGTCCGGGTCCTGTTTGTTGATTCGGGTCTCATTTATTAGCATTTTATTTGTTTCCTAAGTTGATGGCTTAAAGTTTGGAAGGATAATTATAAGAATTAATTGTTATAAATGGTGGTTTGAAAAGTTTTGGCTGTTAAAAGGAAGGGTCGAGTTTTTTGGTAAGAGATTGATTGATTGTATTATAGGAAAGTTAATAGCACAATTAGTTGTACATTTTCCATATAGTCATAGTCAAATGTATTAACTGCATAGTCAAATGTATTAACTATAATTGCTATAATTATGAATCTTGGTTTGGAAAGTTGTTGAATGGAATTGATGGTGGAATTGGTTTGTAAAGTTATTGCACTAATTTTAATACATTTTTAAAATTCTGATTTGTTTTTTAATACTTTTTTATGGCGGTTGCAGGTGTATAACGATTGTGTTGCTGATGAGCCGGTCGTCACGGTTCATACAAAGCCTAAATAACCTAAATAGATAGGGTAAGTAGGGTATCAATCCAAGGAGCGTGTGGTTAGTGAGTATTTCCTAGTTAACTTTGAATTTGTTGTTTTATTAAGATGCTAATTTATGAATTTGGTATTTAGAAATTGGTTGAAGAGTTTGTTGATTAATATGAAACTTAAAATGACTTTGTAAGAAATAATTAACAATACTTGTAAACAATAAGATAAAGACGATTACACTAAGGATTGGGCAATTGAACACTAGGGCTTTCAACAATTGGGCATAATTGGATAAACAAAGATAATGCAATTGGTACTAACGGGTTGATTGTTCAATAAACTTAGGTATCAAGTTTCACCAACATTCACAATGGACTAAACTATACTTTATCATTTAGAACATACAATCCTATGGTAGTGTTGATGCAAGGAACCATGTTCATAACATTTAGAAATTGGCACAAGATCAATTAACTAAAAATGAGTTCAACATAAGGTTAATCACTAATCAACACAAGTAATTCAAGTACATAAAAACATTAATCAAAAGTTTAAACAATACCCAAATGTTTAAGCCCTAGGTATCAAGAACTTACATCCCTAGTGTAATACAAGTGTTTTTAGCCAAGCATGGCTATGGTGTTCATCATCTTCAAAAGAGGTTCTTCAATCTTCAAAGAATTGTTACTAAGCTTGGAGAATGTTGTGTGATGATTTGTCTTCAATGGTGATGATTAATATAATGAAGAAGGAGATCAAAACAGCTAAAAACTCAGTCTTCCCTCATAAATCCGTCATTAAAATGTTTTTGATGATCATTGACTTGAAAAAGGAAGTTTTTTGACCATTTTGACTTTTGGCGTAGGATACGCCACTTTTGGCGTATCCTACGCTAAGTCAGATTTGCCTGAGCTGATGTCTGCTGCCCTACGCAAGCTGCTGTGTTCTTGCCTACGCCACTGGCGTAGGATACGCCAGTTTTGGCGTATCCTACGCCAAAACCTCCTTCAACCTCAGATTTTAATTTTCCAGCTCATTTATGCTTCCGTATCTCGCCCGAGCAGCTCCAAAACGTCATATTTGCCTCCTTTAATCATCAAATCCTGAAATAACATAATAACATCAAAGCAACACCATTTGACAACTTATCACTCTTTAAAATTCATTTAAGGACGCTTTTATACACATCTTTTAGCTAACCCATCACATCCCCACACTTATCTTTTGCTTGCCCTCAAGCAAATCAGTAAACCATGCTTAATCAACAATTTAACCAATTCCAACCATTTTATCGATTCTCAAAAATGGCCCCTAGTCATACCCTAATTCACAAGACTTACGCCTGTCAGTAGATTTACATTCCAAGGTTTTTTTATATGTTTATTAAAAACAAATGCCTAGACAAATCCAACTAGATCCGATTTCACATTTTTGCACACCCCTCACAATGATTCACTCCACTCGGTTT
Organism: Ambrosia x helenae; assembly: GCA_030844895.1. NCBI lineage: Eukaryota > Viridiplantae > Streptophyta > Magnoliopsida > Asterales > Asteraceae > Ambrosia > Ambrosia x helenae. Next base: position 18,153,614 of record CM061227.1, on the reverse strand, counting down.
ACTATCTCTGCTAGCAAGTAATGTGCTAGTATTTCATATCAATCACTCGAAACCGATTATAGGGCATGTTAGCATAAGCTTGCAATTCAATCACCTTCTACAAAATTTCTCAAAAGTGAACACAAGTCAAAAGGTCTTAAAACGGGTTGTAATGGGGCTAGGCGAAGGGTATGGAAAGGGATATTTACAAGTGACTATAATGATGAAAATTCGACTTTTATTACATCAACTAAATAATCACTAAACTATAAGGCAATGTTTCGCCTTTTATTCAATTACTAACTCAAACATATTTTTGTGCTTTTCTATGAGAACTCTCATTTGTTTGAAGCGTATTTGTTCTCATGCTTTTTTTTTCAGTTTTTTTTTTTTTTTTTTGCAACTACATACAATACAATTCAAAATCCTACAACCGAATTTTCATCATTTGGGTTAAAAAGAATTGAGAAGGCTAAATGGGTCAAATAGGTTGACATGGGTAATCAATTGAAAGGTTAAAAGCTCAAATTTGTTTAACTAGGGGATTTTTTTTTTTTTTTTTTTTTTTTAGGAAAAGGCTAGATAGACCTAATGCCTTAATCATTCTTGTGTCACAATTAATCTAGAGTGGTAGGCGTATCAAAAATTGCAAGTTCTACCTTATGCGCCTATAATAGTACACTCAATTCAATTGAACACAACATGCCGGAAGATGTGGAACAACTTTTTGTAGGGTGTTAGCATGTTGTGGTGGCTCAACAATCTCTTCTTGAACCTAAAGGGGAATATGGGTTGCCGATATGCAAAAGTGCTATATTCTTCCTTAGTCTTTTCTAACTAGGCAATCCATATTTTGCAAAAACCATCCTTGGAAAAACACATCAAGGAACTTAAAGAGTTATGACCATGATTAGGGGTCGAATTTGTGATCCAATACTATGGTGAAAGAAACGGTTTTCTTAAAGTTTAGCTTGAGGGTCTTAAAAAATTTCATATTTAAATGGCTATTCCCCCATCCCCACACTTGGAACTTACATTGTCCTCAATGTGGATTTTTTGCATGAATAAGGGGGCCAAGTAGCCAAATAATAAATGTGAGGATGGCTTTTTTTTCCGTCCCACTACATACCCCTTCTAAGGCAAAAGCAAATGTTCACCCAAATCCTATTCAAACAATATACACATAATTAAAGAATAGGATGCACCTGATAAGCAGTTGGTGCTTTCATTCCATTAGTGAACCTTTGCCTTCCACAATTTACTTGCGCCTTCTCCCTTTCTCCTTCATTTACAGCTGAACACTCTAGCATCACTGGTTAAGTGCAATCTGGGCTCAAACAAAAACATCAAAACATCCAAAAAAAAAATGCAAAATAAAACCTAAAAGCATAAAATACCTAGCACACCAAACGTAAATAAAATAATCATGCCCACTCAATTAATATAATAAGGAAAAAAAATACATGGACCTGATCAACGGGTTGCCTCCCGGAAGCGCTAAGTTTAAGGGTCTTCAGCCAGACCGAATACACTACCCTCATGGTGGTCGAGTTGGATGCCTTCCTCCCTCCGCCTCTAAAGATGCAACCCTCCTACGTTCCGCTAGGTCCTTTAAGGTGTTCCTAACCGGGTCAACCATCTTTTCTGTTCTTGTTTCATTGTCCAAATCAGGCGGTTTCTTCAATTTCGTCTTTCTTCCTTTTACCGTGCTATTCTTGACTGCTCCAAACCTGTTAACGACACAAAAATCCTCTTTTAGGTGATCCTCTTTTACAAGAGGGCCACCACTATAAAAAATGTCATTTTTGGGACATTTCTCATCAACAACCGAGTTAGACAAATTTGGATATACATTTAAATATAACTCACGGTCACCAAACTTCATGCGTACCGTTCCATTAGCACAATTTATAATAGCATGCGCAGTTGCTAAGAACGGCCTACCCAGTATAACGGTGGGTTGTGTGTTTTTAGCACTACTTACATAGTCTACCACCAAAAAATCAACTGGGTAGTAGAAATCCTCTACCTTCACCAACACATCATTCACCATCCCCCTTGGATGCGTGGGAGTCTGATCAGCTAACACCACCGTGGTGTTAATTTCATGTAGTGGACCAAAGTCGTATTGGTCAAACAGACTCCCAGGCAATATACTCACACATGCTCCAAGATCTAGGAGCGCCCTTTCTATTTTAAATTCTCCAACCTGAATTGGAATCAATGGGGCTCCTGGATCTTGAATTTTAGGGGGAAGAGCATCCGACAAAACAGCACGAACATGTGCCCCTAAATGTTTAGGCAACTCGTTGTGCTTGTTTTGGTTGCTCAACTCTTTCACACATTCAACATGAGCAGGAATTTTTTCAATTGCATCAATAAGTGGTAAATTTATTTTGACTTGTTTAAAATTTTCCCACCTCTCGTCCTTTGGTGGGCTCCACTTTGACACATTGTTTGGGTCTACTAAAGCTGCAGGATATGGGATGGTATTAGTCTCCATCCCCACACTTGTCTTAGTAGCCATCTCATTTAAACACTTTTCGCAAAAAGATTTTTTATAATTTTTAACTTCAAAATTATTTTGCGAAATATTTTCCTCTTCCTGCTCATCATCACTATCAACCTCCTCCACCACACCATCAAAAAATTGTTGTGGTGGAGTTGTTTCATTACCCACAATCTTATCATTCAAAATAAAACTCACCGCATTTATATGCACGCTTTGATTGTTTCTTGAGCTCGATGCTTGATGTTGTGGGTTTATTGTTGTGTCACTAGGAAGCTTCCCCATGCTTCCTCTCCATGGAGCCATTCCTTCCGCTAATTGGCCCACTTGCTTAGCCAAGGCCTCATGAGACTTATCCCTCACTTCATTTGCTTTGTTGTTCTCTTTCATCATGCTCATTAAAGCATCCATTTTTGAACTCAAAGACTCATCACCACCTTGACTTCCCAAAGAGTTTCCTTGATTGCTTGAGGAGCCGCCTTGGTTGTAACCTCTTTGATAATTGTTGTTGTACCCTTGGTTACCACCTTGATTGTAGTTGTTTCTTTGGTAACCGCCTTGATTACCACCTTGGCGACCTTGATATTGCCCACCACCGCTTTGATTTCCCGATTGGAAATTCGGATTCATTTGGTTAGAAGGATTACCATACCTAAAGTTAGGATGGTTTCTCAAGCCTGCATGATAAGTGTTGGAGTTCATGTCATACTTCCTTTCTCCATACACTTGATTTACTTCTTCGGTTGTTTGACCCATATCACCGGAGAAATCACTAGCTTTATGCCCCAAATCTCCACAATTATCACACACGGGGTATTGTATCGATGACACCTCCCGTTTCTTCATCCTTGCCAACTCTCTTTACAACTGAGCAATTCGGTCCTTAGAACTTGAATCTGCATCGGGAAGAGATTTAGAGACCGGGTGTTTAGTTCTTCGATCAGCTGCCTCTTCCGATTTTGAATTCTTCGCCATTAGCTCCAAAAAATCCCAATCTTCTTGCTCCGGATTAGATAACAATGTTCCATTGCTAGTAGACTTGAGATATTTTCTTTCCTCTTTGCTCAGTCCATTCACGAAACTACTAACCAATTCCCAAAGGTCGATGTTGTGGTATGGGCATTTCCGAATTAACTCCTTGAAGCGAGTGAAAGCTTCATGAAGTGGTTCCCCTTGTAACTGTTGAAAAGAACGAATCTCTAGCCACACCGCATCTGTTTTAAAACTGGGGAAATATTCATCCAAGAATACCTGTTGCATTTCTCCCCAGGTATAAATGCTGTGTGCGGGTAAAGTGAGGAACCACGTCTTTGCTTTATCCTTGAGAGAAAACCGGAATAGCCTCAACTGTACTTCATCTAACGAAAAGTTATGACCTCCCATAGTACCACACATTGCCTTGAATTCAGATAGGTGATCATATGGGTCTTCATTAGCCATTCCATGAAAATGAGGAATGATGTTGATGTAGTTGGGCTTGCAATCAAAGGATCTTCTCCCTGGAGGTGGTGGTACAATAGGTGATTCGTTCTCAGATGCAAGTGGTCTAAACCGACCATTGACTCCTTGCATTGGAACTGGGGGCCTTCGTCTTGGAGCATTAACTTCTTCACCTCTAGGTTGTCTTCCCTCATTAGGTCTTCTTTCTGTTCGACCCACAAAATTTTCACCCCGGTTTTGGTGAATGTTGGGAAATTGATGCCTTCTTGGGTTTTGTCTTGGTTGATGATTATTAATGACGTGATTGTAATAACCGTCATTACCTCCGTTTCGATTTGCACCCACGTTAGAACTATTATCACCGTGATACTCTTCCTCGTCCCCATAATCATCATTAACATTTCTGTAGCCCCAATCCTCATCATCCTCATTGTAATCCCTTTCAGAATATTCATCTTCTCTCGAGTGGTAGGAATGAACACTAACTCTGTCGGATGATTGATAACTTGGTACACTGAATGGATCATCCTCATTAATGTTCGCCCTCAATTCTTCAATATTCTCAACATAATCTTCATATCCGGCTTCATTGTACCGATTGACCGGATCAAATGTGGGATTGCCACGGTTAGACATGGAAGGACCTTGGTTTACATGTCGGGTGTTGGGATTTCGGTTGTGAATTGGTTGGTGAGGTGGGTGTTGTTGTGAATTTTGGGATTGGTTTTGATGAGGTGGAGTGGGTGGTCTTCGATTTTCACCTGAACGGCGATTTGGGTTTGAGCTTGCCATTTGAACGGTTTCAAAAGACAAAGGTTGAATTATGGGTGGTGATTGGGAGTTAGAAGGAATCGGCTCCTCTAACCGGTGTTGTCGGTTTCTTCTAGCTACTCTCTCAATTTCCGGTTCAAACACTAAAGGAGATGTTCTCCCCGAATGTCGGGTACGCATGCACTACCTGTAATCTGCACAAATAACACACCCCGCATAACAAGGAAAAGTAGAGAATAAACCAAACAAACAAACAATTAAACAGATTATCACAATATTAACTACTCAATAAGCACTAAGCGCACTAGCTCCCCGGCAACGGCGCCATTTGATGAGCCGGTCGTCACGGTTCATACAAAGCCTAAATAACTTAAATAGATAGGGTAAGTAGGGTATCAATCCAAGGAGCGTGTGGTTAGTGAGTATTTCCTAGTTAACTTTGAATTTGTTGTTTTATGAAGATGCTAATTTATGAATTTGGTATTTAGAAATTGGTTGAAGAGTTTGTTGATTAATATGAAACTTAAAATGACTTTGTAAGAAATAATTAACAATACTTGTAAACAATAAGATAAAGATGATTACACTAAGGATTGGGCAATTGAACACTAGGGCTTTCAACAATTGGGCATAATTGGATAAACAAAGATAATGCAATTGGTACTAACGGGTTGATTGTTCAATAAACTTAGGTATCAAGTTTCATCAACATTCACAATGGACTAAACTATACTTTATCATTTAGAACATACAATCCTATGGTAGTGTTGATGCAAGGAACCATGTTCATAACATTTAGAAATTGGCACAAGATCAATTAACTAAAAATGAGTTCAACATAAGGTTAATCACTAATCAACACAAGTAATTCAAGTACATAAAAACATTAATCAAAAGTTTAAACAATACCCAAATGTTTAAGCCCTAGGTATCAAGAACTTACATCCCTAGTGTAATACAAGTGTTTTTAGCCAAGCATGGCTATGGTGTTCATCATCTTCAAAAGAGGTTCTTCAATCTTCAAAGAATTGTTACTAAGCTTGGAGAATGTTGTGTGATGATTTGTCTTCAATGGTGATGATTAATATAATGAAAAAGGAGATCAAAACAGCTAAAAACTCAGTCTTCCCTCATAAATCCGTCATTAAAATGTTTTTGATGATCATTGACTTGAAAAAGGAAGTTTTTTGACCATTTTGACTTTTGGCGTAGGATACGCCACTTTTGGCGTATCCTACGCTAAGTCAGATTTGCCTGAGCTGATGTCTGCTGCCCTACGCAAGCTGCTGTGTTCTTGCCTACGCCACTGGCGTAGGATACGCCAGTTTTGGCGTATCCTACGCCAAAACCTCCTTCAACCTCAGATTTTGATTTTCCAGCTCATTTATGCTTCCGTATCTCGCCCGAGCAGCTCCAAAACGTCATATTTGCCCCCTTTAATCATCAAATCCTGAAATAACATAATAACATCAAAGCAACACCATTTGACAACTTATCACTCTTTAAAATTCATTTAAGGACGCTTTTATACACATCTTTTAGCTAACCCATCAGTTGCACCAGTGAGCAACGGTGGAGGCTGTCTGGTGGTGATCGATCATGGTCGTACTCACGACAACTGGGTAGTTTATTACAACTTGGAGCAGCTATGGACCTCAAAAGAATCAACTAATGAACAGAGTCAAAATCAAACTCAGGTAAATATAAGTGTGATAATAATTAGCTTTTATGATATGGTTACATTTTTCTTTAATCATTAACACTAACGAATTTATATGTTCATCAGGACTTAGGTAAAGCTTTCGTGAAGGTATGCCGCAATGAATTTTCCTGATGTTAACAATATAGAGTTTGTATGTGATTGTTATTGCTATTTCAAGCTTTATGATTTATGTTTCTTCTTAATTTATAACAAGTACGACTTTTGAATATGCAGAAATTTAGATTATACTTGAAGCGATTAAGCGGTATGTGACAGACAGCAGGTACGGAAACAATCAATTAGTTGTATAATTGTGTATTGAAGCCAAACTCAAGTGAGCGTGTGTTTGTTTGCTGTGGGAGCCCATGAACAGAGGGAGCAATCTGGTAATGTGGTGAAGCGAAAAACATCCCTAAAGCAAGGAGGATATGTTGGTAAGTAATTCTAGACATTCAAATTAAAGAAATTGTTGTAAAAGTGGGTATTTTTTGGATGTTGTTGCAATCCATAATTCCTTCTTAAATATAAAAACTTGAAGATGCACTGTGAAACTTTCAGACATGCTTTAGTTCATCAAATAAGTAAAATGGTGTTTAAACTGTTTAGTTTTTTTTTTATTTAAAAGTCACAATCATTATTTTTATTAGGTACTGGACTCTTAATCAACAACTTGCGTCCTTTGGTTTCTAATCTATAATTAGTCTTTTAATTTGTTTCTAATAAGTATATTGTGGATCAAATGATCTACAAGTGATATCACTAAATTTTAACAATATCATAGAATTTCATATCTTTTTTGGTTATTGTAGGTGTTATGGTCTTCTTCGGCAATAGATAAAGGAGTGTTTGCTTATTGTCGATTTGTGTCTTAATACAACAATGAGTTGTTTTTCAGTGTTTTTGGAACTACTTATCAAATTATTTATGAGCAAAATATATTTTCAATCAAACAACATCTTACATCTTTGCATGTTTTTATAGATAATATTGACATATATGGCCTAGAGGAGAAACCAAAAGTAAAAAAATTATGGGAATACTTACCAAACAGAAGCTCACAAGTAATTTTAATGCGCTTAAAGGTTATTTAAGCTTATCTTAGACTTTATCAACATGTGTTCTTAATATAAATGTGTGTTGTTTTGATAATAAATGTCTGTATTTATAGGTAAACTGAAAGAGATGAATGTCAAAAAGGAGAAAGCGCAAGTGAAACCACTTGGCGAAAGAGATGTTGCGAACGGCTGAAAATGATCGCCAAACCTTATGATCCTCGTGTTTTCTTTATGTTTCTATTTTTAATATTAACCGGAATAGACTTTGGTTGAATGTTTTGGATTTGAAAGTGTACGAGTTGATTATTTAGAAAGTTCATATTAGATTTTTCAACCCCGGACGCTCTCGGGGTAGGTGGCATATGATATTTGAATAACATGTATATTCCTTACTTTTTAATATGAATAAAATATTTCTACTGTATTTTTTTTACGTCTTACCGCTCAAAATAATTGTAACTTGGTGAACCGCGTGTCAACGCGGGCAAAAGTCTAGTTTATACTAAACCTAAACAAGCTTTCCTAAACCAATACTAAAACTTAAATACTTATCTTCCTCATCAACTAAATCTATTTAATTAAACTAACATTTATCTTTAATTTAATTCACTAAGAATTATCATAACGACCCTTCAACTTTTGGTTTCTTTCACTTTTCACCCAAATTAGGATTAAACCAACATTCACCCCCTTAATCCTAGTTCATGCCCAGAAGAAAACAATTTCTTCATTCTTCCACGATACATCCCATTTAAAAAGGGATCAAACATTTTAACTAGGCAATTGTTTTTGTTTTTAATCTCAGCATTAGACAATCTAGTCTTTGTTTCAAGTATATTTAGAGAAAAAAAATACTGTTTCTAAGGCCTCATTTCGATTTATAAATGAGACATCAGGAATAGTCGGGATAGCTCAGTTGGTAGAGCAGAGGACTGAAAATCAGTATTGGTTTAGGAAAGCTTGTTTAGGTTTAGTATAAATAAATTGGTAGGGTTAATGTTCTATGTGTGGTTTTTGATTTCTTAGTGAAAAAGACTTTGTGTCTAATACTGTTCTTCGTTTTTTTATCGTGATCGATCCTATTGGTTCCAACAGTGTACGTTAGATTTGAGGGTGAGGTCTTTAGCGCATTTTTGTGTCACACAACTATATTGGTACTCAGGACTTAGTGGTCATGTACTTTAACGTTCTGGTCTATCTCGCTATACAAATTTGCTCTTAAAATGGCATATATGTGTACTTTTGTTCTTCATGATTCTCAATACACCATACCATTCACAGTTTTTTGTGTCTTCATGTTATCTATCTATGTGATCCTCGGTAGGCCACACCTAGGTGTAAGATTACCTAACCATGTAAATTGGAAATACTCATAGTATTCTCTTTTGAGTTTTGATCTCTTTCATGAATTGTTCCTCTTTTATTGAGATTTATATTGCACTGTAAAAACCATATAAAACTATTTTGTGTAGTATTTAATAATCTCACAAATAAAAACCCTATCTATACTACATTATAAAAGGGGAGACATGGGCAAATATGTCCAAAATGTCAAAGTTAAGATGTCATATGAAAAGGCACAAGTATAAATCACTATAATTTACCCACTTTCTTTCCTTTATACCCCTACTCACAAACTCCAAAGCCAATTGTATAAGTCATTAATGCACCTTAGAAATATTAACCACGCCATTATCTATATCTATATTCTACACTCACATGTATATTTTATAAATACACATAAAGGTACACAATGATAGCTATGTATGTCGTCCACCTAATTCGGTATGTATAAGGATATACAATGGACGGATAACATTTTGTAATCTCCTCTTCCTTAGCTTTTGTATTGCTTTATATATGTTTCATTCGGTGTTTACGAGAACAATTCTTGTATAATTTATTTTTGTGGTGTGGTTTAGACATGAGCAAATATGTTCAAAATGTCAAAGTTAAGATGACATTTGAAAAGACATAAGTATATCATATTATTACTATATGTTTTGTCATGTAAATGAAATTTATCATTTAGCAAGATGTTTTCAATGGCACGGTTATGTAGATATGCAATGACCGGATATCTTACACAAGAGTGATGTTTATGTTCATATTGGTCTCTTATAGTAACATACCTTTGGTTTATTAAGATTTGTTCAATAATGAGTACATGGTTTTTGTGGTGAACTGCAGTCAGTTGTAAGTGGCGGTGCACATTTCTCTTCTTTTCTTTCTACGGATACTTGTTAAAACATAGTGTGCACATTTCTATTCTTTTTGCTTAACTTGCGGCAAAACACCTAAGTATCATTGCAACCCATTTGTGGATCCCGCTGCAACGCGCGGGTATACCCACTAGTATTAGTAATTACTCTATATATTAAACCACAACATCTTACGCAACATGCTACTTTACCCCTTTTACAGTTTTACACTAAAGTTTGTTACTTGATACTTTTAACACAAACTTTTATACTTTCTTTTTTCCTAATTTTGCACTTAATTTTTTTACACTTTTGCCACTAAAACTTGCTTGAGCACCCATGCTGATTTTTTGATTTCTACCTTTGACCATCAAACTTTTAGCTTTTACAATTTGACCACCTAAGTTTTAGCTTTTATAATTTCAACTTTGGCCACCCAACTTTCTGAAAACTGAATAGAACACTTTACTAATAGCAAACAACTTCCAGCAACCTTCGCGCAACGCACGGTCAACTTGCAGTGCATATGACGTCCAACCCGTGCTGCGCGGTGGAATAACGGTGCATTTCCCGCACAAACCGTGTGTAGCACGGGTGCAATCTACTAGTTTAGATTATAAAATATGTGTAGTTTCAAGCATGTCACTACACCAATTGTATATACGTTTTAAATTTGGAAATATTATTCAACAAACTTAGGAAATTGGCTATGGTTACAACTTACAACAAATTGGATTTAAAATCACCTAAGAGAATCCTGATCATGTGGCCTAGTGGTAAAAGGGCCGGTTCTCTTTTTGGGGGAGCTGGGTTCGATTCCCACGGGAGGCATGTGATGGATACCCCCACCCTTGTGGTGGGGTAGGTGGTTGGGAAGTGATGGAGAGACCCTTGACCCTTGTGGTCATGGGTTCGACTCCTGATCCCTCCAAGTTTTACTGGTTCACTACCGTCGTGCCTTCGGGAGGGTTTGTTGACCGGGTTTTCCCTGAAACAGGAGACGGGTGGGCTGAAGGGCTCTGTCCGTACGGACTAGAGGCCGTCTGAGGCCCCTTTCAATCATTGGGGGCCGTATACAGAGTACGCAACAATAGTTGATATTTCAAAAAAAAAAAAAAATCACCTAAGAGAGACAAATACCTTTGAAAGCAAAAGTTTCATAAAAACATGTTTGAAGTGACTTTTTCTGTCCCCATCCCCCACCATGTTTGGGAAAACTAGGAAAAAAAGAAAAGAAAGGCATGGACCATGGTAGTGAACATGTGGATAGGTGAATAGCACAGGTTTTGAGAAGTCGTATCTTGTTTTATTTTACTTTAAAGTTCATCCAAGATAGGGGTTTGACCAACCAATTCATACTCCCTATTTATTTATAGACACTCCCACCTTTTATTAAAATAGTTACTAAAATTATAAGAATTGTTGTATGTATTTTAAATAGTAAGATTAAGGGGTCTGTTCTCGGTGATAACTTCGAGGCAGGGGGTGAGGTGACACTGATCACCGAAAGGGAACAACTCCTCCCCCTTCTTCCTCGAGTTTCTAGTTTTTTCCTCTTAAATAAAATAATAAAAAAATGAAAGGAGGAAGGGGGAAGGAGAAGAATAGAGAACTATTTCTTTGATTTGGGAAACGAAAGTGAAAACGGGTTATTCATCCGTTTCCTGACTAGAGTCCAACGTGTTATTCATAGCAGTGTCACGACTCTGGGGGGCAGGGGTTCGTTTTTAGTAGGCTAGGGTTTGCTGTCCAGAAAGGGGTGGCGGCGCAGCTTGTTGCCCGCCTGCCCGCTATCTTGATGTAATTTTTCGCGATTTTCTACGAATAAAAATGATTATCCGTTCAAAGTGAAAAGTGACGTGACACTGATGTGAATTTGGAGGAAAAAAGTGAAAGAAGAAACAACATCCCATAACCTAAGAAAAATCAGATAACATTTACGTTAGAAGATGCGAGCTTATCAAGATTTGCATTAGGTGGCACACAAGTGGTCAAGTTTGTGTTAGGTGAAACAAAAGAAGCTAACATTTGTTTCAATTATAATCACGTCAATATGTATTGATTGTCAATCTAATATTGTTTTATATCTGGGTCCAATCAACGTAAAAGAAACTAAGTTTTACGAATAATGTATTAATCCGTGTGTTTATTATTTTATTGAGTTCCTTTTATTTGAAGATCTAATAACAATCAAATTAATAAATTTCATATAAAATATCAATGACTATTTAATAAAATATATAACCAGACTAGCAATTATCATGCAACTCACCTACTATCAATGATTTTCCCTTCCTCACTTCCTTTTCTATACATCCAGCCATAAGACTGCCCGGAGTGGGAGGCGGGAAGGGGGGTAACACCACCGTCACCCTGGCGTGGAGAGGGCAGGAAGGAGGAGGGCGGGAGCAGAATCCTTGGCGTGGGGCTTGTGGTGATGGTGATGTGGCACCATTTGATTGGTCAATTTTTTTTAACTTTATCACAATATAATATTATTTCCTTCCGCCCTCTCCCCCCTTCCACTCCCCACAATTCCCCCCACCCAAGTGCCACATGGCGCTTCATCCCCCTCCTCTCCCCCCCCCCCCCACTCCGAGTAGTCTAAGACTGCAAGGAGTGGATGGGAAAGAGGGCCGTGATGCGTCATGTGACACTTATGAGACCCATGTTTAAAAGGTGAAAATTATGGGGAGGGGGGGGGGGGTTGTTGTGGGGAGGGGAAGTAATCAATTATTATTTTAGGTGAGGAGCATACACATCACAATATGTCTTACAGAAATAGTGCAAGTGTCACAGCCTTAACCATTACAATTTGTATAGACATGTTCTTTTATTTGATCATGATTATATATTAGTCAGATTGTTGAATTCTAGTATGATGACATTATGATATAAGTGATTTCTATTTATTACACATTTTCCTAATAATTTTGAATGTTTTTTAAAAATAGCATTACGAATATTAAAAAGGGTAATGGTGAGTGGGCTGACAAAAAGAGTGTGTGCAGTCTCCCCATCCCTCCAACCGGCGGAGTCTGTGCTGATCATCCACCACTCCTCTTCTTTGTTGTTGCTCGTTTTGTTGTTGGGATTTGATTCTAAAACTCATGCATCAAACTCCATGCAATTGTAAATTACCAAAGATGCTCTTTGTCACCATATACAAACAAACAGAAAAAAGTTTTGAATTTAAATTTCAGTCTGTGTCAATGAGTCAACTCAACTCAGTGGTATAAATCTAAACCCGAATTCGGTTCATTAACTAAGAGTGTATGTTCGTATTTCTATACATTGGTGCTTGTTAAATCAAGGTATTTGGAGTGAATTACTCTCAAATACAATGGTAAATACGAAAATGAAAGTATAACATCAGGTCTAAACGGTTTCAAACATGTATGAACTCAAACACAGTGTTGTAGGAATAGCTAGGCGCTAGTAGGCCGGTAAGGTATTGAAAACGATTAATCAGGATTAATAGGGATTATGTAGACATGTTTTAACACTTTCTTTGACCCATATTTTGAGGCAGACAGGACTAATTTGCCGGAATTTACTGGTTTTGGTTGAAATCTGACTAGAATTTACGATTTTTGGCCGATTTTGACCGATTTGACCATTATTAACCTCCTACTGATTAATTGGCCATTTAGTTGAACATTGCTCCATGAACCTTCAACTAGTGATTAATCAACGACTAATTGAAGGCTAGGCACAATTCTTACAACCATGCTCAAACATATTGTTGTATATTTTGAGGTCATATTTATATGTGAATTCCAATTCAAATTAATCAATTTAAATATTGTGTAGTTCTTAATCTTAAAGGATTAACATATATATGGACATAACTGGCCTAGAATGCTTGTTATTAATAGATGGATGTTAGAATGGCAACTTACACACTCTTTAATTTACCACTAAACTTCACCTATTTGTTTGGATGGACATAAATATATTATACCATCGTTAATAATGTTATGAGAAGCAAACTCTAATTAGTTCAAACAAATTCAAATTTTAACCTTTACCAATAAAGATGTATACTATAGTTCTTTTGAGCACAAATTAGTTCCAACTTTATGGACAACAATTTCTAGTTAGTCACATGAGAATATCTTTGAAATATTTATTTTTCTTCCTAAATTTAGTTGTTCACATATGAACGTCCTTAAAAATTTTCCTTCCAATTTTGGTTGTTGTAGTTATTCTTTTAAGTGAATGTTCATACGTACCAATATAAAAGTATGACATTAAAAACTTTCGTGTTTCATGTAAATCAAAATGTTCACATTTGATTACCTATATTATAAAAAGATGAACATACAATAATTGTTTAAACTAAAATGAGATAAATATGTGCACAAAAGCAGTTAAAAAAATATGTGCACATATACTCAATAAATTTAAAAGGTAATACGATTTTCATCATTCTTGTAACAAGTTAACTTATCATGAATGCTTAGCGAGTATGAAGAATTGATATATAGGAAAACATAATTTCTAGCCTAAGATACAGGCTACAACTTTTAATCGTTTATAATATTTGGTATTTACAAGAACTACTATATAAATATAACATATGATTATAGAATTTATGGCTCTGATTGCCATGGTTGTGTCCTTATGTGTGACACGTGAGATCATGTATGTAAATTAGATGTTTTCGTACGAATTAATGTTTCGCATGAATTCTCAATCAACATATTCAAATAAAATGGAACTACAATCATGTTTATTAAAATCTAAATGCCCTACATCATAAACCGTTGATATCTGTGTTGTATCTATTGTCTATATCGTGTACCTAGGTTACAATAAAGTATTGGAGCAGAAAAGAAATATAAAATACGGGTTGAATACAAACGATAAAAATATAAAAATTAGTCCATTATATGGTTGGTGAAAGGCCATATTGGAAAGACTCAAAAGTTTAATGTCAAACGAATATAATAGTATAAATACTGAAAGATGACAAGTTATAATCCAAATAAATAAACATATCCATTACTTTGGCATCTAATTAAATAACTAATTAATGATGGGTTGGGTTATTATTTATACTATAATGGTTCTTTAATGGAAGTGTTAGCCATGTGAGACCCACCTAAGCTTTATGGGTAGGATTCCCTTCCACCCTTTCCGCTTAACAAGTTCCACCCGCAATAAAAGTAGTGCCATTCAAAAGTATTTTCCACATAATTTCACAATTAAATCGAAAAGCTTCCGAAATGCACCTTAAACCTATCACTAACCCATCACATCCTCATACTTATGTTTTGCTTGCCCTTAGGCAAACTAATTCATCACTATCTGTAAGACCCAACCTGAATAAACAAGGTATTATACGTTAAACACGCGATGTATGTTGTAAAATTTGAGATGTACTTAAAACATTTGAGAATTAAACCTAATTCCATATGGTGTTGAAAATAAAACAGAGTTTATGACCATATGTTGGTGCTTACAAAGTGTTTACAACTTGATTTCTAATCCCAATACATTACAACATTTTAGGGAAGATATTTGCGGAAGCGTTTTATGAGATTTGCGCGTTTGGTTCTTCGGGATTGCTTGATCCTCCATTCGGCTCTAAAATAGCTCATACCTAGGGTTAAACGGCATTAAACAGCCAATTAGACGGTTAAACAAGTTAAATAAAAGAAAACTGAATGAAAAACTGAATTCTGATAAGCCTTGCTAGTATGAGGAAACATCATCTGCTCATTTTTTTTTCTAGTCTAACTATCTTCTGATATGAGCAAACATCCTCTGATCATTATTCCTCTAGTCTAAAGTATCATCGGGTCTAAGCAAGCATCCTTTGCTCATTCTTCATCTAGTTAAATATCATCTGCTCATTAGGTTACCTTTAACCAATTTTACCAAATGACCCGATTTACCATGCTGGTGTAGTACTTAACCTTCAATCAAGGTTATTAGTTAACGAGTTCACCAAATGACCCATTTGACCATATTGATGTAACACTCAACCATTAACTAAGGTTCTTATTTACCAAATGTCCCATTTGACCATATTAGTGTAATACTCAACCCTCAAATAGGGTTGTTAATTACCAACTTTACCAAATGACCCATTTGACCATATTAGTGTAATAGTCAACCTTTGATTAAGACTATTAATTTACCAAGTTCACCAAATGACCTATTTAACCATGTTGGTGTAATACTCAACCTTTAATCAAGGTTGTTATTTACCATGTTTACAAAATAATCCATTTAACCATATTGGTGTAATACTCAACCTTCAATTAAGGTTCTAATTTACCAAGTTCACGAAATGACCCATTTGACCATATTGATGTAATAGTCAACCTTCGATTAAGGTTCTTAATTTACCAAGTTCACCAAATGACCCATTTGACTATATTAGTATAATACTCAACCTTTGAAGGTTGCTATTTACCAAGTTCACCAAATGACCTATATGACCATATTGGTGTGATAGTCAACCTTCGATACCATAATCCAAGATCTAAATTTGTACCTTTTGGATACCATAATCCAAGTCTGGAGTTCCCTTCAAATACTCGAACACTCTTTTTATAGCTGTTAAATGAGACTCCTTTGGGTTGTAGTGATATCTTGCAAGAAAGCATGTTGCAAAAATAATATCTGGTCTGCTTGCAATGAGATATAGAAGAGATCCAATCATCCCTCTATATTTCTGAATTTCCACTGAAATTCCATCTGGATTAGATCCTAGTGTGGAACCAGTTGCCATTGGTGTTCTGGATGAACTGCATTTTTCTAGAAGATATTTCTTTAAATAGTTTTGACATATTTAGATTGACAAAGAAATATTCCTTCTGGAAATTGTTTGACTTGTAAACCTAAGAAAAGGTTAATTCACCCATCATACTCATTTCAAAATGGCTGGTCATCAGTTTTTCAAATTTCTTGCAAAAATCAGGATTAGTTGACCCAAAAATGATATCATTTACATAGATTTGTACCAAAGTTATGTGACCTTTATAAGATTTTGAGAAAAGTGTTGTGTTAATTGTTCCTTTTATGAAACCTGATTCTAACGGAAATTTGGATAAAGTTTCATACCAAACTCTAAGAGCTTGTTTTAAGCCATACAAGGCTTTGTCCAGTTTGTAGACATGTTTTGGAAGGCTGGGATCTACAAACCCTTGTGGTTGTTGAACATACACTTCTTGTTCAATCTTGCCATTCAAAAATGCTGACTTCGCATCCATTTAATAAACTTTGAAGTCCTTGTGAGCAACATAAGCAAGAAAGATTCTTACAGCCTCTAATCTGGCCACAGGAGCAAAGGTTTCATCAAAGTCAATACCTTCTTTTTTATTATATCCTTTGACCACCAATCTGGCTTTATTCCTTGTAATAACACCTTGTTCATCTGATTTGTTTATGTAGACCCATTTTGTTCCAATGACTGATTTGTCATTTGGTTTTGGAACCAATGTCCATACTTTGCTTTTCTCAAACTGATCAAGTTCTTCTTGCATAGCATGTCTCCAGTTTGGATCTTGCAAAGCTTTAGATGTTGACTTTGGTTCTGTTAAACTTAAGAAACTGCACACAGACATTCATTAGCACTTGCAGCCCTTGTCTGCACCCCTTTTTGTGGATCACCCATTATGTTTTCAGGAAAATGATCTTTGGTCCACCTCATATTATGAAAATGGTTGATATTATGAATATCTGTGACTTCATTCTGATGTCCCCCCTGAGATTGTGCATTGTCTGGAGTTGTTGTTTCATGATTTGGATCAACAGATGTTTCAGTATTAACTATTGATGTTTCACCAATCTCATTGAAACTCGAAATATTTTCTTTATTTAAGTTTAACTTATTCAAAGTCTTTAGTTTACTTTTCCATTGACTTCCCAGAAACTCTTCGCATAGTTCATTTAACATCTGTTCAGTATTATCTGGAACTTTGAAGAGTGTTAAGTTTTCAGATTTTGAGTTTTCTGGTTTGAGTCTTAATGATGAATCATTAAAAGACACATAAATACTTTCTCTGACTGTTTTAGAGTTTAATATGTAAACTCTGTAAGCTTTTGATACCAGATAGTATTCCAGAAATACTCCTTTTTCAGCTTTTCTGTAAAATTTCTCTAAATTTTCAAAATCATTTAATATGTAGCATGTACATCCAAAGATATGTAAAAATTTGACACTTAAAAGTATTTTGTAAACTATTTGATGTGGTGTTTTATGAAGTCTTTTGTTGATTAGAGTCATATTTTGTGTAAAGCAGGCATTGGCAATTGCCTTTGCCCAGAAGTATGTTGGCAAATTTGAGAAAGCCAGCATAGTTCTTACAGCTTCCACAAGTGTTCTGTTTCTCCTTTCTACAACTCCATTTTGTTGAGGAGTTCTAGGAGCTGAGAAATCATGTGAAATTCCCTTCTTTATTAGAAAATATTCCAATCTGGAATTTTTTAAATTCAGTATCATTATCACTTCTAATTCTTCTGACTTTTAGTTTCAAGTGATTTTGGATCTTTCTGATAACATTTATTATTAATTCAGGAGTTTCACTTTTGTTTCTCAAAAAGTCAACCCATGTGTACCTTGAAAAATCATCAACAATGACAAGTATGTATTTCTCACCTGCTATGCTTTCCTGCTGATTGGTACACACAGATCCATATGAAGTAGTTCCAAAGGTTGTGTTGTTGAGGAACCGGATAATGATTTATGCGAGCTTCTTTTAGATTTACTCATTTGACATGCTTCGCATACGTTTTCCTTTTTAAATTTTATTATAGGGAGGCCTTTTACTAACTTTTTGTTAGCAAGGATGTTTAAAGTTTTGAAATTTACATGTGCAAGTTTCCTATGCATATCCAGTTATCACTTGATGTTTGAGAAAATAAACACAAGGGTTCTATTCTCAGTTTGACATTGAGATCAAAGTAATAAATACATTTTCTAATTCTTTCACCTGTCAAGTATACCACATTATATATGATTCCTATGACTTCACATTTATCAAGCCAGAAAATTACCTTAAAGCCCTTGTAATAGAATTGTCCACGGCTTAACAGATTATACTTTAATCCTTCAACATATGAAACTTTTCTATGGTCAGAGGCCTTATAGTAATGTTTCTATAACCAAAGGTCCTACCTTTTATTCCATTCCCAAAGTTGACCAATTGATCAACTCTGGCTACATACCTAATTAATAGGCTCTTGTTTCCTGTCATGTGCTTGGAGCTTCCAGAGTCATTATACAAAATCTGGGGCACATGAAGGTCTTGCAATGTTGAGAGTTAGAGATTTTTTAGTACCCATCTTTTGTTGGGCACTGACTTAAAGTACATTTTCTCAACATTTGTTTTGTTCTTCATATCCTTGCAGATTTCAGCTGTATGAATATGAGAGTCCTTGTCTGTTTTCCTGGTGATGTGTGCTTGGACTACTTTCAGAATTTTAGCACACATGCAACAATTGATATCAGATGTTTTATCTAATATTGAATTCCAGATTTCTGGAAATTCTTGATCCATTTTTGGAAAATTAAGGCTTGTTTGTGTTTTCAATGATCTATCTAGTTCATTTAGAGTTGACTTTTCAATACCAGATGTATCTTCTTTAGCTTTTGTGAAAACAATTTTGGTGTTTGAGCTTGTCCCTTTTACATATCCTAGGCCTTGTCCATAATTTCTAGGCTTGGCCTCAATGTAGTCAATAAAATCTTTGGCTTGTTGAAAACTTTTAACATTTATTGAGTTATCTTGTAGATTCTTATACAATTGTTGCCTTTCAATTTCATAAAAACTGATCTTTGCTTTCAGTGAAAGGTTTTCTTTTTCCAGAATTTTTTCAGTTTTTAGTTTACCGGATATTTGACTACTCTTAATTCCGTTAAGCTCAGAGAATGTGCTTGTAAACTTGTCAGTTTCTCTTTGAAGCTTATATTGAAATTGTTTATGCTCAATTTTTAAGTTTACAAATTCAAATATATGACTAGGGGTTATTACATGTGAGTCTGGAGATTCATCCTTAGATTCACCATCAGCTGTCATGAGACAGAGGTTGGTCATTTCTTCTTCATCATCTGATGAATCATCTGATAGCCATGTATCTTCACCAATTAGTCTTATCTGTTGTTTTTTAGCTTCTTCAAGCTTTCTCTCATAGTAAGAAACATCTCTCAATTGTTTGCTCTTACACTCATTTTGAGTAGTGACCCTTTTGCTTGCATTTGAAGCAGGTCATTTCAGCCTTTTCTACCTTCCTATCCTTGGATCTATCTACCTTACGTTTGAATGTATGATTTGTAGATGCATTTTATGTCTGCAGCTTTTGGGTTTTTGCATTTAGTTTGTTAGTCGTTAATGTTTAAAGTTTGTGTTTTGAGTTGTAATTGTCCATTCGCAATAACGTAGATGTGAATGAGTATTTAGATGATGCAAATGAATCAAAATGAAGCCATTCGTATAGGAAAAGTGCCATTTGCATGCTCGACCATACGAATGGGTGGTGTCTATATATATATATGTGTGTGTGTGTGTGTGTGTGTGTGTGTGTGTGAGGTTGGCTAGAGAGTTTAGAGTTTTGGTCATTTTTAGAGTTTTGGTCATTTTGCACACAGAGTCTAGGGGTAAAAACCTCCCTGTTTGAATATTCTAGAAACTGCTTATCGAGTTTGTAACTGATTGATTTCAACTTCAGGATTATGATAAACATTGAAAATGATATCTTTCTTGTGATTTGATTTCTAAACATCAATTTTGCTAGATTGAGAAGAATTCTGCACCTCTCGGTTTATATATCGTGTAGATTATATTGTAATTGATCATCCGCGATCCTACAAAGTGGTATCAGAGTCATGTGCCCAATCTCACGATTGCAAATTGATATAATTTGAAAGAGTTGAGGTCAAAATTTTTGAAACCCTAACTGTTTTCAAGGTTTTTCAGAAAAAAAACGTGGTTTTTGATTGATTTGAAGGTCAATTTGTGGTCAATTTCAAAAATTCTTTCACAAATATTGATCTACTAGTGATCCGAAGCAAAACCAATCCATTTACAATCAATTTGGTGAAATATTTCTAAAATCAGATCATAATAACCGTTTTTGAACTGAGGAAGAAGATGAATATTCATACAATGCGAATGGCTTGCCCTGACCATGCGAATGAGTCTTGCTGACACTCATTCGTACCCAGTTTCATCCGGAGAGGTCTTTATTGGTTGTCATTTGTATCAGATTCTTCATTCGTATTGTTTTAATTCTCATTCGTATATCCATACATATGAATAGATCATTCTGTTGCTTATTCACATAGTTTTTCATTGCGAATAGGTGATTATATCACCCATTCGCATCCTCTACACATTTTTCAGAAAATTTTTCTAAGTGTTGGAACTTTGTGATAATGGACAACAATTGGGGTTTTCCTATGACTCGACCAAACATGACTCAGCAACAACTACCACCAATGAATCCTTGGGCTTTTGCAGCTAAAAAGGGGAAGCAGGTCACACAACCTCCTCAACAACCTATGGTTAACTGTTGGGCAGTCGCGGCCCTGGTTCAACCAGTTGTGCGACCTCTTCATCAACCAAATCTGGATTATTGTGGTGTTGTAGCAGCAGCGGTTCAGAATCAGACCACTTTTTCAATTAAGTTGTTGATGAATGATTTGTCTACCGGAAATGGAAATCGACCTCCAAAGTTGATGGATATGTCTGAATATCCATCATGACATAAAAAGTTTAGAATTCATTTGGAAGGGTTGGATGGCGGTGAGGCATGGCAAGTTATAGAACATGGGTATGTGAGACCATTCGTGGAAAATTGCACTACTTCGGTTTCTTTAGATGATATGACTGAAGCCAAGAAGAAGAAGTATGTTGCCGAGAAAAAGGCGTATTCACATTTATCTCAAGCTTTGACTCAAGTTCTCTTACATCAGTTTGGACCATGTACAACTTCAAAGCAACTGTGGGATGCACTTCAAAGCCGAAATGACGGGAATGAAAAGACAAAGAGACTCAGAATGGACGAGTTAAAGAAATAGTTTGAAAATTTCATTTTTGTGGGAAATGAGACATTGAAAGAGTTAACTACTCATTTTTATCATCTACTATCTGAGCTGTCTAACTATAACATCTCTTATCCCATGACTGAATGTGCAGAAAGGTTTGCAGACGCATTACCAATTTATTGGAGTCAATATGTTGAAGTATTGAAGGAAAAAGATACTTTCCATCTTTGGACTTTGATCGAGTTTATTTAGAAGTTGGAGAATAAGGAGGTTGAAGAAAGAAGGAAGGCGAAAAGAGCACAGATCCCACAGAATCCAAATTTGTATTTTGCTAGTTCCTCATCTTCAGTTGTACCAAATGTTGGTGTGAGTTTGGCACCACAAACAGCTTTTGTTTCTAGTGTTGAACCGACAAATCCGGTTAATTACTATGGGATTCCATCATATTCCTCGTATGTCACACCAACTCAAGCTCCAATGCTGTCTGCACCATGGTTAGATGCTCCAACGATGAATATGAATCAACCATCTTCATCAAATGTTGGACAATCTTCTTCGAGGTCGAGTTCTATCGTATTGGAGACTTCTAACTTGGACAATGTGATGATAGCAGTTGCTCAAAAGCATGTTGGTTTGGTGTCTGCTTTTGTAGCTTCATACAATGGACTCGTTGCAGGTCAAATTGGGAACACTAATTTGACTAATGAAGATTACTCGCAAATTGATAAGGATGAAATTGAGCTTATCGATATTCAGTGAGCATTCACAGGTGTTGTTAGGAGAGCTCATGAGTTCATGGAGCGAACTGGAAGGACCGATTTGGCCATTTCACCTAACACAACATACGGGTTCAACAAAGCGAAGGTTACTTGTCATAATTGTGGGACGAGAGGCCACTTTGCCCGTGAATGCACCAATCCTAAACAACAAGGTAACCAAATCCGTTCAACAGCAACTATAAAAACCAAAACCGTCAAACCAATTACCAAAATCAAAACTGACAACTTGTTCCTTTCAATACAAGCCAAAGACAAACATCACAACCCCAGCAACCTCAAAACACTCCAAACAATGATAGTATCATTGTCCCAGTAACCACTTCCACCAATCAGAACCAAAATGATAACAAGGCATTGGTGATTCCACAAGATGAAGGGTTTAACTAGAATGACATGCTGTTAGGAGTTGATGAGTTACCAGGTGGGAATGTTGCATGTTATGCTCAGGGAGTTATGAAAGAAGAAAAGTACAAGTAGAAGAATCAGTTGTGGAACCGGTAGTTGAGAAAGACGCGACTGAGATGGTTAAAGATTCGGATGTACATGATTCAGATTGCTCGGATTCTGAAAGCGAAGCCGATTTTGAAGCAAGTCTGAACTCGCTTGACAATGATGTGGATCAGTTATTAGTTGAAGCCGACTTTCTAATCGGCAAGAAGTCGTGTATGGTTGATGATGCTTGCACCCAGATCGACTATTCAAAATTCTTTTCTGGGAAGGATCACACTTTGCTCTTATTGCTATGACTGATTCTTTGACCCTGTGAGTTCCCGCTGGCCCTATTAGCAGTCTTTGAATTGTTGACAGTGGAGCTTCCGAGCACATGATAGGGGACATGACACTCCTATTTGATATCAAAAATGCTAATGGAGGTTATGTTTCCTTTGCTGGTAATAAAGAAGGATATATCACAATGGATGGAAGTGTAAGTAATGGAATTTTAAGTTTTGAGAAGATATCTTATGTGAAGCAGATAGACTACAATATTTTGAGCATTTCTCAGATTTGTGATAAGATGTTCTCTGTTCACTTTGATGACAAAGTGTGTTACATTCTAAGGCCTGGTTTCAAGATACCGAAAGAGTGGATTATGTTGCAAGCTTCGACAGTGAACAACTTGCTTATTCTTGACATGAGCGAAGCAACCACTTTAAAGGGCCAAGTTAATTGTTTCTTGTCGAACACAACTAAAAAGGAATCTATGATGTGGCATCGTAGAATGTGGCATATTCATTCTTAGGAAAAGTAACAATCTTGTGAAGAACGGTTTCGTTGACAATGTCAATGTGGAGCACTTTCATCTTAACGACAAGTGTGTATCATGCAAGAAGGGCAAACAACACAAACCCTCACACAAACCAAAGAAAGTGAATTCAGTGAGTGTCCCGCTTGAACGTTTACATATGGACCTTTTTAGACCTATGAAACGTAAATGCATCAACGGTGACTTATATTGTCTTGTGGTTACTGATGATTACTCAAGATTCTCGTGGGTTATGTGCATGCAATACACGAGCGAAACGTTTGATAATTTGAAGATTCTATTTACCCGTTTGGAGAACATTTATGGTTTGAAGATCAAAAGAATTCGTAGTGATAACGGGACGGAGCACTTTGAATCGCGTGCTAACGCTGAAGAAGTTTGGTAAAACATTTTATGAGCTTCTCAACCACAGAATTCCGAACTTAGAGTTTCTAGAGCCATTCGAGGCGTCGTGTACGATGTTACAGACTAATGAGAAGTTTGCAGCTAAAGCTGAAGAAGGTTATTTTGTTGGATACGCTACTCCTAACAAACGGATGTTCAACAAAAGAACTAAGTGTGTTGAAGAATGGTCAAACGTGGATTTTCAAAGATACACTCAGAAGGCTTTTGGCACCAGTCCCGATTGGTTGTTTGATTACAAATAACTCTTTGAGTCATTCAATCTAGAAACCTTGATTGAAGAAGTTGTTTTACGTTTATATTACGTGTGTAAAAACGCAGTCAGTTCACCACTGGTGTGTCCGATCACTGTAACTCCTCCTGTCATAGCTTCTAATGATGTCAATGCTCCTGCTACTACTTCTACAGAAGAAGAGGTTTTTAAAAATGTTTCTGATACTTTGGATTCTTCGGAGTCGGAAGACGATGAAGAAGTTACTAGTGACGCAGTCTTGAACCAGAGTACTGTATTACCTCCATTGAACCCAAATCAATTTGTTTCTATAGATGTACCTTCTAATTCGAATGTGGGTAATGATCTGGATTCAACAGAGAATGTTAATGTTCAGACGGTGATTCTTGTTCCAGTACATCCGGAATCTCGGATTCACACTTATCATCCGTTGGAACAAGTCATTGGTGATCTTGGTAGTAGTGTGATGACACGTGGTCAACTAAGACGTACGTCATCCAGTGATAACATTGGAGCCCTTGCCCTTTATTCTAAAATTCAGAAATCAGGTAAACAAAATGATTGGTCATTTACTTGTTTTGTTTCGCAGGTAGAGCCGAAATCTTACAAAGACGCTTTGAATGACGAATCATGGGTGGACACGGTGCAACAAGAACTTCAACAATTTCAGAAGCTTGGAGTTTGGACCTTAACCAACCTACCAACTGGACGAAAGAAGATTGGAACAAAATAGGTGTTCAAGTGTAAGTAAGATGATCGTGGAGTGATTGCCAAGAACAAAGCTCGATTGGTAGTTCAAGGTTTTCGTCAAATGGAAGGAAAAGATTACAATGAAGTCTATGCACCATTCGCACGAATAGAAGCCATTCGGATGTTTCTTGCGTACGCATCATACATGAAGTTCAAGGTGTATCAGATGGATGTAAAGAGTGCTTTTCTTTACAGTGTGGTGAAACAAGAAGTATATGTAGGGCAACCACCGGGTTTTGAGGATCCTATCCACCGGATATGGTCTATAAACTGAACAAAGCATTGTACGGTTTACACCAAGCCCCTCGTCAGGGGTACAAAATGCTAAACACATACTTTCTTTCTCGAGGTTTCAAAGGAGGACAAGTTGACTGTACCCTCTTTATGAAGAAAACATAGGGTTATTTGCTTCTGGTACAAGTTTATGTAGATGATATTATATTTGGTTCGACTAAGGAACGTCTTTGCAAGGAATTTGAGTAGGTCATGCATGAAAAGTTTGAGATGAGCTCAATGGGAGAAATGCAATTCTTTCTTGGATTGCAAGTGGATCAAACACCATCGGGGATTTTCATCCACCAGACAAAATATGTTGTCGATGTCTTGAGCCGATTCTAGATGGAGGATTCAAAACCTATTGCCACTCCCATTTAACCTAATCACGGGATTGGAGTTGATGCTAAGACTGAAATCGTTGACCCTTACGTTTATAGAGCCATCGTTGGATCGTTAATGTACTTGAATGCATCCCGGCAAGATATAATGTTCGCTATATGCCTCTGCACGAGATACCAATCGAAGCCTAAACAATCTCACCTCGTAGAAGTCAAACGAATCCTACATTATCTGAAGGGTTGTCTATCACGCGGGTTATGGTATCCTAATGATGATAACTTTGACCTCATTACTTTTGGTGATGCAGATTATGGCGGTTGCGATATTGATGTGAAACCCAGAACGGATGGTTATCAATTTCTGGAGTGCAGGTTAATAACCTGGCATTGCAAGAAGCAGACGTTAGTAGCCCTATCAACATGTGAATCTGAATATGTGGCGGCCTCCAGTTGTTGTTCACAAGTGCTTTGGATTCAACAACAAATGCGTGACTACGGTTTGCAATTTCTTAAAACCTCAATTCATTGTGATAATGAAGCAGCCATTGCATTAACTAAAGATACCGTTCATCATTATAAGGCTAAGCATATACGCATCCGTTATTACTTTATACGGGAATTCCATGCCAAAGAATTGATTGACATGGTAAAGATCCACACTGATTACCAGCGCGTTGATCTATTTATAAAAGCTTTTGACAAATCACGGTTTGAGTTTTTGTTATCAGCTAATGGTATCAAAGAAAAGCAGGATTAAAATCATCATCGGTATATCCAATTTTTCTTTATTTTTCTCTTAAAAAAATAAAAAAAAGTCCAAAAATATGTTTTTAATTTTACGGGGAGTTTCTTTTCAGAAAAACCAAAAACATTGAAAATTTTGAAAAGCCATAAAAAGCCAAAATGATTTTTCCTGTAGAAAAAGAGGAGACGATGGTACATCAGTGGGGATCTATCACATGCTAAAGAATTGAAATGATTAAATTTGACACGTGATGACTTTGATTGATGTATTGGTAGGCTTCGTAGACCTAGTAACGTGTGCCTTAGTCATAGAAACATAACGAACTGATTGCTATGTGGCTGAACACCTCGTGGGCATATGGTCTTGGTACCGTAATTTCGTTTGATAGGGTTGCCAAAATCGGAGGTTTTTGGTCATTATATTGATAGTTAACTGGGGTAGCCTGACTGATATTCTGTCATATTGATTTACGGACCAAGATTCAGTCAGGGTATCTTAAAAGAGCTGATAATGCCAAATCCCAAGTGACCGAATGAAGAACTTAATGTATGAAGATGATCAAAGATTATCTAATGCATCGTATCATATCTATGATGAAAATCATGATTGATTTGCTGACGTGTTACCTCTGTGCCTCATACCTTGTAACATACGGATAACTACAACATAATCACGCGTTACAACAAATTTTTGTGCAAATTCCTTGATACGGGAGTATGTCGTGTGTGTGGTCACCATAGGCAAGTTAGTTATTAATACACCTAAAGTGTATCATTTTAAAGCACTGCACAACGGTTTGCATGTGAGGTTATGTGGACAACAATATCAGCAATTGCCAAGTCTCCCAGTCTATTCAGTTTAAAAGAAAAATAACAACGGTGTGATTAGATTTCTCATTAACTGATATGATCATCTTACCAGAAAATCACAAAAAGATGTATGTTTGTACAAGAAAATCCAAAATATTTTGCATTCCTATCTTCTTTTTGATAACCGATGTGGGAGGATAATCATTTTCCGAATTTTTACTGCAAGAAATGTCAATTATGAGTTTTGGGATGAAATTTTTACAAAATCATCAATGTTTAAACTTTGAAAGTTCAGAATCTTTATCAAGTTTGCAAAACTTGACATTTTAGCATTCAAATTTGTTCAAATTGTGCAAATTGGTAATTTCAGTGGTTGGAGAAACCCATTCGCATCATCGTGCATGCGAATGAGGTTCAAACATGTTCATTCGTATGGTAATTCTATGCGAATAGGATTTGTTTATCAGAATGAGTTTGTTTTTAACCACAAACCCATTCGCATGTATCCACTGTGTGAATGGCTTAGCCTATATAAAGGCAACAACTCATTCTTCTCTTTCTCTTTCTTCATTCTAACCAACTGTACACACATGCACACACACACACACACTCTTTGAGGGGGAGATTTTCAATTTGAAATTCAGACTTTATCATTATGTTCTACTCATTTGCATGTATCCACAGCATCAATTTGAATCATTTTTGTCCACGGATTCAATTAGATATTGGGGTTTTTCTAACCGAAACCCTAACCATACAATTCTACCAATTTTGAACTAATAATCTTATGTTTTTATCATCCATTCATGTTAATCGAAAGTTTTAGGGGGGGAATAAAGGTTAAATAAGTAAAAACACCATTAAATCGGCTGATTGATTTTTAAACCCTAGAACTAAAAAAAACCTTCGATAAACATGAACTGAGTTCAAATTGGGGATTGATAAGTGTTTATCGGTTATGTCAGAAGCTTATGGAATGATTTTGATGGGTTAAACACCCATAAATTGCACAATTGAAAATTCAAAATCTAATCTGTCCATTCACATGATTCTTGATGCGAATAAGTTTTAAAATGGCCATTCGCATGGGTGAAATTTCCATTCACAACCCCGACCATGCGAATGAGTCTGAGATTTTCAAAATTTTCAAGATTAATCCGTTTTTGCACAATTGAAGAAGTTTATTCATGTTTTGATTGATTTTCATATTAAAAATGTGGCTAATTATTGCATTCTGATACAGAAATCTCTACAGGAACTGAAATGTTCAAGTTCAAACCCAAACATGATTGTTGCGACTTCATAGGAGATGTGGATTATAAGTATGCTATTTTCAGAGAAATGATTGATTTTCTAAGGCGATCAAGGATCCTGAACGCGATTATACAACCACACATCATCTATAAAGACCATCAGCTAGAATTCTGGAAGAATGCTTGGATGTATTTCTTTGACAACAAGACAGTGATTCACAGCAAGATTCAAGGAAACACTATTCTTGCGAGCGAAGAAGATTTCTGAACGGTGTTACACTTTCAAGAAAGTGAATCTGATCCGATCAAGTAATCATGGAAAGTTCAAAGAGGATGTTTCTTGAGAGCGAAGTACTTTGGGAAGATCACAGAGTCCCAGCTCAACAAACGGAAGTTATGTGCACCTTTCAAGTATCTCTTGCACGTGATCATACATGTTTTTGCTACGAGGTGTGGAGGTTTTGATGTTCTAAGAGACACAACCAGTTCTATGGCCGTAGCATTGATGTTGAACAAAAGTTATAACTTTTCTAGTATGTTGTTTACTCATCTGAAAGAAGTTTTTAATGGAACAAGACCAGATGTATACAAATTTATGATGTACCCCTGATTTCTACAAATGATCTTTGATGAGTAGTATCCTAATTTGATTAAAGATCCTACATAAGTTGGCAATCAAATACATATGGACATTAATACGTTGAATAGATTGATGTCATATCGTGGGAAGTTTGATGATAAGAAGCCTCCCATCAGAAGATTGTTAGGACATCTTGTTAATCCGGGTTACAAAGATCCTGATAATGATGAATGGAGACACCCGAACAGTGACTCAGATACTGATGCTCCTATGATCTCAGTCACTGGAGAAGAAAGAGCCGGACGACAGAAAAAGAAGTCTAAAGGCATATCCAGGAAAGGAAAAGAGATTATTGGTTCTTCTTCTAAGCCAAAGAAAGGAAAGAAGAAAACTTTACTTGTTGATGAAGATACTGAAGATTCTGTTGATTCGGATGCTGAAAATACTAAAGCAAGTTAGATATAGATCCTAAGGCCACTAATGATCGTGTAAAGACTCCATCTACTGTTAATGAACTTGTAGCAACTCAGTTTCAGAAATATTATGATATAGATCCAAATTTTGATCCAACAACTGAAGTATTGGATCATGAAGACTTTATTGGTTCTCCAGTAGCCCCTGTATCAATAAGACGTGGATGAATCAAGACAATGACAAAGAAAGAGTCTCACGGGGTGAAAAGGCATAAAGATATTCAAAGTCTATTTAAAGCTACCGGTTCCTCATCTACTGCTGCTTCTGCTTTAGAGACAATAGTTCCTAAACCTTCAAAAGCAAAAGAAGGTGAAAGTTCTGTACAAAAGAAGAGAAAGAGAAGTGAAGAACTTGAATATGAACAACCAGCATCCAAACAACCACACAATGAACCATCAAGTGTATCAAAGTCTTTGAAAGAGATGATGTCAAGCTTTGATAAGCCTTATACTTCCACTGAACCTGAATATGTTTCTCCTGGAACTGCAACCGTGTCTCAAGCAGCACTTGACCTGAATCAATAACAAATCGCTCGACTAATGAAGTCTTTCGATGTCCAGAACCTCACTACTCTGAAGAATCAAGAAGTGATCAAAGAGTTGAAGAATAATGAGAATGATATGCTAAAGATCATTGCCAAGTCCAAAGAAAAACAAGATAAACTTGAGCACAAGGTGCTTGATTTGAAGTTGGAAAACTCAAATTTGCAGCTGTCTAACACCAACAATGAAAGAAGAATTACTGAGGTAGAGAGAGAACAAGAAGTTAAAGAAGATCATCGACAAACTGTACCAGAAAGTTCCAAAGCTGAAGGGTACAGAACAAACCGAAGAAGAATCAGGTGATGAATCCGAAGAAGATGAGGAAGAGGATGATCAGGATGAGAAAACAGATGATAAGGGGGGATCTAATGATGACAATGAAGATAATGATCGATGACGGAAATGAAGGTGGTGATGAATCGTCTAGTTCAGATAGTGATGATGACAATGTTGATCACTATCTGTACGAGAGAAGAGGTAAGAATGAAGAAGATAGACCGACGGTCACTTCAAAACAAAAGAGTTCAGAAACCATGACTGAAAAAGACAAAGAACGCCTGAAGACCCTCGTTATGTCGGACCGTTTGCAATCCTGGAACGGATTGGACTGGTGGCATACAGACTTGACTTACCGGCGGAGCTCGGTAGTGTCCACAACGTCTTCCAGGTGTCTAACTTGAAGAAGTGTTTGGCGGATGAATCTCTTATTGTTCCTCTTGAAGAGATCAAGGTTGATGATCGTCTTCCGATCGTGGAGGAGCCGGATGAAATTCTTGATTATAAGATTCGTAGCCTTCGTCGGAGTAAAATCCGCATCGTTAAAGTTTATTGGAATTCAAATCGTGGACCGGAGTTCCCATGCGAACGGGAGTATCAGATGAAATCTAAATATCCTCATCTTTTTCCTAAGCGTGTGTTCGAATCTAGACATGTTACCGCTGAAGCTGAGTGAATCTCGGGGCAAGATTCCTTTCAATGGGGGGATGATGTGACAACCGATAAAGTTTCTTTTCGTTTCTTTCTTTTCGTCTATTTCCTTTTTGGCTTCGTGCAATTTTTGGGACGAAAATTCATTCAACAGGGGGATGATATGACACCCGACATATTCAACTTAACATTTTACAAACTCATAAGTCTACCTTAATGAAAAACATTTTATTAACGTACTTAACTGGGTCAGTTGAGTCGGGTTACCTTACGTATTGTCTAGGGTTCAATGATCTGGAGGATCATTGGTGTTATTTTGTGTACACACGAGTCTTGAGTCCCGTTGTTGGTGAATTACATGAATTGAATTAAGAATTATACATAGATTGATCCATATATGTTACATAATGTGCAAATACGTGTTTCAACGATGTTTATACCATTAAACATGATTCTATATGATTAACATATGTTAGGATTGCATGTTCATGTGTTAAAATGCGTTAAAACGACAAAACCGGAAAATCCAAAAACTGGTTCGACCTTAAGGGGGTCGAACCAAGTTCCAGAGTCACCTAAACATTCCATTCGACCTCACAATTCCTCATTCGACCCCTGCAAGGGTCGAACCTGCAGTAACTATAATTACCATACTTTGCAATTTTTCATCATTTCACCAAACCCTAAACTCCTCTAAACACTCTCTCTCTCGACTTTAATCACTGGGGAAGGAGTTTTTGACCTTGTTTTTCACAATCTAACCTTCTATGTCATAAACAAGTGAAGATCTAAGGTGTGTTCTTGATCCAAAATCCTTTTTAAGCATTTTTTATTTGTTTTTATTAAACCCCAAAGGTCCAGATGTGTTTTAAGATAGTTTTATGTTTAAAAACCATTCTAAACAAAACCTCATCATAAAACATAAGTTTTCATACAAATTAACATGTGTTAAAGGTCCTTTATGTTGTGTTATGTGTTGTTTACGATTAAATGCTGTGTAGATGTTATAGAGATGTTCTAGGGCTGTTATTGATGATGGGTTTTGGTTATCTTAGATCACAAGTTGTTAGATGATGATGTTTTGTCTATTTTGGGAATTTTCGATATATCTAGGGTTTGATTCTTGATGTTAATATTAATGAAATGATTGGGGGTTTTCATATACATACTAATCTGAGAATTTTGAGCTAATTGTTGAATGATTTCATTAAGTTTCCAAATTGGGTAAAGTTTTCATGCATGATGTGACATTTCCATAATTTTGCCATTTTGGGTAAGTATTGAAACGGACTGATTTTGGAGTAAAATTGGTAGGGTTTCGTGGGGATATGTTATTCATACATGACTGCTGTGTTTCGTGATGTTTTTAGACTATTTTGATGTGATTTGGTGCGTTTTAGGATGTTTACTATAGACTGGGTCGAACCAGAGTTCCATTCGACCCATCGTGGCGTCGAATGAAGACTTTGGGGGTCGAACCAAAACTTAAACAGGTCGAGTTAACTCTAATTTGGTTGAACGAACATGATTTAGGTCGAATTAACACGTGTTAGGGTCGAATTAACATGTGTTAAGGTCTAATGAATAGGTGTTAGGGTGTATGAACTTGTGTATGGGTCGAATGAACTCCAATTGGGTTGAAGCAAGGTTATATGGGTCGAACCAAGTCCAATTCCATGCTGATTCAACCTTACAACTCCTTATGTGCGATTTTCGATGCAAACTAAGTATTTTATGCTCGAACCTTATGTGTAATCTATGTGTACTTGATTAGTTTATGTAATGGGTCACCAACGGGATGTCAGGTCGGTCTGGTGTGTCGGTTTAACAGTCAAACACGTTTTCAAACATACTTAATCATGATCTGGACAATCGGGGACTAGTTAACCTAAGGGTTATTAGTCAAAACACTTATGCAAACTTTTAAGATAGATCACCGGTATTTGGGACTATCAAGACTGTGTCTTTACTTAAGGAAGCAAACTAAGGGGAGTGTCACAGCCCATTCTTTAATGTTTTCATACTTTTGGGGGAGAAACATGCGGTGCGAACTTTCAAACTTTAGACCAACATATTACATCATATCACATGGATACTTAGTGACTTTTATTCATCGATAAAGTCCTCTCAAACTTAGTGAACCATTAAAATGCGGATACATAGCGGGGAAAGTGTGAATAGATCTATTGGGCCTGGCAAGCCCCACTCAGGCCAACTGGAGGTCGGTGGCGGGTGCATATTTGTCCTACACATACGGCACCGGGTGATGAACCGGTGATGGGTATTGAGACATTCTAACATTCAGCAGTGGTTCATGACACTATAGTATCATGTAACGATGTCTAGCTAGCATCAGGTATAGATGTAAGGATTGTTGGGTTTGGATTACTATTGATACAAACTTTTTGCAAACTTTATTCTTTGTGACTCACCGGCACTGTATGTGTTGACTAACTTCGCATGTTTTCTCAGGTCGCTAAGGTAGCAGGGAGTCTTAGGCGCACTGGAGTCGCACTGCGTCTAGTCTTGCATTCATAAGTAAACCATGTTTGGTTTAACTACATACTTTTGAACTATGGTTTTGTAAACAATAAAGCTTCCGTTGTCGTTGTCTGGTTTAGTTTTGAACTTTTAAACTGGGTGGTTGGTTATTTTTACGTTATTTTCATATCATATAGTTGTCATTTATTGTGACCGTTGACTTGGCAACTGGTATGTCACTGCGTCGCACTGCGTCTAGTCTTGCATTCATAATTAAACCATGTTTGGTTTAACTACATACATTTGAAACTTTGGTTTTGTAAACTTTATGCTTTCATTGTCGTTGTCTGGTTTAGTTTTGAACTTTTAAACTGGGTGGTTGGTTATTTTTACGTTATTTTCATATCATATAGTTGTCATTTATTGTGACCGTTGACTTGGCAACTGGTATGTCACGCGCCTCGCGGTAAAACCCCGCAAGTGGAATTTAAGGGTGTGACAGATATTGTTATATTAAATACCCAAAATCAAATAATTTGATAATAACTTGGAAAAATCACATCCAAACACCCTTATAAAGCTAATAGTGGATTTTTTTCTTAGCGAGATTGTATGAACTGGAGATAAGACTTTGGGAGACTTTATGCTCGTTAGAATTGTTTAGTTAAATAGAACCCATCGATCTTGTATGAATATAATCAATACTTTGTAGTGACAACAATATATGTGTTAACGAACCATTAGACGCTAAATAATTTATTAATTACCTTCTTTGCAAAACATTTGGCGGTGGACCCTCATGGTAGAAGCTTGGCATTGGGTTTACCTTCAATAACAAACTCTTTCTGAGTTGCTTCAGGTTCGCTTCCTTTTCTTCATTTTTAACACAAAATGTGAACTTTAAACTGAAAATAGATGAAAAACTTTAACTGATAAAGGTCATAGAAATTTTACCTTGTTTCTTGCCTCCCATTGAATTCTCTACCTCCAACGCTTATTGTTTTTCTAATTTGGAATACAACTGAAACAAAAAAGAACTAATATATATATATATATATATATGTTGGGTCTGCTGACCTGGAGAAGAACAGATGATTGAAAAGCCAAAACATCCTAACAGTTGATCCACACAATAAACAGTCCTTACAACATACTTCTCCCAAAAGACTGCTGACTCTAACAATTGTTCCATCCAAACAACTGCTATGACAACTGCTGATACAAAGGACTGCTGAATAAACACTGATGAAGAACAACTGCTGATCCAAGTACTGAAGACTAAAGCACTGCTGGAGCCAACAGCACTTAGGCTCCAGCAGAGGATACAAGACCATCAGAGTTTTCCTACAACGGTAGTTTACCTTCAGTGTTTTCAATGTAACAGTAGTTTGTAATAGGCAGATGTTTTATGTTTGTTATTCTGTTAGAGGTCACTGTCTTAAGGTGACGTCAGCCTAGGTCATCAGTGGTTTAGGTTTGTCTATAAATAGAACAGTGCATGTACTGTTCTATTACATCACACACACAAACATTCTCTCAGACAAACAATCACTGTGTGATCAGGCTGAGGGGGAGTACTTGTATGATTGTAATCTTTTAGATAAATGAAAGCATTCGATCAGAAAACAATTACTCTCATGTTTTGATTAATAGTTTATCATTCCGCTGCACTTTCCATCTATATTCATATCACTCTTATCATTCTTGTTAAACATAATCAAAACAATCAAACTCAGATCCTAACAATATGTGTGTGTGTGTGCATATATATAGAGAGAGAGGGGAGTTGGCATCCTTATAACATCTTTAAGAGATGTTAACATGCCAAAAGATGTTAGAAACATTTTTGTTAATAATTGGTGTAGCATATATGGTTTTGTACTTTTGTTCATTAAAAATACATTTTTGAGCTTTTTCTTTACTATTTCCAAACTAATTATCATCTACAAGTTTGTAATCCAAGACAATGATCGGTTAGGCATTTTTTTGGTAATTGGAGTATGTTTCACTGGTGAAGATGAGTTGTTCACATAGAATGAATCATCAAGAACAAAGACTGGACTTGGATATATTTGAAATAATAATTTTTAGACCATGGAATTTTTCCTACCAAAGCATATCAATAAAGGACTACACCAACCTTAAATTTTCTAAACAAAAAGACAATCCTTTAACCAATACCTAATGAACGACACGTATATCATATCATAAATCTATCAAAAAAACGCCTAAAAATTAATCAACTAAAAAAAGCTATATAACCTAATTTTGTCACACCCTCAAATTTCCACTGCGGGGTTTATACCGTGAGGCGCATGACATATCAGGATCCCATAGCCATAAGTCATATGAACGAACTCTAAATGCCCAGACCATTTAGTTCGTTTTCAAAAATCAAGTTTAGTTAAGCTACGGAAGCGTAAACCAAATTTAAACCTTTTAAAACATGAAAGAAAACGTAAAAGCATGATATATAATTTAGGTGTATGCCCAAGACTCAAATGCAGTGAAGTGTGCAGTGCTTTATAATCGTGGCACCGGAAGCTAACTACCTGCAAAAGTATGTATATCGTGGGTCAACAAACTATGTTGGTGAGTTCACAAAGTAAAGAAAGTGAGTAAGTAAATGTGTTGGTTTCCAAAACCACGTAACCAAGTAAAAGCGTAAGTAATTAAGTTGGTTCCAAAAACCGTGTAACCACTAGTTCATCGCATGCCAAGGGTAGCTAACCCATTCATGATAACTAACACCGATATACCGAACTGCTAATGTATGTGTTGTCACAAATGTGAGCAGTTTGCCCTGCATCATTGCCTATCAACAATGATAATCTGTTAAGTTATAGTTCACTCCCGCACTCCCCGAGCTGGTGTGAGGTTTGTCAGACCTAATAGCGCTATCAACTAATAATCCGCTTGCCATAACCCTGCAACTCATTCGGTATGTGAGGGACTTACAGTGATAGTGTTGGTTTAGTTCATCAAGGACAAAGTTTGCGAACTAGCAAAAACCCCGACCCACACAAGGAGTCAAAACACGACCCAAACAAGGAGTCAAAACCCGACCCACACAATGAGCCATAGCATCCCAACCCGGGATGTGTAAGTAGTCCCAAACCGGACTAGAAAAAGTTAAGTTCGTTGTCTCAAACCCGAGACGCATGCTTTTGAAAAAAAGTAGTGAAACTCACCTTAGTATGCAAGCAAGTAAATCCAAACTCCAAATTAGGGTGTACTACCGACTCCCTAATACATGTGTCACTAAGTATATGTGTATTATCATTACACCATAAAACCCGTTTGTCCAAGACGTTTAAATGTTCAAAATCGTGTAAGTGACACCTAGTGATTCTACATGCATAAGTAAACCCTACGGACCCGTTGGTGAATATGTTGGTTATCATTAGTTTTACACTTCATATGCATCTCATATAAGTGCCTATTCAAGTACATGTCATATACATACCACATAGGACTCCAATTAGTCACACAAACTCATAATACACAATCTGCGTTTTCAGGACAGATTATGCGCCATGAAAACAAATTTATTAAAAATACTTATCCAGTGAGTTAGACTCTGAAACTTCTACTAAATATTCTAGGGGGTCTACTGGAAAAATCCATATGTTTAGTTTGTGATAAAACCTTGTACAAAAATTATGAAAATTCACGGAACACAGCTATGTTCAGAAAATACACACAACAGATCAGCTTAGTAGAAAAGTTCCCAAAAATTGTGTATTCATCCAAACGGGATGAATCCACTTGGAAAAGCCGAGTTATTCCAATGTTAATCTACTGTCCAAATTTCATAACTTAATTCCTTGTAAAACTCGAGTTATGATTGTTTAAAGTTGACTTAGTTTGTTAATCCGAAAATCTGATATGACCTTTAATCAAAGAAAATTCCAAAAACATATCAAACGACATCCAAATCAGATGATTTTACCCATTCTAACAAGCTAAGACAATGTACAATCCATTCATGCAAAGAATCGATCAAAATCAACAATTTAATGTCACATAACAGCAGTGGCGGATCTAGAAATGAATTTTAGTAGTAACGTTTTTCATTTTTTTTCATTTTAGTAGCAACGTTTTCCAAATTTCGTAAAAAAAAACCAAATTTTCCACTAATTTTCCACTACGCACGCGAAGTTCAGCAGCAACGGACACGGCACCTAGCTCTATGCTAGGTCCGCCCCTGCATAACAGACCCTACAAGTCGACATTTAGATTCTGTCCAAATTCTTATCATGCAATATTATCAATTATATCAAACCCTAGTTGCATGTTATCAATCAATAGCACCTAATAATCATCACACAACATCAATAAGAGCCACATCTGATCAAAACCCTAATGATACATCATAAACATCATCATTCATAAACCCTAGGAGTCTAAAACATCAAGAACATGCATAATCATGCAACCTATCAATTACTAATCGCATAAGATTACGTTTAACCCATTCAATCTTTATAAACTTTAAGTTTTAATCTTTATGAAAAGGTTTCAGACTTGGAAAAAACTTAGTTATAAGGTTTTATAACATATTAAAGAAGATTAAAACACAATAGATTAAAGATTATACCGCAAGCTCTTCGAAACAATCAACCGAATGCTCTTGAAGCTTCCCGATCGATGTTCTTGCGCCTTAGCAGGTGTTTAGGGGTTAATATTTCATAATAGGGCAGTAGGGGGTGATTAGGGTTGAGTTTAGGGGTTGTATGAGGCTTAAGATGGTTTAAATAGGGTTTTAAGTCTGTTTAGTTGCGTCAGGATGCGGCGCGCGGCCGCTCACTTCTCCCGGCCCGCTCCGGGTGGCCTGCTTCGTTGTACAGCCTGTTTTCTTTGATGTTTCCGCTATTTTGGACCGTAACAAGTGTAACCCCATGTGTTAAGACCCCAACCATCCTAATGGTCCATCCATTATGGTTTTTATTAAGGTATTCGGTTTAAGTTCATGTAATCACATACAGATTGCACATAGTTTCGCAGAGTATCATAGAAGCACGTAATTGCAATCAATCTCAATCAATTAATTCACAATTATTTAACTTCATGGTTCACCAACGTCTGAGGTTCACTAATCATGTATACAGTCTGGTAATTCCCCGAATTACCACTTCATGTAGTTATTAACCTATAACTGTGCAACGTGTGTCCTATCTAGCTAACCCTAGTTATGTAGAATGCAAGGAATGTAACTAGAGTTTAGTTAAAGTGAGAACCTGAAATTGCGGGGTATCACATCATCCCCAAGTTGAAAAGAATTTCGTCCCGAAATTCGGTAAGTAAACAGTAAAGCCAGCTTAATAATGTGTGCTTGGTTCCTGGATGTCACATCATCCCCAAGATGAAAGGAATTTCGCCCCGAAATTCACTTTGAAAGAGCTGCTTTATGTTTAGTGTTCGATTTATGTTCAGGATCAGGTTCAGAAAAGGAGGTGTGGATATTTGAGCCGCATTTGATCTCTGCGTTCCCACGTATATTTCGGTCCTAGACGGGAATTCCATCGTACCTTAACAATAGGTATAGTGTTTTGTTTGAGTTTCTTGACACCCCGCTCAAGAATCTCCACTGGTTCTTCCATGAACCGTAGCTGATCGTCCACCTGGATCTCCTCCAGCGGCGCCATCAGTGTTGTATCCAACTTGCATTTCCTTAGATTCGATACGATACGTGGGATACATCGTGTACCCCACTGAGTTTATTAAGCGAGTTTAACTTGTAAGCTACCGAACCAATCCTATCGACAATCTCGAATGGTCCAACGAATTGTGGGTTCAACCTTCCCCGTTTTCCAAAGCGTATCACCCCCTTCCAAGGTGACACCTTCAATAGAACCTTGTCCCCAACCTGGAACTCGAAAGGTTCCCTACACTTATCAGCGTAACTTTTCTGTTGATCACGAGCAGCAGCCATCCGGTTTCTGATTTGCACTATCTTCTCAAAAGTTTCGTGCACGAGTTCAGGACCTGTTAGCTGGCTATCCCCAACTTTAGTCCAGCAGATGGGAGACCTACACTTGCGTCCATAAAGTGCCTCAAAAGGCGCACACTGAATCGAAGTGTGGTAGCTGTTGTTGTACGAGAATTCAATCAAAGGCAAGTGCTTATCCCAACTGTTGCCAAAATCTACCACGCACGCTCGTAGTAGATCTTCCAATGTTTGGATGGTGTGTTCACTCTGTCCATCTGTCTGTGGGTGATAGGCTGTGCTCATATTTAAGCAGGTCCCCAAAGCGTTTTGGAGAGTAGTCCAAAAAGGAGAAGTGAATCGCGCATCACGATCAGATATGATAGAAGTAGGCACCCCATGCCTAGAGACTACCTCCTTGATGTAGAGATTGACTAGTTTCTCCAGCGAGTCGGTTTCCTTTATTGCTAGGAAATGTGCCGATTTGGTTAAACGATCCACGATAACCCAAATCATGTTATGGCCAGTTGGCATTCTAGGGAGCTTTGTTATGAAATCCATAGAAATTCCGTCCTATTTCCACATAGGGATTTCTGGTTGCTGGAGTAGGCCTGAAGGTTTCTGATATTCAATCTTAACCTTCGCACAAGTCAAGCACTTACTAACATAAGTGGCTATCTCAACTTTCATGTTTGGCCACCAGTAAAGAGTTTTGAGATCTTGGTACATCTTGTCCGAACCAGGATGTACCGAATATCGAGAGGTGTGAGCTTCATCGAGCACCAGTTGTCTGAGATCCCCAAAACGTGGTATCCAGACTCGATTCATGAAGTATTGAAGACCATCTGTCTTTATTTCCAGGTGCTTATCCGCACCATGTAAAGTTTCAAGCCCGATGTTTTCTTCTTTCAAAGCCTCGCCCTAGGCTTCACGTATCTTATCAGGAAGATTAGAATGTATGGTAAGTTGTAAAGCTCGCACCCGTTTGGGTTTCGTTTCCTTACGACTAAGGGCATCAGCTACTACATTAGCTTTCCCTGGATGATATTTGATGGCACAGTCATAATCATTCAGAAGCTCGACCCATCGACGTTGTCGCATGTTCAGCTCCTTCTGATCGAATATGCGTTGGAGGCTCTTGTGGTCAATGAAGATCGTACACTTCGTACCATAGAGATAATGCCTCCAGATGTTTAGAGCAAAAACCACTGCTCCCATTTCCAAGTCATGGGTGGTGTAATTTTTCTTATGAACCTTTAATTGACGTGAAGCATACGCGATCACCTTATCACGCTGCATCAGCACACATCCTAATCCTTGGATAGACGCATTACAGTACACCACGAAGTCCTCTATACCC
Source organism: Ambrosia x helenae (assembly GCA_030844895.1). Taxonomy (NCBI): domain Eukaryota; kingdom Viridiplantae; phylum Streptophyta; class Magnoliopsida; order Asterales; family Asteraceae; genus Ambrosia; species Ambrosia x helenae. The sequence goes on along the minus strand of CM061227.1, from coordinate 18,112,815 downwards.
TCAGGTAATGATAGTATAGGTGCACTGCAAAGTTTTGCCTTCAATAATTGAAAAGCAGATTCTTGGGCATCTCCCCACTTGTAAGTAATACCCTTTTGTGTCAAAGCAGTGAGGGGTTGAGCGATCTTAGAGAATCCCTCAATGAATCTACGATAGTATCCCGCAAGACCACAAAACTGGCGCACCTCTGTAGGAGTCTTAGGAGTCTCCCACTTTTTAATTGCCTCAATCTTGGCGGGATCGACATGTATTCCTTCCTTGTTAACCACGTGTCCAAGAAATTGGACTTCTCGAATCCAGAAGTCACATTTAGAGAATTTCGCATACAACTGCCCATTTCTCAAGAGTTCCAAGATCAACTGCAGATGTTGCTTGTGCTCTTCCCTGCTCTTGGAATAAATCAGTATGTCATCTATGAACACTATGACAAATTTTTCCAAATAGGGCTTACACACGCGGTTCATCAGATCCATGAACACAGCCGGTGCATTGGTTAGCCCAAACGGCATCACCAGAAACTCATAATGTCCATAACGAGTTTGAAAGGCTTCTTCACCACATCCTCCTCTCAGACTCTCAGTTGATGATACCCTGACCTCAAGTCAATCTTAGAATAGTAACTCGACCCTTGTAGCTGGTCGAACAAGTCATCAATACGAGGCAAAGGGTAGCAGTTCTTAACTGTCACCTTGTTCAACTCCCAATAATCAATACACATGCAGAAACTCCCATCCTTCTTCTTAACAAACAGAACTGGTACTCCCTATGGCGAAGAACTAGGTCTAATAAAGCCCCTATCCAATAGATCTTGGAGTTGGGTAGACAATTCTTGAAGTTCGCCTGGTACTAGGCGGTATGGTGCGCGTGCAACTGGAGCTGCTCCAGGTACAAGATCAATTTGAAACTCCACTTGACAAAAAGGTGAAAGTCCATGTAGTTCCTCTGGGAAAACATCTGGGAAATCTTGGACTACTGGGATGTCCTCAATCTTAGTTTCAGTTTCATCTCGAGTGTCAGATATGTTAGCCAAAATGGCTAGACTGCCCTTACGAATACACTTCTGGGCTTTCAAAAAGGTGATGATGCCCACCATGGCACCACCACGATCACCCTGTATAGATAAAAGTTCTCCACTTGGGAGGGGGACACGAACAATCTTCTCCTGACAGAGAATTTCAGCGTGTTGCTTGGACAACCAGTCCATACCAACCACGAGATCAAAGCTACCTAGGGTGATAGGTAGGAGGTTGATGGCAAACAATTGCCCATTCAATTCGAGCTTACAATCACGATGTATATGGGTTACCTTAACAGGCTTCCCATCAGCCAATTCTATAGAGTACGGGGTATCAAGAAGAGTAGGAACCATCCCTAGTTGTTTGTTAAGTTTCGATGACACAAAACTATAGTCCGCACCAGTATCAAATAAAATAGAAGCAAGAGTGTCGTTCAAGGAGCACGTACCCGTCACGACATTGTTATCAGTCCTAGTTTCCCCAGAGCTAATCACAAATGCTCTTCCACGAGCCCCATTGTTGTTGTTAACATTATCCCACGTTCTCTTGCTATCACCAAAAGTAGAAGATGAAGCACCATGCTTCGGAAAGTATCATGCTCGATAGCCTCATCAGTGAGTTTGCGAGTCATGTGAATGATTTGTTAGATTTCTGGATAGGTGAGCTGTAGTAGCCATGCCACGAACCTGGGGGACCAACTCCTTTGGTATGAAGCTCGATCCGCTTATAAGGTAGGTTAAATAAATTTGAGCATATAGTAGCTATCTCCTGCAGCTTGGTAGTGTAGGCGTCGATCTCAGACCCAACCGTCTTTATATAACAAATTTCTAGATTTCATCACAGGGGGTTATTTTCTCCATCCAAGTATCTGTAACTTATCGAGTGTGCATGTAGCATACATTACCCCATCCTGCCAGGGGTAAATGCACATGTCAATGACTTATACTATCAAAGCAATCAGACGGTCTCCTTCAGTTCCGTTGGAGTTATCAAGGTTTACAATCAATAAAAGCCTTGAAAATACGATGGCAGGTTGTTGTTGTGGCATGTACGATCAAGGTATAAGAAAGTTCAAACGTTGAAGTCAGGGGAAACGAATGATTTAGAAAAATGGATCTTTACTAGCTTGGAAAGATGCGAGGGCCTCAACCACCCTATCGTTGGTCATAAGAACTCAGTCTTATCTAAGTTAACAAAGGGAAAGGAAAAAAAAGATAGGTAAGAAAAGGTAAGAGCCAATTGTCGCCACGCTCTGTCTAGATAGTAGAACCTTCATCGTCACTTTCCATGTGCTCGTCCTGCTCAGGTTCCCCTTCCATCCCTTCTTCTTCCTCTTTCGCGGTGTCAGTGTTATATGGTTCTTATCACGTACAGTCTCCTTCTCCGGTCCTGTGTAAGTCAATTCAGTGGTCAACAGCACCACTCATTCCTCCAATCGTGACTATCGGTCTCTGGTAGGTTTCGTCTTCCTTTGAGATGTTGCACTACGTCGCAGGCTTTACATAACTCCCCAAGAGTGTGTGTAACAAGCCCCGATCTAATGTGTTCCCATGAATCTACCATATACTTATGAGAAACAGGGATATGCAGTCATGCGTCCGCCCGCTCGTACTAGGCGTAAGGTACTAAAGTAAGAAATAAGTTCTATATGTGTAACCCAGTCCCGTCTGAGTTTCGAATGGAAGTAAGAAAGATCAAGTAACAAGGAACAGAAACTAATTGTCTCCTTGTTCAGTGAAAAAGGATAAGTCTTAGTATTTGAATTTCTTCAAATTTGATTCGATTTAATGGTACCATGTCATGCGCATCATGCAGCTTCCTGTGTACGTTCGCCACAACGCTCGCAAGGGCTCCCTCCCTTGTACTATTGTTGTTTCCTCATCCACGAGGTTTGTTAGGATACTACTCCCAGTAATGCGTCACCTGGTGTAACCCTGGGTTCCCACCATTGACGTGTTCAGAATTAGGTCTAGAACTAGAAGATAACATATCTCCCGAAATCATATGTTGTAGATATATGTAGCTAAAAGCTAGTTGTGCACTTAAGTTGTGAGTGTACTTATGCTATGATGATTATAGACTAGACTCAACATGCAGTCCTAGTTCACTATAACCAATGGCTCTGATACCAATCTATCACACCCTCAAATATCCACTACGGGGTTTATACCGTGAGGCGCATGACATACCAGGATCCCATAGCTATAAGTCATATGAACGAACTCTAAATGCCCAAACCATTTAGTTCGTTTTCAAAAATCAAGTTTAGTTAAGCTACGGAAGCATAAACCAAATTTAAACCTTTTAAAACCATACGCAAAACACACCCAAATTAAAACCATATGAAAGAAAACATAAAAGCATGATATATAATTTAGGTGTATGCCCAAGACTCAAATGCAGTGAAGTGTGCAGTGCTTTCTAATCGTGGCACCGGAAGCTAACTACCTGCAAAAGTATGTATATCGTGGGTCAACAAACTATGTTGGTGAGTTCACAAAGTAAAGAAAGTGAGTAAGTAAATGCGCTGGTTTCCAAAACCACGTAACCAAGTAAAAGCGTAAGTAATTAAGTTGGTTCCAAAAACCGTGTAACCACTAGTTCATCGCATGCCAAGGGTAGCTAACCCATCCATGATAACTAACACCGATATACTGAACTGCTAATGTACGTGTTGTCATAAATGTGAGCAGTTTGCCCTGCATCATTGCCTATTAACAATGATAATCTGTTAAGTTATAGTTCACTCCCGCACTCCCCCGAGCCGGTGTGTGGTTTGTCAGACCTAATAGCGCTATCAACTAATAACCCGATTGCCATAACCAGGCAACTCATTCGGTATGTCAGGGACTTACAGTGATAGTGTTGGTTTAGTTCATCAAGGACAAAGTTTGCGAACTAGCAAAAACCCCGACCCACACAAGGAGTCAAAACACGACCCACACAAGGAGTCAAAACCCAACCCACACAAGGAGTCAAAACCCGACCCACACAAGGAGTCAAAACTCGACCCTAATAGTCCTTAGCTTTTATCCTTTGCCTCCATAAACCCCTATCATGGACCATGTCCTCAGAGAGGTGCAACCCCGGTAAATCTTATCTAACCCGGTCATCCCACGTCAATTTTGGTCTGCCTCTACTCCTCTTCCCTTCCACAGTGAGACCTTCTACCATTCTAACTGGCTCAGTCGCCTGTCTCCTTTTCACATGCCCAAACCATCTCAATCTCCCCTCTTTTATCTTATCCGAGATACTAGCTACCCCCAATCTATCCCTTAAAACCTCATTTCTTATCCTGTCTAACCGTGTGTATCCGCACATCCACCTCAACATCCTCATCTCAGCTACCTCCATCTTCTATGCTTGCATTTTCTTGATTGCCCAACAGTCAGAGCCATATAACATAGCCCGGTCTAATAGCTACCCTATAAAACTTCCCTTTAAGTTAGTTGGAAACCTTCTATCGCACAAAACCCCAGTAGCTGCTCTCCACATACACCATCCAACCTGGATGCGGTGGGCTACGTCACTATCTATCTCTCCATCCCTTTGTACAAATGATCCTAAATACTTAAACTTAGTTACCTGCGGCACCACCTGTGCCTCAATGGTAATCTGAGTGTCCTCGTCATTGCCTACGCCACTGAAGCACAATACAAGTACTCCGTCTTAGATCGACTAATCTTTAAACATTTACTTTCTAGCGCTACACGCCACTCCTCTAGCCTCGCATTCAAACCTTGTTTACTCTTAGAGACTAATACAATATCATCTGCAAAAAGCAAGCGCCACGGGATTGTCTCCTGGATCGAATTTGATAACTCGTCTAGGACAACCGCAAATAGGAAAGGGCTCAAGGCAGACCCTTGATGGAGTCCTACTTCTACAGGGAAAAATTCAGTATCTCCTATAGGCGACCAAACACTAGTCTCAGTCCTAACATACATATCCTTAATTAGGTCTATATACTTTCCAGAAACCCCTCTACTCTTTAAACTATCCCAAATCAGTGTACGAGGCACATGGTCATATGCCTTTTCAAGATCAATGAACACCATATGCAGATCTCTCTTCTTCTCCCTATATTTTTCCACCAATCACCTAAGGATATGTATTGCTTCTGTGGTAGACCGCCCTGGCATGAAAACAAATTGGTTAACCGTAACTTGAGTTTATCTTCTAAGTCTAGCCTCGATTACCCTCTCCCATAATTTCATAGTATGTCCTAGCAGTTTAATCCCTCTATAATTCCCACAACATTGGGCGTCTCCTTTTTTCTTATACAAAGGTACTACTACACTAGTCCTCCATTAATCTGGCATCCTTCCATATTTGAAAATAAGATTGAATAACGTTGTTAGCAAATTAACTCCTACTTCTCCCATACACTTCCACACCTCAATCGGTATGTTATCCGGCCCAACCGCCTTAGCCCTTCCCATCTTATTAAGTGCTGCTCTTACCTCTCCCTGTGTAATACACCGACAATAGCAATTATTCCTTTGAAGCCTTTGAGTAGACGAGTTGTCATTTTCTTGTTGGAAATCCCTCCCATTGTTGAAGAGATTATGGAAGTACGCTTGCCACCGCAACTTAATGTCATGTTCCTTGAGTAAAACGCGTCCATTCTCTCCCTTTATAAACTTCACCACCCCTAAGTCCTGCCTCCTACGCTCCCTAGATTTTGCGATCTTGAACATATCATGTTCCCCCTCTTTTGTTTCCAAACGTTCGTACATCCTTTTGTAAGCTGCATTCCTCGCTTCCGTCACTACCTTCTTCGCCTCCCTCTTGGACTGTTTGTATCTCTCCTCAAAATTACTCGTTCCTCTTCATTTGTGCACCCCACGGATCTCTAAAACACCCTTGTTTATCCCTTATTTTAGCGTGAACCTTCTCACTCCACCACCATGACTCCTTACACCCACCCACTGTTCCTGTTGTCATTCCTAAAGTCTCCTTCGCCACATTTGTAATGGCATTTGCCAAGTCCTTCCACATTTCGTTTACATCCCCCTCCGCTCGAATTGATGTCATCGAGATGACCTTATCTCTAAAAAGATCAATCTTGTCGCCCTTCAAATTTCCCCATCTAACTCTAGGTCGCAAAACGCTTTCCCCTTGGTCCGCCTATCTTTTAAGACTAAATCTGCCACTAATAAACGGTGTTGGGCCACTGCTGCCTCCCCTGGTATGACCTTGCAGTCCCTCCACCATCTCCGCTCACCAAGCCTCATCAAAAGATAGTCAATCTGTGTGTTACGACCACCACTGCTAAAAGTAATCAAATGCGACTCTCGTTTCTTAAAAAAAGGAGTTTAAAATACCTAGGTTATGGGCCACCGCGAACTCTAGCAGATCCCTACCTTGGTCGTTCCGATCATCAAAAGCAAAGCCCCCATGTACCGCTGGAAAACCATCGCTATCCTTTCCAATGTGGCCATTAAAATCGCCTCCTATGAAAATTCTTTCCTCCCTAGGTATGGCCCTAACGACTACATCTAGGCAATCCCAAAAATCCCGCTTCTCCTGATTCCCTAGTCCGACTTGTGGGGCATAAGCGCAAATGACTACAAATACTTCCTCTCCTAATACTAACCTCAACACCATAATCCTATCATTGTGTCTTATCACCTCTACTACGTTATTGTACAATTCTCTAGCCACTAGAAATCCTACGCCTTTCTTCGACCCATCGGACCCCGAATATAATAACTTATAACCATTGCGCTCATCCCCTTTTTGTCCCTTCCACCTAGTCTCTTGAAGGCACGCAATATCTACCCTACGTTTTTTAAGTGTATCTATCACCTCCAACAATCTACTACTTAGTGTACCTACATTCCACGAGGCCACACGTAAACTATACCCCGAAATCTTACCCTTTCCTGCACCCCTCGTCCTTGGACACGATCTTACAGAAAAATCATGGTTTCTACTACCTATTATTTGCTACAAATCACCCAAATGTCTATTATTGCTACAAATCACCCCTTGCTTGAATATTTTGAAAAATACTGGGTTTGTACAATATATGTTTACTAGTTTTTATCCCGGGAGCGTCCCGGGTTGAAATATCTAATATAATATAATAAAACATATTATTATTATTATTATTATTATTATTATTATTTTAAACAAATCTCTGCCATAAGTTATCATATTCAAAATATAAAAAAAAAATGAATCTCTGCGCCGAGGTGTAAATCTAGTGCCATTACAAATGAATTCGGAAGTTTGTAATCGATCATTCTAAAAAGAATCAACATGAAATAAGAAATAAAAGTTAATTATTGAAATATCAAACGCATTAGTCTAAGGGTTATGTGATGCGTTAAAAAATTCATGGGTATATGATCGGGTATGTAGTTCGGGTATTTGGGTATGTTGTTTCGGGTAATCGGGTCGGGTATCACCTGATCCCAGACCCGACCCAAGCCCACATTTTTTTTAAACTAATCCCAAACCCGACACAATACCTGTTGGGTTACAAAAAATAGTCTTTTTTTTCTATGATTTTTATATAGCACTATGGTACTCGTTGGAAAGATAATAAAACGCTCGTTAATTTAGTGTAATTTTTTTCTTTAAAAAATCTCGTATATAAAAGATATTAACGTTTAAAAGTTATGAGAGGAAACACGAGAGATAAATAATAAAGGTTTAATATTTAAATTTAGTAGATTAGGTATTTAATAGATTAGGTTAAATAATATTTATTTTTTTTAATTGGTTTAGAGTTGCCACATCACATCCTATGTGGCATCTCTTAAAGGAGAGATTGCATAAGAGTATGACATGTAGGATTAATCTCTTTGCAATATATAGATATATAGATGTTAAGGAAGGAAAGCACCTGGGCCAGAGAAGATGTCTGAAAAACCTGGGTGGCTGAAAACGTCGCCGGTGGTATTTGAGTGGTACCGTTGTCGCCTCCCGATTTCTTGTTCTTTGTAGTCTTCCCCGATCTAACCACAAGGTCGCCTTTCTTCCGGAACGAAACGGTTTCTTTAGAACAATAATATAGAACTTCTAAATCAATCAAATGATTACACAATCAATTGATCAAATAAATCGAAGTAACGAAGAATTCGTACAAATCGATATACAAACAGTTGAAATTTCTAAACAAAAGGAAAAGGAAATTTAAAAAATGGAGAAGATGATATCGATTACTGTGATGAAATTAAACAAGCAAATTCAGATTCAAAATGAATAATAAATATATTAAAAGGCACACCCAATCACTTTGAGAGGAGGAGCACTAATTAGCGCTTCCCACTACAGATGAACTTACTATGATTCATCTAACTTCATTGCTTACGTTAAAAAAAAAAAAAAAAAAAAAAAAAAAAAAAAAAAAAGTGGCATATATAAATTGACGCAACTAGCCAATCACTTTAAATTATACATGCTGTGCATGGCACTTTCTACGAAAGACAACTAGTGTAATTAGTATTCACCCATACCCATTATACTTTCATCATCATACTCAGGTAATCCCATCTATAACAAAGTTAAGGTAGGCTCTGAGAAAGGTAAGATATAGATCATAGCCTTACCTCTACCCCTAAGAATAGAGAGGTTGCTTCCAGTGAGACACCCGGTTCGATGTGGTTTGGTATCAAACCTTGGACATAAGGTACAAAACACTTAGCAATCGGGAAAACTCGATCGGTGCATGTACCCCTTTGTCTTTTGGCTATTCACGCCATCACATGATGCATGATTAACCGTCCGTCATTTTTAACGTAATTTTCACGAAATTAGTAAAATAACGTTAAAATTAGTGCAACTTTACTTTTACCACCCAAGGGCTACACAGATATACATTATATGTGCATACCGTAAGTGTGACGTAATACCCATTATACTTTGAGAGTTTTAATTACAAAATTGTACCCACATAAATTTCTTGTTTTGGTCCTATACTTTAAATATGGTTCGATTACCATTTACACACACATATATGATATAACATAAGTGATCAACATCCTTTTTTTATTATTTCTACTTAGATAATATATATGATAAATTGATAATTGATGAGACAAAGTCAAAACATATATAACATATGTGTCTGTTTTCAAAATATATTTGTTCTCAAATTAGCCTTTATATATATATATATATATATATATATATATATATATACACTAGTAGAAATGTCCGTGTGTTGCGGTGGGTGCGGCTGTTTTGTAGTCTCGTAGTTTTTGGGGTTTATGGTGTGCATGTGATGTTTGTGAGTTATTATTTATGGTGATTTCGTATCTAAAATTCGTCAAAAACATTTAAACGTATGATTATTATTGTCAATTATGTTTTCACAAATCAGTATGACGACTGAAAGACAAAACTAAAAAATAAATGTTTGATATGTTAAAAGAATAACACCATGTGTTTTAAATCAAATGAAAACTATAAAACGAATACCAAAAACTATAAAAATGAACACCAGTATTGCAACCGAATTTGTTCGGACTATTGATTCAATTCCTCACGTATGAAATCGAGCGAGTACAAAAGTTATAGAAGTTACATTTAGGTTGCAAAAAATAAAATAAAATAAAAAAAGCGCTCCCAAAAGTTAGGCTTCAAGAAGTTACGCTCTAAATGGTACATATTTATGCCATCATGTTGAGCCAGGCTTTCTATTACAAATGGTACCTCCTTTGTAAAATCGTGAAAGTTGACCCACTGGGCTTTTTTTTTTTCTAGAATGCTAGCAATAGGCAGCATGTAACAGCCATCCATATTGATGCCCTCGTATCTCTCCCTGAAGTTGTGTAAAGAGTATTTACAATGGATTAAAGTTAATGTGAATGAAGGTGTATTTAAAAACAAATAAGTAAATATGTGGCCAATCAAGTCACCATGATAAACAAGTTAGTCAAATCTCACAAAACTGGAATAGAAAAATATTTAGCAAAAGTTGAAATAAATAATGAACGAGCTTTGTTTTAAGCTAAAGCTCGGCTTGATAAGGCTCGTCTCGTTTCTAGATTTTTACCAAGCTGAGATCGAGTAGCTTGCAAATTGCTCAACTCGTTTGCATCCCTAGGCATAACCACACCGTGTAATGTTACATGTTCCTTTAGACCTACATTTGTAAGTTGTAACAAATAGTATAGAATCTTGGGAATTCTTATGTTTTCTAACTTGACCTTCTCATTTTATTCCTTTCATGTTACCGTGGTTTTATATTAATAACTATTAGATGCAATATCTTGTATAAGTTTCGGCACATATTAGATCGGTCATATTTATGAATTTATCAATGTAGTTTAAATTCAACTATTGAATCACGTTCCACTTTTGCTGATGTACAGAATTTTATGGATTTTATGTGTGTTTGATTTTGAAACATAAAAAGAACCACTTAACCAATCGATAAGCAACAAAATAACAAACAACTTTAGGAGGGGCATGAGTTGTAAAAACGCAAAGTCGAAGCTAAAACAACCGAAAGTTTACTACTTTACCAAACTGTAAATTCATAAAACACATAAAAACTGATTAACAATCCAAAGTGATACTCATACCTTTGTTTGATCTTGATTGCCAAACAAGCTATCAATCCCGTCTTTCGCATAAAGATGTGTTGGGTCGTTATGCCCTTCGCCAAAAAGCTCTTCATGGTTCTCAATGTTTATGTCAACTTCATCCATTGTGTAGTCATCATAGAGCCCATTATCTACAACTTGTTCAGGATATTCTTCAATCTGCAAGTAAATGAATAATAAATGATGCATAATGATAAAATCTTCAACAGATTAATGACCAAAAACCATAACGCAGCCTACCTTGGAGTTATTCTCAATCTGCAAATTGCAATTGTTCGGCTCAATGTTCACATGTGAATCTTGAATCTTGTTGTTATCAGCAATGCTCATTGAATCCATTTCTTGTTCACAAGATTCAGACATAATCAACCAAATCAAAGAAAGTTCCGTAGCTGAAGGGCATCCAGAATAACAATATAGCGTCTACCGATTATGTGTACTCACGTCCATATTAGCTCCATTATGGCTCACGCAATCACAATTTTAACAAAAGGATTGTTTCTCATCCTCACATCTCACAATCGTAGGCTTCGAATTACTTATGTCAAACACGAGTGTTCTCGTGTGGCGTTTAGACAACAGATTTGCAGCATGAACACCGCGATCACACGATAAACATAAGTAGGCTGCATCCGATCGACAATACACCATTGATCTTTCCTATCCACAGTAATCACAATTGTAACCCATTGTTCCAAATCCCTTACCCAAATCAAGCTTCCCTCTTAATCAACTTTTGCAACCATAGCAACATTCTACTTCATAAAATATTGTTTTTAATTAATTAGTTTAACTAATAAAATTGCTACTTACACTAACCACATACTCCTCGTGGTTCGACAACCTTACCCCCTCTACTGCAGTCCTTGTAGCTAAAGAGTTGTTTTTAATATAGTTTTTTATTAGCACTCAACACGCGATCATAACGTTTGGTGCTTTTCTATATAAATCAATGCAAAAGGAATCAAAAACATTATAACCAAACTTTAAAACACAATAACTATATAGACTTCTCACACTTTGTACGAAGAATATACTTTATATAGGAACCTATACCTATACCTATACCTATATATAAAACAGATGTGCAAATAAGCAAATCCCAAACACCCTCATAATATGAAGAATGATCTGTGGATAATTAGATTAATCATTAGGATCATGATAGAAAGCTTTCTATAATCGGCAAGTAGTACTAAATTCTTGGGATGCATTAATGATTATTATGTTGGAAGGTATCAATACTGTTGCTTATATGTCTTGTCTTGTCTTTTCATAATCAATATGCTCGATCACCATAAGTTCGACAGCGAGTTATTTGCAATCTATTAAAGCTATTTAAAAAACAAAAATAATATACAAACACAAAGGGACTCTTAAGAGTGGAGGGAGTGGGACGGGAGAGGAGGGCGGGAGGCTGATGTGGAGGCGGGAACACCGCCCCTAGGCGGCGTGGTGGAGTGGGCGGGAGAGGAGGGCGCGGAGGGAAGGATGAGCGTGGGGGAGAGGTGGAGATGACGTGGCAAGTATTGGTTGGGCGGATTTGTTTTGACCGTTGAAAAAAAAAATTCAAAATCTAAACTTATCGTTGGAAACTAACGGTCAAAAAAAATACACTTTATATATTTAACCCCATTTTATTAAAAAAACGCCCACTACACTTTACCACAACCTCTCATCCCTTCAAATTTTATACCCTTTCTCATCAAATTTTATACATTTCTTCATATAATTTTTAAAAAAAATGAACCCATACAACAGATGCTTTGACCCGAACAACCCATTCAACTACGTCCCTAACCCGAATACGGCACCAGTTCGTCCCGTACCAACCCGTCCACCTTTTCCATCACCTTGTCCCGACTACGCGGGTTACGCGGGTTATCTTAGTGGACAGGTTTTTCCAAATTTTTCATTTAACGATTCCCCCGTTCCTATTTTTTCTTCACAACAACTCGTATCTTTAACACCACCGGATAGCATACCCGAAACGCAAGAAGAAAATGTTATGGGTTAATCGTCCGGCAAAAAACAACCCGTTAAAAGAACTCACAAAAAGAAGACGCCGGAGGAGAAGGCGTTGGCCGCCGCCAACCGCCAACCTCAAAAGTGGACAACCGCCGAAGAGGTTGCCATTACGCAAGCGTGGACAAGTGAGTCGGAAAACGCGATTCAAGGTATTTGTAATTTTTTTTAGACATTATATTTTTTAGACAATATATTTCTTTTTAAACATTATATACTTTTTAAACATTATATATGACTAACGGTTTATTTATTTTCTTTTTGTGTAGGAAATAATCGCCACAAAGCCGACTTTTGGGACGACATAAACAACGCGTTCCATAAGTTGATGGAACGAGAGATATATTGATTTAACGATAGTCTCTCGTCCAAGTGGACGGAGATAAGCAGGGCGATGAACGCCTTCAATGGTCATTATTATCACGCTAGAAATAATCCAAGAAGCGGTGAAACGGACGGCGACTGCCTAGCTAATGCGCTAAAAGCTTTTCGCGATGAGAAAGGCTTGGACTTCAAGTTTTGCACTGTTGGGAGATCGCGAAAAACCATTCAAAATGGGCGGACGTGCCATCTGCTTCCAATTCTTCCAAAAGGACAAAAACAAATTCATCTCATAACCGTCCGGGTGAACGTGAAGTCGAGGACGCAGTTAACTTGGATGATGATGACGACTTCGGGTTCGGGATCGGGCAAAGGTACTTACAGCAATGACTTGTCCGACATACATGACACACTCGTCCAATTCAACACGATTCAACTACAGAAGCTCGAGGGGAAAAAAACCATTCGCGAAGCCTTTGAAAAAAGTTGACTATGAAAGAATAGCGCGAAGATATGAAATTCGTCGCAATGAACACCGATCATCTCAGCGGTCAAGAGTTAGAGATGACCCTAAAAACTCAAGCGTGAGCTCATAGGAAAAATATAATATGTAGTTTTTTTTTATTTTCTAGGTTTTTATTTTATTTTTCGGTTTTTTTTGTTTAATTTTTATGTTTTATTTATTTTCTGGGTTTTTATTTAATTATATTATTAATATTTATGAATTTTAATTTTGTTTTTTTAATTAAGTGATTTAAATAAAATAAATAAAATGTCATGGGTCCCACTAGTGCCACATGGCGCTTCACCCCCCCCCCCCCCTCCCTATAGTCTAATTGATTTCCTAACATTTTACCAATATAAACGAACCAAACGTTTACCGCACCATTCGTGACCCATTCATCGGGAAGTTTTTTACATTCGGTCGTCCAATTAATGAAAAAGGAGCCGTTCGTGAACTGTTTAGTTAGAAGTTCTTTCACATTCATTTGTCTAATAAATAAACAATCAATCGTGAACATAGGTGACATGCGTGAATGTTTTGTAGTGTATTTGTTTATGTTCGTTCATTTACATTTAATAAGGTTCTTTCGCTTATGTTTGGTTATAAAAGTTTTTTTTTCCAAATTTTATATGTAACCCAAACATTTAAACTTCTTATATTTATAAAGAAATATTTTTAGATTATTACCATTACAACTAAAGTAGAAACCCTAGTCCTCACGTCATATTAGTACTCGCTACCAAGTTCCACGATTTATCTTTGAGACATCATTTTTAGATAACTATATTTATAACTAGCTTATACCCCGGGAGCGTCCCGGATTGAAAAATCTAAGTAAACTGAATAAAATTAGAAGTATTTAAACTATACAAATGACATCTATGTATTAACTTACATTGGATACTTTTAAAAAAATACCAAAAGATCCATTTCACCTTACAACATCAACATCTAAAACAGAATATTAAGATCCCAGGCACTTCAAGGGGGACATAGATTGTTTAACACCAATACATTCAGTCAAAGGTCTTTAACTGCGTACAATAAGATTTGAGCTATTTCATAATATGGTAGAAAAAAAAACATAGCAATTACCTATTGGAGAACGTCCCGGGTTGAAATATCTAATATGACATAATAAAATATCTAATATTACAACATAATTAATGACTTGTCAATATATGATTAATGATTATTATTATTATTATTATTATTATAAACAAATCTCTGCCATAAGTTATCATATTCTAATATAAAAAAAGGGTAATTGGGTCGGGTATCACCTAATCCCAGGCCCGACCCAAACCCACAATTTTTTTTAAACTAATTCCAAACCTGACACAATACCTGTCTGGTTACGAAAAATAGTCATATAAAAAAAAGGGTAATTGGGTCGGGTATCACCTTATCCCAGGCCCGACCCAAACCCACAATTTTTTTTAAACTAATTCCAAACCTGACACAATACATGTCGGGTTACAAAAAAATAGTCGTTTTTTTCTCCGTTTTTATATAGCACTATGGTACTCGTTGGAAAGATAATAAAACGCTCGTTAATTTGGTGTAATTTTTTTCTTTAAGAAATCTCGTGTATAAAAGTTATTAACGTTTAAAAGTTATGGGATGAAACATTAGAGATAAAAATCTATTTTTTTTTTAATTTTAAATTATTATTTTCCTAAAATAAAGGTCTTGCCACATAGGATGACACATGGCACACTCAATAAAGAGAATACTCTCTTTCAATGCCATGTCATTAAAATGGCTTTGGTTTATTATATGTATAGATTATTATTTCGAAGTATTTTCATATAATTAACTAGCTGATTACCCCGGGAGGGTCCCGAGGTTGAAAAATCTATTTTTACGTGATAACCTATTGCAAATGACTCAAGTACGTCAGCAACTATCAATTCTTTCCGGAAGCGTACCGGGGTTGAAAAATATAACCATTCTAATAATACTAATACTAATAGTAATAATTATTACTCTTGTAATTAAATAAATAAAAAATAACCTTGCTATAAGGTGACACCATGTGTTGCAGTGTTGCGCGATTCTTTCTCCTAACTTCTTTTGATGAAGTATACCTAGTAAAATTCCAATGATAACATGGCGATTGGGCTGATTTTTAACATCGTAGATAAGAACCTGGTTTAAAAAAAAAAATATTATTAATGAATAACATGAACATTTTGTGTGTTTTTTTCCTGTATGAACGAAATCCACAAAAAATAGTCGATTTTTCTCCGTTTTTTATATAAGACTATGGTACTCGTTGGAAAGATAATAAAACGCTCGTTAATTTGGTGTAATTTTTTTCTTTAAAAAATCTCGTATATAAAAGATATAAACGTTTAAAAATTATGGGAGAAGCATGAGAGAGAAAATTTTAAATTTATTTTTAAATTCTTTTTTTCTAAAATAACTCAATTTAATTTAGGGTTTTATGTTTATTTTTTTTTTAATTAAAAAAGGAAATAGTTCAAAAACACTAAAATCTTTCAATTATGATGCCACGTGGCACTCTTAATGGGAGTTTGAGGCCTCCATTGCACGCCACGTCAGCATATACATTTTCTTTTATATATATAGATAGATGTCAAGTACATCACTTTATCTATATTTATATCTATGTCTAAATTACTTTATTAGAAAAACTCGATGGATAAAAATGTAATTGTCTCTCAATTTTAAGATAGCATATAAAAAGCTTCTTTACAAATTTCTATATTTTTGTTATTTCCTACCATTTTTGCCCCTCATGTATAACATATTATGCACATTGTATATGTGTGCAATACACACTTTATATGTCTCTCAAGATGTAGCCTACATTCATAACATCAAATAAAACCCATTTCCTTCTTGAATACTCATTTATAGTCATTGCCTTCTTGTCTTCTACACTTGTTTTAGTGATACCAACCGGTCATGTGCCCGATTCGCTTAATCTTTTTAAACTCCTTATGGGTCATTTTTAGTTGTCCTATAAAATTGACAATTGAATTGTTTGGAATTTTATTTCTTAATTTCATGTTATTTGACTCCATGTTTCTTTTAGCTTTTTAATCAGCTTGTCTGGAGATATTCCTTTGTCCTTAGCCTCTGTTACTTAATTTATGCTCCTGTGAGTTTATTTACAATTTGATTGTCGTGTATCATTTCGGACTTGATGCCATAGGATTATGTGTCCATCTCAAATATCAAGTTGGGGGTAATTGATTTCACCACTACCCTTCTATTGTCTAATTTACTTCCAATTTTTTTATTTAATCAAAAAAAAAGTTATTGAGTTTAGTTTCAACCGATTATTATTAAGAATTAAATGTGCACACTATGTTTAAACAAGCATTCATGTGGTGTCGTTTGTACGATTCTAATGAAGAGACCGCCACTCATCTTTTCACTTCATGTGTCTTTGCCTTGGTCCTTTAGGATCATGTGAGCGGGTGGTGTAAAGTGCAGAAGTTTTTCGCTTTCTCACTCAAAGACATCTTGGAGTTCCACATGCACTCGGGGCTTAAAGGTATCGAGCAAGAAATCCTTTTTAGCCGCCCCGATTTATAGGTTGGTTGTAGTGATGAAATTTACCTATAAAAAAAACAAAAAAAACAAACAAACATGATGATTACGGCCCAAAGTTAACATACACTGATACACCGTACACGTGCCCAACTATCTATATCTATACTATATTATAAAGCATTTGGGAAGGATGACCGCAAAATTTAAGTAAATACAAATTTTTTATGCTTATGGTACAATACCAATTGAAGTTAGTTAGGGTTAAAGTTGTCTTTTTGTCAAATACTAAATGAAGTCATCTATACTATATTATAAAGCATGAAACAAGGATTCCAACCAAATTTAAGTAATTACAATATTTTTTGCTTATGGTACAACAAGTTAATGAAATTGTTAAGGGGCAATATGGTATTTCTACATAAGAATTAAATTGATAAATGAATTGTTGGATAAATTGATAAATACAATTAAGTTGCTTTGAATTATATAATAGTAAAATTTTTAATCTTCATGTTCTTGTACCATGATAGCAATTAAAAAGAAGAAACTAAAAGGATGTAACTTCTTATATAATTAAATGATTTTAATTACTTGAGGAAAACTAAAAAGACAACAAACTCTTATAAATGAAATTTCTTTTTTCATAACAATAATGGTTAGATAGAATGTGAATGTAAAAAGAGAGTAACCAAGCATGGTGCTTTTCGTTTGAATACATCGAAAGAGGTGAACGTGTTCCGGCAAACAAGGTTACTCAAGTGTTGTATGTTTTGTCTCTACTTTGGTTATGTTTGTATGTATTTTCGGATTTTCGTTTTAAAAATATGACTTTTTTTCTTCATACAAGACATCCTTGTTTACTCTTGTTCTGATTTGATGATCTTGTAGAAGCTTCTACTTGTAAAAACATATGTATGTATGTATGTATGTATGTATGTATGTATGTATGTATGTATGTATGTATGTATGTATGTATGTATGTATGTATGTATGTATGTATGTATGTATGTATGTATGTATGTATGTATGTATTGTGGTATATATTTTTTATATCACTTTCATTTCCCTTCAGTTTGACAAACACCTATTTTGCCTTAGCCTTGATAACCTCATGAAATTAATAAAATATTTAGATTAACTATATCATCTAATCATGTATAGATAATTATATCATAGCAGGGTGTTGAAATGAAATCGATGTTGATAATGTTTTTTATATAATATAAGGTTAGAACTCATGAATAAAGTAAATATACAAATGATTGGTAAATAGAAAAACACAAAGCTTTACTTTCTATAAGAAAAAAAAGGATTTGGTAATAGACTAACAATACAATTAGAAAATGTGTCGAGTAAATTTGAAAACATTTTTGTGATAAAGAACTTATGGATCGCTATTTAAGGAGGTACCCACTAGGACACGGCCTACAATTCAAGTTTCAAGTAAAATGATTGATTTAGTATTATGCGCTTTTTATTTTTATTACAAGATAGTTGAATCTGAGACTATGAGGTGAATCATATCTATCAAGCATGTAGCTTGATGTGCTTGTTATAGCTTTATTTTAAATAGAGCAATTCAACTAATAAAAGTGATTTTTAAGACTTTGTTATTTGGGATAAACACATTTAGATATGTAATTTTTGTTAGCTTTCTCTTTTTGCATGAACTTATTAAAGTTATATTTTTTATAATTAGCTAGGTCAGAATCCCCAGTTTTATAACTAACTAGGTTAGAGTCTAATGTATTATAATTAACGTGGTTTTCGTTATAAAATTAAACTGAACCGTAACGTCTTATACACACCCCTAAAATCGCGCGGGCAACCCACTAGCATTAACAAATCGTTAATTTCACATCTAATAATAGCTACTGATAGTTTTAATCTAAAGTATTTATAATATATTTTTTGATGATTCAAAATGTTCATTTTAATTTTTTAACGTAACACATTTTAATTCAAAATATTCAGTATTAATAATATATATATATATATATATATATATATCGGGTGGGGTTAAAATACAAAGGATGTGTTTTGTAAGAAGGGTGAGAAAGAAAAATGACCATTAGATCAAAGTGATGAAGGGATGAGATTAAAAGAGTGACAATTTGGTAAATTGTGTTATAAGATTATTAAATGAATTAATGATGTGAGGGTAGTAATGTAATAACATACCTTCTCATTTAAAAAAAAAAAAAAAAAAAAAAAAAAACCATTTAATAACAAAAATCAATCACATAAAATCCCTTAATTTTAGCAAAATAAATAACCTTTATCCCCCAAAATCGAAAATCAACATTATCTCTCTCCTCTCTTTCTCACGCTGTGACTCACCTTATACAATAACAAATCATCGGTTACCACATTATGAAAAAGGGACGCTTGTAGTTTCATTCAAGAAAAGGATACCATTTTAATATTCAAGAAAGCTTGTAATTCATTCAATAAAGGATATCATTTTAATATTTAAAAAAAAAAAAAGCATCGTGAATCTTCATTATTGAATGACTAGTTTGTATTTTTTTTTAAGGCAAATGACTAGTTTATACATTCGTGCTTGTTTGTTATATATTCTTGCTTTTGTGTTATATATATATATTCTTGCTGCTTATAATTCTTGTTGCTGCTGATCAAAACACATTGACGTGTAATTTGTTGCTGGTAAATGACACAACAATGTAAAACACATAATAACATGTTGTTGATGATTCTTGCTACTGCTGATCAAAAAACACATTGTTGATAAATCTTACTGTTGTAAAACACATAACTTGATTTTGCTGCTAACGAGAGAGTAGTGTAAAACACATATTTTGTTAAAAAAATTATTCTTTTAGTGATGGGTTAGTTGGTTAAAGATAAAACACATTCTGACTAGTTGGTTGAACATAATTAAATGGTGTTAAAACACAAAATTGATATAACACACTGGATTTGTTGAGAAGATGGTGATAAAACACACTCGAATGAACACACAAAGTTGATCTGATGATGTTTTTGTTTTATCAGATTCGTTTGTTTTAGAAAAAAAATTGACAAAAAATTTGAATTTAATATCCCTATAATTACTCCTTCATTAAAAAAGATTTAAATTTAATAAGATAATTATTTGTGTAAATTTACTTATTTATCCTTCACCTTGGTGCCACGTGTCACTATGAGATTCCTTCTTACCCTTCTCACAATATAAGGTTTTTGTATGGGAACCTTATCTATATCTATATATATATATAGTTATATTTTACAAAACCATGAATGTTTATTCATATTATTATGTGCAAACTTATTTTCTAAAGTTGTGAATTTCATTGACGGATATTCACAACTTATACTGTGTACAATTTAATTAAGATGTAAGATAACAGATATTGAGTTATTAAACAACGTTGATATTTAACAAACTATTTTAATTTTAAAATAATTAATAATATTGAATAAAAGTATTATTGGTAATCAATGTTTGGTAAATAAAAATATAAATTTACATATTATGAATACTTTAGGCCGTTTGGGTAATCACATGAAACATTTCTAAAACATTCCAATATAATAAAATAAAATTTTGCCAATTTGCAAGACTGCAACTATTTAAACATCATTTACATAGCTCAATAAGATGGGAGCCCAAGGAAATCGGCCCAACAGGCCATTTCTTTCACTTCGGCCATAGTTTATTTAACAAAAGCAGCCCAACATGAAATGTATGTAAACATTTAAAAATTAAAACCATGTAAGCTTTGATTTAAAGATCATCCAAGTTTACGAGTTACATTCTAACAATATATTAGTTGAACCCGAACAACACCCCTTATACAAAATGACACAAAACTAACGGTCGGCTAACATAAGTTGTTTATAAGCCGTTCAATCCAAACAAGGCATGTTTCATAAGCGGGTTAACCCAAACAAGTCTTGTTTAATATATGGGTTGACCCGTTAAACCCATTTAATAAACGTGTTCACTCATAAACAGTTGTTTAAGAGTTCTCAAAAAAAAATCTATTTGCATTTTAGGGGATTCTATATTAAGGGTGTTAACACTCCCTTATACAAAACAACACAAAACTAACGGTCGACTAATTTAAGTTTAAGCCGATCAATCAAAACAAGGCCCATTTCATAACCGGCTTAACCCGAACAAGTCTTGTTTAATATATGGGTTGACTCATAAAACCCGTTTAAAAAACGTGTTCACTCATAAACAATTGTTTAAGAGTTTTCACAAAAGTTTCTATCTGCATTTTAGGGGATTTTATATTAAGACTTTAAAATTTGAAACATTAATTTTGTTCCCCTGTCATTTCCATAAATAAAACTAGCGGAAAAGCCCTCACGTTGTCGCGGGTACTTATGTTTTATTGGCGCACTTTGTGTGACGGGTTTCACATAATTTATTTTTAATATCAATTTGATAAGACAACTAATATATCAATTTACATATTGCAAGTGAGCAAAGAATTGACACAAGAAACAATAATATAAGACATAATAGACAACATTATTGACAAATTGACCCCGACATAACTATATAGAACTGCACTGCAGGTTGTGACCTCTATCATAACTCATATCTCACGTATAACAAATGTTTAGAACCCAATTTGAAAAGGATTTCCCAAGTGATATATCTTAGGGATGACAACTTGAAACACAAACACGATAACGCGACACGAATCAGTATGAACTTAACAAGTTTGGTATCTTAAACAAGTCGACACGATAAGACCACTTAATTTTCGTGTAAACAGGTTAAAGACATGTTAACAAGTTAAGCACCCATTATGCTAATAATTTTTAATTTTAAAAAATAAGATATGGGAGAGGGTTATACTAACATACGCGGCCTCACAATTGAAAAAAAAAAGTCTAATTTTGAAATCGCGTCTAGATTTTCCCTCTCTGTCTCTCGTGATATATTGCATAGTACTTATGTTAGTTTTCTTATTCGTATTTAGAGATCTATAAGTTTATCGTTTTTTGTTTTTCTTTATACAAGCCATGATGCTTGATAGTCATCATAGCCTAGAATATCCGGTCAAAAATTAAAACAAACATGTCAGCCTCGACACTACTGGCGTCGCCTACCGGGTTTCTCTGGCAGGCGTGTATTCCATAAAAGAAGCTTAAACGAGATTCATAATTCATAAAAAAACGGCAAAACCCAATCCCAAATTGAAGTTACCAGTTAATCAGTCTGATTAATTCAGTTAGATTGAGATATTTTTGGTTTGTTTCATTGTTAGTAGCATCATGATGATGGACAATTTTGAATTATGTTGAATTTGGTTCTTTCGCGTTGTGATGGAAGTTCCATACCCATGTTTAATTGAAAAAGTTGTTTCATATCGTCTAAAAGTATATTGGCGTATAAAGAAAAAATGTCATGCGGTTAGTTTGGGGGTGACATAACAAACAAAGTGTAAAATTGAGAGTATTTGTAGTCAAAGTGATAGTTGGGAATGATATCGACCAACGACCAATATTTAGAATATTTGAATTCAATTTCCAAAAAAAAAAAAAGGTAAAATGATTATGAATTTTACAAGCTAAACCTTCCGTTGTTCACTTATACCTATTCTTGATGCTATAGTGTTGAATAGATTAATGACATCATAGTTTATTATAAAACGAAAAATCTAGCCAATACATTTTACGTTACATCGAGTCACCAAGTCTCATATGTCAGAAAATATCTAGAAGGAATGCCCGCGCGTTACGGCAGGTGTCTCGATTTATATTATATTCAATTATGATGTTGATTACGAACCACAACCCGGGTTTACGACATTTTACTTTATTCAACAAAATATAGTATCAAAAATATTAGCACAACAAACCAAATAAAACTTTGTAGATAATTATAGTGCCAAAAATATTAGTATCATCTAGAGATTGATTTCCACTGCTTGGTGCCACGGTTCCTTTTTTTTTTTGTCATCTTAGATTCAGATAGCCAATAAAAATCACCAAATAATAAAAGCGAAAATAGGAAATATGATTATTGTAGTTATGCTAAGAAACCACATGAAAGTGAGATTGTGAAAGTTCATTAAATTTTATAGAAACTACAAATATATGCACACCGGGTTGACAAATCAAAAAATAGAAATTAATAGCATCACTTAGCACAAGACAATCATCAACTACTATAAAAGGTATAAAAAATCAAACAACAAATGAATAATCAAATAATTCACGTTGATATTAGCAAGTAAATCTAGGTATCAAACCTGCTGGTTGCAAGAGAATTCCTTTGCCAATCTTATGTGCATACTTCATGAAAATTTGCTTTTATAATCATCATCCGCGTGTAACGCATCCTAGAGGGCCCAACCGCCGCAATACTCGTAAATTAATAATCGTTGACCATGCTCAGAACAAGTAACCCATGAGTTCAACAACATTCGCATGCCGAATTTTATCAAATCATTAATAAGATCAATAAACTCTTCCTCCTTTTGTCGGCTGATTACCTTTTTGTCCCAACTTCTTCACAGCAAGCAACTAAATAAAAACACTGTGACACCCGGCATGTTTGAGTCAACATTTTATAAACACATAAGTCTACCTTAGCGAAAAACGTTTATTAAACATACTTGACGGGGTCAGTAGAGTCGGAACATAGTCCGTATTGTCCAGGGTTCAATGATTTGGGAGATCATTGGGTTAGTCGCACACACACACACACACACACACGATACGAGTCCCGTTGTTGGTAAATTACATAAACTAATTAAGTGTATGTGTAGACTAATTGTCGTATGGTGGATTATATGCTTAGATGAGTTTAAATGATGTGTAGATAATCATCCATGCTTAAATATGATAAACATAGACTAAGGTTGCATGCTCATGTGTTAAAATGTGTTGGAATGCGTTAAACACGACAAACTGGAAAACTAGTTAAAAAGGAATCCTGGTTCGACCACTTCGGGTGGTCGAAGGAGAGAAATTGTCTGGTTCGACCCTTTTGAGATGGGCGAACCAGGGAAGTGGAATTGAAGGAATTCCCTTTGACCAGAACAGGGCTCATTCGACCCTGTGAAAGGGGCGAAGGAGACCACCTTCGATCATTGAAATGGTGCGAAGGAGGATTAGTATAAATACCACACTTTGTCATTTTTCACCATTTCACAAACCCTAACCGTCTCAAAACACTCTCTAGCAACATTAAACATTGGGGAAGGAGTTTTTGCCCTTATTTTCTATAACCTAACCTACAAACATCTTCTACACAAAGATCAAATGTGTGTTCTTCATTCTAAATCATTTTTAAAGCATTTCAATTCGTTTTCATTAAACCCCAAGAGTCCAGATCTGATACAAACATGTTTTCATGGATAAAAACCTTCCTAATGTCTTTCTAAACAAAACCTATTCATAAACAATGAGTTTTCATACAAACTAACATGTGTTAATGGTGTTTTATGTGATGTTATGTATTGTTTGATGATTGATTGCTGTATAGATGTTATAACAATGATCTAGGACTGTTATTGATGATGTTTTATGATTGAGATAGGTTACAATTGATTATTGATGATGTTTTATCCATTTTGGGGATTTTGGGTTAAATCTAGGGCTTGTTCATGATGATAGTGATAAGGATATGATTGGGGGGTTTATTGTTCATGGTAATCTGATATATTAAGTTGATTATTGATTGATTTCATAAAGTTTCCTAATTGGGTAAAGATTGCATGCATGATGATGTGACATCTCCATAATTTACTATTTTGGGAAACTTGTAAAACGACTAGATTTTGGTGTAAAATCGGTGGGGTTTTGTAGGGATAAGTTATCCATGCTTGACTGCTGTGTTTGATGATGTTTCGAGTCGTTTTGAATGTGTTTGAAACGTTTTTAGGAAAAATTACACAACAGGGGCGAACCTGGCCTCCTTCGACCGATCGAAGGTGCGAAGGAGGAAAACCAGGGTCGAACCTGGGTTTTGTTGGGCGAATGTGGTAGAATGGGCGAAGGAGGCATCAAACGGTCGAACGAAAGGTAAAACGAGCGAAGGAGACTGAAAAGGTGCGAAGGAGACTTAAAACTGAGTGGTTCGACCGTTCTGATGCAGAAATGAGATTTTTGATACAAACTAAGTGTTTTATGCTTGAACCTTGTGTGTAATCTATGTGTACTTGATTAGTTGGGGTAATGGGTCACCAACGGGATGTCGGGTCGGTCTGGTGTGTTGGTTAGACATTTAAACACGTTATAAAACATACTCGGTCAAGATCTGGACAATCGGGGACTAGTTAGCCTCCGGGTTAATAGTCATCACACTTATGTAAACTCGTTGATAGGTTGTCGTTAGTTGGGACTATCATACGCGTGTTGGAATTCTAGTTATCAGAAGACGCACCCTAAGGTGAGTTTCACGGCCCCACTCTTTTACTGGTTTTACATTTTCGGGGGAGAAAACATGTTGTGTCCTTTAAACGTGTGTCAACTATGTTTTCATAAAAAGGTGTTTCAACTATGTTTTGGTATTCATGAATTCATTGGGCTTGGAGTATTCATTATGTTTCACGTATTCATTATGTTTTGGAGTATTCATTATATTACTATGCGATCTTTGGAAGTCCCGGGGAAACCATGAATGTGCGGGGATGCACAACGGGGGAAATGTGGATAGCGCTATTTGGGCTTGACCCGCCCCACTCGACGGCTTAGAGGGCCGTGCGGGTGCATATTGTCTCTTAGGTATTCAGTATTCAGTATGCAGTATTCAGTATTCATTCGGGCACGTATTCAGTATTCACAGTATTCGAGTCCAGTAATGGTTTTCCAATCGCAGTAGTAAGGTATTCATATGTTTTGCATGCATGTGGTCTGGATTGACCATGGGTATTCAGTTGGAGTCGATTTTCACTTGGAATTGGTATACATTTGGAGTCGGTATTCATTAAAAACCTGTGAACTCACCGGCATTAATTGCTGACGTATTTAGCATGTTTGTCTCAGGTCGCTAAGGTAGCAGCTGTCGATAGGCGCACGGAGCCTCACGGCGTCTAGAATTCACGTGCATCTCATTTAGTATTTTCAGACTTTAGTACTTTTGATTTCATGTTGTAATAAAGTTTTACGCTTCCGCAGCGTTGGATCATTTATGAAAACTTAATAGTTTGATTATGTCACTTTTACGTATCATATAGTTTTGTTTATTGTGACCGTTGACTTGGATCCTGGTGTGTCACGCGCCTCGCGGTAAAACCCCGCACGTGGAAATTTGAGGGTGTGACATATTGGTATCAGAGCCAATGGTTATAGTGAACTAGGACTGCATGTAGAGTCTAGTCTATAGCCGAGTATCACACACGTTAGATGGTCACACATAGTTACGGGTCGTGTCATTTGGTAAACATACTAACCTTGTCGGGGTGTTAGTGTCCTCATCACACAGTACCAGATTATCTATCTTTTGTTATTCATACCTGGGTCCTATCTTCTTCTTCGGGTTTGAAGATGAAGGGGCTTATCGCTTATACTTGACAGTAGTGTACATTGGGGGTGGCTTCGGCACATTCTTGAGATCTTTCCGGGTTTTGGATATCTCCCCTCTATGCTCTAATGTACATACTTGCCTACACACACACTATCATGCACTAGTACTTGTCATAGTACACTCTTGAGTGACTGTTCACTTTGGGATCTTCGTGCGATAACTGTTTCTTTTAGGAATGTGTGTATCGGGTGATTTGAAGTTCTAGCTAGGAGCACGCCTAGAGGACCATGTAGAGCGATTTGTTATTTCGGGTGCACACGAAATCATAAATCGAAATGCATGAAAATCTTGGTGGACTTCGTGTTCGGACTAATGGTCATGCTGAAACCACGTTCTGAATTCGTTTGGTCACTTGTAGCTCGATCTGTTGGTGATTTTGAGTGTCTTGTCTCATGTTTGGCAGAACATGTCTGGTCGCGCTAGTGGACGTGCTGGTGGACGCCGTGGTGGCGGCGGGGGTCGCAATGGCGGTGGACGAGGTGGTGGGAACATCACCATGACTCAGGCGGAGTTGGAGCACATGTTGCAGCAACAGTTGAACGTTGCGTTGGCTGCTTTCCAGGCTGCTCAGCAGACCCTGGGAAACACTAATCAGGTGCAGTCTGGGTGCACCTACAAGAAGTTCATGGACTGTAAGCCCCATTTCTTCAATGGGACTGAAGGGGCAGTGGGTCTGCTCCGGTGGTTAGAGAAGATTGAATCGGTGTTTGCTATGTGTAACTGTCCCGACGCTGATCGCGTCAAGTATGCTTCTGCTACACTGGAGGGACATGCGTTGACCTGGTGGAACTCCACCACTGCGAACCTTGGTCTGGGTGAGGCCAATGCTATGCCGTGGTCCGAGTTTGTTCAGATGTTGAGGGCGGAGTATTGCCCAAGAGACGAGATTATGAAGTTGGAGCATGAGTTCTGGAATCTGAAGATGGTTGGGTCGGAGATCGAGGAGTTCACTGCTAGGCACAATGAGTTAGCTGTAATGTGCCCCGGTTTGGCTACACCGGAGTACCGCAGGATTGAGCACTACGTTGTTGGGTTAGTGCCGGAGATTGCTGGACTTGTTGCCGCTGCTGATCACACTACTATGTTGGCCACTGTTCGGGCAGCCCACAAGCTGACCAACATGAAGGTTGCGGAGGGCGTTCTACCTCCGAGGGGTGCTGCTGTGAAAGCCCCTGCGGACAACAAGAGAAAGTGGGAGAGTGCTGGAAAGAACGCTGGGTCGTCCCAGCCGCAGGCAAAGAAGCAAGAAGTTGTGGGAGCATCATCCGAGCAGAAGTCTGGGGGATATACTGGGAGACTCCCGAAGTGTGGCGAGTGTGGGTTTCATCAAACGGGTGATTGTGAGAGGTTTCGCTGTCGTCGGTGTCAGCGTTTTGGTCATCATGCTAAGGACTGTAGGACTACTCTTCAGCTACAACCGGCACCGGCCACTATTGTGGCTACCACTGCTACTGCTCCTCAGGGAGGCAGGGATGTTATCACTGTGGGGATAATGGACACTTCAAGCGGGATTGTCCTAAGCTGAACCAAGGGACTGCAGGTGGTGCTGGGAATGAAGGCGGCGGTCGAACTACTCGTGGTCATGTCTACGTCATTGGCGCTAGGGAGAACCAGGAGGATCCTGACACTGTTACTGGTGAGTATTCTTTTCTTGATTCTCATTATGCTCGTATTCATTCTCGTTCACATTGTTTGGCGATTCGTATTCATTGTGTGCATTCAGTCTGGTATTTGGTCATCGTCTTGCATTCATGGGTCTGATGTGGGTCCTTTAGAGATGCTACTTGGACGGTACCGGTGTGTCATTTATACCGATCACAGTAGTCTCTAGTGGGCCTTCGATCAGGAGGATTCATTGTTTTGTATTCACTTTGGGGAGGATGGTTCCCCGGCGTAGGGTATCTGTTGATATCATATTTCGTTCATGGTTATCATTCGTTTGCGTTCTGGGAGGAGTTACTTGGTTAGGTCGACACTCATTACTGTCGAAGAGTGAATCTCGGGGCGAGATTCCTTTCAACAGGGGGATGATGTGACGACCGGGAAAAATTTTTCTTTTTGTCGCTTTGTTCTCTTTGACTTCGGGAAATTTTCGGGACGAAAATTCTTTCAACAGGGGGATGATGTGACACCCGGCATGTTTGAGTCAACATTTTATAAACACATAAGTCTACCTTAGCGAAAAACGTTTATTAAACATACTTGACGGGGTCAGTAGAGTCGGAACATAGTCCGTATTGTCCAGGGTTCAATGATTTGGGAGATCATTGGGTTAGTCGCACACACACACACACACACACGATACGAGTCCCGTTGTTGGTAAATTACATAAACTAATTAAGTGTATGTGTAGACTAATTGTCGTATGGTGGATTATATGCTTAGATGAGTTTAAATGATGTGTAGATAATCATCCATGCTTAAATATGATAAACATAGACTAAGGTTGCATGCTCATGTGTTAAAATGTGTTGGAATGCGTTAAACACGACAAACTGGAAAACTAGTTAAAAAGGAATCCTGGTTCGACCACTTCGGGTGGTCGAAGGAGAGAAATTGTCTGGTTCGACCCTTTTGAGATGGGCGAACCAGGGAAGTGGAATTGAAGGAATTCCCTTCGACCAGAACATGGCTTATTCGACCCTGTGAAAGGGGCGAAGGAGACCACCTTCGATCATTGAAATGGTGTGAAGGAGGATTAGTATAAATACCACACTTTGTCATTTTTCACCATTTCACAAACCCTAACCGTCTCAAAACACTCTCTAGCAACATTAAACATTGGGGAAGGAGTTTTTGCCCTTATTTTCTATAACCTAACCTACAAACATCTTCTACACAAAGATCAAATGTGTGTTCTTCATTCTAAATCATTTTTAAAGCATTTCAATTCGTTTTCATTAAACCCCAAGAGTCCAGATCTGATACAAACATGTTTTCATGGATAAAAACCTTCCTAATGTCTTTCTAAACAAAACCTATTCATAAACAATGAGTTTTCATACAAACTAACATGTGTTAATGGTGTTTTATGTGATGTTATGTATTATTTGATGATTGATTGCTGTATAGATGTTATAACAATGATCTAGGACTGTTATTGATGATGTTTTATGATTGAGATAGGTTACAATTGATTATTGATGATGTTTTATCCATTTTGGGATTTTGGGTTAAATCTAGGGCTTGTTCATGATGATAGTGATAAGGATATGATTGGGGGGTTTATTGTTCATGGTAATCTGATATATTAAGTTGATTATTGATTGATTTCATAAAGTTTCCTAATTGGGTAAAGATTGCATGCATGATGATGTGACATCTCCATAATTTACTATTTTGGGAAACTTGTAAAACGACTAGATTTTGGTGTAAAATCGGTGGGGTTTTGTAGGGATAAGTTATCCATGCTTGACTGCTGTGTTTGATGATGTTTCGAGTCGTTTTGAATGTGTTTGAAGCGTTTTTAGGAAAAATTACACAACAGGGGCGAACCTGGCCTCCTTCGACCGATCGAAGGTGCGAAGGAGGAAAACCAGGTCGAACCTGGGTTTTGTTGGGCGAATGTGGTAGAATGGGCGAAGGAGGCATCAAACGGTCGAACGAAAGGTAAAACGAGCGAAGGAGACTGAAAAGGTGCGAAGGAGACTTAAAACTGACTGGTTTGACCGTTCTGATGCAGAAATGAGATTTTTGATACAAACTAAGTGTTTTATGCTTGAACCTTGTGTGTAATCTATGTGTACTTGATTAGTTGGGGTAATGGGTCACCAACGGGATGTCGGGTCGGTCTGGTGTGTCGGTTAGACATTTAAACACGTTTTAAAACATACTCGGTCAAGATCTGGACAATCGGGGACTAGTTAGCCTCCGGGTTAATAGTCATCACACTTATGTAAACTCGTTGATAGGTTGTCGTTAGTTGGGACTATCATACGCGTGTTGGAATTCTAGTTATCAGAAGACGCACCCTAAGGTGAGTTTCACGGCCCCACTCTTTTACTGGTTTTACATTTTCGGGGGAGAAAACATGTTGTGTCCTTTAAACGTGTGTCAACTATGTTTTCATAAAAAGGTGTTTCAACTATGTTTTGGTATTCATGAATTCATTGGGCTTGGAGTATTCATTATGTTTCACGTATTCATTATGTTTTGGAGTATTCATTATATTACTATGCGATCTTTGGAAGTCCCGGAGGAAACCATGAATGTGCGGGGATGCACAACGGGGGAAATGTGGATAGCGCTATTTGGGCTTGACCCGCCCCACTCGACGGCTTGGAGGGCCGTGCGGGTGCATATTGTCTCTTAGGTATTCAGTATTCAGTATGCAGTATTCAGTATTCATTCGGGCACGTATTCAGTATTCACAGTATTCGAGTCCAGTAATGGTTTTCCAATCGCAGTAGTAAGGTATTCATATGTTTTGCATGCATGTGGTCTGGATTGACCATGGGTATTCAGTTGGAGTCGATTTTCACTTGGAATTGGTATACATTTGGAGTCGGTATTCATTAAAAACCTGTGAACTCACCGGCATTAATTGCTGACGTATTTAGCATGTTTGTCTCAGGTCGCTAAGGTAGCAGCTGTCGATAGGCGCACGGAGCCTCACGGCGTCTAGAATTCACGTGCATCTCATTTAGTATTTTCAGACTTTAGTACTTTTGATTTCATGTTGTAATAAAGTTTTACGCTTCCGCAGCGTTGGATCATTTATGAAAACTTAATGGTTTGATTATGTCACTTTTACGTATCATATAGTGTTGTTTATTGTGACCGTTGACTTGGATCCTGGTGTGTCACGCGCCTCGCGGTAAAACCCCGCATGTGGAAATTTGAGGGTGTGACAAACACGAAATACAAAAGTTTTGCAGCTTTAGATATGAGATCAAATGTGTAAAAGAAAAAAAGAAGTCAACAAATTAGAAATCAGGTCAAAGAGTACCTCATACATGTTTTTTTTTAACCATTTTGAAATTCTGCACCCATCTTGAAATTCTGATTTATGTAAATCCGTTAATACTGATTGTAAAGGTACCTCATACATGTTTTTTTTGTAACCATCTTGAAATTCTGCACCCAAATTAGCAAAAACAAAAAAAAAACTCCAAATTAAATATAGATATAGATAATATAGATATGGTTTTTTTAAGGAGCAAAGAATTAACACGGTGATAGGAAGGGGCTGTAAATTGGGCTAGGGGCCTATAAAAACAAAAAAAATCCACTAAAGGTTGAATTATTCATTCACCAATATTATATTAAATCAATTAATTATTTATGTAGTTAAGCTAATAAGCTAACCTCTCTGTTGTTGTTATTTATGTAGTTGAGGGACGATCTTCAAGAATATGTGTAGTAGGTGCTAGTGGATTAGGCTGTGAACTTCTCAAAGACCTTGCCCTCTTCGGTTTACCAATTCCTTTTCAGGTATATCCTTCCTTTCATTGCCATTCCCCCAATTGAATCAACTTCTTCTTCTTAAACCAACCAAGCCAAGCCATTTAAAAAATCTAGGCATAATTTATGATGTTCATAGGCTCTTCACATTCTTACATTTAAGAAATTTATTACATTAATGGTATTTTGATCAATCATATACCATGGGGGTAAGGTTGGAATAAGTTTTTAAGTTGTGAGTATGAGGTTATGATAAAATTACAATTTTAACCTTCTAAGTGTCTTAATTGTCACAATTATGCCCAAAATACCCTTAAATTTCTTGCTTAAGTATGTTGTACATGCTGCTTCTTAAGTTGTACGGAAATGTAAATGACAATCTTGACCATCACTCCTCCTTAATAAGATAATATAGAAATATAGATTAATCTTGTGTATTGTGTGGGTTTATGTAAAGTAATTATCATTTCTTTATAAATTCCAAACCTAATCTTGTTTTGGTAGAATCAAAATAACTAAACCAAAGCATCGCAAACATCAAGTTTCTAGCATTGTTGTCGAAGACATGGCAATTTTAACAAAAATTCTAAGTTACTAATTTAATAGTTGCTTCTATCACTTTCATCTTTTCTGCTTCAAGTAGTGTATGAACTTGGTCTCCTCATCCACGCTACTACTATAGTAAGCTGAACCAAAAAAATATTTTCATTCAAAACATCGAGAAGAAGCCCGATCAAAAGTGGCAAACCTCGACCACACAATCTTTGATTTTGCGAAACCCATAATTAATGCCTTGGGTTCTAGTGTTTCTGGACCCACTATCGACACTGATCACTCGAGATCATGTCTCATGTCATCCACATGATCCAATATTCTTTCAATTTCTATGGCATGCCTGTTGAAGAGCCCCATTTTCATTTTGACTTCGCATGTTTCCTCTCTTTAAAGGAACGTGTTAAAGCATGGCAAAATTCCCAAACAGCAGATTCCATTACTACATGGAATGACTTAGCTCAAAAAGTGTCTTTCAAAATATTCCCCTTGCCAAAACCGCAAAACTACATAACAACATCACCATTTTTTTTTCTCTAGAAGATGGCAAGACTCTATTCGAGACATAGGAACATTTCAAAAACATGCTTTAAAATGTCCCCTTTCATGGACTTGAAGTTTGACTTCAAGTTCCATCTTTCGACAATGGGTTGAATAATCAAGCACGCAAACTGTTGCCGCTACTGCTTAAGGAATATTCGGAAACCAGAGGCCACAAGAACCTTATGATCTCATAAAAAATCGCCATGAATAGTTATCAATGACACACCCAAAGGGTCAACCAGCTAACTCAGCCATTTACCAAGTTGATGTTGTCACTTCACTTACAGCACAGGTTGAGGCTCTCACTACTCATCTCAACCAAATGTGCAAGACACTAGTAATTTCTATCACAACTAATTTTTGACCTCAAATACGAAAACCCGCCAACCAAATGATCCTTACAGTAACGCCTACAATCTTCGGTGGCGGAACCAACTTCACTTCGGATAGAGGGAGACTGCCAACATTACGTAACCTCCTAGGTTTGGACAACAAAAACAAATTCAAGAAAATTATCAGTCTCGATAACAAGGACATTTTCAAGACAACAACATGACAAATGTCTACAGTATAAAAGAAATATTAACCAAGTTACTAGATGGTATAAATGCTCATCACAAGCACTATAACGAAACATTTAGTCTTATGGAAACATTGATGCGTATTAAAAAAAAAAAGCATCTATAAAATCCGTTAAAACTCAAGTTGTAGAACTAGAAAAATCATCTCCATAAGATCACTAGAAAGACTCCCAAGTAACACTAAGAAAAATCAAAAAGAAAATGTTAGTGTTATCACCCTTAAAAACAACAAAGTCTACCCAGATCCACGATATATCACATGTGAAAAAACTCAACCCTCCTACCAGCTAGAATTCCTAAAGTCACCCAAGATGTTGGCTCCACTACTATCTCAAGAGCAAACTCGCCAGTCTATTCTTCAACAAAGCATCCCTTAAAAAATGACAGACCCTGGAAAATTCTTTTTGCCATGTTTGATTGCACAAGTGCAAATCACTTACGCTCTAGCTGATCTAGGCGCTAGTGTGAACGTTATGTCTACTTACATTGATCAACAACTCAACTTGGCACGCCTCATCGCTTTGAAGCCACAGTTGAAGTCGCCAACGAATCAATCAAGCAACCTGACAGACAGAATAGTCATCAAAAACCATTTGTTAAAGTAGGAAAACTCATATTTCATGTTGACTTCGTGAACTTGAACATGAGAAATAGGAATGTCCCATTAATTCCTAGTCATCCATTCTTAGCTACAGCAAGAGGAACTATCTATATGAGTGAATGAATTTTTAAACTACGTGTTAGGGATAATGAATAGGTTACACTGTCGGAGGAAAAGAACTGTGTCAAACGAGCTAACTTTATTGATACTCAAGTTGACTATCAATTCAAGAAAGCCAAAATCATAAACGGGATTGATGGAAATCATAGAAAGCAAAAAAGAACAAGTATTATGCACTAGGGAAACAAATGACCCTACCCTTTACATGTAAGTATATTAAGCCTAATCGAGCATTACATTGTGTGTGTATATATTTCACATGCTAATTCATTTTGTTATCATTATTTGCATTGTGTAATTAGAACTTTTATGATTTATGCATGTCAAGACCATAAAAGCAAGGTAATTGTATGAAAATAATTGAGGCTCCTATGATTCATCAAATTCCATCTCATTAGCCTTTCCATAAAATTTTCCTCGCCTAGCCAACCATTTTGAGCCTTAACCTTTTGTTTGCATTGTCTTATTTGGTCTACGTACCGGAACTGAGAACATTCGAGATTATGCAGGATTATACACGAAATATCCTTTTTTGGCTCTCTCTTTAGCCTTGTGTCTCTTATCCCTAGGAGGTCTTCCTCCACTAGCAGGTTTTTTTCGGAAAACTCTATTTATTCTGGTGTGGATGGCAGGCAGGCCTATATTTCTTGGTTTTAATAGGACTCCTTACAAGCGTTGTTTCTATCTAATATTATCTAAAAATAATCAAGTTATTAATGACTGGACGAAACCAAGAAATAACCCCTCACGTGCGAAATTATAGAAGATCCCTTTAAGATCAAACAATTGTTGGCCCCAGAACAGATTTTGCAGCGGATGTTTATAAACTAAATGGATATAAAATCAATGAAGGTTGATCGAACAAACAATTATACAAACTGATATTATATTGAATATGTTTCCGAACAGAATTATAGTTACAAAGACACAGAATTGTTGGAATATTTCTTGGTAACCAGAAATGAATGCGATTACATCTATTTATACGTTGTGAAAGGTTGTGTTCGAGTGGCAGTTCCTGTTGAAGCATCGCGTCTGTTAAACTGCTACCGTTTGATATTGCCGCTCAAAACTGCAAGGGCAGTTTTGTCCTTTCACATCTTGTCCCGCTCCTTTTTTGAATGTTGTTGCATATCTTCTTCAACTTTTGTTCCTTTCGTTGCAGTCCATGTCTTGTGTCTTCGTGCCTTTATGTTGCAGTGTAGAGACTATGTTGTGATCATCTTTGTTGCAGCCATGTTCCATCCGTTTTGACCCATATTCTAGTTACTACTACTTAATAATATCTAACGTCTATATTCTACTAACATACATACAAATACATAAGTTATATGTTCAAATATACATAACAAACATAAAGTTATATTTACAAATCAACACTCGCCCCTAAATATAACTAGGGCTCATGGGACTTGTCGGTAGAGTTTCTATAGCTTCTTTGAGGGCTATTTCGGCTTGTGTGAAGTCGAAATTTCTTCTCTTCATGTACCTTTTTGCTGCCCTCCAATCACCACCCATGTATAAGGCAAAGTCTTCTTCATTTGGCTTCATTTCCTTGTTTGATGATGTTGCTTCCATAGACATGTTTGGTGATGTGTTTACCCTTCTAACTTGACTACTTTCATGCCTTTCATTCATCTCTTTTGCGGCTGTTTTACGGGCATTTTTGTGGACTAAATATTGCCAATCTAATACATCAAGATATTGTGCATACAAGACTCGCATCATATCTTTGTCCTCATAGTCAAATCCCAATTCCTTTGCAATCACAACCCATATATCATAGGTTGAAACTCTTCTATATCCACCTTCTCTTTGCACCATTATATACAAATCATATAATTCCACATACTTTCCATTTTCAAACCTTGGAGGGATTGGCCTATTCATTATTCCTAGGAATTCCTTTAGAAACCAAGAAACCATTTGTATGAATGGTCCTTTGAGAATGTTTCTATGTGCCCAAGGAAATTCCATATCGTGTATTATATCCAATAACTCAATGCACTTTTCAAGTGAGTCAATACTAATGCTATTTATAACATCATCGACTTGTTTCATATTGTAATCGGCTTCGCAGAAATGGTTTCAAAATAACCATTCAAATAATTATCTTTCATCTTATTATGTTCCTCTTCACCAATTTCCAATATGGCCGAAATTTCTTCTTTTGACTCACTAGTGTTTTCTATGAAACGGAATTGCATGCTTTTGTCTTTGAACATATTTTCCACAACACAAAAATTTCCCACAATCTTTACTACAAATCCTTGTAGTAAAAGTTGTGGAAGACTTAGTATGTTGTCTTCCAAATCCGTTGAATAAAACACATTTGGTATGACCAATTGTTGATCTTCAACGGTAATACTTACAATTCCAACCCCCCTTATGAATACAAACTCATTCCTAATCTTGCTTTCAACCCCAAAAGATCTCTTTAACTTAAGAAAGAAATCTAAATTACCCGCAATATGATTTTGTAGATTAGGACTTACATACCATAGATTCTTCCACAAACCAATATCGGATCCTTGAAGAATGTAATCTTCACCATTTCCAAATGACTTCTCGGGATAGTATGAAATCCCGGTGTTGATGGCATCTCTTATCAATTGTGCACCCTCATTTCTCTCCTTTATGCCACAAACACCAATTAAGTGACCCGGTTGTTTGCAATAGAAGCATTTTCTTGTTTCAATACCCCTTCTCCTTAGTTCCGCTTGTCTCTCTTTCTTTCGTCTATAGCGTGCCAAATATTGTGGCCTAGGACCCAAGTAGGATATCCTTGATGAATCGGACATACTTTAAAGACAATAGAACTTTCTGATGTGACCGTTTAATAAGAACAGAAATTACTAAAAAACTTTCTGAATATTCCTTTGAAACACTGATCGAATTAAACAGGATATATGAATATGATTGTGTAGCGGATGATACACAGAAAACTTATGATTCGGTGTAATTACAGATAACCGTATAAATGTGAACAGAACCGTAATGATTGATGACTGATTCGGGACTAAACAGTTTGTGAAAGAAAATACAAAAAACGGTTAAAACAGAACGATCAACAACAACAAAAAAACTGACACGAGACAACAAACAAGAACAGAAAACAGAAGTTTCAAAGAAGACAGACTAACAGATGAGTAGACCGGATTTGAACAAGGAAACCTTGCTCTGATACCAGATTTGTTGGCCCCAGAACAGATTTTGCAGCGGATGTTTATAAACTAAATGGATATAAAATCAATGAAGGTTGATCGAACAAACAATTATACAAACTGATATTATATTGAATATGTTTCCGAACAGAATTATAGTTACAAAGACACAGAATTGTTGGAATATTTCTTGGTAACCAGAAATGAATGCGATTACATCTATTTATACGTTGTGAAAGGTTGTGTTCGAGTGGCAGTTCCTGTTGAAGCATCGCGTCTGTTAAACTGCTACCGTTTGATATTGCCGCTCAAACTGCAAGGGCAGTTTTGTCCTTTCACATCTTGTCCCGCTCCTTTTTTGAATGTTGTTGCATATCTTCTTCAACTTTTGTTCCTTTCGTTGCAGTCCATGTCTTGTGTCTTCGTGCCTTTATGTTGCAGTGTAGAGACTATGTTGTGATCATCTTTGTTGCAGCCATGTTCCATCCGTTTTGACCCATATTCTAGTTACTACTACTTAATAATATCTAACGTCTATATTCTACTAACATACATACAAATACATAAGTTATATGTTCAAATATACATAACAAACATAAAGTTATATTTACAAATCAACACTCGCCCCTAAATATAACTAGGGCTCATGGGACTTGTCGGTAGAGTTTCTATAGCTTCTTTGAGGGCTATTTCGGCTTGTGTGAAGTCGAAATTTCTTCTCTTCATGTACCTTTTTGCTGCCCTCCAATCACCACCCATGTATAAGGCAAAGTCTTCTTCATTTGGCTTCATTTCCTTGTTTGATGATGTTGCTTCCATAGACATGTTTGGTGATGTGTTTACCCTTCTAACTTGACTACTTTCATGCCTTTCATTCATCTCTTTTGCGGCTGTTTTACGGGCATTTTTGTGGACTAAATATTGCCAATCTAATACATCAAGATATTGTGCATACAAGACTCGCATCATATCTTTGTCCTCATAGTCAAATCCCAATTCCTTTGCAATCACAACCCATATATCATAGGTTGAAACTCTTCTATATCCACCTTCTCTTTGCACCATTATATACAAATCATATAATTCCACATACTTTCCATTTTCAAACCTTGGAGGGATTGGCCTATTCATTATTCCTAGGAATTCCTTTAGAAACCAAGAAACCATTTGTATGAATGGTCCTTTGAGAATGTTTCTATGTGCCCAAGGAAATTCCATATCGTGTATTATATCCAATAACTCAATGCACTTTTCAAGTGAGTCAATACTAATGCTATTTATAACATCATCGACTTGTTTCATATTGTAATCGGCTTCGGCAGAAATGGTTTCAAAATAACCATTCAAATAATTATCTTTCATCTTATTATGTTCCTCTTCACCAATTTCCAATATGGCCGAAATTTCTTCTTTTGACTCACTAGTGTTTTCTATGAAACGGAATTGCATGCTTTTGTCTTTGAACATATTTTCCACAACACAAAAATTTCCCACAATCTTTACTACAAATCCTTGTAGTAAAAGTTGTGGAAGACTTAGTATGTTGTCTTCCAAATCCGTTGAATAAAACACATTTGGTATGACCAATTGTTGATCTTCAACGGTAATACTTACAATTCCAACCCCCCTTATGAATACAAACTCATTCCTAATCTTGCTTTCAACCCCAAAAGATCTCTTTAACTTAAGAAAGAAATCTAAATTACCCGCAATATGATTTTGTAGATTAGGACTTACATACCATAGATTCTTCCACAAACCAATATCGGATCCTTGAAGAATGTAATCTTCACCATTTCCAAATGACTTCTCGGGATAGTATGAAATCCCGGTGTTGATGGCATCTCTTATCAATTGTGCACCCTCATTTCTCTCCTTTATGCCACAAACACCAATTAAGTGACCCGGTTGTTTGCAATAGAAGCATTTTCTTGTTTCAATACCCCTTCTCCTTAGTTCCGCTTGTCTCTCTTTCTTTCGTCTATAGCGTGCCAAATATTGTGGCCTAGGACCCAAGTAGGATATCCTTGATGAATCGGACATACTTTAAAGACAATAGAACTTTCTGATGTGACCGTTTAATAAGAACAGAAATTACTAAAAAACTTTCTGAATATTCCTTTGAAACACTGATCGAATTAAACAGGATATATGAATATGATTGTGTAGCGGATGATACACAGAAAACTTATGATTCGGTGTAATTACAGATAACCGTATAAATGTGAACAGAACCGTAATGATTGATGACTGATTCGGGACTAAACAGTTTGTGAAAGAAAATACAAAAAACGGTTAAAACAGAACGATCAACAACAACAAAAAAACTGACACGAGACAACAAACAAGAACAGAAAACAGAAGTTTCAAAGAAGACAGACTAACAGATGAGTAGACCGGATTTGAACAAGGAAACCTTGCTCTGATACCAGATTTGTTGGCCCCAGAACAGATTTTGCAGCGGATGTTTATAAACTAAATGGATATAAAATCAATGAAGGTTGATCGAACAAACAATTATACAAACTGATATTATATTGAATATGTTTCCGAACAGAATTATAGTTACAAAGACACAGAATTGTTGGAATATTTCTTGGTAACCAGAAATGAATGCGATTACATCTATTTATACGTTGTGAAAGGTTGTGTTCGAGTGGCAGTTCCTGTTGAAGCATCGCGTCTGTTAAACTGCTACCGTTTGATATTGCCGCTCAAAACTGCAAGGGCAGTTTTGTCCTTTCACATCTTGTCCCGCTCCTTTTTTGAATGTTGTTGCATATCTTCTTCAACTTTTGTTCCTTTCGTTGCAGTCCATGTCTTGTGTCTTCGTGCCTTTATGTTGCAGTGTAGAGACTATGTTGTGATCATCTTTGTTGCAGCCATGTTCCATCCGTTTTGACCCATATTCTAGTTACTACTACTTAATAATATCTAACGTCTATATTCTACTAACATACATACAAATACATAAGTTATATGTTCAAATATACATAACAAACATAAAGTTATATTTACAAATCAACACTCGCCCCTAAATATAACTAGGGCTCATGGGACTTGTCGGTAGAGTTTCTATAGCTTCTTTGAGGGCTATTTCGGCTTGTGTGAAGTCGAAATTTCTTCTCTTCATGTACCTTTTTGCTGCCCTCCAATCACCACCCATGTATAAGGCAAAGTCTTCTTCATTTGGCTTCATTTCCTTGTTTGATGATGTTGCTTCCATAGACATGTTTGGTGATGTGTTTACCCTTCTAACTTGACTACTTTCATGCCTTTCATTCATCTCTTTTGCGGCTGTTTTACGGGCATTTTTGTGGACTAAATATTGCCAATCTAATACATCAAGATATTGTGCATACAAGACTCGCATCATATCTTTGTCCTCATAGTCAAATCCCAATTCCTTTGCAATCACAACCCATATATCATAGGTTGAAACTCTTCTATATCCACCTTCTCTTTGCACCATTATATACAAATCATATAATTCCACATACTTTCCATTTTCAAACCTTGGAGGGATTGGCCTATTCATTATTCCTAGGAATTCCTTTAGAAACCAAGAAACCATTTGTATGAATGGTCCTTTGAGAATGTTTCTATGTGCCCAAGGAAATTCCATATCGTGTATTATATCCAATAACTCAATGCACTTTTCAAGTGAGTCAATACTAATGCTATTTATAACATCATCGACTTGTTTCATATTGTAATCGGCTTCGGCAGAAATGGTTTCAAAATAACCATTCAAATAATTATCTTTCATCTTATTATGTTCCTCTTCACCAATTTCCAATATGGCCGAAATTTCTTCTTTTGACTCACTAGTGTTTTCTATGAAACGGAATTGCATGCTTTTGTCTTTGAACATATTTTCCACAACACAAAAATTTCCCACAATCTTTACTACAAATCCTTGTAGTAAAAGTTGTGGAAGACTTAGTATGTTGTCTTCCAAATCCGTTGAATAAAACACATTTGGTATGACCAATTGTTGATCTTCAACGGTAATACTTACAATTCCAACCCCCCTTATGAATACAAACTCATTCCTAATCTTGCTTTCAACCCCAAAAGATCTCTTTAACTTAAGAAAGAAATCTAAATTACCCGCAATATGATTTTGTAGATTAGGACTTACATACCATAGATTCTTCCACAAACCAATATCGGATCCTTGAAGAATGTAATCTTCACCATTTCCAAATGACTTCTCGGGATAGTATGAAATCCCGGTGTTGATGGCATCTCTTATCAATTGTGCACCCTCATTTCTCTCCTTTATGCCACAAACACCAATTAAGTGACCCGGTTGTTTGCAATAGAAGCATTTTCTTGTTTCAATACCCCTTCTCCTTAGTTCCGCTTGTCTCTCTTTCTTTCGTCTATAGCGTGCCAAATATTGTGGCCTAGGACCCAAGTAGGATATCCTTGATGAATCGGACATACTTTAAAGACAATAGAACTTTCTGATGTGACCGTTTAATAAGAACAGAAATTACTAAAAAACTTTCTGAATATTCCTTTGAAACACTGATCGAATTAAACAGGATATATGAATATGATTGTGTAGCGGATGATACACAGAAAACTTATGATTCGGTGTAATTACAGATAACCGTATAAATGTGAACAGAACCGTAATGATTGATGACTGATTCGGGACTAAACAGTTTGTGAAAGAAAATACAAA
The DNA here is from genome assembly GCA_030844895.1 of Ambrosia x helenae. Classification (NCBI taxonomy): domain Eukaryota; kingdom Viridiplantae; phylum Streptophyta; class Magnoliopsida; order Asterales; family Asteraceae; genus Ambrosia; species Ambrosia x helenae. The sequence goes on along the minus strand of CM061227.1, from coordinate 18,070,680 downwards.
AAACGGTTTAAAACAGAACGATCAACAACAACAAAAAAACTGACACGAGACAACAAACAAGAACAGAAAACAGAAGTTTCAAAGAAGACAGACTAACAGATGAGTAGACCGGATTTGAACAAGGAAACCTTGCTCTGATACCAGATTTGTTGGCCCCAGAACAGATTTTGCAGCGGATGTTTATAAACTAAATGGATATAAAATCAATGAAGGTTGATCGAACAAACAATTATACAAACTGATATTATATTGAATATGTTTCCGAACAGAATTATAGTTACAAAGACACAGAATTGTTGGAATATTTCTTGGTAACCAGAAATGAATGCGATTACATCTATTTATACGTTGTGAAAGGTTGTGTTCGAGTGGCAGTTCCTGTTGAAGCATCGCGTCTGTTAAACTGCTACCGTTTGATATTGCCGCTCAAAACTGCAAGGGCAGTTTTGTCCTTTCACATCTTGTCCCGCTCCTTTTTTGAATGTTGTTGCATATCTTCTTCAACTTTTGTTCCTTTCGTTGCAGTCCATGTCTTGTGTCTTCGTGCCTTTATGTTGCAGTGTAGAGACTATGTTGTGATCATCTTTGTTGCAGCCATGTTCCATCCGTTTTGACCCATATTCTAGTTACTACTACTTCATAATATCTAACGTCTATATTCTACTAACATACATACAAATACATAAGTTATATGTTCAAATATACATAACAAACATAAAGTTATATTTACAAATCAACAACAATTCCATCGAATTGAGTATAATTGTATGTGTGATAGCATCTACTATACCAGGAATATCAATGAATCCGATTATTGCAATTGCTCAGGATACCCTTTTTTAGTTTCTAGGGTCTATTTCTTAGTTCAAGATCCCTCTTACTAACTGGAATAAAAGACTTAGTAGATCTGTCCGCCTATCATAACAAACACAAAGGTCGTGACACTAAAGGTAGCTGGGAGGATCAGAGAACGATTATGGGTGTTTTGAACTTAAACGTTTATGCCACGAAAAAGTTTTTGACAACAGTTGAAACTTAAGTTTCTGAAATTAAACATTTGAAAACTTAAGTTTATGGAAACATTTGAAAACTAGCCAAAGAAGATATCAAGAGTATAGTATCAAGTTTCAAGCTTCATCGTAAAAAGCAACAAGTTCCTAGGACAAATTTATGTTTATTTTAAGAGAGAGAGAGAGAGAGAGAGAGAGAGAGAGAGAGAGATGTGTAATAGTTGAAAAAAGCAACAAGTAATAAATGGTTTGGAAGTAGGGATGACAATCAAACTTGAACCCGATGGGTAAACCTAAAACCCGACATATTTGGGACGGGTATGGGGCTGATAATCGGGTATGGGATTAGTTTTAAAAAAAAATTCCGCAGGTTTGGGATTTGATGATATACCCATTTACCCGACCCAACTAGCCGATGAAACACACCCATTTACCATATTAGACACCCAATATGATTTCTTATTTTTTAGATATGTATGTGTAATATATATATATACTACTATATAATGGGTGCTTGATGGATAAGAAGGTAAATTTACATCTTTTTTAAGATGACATATCAAGAGTCCTAGTATAAATTTATAATTTTTGTTCAATTTCTTCCTTTTATGCCCTCTTGAACAACATTTATTGAAATCCTATTTAATTTTCTATAAATCAATTATTTTCTTCAAAATCAATTCCTTTATCAAACCCTTTGATTATTTTTTATGCAACTTAAGATCAGTTGATGCTTGAAAGGGATCAACATGGTAATGTCAGAGATTTTCCTTATCATTAATTTTTGGTTGGTTTTTTTAATTAGAAAATGTGATATGTTGTGTTTATGCTCTAAGTTGTTAAAACAGAAACATAGAAATTTCTTATTCAAATGGTTGAAAGTGAGTTAGAAGAGAAAGCAGGTGATAGAAATTGCTTATTCAAATGGTTGAAAATGAGTTAGAAGAGAAAGCAAGTGGGTCATATGCTTACCGTTTTACAAGCTAATCACAATTTTGTAGGTACTTCATGTAACCTTCTCTTTAGAGATTATATTGTAGTGTTTAAAATTTTGTCTTGATAAATCGTCATTCACTAATTCGAAATAATTTTTATTGGAGTTGTTTGTTGTAAGTCTCACTGTTCTGATTTTAAATATGTACCATTTACTTGTATTTTAGTTCTAAATGAAAGCATAAAAACTTGGTGAATAGAGCGACAAATGAAGTAGCAGCAAAAAAATCATATTACTACTTTGATGGTTTCAATGAGTTATTACATAATTCATTATTGTACATCTACAAACTGGAAAATTGGGTACACCAGTTAGAGAATGAAATAGAAGTAATACATTGTTAGTGGAATTGCATTGTGGATGTTGAATTAAATGGTTTGAAAACAAGCGCCACCTAAGTTTAAAGTGACTCCAGCAACACGCAGTCATTTGCCAGTAAATTGTTTTGATGAATTCTTTTGTGATTTAACATGTTCGCGCTGCAACATGCGCGGGAAATTATGAAAAGAAAAGCTGTTGATATGATATTGAAAGGGTAGTATTCTCTTTGCGCTTGATTTCATTTGTTTTTTGTGATGTAATTGCCTTTCTTCTTACATATCGGCTAATCAGTTTGTAGATTGTATTTGTTTCTAATTCTTATGCCATGGTACGTACTCATGAATTGGTTTGCATGCTTTAAACTGTGTCATATACTTGCTACCATCATTTATCTTTATTTTTTTCTAAGCATTGTATCATGTGTTGGTTGTTATTCAGATTTGGAAATGTGTTGAAATGGGAAATAGACGAATGCCTTGAACATGCTCAAGAAATGGGTGCTTTAGTGGATCCAATTTATACTTTGTCTTGATAGAAGTTAACATATCAACTTAGTAACATGACACTTAACGAGTAGATAAATATGTATTTCAGAAGGGCTTATTTAAACCACAACATTGGGTACCAAGGTTTACTATTGAATCTGCATTTTTGGGTTTTGTAAATAATCACATTGATGTATTGCAATTTGTATTTGGATCCCGCGGCAACACACGGGTAAACCAATCAATTCTCGGAGTTTCGGTTTATTTTTGGCCCACTCCGGTTTCTAGCCTGTACCTGTTTGGCCAAAAACAAACAGCGGTTCTAATCCTTCTTAAAAAAACACGAACTGGTTTAGAACCTAGATTAGTTTGAGAAAGAAATGGTTATCTTTAGGCTTCGTTAATGTATTTTGCATAAAACAGACATGAAACATAAATGATTAAAGCATTCTTTCAATATCTTTCCATTAAAAAACAAATTAAAAGATAATCGCTTTGGTGGCTACCATGAAGAAATTCGCATTACAAAATGAAAAAAAAATAGAAAAGCAAAACAGGGAGATGAAGATTTGATTAGTCATCTAAGATATGTGTATAATGTACAACACCAACAACGTGATTGACTAAACCCAACAGCCAAACACAGTACAATCCCGCCGCAACGCGCGGGTTTCTGCTAGTATATATATATAGGGGAATGCTATCTTGAGAACGCTAAATATCGCGAGAACCGTGAGAACAAATGAGAAAACCAATCAAAATCATTTTTTCCATACAAACCTAATTATAATTAAAATATAACATTAAAAACGAATTTTCTTTCCAAATAATTCATATTTTCTTGCAAAAACACTCTAAAATTAATTTTTTACACATGTGTAAGTGAAACAGTTTACACATGTATAAACAATAAATTTACACATGTGTGAAAATAATTTATTTTCGTATACGTTTAAATTTTTATGCGTAAATCGTGTTTTTGAGACTGTATTTTAATAATAAAGACAAGTGTAAAAAGAAAATTTTAATTTGAATGGTTTTAGATAGCGTTTTCATGGTTCGCACGAAATATATGTGTTCTCAAATTAGTCTTCCCCTATATATATATATATATATATATATATATAGGGAAAGGATATTTTGGAAACCCACTCGAGTTGGAGAAACCCTTGGCACCCCTATGTAAAAACATTATTTTTTCCTGATTTTTTCAGCATAGCTTTTATATTCAATTTTATTAGTTTCGGCAAAAAAAAATCAAAAAAGCGCCGAGTTAAGGTGGGGGCTTCCAACATTGATATGTTTCAAGACTCGATTAACAAGATGGTTCGGGAAGAAGGCTTTCAATAAGTTATCCAATGAATGTGTTGTCTATTAACATTCGTGGGTTGGGGGATGATAAAAAGTGGGATTGGATTCGGATTTTACGAAGAGATAACGAGGTTTGTGTGTTGTTGATTCAAGTGACGCAATTAATGGCTTTGGATGGGATTAATTTGGGTATAATATGGGGTAATGATGATTTCCGTTCTGATTGGATACCGTCTAACGGGAGGTCCGGTGGGCTGCTGACGATGTGGGATCCCAAATTGGTGGTTTCTCAAACCGTGGTTAAGCATCAAAACTTTTTGTTGATCACGGGTGCAATTAAAGAGAATGGGAAGGGGTTGTTATGTGGTAATGTCTATGTCCCTCACAAGATTGTGGACAAAAGACGTGTTTGGGGAGATCTTAAGCATGCATCGACTTTTAGTCAAGAGTATGTGATCATGAGGGGGGGGGGGGATTTCAATTGTGTGAGAAATATTGAAGAAAGGAAGAACTCTAAATTTGATGCAGTGGCAGCGCGTGAATTTAATGAGTTCTTGGATGATCTCGGGCTTTGTGAACATATTTTAAGGGGCCGTAAGTTTACGTATTGTGTCGGGGACAAATTCAGTCGTATAGACCGTATCTTTGTTACTCCGAGTGTTATGTTTGATTGGCCGAATGCGGGGTATCAAGTTCTTTCTATGGATTTATCCGATCATAGTCCGTTATTGTTTAAGGCTGTTACCCAGAATTTTGGATCGAAACCCTTTCGATTCTTTAATTCTTGGTTAAGACGGGAAGGCATTGATGATATTGTTACTAAAGCGGCTATGAGGGATGTCTCTGTAGAATGCTACCCAGATTTACGATTGATGTGGAGACTTAGAAATATTAAATCGGCTCTTAAACAGTGGATTAAGGAGGTGAAGCATATGGAAACAGAAGAGGAGAGTGTTTTGAGAAAAGAAATTGACTCGCTTCAAGTGTTGATGGAAGATAGATCCCTATCGGAAGAGGAGAGTTGGGTATTTGAGGAGGGTACTTGTCGGTTACGTGAGCTGGAGTTTTGGAAGTCGTCTAATATAAAGCAAAAAGGAAACGGATAAAGTGGGCAAAAGAGGGAGATGAAAATACGGCGTTTTTTCACGGATGCATCAAGAGTAGAAAGGCTTCTAATGCTATACCGGGGCTTATGTTGAACGGTGTTTGGGAGACTCGGCCGAGTGTCAAATGTGAAGTATTGCGTTTTTCAGGAAAAAAATTTCTGAAGATATTAAGACGCGGCCGTTATTACAATGTTACGGTTTGAAGCAGATTTCTCAGGTTGATGCTGAAGAATTGGTGCTACCATTTACCGAAAAAGAGATCAAGGAAGCGACGTTCAATTGTGGAAGTGATAACGCTCCGGGTCCTGACAGTTTTAATTTCCGTTTCATTAAATATTATTGGTCTCTTTTTGTGCAGGATTTCAATCTTATACTTCACGATTTTTATTCTAATGCTACCATCAGACGCGGAGTGGGATCCTCTTTGATCACCTTGATACCAAAAGTTCAAGACCCGGTGATGTTGAGCGAGTATCGACCTATTAATTTAATCGGTGTGGTGAACAAAGTTATCTCGAAAGTGCTCTCTTGTCGTTTGAAGAAGATTATGGACAAATTGATAAATGAAACACAAACGGCCTTTATTGCGGGTAGATACATCCTCGATGGTCCATTGGTGGTGAGTGAGGTTTTGACTTGGGCCAGAAGAAGCAAGAAGAAATTTTTCATGTTCAAAATAGACTTCGAGAAAGCTTACGATAACATAAATTGGGGGTTTATTTCGATGGTGATGAGACAGATGGGTTTTCCCGAGACGTGGTGTGGTTGGATTTTTGGGATCCTCTCTTCGGCTAGATCGTCTATTTTAGTTAATGGGTCTCCGACATACGAGTTTGATTGTGAGAAAGGGATGCGACAAGGAGATCCGATCTCTCCATTCCTGTTTATTATAGCCATGGAAGCTTTATCGAGGATGATAAAGAAGGCGTGTGACGAGGGGTTGTTCACGGGAATTAAACTTCCTAATGAAGGGTCTTGTGTTTCTCATCTTTTATTCGCCGATGATGCTATGATTATGGAAGAATGGTCAGACGACAATTTTAAGGTGCTTAAGAGAGTTCTAAGAGTCTTTCACTTATGTTCGGGTTTGAAGATTAATATCTCCAAATCCACATTATTCGGTATTGGAGTTCATGGGGCTGATTTGGGTGATAAAGCGGATGAGTTGGGATGTTCTTCGGGGGAATTTCCTCTTAAGTACCTTGGGATTCAAGTTGGCGCGAACATGAATAGAATATCTAGTTGGGATCCTGTGATTGATGTGTTTAGGAGAAGACTTACGAAATGGAAAGCGAAAGTGTTATCCATTGCCGGTCGTGTCGTACTCATTAAATCGGTATTGGAGAGTCTCCCGGTTTATTATTTCTCTTTGTTTAAGGCTCCTCTAGCGGTTACTAATAAGTTAGAGACCTTGATCAAGAGATTTTTATGGGGAGGTAATGTAGACGTTCATAAAGTCCATTGGGTGAAATGGGAGGTGCTTACTAGATCGAAAGATGAAGGTGGGCTCGGATTATCAAAATTGGAGGACTCGAATAATGCTCTCATTCTTAAATGGTTATGGAGATATAGAGTGGATTATAAGGCTTTATGGCGAAGAGTTATTGATGCTATTCATGGATCATCTAGAAGGTATCAATCGGTAGTTTGTAATACTAATGTGAGGGGCGTTTGGTCCGTTATTGTCAAAAATGGGAATCGTTTAGTTATTAACGGAAATGCGTTCAGCAACATGTTCGAAGTTAAGGTTGGCTACGGTCGTGAAGTTAAGTTTTGTTAGATCCATGGATTAATCGATTGCCTTTACAATTCTTATTTCCGAAGTTATTTCGATTGGAGGCGAATAAAAGATGTAGTGTAGCGGATAGAGTGGGGCAAGGCAGATTCACAGGAGTTATGAGTTGGGATTGGAAACAGTATCCTAACACGATGCAGGAGTCACAACAGTTGGTTCTTTGCACGCGGATGGTGTCCGGTACTGTTTTGACGGATGCGAATGATAAATGGAGCTGGAATAACGGAGCACTGCAGCAAATTAATGTAAAAGACTTGAAACAGTGGATCAGTAGCAGCCGACAAACTGCGGTTCTGTCGTTATGCGTTGGTGTAAATGGATTCCGGCTAAGTGTAATATTTTCATGTGGCGCGCTTGGCTAGATCGCATCCCTACGAAGGCTGCCCTTGCTAGAAGGAACATAAACGTCGGAAATAACCTCTGCGTTTTGTGTGAGGAAACAGAACAAACCGTTGATCACATTTTTGTCGGATGCAGGATTTCGAACTGCATATGGCACGGCATAGCTGGATGGTTAAAGATTCCTCCTTTGTTCATGTTTTCGATTCAAGATATTCAAAATGTAGCTGTCCATCTGCAATATTCTGCAGCCAAGAAAGAGGTTGTAATGGGAATCTTGATGATAGCTTGTTGGCGGATTTGGAAAATGAGAAACGACAAAATATTCAAAGCGGCGAATACGATTATCAACCAATGCATTGCGGACATCAAGTCTTTAAGCTTCCTTTGGTACAATAGTAGAGGAAAATACAATAGGGTGGGTTGGAAGGATTGGAAGTGTTTCATTTTTGATGTAATGTAACTTTGGTTTTTTGCCCGGTTATCTCCTCCTTGGAGATTCCGGTGTGCTTTTTTAATGAAATTCGCCCTTCAAAAAAAGTTGGGAGTTAAAAGTGGGTGAAAAATAGTTAATGAAGATGATTAGTAGTTGGTAAATGTTTATGGAAGTGGTTAATAAATAAACATCTTTATAAATTATAATATTGGTATTAATAAAGATATATATACATGTAGTTTTTATTTTATTTTTTTGTATATAGGTATGTTTAAGCGTATAAAATAAATGACGCGATAGTATATAAATTTGTAACGATTTTATTTATCACTGAATTTTAATTACAACAAGCGAAAAAATATGCATATTACAGCAAGCTTATTTGGTCATTCTTGGCTAGATTTCTTTGTGTTTTTTGGGTGAAGATGATTCGTGGTATAAATTTAGTGGTTTATTTTTAATAAAAGTGATGTGCTTATATTGTTGATAATTCTCTCTACTCTTATCATTGTTGAAATAATTAAATAATTAACTTGGTATTTAATCTTGTGAGTGTACTTGATAGAAAATGGGACAACTTATTAAGTGTATCCATGGTGAGAAAAACCTATGCATTGTTTTGTGAAATCTCAGATTTAGTGATTAGTCCATTTGTGAAGTCGGAAAAACACATATTTTGTGATAAATCTTCGTCTACCAAACTTCACCTGATGTCGGTATTGTCTATATAATAGACCTTAGTGTTAAGATAACACTTGGTTATGCGACTTTTCTAGCACGGTCTTTATGTTAAGCCATGGCGCAAATAAAGAGTTGGTGAACACATTTTAATAAGTAACCGGTCTTTATTTATTTTCTATTATTATAATGCCACATATTTATTAATAAAGATCATTACTATATTGGTAAAGTAGATATTTCATACAAGGTTTAAGTAATCTCGAAAGGGACGATGACAAGTGTCATATCAGTGGTAGCTCGCTACTTGATACGGCTTTTAGCAAGTTTATCATAAAACAAACGAGTAGAATGGGGTCAATATCAGACCTTTTGCCGATGTATACTTCCCTTAAGGATGAGGAGGTGAGCGATCCACAAGAGGCGGTCCTGATAATAATCTCAAGAACATAAACCGTTAACAAAGTCACATGGAATGATTGATACGTCTCCATATCACTTTAACTAATTATATACTTTACATTTATTCCAAGTGGTTTCCATTTCAACCAACACTTTATTTTGACTTGATATTTTCTCTACACTTATATAGTTATTACTATTTACTTTTTGCAATTTCAATCAATTTAAAAACCTCTAAACAAATAACTAAGCAACTAATTTTTTACTAAAAATTGAGTAATGAAAGTCATTTCCTTTGAGTTTGGTACTTGATACTTGCAAAAAGTTATAGTGTACAATATAGGTAGTCATGGTAGGTTCATTTAAAAGTAGTTATCATTTCTTTATCAAATGAAAACCTGATTTTGTTTTGTTAAAAACAAAATAACTAAACCAAAGCATGAAAGGGCGGGTAGGGTCCACTTATTTCCACCCATCACATTTAAACACACACGCATTTTTCTCTTTTCTTTTATTTGAATATCAATTAAACTATGATGTAATAGTTAAATGACGCGTTAGTTAAAGTCTAGATGCCTACGTGGCTCTTTTACGACCCCTTCCATGTTAGAGTACAGCGCAAATTCTTACACTTTTGAGAATACTAGTTGCCATTTTACCAAAAGCTCATAGGTTTGGGTATTAGAAGTCGATTATACTCAAAATCGCCATTTCATATCTAGTGATACATGCACAATTTCACAAAGATATAAATCTTATTAAAAACAAAGTTATATTCAATATAAACTACCTTTTTAGTAACTTAAAGTCTTAAACCATAGTGTGTACCGGTACGAGTATAGTAACAAACTAAACCAATATCGATCGAACAACACCGGTGTCAGTATTATCGAAACTGGTGTAGATATTTTCTATAGTTTTTTATCAGTACCGTAATGAACTGAATCGATATTGACCAAGCAACATCAATATTTGTACAGGTATAATCGAGTCTGGTATTCGTATTCATTTTTATGGTTTTCGATCGACATAAAACATTTATCAATACCCTTTTGGGTTTTACAGGTAACGAATCATACCGATATCGACCGAACAACATCAGTACTCTCATTTTTATAGTTTTCAATCGAAGTAAAACACGTATCGATATCATTTTAAAACATACCGCAACTTTTTTTAGTTTTATCTTTTGGTTATACCAGGGCATCATATGTGTAATTATTAATTAAATTTAGGGTAAAGTTGTTGCATAAATTGGTTTTAACCTAAAAATTGGTCTTAACATGAGAAGGTATTGAGTTCCTTTTTTTGAATCTTGTTAATGATGTTTTTTAGTCCTAAAATCTAAAACACAAGTGTATGATTACTCTAATTAAATTTAGAGATCTAAAGATTTTAGAATAACTTGTAATTGCTCTATTAGACCACCGATAGTGGTGCGGTAAAATGAGCGTTGATTGTCCTGAAAACGCCCCCACAAAGCCGGGAACACGTCCCCTCGGCGTTTTGGACAATTTTTGGTCTTGGGCGTGATTTTTAACGCTCGATTTTGAGCATTTTTGTCTTGAGCCAATTCCCTTCCTCCACGTGGAAAGAGGATGCAACATTCATCTCCCCACTACACTCGGTCTTGGAGTAACTATGTAAAAAATCATCTAGAAAACATAGTTTAACAGATGAATTTTAAAAATAAAAAAAAATCACCATTCAATTCTCATGTTTAGTATGTCATTTGTATTGATTTTTACCCATTAATTAAATTTAGAGTCGATGATTTCTTTGTAAGCAACATTTCTATCCCGGCAGATAAAGGTAAGGTTTGTTTATATCTTACCATCCCCCAACCTTACAAACAATTTTGCTATTTATGGGATATACCGTACGTTGTTGTTGTAAAACGTTTTATATGTTAATATATTTTCTTGAAGCATCACACGGGTGAAGGTGTGAAACTTATTAGTTTTAATCTGAAAGAAAACCACTTGAAAAAAAAAAAAAAAAAAAAAAAACTAAAATGTTAAGGTATACCCTACTAGATTTATGGTTTAGACAAAACGTAGAGCATGATGCATGTTTTCTTCACTTTCAGCTTTGTGTATTCTGTTTAACATTTTATTTTTCTAGAATAAAACTTGTTTAAAGTTTAAACTAAAATAATGAATCTATAGTTTCATCTTAGAATTAAATTATAATTAATAATTAATTATATTAAACAAAAAGGATGAATTTAACACTTAACAGGATTGTAATTTGTAGCACTTGGTCCACTTCCCTCCAATTTTGACCAAGGTCTATCCAACTTTGAAAATAAGACGTTGGATATGATATCGTACGGTGTAGATGAATTCACATGAATCATAGCACGCACACCAAATCACGACTGACAGATTTGCATGTGTCGGGTTTTTAATGAAAGTAAAAGTCAACGGTTGAGGAAAACATGCGTGGAGTGTCGGACGGAGTGATCTGCGTGGCGTGGCCCAGTGTATCTGTAATCTTTAACTTATTTGGTACAACACTAACCCTACTCATGTTTTACTTTCTTCTCGTGATATATAATAATATAATTATAATTGCCATTGGGGTGGTGGCCCAATGGTAGAAGCAAAGCTTCTAGGAACACCTAAGGGGAGGTCATGGGTTCAAGTCTCACAAGGAGTGAAATTTGCCGTTCAAAAAAAAAAAAAAAATATAATAATATAATTATATGATCATTATTGTTTACAAATTAAGGAACCTGAGGTTCTGCTTTACGCCTATTAGTTTTCATATAATAAACTTTATTTATGTTAACTTGTCATTGCATATTTCATATTTGAATGTAATAGGTTTTGTGTTACTTTTGCTAACGATGCGATAACATTTCCTTCACTATTAGCTAGGTGTAGAAAAGACTTCTAGCCACACCATGGCTTGAGAGAACCCAAATATATATATATATATATATATATATAGAGAGAGGTCGGAATATTATGGAGATTTTTTCCTCCTTGAATAGAATCTCTTCTCACATAAAACCTCGGAAAAATTGCTCACGACGTGAGAAAGGACATCAAGACCATGGCAAGAGCGCAAGTGGGAGCAACAAAGACTTCTAGGCGTTTACATTTTTATGCATACACATAATCACTTCGATCATTTACAGCTTAATAAATTGTTGTTTAGAACAGTAAATTACATATAAAAGAGGGATGCAAGCTGTACCAGATATTGGTTTGAAAGAAACTTGTTAGAGTGTGTGTAGTGGTGCGGGGCGGGGGTTATGGTATTAAAATATTAAAAAGTAATAAAAAGGGGTTATGTGGGGTTATGGAAAAAGAGGGTGTAGTGGGAAGGGGGGTTATGAGGGGGTTATAAATGATTGGTAATGATTGGTTAATTATTGTTTTTTATTTAAATAAGAATATTAAATTTTTTTTTTTTTTTTTTTGAAAAGTAAATTTCATTAACAAAAAACTCGAAAGTCCTCAAAGAGAGGACTTACGAGAAAAAAACAACCGAAAACAATCACCCTAACGGGTATGTACACCAATCCTTCCAAACAACATTATTCCAACTAGACCTATTTCGAATCCCCCCGAATTGCCAAAGGCGTTAACGCTCTCAACATCAAAACCCAAACCTCCCCAGTAATTAGACGCCAAAGACATATTAATGTCACTCACCATGAACTCCTGCATATCAATAAAAGAAATACCGAACTCTTTTTTTATTTTGTTAATCCACGTCGCTTTACCTGCCACCCCAACCCTCTAATATTGATTGATAGACAATTCATTTGAGAACACCTTGTAATCCTTCATCCAAAATCGCCTCGTGAATCATATCCGAAAACTCATTGAGCTGAACACCCAACAGAGCCCCTAAAGCAATAGTAGCCTTCACCTCATTATTATGGTCATGCAAAACACTTGTGGACCCTTCCAATGTATAATCGGCACTATGGAGATCCAATTCAGGCCCATGACCACAAATGGGAGTGTTAAGGTCCAGGCCAGAGTCAACATGGGCTTCTCCTTCGACATCTTCCAAGCCCACCACGTTATCCGACCCAGCAGCTTCCTCCATACACTTGGACTTTTTACTAATCTTGGTTCTTTCCAGGCTACTTGAGTAAGCTGGATTGGGCTTGCCCAAAGTTGCATCACCCCCTTTTTTTTTTCTCTTGTTTAAAACGAACCCAGTGTCCCCACCTTCTAAAATAATTGAGTCATAATTGTCAAATTGAAAAAGATGCCAGGAATAAAATCATTCCCATCAGTTTCCTTAATAATTTGACAATCAGTTTCAACTTCCTCCATAGATTTCTCCTGCAATAAAGGAGAGTTAGTGTCTGCATTAATCATCCGCGGAATTTCCGGCGCGTCTTTAATTGTGTCATCCAACGGAATTTCGTCAACCACAGGCGAAGCATTAACCGGCGAGGACGTATGACCAACATCATCACCATCACCCTCAGAGCCATCTACCACGTCTTCTTCATCAGCTTCTTCGTCACCCTCAGCCGGTTCCTTCGAGGAAGCCGGAATTTGGTAAACTCAGGGACCCAAACTCCGGTTCCTCCACAACCCAAACGTTGAATTTCCTGTTCTTCCACCTTAATGTAACAGCTTCTGAAATATTTTTACCTTCTCCACAAGGAGACCAAGGTAGTCATAAGATAAATCGGCATCGGTATCGGACCGAACTGCCCTATGAACAATTCTTCCGAAAACATCACCAATACTATCAATGACCTCCTTAGTGATTAAATGTAACGGAAGACCCAACAGTTTAATCCATGCTAATCTTTCATAACCGAAAACCTGGCCATTCCAAACATCAACAGACGCAAAACGATCATCATAACTTCGTGCCTTCTCACATACAGCAACAGCCAACTCGGCGTCCTCAAAGGAAATCAACACCGAGAGGCCACCAATATATTGAACCTTACTTAAGCCGGGACATATATCATTCAACGTGATATAGATACTTTTTAAAGCTTCTAGATCGGTCATCCTAGCAACAAGTGCCCTTCCATAAAAATCCTTAAAAGCATTTACCTGACTATCCACATCTACCGTCTTAATAATATTTCATTAAATATAAAAATAATAATAAAAAATAAGAATATTAAATACTTAATAATATTTCATTAAATATAAAAATAATAATAAAAAAAAATTTAACTGAAAGTTTATTAAATTAATAAAATAATAAAAAAAATATTTAATATTAAAAAATAATATTTTTAATAAAAAAATATTTGAATTTCAAACGCCTATTTCTCGATTCAATAGAAGCCCAAAGATTACTGTTCCAAACCGTTTGAATCTCAAACTCTCCCCCCCCCCCCCCACCAAATCTCAGTCACACCTATAAATACCTCCCTCCTCCCAAATCTCAGTCACACATCTTCCCTCTTCCTCATCCTTTCCTCATCCTGAACACAATGAATAATATGGGCGGTTTTCAACCAGGAGCTGCCGGACCTTCTAATGTCCGGCAGTACGCTCGCCGGGTCCGGGGACGGGGCCGGCCCCGGAGACTACCTTTCACCTCCTCTCCTCCTCCTCCACAACCTCCTCTTCCTCCTCCTCCACAACATTGGTTATATCACCCTCCTCCTCCTGCTGCGGCACCACCAACCTTTCCTCATCCTGAAGTCGATGATGACTCACGGATGAAGAATGGGCCTGGGCCATGGATTATACCATGGCTATTAATGAAATGGACCGACTGATGTTGTCGGCCCCCACCCCCCGAATTGCTGCAGCTATCCCCACCCCCTACCACCAACCTATCCCCACCCCCCAGAATACCCCCTACCACCAACCTATCCCCACCCCCCAGAATACCCCCACCCACCACCACCAGACCACCCACCCCGTGAATATGGGGACCCAACTCCTGAGGACTTGGAAGCCCTCAGGGAACTTGAGGAGGAGGAGCGCCTTTGGAGCATGCCTACCCCTCCTCGTGAGTACTACTATTTCCCCTCGGATGCAAGATCCAATGGACGGGACAGCTCACGTTCCGTATCCCCCGAGTACTACACACTCGAGTGGGAGGTTTAGGATTATATTATGTGTTTATGTAATGTGTTTATGTAACGTGTTTATGTAACGTTTTAATAAGTAGTTTAGGATTAGGAACTCTGTTTGTAATAAGTAATTTAGGATTGTAATTTTATGTGTTTATGTATTATGTGTTAATGTAATGGTTTACATTTTAAACAAAACTTTAAAAACTAAAACCTTAAACATTACAAATACAACACTAAACATAAAACATAACATTAAACATTACAACCTCCCAGGATAAGAAAATAAAGCATAAACATTAAAAATTAAACATAGTGAAAACGCATCAGAGACCACGACAAAAGATTGGTGATGGAGAAGTCGTTGTCGTATTGTTGACGATAGGCGTCGTGTGTCAATTGAATTGCCATCTGTTCGCTAACCCCAGGGTGCGCCTGCATCGTCGCTTCATAGACTCCATGCCATCTGTAACGTTATTGTGACACCCGGCAAATTCTGGTTAACAACGTTGTCTAGATGAAAGTCTACCTTAGCGAGTCACGCGTATATTGTACTTAACTGGGTTAGTTAAGTCGGGTTATGGTTCGGGAACTATCGGTTTAGTCTAAAAGATCATTGGATGTTGGTCTAGAGGTTCATTAGATGTCGGTCCTTAACCAAGTGTACCAACGGTGACGATCTGTAGGATCGTCAAGGCATACGGAACATACAAGTCTCGAGTCCCGGGAATTGGTGAACGAGTGTGAATATGTGTATTTACATGTGTTATGTGTTTACAATCATTATGTGACTTGTCGGTATGTGAATATGTGTTAACATATGTTAAAACGGGGTTTAACGCGCAAAACACACGGAACAGGCCCCTATAGGCGATTAGGATAGCCCAATCGCCTATAGGAGGGGCGAGTAGGCATCATAGGGGCGAGTAGGGGACTAATTGCATGACTGTTTATGCGATTAGGCCCCAATTGCATGAACTTACATGCGATTAGGCTTCCTAATCGCGTGTAAAGCTGCATAATCGCGTGTTACGGGCTGGACGACTAAAAACGACTATAAATACCATACTTGACCTCATAAACCTCATTATACAAACCCTAGTCGTCCCATAACCTGCCCCAACACACACACAACCTCTGGAACGCGATTTTTGATCAAAACACAAGGTTTCAAGCTTAATCCATCATTCTTTTACAAATCTAAGGTTTGGTTTCCATCCATGCAATCTTATAAACGTTTTTATTCAATCCCTAATAGTCCAGACCTGTTCTAAAACGGAAAAGCTTTCTGAAAATCATTAATAAGTGTTGTTAATCGGATTTTAACTAGTATACATGTGTTATGTGTGTTTATGATTAGAAAGCTAGGGTTTTTATGATTCAAGATGAAGGATTAACATGTTATTAGGTTAATTCATAATACTAATGATATTATGATGATAAAATCTGAGAATTGATGATTAGGGTTATAGTTACGCATGTTAGTGTGATGTTGCATGCTATGTGAATGGTGTTTGGATTATGTGATTGCATGCAGGACTGATAATACGAGGCAAAACGAAGGATTTTAGTTTAAACATGTTTAGAATAGTTGTTGGGATGATATTGGGTGGTTACACACGTTCTAGATCTGATTTGGAGCGTTAAACGCGCGAAAAACTGGAACAGCAAGGTTACAGGCGATTAGCAACCCTAATCGCCTATGTTAGAGGCGATTAGGAGGCCAATCGCCCATGATTCATGCGATTGGGGGCTAAATGCTAGTACTTATAGGCGATTAGCCCTAATTGCTAGTTGATACATGTGGTATAGCCCTAAATGCTAGTAGTTACATGTGGTATAGCCTAAATGCTAGTAGTTACATGTGGTATAGCCCTAAATGCTAGTAGTTACATGCGATTAGCCCTAAATGCTAGTAGTTACATGCGATTAGCTTTCCTAAATGCTAGTTGACCAACCTAAATGCTAGTTGACTTTTCCTAATCGCGTGTACTGCTGCTGTAAGTGTAAATTAGCATTCCGAGACCCGATTTGACATGTAGGAACATGCTAGGAACCCCGTAACATATCTGATAACTTGGTAACATATGTTTGGATGTAATTCGGTGATACGTGAGCTATGTGCTATAACTTGTTGTGCGTTAACGTATGTTAAGTGTGATTGCATGATTTCATGTTTGAGAGCGTAAACATAACACGGGGAGTCTCGGGTCACCAATGGGATGTCGAGTCTTGTACTTTGGGTCAGTTAAACAGTCACGGTGTTTTCAAACGAACTTGGTTATGGTCTGGACATCTAGGGACTAACTAACATGCGGGTTATTAGTCTAAGTACTTGTAACTGTCATATGTTAGGTCGCCGCTTTACGGGACTAGCATAGCATCTGAGTTTACTCGTGTTAAGGAGTAACGCAACTTAAGGTGAGTTTACGGCCCCTCTTTTAAACTGGTTTCATATTTTCGGGGGAGAAAACATGTGTTAAAACGATTATTTGGTAACTACTGTCATACTATGGGTTTCTATTGTGTACTACACGATCTTTGGAAGTCCCGGGGGAACCATGAATGTGCGGGTTTGCACAACGGGGAAATGTGAATAGCGCTATTGGGAGTGACCAACCCCGCTCGTCGGCTTGGAGGGCCGGGCGAGTGCATATTGTCTCAAACAGGAACAACAGGAACAACAGGTTTACTTTTCGAGCACAACATCTGGTATGCGAGTTAGTAATGGTTTTCTAATCGTGGTAGTAACAAAACATACGCCTAGCTAGCGTACACTGGTTTTCGATTTGTTATAGTATGGACAGGTTGACTTGGTACTTGGATTACAAAACCTGTAAACTCACCAGCATTTTTGTGCTGACGTAAACTTTTACATGTTTTCTCAGGTCGCTAAGGTAGCACTACTGGACTAGGGCGCACGCGTCTGCACGGCGTCTAGTTAGAGTCGCATGGTTTTCATATGTTGAACAATTGGTTTACTTTTGAGATACTGTTTTGAATAAGCTTCCGCTGTAAACGGGGATTTTAAACTATGTTTTGAAATTGCATTATATTCATTTAGACTTGTTTATTGTGATCGTTGGTTTGGATCCTGGTTTGTCATGCGCCTCGCGGTAAAACTCCACAAGTGGATTTTGAGGGTGTGACAGTTATTTCGTATAGCAGACCACTTACTGGTGATCTGATCAACGGTACGGTGGTTCGTTCCGGTGATTTGGTTGAACTCGACCAACACATTGGCCAAAAAGACTCCCTATTGGCTGACGGGATCTCCTTAACGTTCATCCACGCCCGCACCAACTCGAGTTGCTCTTGATTCGTCCACGCTGCCATAGGTTTGGTTTTTGGTTTGTATTTGGTTTTGTTTGGTTGGAAAAGTGTATATAAGATTGTGTGTATGTGTGAGTTGTTTGTGTTGTATATGTATATATATAGAGAGATTTTGTTTAAAAATAAATAAATAAATAAATAAATAAATAAATGTTTTTGACCGTTGTCAAACGGTCCAAATCATCCAAACTCAACCCATAACGCTCGTTATGAGCACAAAGAATCACCCCTAAAACGCCCCATAGCGCCGGAGGGGGCGTTGTTCCCGGCGCTATGGAGGCCTAAAACGCCGGATAACTTGCCCACTACACACACCCTTATATAAGAGCATCCACAATAAAAAGCATTAAAAACCCTTAAAAACAGGTTCAGTCAACGACCACATTAGAAAACCACTTATTTTTTAAAAACACCAAAAACCCATCATCTAATAAGAAAACCTAAAAACCCTAAAAACATTGCACATCAATATCATCACCACCTTTTACATTCAAAAAAGTTTTTTTTATAATAATATCCCAACCCCCCACCCGGACCCACCTCTAAAGTTTTTAGAGGTTTCATGTGAAAAACCTCCACCACAATAACACCATCTCAAAAACCTCTTCTAAAAACCTCTATTGTGGATGCCCTAACTAAACACAATATATAAGTTGTAATGCACATAGATCATGAGGCCATATTATTCCTCTTCTTTTCCTTTTCCTTTTCCTACGTACTTTACATGAAAGCCTTTAGTAAGACTGTAACAGTTCACCACTATATATGCTGCAATGTAAGTCTATGGTGGTACACATTCCGATCGTGTAAGTGTTGCAT
Source organism: Ambrosia x helenae (assembly GCA_030844895.1). Lineage (NCBI taxonomy): Eukaryota > Viridiplantae > Streptophyta > Magnoliopsida > Asterales > Asteraceae > Ambrosia > Ambrosia x helenae. Next base: position 18,051,626 of record CM061227.1, on the reverse strand, counting down.
GATAATAAAAAAAAATCAAAAGCATTACAAAGCTACAATGCTCTACCGCCTACAAGACTATGAGTCTGCAACTCTGCATCAAGGCTTTCATGGCTAAAATTATACCCTCCACGGCTCCACATGTCTAGTTCATACCTAATGCTTCGGATGACACCATCAAACGTTCCAATGTGTAAACCTAAGCACCTAACGCTTTTTATGGCCAATATTTTTATTTTTGCAGCTTTTCTTGAAACAAACAAACTTGTGTAGGAAGATCAAACAAAGTAGTCTAGGAGAACTCGGTTAGCACTTAGCACTTAGCACCACATCGTACTAGAGGTGTGCACACTTCTGTTTTTGTTTTTGTTTTTGTTTTTGAGAACTTGAACCGGTTTAGATATCGATCAGCTCCTTCCCACAACCGGTTTCAGGTTGAAATTGATTCCATTTTGCTCCGGTTTCGTAGGTTTGAAAGACCGGTTTCAATTCGGTTTGGTTTCTATTTCGGTCCGTAAGCCGGTTCTTACACACACATTTAAAACAAATAAGCCAATAAGATAAAAAATAAACATAAAATACGACTTTAATTATTTTTTAAGATTTTCAAAACAACAAACTAGAAAAATGAAATACAAAAAACATAACTCTAAATACACAATCAATATTTTTTTTTATTCTTCGTCCGAACTACTTATGCGCATCGAGGCATCGTATGCGAGTTCTTCTTCCGATAGAGGTTCACTTAGCCCCTTTCCACCTCTTCCACATGTATTCGTTCTTCCATTTATGCCTAGTCTTCGAGAGTTGTTTGATAGTGTACTTGATCCATCGCTTCCAAGTGATATTTTAACATATGCACATATCCAACGAAATCGGACTTAGTCATGTTCTTTGTATCGATAAAACCTTGCCACTATAGAGAAAAGGTTGTTTCTGAAACTACCGTGGAAGCTTGGACACTTAGTAGATCATGAGGCATAGCGGGTAGGATCGGAAATTCGGATTGCTTTCCTTTCCACCAACCAAGATATCAAAATTTTCAAATTTGTTGGCGAGTATAGTCAAAGTAAAATTCGAGCCTTCTTACCTCCCTAGCTCGCTATTTGGGGCCTCACCCCTTTGGTTTTTACCCTTTGTTTCTTTACAATATTAAATACGTTAATTTTAAGATTACCCCGATTTCCTTCCCCTTCCATTGATCCCTTGTGCATTAGTGTGTATAAGTTGGGACCTTAGCATTCTAAATAAGTATTATACAATGCTTGCAAATTATTATTGAAAATAGTTTTCATGTTGCTTGCCCAATTTGGTTTTAATAAATACAAACGTAAAGAGAAACTTATTTCATCGATTATATATAGTATTAACCCTGTTACACTTAACCATGGTTTAAAGTTAAGGCACACATAAAAACTTATGGTATTTTTTCAAAATATTTTAATAATTTTCTACCATTGGGGGTATCATTTTCTCAAACAAATCATTGTTTTCACCAAAGTCATAAATTGTTTAACCATTAAATATAATTCTTGCATCACTTCTAAACTAGTTAGATAATAAAACCCCGATACTTTTGTAGTGGCGATTTTAAAAACCTCAAGAAATTTAGTGAGTTGTGCAATACAATACCAACCCTCATTAGGAAATGGTGAAACTAGACCACGCCTAAAAAGGTTATTATGAAAAGATTGTAAAGTATTTTTTTGTTTCAGAGCACTTTCGAACATTGAAAAAGTCGAATTCCACCTAGTCGGCACGTCCCTATTAGAACCTCAAAAGGGACGGTTCGTATCTATACAATATTTTATATTTTTTACATTTCCTATTTCATTCCCGACTTGATTAAAAACATCATGTAACATAAATCTAAAACTTTATTTTGAAATCTTTAATAACGGGAACTCCGAGCTCATCTTGCACAACTAACTTAATAATATGTTCAACACATCGTATATGAAAAAATTATCTTTGCGAATTGGATTATATTGTATTTTTAATTTTTCAACCGCGAAATTATTGTTTGACACGTTGTGAAACAACATTGAAAATGTTTTGTATTCTAAATTATTTGTTTATATTACATGGTCTAAAACATAAAATATATTTTCTTCGGTGTGTAGATACTAGAATAATTCAAATGCAATCGTATGTTTCATCATTTGCCACGTCATGAGATCTATCCAATGAGTGGTGACCAAAAGTTATGATTCTGGTTATAAACCGTGAGGAGCCGACCAAACATAGGTTGTTAAGTTAACATCAGTTTGTAAGTTTGCAAAAAATATAAATAAATATTTTCATACTTGTTTCCATGATTTCATACAATGGTGTTTTAGAGTAGTGCGACTTAGGTGGTTGTAAAGAGGTTGGAGCGCATCTTGAATCATGCTTATCAAGTAAGGATTGTCGAAGTAGGATGTCACACCCTCAAATTTCCACTGCGGGGTTTATACCGCGAGGCGCATGACAAACCAGGATCCCATAGCCATACGTCACATGAACGATTTTAAATGCCCAAACCATTTAGTTCGTTATTGTAAAACCAAGTTTAAAAGTTTTAACCAAACCAATTTAAGTATAGCGGAAGCGAATAACAAAACAGTTAAATAAAAGTCTACGCAAAACACCGCGCCCAAAACCATAAGTAAATAGTTAAATATTTAAAAGCAGTTTAAGTGTTCATAATCCCATGACATAACATGATGCATGTCCTATTCGTGCTCCATACCTAGTTACCTGCAAAATCATGCTAGCGTGTGTCAACATAAAGTTGATGAGTTCACAAAGTAAAGATGACGAGTAAGTAAAACGCGCAGTTTCCAAAACCACGTAACCAAGTAAAAGCGTAAGTAATTGAGTTGGTTCCAAAAACCGTGTAACCACTAGTTTGTAACACCCCAACCGATGGCGGAAACATCGAGGTGTCACGTATGAATGATTGTTCAATAGCTCATGGTACTAAATGAAAATTTAATAATATTAATCAATTTACGATTCATCTTACAAGTAAAGATTACAAAAGTTGATTAATATAAACTAGGTCCAAAGCTCCTATGTGTTCCAAGACTTGTGCAACTTCCAATAGCAAATAAACCTGAAACATGTTAAGTTGGAAAGATGGGGGGTCAACTATAAATAGTTGGTGATAATACATAGGTTTTGCATATAGTTGAAAACAATATGTTGTATAGCAATCATAGTTGAAGTATAATAATGAGTAATGATAGAATATGAGTCCGACATGTAACAATGCGTCTTTTGTACAATCAAACCTTGTGTCGACTGAGACCTAACTCGCAAGTTAGTAAATGTGTAACTGTTATCGATCATCCCTGAATTTATGCGGGGGGTGGGTTTGTCAGACCTATAGCGCTATAATCTAAACAGGCGGCTTGATCATTGTTAATGATTGTACTGTGTCTTTTTGTTCCAGTCAAATGATAGAATGAGTAAATGATAGTGTAATTGAATCACAAGTTTCAACAATGTAAGAATGAGTAAATGATAGTGTATAAAATGTTTAAACATGTTTCACCCCAAAATGTAAAACAAAAAAGGGGCTATGTAAACTCACCTTAGGTGCATAATGAGTTCGTGCGTTTTATTGAGCGTGCAAACACTTAGTAATAATGTCTTGGAAAACTCGAAACTAGCTAGAGGAGATAATGACGGATGAAAACTTTAGTATATGGGAGATGGGATAATAATTTTTTTTTTGAATGGTGTAAAGAGTTGAATGGTAGGCTAGTGTATTTATAGTGTAAAATTTGGAGTTGTAATTAGGGACTACTTTGACTAGGCTAGAATTTAGGAACAACTTTGACTTGACTAGAAGACCATATTTACTAACACTTTGACTTGACTAGGAGACCATATTTACTAACACTTTGACTTGACTTGACTAGGAGACTACGTTTGACTTTTCAGGTTTGACTAAGGGACCTTGAAAAGTTTTAAGTTTAATTGGTTTTAATTAACATCACAAAACACCAAATGGTGTAGTGGTTTGTGTGGTGTGGTTAAGGTTTAGCCCGCCAGGGACTCGGGTTCGAATCCTGGCACAGGCAAACATTTTTTTTAACGTCTTTAAATTAGAATTTAATACAATCCAATTTAATATTGATTATACGTCATTATTTAAACAAAAAAATGGATGGTAAAGATACTATAAACATGAATCGGATGAATAAACGAGGGAGTTCTATATATATATATATATATATATATATATAAAGAAAATTTGTGTGATGTTACATAGTTCATCGTATGCCAAGGGTAGCTAACCCATTCATGATAACTAACACCGATATACCGAACTGCTAATGTACGTGTTGTCACAAATGTGAGCAGTTTGCCTTGCATCATTGCCTATCAACAATGATAATCTGTAAAGTTATAGTTCACTCCCGCACTCCCCCGAGCCGGTGTGAGGTTTGTCAGACCTAATAGCGCTATCAACTAATAACCCGCTTGCCATAACCCGGTAACTCATTCGGTATGTGAAGGACTTACAGTGATGGTGTTGGTTTAGTTCATCAAGGACACAGTTTGCGAACTAGCAAAAACCCCGACCCATACAAGGAGTCAAAACCCAACCCACACAAGGAGTCATAGCATCCCAACCCGGGATGTGTAAGTAGTCCCAAACCGGACTAGAAAAAGTTAAGTATGTTGTCTCAAACCCGAGACGCGTGCTTTTGAGAAAAGAGTAGTGAAACTCACCTTATTATGCAAGCAATTAAATCCAAACTTCAAAGTAGGGTGTGCTACCGAATCCCTAGTTTATGTGTCACTAAGTAAGTATATGTGTAATACCATTACACCATATAACCCGTTTGTCCAAGACGTTTAAATGTTCAAAATCGTGTAAGTGACACCTAGTGATTCTACATGCATAAGTAAACCCTACAGACCGTTGGTGAATATGTTAGTTAACATTAGTTCTACACTTCATATGCGTCTCATATAAGTGCCCATTCAAGTACATGTCAAATACATACCACATAGGACTCCAATTAGTCACATAAACACATAATACACAATCTGTGTTTTTAGGACAGATTATGCACCACGAAAACTAATTTATTTAAAATACTTAACCAACGAATTAAACTCCCAAAGATTTACTGAATATTTTTTGGGGTTGGTTTGTTAACCCATATTTTTCTTTTGTCTAAAAACTAAACACAAAAATTATGAAAAATCGTACATCACAGGTATGTCCAGAAAGTTTCTACAACAGGTCAGGTTAGTAGAAAACTCCCCAAATATTATGTATTCATTCAAACGGGATGAATCCACTTGGAAAAGCCAAATTATTCCAATTTTAATCTACTGTAAAAATTTCATAACTTAATTCTTTATAAAACTCGAGTTTATGATGGTTTAAAGTTGACTCAGTTTGTTAATCCGAAAATCTGACATGACCTTTATTCAAAGAAACATCCAAAAACTATTCAAACGACGTCCAAATCACTCGATTTTACCCATTATGAAAAGATGAGACCAGGTATAATACAACCATGCAAAGAAATCATCAAAACCATCATGTTTAAGTCATGTAACAGACCCTACAAGTTGACCTAAACATTCTGTCCAGATTTTAATCATGCATAAACTCTTATTTAAATGACCCACGTGTGCGTATAATCGATCAACAACAATCAATAATCATCACTAAACATTTATAAGACCTAGCATGATCAGAACCTATCATAACACATGCAAAATCATAAACCCTAACGATCAAAACATCACAAACTTGCGCAACAAGTAACCTATCATATCACTAATCGCATAGGATCATGTTTAACCCATTAAATCGTTATAAACTTCAAGTTTTAATCTTTATAAAAAGGTTTCAGACCTGGACAAACTTAGTTATAAGGTTTTTATAACATATTAAGAAGATTAAAGCATAGTAGATTAAGGATTATACCGCAAGCTCTTCGAAACAATCAACCGAATGCTCTTGAAGCTTCCCGATCGATGTTCTTGCGTCTTAGCAGGTGTTTAGGGGTTAATATTTTGTAAATAGGGCAGTAAGGGCGAATAGGGTTTGAGTTTAGGAGGTACAAGAGGCTTAAGGTTGCTAAAATACAAGTTTAAGTCGGTTTGGTGACATCAGGTGCCCGCGCGCGGCCGCTCGAAGCCTGTGAGCGGCCGCTCACAGTACTTCGGCCCGCGCCGGGTTTCCTGCTTCGTCGTACAACGTGTTTTCATTGATGTTTTTACTATTTAGGACCATAATACGTGTAACCCCATGTGTTAAGACCCCAACCATCTTACCGGTCCACCTATTACGATTTTTATTAACGTATTCGATTTAAGTTCACGTAATCACATACGGTTTGCACATAGTTTCACAGAGTATCACAGAAGCACGTAATTGCAATCAATCTCAATCAATTAACTCACAATTATTAAACTTCATTGTTCACCAACGTCCGAGGTTCACTAATCATGCATATAGTCTGGTAATTCCCCGAATTACCACTTCATGCAGTTATTAACCTATAACTGTGCAACGTGTGTCCTATCTAGCTAGCCCTAGTTAAGTATAATGCAAGGAATGTGACTAGAGTTTAGTTAAAGTGAGAACCTGAAATTGCGAGGTATCACATCATCCCCAAGTTGAAAAGGATTTCGTCCCGAAATTCAGCAAGTAAACGATAAAGCCAGCTAGAAAAGTATGCGCTTGGTTCCCGGATGTCACATCATCCCCAAGTTGAAAGGAATTTCGCCCCGAAATTCACTTTGAGCGAGCTGCTTTATGTTCGGCGTTCGATCTATGCACAGGTTCCGGTTCAGTAAAGAGGTGTGGATATTTGAGCTGCATTTGATCTCTGCGCTCCCACGTGTATTCCGGTCCTAGACGGGAATTCCACCGTACCTTAACAATAGGTATAGTGCTTTGTCTGAGTTTCTTGACGCCCTGCTCAAGAATCTCCGCTAGTTCTTCCATGAACCGCAGCTGGTCGTCCACCTGAATCTCCACCAGTGGCACTACTAGTGTCGTATCTGATAGGCATTTCTTTAGGTTTGATACGTGGAATACATTGTGCACTCCACTGAGTTCATCAGGCAAGTTTATCTTGTAAGCTATCGGACCAATCCTTTCGACAATCTCGAATGGTCCAACGTATCGTGGGTTCAATTTTCCCTGTTTTCCAAAGCGTATCACTCCCTTCCAAGGTGAGACCTTCAATAGAACTTTGTCCCCAACCTGGAATTCCAAGGGTTTCCTACGCTTGTCAGCGTAACTTTTCTGTCGATCTCGAGCAGCAACCATCCGGTTTCTGATTTGTACTATCTTCTCAGAAGTTTCGTGCACGAGTTTGGGACCTATGAGCTGGCTATCCCCAACTTCAGTCCAGCAGATGGGAGACCTACACTTGCGTCCATAAAGTGCCTCAAAAGGCGCACACTGTATCGAAGTGTGTATCGAAGTGTGGTAGTTGTTGTTATACGAGAATTCAATCAAAGGCAAGTGCTTATCTCAACTGTTGCCAAAATCCACCACGCACGCTCGTAGCAGATCTTCCAATCAAAGGATGTTACGTTCACTCTGTCCATCCGTTTGTGGGTGATAGGCTGTGCTCATATCTAAGTGAGTCCCCAAAGCATTTTGGAGAGTAGTCCAAAAATGAGAAGTGAATCGCGCATCGCGATCAGATATAATAGAAGTAGGCACCCCATGCCTAGAGACTACATCCTTGACGTAGAGATTAGCTTGTTTCTCCAGCGAGTCTGTTTCCTTTATTGCCAGAAAGTGTGTCGATTTGGTTAAACGATCCACGATAACCCAAATCATGTTATGGCCAGTTGGCGTTCTCGGAAGCTTTGTAATGAAATCCATAGAAATCCCGTCCCATTTTCACATAGGGATTTCTGGTTGCTGGAGTAGGCCTGAAGGTTTCTGATATTCAATTTTAACTTTCGCACAAGTCAAGCACTTACTAACATAAGTGGCTATTTCATCTTTCATGTTGGGCCACCAGTAAAGAGTTTTAAGATCTTGGTACATCTTGTCCGAACAGGGATGTACCGAATATCGAGAGGTGTGAGCTTCATCGAGCACCAGTTGTCTGAGATCCCCAAAACGTGGTATCTAGACTCGATTCATAAAGTATTGAAGACCATTTGTCTTTAGTTCCAAGTGCTTATCTGCACCATGTAATGTTTCAAGCCCGATGTTTTCTTCTTTCAAAGCCTCGCCCTAGGCTTCACGTATCTTATCAGGAAGATTAGAATGTATGGTAAGTTGTAAAGCTCGCACCCGTTTGGGTTTCGTTTCCTTACGACTAAGGGCATCAGCTACTACATTAGCTTTCCCTGGATGATATTTGATGGCACAGTCATAATCATTCAGAAGCTCGACCATCGACGTTGTCGCATGTTCAGCTCCTTCTGATCGAATATGCGTTGGAGGCTCTTGTGGTCAATGAAGATCGTACACTTCGTACCATAGAGATAATGCCTCCAGATCTTTAGAGCAAAAACCACTGCTCCCATTTCCAAGTCATGGGTGGTGTAATTTTTCTCATGAACCTTTAATTGACGTGAGGCATACGCGATCACCTTATCACGCTGCATCAGCACACACCCTAATCCTTGGATAGACGCATCACAGTACACCACGAAGTCCTCTGTACCCTCAGGTAATGATAGTATAGGTGCACTGCAAAGTTTCGCCTTTAATAATTGAAAAGCAGATTCTTGGGCATCTCCCACTTGTAAGTAATACCCTTCTGTGTCAAGGCAGTGAGGGGTTGAGCGATCTTAGAGAATCCCTCAATGAATCTGTGATAATATCCCGCAAGATCAGAAACTGGCGCACCTCTGTAGGAGTCTTAGGAGCCTCCAACTTTTTAATAGCATCAATCTTGGCGGGATCGACATGTATTCCTGCCTCGTTAACCACATGTCCAAGAAATTGGACTTCTCGAACCCAAAAGTCACATTTAGAGAATTTTGCATACAACTGCTCATTTCTCAAAAGTTCCAAGATCAGCTGCGGGTGTTGCTCGTGCTCTTCCCTGCTCTTGGAATAAATCAGTATGTCATCTATGAACACTATGACGAATTTGTCCAAATAGGGCTTGCACACCCGGTTCATTAGATCCATGAACACAGCCGGTGCATTAGTTAGCCCAAATGGCATCACCAAAAACTCATAATGCCCATAAGAGGCAAAGGGTATCCTGACCTCAAGTCAATCTTAGAATAGAAGCTCGACCCTTGCAGCTGGTCAAACAAGTCATCAATACGAGGCAAAGGGTAGCGGTTCTTAACCGTCACTTTGTTCAACTCCCGATAATCAATACACATGCGGAAACTCCCATCTTTCTTCTTAACAAACAGAATTGGAGCTCCCAATGGCGAAGAACTAGGTCTAATAAAGCCCCTATCCAATAGCTCTTGGAGTTGGGTAGATAGTTCATGAAGTTCTCCTGATGCTAGGCAATATGGTGTGCGTGCAACTGGAGCTGCTCCAAGCGCAAGATCAATTTGGAACTCCACTTGACGAATGGGTGGAAGTCCAGGTAATTCCTCTAGGAAAACATCTGGGAAATCTCTGACTACTGGGATGTCCTCAATCTTTGTTTCAGTTTCAGCTCGAGTGTCAGATATGTTAGCCAAAATGGCTGGACAGCCCTTATGAATACACTTCTAGGCTTTCAATAAGGAGATGATGCCCACCATGGCACCACCACGATCACCCTGGATATATAAAAGCTCTCCACTTGGGAAGGGGATACGAACAATCTTCTCCTGACAGAGAATTTCAGCGTGTTGCTTGGACAACCAATCCATGCCAACTATGAGGTCAAAGCTACCTAGGTGATAGGTAGGAGGTTGATGGCAAACAATTGCTCATCCAATTCGAGCTTACAGTCACGATGTATATGGGTTACCTCAACAGGCTTCCCATCAGCCAATTCTATAAAGTACGGGGTATCAAGAAGAGTAGGAACCATCCCTAATTGTTTGCTAAGTTTCGATGACACAAAACTATAGTCCGCACCAGTATCATATAAAATAGAACATATTTCACCCTGTCAGCTGGTGGACAGTTACACATAGCGAAGCAAGATTCCAGTTTTTCGAACCACCTCAGTAGCCCGACAACCCCTTCCGATCCTCCAAAGTTTTGCGGCTTGCAGTCCATAAAAGACTTGTAGGTACAAACTGGAGGGTGATGCGTAGGTTGACCTAAGTACAAGAGCGAAGAACCCACGAATGAATAAAAGAGCGTAACGTTGGAGTCTAGAGAAAGTTCAGAGCGAAATAGAGTTACCAGCTTGAAAAGCTGCGAGGGCTTCAACCACCCTGTCGTTGATGAGTGCGTTCAACTCCGCTTGAGTCATGTTAATATTTCCTCTCCCGTGTCCTCTTCCCGCCATAGTAATTCTACATTTACACTATACTCATGAGAAAACAATAATATGTCCCACATACAATCGTTCACATAGTACGAGTAAACTAGAATATAAATAACATGCACGAGAATAGAATAAAGTAATCGATTAATAGTAGTAATAAAAATCCAAACATAAAACAAACGATCCTCAAGTCTCACAACGATAAAACAGAAGTCATAATAAGAATGTATAGGGAATACTAAGATAACAAGATAATAAAAGAAGTCAATCGTCCTCGCGATCCATGGAGACACATGAGCCCTCATACTCGCTCTCATCCTGGATCTCTATCTCCAGTGGCTCATCCTCCTCCTCAGGCTCAAGCTCCTCCTCGAGCGCCACATCTAGTGCTGCCCCGAGAGCATCGAATCCTCCTACCGCAGGCTCTTCCTTGGGATCCTCCTCAGGATCCTCCTCTGGTTTCTTCACCATTTTGACCTAGAGCTTCCTCAAGCCTGTTACGAACCAAGGTCAACTCCTCCCTAATAAGTGTTGTCTTCTGTTTAGCAATCGACCTCTCACGTCTAGCCTCATCAGCTTCCTTTTTAGCCCTTCCCAGTTCACCAAACAAGTGGTCGATTTGTCTCTCCATGTGTTTAATAGTCTCATCAGCATTTCTTCTCCAAGACTGAAATTGCTTTACAGCATTATAGGCGTTCTCCAGCTCGGTATGCACGTGCTAACCATCCCTGCCAAAGACCTCTCCCATGAATCAATAATGGGAGGAACCTAAGCTGGCACTCCGTATCCCACAACCCATGAGTGCAGCATGTCTGTGAACCACAACCAGCGATTTGTATCCTCATCTGGATCCCTTGCCTGAGCTGGCTGTTCATACGGGTTCAAAGATGAGTTTTGCGAACTCCCAAGAGGACGATAAGAAGAGTAGTTACGATGAACAGGGTTAGTCATGTTTTCCTGCAATACGTTAGATCAATATACGTATCCAAGAAATAATAAGTGGTGTGCTTAAAGTTGTGAGTGTACTAATACTTATGCTATGATGATTATAGACTAGATGCAATTCCTAGTTCACTATAACCAATGGCTCTGATACCAATCTGTCACACCCTCAAATTTCCACTGCGGGGTTTATACCGCGAGCCGCATGACAAACCAGGATCCCATAACCATAAGTCACATGAACGACTCTAAATGCCAAAACCATTTAGTTCGTTATTGTAAAACCAAGTTTAAAAGTTTTAACCAAACCAATTTAAGTATAGCGGAAGCGAATAACAAAACAGTTAAATAAAAGTCTGCGTAAAACACCGCGCCCAAAACCATAAGTAAATAGTTAAATATTTAAAAGCATTTTAAGTGTTCATAATACCATGACATAACATGATGCATGTCCTATTCGTGCTCCATACCTAGTTACCTGCAAAAGCATGCTAGCATGTGTCAACATAAAGTTGGTGAGTTCACAAAGTAAAGATGACGAGTAAGTAAAACGCGCAGTTTCCAAAACCACGTAACCAAGTAAAAGCGTAAGTAATTGAGTTGGTTCCAAAAACCGTGTAACCACTAGTTCATCGCATGCCAACGGTAGCTAACCCATTCATGATAACTAACACTGATATACCGAACTGCTAATGTACGTGTTGTCACAAATGTGAGCAGTTTGCCTTGCATCATTGCCTATCAACAATGATAATCTATAAAGTTATAGTTCACTCCCGCACTTCCCCGAGCCGATGTGAGGTTTGTCAGACCTAATAGCGCTATCAACTAATAACCCGCTTGCCATAACCCGCAACTCATTCGGTATGTGAAGGACTTACAGTGATAGTGTTGGTTTAGTTCATCAAGGACACAGTTTGCAAACTAGCAAAAACCCCGACCCACACAAGGAGTCAAAACCCGACCCACATAAGGAGTCAAAACCCGACCCACACAAGGAGTCATAGCATCCCAACCCGGAAGTGTAAGTAGTCCCAAACCGACTAGAAAAAGTTAAGTGCGTTATCTCAAACCCGAGACGCATGCTTTTGAGAAAAGAGTAGTGAAACTCACCTTAGTATGCAAGAAATTAAATCCAAACTTCAAAGTAGGGTGTGCTACCGACTCTTTAGTATATATGTCACTAAGTAAGTATATGTGTAATACCATTACACCATATAACCCGTTTGTCCAAGACGTTTAAATGTTCAAAATCGTGTAAGTGACACCTAGTGATTCTACATGCATAAGTAAACCCTACGGACCCGTTGGTTAACATTAGTTTTACACTTCATATGCGTCTCATATAAGTGCCCATTCAAGTACATGTCAAATACATACCACATAGGACTCCAATTAGTCACATAAACACATAATACACAATCTGTGTTTTTAGGACAGATTATGCACCACGAAAACTAATTTATTTAAAATACTTAACCAACGAATTAAACTCCCAAAGATTTACTGAATATTTTTTGGGGTTCGTTTGTTAACCCATATTTTTTTTATCTAAAAACTAAACACAAAAATTACGAAAAATCGTACATCACAGGTATGTCCAGAAAGTTTCTACAACAGGTCAGTTTAGTAGAAAACTTCCCAAATATTATGTATTCATCCAAACGGGATGAATCCACTTGGAAAAGCCAAATTATTCCAAGTTTAATCTACTGTAAAATTTCATAACTTAATTCTTTATAAAACTCGAGTTATGATGGTTTAAAGTTGACTCAGTTTGTTAATCCGAAAATCTGATATGACCTTTATTCAAAGAAAATTCCAAAAACTATTCAAACGACGTCCAAATCACTCGAGTTTACCCATTATGAAAAGATAAGACCAGTATAATACAACCATACAAATAAATCATTAAAACCATCATGTTTAAGTCACGTAACAGACCCTACAAGTTGACCTAAACATTCTGTCCAGATTTTAATCATGCATAAACTCTTATTTAAACGACTCACGTGTGCGTATAATCGATCAAAAACAATCAATAATCATCACTAAACATTTATAAGACCTATCATGATCAGAACCTATCATAACACATGCAAAATCATAAACCCTAACGATCAAAACATCACAAACTTGCGCAACAAGTAACCTATCGTATCACTAATCGCATAGGATCATGTTTAACCCATTAAATCGTTATAAACTTCAAGTTTTAATCTTTATAAAAAGGTTTCAGACCTGGACAAACTTAGTTATAAGGTTTTTATAACATATTAAGAAGATTAAAGCATAGTAGATTAAGGATTATACCGCAAGCTCTTCGAAACAATCAACCGAATGCTCTTGAAGCTTCCGGATCGATGTTCTTGCGCCTTAGCAGGTGTTTAGGGGTTAATATTTCGTAAATAGGGCAGTAGGGGCGAATAGGGTTTGAGTTTAGGAGGTACAAGAGGCTTAAGGTTGCTAAAATACAAGTTTAAGTCGGTTTGGTGACATCAGGTGCCCGCGCGCGGCCGCTCTAAGCCTGTGAGCGGCCGCTCACAGTGCTTCGGCCCGCGCCGGGTTTCCTGCTTCGTCGTACAACGTGTTTTCATTGATGTTTTCGCTATTTTGGACCATAATACGTGTAACCCCATGTGTTAAGACCCCAACCATCTTACCGGTCCACCTATTACGATTTTTATTAACGTATTCGGTTTAAGTTCACGTAATCACATACGGTTTGCACATAGTTTCACAGAGTATCACAGAAGCACGTAATTGCAATCAATCTCAATCAATTAACTCACAATTATTAAACTTCATTGTTCACCAACGTCCGAGGTTCACTAATCATGCATATAGTCTGGTAATTCCCCGAATTACCACTTCATGCAGTTATTAACCTATAATTGTGCAACGTGTGTCCTATCTAGCTAGCCCTAGTTAAGTATAATGCAAGGAATGTAACTAGAGTTTAGTTAAAGTGAGAACCTGGAATTGTGGGGTATCACATAGGAGAACGACAAACCTTCTTGAATCATGAACTTTGCCATTCAGTCTTGAACCTTGTTAAAGTCGTAAAGAAAAATCTCACCTTGAATATCAATAAAAGTTTGACTACTATCGACCGGATTAACTAATACCGTCTTGCAATATTTCATTTTATGACCTCTCAAGGTGGATTTTTTGTTTGGTTGGAAAATTTTACCACGCTTTCTACAACGTGCCTTTTGAGCGCCATTTGACATAAAGACACAAGTCGAAAAACTCATTTTGCTCACCGAAAAGATCAGGGTTTCATGTCGTTTCAAGAATTCAAACAACGGTTGGTTCGTTTGAGGAACCGGTAACAGATAGGTGTGATGATGCCATGAAATAAAGTAGTAAAAAGCAAAGAAGCAAAGCAGACACAAAAACGGGTGTACACGAGAGAGGGTTTGGCATTTTCGGGTTTGTTTTTTTGCATTTGTGAGTGTTGTGATCAACCTAAAACATCTAAAACCTATTTATACTAACTAAGGGTGGAAAACTTGTCAATTTTGGTAAAAAAAAAACAGTTAAAAAAGGTTATATCAACGCCAATGGATATATTTAGCTGTCAGCAAATTCAAACGGTAAAAAAACTAGTTTTTCTCTAACCTGTTGTAACATTTCGTATTTTGATTACGCTTGTACTATCTTTTATCTAATAAAAATCATTGAATCTCGACGTTTTAGTACTTTTTAAAAATATTTCGTAACATTTTTGGACTAATATTATCATATTATGTATAAATAATAATATAGTATTAATGAAAAAAATAGTTATGCGGACCGGGTCTAGAACCTGCGTCCACTACCGAGTCAAACAAACTAACACAACATCCACAAACCAACTGAGCCACGCTTCTTTTTTGTGAACATATCCAACGCGTATAAAATTTAACACCTTCCTTTAATAAACCCAGTTAAACACTAAAAGTCAACTGCGATCAATCCTTTCCAAATTAAGCCACAATCCCGCGTTTTGATTCGTGATTAACTATGGAATGTTTTAACCGACCTTTCCAGCGTATTCCCCACGCCAAGAATTGTTTAAAACATACCAATATTAGGCCAATTACGCGTGTGTAAATATGGAATGGGTCAATCATTCCATTCGTGCAATCCAGGTGTTTTATTATAAATTGATCCCTTCATCTCAGCATAAACTCGCCGAAATACAATTTCCCACTTTCAATTTCTGTAATTCCTCACATACAAGCTGATTCATCGCGTTTTTTACTTTTCTATAATCGTGTTCATAAATCCTCTGTAAGTTGCAATTCTTTTTGTGTTTCTAATCCTTTTAAACAGACGATCAATAACCCTATACAAGCAAGGGTTATTGATTCTTGTTTTGTTCGATTGAAAGAACTTGGGCTTAAACCTGATTTGGGGAAGATGACACTAGCGTGTTATCATTTAAGTTTAAAACAGATCAGAATTTATCGCCAACTGATCCACATATCAGTTGGTAATATCTTCTTGTTTAAAACATCAAGCCGGTGGTAGATTGGGGTTCGTCCTTTATAATTAAGGAAAAATTACAGAATTCGTCCTTTATGTTTACCTATTTTTTCAGTAGATGTCCTTAAACTTCAAAATTGACGAGAATCGTCCTATATGTTCTAAAATCTTTCAAGTCTCGTCCTTTAGCCCTAACGTGGTTAGATTTTCTGGTTAAGTTATGTCACGTGAAGGTCACGTGAGGGCATAATTGACATTTCACCTTCTATCCTTACTTCCCCCTTATTAAAACCTGAAAACACCACCATAACTCCACCATATTCACTTACAACCTGCCACCATCCATCACTGCCACCAAGTCGCACCACCACCTCCACCACCAGACCACAACACCACCATCCATCACTAACACGGACAACACCCCAACACCACCGGTTAACACCGCCATGAAACCCGCCGACCGCCACCTCTACAGTCCCAAACAACCGCAATCACCAACAATCACAACTACTATCTCTCGTTCAACATCACGGATCTCCATAATGAGTATTTTTACAACAATCACAAACCCGACCCCAGGGTACACAGCTGGCCTAAGCTTCCAACGTCAAGATTCATCCACCTAAACTACAAGCCTTTTGGTGTTTGTTTTGTCTTCGAAAAGTTGTTAAACAGAAAACTGATTAAGTCATCTTCCCCATTTAAACCTCAAGAACCCTAGTTTTTAATTGAATCAATTGATCCCAAACTCTACTGAAATTCAGAGGGCTATTAACAGGAACGATATGTCAAACGTAAAACTGAGTTTAGATTGGACTTACGATTTGCAAAGCTTCCACGAATCTGAGGTCAAACCAAAAGTCAACAATCGAGAATGTGCATAATTGAAAGCTTGTGAACGAAATGTGAAGGTGGGGTTTGATTTTCGGCCCATTCTGAGTCCTATGGTTGGTTCAATTTATACCATAATTACCTAATTGGAAGCTTTCAATTCTTTGACCAAAACACGGTCACAAACGCGTAATTCAAGCTCGTAATAAGCTGTAATCGTGTAATTGAAGGTTGTCACAAGCTTGGAATTGATTGTTGGTTTGGTGGCAATGTGTGGTGTTGGGTGGTGATGAGACCTGCTACTGTATTCAATTGAATCTTCTTGGTTTGTTTTGTGGTGGTGGATGAGAAAAGGTGATAGAGATGAGGGCATAACTGTCATTTTGCCCTCATGTGGGTCCATATGACCAAACTTAACCAAAAAAACTAACAAGGTTAGGCCTAAAGGACGACAGTTGCAATATTTTACAATATAAAGGACGATTCTCATCACTTTTGAAGTTAAAGTACATCCACTGAAAAACGATATAAACATAAAGGACGATTTCTGTAATTTTTCCTATAATTAATTGAAGTTAATTATAAACGTTCTCAGGGTCCAGACAAACTGGTCTGGGTTTGTGATTTAAAACCCTCAACCCGGGTCAGACACGGGTTCGATTCTTGGCAACAACAACATTTTTTTTGTAACCCTTTATCTATATATTTAACCTAATAATCTTTTAAAATTGTTTTTAAATAATAAAAGTGGTTTATAAATTCTATAAAATTTATTTTATGTTATTCTGATGGTAAAGACTATCATACAATTTTTAGGTTTTCAAAAATCATGTATTTAATATATATAAAATATATTACAAGTTTATTCATTTATAAGTTAAAAATTCTATAAAAAATATCTAAACGATTTTATAAAATTTCACAAAAATTATTTTAAACTTATCAATAAATAAATGTTCCAGAAATAAATTTTAATTTCAGAAAAACGTTTATTTAATATTTTTAATTAATTTTTGCTATTTTAATCATAAATAATTCATAATAAATCCATTTTTCACTATTTTTACATCAAAATTTTACATAACTTATTTTTGTTCATTTAGAACAGAAATATAATTTTAATTTGAAACTTCATAAATTTTAATATTTTTAGACATTAATACTATATTTTGACAAATAAATATTAATACACTATATATTCAATAATTAAGAAAATAATTTTATAAACTTTGTCGAAGGATGGACCTAAACTTTGTCGGAGGATTGATTATGTGCATACTATACTTGTTGTTTACGCATGTAGACTTAGACTTACATTAGACATACGAATTGTTAAACTTTTATTCTTTTAAAACTTATTTCCTGACTTGGCTTATGTATTCTCACCAACTTCTAGTTGACCCCCCATCTTTTCCAAACTCAACAGGAAATACTGATGCTTAAAGTCTAAAGCTAGCATGAGGAGTTATTTGAAGTTTAAGTTTCGTTTGTTTGTTTGATGTACTAGATTTCATTCAAGGCTTTGTTATGTATTTCAAATTTGGATATTTTTATTGGAATAAATACTTATTTAATACTTGATTACCATGTGCTACTGAACAATCATCCATACGTGACACCTCGATGTTTCCGCCATCGGTTGGGGTGTTACACCTGTTCTGGATCGAAACGGAAAAAACTTGTTCAGGTTAGGCTTACTAGGAAAAGAAGTGAATCAATGAGGGGCCGTTGGTTTGGATTATGAACTGGATCTGGTTTATAATATACCAGTCCCAAACCAGTTCAAAATCCTCAAATGGTAGAGACTGGGACTGATCAAGAAGAAATTTGCGGTTCCTAAGCAACCTTGACAGAAGTTGTCATTGAAGGTTGTGATAAAGAAATTGAAGAAGATTTGGCTGAGATGAGAAAGAAGGTCAATGAGCAGGATACTGAGCAACAACCAGAATGGAAGAAGAAAGAATACTGGAAGAAAATGAAGGAATTGCGACATACAAAAGAATTGCCCAAGCCTTTAAAGTTTAAAGCTGATTATAATGCTAGCAACTCAAGAAAGTTTACAAGTGGGATAATCAGTTGGTTCTTCGATTCAGAGTGAAGTTGTTCGTGCTAAAGAGGTATGAATGTATTCAGTATTTGCCAAGGACTTACAAAGCTTTCCATTCATTGCCTTTGTTAGAGTTGAGAGATCTGGCAAAAGGGGATTAATTAATCCAAGGTATGATGGAAGAGTTGATGCTATTGAAAGGAAAATCAAGCTGGAGATCGGAGAAAACAAGTTTGAGTGGATGAAGCCTTTGAAAGGTAAACGAGTCTTTGACAAAACCAGAATTGATCCAAGAACAAACAAGCTATGGATCAAGATGTCTACAAGCTTGTGAAGTGTTTGAAAAGAGCACCTTTGAAGAAAATGCCTAAGAACATCTTAGGAAATCTAAAGTGGTGGTATGTGGACAATGATATAGTTGAAACACTTATAGAAGATCAGGATGAGAAATGCCTTCTTAGAGTGTATCATCTAATGCATCTTGTGAACCTGTCAAGATCTAACTTGAAGATTCTCTACAAGTAGCAGATATTCTACAGAGATGGTTGGAGGCATCATGGTTACCGCTATCAGAGTATTGTTGATCTATGTGTGAAGAAAAAGTAGCATGCTGGCAATCGTTGGCATGATTTGGAAGATTGATTGAAGTTTGAAGACATCTAGATGCATATGTCAAGTGGGAGCTTGTTAGTGCATCCTGTGACATGATGCTTGTCTAGATGGTCAATACTTTTATGGTTAATAATTGATAAGTCTTGTGTAACATGTTTTGTTTATTTGTATAAAAACGAACATGGTAGTTTAGTGAAGTTAGCACCTAGTGAACATAGATGATTAACGAAAATATGGGCAATAGCAAAGATGTGCCAATCTTCGCTATAGGCCCAACCCACGAATTTGATTAGCTATAAATAGTGGGATCTTGTGTAGGCTAGGTGTTGGTTGTTTTATAGACGTTGGTGGTGTGAATTAATTTTATTCTAGTGAACCATAATCAATAAGACACCACGTTAGAAATTATCTTGTGTATTCGTGTTTGCATTAATACTCGTGGTTTGCACAAGCATCAATTAACGGATTTTGCACGTTGACTAATCTAATTAATTTTGTAATCAATCCATTCCAGGGACCTACATGATTCTTCACCCATCACCCACGATACAATTTAGATTTTGACTTGTACTTCTTTAATAACTTTGAGTGGTATAAAATTATCATTTAAACAACTACTATAATTTGAGTATAACTAAAAAGTGACTTGTGATATCTTGATCAACCATCTCCAAGGTCTTCAACTCAAAATGCTAGTCATTCTTCATTCTGAACTATCTTATTAGAGATTGTGAAGCATTTTTCAAAATTTAGCCAACGCTAACCCTTAATTACACGGTGACTCGCAGTCTACTAGCTTGCACACATAACACATTAATGTATATGCTCTATACTTCTATCTCTTCAATGGCTTGATTCAAATCATAACAATGTATATTATCAACTTGAAATGTTAGTTTGGGACATCCCGATTAAAAGCTAAGAAAGTCAGCTTACGTATTGTCTATATTAACAAACTTAAAAGCTATCACTGTAGGAGAGTATAAGTTGACTCACTGAAATTATCATTGCTGACCAACGTATGACCAATATTCTCAATCACCGGAGATTTATGTAAATATATATTCGGATCTTCTCTAAACGTTGACCAAATGAAAAGACGTCTAAATTTACCAAATGCGTTAAGATTTTACAATATTTTGTTTCAACTAAGTGTGTATGATTTTACAATAGTTATTTGAGAGTATAAAAAGTAGACAATGTTGTTAAATATTATCAGTATAAGCACAGTGGCGGATCCAGAAATTTTTTTCAATGATGTCACTATTTTAGACATTCTAATTTTGTAGAATCGGACATAAATATTTTCGGGTGGATCGGTTTGACGGTTCGGGTCAAGTAAGGTTGATCACATAATAAAAATATTTTACAATAATAAAAAAACATCGTCATTAAAAATTAAAAAAAACACATAATATAAATTTGATGGCCTTATGAGCCCCCTGAGCCCCTACAGGGTTGGCGTTGCAAGGATTGGTCGTTTTGTGCGTCTTTAACGCACACGACCATAGCCATTTCTTCATTTTCAGTCCAGCTAGTCATTTTGAAGGTGTGGGTTTTATTGATGTTGAACTGTGTTTCACCACCGTGGTATAATGGTTTATATACAAAAAAATCTCAACCGTATTGCATGTGAAATTCAATATTCTGACGGTTAGATGAAACCGATTTTAATGCACATAATTATTTTTGACCATGTTGGTAGGACGGTTTATGAGAAATCTGACCGTTTGGTGGTAAAACCGTGTGAATTAAAAAAACAAAGATTAAGATTTGAATTTAAATAAAAATAAATAAAAGAATCAGTGGAGTGTTGCCTCCAAAAAAGTGTATCAGTGAATTGATGTGGCAATGCATGATTGGTTGAAATCAGTTAAGTGAAAAGTGAATCATATAAGCGCCCATTCCCTCCTAATAGGCTAAATAGTGGAGTGAGTTTGTAAAAGGTTATATTTTTATCTATTTAAAAATTAGAGTTGAGCTCATTTAACTGGAATTGGGTTGGGTCTAATGTAGTCACCATAAAAAAACATTGATGTCACTCGAAAAACTATATATACATGTATATATACAACTGAAAAAAGACTGTTGTCCCGGGACTACGTCCCAAACAACATACCTCCGCCCCTGTATAAGCACAATATTGTTTAAGTAGTAAAAATTGCAATGAGCCCACGTATCTAACATGAATATAAGTATAGGAAGAGGCTAACGTAAAAAGTGAGTTATTGTACAAAGTGTAAGAAGCAATATGGAGGGTATGATTAAATTTGATAATCAAGGGCACGATGGTAATTTCTTAGCGTCATTAAAGTTCCACCCCCATTTTTAAAACGGTCATAACTTTTTCATACGACATTATTTTTTAAAGAGTAAATTCCTTTTTGGGTCCCCTGAGTTTTCTTGATTTTAACTACTTGAGTCCAACATTTTCATTTTTAACATTTGAGTGCTAGTGTTTTAAGTTTGTTATGGTTTAAGTCCAATTTTCTAACTCTGTTCGATTTTTTCTGTTAATGTTTATGAAATAACCAAAATACCCCTACCATTAAAAATAAATAATTATTAAATATTATACTTTATTATATTATAATATATACACACACTACATCAGCACACACACAAAGATCTCACATATCTCTCTCTCTCTCACTCTCTCTCTCTCTCTCTCTCTCTCTCTCTCTCTCTCTCTCTCTAAGTACCAAATCCACCACCACCATACATCTTCAGCAACCACCACCACCATCAATCTCCTCTGCAAACACAACTGTCATCTGTCGGCCTAGAAGAACCTGGCCATCCATCTGGTATTTTGCTTCTGCAACATAAGCAGGTTCTAGAAATTGAACAAACCCAAACCCTCTTGGCTCCCTGTAAAAGATTTAAAAATCGTACTTCTGAGTCCATACCATCCAAAATATTTGTTTGGGGCTGTTTGCAGTAAATATCAAAGATACTTTCAGCAACAAAGTTGTGTTTGCAAAGCAGATTGATGCTGCAGAAGCAAAGTACCAAATCCACCATCAACCATACATCTTCAGCAACCACCACCACCACCATACATCTTCGCTACGCCTCAGTAACCCACCACCATCAATATCTTCAAGATTCAGAGAGGAAAAGAGGAATTTTGTTGGTTAATACCTGTGTTTGACTGTGATCGGTAATGAAGGAGCCACCGCCGCCGCCTTCTCCTCTTCTCCTTCTCTTCATCGTCTCTCTCTTCTCCTCTTCTTTCTCTTCGTCGTCTTTCTCTTCTTTCTCCAATTATCTCTCATGTCCCTATCTCTCTCTTGCGTCTTTTTCTCTATCTAGATAATCGGGTGGGTGATGGGGGTGTGGGGTTGCGCCGGTTGTAAAGGTCCACCGGTACTCCTTCCTATTCTCTCTCTCTCTATCTTCTAACTATTATGTGTGTTTGTTGTTTTATTCAACAGGTGGAAGGGTTGGTGTGGGTTCAGGGAAGACGATGATGGATTTTGCAGGTGAGGTGTGAGGTTTGTAGTGGTGGTGAGGGTGGTTCGAAGGTGGAGGTGGAGGTACTGTGGGAGTGGATTGTGGTGGTGAGGCAATGGTGGAGGTGCAGGTGTGTTTGTGTGTGAGAGAGAGAGAGAGTGAGAAAGCTTTATGTGTGTGTGTGTGTGTGTATATATATACTTATTTATATATTATTAAAAACTTCATGCATTAAAGACGTGTTCCTTATACATTATGCATTAGAATAGGTGTTAAATGACTGAAATACCCCTATACTTAACTGACTTGATTAACGTCGTTAGAAAATTGGACTCAAAGGGTTACACAATTAAAACTTAGGCACTCAGAATGTTAAAAATGAAAATGTTGGACTCAATTAGTTAAAATCAAGAAAACTCAGGGACTCAAAAAGGAATTTACTCTTTTTTTTTTTTTTTAAAGTTACACCATAAAAACAAGTTTTTCATCCTCTTTCATTTCCATACCATATTGCTATACTTTAAAAAAAAATTGCTGGGTTGATAGTACTTGCATCTAAATGTAAACACTTGATATTATTACTTGCGTTTAAACATGTCTGAACCAGAACAAGTCTAGTATTAATATCTGTACTTTTAAAAAAAATTACTGGATTGATAGTACTTGCGTCTAAATGTTTAAAGAAAAATGGAAATAAATAATCCCAACTATTGAATATTGGCCAATAACAGTCCCAACTACGAAAATCACCAATATTGGTCCCAACTTTCGACATATTGGAAACCAACGGACCCAAACTAACGGAGGCTAACTCCGTTAGTGTGATGCTGACGTGACATGCTTAGGTGGCAAGATGATCTTATGTGGCATCCTACGTGGCATGCCACGTGGCAAAATAATCGTATGTGGCATACTACGTGGCATGCCACGTGGCAAAATGATCCTACGTGGCATGCCACGTCAGCATCACACTAACGGAGTTAGCCTCCGTTAGTTTGGGTTAGCCTCCGTTAGTTTGGGTCCGTTGGTTTCCAATATGTCGAAAGTTGGGACCAATATTGGTGATTTTCGTAGTTGGGACTGTTATTGGCCAATGGTGAATAGTTGGGATTATTTATTTCCATTATTCCATGTTTAAACACTTGCGTTTAAACATATCTAAACCAGAACAAGCCTAATTGTTATCATGAAAGTGGCTATGATGCATTGTGTTCAAAGTATGAACTTTGATACAAGTGTAAAGGATAAATATATAAGTTTTTTAGAGTTGGTATTAGGCAGGCACATGGTTTGTAAATTTATTATCATTACATTGCACTGATGGGTCTGGACAGTCTGGTACAGATTTGTATGGTGGTTAAAACCAGCAATATGTCGATTAATTGTGCAATTCAAACAAAATAACTGGAAGCAACATTGTTAATAATAATAAGCTATTCAAACTTCAAAGAATGTGAAATCTGGCTACTAAACACCCACTTATAGATCTTCTATGCTACAGTTAGCTGTTTTTATTCCACAAATAGCACAGACACTTTGTAAACTTAGCACCATGATTTAGTTGTTCTGTTAAGTGGCATAAAATTTTAGTACCTCAACTATCAAATTGATGGAGTCACAAGACGTGGAAACCACAGGATAATGTTTGCATGTGGCATCACAGAGAGGTTGTAGTGATTTCAAAGAGGCTGATAGTGTTAAATTATTTAGTGTAGAACCAGTCTACTTATCACAACAATAACAATTAGGCTTGTTCTGGTTCAGATATGTTTAAACGCAAGTGTTTAAACATTTAGACGCAAGTACTATCAACCCAGTAATTTTTTTTAAAGTACAGATATTAATACTAGACTTATTCTGGTTCATACATGTTTAAACGCAAGTAATAATATCAAGTGTTTACATTTAGACGCAAGTACTATCAACCAGCAAAAAAAAAAAAAAAAAAAAAAAAAATTTAAGTATAGCAATATGGTATGGAAATGAAAAAGGATGAAAAGCTTGTTTTTATGGTGGAATTTTTTCTTAAAAAATAATGTCGTATGAAAAGGTTATGGCCGTTTTAAAAATGAGGGTGAAACTCAACCATTGTGGGTTATACCTATTTTGCCATTCTCATTCTCTTTTAGAAACTCAACGTATATTTTTCTCTTTTAACCTCATCCATTAATTTAATTTTGATTAAAGGGTCAAAATACATCTTACACTTTGTACCATATAAAACTTTGTACCATAAACTTTCTCTATAAGTATAGTGTGTGCACTTTCTAGCCATCTATTGATGCATACGTGCTTATAAAAGGTTTTTCGTAACCAAGTTTGCGCATACATGCATGCTCGATCAAATTTTCATGCTCTTGTCTATACTTTTTTTTTGGAAGGTGACTTTCTCAAACTTGGAAAGTGGCTGAGATCATCACAGCCGCCCTAATGGCAGGCCCTCTAACCCCACACGCTCGGACTATGTTGTTTGAACTGGGTCCGTGGGGAACGGCTCCCCTCAGAAAATTTCCTGCCACCTGCCACATGACAAATGTCGCACCCTTCACAAGAAGCAAGCCTCTCTAGAATAAATACACGGTTATATAAAACCGGGGTTGCCATTAGGTTCGAACATTTCCCCTCTCAAAGAGAAGATAGACTTTTACAATCACTTGGCATCAGATGTTCCCTTGTATTTTATTTATTTATTTTAGAGTGAATTAAAGAAATCCTCCTTTATGTTTGTATCGAATAGCAAATCATGCCCTTTAGAAAGAAAAATTGCAGAAACCGTACTTTATGTTTGAAAATCGTTGCACGTTATGTCCTTTACCCCAAACCCAGTTTATTTTTGGAGTTAACTTTGATCACATGAACCACACGTGAGGGCATTTTAGTCTTTTCACTGCCCACCTGATTAAAACCCACATCCACCACATTTCTTCCCCAAATCATCAAAACCAAATTAGGGTTCTTCCCTTATAAACCCCAATCATCAATACCAGCACCTGCAACAACCACTATTAAACCCTAACCTAAATCAACCACCACAACCTATCCACCACCAAATCCAACCTTCCTCTTCTTCCTTGGAACCCCAACTGGACTTTCAGTCTGTCTCTATTTCTATTTCTCAATCTCTTTCTCTATTCTCACTGTGTCTTACTCTCTCTCTCTCTCTCTCTCTCTCTCTCTCTCTCTCACTATCTTGGTTGAACACACACAGGAGGTATTTGTGTGGGTTTAGGCGACGACGGTTATACTGTTGATAGAAAGGGGACATCTGGTATGAACAAGGGAGCCGGAGAGGTGTCACGACGGCGACGATTTTGTAGAAGGAGGACGGTGATGGTTGAGGCTGATGGTCGTTTGGTGTGAAGGGGATGGACAGGAGTTGTTGGTTTGTCGGAGAAGGTAAAGGCACCGGTCACCGGACCAGTGACCGTCTGGTCACCTTCTCTGGTCATACACACACATGTCTGTGTTTGTGTGGTCTATTATCAGGAAAAAAAGGTGGTGGGGTTTAGACCAGTAGATGGTGGTTAGGTCAGGGGGTGGTGGCTACTGGTGGCGGTTTAGGAGTGGTGTTGTGGTGATGGTGGCAGGTGGTGGCGGTGGGTGTGTGTGAGAGAAAGAGATGGGGAAACAATTAAACAGAGAGAGAGAGAGAGAGAGAGGGAGAGAGAGAGACGGTGGGTTTTCTTTGTGGGTTTTTTTTTTTGGGGGGGGGGGTTAATGGGGGTTTTGATATAATTTTTAAATTTTTTTTTTGTTATTTGTATTATTTTTTTAGATAAATAGGTAAAAAGACGAATTTGCCCTCACATAAAGTCAACTTGGTCAGATTTAACCATAAAAATAAACTGGGTTTGTGGTAAAGGACATAACGTGCAACGACTTTCAAACATAAAGTACGGTTTCTGCAATTTTTCTTTCTAAAAGGCATGATTTGCAATTCGATACAAATATAAAGGACGATTTCTGTAATTCACTCTTTATTTTATTTTATTTTTTGTAATTGTAGCTACGAGTGAATATTACTACTACTAATTTACATCAACAATCCAAGTGTTATTATTTTGTTACAATCCAAGTGTTATTATTTATTTATCTATTCAAAATGTTTCTGGATATCTATAAATAAATGTCAAATGGTATAAAATCATTACATCTAAAAAGGTTCGGTCCTCACAACATCATGAATACAACTTTCATTCATGTGCCATTTCTCATTCAGTTAAATATAATAATTTTTTTATACTTTAAGAGATTATCTTTTATTTTAAAGAATAAATAATATCATCCAAAACTAGGATTTCTATTTAGGATTGTAACAAAACAAATCTCGATTTTGGCGCCAAAACCACGATGATGAGCTAATATGGTCAAGAAAGCAAAAGCTCACCGGATATGGCGCTTTTTTCATTCTTCCTTTGGCCGACCCAAAAAAATATAATACACAATTTTAAATATAAAAACATTGACTATTGATCATTGATTACATAACAAACTTTAAAAATATTAGTCAACAAAATATAAATCAATAAACAAGATGAGAGAGGCTATTGTACAAAGCTTCCTTAACATACAAAGTGTAAGAAGCCCTCTCAGCCCTTTGATCTGCGTTTAAAAACAAGATGGCACGATCGTAATTATCAACGCGTTTTATGTTTGCCGTTAACAATTCAAGGTTAAATCTGACAAATGCTCATAAAATAATTTGATTTTTTTAATCATACCGCCCAAATCATCTCATTAATTGAAAGTAATTATAATTTGCTATAATCTTGCAAATCATAAAACTCAAAAACTCCATTAAACACCATACTCTGTAAACACAAAAAACAGAGCATCATTTCAAACGACACCAGACGACCCATAATCACTCGATTAAGAACAAATTATGGCTCCAAAACGCAAAACAAGTAAGCAGATGTTCATATTGTTACTTTAATTTTGATCGTCTATTTGTTTTCATCGTCTATGATGAAGAATGAAAACCCTAAAATTACGTTTGTATGAAACAGGTGAAGCAAGAGAACGAATGAGTTTGTTCGTGCGTTTGATGAAAGTTATAAAGGCGTTTTCAGTTTTTCATTGATTTTAATGATTTCACATGATCATGTTGTTAAAACGCATGTCTATATAAGAAAACGCACTCAAACATGTGTTAATATTAGAATCACATATTATTACTTAAAACGCATTTAGTAATATCATAAAACACACTTACATTTGATGATATTCAACTTACAACGTAAAAACATAAAACGCACTTAGTGATATCATAAAACGCACTTACATAAAACACATTCAGTTAGGGGTGTAATCGAGCCGAGCCAGGCTAAGCTCGAGCTCGACTCGAACACAAATCGAGCCAGCTCGGCTGGGCTCGTTTTTTTTGGTCGAGCTGAAAAGCCGAGCTTAAGTTCGGCTCGTAAATGTTCGAGCTGGCTCGAGCCAGCTCGTTGTTTTTTTTAAAATATTTATAAAATACAAAACAAAAAAATAAAAATAAAATTATGTATATATTTTTTTTAATATTTTAATGAATGAAAGGCATAATAAAAGTATTATTTGTATAATTTGTGTTTTTGTTCTGTTATTTTTCATATTTTATTGATTAATTCAAACATTTATTAAGTATATAAAAGATGCCTATCGAGCCACGAACCGAGCCACTAAGCCGAGCCACCGAGCCGAGCCATCGAGCTGAACCATCGAGCCAAGCCACGAGCCAAGACCCCTAGCTCAAGCTCGGCTCGATAACAAAACGAGCTTTTTCGAGTCAAGCTTTTTTCGAGCGAGTTGCGAGCCGCGAGCATTTTGTACACCCCTACATTCAGTGATATCATAAAACGCAGTTACATAAAACATAAAACGCACTCATTGATATCATAAAACGCACTTACATAAAACATAAAACATAAAACGCACTCATTGATATCATAAAACGCACTCAGTGATATCTACAATATAAAACAGTTATCTATCAGCCTCTGTTCATCTCTGTTCATCTCTGAACTTTAATATTATCTTCGAATATATGTATGAAAACACCAAAATTAACCCGACTACAGGATCTTCTTCTCTGATTATGGTTTCCGGTTTGTTGTTTAAGTCTGATACACAATTAAACATCATAAATAGATTACGATTAGATGAAATAAAAAAAACAAAGCAACCTACTGAACATGACAATCAACTCTTCAATTGAATATCAATTTAAAAAAAAATTGATCGAAATAGTGCACTGTGCTTGGAGTTTGAATTAGGTTTAAAAAAAAAGAAGGAATATTGTGTAATCAGTTAGGAAAGTTTGAATTTTGTATTACGAAAAAACAGAGATTGATATTTCTCTGAAAATTAGAACGTGATTAATGGACATAGTAAAAGTCTATAATACCCTTCTAATGATTAACAACGAAGTCTGAGTTTGTAACCGTCATTTTCCACGTGTCAAACTATAGTGGCTTCCTACACTTTGTAGGATAAGGTACTTTGTACCAAATACTTTCTCTAAACAAGATATGACTCTGATCAAAACATGCCACTTACATTTATTGATCATAACAAAAGACAACCAATGAAGTAGTTATTTTTTCTAAATGTGTTATGGGTATACTTTAACCATTTTTAACTCCACCTAGATGTCACATTCTTCATTTTGTCTCTTTTCACACTAGCTTACTTCAAATAAATGGTTTAACGCCCCCTTAACTCTATCTTATCCCTTTAACTTTCTCTCTTTTAAATCACGTTAACATGTTAACTTAATGCCAATTTAATGCCCATTAATGTGGGAAGGGAGTGGTTGACAATGAAAGTTAAAATGTCACATCACCGTTAACACTCTTGGTGTGAACGTACACCCATGGCCTTATGTTATAATAAAAGAAGTTATGAAGTCACAGACAGTTGAGCTTGGTTTTAAAAAGCGAGAAGTGCACCGAGGCAACAAGGTCTTAAACCGAGGCGTAAAAACGGTGCGCTTTTTGTACGCAAAATGCAAATTGATTATATATATATATATATATATATATAGGTTTTTAGAATCCCCAAATTTAAATAACTAGAAATAAGGTTTATACAAGTTTTAACATATAAGATAGCTACATGTGTTACCAAAAAAACCTAATGTACAACACTTTACTCCATAACAGAAAGCTGTGTACATGAGTCGTGTGCTTCACCTGCGCCTGATGCCATTTTTAGCTTAAAAAGTGTGTCTCAGGTGCGTTTCATGTACACCGTGCGCCTTACGCCACCTGAGGCACTACCCTTTATGCCTTAGGGCTTAGGTGTGTTTTTTAAAACCTAGCAATTGAGTTTATCCTCGTTTGTCTATTTTCCATCAAAAGACTTAAATTCCCTTAATATATATGTATGTTATGTCCAATGTAAATTATATTATACCTCATATGTGATCAACAATCGTGTATCACGTTTCGCAATTGTTATGAAAATTGAAATAAATTGAAGATATTCCATAATAACAAAATTTAAACTAAAAACATGCAAACTTAATATACTTTTTCAATGTAGTGACAACCATAGATATAAGACCTCTCGGTGTGGTACCCGACATAGGGCTTGCAAGGTGATGCCCCTTTGCAAACACCGCCTCCTATGCCGGCAACGGCATCAGCGTCGTAATCTTGCCAGGCATGACGGGGCTCTTGATTGGTGTGTTAGGGTTTTTTTTTTTATTTTTTTAAAGGGAGGGAGGATGTTTCTACCCTACGATGACGTGACAACTGAGATAAAGGACCATCATGAATGATGGACCTCCTCTACACCCAATGGTCTTATTAAATCAAGATAATTTTTCAACTATTTTGTTGTTAAATTCTATGTAATACATTGATTTGTGGGAGAGAACTAGACAATACAATGATAGGGGATACGTGAACTATCGAGCACTAAAGCATCTTAAATATAGGCAACGTGGCTTCTTTCCCATGGATGCTAGTACGACTGTACGAGGAGGGGTTGGTGTGGTTTGTTTGTTTTTTTTTTTTTTTTTTTTTTGTGTGTTCGTGTACATTTTTAAGGTTAATTTCTTTTTAATTCTGCGGTCTTCGAGACTTGAACCCAAGATCTCCCACAACCTAGGTTTTTAAAGGTTTTGCCTTTACTAATGGACCACCACCCCATTGGTTTTGTGTTCGTGTACATGGGTAGATTTTTTTTCTTTTTGAACGGTTAAAATCTTTTGTAACCTATGAGATTTGAATCCATCGTCATTTAAAAAGACAAAGCGATGAGTCTACTTTGGTTAAAGGCGCGGGCGAAGTAACACGACTTGGATTGGGAAAGTGGCGGAGTTTTAACTTATCCGGTATTAATAGGTAGTGTACTATTGTATTTCTTATTGGGTGATGTATGTATAATCTTTATTGTACTTTGGGTGTTTTGTTAGTATCCCGCTAGCCTAGGTAAATAAAATGATTTTGTTGGCCGTTAAAAAAAAGTATTCTAGCAGGGTTGGGTGGAGGTTTTAATTTTCTTTCCACTCTAATTAATGGCTATATATAATTTTTTTTTTTAAATTTATGTAATTGTGCAAGTTTGAGTTTCTACAATGTTTAATTTTTAAATTTCCTGCAACTGTATAATATTTAACATACTATAAATTATTTTTAAATATATTTCATTATTTAAATAATACGAAATATAAAACATAGTATATGTTAACTAAAGTTGGTGCTTGAGTGGTCATTACTCATTTGCACATTATATACTTGTAGTCGTTCTTAATAAGAATATAATAATGTTAGATACACGAGTCAAATTCTGTATCCAACCCTTAATTCACTCATAAGTTTTGTCTATAGATATTTTTTTTTCTCGTAACCACTTCAATCCAAAGATGGACAATTGGACACTTTTGGAAAATAAAAGACGGTACAGAAACAAAAATTACAAGTGTCTTGTCAGAGGTATGAACTGTTATCCACGTGTCAAATAATTACTACTCAAGTGTATCCTCATGGCCCACATTCGGATTTTGTGGCGGGAAGAAATATCAGTCCCCCACCATGTTCGCGCCATGTTGTGTGTAGTTGAATAATTAGCCTCAAACTCATAGAAATTCAAATTTCCTTTTTTTTACTTGTATTCTAGTTTTATAATAATAACTTAGTCTACGCTTATAGATTATTTGTGATCTTGGACTTTTAAGTTTTAAAATGACGTGATATGACACAAAATATAGTTTAAACAAATTATATGGAGTGTATCCCATTGGTATGGCGCCCTGTTTAGAGCATCCACACTGCATCGCTTACGAACGGGTCCGAATTTTTGGACATGTGAAAGCAGTAGGAGCACCATTGTAGGTGTCGTCTGGAAGTTGGTTTGGAGGGTCTTGGTCCGTTAGAGCGGACGATCTGATTTGGGGGAGAGGTCTCACACCCACCCACACAACATTTTATCTATTTGTTTTTTTGTGAAAAAGTAGGGTATGAGGTGCATGTTTAGAATGATTTATGGCTATAAGAAAAACAATCGCACGGGATTTAAAGGGCCAAGGGTGCCCTGGCCCCTGTTTTTTTTGGCCAATGGTAAAAATTTGCGATTTACGTAGGTAAATTGACTCCTGGTTGACTCTGGTCCCCGCTGGTTTGATCTTCCGGCCACTACTGATAAAAGAAATTGAGCCCGGCCCCCTTTAATTCGAGAACCAAGCTTCGCCACTGAATAAAAATATGTTTGAAATGGCTATGGTTTGAAATGATGTTCGGTTTTGAATTTCAAACCACCCTCACCATTTTGGATCTTGCAATAGAAACGAAACTCTTAGAGAGTTTTGGATACATTGATTGTGAATGAACGGCTACTAATAAGGTTGCAAAATGTTAAATAGGAGAGGCCTCAAATTTCCATTTGATTTAGTTTGTTAGAAACTTAGATTTTAGGGCAAACGAAACGATTTCACATCGTATGTTATTATGTTTCATGACTTGACTTGACCGACCCAATCCAACCTGAAAATTATATCGTCAAGTTATTGGAAATCTAACATCCGAAAAAGGTAAACCCATATGATTAACAATTTTTTTTTTGAACGGCAAATGTTATACCGTTTTATTTTCACCTAACATTGCATTTGCAAGGATTTAACCTACAATCTCACATTTACAACCTCACATTTATAAGAGAGGACACCATACCACTAAACCAAGAGGTCATGGGTAATATGATTAACATTAAGCGTAATTTTTATATCCAAATATCATCAAACAAAATGAATAACGTGTGCATGTAGGACCGACATCACAGATATTTTAGTTTGAAAAAAGTGGGGGTGTGGGTGACATCTGGCCATTTTGCCGGTCACGTGACCACTCCTTCAGTATTCAATTTTTGTGATACGGTGGCAGCCTTCACAAGACTTGTACGTTATGCATCAACACTTGTTCTATCAAGACTTAATTTTCCATAAAAATACAAATATAATTATAAAAATCTTGTTACAAAACTAAAATTTTTAAATAGATGAATAGAGTACATTGTGTAATATGCTAATTGGCCAACCACTAAAATTTATTCACCATTTTTTAAGCACAGAATATTCTGAATTAAGTACTCATTTTGTTAATTAAAGTTATTTGGCCAGCATATATTTTCCAAACATAAATACAAGAAAACCTTGTTAGATACATATAAAAATATAACTCTGTTATATGTTAAATACAAAAGCAAAAACGGGCGTTAATTTTTATTTGAAATCCGTACTTATAAACTAATAATCTCATTCTACTTCGAATTCGATCATAACAATTTGTCAATTTTATAATTTTTAATAATATTAAGTTCCTTAAAAGTTAAATGCTAGTGTTATACTTTTAAAGTAATATAATATATTAGTTTAAATGGTTTGGACAATCAGCCAGGTGTCAGCTAATTTCGTTACCTTACTAAAACAAGAAAACTTCTAAAATAATATACCTTCCTATAATCCTATTACATAACCTTAAGTATAAAAATAGATTTTCTTGAATGGATAAATGGTGTAACTTAGACCTTATGTAATTTGGTTTTGGGTCGGCTTTGTCTGGGATATACTTAGCCGTTTCGGTTGTCACTGTTTTCTTGCACATAACCAAAGCATTCTGTTATGCACATTTGTTCATATAAACGACCATATTCTTAGACCATGTGTAGTGGGACGTTATTGGGGCTTGAAATTGAAAAATAGCGTCCAAACACCGTTACACGGGGGCTTTATGGGGCACTATATTCCTTCAAAATTGAAAAAATGTGTGTTTGGCGTTATGTTTATGGCGCCACTTTTGTTTGGTTAGTGTGCCACCCAAATTCAGCCAATAGGAAAAAAGGAGGGGCGCTATACTCTCCCTCCCACTGCAGGCAGTCTTATATGCTTATAAAAAATATTCACATTAATTACCTTATTGGTTCACTTGTTTGGACAGTTTTCAGAATCAAGTGCCGTCTTAAATATTATAAATACTAGAACTGTTACATGTTAAAATTGATTACATAACTAATTTAACATGTTAGAATATGAAGTTGTTTCTTGTAAGGCAATGAATATACGCTAACCCACATCCGTTAAAGTTGTCATGTGAAGTTAAGGGCGTTAACTACCACTCCCTATGTGTTAAGGGTGTTAAATTTGTCATTTGTTTACATGTTAACTAGTGGTGTTAAACCGCCCACGAGGTTTGTTCGCCTGTTTAACCGATTGAATTGATGACGTTCAAAGTGACTTTTTTTCTTTTGAAAATCGATGTTTCTCTCAGCACTCAAAACCTTAACCTCCACGGGGGAACTCAATTTTAACTTAAAACCAATACATCCAACCTCCACGCCGATATTGAAAAAGATATAATTAGATTAGTTTTTCTACCCAATTCCGGTTTGACTGAGTCCAGTTTAAACGTTCAGGTGTAATTTTAATTTAAAACCAATACACCCAACCACCACCACCACAATGGCCTAACCATATCAACAATTGTAATTATTTAATTAATGTAATTATTTAATTAATTATAATTATAATCATAAATATTTTCCAGGTGGCCAGCCCCTACCGTTGCTTCTTTTAAAATTGTCCCATGGTTTGAAGTTGAAGGCAAGCAAAGGTAGCAGTGGGCCCAAACTCGGTCCTACATGGCATCCAATTTTACTGACACGTGTAAGTTGACTTGTTTAGAAAGAAATTGAAATCCCTGCTAAATTCCGCCAATCCCTCGTGATACCAATAAAGGACATTTTCCAAATTGAAAGAAATCGTTTATTAAATATTAAATGAAATGTTCTTATTTTAAATTTTAGAAGAAAATATTCATAAAGATAACCACATATATTGACTTTAATGATTATATATTTAGAAAGCAAATTTCTGGATAATTATAACAAAAGATGCCAAATAAGCTCCTTTATTAAAAAAAAAAAAAAAAAAAAAAAACCCTTTTAGTGTAAACTTATTAAATGGCTGTTAGCTTGATTAAGTGTTGAATCATTAAGAGGTCTGAATATTTAAGAAACTCTGAAGGATTAAGTGCTGAATGGTTTAGTTATGCACCAAGTCTGAATGGTTCAGCTCTTAACCATTTCATTCAGAGCATTTTTTAGATTGAAACAAACAGTTTGAATGCTGAACCTTTCACAGCTGAATGGTTCAGAGACTCATTAAGAGGCTACCAAACATACCCTAAATATAAGTTTTTACTCCAACTAAATGTATAATGTATATATGTGTGGCCGTTGGGGGCAAAAGTAAAGTTGTATTAGTTTTAATGTTATTTTACTAATTTCGTGAAAATAACGTTAAAAACGACGGACGGTTAATCATGCATCATGTGGTGGCGTGGATAGCCAAAAGACAAAGGGGTACATGCACCGATCGGGGTTGTCCCGATTGCTAAGTGTTCTGTGCCTTATGTCCAAGGCTTGATACCAAACCACATCGAGCCGGGGGTCTCATTGGAAGCAATCTCTCTAGTCTTAGGGGTAGAGGTAAGACTGTCTAAATCTTACCCTTCTCAAACCCTACCTTAACTTTGCTATATGTGAGATTAACTGAGTATGATGATGACTCCAACTAAAACTATATATACTTTTTATATGTACTATATATAAATATATAATTTTGTTTTTATAATTTTATATATATTGAGGGACAAAATCAATTACAAGTATTTTTTTTTAGAGTGCGAAGTTTGCAAACAATTGCAGTAATTATGTTACAATATTTTGAAGTATAGTAAAAAAATTTTACGTCACACCCTACAAGTATCGAAATTATTACACTTCAACAAAACTACTAATTTGTAAACGAAGTAAAGTAGTAACAATGATGTTACTTGTAAACTATAACACAAATCTTATAATTAATTACTTAAGTTCAATTTTATTTTAGCGTAATTACTCTATTAACGATAATTAAGAATATGACCGTGTGTTATTTCCTACACTTTCGACATTTCACACCATAAAACTTATTGTATATGATCCTAAAATTGTATGTTAATACTTTTTTTATTAATAAGAGAAGCCATTTCTTGTTGATTTTTTATTACCTGAAAATGCAATCCACAACTAGCTAAATTACAAGCATCTACAATAGATCTTTTTAGGGGATTTTTAGCCCATACGATGATGTTCTTGGGTATTTTTAGGGCGTTTTTGGAAGCTCACCAAAGCACAAGATAGGGTCAGACATTTATATGAATGAATGAAGGACCAATTTTGCGGTGAGAGGGACAACTTGCGTATTTATCGACGTTGTGACATTTATGAGTTACCATCTAGGATGCTCTTAATTAGACCATGTGTAATAAACTAATGGTACAACACACCCTCTGCATGGCCAGTGGAGGGTCGTTATACACCGCCCCTAAGGGCGTTAGACATGGTGAGTCAAAGGGCATTAGCCCTCTCGTGTTGTAGAAAAACAACCTCTCTATTTGATACCATGGACATTAATTCCCTCTTTTAATGAAAAAATTGGGAGTTAATATTGGTATACAAACAGCGTGTCCCAATATTAAATTTACGAGACTAATAAAAAAATAAAACAATTTTTAAATGTATATAATTTAAATATTATTTTAATTGGTTGTTGATAGTTAAAACTGGTAAAACTATTACAATATACAATGGAAAAAAGTGAAAATAATAGTCTAATGATTATTTAAAGATACAATAAATACTTTATGACATGGTTGTTAAAGATTATAAACCCATTAGACTATGTGTTGTGGTTAGATGTGAGCCAACACTTGATCGAGTTATATTGTGCTATGTAGGCGCCCATGTGGCAATGTCTCGCGACTGCGATAGCTGTCACGCATGGTCGCTCGCGGCAGCTGTCATGCGTGGGTATTACCGTGTTCGTGATCCACGTGGATCAAGTTATGACTCGCAGCAGCTCGTTCACGAGCCACAACACACAGTCTTACACATAACCTTAGTCATTTGTGGTAGTAAATACAATTTTTGGTTAATTATCAATTACTTTTCTTTTTTTTCTACAAAAGTTAGTAATTTTAATTTCAATACTTTTATAAAAAAAATCAGAGAAAAATCTCACTCTCCAACTTTAACCGTTACAGACATAATTGCTAAAAGAGAAATTTATTACAAAATTAAAACTTACAATAATTACTCAAATTTACAAACAATCCTATCCTATTATTAAATCCATACATCCAAATATATGGAAACATAACAATAAGTCAATAACAATATCTTTTTCCTATATAAACCATTTCTTACCATAATTATAATTTTTATAAACACATTGCTTCAATATAAATACAGAATTATTCCCATAGACAGTTAACCGAAAAGCCTGCCCCATTGCATCTTTCTAGAGAGAGAAAGTAACAAGAGAGAGAGAGAAAAAAACCTTTGATGGCGGTTTAGTCGATAAAGCTTACCAATTTCTTCAAATTTGGGCTCTCTGTTATCTGTACTCTTCCGTTTTGTTCCCATCAGTTTTCCCTCCATAAAAACCCGTTACAGTTGTTTTCATTTATTAATATCACTACCAATTAATCTGTTTATTAAAAACATTACAAGATGATGCAGATGGACCGCAAACCGGTTCTTGAAGAGTATGAAAAACTTATTGTTCGTATGAACACCCCAAGGTGAGTTAGTTAAATTCCTGTTTTTTTTTTAGCCGTTAAGAGGTAGCCTCTAAATCCGTCAAAATATGTTTTAAAACTTACAGTGAACCAAACATTATATGTTTTTTTTGTTAATGTTTTATTAGGATATGTTTTTGCTGACGTCATTTTTTTTAAAATTTTGGTTTGTCAGGGTGATGATTGATAATGCTGGTTGTGTAGATGCAACACGCATAATGGTGAGTTGTTATTATTATTTTTATCTGTTTATTATTGTTTTTTCTTAGATTTATTTTTGATTTTTTTAACTGATTTGAGATTATTAATTTTAGATTGATAGTGCGAGGAATGATGGGATTCTACTTGAGGCTGTTCAAGTGCTTACGGATCTGAATCTTTCTATTAAAAAGGGTTATGTTTCCTCTGATGGAAGATGGAATATGGATGGTAAGCTTTTATTAATTTTGATTTAATAATGTGTGCTGTTATATTGTACACCGGCCCCGGTCGTCATTCGGGCCGGTGTAAAACTGTTATACGGGCCTAATAGGCGGCTATATTAATTTTAAATTAGCAATGGGTGCTATTAACGCTATGTTCCCGACTTCACTTAACGAAGAAAAAGAAATTAATGGAAAGAAAGAATTAAGGATTACTTTCTTTTCTTTTATTTTCATTAATTAAGTGAACTTGGGAACATAGCATATAAATACACAACCCCTAGTCGTCATACACCCCGTATAGCCCGTGAAAAGGCCATACTAGCCGTATAGATGTAGAAAAAAGGTTAGATGACGGATATACGCCAAAAAGGCTATACGGGCTGTATAATCGCTAAAAAGGGTCATACGGGCCATGTGGTTTGCGATCATATAAGTCGCTTCGTTGTCAGTCTAAATGGATTATGTTGGTGTGTATAATTTGTTTAAAACACGACTCATACGGCTAGAATAAACATTTTGGCGCGTATGATTAATCAACGGTGTTTTGTTACCGACTTGATTCATAACATATATAGTCACTTTTGAAGAAAACCCTTTTAATCATTTTGTTTGATATACCTGTCTGCAACTTTTCTTATACTCATGTTGGTTAATTTCATCATCTACAGTTTTCCATGTTACCAATTTGGATGGCAATAAATTAACAGACGATAGCATCATCAATTGCATTGAACAGGTAAATGTTTTCCCTTTTAATTACCATTTAATTTGCTTTTACTTGATGTTTCTGGACTAATAATGATAATATTATGTCATTGTTGTAATGCAGTCACTCGGAACCATTCATAGAACAAGATCAAAGTCCATTGATGGAATGACAACATTAGAACTAACCGGGACAGACAGAGTTGGACTTTTATCTGAAATTTTCGCGGTTTTATCTGAACTAAATTGTGATGTGGTTGAGTCGAAAGTGTGGACACACAATGGCCGTATCGCAGCCATAATTCATTTAAAAGATTGCGATTCCGGGTCCCCTATTGTAGACTCTAAAAAGATTGACGAAATTGAAGCGCGGTTAAGAAATGTCTTGAAAGGGGATAATGATATAAGAAGTGCCAAAACTTCAGTTTCACTAGCTGTTACTCATACAGAAAGAAGGCTTCACCAGATGATGTTTGCGGATCGTGATTATGATAGGTCTCCAATTATAAAGACCCATGGTCGATACTCTCCGGTGGTTTCTGTTCAAAATTATTCTGAAAAAGAGTACTCTGTAGTGAACATTCAGTGCAAAGATCGACCAAAGCTTTTATTTGACGTCGTTTGCACTTTAACCGATATGCAATATGTTGTCTTTCATGCAACCATCAATACCGGAGAAGATGGAGCATATCTGGTACGTATTCAGCCTTCACATCATACATTCAAAAAGGAATGACCAAGGGGTGGCGCAGTGTAAGCGACTGATCCTCTCTAACAAAGTTAGAGGTCTCGGACGCTTAACCCCTTGAAGGGGTGCCTTGTTGGTTCGCCATGGGTTTTTCCTAACGGGTTCTCATGGTCACCGAAAGTATTATAAAATGGGTTTTTGCCATTTTGTCCATTTTGCTAAAATTTGAATCTTTATTGTGGCTTTTCAGGAATTCTTTATCAGACATATAGATGGAAGCCCAATTAGTTCAGAAGCCGAAAAGCAAAGAGTGATCATGTGTTTAAAAGCTGCTATCGAAAGAAGAGCGCCTGAGGGTGTGCGTCTTGAGCTATACAAACCCGACAACCCTGGGCTGTTGGCCCAAGTGACACGAACGTTTAGAGAAAACGCAATGAATGTAACACAGGCCGAGATATCCACAACAATGGGCATGGCTCTAAACATATTCTACGTAACAGACGCGATTGGAAACCCTGTGGATTTGAAACTCGTAGATTCGGTAATGCAAGGAATCGGTTCGGACTATTTAAGAGTAAAGGAGCTACCCTTGATGTATCATCAGAAGACAGATAGTCATGAACAAAATACAAGCAGTCTTGGTAGTGCAGTTTTGTTGTCACTTGGTAGCTTGCTAAGGAGGAATCTATACAATTTGGGTTTGATCAAATCTTTTACTTAGGTGGGTTGGAATATGCATCAAAGGGTTGTACCTCATCCAATAGTGATTGTATTGGTCTTGAAAAGAGTAGGGCATGGATGGTTTGCTTTAGGAAAGGGGTTTGGTGTTGATTGTTTTGTGTATAAAAATAGAAGGAAATAGATTGGGATAGTTGGTTTGGTGGATACACATCAGGGGGTTTTGATGGTAAATATGGACTGCTTATTTATTTAGATATATTGATATTGATATTAAATATATTGGTTCATCATTGGTTTCTGGTTTTGTTTTCAAATTTTGTTTTGTTATCTTTTATGTTAGAACAAATTTAGTAACCTATATCTACAATTCTATATATGTTGTAATTGGTTGACGTCGAGTCCTTGCGAACTTTGTTAGGCGTTTGTGAATGGCCTTGAGTCCTTACGGACTTTGTTACGTGTTTGTGAATGAAGTTGAAGTTTAAAAAAAAATCTTACAATTCTATATTAAATAAAAATTTTCTTCCATAAACATAACCATTGACGATTGACTTCAATAACCAATAAAGAAGACACGTTTCATTTATGAGCTAAATAATCTTCTTTGACATAAACTTTCTTAACTTTTTAATGTTTTTTTTTTCATATGTAATGAAGTGTACCTTATTACAATTTGTCTCACATCAATTAACTATATTTAAAGTTGTAGGGTATGTTTGGTAGGAAGTTTTTAAGAACTTCTAACTTCAAGTTTTTAAGAAAGCTTATACCCAATAAAAAATCTTGTTTGGTTGAAAGATCTTGAAATATTAGGTTAAGAAAAACTTCATATTGGAAAGCTCATAGTGCTAACGTTTTAAAAAAAGCTACAAGGTTTTAAAATTTAAAATTACTTAAATAACCTTATATTTAGTATTATGTTTTTTTAGTTATGTCTATTTTAATAATTTTATATCAGTAACCAACTAATTTGGCTAAACGTACCAAATGATTTATCATCAAAGTTGTTAGCTTCAGATCTAAGAGTTTGTATCAATAAGAAATGTGAGTTGTTAATTTTAAAGTTTTTTTATTTTATTTTTATTACATACCATTGTATTTCTTAAACATGCCAAATTACATCAAAATTGAGGGTAGACGGCAACAAGCTGCGCCGTCACCTCTTTCTGAATCGCGAATCCTAATCTACCAAATACAAACCCCTGCCCGGCCCCTGGAGATGAACTATTGTTGTGGACAACTCGTTGAACTCTGATAAAGAAATGAATAACTTCTGGTACTAGGGAACTGAATGTATCAAAGGCTAAGGGAAGAAAGACTTATATTATATGGACAATACACTTGAGTACATAAAGTTTTAAAAAATAATAATAAACTAGCAAACTAGTTGTTTAGTTGACCAATATTTGAAATTGGAAAAGGATAGCACACCATATTATCAAAAGAAAAAACAAACTAAAAGGGCTACTTTGGCTTTTTATGCCCACCGATTAAGTTATTGTAGATTTGTAGGTCGAAATTACAATGGCCTGCATGTTTTTATTTTCATATTTAAAAAAAAACAAAGACAAAAGTATGTATTAAAATTTATTGCTAAACACTATATATGAGGGTTATTTAATAACAAAATGACACCAAAGTCCTTTAGACTGTACAAAACAAAAATGCTCGCTTTAAGTTTTAAGGAACACGCTATCGAGGCTTTGGCTTAGTGGTGTGGGGTGAGGGTGTTGTATAAGGTGAGGTCAGGAATTTGAATTCCTCACAGATGATAAGAATGAATATTAGGTGAAGATGTAATTAGTAGTTAAAAAAAAGTTTTTAAGGAACACGGAGAAGTGCGCTACCCTTGCCAGCCCTAGCACCTACTAATTTTAGATAGTGATCTCATTTCACCCTATTAAACCATAAAATGATAAAATCACTTACAACGTCTACCCTCATGTACGTTAGAACTTTTATTTAATTTTAAAATAAAACTATAAACCTACTCGCCCACCCACCCTAACCACCCATTCTCAATACAACCAACAACCATCACAATCACCCACCCCCACCCCCACCACCATCACAACCTGCATATGAAAGAGCCCTACGGAACCTATGTTTGTGGCAGAGAACAAGACCTGGCTGTTTTTTAAACCAACCCAACGTTTAAATACACCCCAACGGTCAATAGCCCAACGTTCGAAAATTGCCAACCCACGTTGGTTTATTTTACCCGCTGAAAGCAACACACCAGCCAACATGCAAGGGTGGCGACGGTGTTGTTTCTTGTTTTCAAACCCTCGACCACCTACCCGTGATACACCCCGTCCCCCTAAGGCGAGATTTAATAATTTTAGTCATGTATCTTAAGGATTCTGGATCTTTTTGGTCATTGCGTGGTAAGACCATGATGTAGATCGTAGGCTTGCTGGTTTAGATTGTTGGGTTTAGTCTTGATATAATTAGTTTTAATTTATTATTTAATCTTAAATTAGCTTATTATTTAACTTGATGTTTATCGGTTAAGTTTAGATAGGTTTAGTTGGTATATTTATCTATTTATGAGTCATTATTTGAATATAATAGGTTTGGTGATCAAGTAATATTTAGTATAAATAGGAGTTAATATGTCTTGTAATATGTGGTGGTTTGATGTTAATAAAATGTAAAAGAGTCGTGAGTGCGTTTATCACATTATTCGGTTGTTTGTTTATGTTTTATGACCCGATTGCTCCAACAATTGGTATCAAAGCACATAAGATCGAAGGCCTAATGAATCACCACCGAAGAAAAGTGAACCCGCGACAGGTTCAAAGAGAGGTCGTCATCGAACTTGCGACGGGTTTGAAGGACTCTGGTTTGTTACGAAGTTGCTGAAATTCGATCTGTGAGAGCGGTTGTGAAGTTTCAAACAAAGGGTCGTGCGAGTCAACGATGAGAAAAATTGAGCGGAGCGAGTCCATCGAGTGAAAGTTCAATCACCTGCCATAGGTGTGGAGTTACCCGAGTGGTTTGGGGTGGTATGGTGCGATGTCGGTGAAAGAATAAGTATGGTGTGATAACGGAAATAGAGAAGTTGGTTAATCTGTGAGAGATTTATCAAAAGGGTAGTGGCAATTTGGTTTGTCTTGTGATTAGATAAACAAGAGAAATAGCTAAGGTTCACTGTTTTGTAATCGGATAAACCATAGGAGGAACCGAGTTCTATTTGTATGTTTACTATCCGCTAGCGGCTGGCTATTGTGTTGTTTACAACCAAACAATAATAGTGGATTCGTGGGCCGATTAGTGGTGGTTTTTTATTTTAATAAAGTAAAAGAGCCGTGAGTGCGTTTCTCATAATATACGATTGTTTGTTCGTGTTTATGACCGATTGCTCCAACAATTGGTATCCGATTAGTGGTGGTTTTTGGTAAGTGTTTTGGTGGTTCATCCATAACATTAGCCGTGATGCTTTTGTGCTTTCATGATCATTTGATTTAGTTGTTTAAGTGAATGAGAAGTGTGTAGTTTGATAATATATGTATATCTTAGGTAGCATATATGTTTATATTTTTAACCTAATCAAAATATATATTTATGTATGTATCAACACATTTAGGGGCGGATCTAGAAGGTTAGCAGGGGTAACGTCTGTTACCCCTCAATTTTTTTGGCGTAGTGTATTTTTAGTGTATTTTTATTTTTTTACGTGTTTTGTATTACGTTACCTGTGAAAATTATATAACATTATCCCTGAAATCTTGGTCTAAATCCACACTGATTACATAGTCCTTTTCTCAAACACAAAAACATTAACTTAATCAATACGAATCAAATAAAAACTAAGCATAAAATACAACAAAAATTACCAAAAATATGGTTACTATTTAGCCCACGATATCTCTACCATTGGACCTCAAAACTCATTATCCAAACATCCAAAAAAGAGTCACCCATATGTTGGAAAAGGAAAGCACACCATATGACCATAATATAAAACAAACTAAAAGGGCTAGTTTGGCTTCTTATGCTCATCAATTTTGTATTTGTAAGTCGAATATTACAATGGCCTGCTTTTTTTGTTTCGTTTTCTTTTAAAAGGAAAAAACAAGAAATAAGCATTAAGATTTATTGCTGAATATTTTATCTGATAGATTGATAGGATTAAATAATAGTTGTTAATTTTTAACGTATTACTGTATTCAATTAGCTGATAACTTTTTTTCTTTAACGGTGAACTTCATTAAAAAACGGACGCGTCCTCAAAGCGAGGACCGCCAAAGCAACTTACAACATATACAAAGGGTTTGCAACCCAATCAGACCATTGAATGGACCTAAACTTTGATCTATTTTTCAACCACAAAAAGGACCACGACTTAACCGTAGCAACTACATCAAAAACCTTTGGAACAATGTCGTCAAAAACCTTTGCGTTCCTTGCTTTTCA
The DNA here is from genome assembly GCA_030844895.1 of Ambrosia x helenae. Lineage (NCBI taxonomy): Eukaryota > Viridiplantae > Streptophyta > Magnoliopsida > Asterales > Asteraceae > Ambrosia > Ambrosia x helenae. The sequence goes on along the minus strand of CM061227.1, from coordinate 18,006,876 downwards.
TATGGCCCAACACGTGATCATAATAATCCCCCTAACCACTTTTTAGCTCCATTTGTCACTTCGGGTTTGCTCGTGAATAGTAAAAAATATCTTGAAAGTCGAAAGCGATAATCGGATCTACCTTGCACAATTTTCCAATTGCTGACCAGACGCCAAAAGAGAAACCACATCCCGTGAAAATATGCATAACGTCTTCATCCACTACGTCATAAAGACCGCAAGATATATTGTCTACGTTTATCCGTCTTCTTGTGAGCGCTACTTTTGTAGGAATCCGGTTCATCTCGGCTCTCCATACGAACAAGTTAACCTTGATAGGAATCCATGATTCCCACTGCATAAAGCGAACCCGACATGACTCGTTTTCCTCCATGATAAGCTTTTTAACTTGGGCAACTGAAAAGGGGTCGTTTTCCTCCGAATCCCAGAACCACCTATCCTCGAAACCTGTAAGAGCAACATTATAAAGGAGACATCTTGCAGTTCTGAAAGTCGCTCCACAGATACAGTGCCTGCAGACCAAACCGGCTGCAGCTGCACACGTCTGTCTACCATAATCAACCTCTGATCAACAGTGGCATATTTGTGTTTTTCCAACTTATACAACTGCGACCATCTTTGTTTCAGAATACTGTTGCCAAGCCAGAGATCATTCCAAAAACAGATTCACCTCCCATTACCGACTTTCGCCTTTATAAAGGAGTGCACCTTAACGCCTTTGAAACTGCGACTGTCGAGTTCCTGCACTAACTTCTTCCAGCAGCCTTTTATGCTTTTATCAACCGGAAGATAAACCCAACGACCTCTGCCCCCATGGATAGTTTCTATAATATTATGCCACCTACTATCTTTTTGAGTTTTGAAACGCCACGCCCACTTTGCCAACAATGCAAAATTTACATCCTTCAATGTAGTTATTCCCAAACCCCCATTAGTCAAAGATGTAGTCACAACATTCCAAGCCACCCAACTAAGTCTTTTTCCTCCATTAGACCAGACTCAAAGGAAATTCCGCATCAACTTCTCAATTTGCTCCGTCACTTTGACCGGCGCTTTGTACAAAGACAAGTAATACACCGGGAGACTAGAGAGAACCGATTTGATAAGTGTAAGCCCACCACCCATAGACAATGTAGTCACCTTCCAAGAAGCAAGACGTCTATGAATACTATCAATTACCAAGTCCCAATAACAAATTTTATTCATATTTGCGCCCACTATAATTCCCAAATAGTCAAAAGGAAACTCCTCGACCTGACACCCCAAAATGGATGCAATGTTGGAAACCTCATTACCATCCTCGCCAACACCAAACAAGTGAGACTTACCAATGTTAATTTTCAATCTGGAGCATATGTAGAAGACCCTAAGAATGCGAGTCGTCTTCTCAATATTCTCCTTTGACCATTCTCCCACGATTAACGCATCATCCGCATATAATAAATGAGAGATGGATGGCCCTCCATTAGCGATTCTAATACCTTTAATTTCACCAAAGTCACATGCTTTTCCAATGATATAAAGAACACCTCCATCACAATAAGGAATAGAAAAGGAGGCAAAGAATCCCCTTGTCTAATTCCTTTGTGGCACTGAAATTCAAAAGTAGAGGAGCCATTCACCAAAACCGATGATCTAGCGGACTCAAGAATACCTTTCACCCAAGAACACCACTTTTTGGGAAAACCCATTTGACCCATAATAGATATAAGAAAACCCCAATTAACATTATCATATGCCTTTTCAAAATCTACTTTAAGAAAAAAGACTTTCTTCCCCGTCTTTTTAAGCCACCCATACACCTCATTGATCATAAGAGGGCCATCCAAAATAAATCGATCTTTAAGAGAATCCGTTTGAGATTCCAAAATAACTTTGGCAATTGTACCTTTCACCTGCAAAGCCAAAACTTTAGATATAATCTTGCTAATAATCCCCACAAGAGTAATGGGTCTATAATCCTTCAATCCAACTGGAGTCTTTATTTTTGGAATGAGTGTTACAAAGGACGTGCTACACCCTTTACTTATGACACCCAAATCATGAAAAGAAATAAACAAGTTGAAGAAACCTTCTTCAAAGGAACTCCAAAAATGCTTCATAAATCTGAATTTAAAACCGTCCGGTCCCGGGGCTCTGTCTGACTCGCAATCAAAAACAACATTTTAATCTCCTCTTTAGAAAAAGGACGCACCAACATATCAGCATCTGCACTCGGAACCTGGTTAATACTAGAACAACAAAGGTGAGGCCGAATAGGATGTTTAACAAAAAAATGATCTCTAAAAAATTTGAACACCTCCTTTTTGACCAGTGTCGGTTTAGAGATCCATTGGCCATTAACCACAAGGCCCCGAATGGCATTAGAAGCCTTTCTACCATTCACAACCCGATGGAAGAATGCGGAATTATCATCTCCTTTCGCCGCCTATCTAAGCCTTGATTTTTGTTGTAAATCTCTACATCTCAACTGATTCGACTGAAATATTCCTTTTCTACATTCCTCCCAAACCCATATATCATCCTCATCCAATCTCCTCTCCTCCATGATGATTTCTAATCTTTGTTTTTCGTTTTTAAACATTTCCAACTCCTCCCCTTCTTTTTGAATCATCAAATCCCACCATCTCCTTAACACATCTCTAACATGTTTTAATTTTTTCATAATGACCATATTAGGTAAGCCATCATATAAACCCTCCTCCAACGCCTTAATAACCTCGTCCCTACACTCATCCCTTTCCAACCACGATTAAACCATCTGAAAGATTTATACCCGAAGTTGGAGTCAACCAAAGATAACAACAGGGCGTATGATCCGAAAGATCACACGGAAGAGCTCGAAGACACGTCGTAGGCCACCCATTAAAGAAAGTCTGACACAATAATATTCTATCAATTTTGCTCAGTTTGACATCCCCATTATTACTTGACATAAACGTGAACCTGTTACCCCTCATCAAATATTCCTGCAAACCCATTTCATCAATAAAGGAGTTAAAATCCCAAGCACTTGTGTAATGAAACCGAGAGTTTTCCATATCCTCTTCAAATCGAACGACATTAAAATCACCCAGTAAAATCCACATTCCTTGAATATTACCCATTCACCTCTTTAATTTTATCCCAAAGAGCCCTTTTCGCCCCCACCCTTTGAGGCGCATAAATATTTATAATATTTAGTGTTGAGCCATCTTTAACAAGGCTACCCGAAGTGAGCAGAAAGTTCGGGTCCTGAACAGTACTAATTTTTTAAACACATTAGGATTCCACAAATTAATCAAACCACCAGATCTTCACGAGGATTCAACCAAATCCACATCAAAATCCCCTCTACCCCAAACTCGATTGCCATCAAACCCCTTAAACTCCGACACTTTAGACTCTTGTAATGCTATGAAATCGACCCCATTTTTTATTTTGAGGTTTTTCACCCAACCCTATTTGCCTACCACACCCAACCCTTTGATATTAATTGATAGAAAATTCATAAAACCTGCTTGTAGCCCTTCCTGTTCAACAGCTTCAACAACCAAATCTTGAAAATTACCAAGTTGAGCCCCAACTAATGACCCCATAACAATAGTACTCTGCACTTCCTTCTGAATCTTCAGACTATCACCAGCGACAGGAACTTTTATATTTTTCTCTTGCTCAGCATTAAGTTGATCAGCTATAGAGTTATGAGAAGAACCGAAATCATCCATACCATTATCTTCAGCCTCATTATCGACAATCAGATGTTGAGGCGTGTCATGCACTTTATCTGCCTCTTGTGTCTAACCAACTAACACAAAAGCCCTTTTTAATTTTTCTAAAATAACTTTCATTCAAAAACCGCCTCCAGGGCCGTCTCAACGTTTTTGAAGGCCTAAAGCGAACTAAAATGTTGGGAACTTTTTGAAAAAAAACTCGCATTGTGTTATACAAACCCTCCTCCTTTACCCGGGCATGGGACCAGTAATAATAAACTAAAAAGTTTGTGGTTTCATTAAGGTTTGTAGTTTCATCAAGGTTTGTAGTGTCTTCAATATTGATATGTTCATTAAGGATTGTAGGTTCATCAACGTTTGTATGTATTACAAATCTTTCCATTGATCCTTTTAGTGAGTTAGTTAAAGAATCTGGTTTTACTTTTTTTTTACCCTTTTTGTGTGACCCGATTCATTCTTTCGCTTTCGACTTGACATTGTTATAATGTTTATGGTTTACTCCTAAATCAATTAACAAACAAAAGACTACTCAACGGCTGGATTGCTACCTAATTCCTAAAGGCCTAAATCAATTAACAAACAACAAATCCCTAAACTTGTTGAAGCAAAATGATTTGACAAACAACACTGCATCAATTGATAAACAGCAAACCAATACTAACCTTTTGAAGTTGATGTATGCAGTTGAACAAAACAGCACAGTCGAGACAGAACAGTCGAGCAAGATTTCAGCCGAACAGAATGCCTGCTGTCCAGTACGACCAATCAAACAGAACAAAATAGCCGAGACAGAACATCTCTGTATTGGCGCTTGTAAGAGCAGATTGTAACTTTATAAGATTAAGACTGTAAGAGTAGATTGTAAAATTAAGAATCGGGTATAATAGAACCTTTTGGAGCAGAGTATAACAGTGTTGCCCTCTGCGATTCGCCTATTCCCGAAAAAATGGCCATCAATGCAATTGAACGCATCTGTCTGAGAAAGTCGATTGAGTTCCTGCAGTATTGAAGCTTGATCTGTCTGAGAAAGTCGATTGATTGAATACGTTGACCTTTTTTTTTAACATATTTATATGCTAACCTAATCAAGATATTGGGTCTGATGTCTAAATAATGAGGGACCTATTGTAAGGGAGGCCTCAAGCCCTAGCTTAGGTTGGATCAACTATCCAGCCGGCCCTGGCCTCCTAAGATGAAGAGCGCAGACACTTACAACATATACAACAGTTAATCAAACCACTCCTTCCGAAGAAGGGACTTGTACATGGATCTATTTTTAAACCAAAAAAATGATAAAGACTTAACCTCGGCCACCACCTCTAAAGCTTTGACGTTCCAACTCTTAAACCATTTGTCATTCCTCGCCTTCCAAATCAATCAACACACGACTATAACAATACCATGAATAATCTTCTTATTAATTTTACCTCCTCCGGCTGATTTATAAACATGCAGCTAATCAGCGAAACTGAAGGCATAAATCGGCTCGATACCAAACAAAAAGTTGGTTTTATTGTAAAAACGTCCAAATTTTAAGTTAACTTATTTAAAATAAATTAACTGCTAGTTGCATTGTGTCACAAACATGGAATAAAAAACTATAAAACTTTATTCCAAAGATCCCAACCCAAAAATATACCAAAAATCCTTACAAGATTGTCAGATATACATATCATTCACAAATCTCTCAATACTACACACTACAAAGAGATTATCACAGAATAATCTCAATACAAAGACCCAATAGAATCACACATCAACATATTCAAGATGAATATGATGATAATTCTAGATCAAAACTCTAATGTGAACTAGAGTAGAATATTGAGTGAAAAAGAGAAAACAAAGTGAAAGTGAATGGCTGAATGAAGAGAGAGAAAGGTGTCTGGCCATTTGTGTTTCTTCACACATATCGCCACATCAGCTGGGGACCACCAAATCAAAGAACCTGGACTCCTGGGCTGGACCAGCTACACTCCAACCAATCAACACTGGACTTGGGCTTTTATCACCAACTGGGCTGGGCAGACCTACACATGCTTATACAATATGATGAGGACAAAAATATGATACAAAATAAATGTAACATTTTTAGGAAATAAAATTGAAGTTTAAAGCATATGTTACATTTTTGAACACCCCCACATTTTATTTCCCAAAGTGATCAAACATTTTCACCTAAGTGCACAAGCTGTTATGTTGATTTGGCAATAAGCCTTTTGTGAATAAGTCAACTAGTTTACTAACAGAGTCAACTTTCACTGTCTTGATCACTCCTTGAGATATCAACTCTCTTAGAAAGAATAAATAAAGACCAAAGTGTTTTGTTTTGTCATGGAAAACAGGATTTGAAGCAAAAGACATAGCAGCTGAACTGTCACAGTGTAAATCCACTGACAATTTAACTGCAATATTTAGTTCAGACAACATATTCTTTAACCAAATTATCTCACAATAAGCAACACACATGGCCCTATATTTTGCCTCGGTAGAAGACCTGAACACAGTGACTTGTTTCTTACTTTTCTAGAAAGCTAGACAGTTACCCAGGAAGACACAAAACCCAGTAATTGACTATCTGGTCTCAATACATTTTGCCAGTCAGTATCAACAAAAGTTGTGAGACTATCTCTTTTAGTAAACATCAACCCCTTACCAGGAGCAGATTTTAGGCACCTAAGTAACCTAAAAGCTACTTTCAAATGCCCTTTAGTAGGTTTGTGCATATAATAACTTAGGTAATGCACACTATATGATATGTCAGGTCTTGTATGAGACAAGTAAATCAATTTACCTATTAACTGTTGATATCCAATAGCATTATTTAATAGTTTATTATCATGTTTAACTAAATTAGTTAGAACATGATTTCTCTATAGGACAATACACAGGTTTACAACCAAACATACCATATTCACTAAGTAAATCAGTACACTATTTTTTTGTGACAAACATATTCCATTCTCAGTTTTTAATACTGCTATTCCAAGAAAGTATTTAAGTTCACCTAAGTCCTTTATTAAAAACTTGGTTTTGAATAATGACTTAATGTTTTCAATTTCTTTTTTAGAATTACTTGTTAGTATTATGTCCTCAACATATACTAATAACATCAAGAAAACATTGTCATTATTTTTAACATACATGGAATAGTCACATTTACTCTGCACAAAACCAAATTCAGTCAAGGCTTTGACTAATTTTTCATTCCACATCCTAGGGGCTTGTTTAAGCCCATATAAGGACTTATTTAATTTACAAACTTTGGATTTAGACACATTATCATATCCTTCAGGAAGGGACATATACACATCTTCATATAAGTCACCATACAAAAATACATTATTAACATCTAATTGAAAATTTTTCCAGTCATTGTAAACAGCTAAGGTGACTAAACATCTCATAGTAACCATTTTAACCATAGGTAAGAAAGTTTCATCATAGTCTAAACCTTCTTTTTTACTATACCCCTTAGCTACAAGTCTGGCTTTATACCTATCGATTTCACCTGATGACTTATATTTTATTTTAAATATCCACTTACACCATATTTTGTGTCTACCCTTGGGAAGATCAACAACTTCCTATGTGTTATTTCTATATAGAGCCTCAAGTTCTTCATTCATGGCAATAACCCAATTAGGATATTTAATAGCATCAAAATAAGTTTTTGGTTCAACATTTTTATCAAGTTTTGTCACACCACGCCAATGGCGGAAACACGTGGCGCGACGTTCGAAGAGCATTAAACCAAGATTAACACAAACTGCAAGTAATTAAGAAAAGGATCATTTATTTATATGTCGAAAAGTAGTTTCAAGTTTCACACACATCTTTTAACAACCATAGTTTAAACAAAAGTAAGGTTTCTCAACTATATCCCAACCCGTGGAAAATAAGAGCAAAACCCCCCAAAAGATTCCGACGCTTGTATGATCCCTACCGCCCTAGCCATGTGGACTTCCAACAATCAGTTACCTGAAAGATATGCTAAAAGTCGTCAATATATAAATATTGGTGAGTTCACAGGTTTTAATTTACAAATCATTTTAACAACAACATTTTTGGGAAATAAACACAAGTAGTGGCTATTGTAGGAGTTGCAAATTAATTCCTACAATCTACTTGAGCCCATAACCAAACCAAGACTAATAATGCCTCGCATATAGTTGTCTCACGGAAAATGACAACTTAGTTTAGAATACGTGCACCCCTGGCATACACAGTTGCATAAATCGACGCTATCGATTAGGGGTGGGCCTTGTCGGGTACCAATAGTACTATCCAAATATTCATTCGGTTTTCGATTTCATACATACACACGAATAAATGGTTACAGTAGCGAGGACGCACCCCGTGTGGCGAACATCAAACTCAAGTATTTGACATATCACCTATTTCCTTAACATATCTTTCCCCCGAAAAGTAAAAATAGTAAAATGGGGCCGTGAAACTCACCTCAAGTAAACCAAGCAATCCAAACTCAGAGAATAGCTCGTCCATGGTCAAACACCTACAAATGTCCTAAACGTATAAATCACTAGGTCTATAGCGCGCGTGTTTTGGCAAGTTGTACGCCCAACTCCCAACACCACTATTTAGTTCGATTCCCTGTTTAATTAAACGTGTATCCTAGGTTCGTTGGTGATGGATTACCCTTGATATAAGTTACACTTATACTCTTGTATTAATTAACTTATTTTACTTCATTATCGACTCGACTCACCTTACCGTATAATTATTTTCCCATTAAATAATTATACTAGGATCTTGTCGATCGACATTACATTGTCAACAGTCGACTCGACTCACTTTACCGTATATTTACTTTCCCATTAAATAAATATACTAGGATCTTGTCGGGCCGAACATTGTCAAGTTCTTATACTTGCTTTAAACGTGTAATCGTGGTAGATTGTTTACGTTAATTCTCCCATTAATAGATTTTCAACACTTAGGAAAGTGTTATGTATTTTCACCCAAGTTATATATTTTAGTTCATAAAATATATATTTTCATTTCCACATTTAGACGCAATAACATATATACGTATCTTGTAGGAAGTTATACAATATGTACTTATTCGTCCGTTTTTACATTTAGTCCGATAGCACGTCGTGAAATAAATACGTTACATTGATCACTTGTATTTATATATTTTCATGTCCCGAAATACACAAGTTGTTTATATATATATTTTTGTAGGAATAAATACTTGTCGTCGTAACGTTATTTTTCCTACGCCCAAATATATACTTTTGTTATTTTTCCTAAGTCTCCAACAATATGTTTTCTTAAAATTAATCAACTTTTAATTCCAACATATTTTACTTGGAAACTTTATAAATAACATTTTTATTTACAAAGTAAGACTTGATTATTTATAACAAGATACTCCAACACTTTTGTATTCCCATGTATACAAAAGTGTTCATTTTTATCCAAAATTTTACTGAGTTTTTAAGTTACCAAATTTTTATAAAAACCTTTGTTTTTATATTTTCCATCATGTTTGGTAATCTATATTTTTATAAAACATTATTTTATAAAAATACATTTTTTTTATTCAAAAATACATTTTTGTAAGTTTGCTAACTTTTTACAAAATAACCTTGGAAAGTTAACATCTTCCATTTTTAACACCTAACTTTCCAAAGTCACATTTTTAGATCCAGGTTTCTAAAATGTCATTTTATACCCCCTAACTTTTAAAGTTACAAAATAATACCGTTAACTTTCAAAAGTTACTTTTTCTTCCTAGATCTTTCAAAAATGACAATTTTACACTAAACTAGTAAACTTGTTTTTATCAACTTTGTCAATATAACTTATTATTATGTTCTAACCCTATTAATAGTCCAATATAGTCTTATTAAGGTTAATAATATGTGGATTTGGTGTGTTAAGTCCATAATGTCCAATATGTCCATTTTTAGAGTTTCAAAGTTAGTGTTCTTTAAAAATGTAGTTTTTAGATCTTGTAACATTTTTAAGTTCCATCGTATTATTATGTTTTAGATGGTTATATTATGATGATTAGAATCACTTTTAAACATGTTCAAGTTATTTTTATGAAAATCACCTAAAACATCTTCTAACAGATGTGTATGTGAACTTGTAAAAACTATAAAAACACTAACATTATCTTGTAAAATTTTCGGCCATGATGTTGTTTTTATAAACATTAGTTAAACTTGTAAAAACATGTATTATCTCATGATCAAAAGCTTAGTTAAACATTATGCTAAAACCTTTAACATGTGTAAGATTATGTTAACATTTTAAACTAACAAAAACAATAACAACACTTACATAAACCTACGGCCCTTTTGTATATAGCAACACCTCTATTTTAGTCTTGAAAAACATATGTTTTATTATGTGAAAGTTTATTATCCTAACTCATGTACAACTTGCTTCTAACACATGTTAAAAAAATACTTAAACAAGAAGCAAAAATAAGAAACTTACAACTAGCACAACGCTAGGGAAGACTCAAAATCAAGTGGAAATGGGGCTTAAGCGTGTCTTCCTATGGTTAAGCTCCAAGCTTCTTGTACACACTTGTTTAGGGTATGGAAAGGATTGATTTTATGAGTTATTTGGAAGAAAAACAAGATGGGATGCTGATTATTTGTTGTTGGCCGTAAGTTTTTGAAAGGAAAGGATATTTTTTTTTTTTGAAGTGTGGAAGACTATGGAGGACACTTGGTTATTATAAAGATAATATTGTACTTAGGGTGACATAAAGGACTAAACATGCACTCTTTTATCATGATTTTTGCAAGGCAAGTAAACAACATTAGGGTGGCTCTAGACCTCCCCTAAAATATGACAAAAGAAGAGGAATGGGACCCATTTGCTTTTGCAAAAATATCTTGTAACCATTAGTTGTAATCTAAGTGTTTCGGTTAGGGTTTTCGGGTTTTATCGCGTGTTTATTGCGAGCTATTCCGGAAATATAATTGACTCTCAATTACCTTTAAACATAAGTTATTTTGGGCATTGGCAAGTTATTTAGACTTTTATTGGGTGAATTTATAAGTTTCGCGCGCATTGGGTGCGATACGCGCACTTTATTCATTACCGGGAGATTTGTGTTTGGAGTTTCCACATATGGTTTTGGAGTTCCAAAACACATAATATTTCATGGAAATTCCCTTATTTCATATCCCGGGTGTTCGGGATCATTTTCAGTTAATTAATCGTTATCGGGTAATCACCAAAGTCCGTTCCGGACAAGTTTAATTGCACGCGATTTCGTCGTGCCTCAACATTAGACATGTGCATTCCTATGCATCTTATGGGGGAATTTGCTATTCTCTAAGGCTTAGTTAAAAAATTAGCACGAAATTGCACTTAATTATGTTAATTATGAATAATTAATTAGTACGGAATTACCTTAATTTTGCCGGTTGTCACAAGTTTAGACACAAAACACTTATTTTCAAAAGACAAAAAGTTTAAGGAATTAATTTGTGTATCAAAAAAAATTTTCTTTGAAAGGAAAACATGATTCAAAGAATTTTACATCTCTGGAATATAGTATAAACTTACTGTCCAAACTATATTCCTTATATCCCTTTTTTTTCATGAGAGTATCAAATTAAAACACATTTTTCTGCCCTACTCTCTAACTTATTTGACTGATTTAAAACAATACAAAAACACAGACACCCAAAGATCCTCAAATGTTCTAACAAGGGTTTAAAACCATGAATTACTTCATAAGGGGACTTTCCATTGAGCACAGAATAAGGGATCCTATTAATAAGATAATAAGCAGTCAATATACACTCTGTCCAGAACCTAATAGGCAAGTTACTTTGAAACAAAAGAGATCTGGCCATATTCAATAAGTGCCTATGTTTTCTCTCAAAAACCCCAATTTATTGAGGGGTATATGCACAGGTTGTTTGATGAACTATTCATTTTTCTCTACAAAAGTTTTTCATTTGAGTGTTAACAAATTCCAAACCATTATCACTCCTTGTTGTTTTGACATGTGGTTTAAATTTTGTAAAAATAATTTGTATAAATCTTTAACATGTTCAAACACTTCAGTTTTATGTTTCATCAAACAAACCCATACAACTCTAGAGAAGTCATCTACTATTGTTAAAAAATATTTATGACCTTTTCTATCAGCAACCCTATAAGGTCCCCAAACATCTATATGAACTAACTACCCTACATGAGAACATTAATGATTATTAAGTAGAAAAGGATCTCTATGTTGTTTAGCCCTTTGACACACATCACAAGGACCATGTGTGGAGGACCGGATTGTAAGAAATCAACTAGATGATCACACAAGTAGAGTAATCTAGGTGCGGAAACCCTAGATCACACGCAAAATGATAATAAACAAATCAGAAAACGTAGAAATCCATTTTAATAATCATTCTCATTGATAATCACTTGATAATAATCAATTAAACCTTAGATTACAATGAAAAGACTCAATCAGAAAGTTCTAGATACACACTGAAAAACACACACTTTACTGAGACAGAATGACCAAAGTTCTTACCTGCAAAACAAACCAAAACTATATATAGACCTTCCCATTCGACCCTTGCAGAGGTCGAATGGGTTCGTTCGACCTTTTCAAGGCACGAACCAAACAAACATACATAACAAAACTTCATTCGACCTAGTTAAACCTCATTCGACCTCGCGATAGGTCGAATGGCCTTCATAAACTTCAATTATTCAATAATAAATGCCAAATCTTTATTAATCCAAAGCGATAGTCACATATATGCACCTACACCATGGTTAACTATAGCCTTTAATTTTAACTTAGATTTTATTATGTATAAAACTTGCTAAGAAGGATGTCCTAACCTAGCATGCCAAACATCAATCATATTGACCATGTTAAAAACACACCTTAGAGAAAACGTTAGCACTGCCACACATCTACAAACCATCAAGCTGGCTACCAGTCACCAAGACTTTCCTTATTGACAAGTCCTGAACATAGCATTTATTTTCATCAAATCCTATGAACAATTTATTATCTCTAGCCAACTTATGAACAGACAGCAAGTTTACATTGTATTCAGGAACAACTAGAACATCATGTAATATAACATTTTCAGCTAGTTTAAGTTTGCCTATCTTTGTAACTAAAGCAGATGTACCATTTGGATGTTTTAATTTAATGTTTAAATTAGATACATCAACATAGTCAAACAAACCAGTTTCATTTTTTACCATGTGTTCATTAGCTCCTGAATCAATTATCCACCCAATACCAATTAACTTCCCATCAGAACTAGTGAAACAATAAACACCATATCCTAAAGCAGAAGCACAAAACAACCTACCAGATAGATTGCAACTTTGAGTAGATTCAGAACTCTTATCAATCAAAAGACTTAACAGTTTAGCCACCTGATCACTAGTTAAAGCAGTAATACCAAAATTAGTTTTTTCAGGACATACACTATTATTACTAGCAGCTGCCTTCTTTCCTTGATAACCTCTAGGTTTAGCCTGATTGGGATTACCAACAATTTCAAAACACTTGTCTATTGTGTGCCCAATTTATTACAATGGGTTTATTTTAAAGATTGATTTGAACCTTTTGAAAACTTTTTGCTATTAAAACTCTCACTTCCTTGGCTTACTTTTGACACAAAACCAAATGTAGTAGTGGTTTTGGAAGAATTGCTGGTCTGTCTATGAGATTCTTCTCTGGAGACTACAACAAAAGCTTCCTTTATAGAAGGAAGTTAACTTTTAATCAACAATGTTGTTCTTACACTTTGATAGCAACTATCTAATCCCATTAAAAACGGCATTAGCTTTATCATATGATTATAGTTGTTAAAATCTCTAGAGGCTTCACATGTACAAGAAGGCAGTTGAAGTATTTGATCAAGCTGTTTCCACATTACATTAAGTTTATGATAATATTCAGATACTGTCATACCGTTCTGGCTAAAAGAGTTTATTTTCTGATAAACATAAAAAAACAACTGAGCCATCTATTTTGTTATAAGTTTCTTTAAATCTTTCCAAACCTCAGAGGCCAGTTTAGAATACACTTGACCCAAATACAATTCTTCAGAAATAGAATTCAATATCCAAGTTAGCACAACAGAGTTTCATCTATCCCATTGATGAGTGAAAAGTTCAAGTCTTAAGATTGATGAGTGATTGAACTACATATATAAATAGGGGGAGTAATCCCTCTATTTATAGAAGAGATAACCTACAGACTAAGTAAATCAAAAGCTTGAAGTAATCAAAAGATATTTCTACAACAGGTTGTAGTTTATCGAAACTTGAACAAAGACTTTAACAAAACTAATATAATACTAAACTGCTGAGTTTAAGGTCGGTTTAATACAAGTGTTGATATATTCAAAGATCTTCAGGAGTCTGCCTTCAGTAGTTTGTTCTTCAGATATTTGTCTGGTTTATCTTCAGAACTTCTGATGCTTTTACTCTTCAGAACTTTTGCATATCTTTTACTTCAGCAGTTTCTCAAAATGTAAAAGAGGATATAAGACTAAGGTTTGTAACTAACATGTTAATCCTTTTTGACCCTACATCTACATCATCATCAGCCATGATTAAGCAACTACCAAACAAGTAACAAGCACCAGAAAGAACCAAACAAGAACAACAGAGCAAATCACAAACTAGGTACAACAGACAATCACAAGGATCGGAATAGCAATCACACAACACAACCAAAAGAAAAACACACGTCGAAGCCCTGTGGGTGATCCAGAACATTGGTTCGTCACTCAAGGTGCCAACGCAGGTCCTCACGAGGGAGCCTCCTAGAATTAGACAATGACTAACAATCACACAAACAATATCAAGTGCCAGTCCCCCTAACCCGGCCAAATACACCTAGACACGCTGGAAAAATAAAACCAAAATGATCAGGAACGATCTCACTGAGAGGGTTGCCCAAGTTAGGGTTTGCCTACAAACTCATAGATGTGTAACTTCACTTAGGGTTACACAACTGGAGAGCAAGAAAAATGTGCTTCCAGCGCCTTCTAATGATATTACAGCCTCCTTATTCCTCTTAAAACCCTAGATCTGGTTTAAGAAACAGATCTAAGGTTCTGTCCAGATCGAGATAGATCTAGTCCAAACTATCTCAAAACCTAGCAGATAATCCCAAGATTAAGACTCAAAAAATCAATACAAGACAGAAGACACACGATCAAGAACAAATCAGCGGAAAAGACCTATATCTGAGCTTATAAGCTATGATACCATGTCACAAACATGGAATCAGGTCAAAATCCGTACACACTCTCACCATTTTATCAATTCCAGTTATGCATTAGACATTTTATTACAATACATGTGTCACCCAGAGTCTAGCAAGGCCAAGATAGTTCATGAATCCATTTCAATGTCCCATTTACCCATGCAAACCCGGACATTCATGAATTGAATTCTCAAAACAAATGTAACATGAGTTAACAAATCAATTCAACATATGTTTAAAGGTGAATTAACACATGACATATTATGTGGATAACACAATATCAATAATGTTTTACAAATCACACATGTGTTATCAATGCCAACACACAAGAACACATACACACAAACACATTCCAATCGGTTTGAACATGCATAAGTTTGATGGATTTCAAATACCTATTATATATATATATGTGTGTGTGTGTGTGTGTAATTGGATAATGCATATACATGTGATGGATCATGATAAAACTTTAAAAACAAACATCCATGTATATATATGGCTAAACACAATCGCATATGTGTGTGTTATTAGAACCCTTCATGGAACACACAATATAGATCTGTATATGTATGTGAGTTAACTCAACCATTGTACATGCATACATATACCCGACCCTACATACATACACGGATATTATTGTGGACAAAACATACGATTAACACTATGTATACATAAATACACACGACACATATCTACACACACACACACACATCTCACATACATCTATACACATCTACATTCACACATTCACAACACAATTTCCCCTGGATTGCATTAGAATGGAAGGTTAGCCAATCCACAAGATCATTCATACAAAAAATTGACCTTCCTAAAACCTCATTTCCCTTCCCAACATTCGGCTACTAGCCACCCTACACAAACAAACACATAACATAATCCAACAATCACTAAAACCCATGTGTTTCACCAATTTGAAGCTTTGACATCTTACCCCATTGATCTAGACCATTTGACTTCAAAAATCATCCAAGACACTATGCAAAAGTCGGACCATTATAGTTCCAAGGAAGGGCATGCTTACAATTGTCAACACATTAACAAAATTTCCAAAACACCTTTTATATTATCAATGCCTCTCTACACTCTCGGCTGAACCCAAGACCCCATACCCGAGCCATATATCAATCGAGCACCTTCTCCAGAGCCACACGAGTCATTTCTAGGAAGCTTGGAGGTTGTAGAGTGGAAGAAACTAGCTAGAAATTGATACCATATTTGTTCTAAGGCACATATAGTGGTATGTTAATAAATTATTCTATGTTTCCTTTTCATTCATGTTTGGGCCACTATAGAGCTTACCCGACCATGCCCATCATTTGCACACACCATACACGGCTGTAACAAGTCAATAATAGTCGATCATGGCACCTACAAGTGGTAACAATTACAAGAGAACACATTTGTATGTATATCTCGATGTGGTATATATATATATATATACACGCATAAACACTCATATACGAACACACATGCTCACACACATAGACTTAAGTTGTCCTTATTTGAATCTAGGGCACTTTTGTTCAGACGTTCTCACATCAGACTCAGTCAGTTGTAGCATTCAGACATCAGGTGAGTTCTCAGGGCTCCATTTTTACTGTTATCATGCTTTGGGGGGGGGGGGGGAACATGCGTACAAGTTCAATTACATTTTGACTATTACGTGAACATGAGACAAAAAGGTTCAGATTACTCATAAGCCCTCGTGTCATACATTTTACTGTAACCATTAGCTATGGACTTAGCCATGAAACCCCAGAATAGATCTATTGGGTTGACACCCCCACTCTTGGTTAGTCGCTCTAACCGGATTGCAGATATCAAAAGAGTGCTTGTATTTCACATTACTTTCATTGTCTTTAGTGTACAATGGGCGAGGCACAATATTCATCAAGGTTTGGTTATGGGCTCATGACAGTCACATAATGATTATTGTCTTAGCTAGGCAATGATCCAGTTGATGGGGTGCTGGTGTTTTAATAAAACTTAAACTTTCTTTCAAAAAGGGTAAAGTCCCGAAGGAGGTGCCAAAAGCTTGGTGAAAAGGTACTTAAGTTAGACAACAATAAGACACTTACAAGTTTTAAATTTATAAATTAAAACGACAGTTGCTCAAAATTCTAAACCTAACACAACAAGGAAGCGTGCCTATCGTGTATAGTATAGAAATGTGCAAGTACCGAGTATCGAATCCGTGGACACAATTTTTACTACTCAACTTTCCTAAAAATTACTAAAAGACTTTTTAAAACGTGAGAAGAAAAGTAAAAAAAGAGAGATGTAAACTTTTAAGAGAAATCTATGACAAAACAATGGTGTTGCTTCGGGATCAGATGGAACCTGGTATGATGATAGTAATCTTTTATTAAAGTGGTGTGTTTAAGTTGCGCACTTGTGCTTTAACTTAAAGTTGCCTAACTGCATTCTCTAGAGGTGACTGTTTTCTCATAACTGTATAAACGACTGTATTCTTAATGTTTTTATGAGGATCTCCCAAACTGGGTAGCTCACCTCTCAACAATGGAAAGAAAATGACTCGAGACAGTGTCGACTTAACCCCGAATTACCTACCTCCCAGTGTTGCGATATAGACATCCAACTACTCTAGAGTTTTATGAATAACTTGTCGGTGGCCGGAGCAAGACCGAACAAGTTACCCCTTAATATCATAGACCGTTTTCTTTAAGCACGAGTTCATCAAAAAGTGAATTAATTTATCAAAAAGTGAGTGGTCTATTATTAACTGTGCGGCAGTATAATAATAAAAGAAAACAAAGACCGTTTTCTTTAAGCACGAGTTCATCAATCCTTAACTTGCGCCAAAGCTTTCACATAGACAATGAAGCTAAGTCACAGAATTAAGTCTTGACTTATCACTAGGACCGAGTATAAAGACCGTACCGACCCTAAGTGAGATCCTGATAGTAGAGGATTAAGCTACTAAGTGTGTGTATTTCTACCCGTAAATGGGCTAATCACTACTCGCGGGATTAGGATAGCTCACAAGTGCATGGGTTGTTACACACCATCGGTACACTCATGAGTCCTCCTACTTCCTATCAAGACACCCACAAGACCAAAGACTAGGTGACTTATAAATTAACTCATTAAACAAAGTTTAGAATGGAAAGAATTATTAAGAACACAAAACACCACTTTTAAATAAAAGATAAACTATATTGATTCATACCAAGTTTCCATCATCACCCTAGCAACACCTACAAAAATCTAGCCTAGCATGGTTGATACAACAAGCGTACAAGGTTGGGTTTATGTACAAGACATGGTGGAAGGTTGTATGGAGATTTCTAAGGGTTTTGGGTGATTTCGGGTTGTTTCTCTCTTGATTGTGGTGTTTATGGAGTGATCCCAGGCTCCAAAGGACACCTACAATCTCAAGGATGACTGAAACTTCGTGGAGAAGTGTTGGTTTTCGCAGTGTTTTGAAAACCGGACCGGACCGGCCAGTCGGACCGGGACCTGGACCGGTCCGGTTTGGGTGGTTGGACCGTTTCTGCAGCGAACCGGCTTCGGACCGGAAAACCGGCCGGTCGGACCGGAAAACCGATGGCCGGACCGGTTTTTTTTTATTATTTTTTTGATATTTTGGGTTTCGAAGCATTTTTTGGCCCGGTTCGTTGGACCGGTCGGACCGGTGAACCGCCCGAGGGTCCGGTTCGACGTCCGGTCCTGAAAACCTTGGGTTTTCGAGTGAGAAGGGATGCTTCAAAATGTGGGGTGGAGGCCTCTATTTATAGGCAAATCAACTCAAGCACGCTTATGCTCATACCCTGGCACGCCCATGCTCAACAGCAGGTACTGTTGCAGAGTTCTTTATGCAAAAGATGTTTGTTCGTAGGTCAAGCACGCACATGCCAATGTCACTAGCACCCCGTGCTTCCCAGTACGTGTAACCGTCTTGTCAGCTTTGGTCGGTTTAAGCCTTGGGGAACACGTCTCAGTTAAGCACGGTCGTGCCATGGTAAGGGGCACGCCCGTGCACATCTTCAAAGGTGATTTTTGACCTATGTTGACTCAGAAATGTTGACTTGTTGCCTTGGGACAGCTGCACTGCCGTAAGCACGGCCATGCCATATCTGGCAGAGCTTCAAAGTCTTCAATTCCTCGTCCGTTTAGTGCCATTCTGCGTGGATTTCCACTTCTTTTCACCTCCTGACCTCTGATCCTGCAATTATCAACAAAGAAAGATAAATCATGATAAAATAGAGATAAAAGCATGATTTTGAGTATAAGATAGGCAATAATTATGTGTGGAAAACATATCAATTTCTCAACACATCACCAGTCACCCATGGTTTACAAAGAATTCCAAAACTCGTGACCTCACCAACTTAATTGTTGACATATTTTAATTGCATGTTTTTCAGACAATTAATTTAGCATCATGGAACTTGGAGTCGCGCATGAGCATCTTGGGGATTTCTTGGACCTTGTTTTAACTAAATGATTTTAGATAATATCATTTTTAAATGTGGTTCTTAAGACAATATTTTGGTTGTTTTTGTAGAACAATGACGTTTTTTAATATATCTCTTATTTTATGAAATCGATGCTTGCGTGACTTGTGTGCTTGAAAACCTTTCGAAGTTACATCTCGCATTTCCGCCTTGGCGGGGTCTGGCAGATTGGTATCAGAGCACAAGGTTATAATGAACTAAGATTCTTTTTCGAGTCAAACTATAACTTAAATAAAACGATTTTCGAAATGTTTTCATAAGATGGAAAATATCCCACATCCCGATGCGCTCCGCCAGTTCCATGCCAGATACATCATACATTTAGATAAGTTTAGAAATTAAGTTGCATGATTACTCACACCCGTGTGTGCTATTGATTTATACGATCATGGCGCCACGTATTGACCTCGTTATCCTATTCAACACCAAGGAGTATATCTTAGTCGTACCCGACAAATAACATGACCAGGA
The DNA here is from genome assembly GCA_030844895.1 of Ambrosia x helenae. Taxonomy (NCBI): domain Eukaryota; kingdom Viridiplantae; phylum Streptophyta; class Magnoliopsida; order Asterales; family Asteraceae; genus Ambrosia; species Ambrosia x helenae. Next base: position 17,986,939 of record CM061227.1, on the reverse strand, counting down.
GCCCGATTACCTAGTCTCGGACCCAAAGGAGGATGCTCAGGAGGAGGATGCACAGGGAGATCACCCAGTCTCCGATGATGACAACATACCAGAGGTTCCATCCGTGGCGGCACCACTAGCTGAGCCATGTGTACCCTTGTTCCGCTACTTTCGCCCGATTACCGGTGGGGTACGTGTGATGTATACCACTAGGATGCGAGCTCACCCTCCACCTGCTCCAGTTGATCCACCAGCACCAGCACCAGCACCAGGACCGGCACTAGCACCAGCAAATCCAGAGCCACCTAGAAAGAAGTTATTGAGGAGATCTCAGGAATGTAAGAGGACCTATTTGCCTACTGTTGACAGATTCCTCGCGTTCAGTGATGAGGATTCCGATGATGAGGTCTGTTCTACCTTCGAGATTGGTGAGCCGTCTTAGCCGTCCTCTGACACCCCTCTACCCATTGGACATGGACCGTTACCGGTCCGTCATACCCTTCTTACTGTGAGGGACATGGTTGGACGTCATGACACCCAGTTGTGAGCTCTTCGTGAGAGGACTCAGGAGCTGGAGGACAACCTGTATCTAGGGACCAGGCCAGGGATCCCATGATGTGCACCATTATGGACTTGACAGCTCGCATGCACGAGGTAGAGTAGCAACGTGAGGATGCAGAGAGCAGGGTTGCAGCACTTGAGCAGCGTTTAGAGGATTTGGAGCAAAGATTGAGAGCTTCCATTTCCATCTTCTCTACCGCATTCCCACTCCCACCCCCGTAGGATCATGATGTTTGTACTTTATTTATGGTATTTTGAAAACTTGTAAGGCGTTATGCCTAATTTATTTTGTGTCTAGACAAAACTATGATGAGTATGTCAAAACTATGAATGAATGTATGGACGTTTTGATTTCCTTATGACTTGTTTGTTCTTGTTGATGTTGATTATTGTGTTTATGCTTATCATGGTTGTTTTGTTTGTGCATGTATTGACAATATTATACAGTGATATGTGTCTTACTCTTTAAATTTGGAATATTAGAAGAACATACCGCCCAAAAGAACTACTCGATCGACTTCAACAGATGAAGCTTTCTCGACCAACTCAGTGGACCTAGCCAGGGTTATTGCAGAGGCCATTGCACAACATGAAGTGAACCACGCCAATTCCAGTAGGGGTTCGGGTGTTGCAGGCCTACGCAGGAACCAGGAACCTGTGCCTCGTATATCCTTCATCTATTCCTTTGCTGATTTTGTCTTGTGTCAATCACATTACCTAATAATCTTTTCTTGTGATGCCGCAGATGTAGAAAACACCGTGCGTGGGTGTTCCTACAAAACGTTCATGGCATGAAAGCCATGGAACTTCTGCGGATCAGAAGGAGCAGTGGGGATTGTTCGCTGGATTGAAAAGATAGAATCAGTACTTGATATCAATGGTTGTGCAGAAGACCAGAAAATCAAGTATGTCACCTGCACGTTCCAGGACGAGGCTCTGACCTTGTAGAACCTACAAGTGCAAACTCTGGGGAGAGATGCTGCCTACAATCTCTCCTGGGGGTGAAATCAAGGCTATGCTGATGGAAAAGTACTGCCATCGCAGTGAGCTGCAGAAGCTGGAGGCAGATTTCTGGACCTTGTCCATGAGTGGTGCTGAAGTCATAACCTATACCACTCGATTCCATGAGCTTTCCCGACTGGTTCCACGTATGGTTACTCATGAGTACAAGCGAGTCGAAAGGTATATTTGGGGACTCTCACCCAAGATCCGAAGCATGGTCACTGCCGCAGCCCCGACATCGATCTAGAGTGCTGTCACCTTAGCACACATTCTTACAGGCGATGCTGTGCGAATGGGTTCCCTGACACAAAAGGAATCCGATAAAGGTGGGACATCTGGTGAGAAGCGGAAGTGGTCAAATTTCAAGAAGGGTAAGAGTTTAGGGAGCCAGCATGCCAAGAAGCTCGAGACAGTGCAGCTGAGGCTTGTAAGCCATATAATGGACCTCATACCTTGTGTGACAAGTGCAAGTATAATCCAGTGGGGTCTTGTGATAGCATTAAGTGTGACAAGTGCAAGAGGATGGGTCATCCTACAGCTCAGTGCAGAGCCAAAGTTGTGGACAACGCCTGTACAAAGTAGGGCTGCTTCGAGTGTGGTGCTATTGACCACTACAAGAAGGACTGCCCGAAGTTCAAGGTTCAGGCACATGGAAGAGTTTTCGTCATGGGTGCTAAGGAAGCTCGCGATGACCCGAATGTGGTTACCGATACGTTTCTTGTTAACAACCATTTTGCATCTGTGCTTCTCGATACTAGCACCGATTTAAGTTTTATGTGAACCAATTTCAAACGATCCCTTGGATTAGAAACCATTAGGTTGCACACACCCTATACTATAGAATTGGCCAATGGTAAGACCGTCTCATCTGAGGAAGTCGTATGCGACTACACCTTGAATCTTTGCGATCATTCGTTTCACATCGATTTACTGCTGATTCAGCTAGGTAGTTTCGATATCATAGTCGGCATGGATTGGATGTCCAAGAACGACGCCGAGATTGTTTGTCATGAGAAGATAGTTCGAATCCCCTTGTCCAATTACAAGACCCTTTCGGTCAGAGGTGATCGCAGTGGATCTACATGTCGGATAATTTCAAGCATGAAGGCGCATAAGTGCTTGAGGAAGGGTTATGCTGCGTTCCTAGCATACATCGTCAAGATGAAGACTAAGGATCGGAAACTCGAAGACATACTAGTAGTGCGGGATTATCTAGAAGTTTTTCCCGAAGACTTTCCAGGATTGCCGCCGCCACGTCAGGTCGAGTTTCGTATCGACTTAGTTCCAGGAGCTACCCCGTACTGCCTTGCACCTTTCGAGATGCAGGAACTGTCTGAAAAGTTACAGGAACTGTTAGACAAAGGTTTCATTCGACCGAGCTTTTCCCCGTGGTGAGTGTTGGGTCAAAGAGGATTGACAAGCCAGTTTTATACCTTAGTCTGAATCACTCTTCTGCATATTTGCTAAGTATAGAAAGTACTAAAGAAGAAGACACAGTAATGAAGAAGCTAATACAAGTGCTGAAGAACAAAGTGCTTAAAGGTGAACCAGACAGAACACCTGAAGAACAACTTTGTCATCAGAAGTTGTTTGGTCTTCAGCAGTTTTAGTAGAAGCTTCCCACCGCCCTTACTTTAGTAGTTTCTGTATTATATTAGTTTTTGTTACTTTATGTACAAGTTCCAATACTACAACCTATTGTTGTAGTATTATTATATTGTTTCAATACTTTCAATGTACGTATTGTTCAGTCTATAAATAGATGGGTTCACCCTTTCTACTTTAGATATCTGTTGCAGTAAACATTTCTAATATATTGAGAATTATTTGAAGCAACTTATTACTGTTTTATTCATTAACTGTTTGATTCTCATTAACTGCTTTAGTTCTACTTATGAGGGGGAGCAATAACTCCTATTAAAAGTGATACTTTAACTTAGAACACTTAATACATTCCGTTGTGCATTTACGTTGATATATATTAATAAGTGTTCTTAGAAGAATCTGTGATAAACTGTTAAGAACTGATCCAACAAATGGTATCAGAGCATTGGTTCATCTGATAACATATCAAACTAACAAATTGAGAATCAGACAGAGGCTCTGATAACATACCAAAAGAAGGTTTTGGCTTCATCAATCTAGGGGGAGATTGTTGGGTCAAAGAGGATTGACAAGCCAGTTTTAAACCTTAGTCTGAATCACATTCTGCATATTTTGCTAAGTATAGAAAGTACTAAAGAAGAAGAAGACAAAGTACTGAAGAAGCTAATACAAGTGCTGAAGAACAAAGTGCTGAAAGGTGAACCAGACAAAACAACCGAAGAACAACTTTGTCATCAGAAGTTGTTTGGTCTTCAACAGTTTTAGTTGAAGCTTCCCACCGCCCTTACTTCAGTAGTTTCTGTATTATATTAGTTTTTGTTACTTTATGTACAAGTTCCAATACTACCGCCTGTTGTAGTATTATTATATTGTTTCAATACTTCCAATGTACGTATTTATAGTCTATAAATAGATGGGTTCACCCCTTCTATTTTAGATATCTTTTGAAGTAAACATTTCTAATATATTGAGAATCATTTCAAGCAACTTATTACTGTTTTATTCATCAACTGTTTGATTCTCATTAACTACTTTAGTTCTACTATTGAGGGGGGAGCAATAACTCCTGTTAAAAGTGATACTTTAACTTAGAACACTCAATACATTCCGCTGTGCATTTATTTTGATATATCTTAACAAGTGTTCTTAGAAGAATATGTAATAAAGTGTTAAGAACTGATCCAACAATTGGTATCAGAGCACTGGTTCATCTGATACCATATCAATCTAACAAATTGAGAATCAGACATAGGCTCTTATTGATATTCAATCTAGGATAAAAGTTCACTTTATCAAAACATCCATCACTTTAAGAAATCATTGATCAATCAAACTTCTTAAAAATGGATCCTCATAGTACTGGATCTGCAAATTAGCCTCCCATGCTAGTCAGAAATAAATACAATAAATGGCAAAGAATGATGACACATACTTTGTCACAACAAAATACTGGCTGTTGGAGGTTTGTCGTGTATGGACCCCATAAACCAGTAACTACCGATCTAGAAACTAAAGTAGAAAAAGAAAAAGAACCAAAAGACTACACTGATGAAGATTTCCTAAAACTCGAGCTAGATTCTAAGGCTTTTTCAATGTTGGCAATGGCTCTCCCAAATGAAATATATGCTGGGCTCTTACATTGTGAGAGTGCCAAAGAGCTGTGGGATTGCCTCAGAGAACAGTTTGGAGGAACTGATGAGGTGATTGCCAACACAAGAGAAATTTTGGCTAAACAATATGAGAGCTTTACTCATGTTAGTGGAAAAACTTTGACACGACAATTTGAAAGATTTTCTTCACTAATATCTGAATTAAAGTTAAATAGTCAGACACAAACTCATCTATGTTGCATTGATTTTTAAGGTCTTTACCAGAATAATGGGAAATTTATTCTATAGTCTTCAGAACAGGACCAGATTTTGACTCCTTTTCACTCACAAAATTACATGAGAGATTACTAAATTTTGAAAGAGAAATCAATCAAAAGAAAAGGTTGCAAAACTCTAGAAAAACTGCTGATGACTATATTCCAGGTACTACAACACTTTTAGGACAAGACTCACCAACTTGTTCTAATGATTTTGGATCTTTTGATCACATTGACATAACTGCTAGGATCTCATAAGAAAGATCATATACAGCTTATGACAATGAAGAAAAATAGTCAAACTGCTGGTAATATGTGTTTTATTCTTGATGACTTGAAAAATTTCAATAGTGATGACTTAGAAGAAATGGACATACTGCACCAACTGGCCATGTTAAGTATAAAAACGAATAAATTTTATAAATGGTCAGGTAGAAAATTTCCAGGACTAAACAATCAAACAAAAGTTGGTTTTGACAAATCTAAATTGAGATGTCACAAGTGTCAGAAGTTGGGACACTTTGCTAGAGAGTGTAGAAGCTCTAGCTATAACCAACCATAGTTTGGAAATCAAACAAACTCCAGTTATAAGAGGAATTTAGGAACACAGGGAAGTGCACATTTGTACAGGCACAAGCTCCATAACTCCAATATGTGCCTCAAATACAATATGTACAGATGCCTGCTCAACAACAGGGCCAACAACAAATGCCTTCCATTCATGCTACTCAGGCTCCACAACCTCTACAACCCACTCAACAAAGTTTATTTACTTCTGGGTATGTTGACCGGAGCAGTCTTCCATATGATACATCTGAATGGAGTCCAGATGCAGACAATAAAGTCTTTGATATCAACTAGGGAGAACCTGGTAATGGAAGAAAGAACTTTGCCTTGATGGATTTTGAGGGATGCTCCTTTAATTCTGCTTTATCTCAGGTATCACAAGAATCTCTATTAAAGTTATGCTCATAATCTTGCAAAGAAGCTTTTGCTTTAATAAGAGAAACTAATGTATATATACAAGGCAAAGCCAATGACTCTGAAAGAAAATTGACCCAAATGAAATGTGATTTAGAAAGAAAACTTGCTTTAAAGACAAAAGAAATTTCTAAATTGACAAATAATGCTATTGAAACCCAAGCATAAATTAAAATCATGATAGAAAACATAGGAAATGTCAGAAAAGAGCTCGTTGACACCCAGGTGGACTGTGAAAATTAGGTAGAGTCATGTAGAGGTTACCAAATGCTGCTTAACAAACAAACTGCATCAAATGTTAAGTTTGGCATAGGGTATAACCACACAGAATTTCCAACTAATTTTTCTCCCAAAACTGCTGATGATGGGAGTAAAATAGTTCAAGATCAAAATTCGGATATGAAAGAATGCACATCTTTTTATCAGAACTTTCTCAAAAATGCAAATGAAAGTTATGTAGAAGTTCAAACAACTGACATTAAGTCATCAGGAGTTGAGAACCTGAAAACTGCTGATGACCTAATTCAGAATACTGGAATTGTCAGTAAATTGCCTTCGAAAACTCCTGAAAATTTAAAAAAGAAAGGAAAGGCAAAACCGTGTGAAGTATGTGGTCTGTTTATGTAACATTATGCATTAAATACTTGTACGTTACACGTTCATCATAATAAAACGTCAAGTTTTCATTTGTATATTCGCATTTATTTATATTGTCGCGTTTATGGAACCCTAATATGATATATATATTATAATATACTATATGTGTGTTGGATTGTATTAAATCAAAAAAAATAAAAAAAAATCTGCTCTGGCCGGGGTTCGAACCCGCGCCAGAGCCACACATGCTCACATACTTAACCAACCGGGCTGGACTATCACCTTGTTTAAACCCAGACGCGTATTCCTTTTATACACACATTAAAACTCCCACAGTTGACAAGGAAAGTCAACTGTGGGATATCTTGGTGATCAATCCATCAATTAACGTATGATTAAGCTATATTTGGTAAATTCGTGCATTGACCGGCCCAATCCAACACGTTTACACGTCAATAACACATCAATCGTTGACCTAATAATCAATTAGACGCGTATGTTTTCAATTGAAGGTCAAACCTTCCAATTAACCCTAACCCTAATCCACAGTATAAATTGATGCATTCCGTAGCTTAACAACTCGCTCACAACTCTCTCTCAACCTCTATTGCTTTCTAATTCACTCTGATTATTAGTATTTTGCTCGTGGTTTGACTTATTCTTTGACCCGGCTTCTAACATCAATCCTACACTGTGAGTATGATTTCTTTTGTGGGTTAGATTCATCGGCAATCAGGCAACCAAAGCCCTAACATTAATCGGGCTATAGTTGCCTGAATCATCCAATTAAAAATTCTAGGGTTCGTCGTTTATTAATTGGGGATAAACTTGTCTGCGTGTATTGTATATATTTATTTTAAAAACAGAAACATCACAACCACCGGCCTAGGCCAAGTGGTTGTGACCCTGGTTCTTCACACAGGTCACCCGGGTTCGAGTCCCGGCTCTGACCGGTTTTTTGTTCTTTTCTTTTCTTTTCTTTTTAACAAACAATAAATATATATATATATATTAAATCCTTTTAATCTTTTAAATTCTTTTTAAAATACCAAAACTATTTTATAAATTCTAAAAAAATTATAATTGTTTAATCTGATATAAAAGTTTTATTTGTAATTTTTATTTTTCAGAAATTCATTTATTTAATAATTATAATAATTAAATCATTTTTATACAATTATATTTATAAAAATCCATATATATATCAAAACAGTTTTATTAAATTCCCCAAAAATTATCCTAACTTTTTATAAAGTTAAACTTTACTGAAATAATTTTTAATTCAGTAAAATCATTTATTTTATATTTTTAAACAATTTTTGTTAGATTTAATCATAATTAATTCATAATAAATCCAATTTTTATCATTTTTGCACCAAAATTTTATACAAATTATTTTTAATCATTTAGAACAGAAATATGATTTTTAAAATAAGAATTCCTTAATTTTAGTATTTTTGAATATTAAAGTTAATAATTGACTATTTATAAATAAATAGATTTAAAAATCTATTTTAAATGAAATAATTTTATAAAAATTATTTTATTGCTTCAAACACTTTAATGTGCACATTCAAAATTCAAATTTTATAAAAAGACTATCTTTCATTAATTATCCAATTTTCCTTTATTAATTAAGCATTTTAATTTAAATTTCAACAATTGATTATCCCCAAATCGAAACCCTAGGATACACATATTAGTTAATTAGACTTAGACTTATTACATATTACCTAATTATAGGGTAATATTTGGAATCTTTTTGGGCAACACAATTATCACATCTTTTCAACAAGTTAACATTTGCTAAGGTGAGTTTTACATAGCCCCTTTTATTTACCACCATTTTTGGGGTGAAACATGTTATAACATTTTCATTGCAATTCAATCATCAATGTGTCTATGTGTTTTCTATGTTGCATTATGTCTTGAGCATGATTAGAGTAAGCACCATTCTAGCATAATCATTAACATTGATCAGCCGACGGTATACATTGATAGATCTATTGGACTGACAATCCCACCCGGATACGTGCCTCCTACAAAGGTTACGTGGGTGTTTGTTATCGCATAACATATTCATTGGGACCATAAGTGTATGGTATGTATCATTTTATAACAGTCAGCAGGGTTGATTATGCACTCGATTTATTTCTAATATGTTCTCACATATGGGCTAGATTAACATGACACATGAATTGCACAACATTTTATTCATTTTATCATCAAAAACCTATGTAATTCTCACCAACTTATGTTGACCCAAAATACTTTCAAAATTAACATGTTTCAGGTAACAATGAAGCTGAGGCTTGAGATTAGCATGAGGATTTTACTTGAAGTTATTTGAAGTTATTGAAGTTGCTATTTGATATTATGTATTTGAATTCTTAGACATTATTTCACATTTTGGATATTATGTTTTATTTAAAATTTATATTATACCATGTGCTACTGAAAACAATCGTCAATACGTGGCACCCCGATGTTTCCGCCATCGGTTGGGGTGTTACAGATTGGTATCAGAGCCTTGGTTATAGGGAATTAGGTTATTAGAAATAATCTAGACTATAACCTTAGGGACTAAAACAGTACTTGCTTCTCCTACTTGTAACCCTAATTGCTTCCCTAATCCTATCCTTATCCTATGCCTTATAACCCTAAACCTACATGTGACTACTCTTAATTGTCTGCTGCAATCCTGATCCACCATTAGATTTATAGGACAAAATCCTCAGGTTTAACCTGAACCCCCTTGAGATCTCGTCGAAGTTCTAGATTTTAATAACGAACACGTGCAATCTGGAAGGGTGAACGCCTGTATTCTGAGTCTTCTGTCTAGGCTGGCATTGCGCATATATCCCAATCAGACGAGGGACCCGGATGCCTACCTGGGAATTCTCGGGATGAGTGTTCACTTATAGGCTAAAGCATGTCTTCATATGTTATTAGAATTTAGAATCTTTGATAAGTCAACGTTTTCGTTTATTCGTTTTAATTAATGAATAAATGATTACATTCCTTATATAAACTCTCATTCATTTCATTGTGTCTATTACAGATCATGCCTCCTCGTCGCAGCACTCGCAACAACAATGGTGAGAACCACGAAGAAGGTGGTGATAACCATAACCACAACCATGACCAAGCTCCTAACCACAACAACAATGGGGTCGATGCTCAACTGGCTGCGATCATTTCTCAACAAACGGCGCAGCAAATCGCAACTCTGGTTCCCAATTTACTTGCTCAGGTCATCCAATTGAATGGGAATGGTCACAACAACGGGAACGGGAATGGCAATGGCAATGGCAATGGTAATGGACCCCAAGCTTGCACCCTTAAACATTTCAACTCCTGTAACCCTCCAAAGTTCAGCGGTGAAGAAGGAGCTACTGGACTTCTCCAATGGTTTGAGGGTATTGAAAATACCTTCATCAACAGTGAGTGCCCCAACAATCTCAAGGTTCGTTACGCCATGAGTGTTCTCCATAAACGAGCACTCACTTGGTGGAATGAAGAAAAGCGCACTCGTGGGGCCGAGGTTGCTCTTGCTATGACATGGGACCAGGTCAAAGATATCATGAAGGAAGAGTTCTGTCCTCGCAATGAAGTCAAAAAGCTTGAAGATGAGTTCCACACCTTAGCTCAAGATAGTGGGGAAAATCTTGCCTACAACACCCGCTTTCATGAGCTTAGCTTATTGTTGCCACACAAGGTTACTCCTCTGCCGGTAGCCATCGAGAAGTACATCGGTGGTCTGCCCATGCAAATCCAGGACACCGTTTGGGGTAGAAATCCTGCAACCCTGGAAGAGGCCAAACGTCTAGCGGCCACTCTTACTGATAATCATGTGAAGAACGGTACTCTAGTTCGCAAGGGCACTAAGAAGACTGTTGCCAAAGATACTCCACAGCCTGCAATTGAAGTCAAGCCTGAGACCTCAAGCAACAAAAAGCGCAAGGCTAGAAACTATATGGTTGTTGCTACTCCACCTGCTGCCCAAAACCCAGCCAAGAAACCATACACCGGACCTCACCCTTTGTGCAACACATGCAAGTACCACCATCCCACACAGGTGCCATGTCGATTTTGTACTAAGTGTCAAAGATATGGTCACCTGGTGAACGTCTGTCGATCTCCTGCTGCCCAAGACAACAACAACCCAGCTCCCAACCAACAAAACAACAGGCCTACTCGTGGTCAATGCTACGAGTGTGGTAACCCTAATCACTACATCAACAACTGCCCTAACCGTAACCGTAACCAAAACCAAAATCAGAACCAAAACCAAAACCAAAACCAAAACCAAAACCAGAACCGCAACCAGAACCAAGGTGCTCGAGGTCGCGCCTACAATCTCAACGCTAACCAGGCTCGTGACAACAACGAAGTGGTGAATGGTACGTTTCTCATTAATAACCACTATGCATCCATATTATTTGATTCAGGAGCTGATAAGTCATTCGTGTCACTGAAGTTTGAACCTTTACTTAACTTACCCCACACTAATCTAGAAGACCCTTTCGTGGTAGAGGTAGCTAACGGGAAGTCTATTTCGATCGGCTCTATTATTCGTAACTGCTTGTTGAATCTCGATGATCATACCTTCCCTATCGATCTTATTCCCATGCATCTTGGTAGTTTTGATGTTATAGTAGGCATGGACTGGTTGTCAACTCATCGTGCCGAAATTCTGTGCTTCGAGAAAGTCATACGCATTCCTCTCGAATCTGGTGAGATTTTGAAGATCTATGGTGAGAAACCCTGTGGTGAGCTTAAGCTTATGTCTTGTACTACTGCCCAAAAGTACTTACGAAAGGGGTATACAGCCTTCTTAGCTAACGTGATAGAGAAGAAGGACAAAGGCAAAAGTATCCAAGACATTCCTATTATTCGAGACTATCCTGAAGTCTTTCCAGAGGATTTACCTGGTTTGCCTCCTGCTCGACATGTGGAGTTTCGTATTGATCTTGTTCCTGGTGCTAATCCTATTGCTAAAGCTCCTTATCGTCTTGCACCCTCTGAGATGCAAGAACTTGCTAGTCAATTACAGGAACTTTCTGATAAAGGGTTCATTCGCCCTAGTTCTTCTCCATGGGGAGCCCCTGTCTTATTCGTTAAAAAGAAGGATGGTTCTCTTCGGATGTGTATTGACTACCGTGAACTCAACAAACTCACCATCAAGAATCGTTATCCACTTCCTAGGATTGACGATCTCTTCGATCAACTTCAAGGAGCAACCCACTTCTCGAAGATTGATCTCCGTTCTGGTTATCATCAGCTTAGAGTCCACGATGAAGATATTCCCAAGACAGCTTTTCGCACTCGCTACGGTCACTATGAATTCATGGTTATGCCTTTCGGGTTGACCAATGCTCCCGCAGTATTTATGGATTTGATGAATCGGGTTTGTAGACCCTATCTCGACAAATTCGTGATCGTTTTCATCGATGATATTTTGATTTACTCTAAATCAAAATCCGATCACGAGCAACATCTTCACTCTATCTTGAGTCTCCTAAAGAAAGAACAACTGTAAGCCAAGTTCTCAAAATGTGAATTTTGGCTTAAGGAAGTTCAATTTTTGGGACATGTCATTGATATGAACGGAATTCATGTTGATCCTGCGAAAATCGAAGCTGTGAAGAATTGGAGTGTTCCTACCACTCCAACTGAAGTCCGTTCTTTTCTTGGGTTGGCTGGTTATTATCGTCGGTTCATCGCCAATTTCTCCAAGATCGCTGTTCCTCTCACTACCTTAACTCACAAGGGTAAACCCTATGAGTGGGGACCTAAGCAAGAGGAAGCGTTTGAAACTCTTAAGCTGAAACTTTGTGAAGCTCCTGTCTTATCTCTACCTGATGGTAATGATGATTTCGTGGTCTACTGTGATGCATCGAACCAAGGTCTTGGTTGTGTTCTCATGCAACGAGGAAAGGTTATTGCTTATGCGTCTCGACAACTCAAGACTCACGAGAAAAATTATACCACCCATGATCTTGAATTGGGCGCTGTTGTCTTTGCACTCAAGATTTGGAGACATTATCTTTATGGGACCAAATGTGTGGTGTTCACGGACCACAAAAGTCTCCAACATGTCTTCGATCAAAAGAATCTTAACATGAGGCAACGACGTTGGGTTGAATTACTTAACGACTATGATTGCGAAATTCGCTACCATCCTGGCAAGGCGAATGTTGTGGCCGACGCACTTAGTCGTAAAGAGCGTGTCAAACTCCAATGTGCGAGAGTTCGTACTGATCTTCAAGATCGTATTCTCCAGGCTCAACACACCTCAGTCACCCAAGGTAACATGTACGATGAAATGTCTTATGGTGCTGAAACTCAACTTGAAACCAAACCCGATGGTCTCCTTTATTTCCTTAACCGACTGTGGATTCCCGACCGTGATGATCTTCGTACTTTTCTCATGAACGAGGCTCATAAGTCTCGTTATTCTATACATCCTGGAGCTGACAAGATGTATCAAGATCTTCGTTATTCTTATTGGTGGCCTGGTATGAAGAAAGACATTGCTCTATTCGTTGCAAAATGCCTCACTTGTTCCAAGGTTAAGGCTGAACATCAACGACCATCTGGTATGCTTGAACAACCAGAGATTCCTGTCTGGAAATGGGAGAGCATAGCTATGGATTTCATCACCAAACTCCCTCGCACACCCAAAGGTTTTGACAGTATTTGGGTAATCATCGATCGTTTGACCAAGTCAGCTCACTTTCTACCTATTCGTGAGAAGTATTCTGTGGAAAGGTTGGCAAAGATGTACGTAAGTGAAATCGTATGTCGTCACGGTATACCTTTGGACATTATTTCTGACCGCGACGGTCGTTTCACCTCTCACTTTTGGGGATCTCTACAAGATGCTTTGGGTACCAAGTTGAACCTGAGCACTGCTTATCACCCTCAAACGGATGGTCAGACTGAACGAACCATCCAGACACTTGAGGACATGCTCAGGGCATGTGTCATCGATTTTGGTGGCGCATGGGATTCTCATCTTCCTTTAGTTGAGTTTTCATACAACAACAGTTATCACGCCAGCATTAACATGGCTCCTTTTGAGGCACTCTATGGTCGGAAATGTCGTTCACCTGTCTGTTGGACCGAGGTTGGTGAAGCTCGTATTACTGGACCCGAACTAATCCAGGAAACCACAGACAAAATTCAGCTTATTCAGGATAATCTTCTCAAGGCTAGGAGTCGCCAAAAGAGTTATGCTGATAAACGTCGTAAACCCTTGGAATTTCAAGTTGGGGACCTTGTACTACTTAAGGTATCCCCTTGGAAAGGAGTTATTCGTTTCGGTAGAAAGGGAAAACTAGCTCCTCGTTACGTAGGCCCCTTCAAAATTCTTGACAGAGTTGGAAAAGTGGCTTACAAGCTTGATCTTCCACCTGAGCTAAGCAATGTTCATCCGACCTTCCATGTTTCGAATCTCAAGAAATGCTTAGCAGATGAGAACCTTCATGTTCCTCTTGAGGATGTGCAAATCGATGAAAGCATGCACATTGTTGAGAAACCCGTCGAGATTGTTGACACTGGAGTCAAGAAACTCAAGCGCAGTCGTATTCCGATCGTTAAGGTTCGTTGGGAATCTAAACGAGGCCCAGAGTTCACTTGGGAACGTAAAGACCAGATGAAGTCGAAGTATCCGCATCTTTTTCCACCAGACTCTCCAACTCCAACTTCGGGACGAAGTTCCTAAAAGTAGGGGAGACTGTAACATTATGCATTAAATACTTGTACGTTACACGTTCATCATAATAAAACGTCAAGTTTTCATTTGTATATTCGCATTTATTTATTTTGTCGCGTTTATGGAACCCTAATATGATATATATATTATAATATACTATATGTGTGTTGGATTGTATTAAATCAAAAAAAATAAAAAAAAAATCTGCTTTGGCCGGGGTTCGAACCCGCGCCAGAGCCACACATGCTCACATACTTAACCAACCGGGCTGGACTATCACCTTGTTTAAACCCAGACGCGTATTCCTTTTATACACACATTAAAACTCCCACAGTTGACAAGGAAAGTCAACTGTGGGATATCTTGGTGATCAATCCATCAATTAACGTATGATTAAGCTATATTTGGTAAATTCGTGCATTGACCAGCCCAATCCAACACGTTTACACGTCAATAACACATCAATCGTTGACCTAATAATCAATTAGACGCGTATGTTTTCAATTGAAGGTCAAACCTTCCAATTAACCCTAACCCTAATCCACAGTATAAATTGATGCATTCCGTAGCTTAACAACTCGCTCACAACTCTCTCTCAACCTCTATTGCTTTCTAATTCACTCTGATTATTAGTATTTTGCTCGTGGTTTGACTTATTCTTTGACCCGGCTTCTAACATCAATCCTACACTGTGAGTATGATTTCTTTTGTGGGTTAGATTCATCGGCAATCAGGCAACCAAAGCCCTAACATTAATCGGGCTATAGTTGCCTGAATCATCCAATTAAAAATTCTAGGGTTCGTCGTTTATTAATTGGGGATAAACTTGTCTGCGTGTATTGTATATATTTATTTTAAAAACAGAAACATCACAACCACCGGCCTAGGCCAAGTGGTTGTGACCCTGGTTCTTCACACAGGTCACCCGGGTTCGAGTCCCGGCTCTGACCGGTTTTTTGTTCTTTTCTTTTCTTTTCTTTTTAACAAACAATAAATATATATATATATATATATTAAATCCTTTTAATCTTTTAAATTCTTTTTAAAATACCAAAACTATTTTATAAATTCTAAAAAAATTATAATTGTTTAATCTGATATAAAAGTTTTATTTGTAATTTTTATTTTTCAGAATTTCATTTATTTAATAATTATAATAATTAAATCATTTTTATACAATTATATTTATAAAAATCCATATATATATCAAAACAGTTTTATTAAATTCCCCAAAAATTATCCTAACTTTTTATAAAGTTAAACTTTACTGAAATAATTTTTAATTCAGTAAAATCATTTATTTTATATTTTTAAACAATTTTTGTTAGATTTAATCATAATTAATTCATAATAAATCCAATTTTTATCATTTTTGCACCAAAATTTTATACAAATTATTTTTAATCATTTAGAACAGAAATATGATTTTTAAAATAAGAATTCCTTAATTTTAGTATTTTTGAATATTAAAGTTAATAATTGACTATTTATAAATAAATAGATTTAAAAATCTATTTTAAATGAAATAATTTTATAAAAATTATTTTATTGCTTCAAACACTTTAATGTGCACATTCAAAATTCAAATTTTATAAAAAGACTATCTTTCATTAATTATCCAATTTTCCTTTATTAATTAAGCATTTTAATTTAAATTTCAACAATTGATTATCCCCAAATCGAAACCCTAGGATACACATATTAGTTAATTAGACTTAGACTTATTACATATTACCTAATTATAGGGTAATATTTGGAATCTTTTTGGGCAACACAATTATCACATCTTTTCAACAAGTTAACATTTGCTAAGGTGAGTTTTACATAGCCCCTTTTATTTACCACCATTTTTGGGGTGAAACATGTTATAACATTTTCATTGCAATTCAATCATCAATGTGTCTATGTGTTTTCTATGTTGCATTATGTCTTGAGCATGATTAGAGTAAGCACCATTCTAGCATAATCATTAACATTGATCAGCCGACGGTATACATTGATAGATCTATTGGACTGACAATCCCACCCGGATACGTGCCTCCTACAAAGGTTACGTGGGTGTTTGTTATCGCATAACATATTCATTGGGACCATAAGTGTATGGTATGTATCATTTTATAACAGTCAGCAGGGTTGATTATGCACTCGATTTATTTCTAATATGTTCTCACATATGGGCTAGATTAACATGACACATGAATTGCACAACATTTTATTCATTTTATCATCAAAAACCTATGTAATTCTCACCAACTTATGTTGACCCAAAATACTTTCAAAATTAACATGTTTCAGGTAACAATGAAGCTGAGGCTTGAGATTAGCATGAGGATTTTACTTGAAGTTATTTGAAGTTATTGAAGTTGCTATTTGATATTATGTATTTGAATTCTTAGACATTATTTCACATTTTGGATATTATGTTTTATTTAAAATTTATATTATACCATGTGCTACTGAAAACAATCGTCAATACGTGGCACCCCGATGTTTCCGCCATCGGTTGGGGTGTTACAGTTTAACCACATAGCAAAATTTTGTAGATACATGAAAGGAAATCAGTACAATAAGAAAATTTTACAACTGGTTGTGGGAAAACAAATCAAACAAGATTTTGAAAACACTTTCTATCCCAACAAACAACAACTAAGTAAAACCTTTCCCCAGAAAAAAGACTAAATCTCAACAACAGTTTTTTTTCTTAAAATTCTACTTCAGAAGTTAGACACAAACCATCAGCAGTTTCACAAACTGCTGAGGTCAAAAATTTGATGGATAATGTCAAACTTCTGATGACCAAAGTTGATGGTGAACCTCAACAGGGTTCCACCATTGCTCTCAAAAGCAAATCCATGGCTAAAATGACATGGATTTCCAAAAATGGTCTACAACAAACTGTTACTCTTCCAGTTCTCAAGAGTAAACCCAAAGCTAAAATGGCTTGGGTTCCTAAAACTGACTAATCTACTCTTTGTGCAGAGGGTCTCCAGAGGTCTAAACAACATTTGGTACATTGATAGTGGAGGCTCTACGCACATGGCAGGATGCAAATATCTGATCAACAATTTCATAAGCAAAAGGGAAGGATCTGTGTCCTTTGGGAACAATGTCAAGGGATATGTTCTAGGATATGGAAATGTATCCTCTGGTAAAGTACAGTTTGACAAGGTCAATCTGGTTGAAAATTTGGAATACAACTTACTGAGTGTCTCTCAAATGTGTGAAAAATGGATATTCTTCCTTTTTCACCAAAATTGCTTGCAAGATTATCTCACTAGAAGGCCAAAAGTTGATAGAGAAGATAATTGAAGATCATACTTTGCTTATTGCCAAAAGATGTGGCAATGTCTATACAGTGGACATTGAAAAGGAAAAAGTTTTGAATAACATTGCCTGTTTCTTCTCAAAGGCATCAACTTCTGAAACAGACCTTTGGCATAGAAGACTTGGCCATGTGAATTTAAAACCATAAATAAAGTCAGAAAAATGGGTTTGGTCAGAGGTATACTCTTGAAGGAATACCAGTGTAAAGAACACTGTGTTTCTTGTCTTAAGAGAAAACAACATAAGTCCTCTTATAAGTCTATCGAAGAATAAAAAACTACTACATGTCTTCAACTACTCCATATGGATTTATTTGGACCAATCAAAATCATGAGCCTTGGTAAAAAGAAGTGCTGCTTGGTCATTATTGATGACTACTCAAGATTTACATGGTTCTACTTCTTATTTTCCAAGGATGAGGCAGCTAATATTATCAAATTCTTCATTCTACAAGTAGAGAAACAATATTCTCTCTCTGTCAAAGTCATAAGAAGTGACAATGGGACATAGTTCAGGAACAAAACTCTGGATGAATTCTACCTGTCTAAAGGGATTGTTAGACAGTTCAGCATTCCCAGAACTCCTGAACAAAATGGTGTGGTAGAAAGGAAGAATAGAACATTGATTGAAGTAGCAAGAACAATGTTAGCTAATTCAGGCCTACCTCTGTATTTCTGGGTTGAAGCAGTCAACACAGCTTGTTATGTTCAAAATAGGGTCCTTATCAACAAAAGATATTCCAAAAATGCTTCTAAAGTTCTTCATAGCATCAAGCCCCTTATCTCCTTTTTCAGGACTTTTGGATATCATTGCTTTATTCTAAACATTAAGGACTCCATTTCAAAATTTGCTGCTAAAGTTGATTCAAGTTACTTTCTTGGTTATTCCCCCACAAGAAAAGCCTACAAGGTATTCAAATCTAGAACCAAGATAGTTGAAGAAACACTGAATGTCAAGTTCAATGAGTCAAAACATACAATCATTCGAGCACATCCTGCTGAACTCTTTGATCTTGCCAATTTTAATTTCGGACATGAAAAGACTGCTATCACTTCAACTAAACCCACTTATTATGGTGGTCAAGGTTTTGATGATAGTCCTCTATCATGGACTCCAAATGCAGTCTACAAATCAACTCCCAAACCATTAGAAGTTTCTCAAACTTCTGATTCAACAAACCAAACAACTGCTGATGTGGAACCCCAAATTTCTGATTCAGCTCCCAAAACTGTTGAAGCTGTCCAAACAGCTGAATTAGACATCATTAACCTTAGTGGTTTGTTTGAAGAAGTTCAAGAGCCCACTCCCATAACACAAGAACAACTGATAGAACACAGAGATCATCCATTTGACCAAATCATGGGTGATATTGCTACACGGGTGCTTACAAGAAACCAGCTTTCCAAAGAGATTATCATAGAATAATCTCAATACAAAGACCCAACAGAATCACACATCAACAGATTCAAGATGAATCTGATGATAATTCTAGATCAAAACCCTAATGTGAATGAGGGAACAATACTGAGTGAAAAAAGAGAAAACTAAGTGAAAGTAAATGACTGAATGAAGAGAGAGAAATGTGTCTGGCCTACCTATATCACAGATGCCAAGACACACAGCTCGAACGGAATGGACGGCTCAGATGATCTCTCTAACACAAGATCAGCAGTGGACTTCCATTTGTATTTCTTCACACAAATCGCCACATCAACTGGGGACCACCCAACTCAACAAATCTGGACTCCTGGGCTGGACCATCTACACCCCAACCAATCAACATTGGACTTGGGCTTTTATCACCAATTGGGTTGGGCTAGGGCAGATCTACACATGCTTATGCATTATGACGAGAACAAAAAATATGATACAAAATAATGTAACATTTTTAGGAAATAAAATTGAAGTTTAAAGTTTATGTTATATTTTTAACACATTCTTCAAAGTTAAATTTACTGTACTGTAAAACATTTAGTTAATAGTCCTACACATTGTTTAAGATGTTGGTTCTTTTTTCTTTTTGTTTTTTTTATTTAAGGTGTTTTTTAATTCTTTTTGTTGTGTGTAAGATTTGAAGTCATAATCTTTTGACTGTAAAACTCTCTTTTTACCGCTAGACGCCAACCCTCACTCCAGATGTTGGTTCTATTTATTTTAATATTTAAATACTTTTCAATTTGAATTGTGTACAAATACTAACACAATCAAAATGACACGTACATATACCATCAAGTTGATGAAATCACATATGGGACGAAAACATAATGATCTGAACTCTGAAGGTCATATTTTAGTAGGTTTCAAAATTTTTATTTGCGGTGAAAGGTGGAAGAGATGGTGGTTGATTGTGGTAGTGAAAGGTGAAGATGATGATGATGAGTGAAAGTGAAGAAGAAGGTGGGTGGGTGGTGGGTCTCACTAAAGTTTTTAAATATTGAGAGACTTAGACAATTAGTTCTTGTGGTTTACCATTAGTTTCACCTTTAAGTATTAAAGTTAAAAGGTTTCATATTAAGGTGTTAAGTTTAGTTTTTGTAACATAATATGATACTAGCACTAATGGTGGTGAGCCCCACTTAAGTTTCACCTTTGGTCCTTGTGGTTTACCATTAGTCACGGTAAACTTAGTTAAATATTAACCCTCATTAGTGCTAATACCCATTTATGTTACAAAAAGTAAACCTAGCACCTTAACATAAAATTTTTAAATTTTAATACTTAAAGGTGAAACTAATAGTAAACCACAAGGACTAATTGTGTAGTTCTCTCTTAAACTATATAACATTTTCCATCGATGATTCTAATTAATGCATGTGGTTTAAGAAATAGAACAAAAGCAAGCATATGTTGTTTCAATAAAACATCTTTTTAATAGTGTTCTTAACTATGAGTAGGTGACGAGGATGGCAAGGAATCAGGAAAGCTGCATATGTGATTTAGAAAAACTTTCTTTCTATAACTCTCTCTCTTTCTGTCTCTCTATGTAACTTCAAAAATGCAAGTAAAACACAATAAAAACATAGGAACTTTCTATGACTCGAGAAAGATTTTCATGAATTTTCTAAGGGTATGTTTGGCAATGAGCTTTTATGAGCTTTAAGGTTCAAACTCTAAATGTTGTGATAGCAGCTTCATTGTAACAAGGCCTAATGGCCTGAAAAGAATTAAATTTGAGTAATTAAATTGGTTGTTTTATATAACATGCAACTTCATGCATAAACACATGCATGATAAAGAAATATTTGTATCAGATTACTTTTAAATCTTTAAGAGCATTCATAATAACCCATTTTTTCTAGTTTTTTGAAAGTGATGTGGTATTTTTTTTTCTCATTTTAACCACTGGAGACTTTGTTTTTTAAGCGACGTTATAATTGAACCCCCAAAAGTTATTTTCACCCCCTTAAAGCGCCTCGCTTTGGTCATGCGAGGCGCTTAGAGTTTCTTTTTCAGACATTATCAGACTTTATGGCCAATTTAATGTTGACATATATTTAGCATGTTTTTCTCAGGTTTCTAAGATAGCAGAATCAGATTAGGCGCACGGAGTCTCACGCCATCTCATGCATGTGTTTTGAACATTATTACGAACTGTTTTACATTGTTGTTACTTTATCTGGGTTGTAAAACATGCTTTCGCTTCCGTTAAACTTTGAAACTTGGTCTTTATCTAAATGTTACTTTATTCATGTAGTGGTTGTTCGTTATGACTGTTGACTTGGATCCTGGTGTGTCACGTGCCTCACCATAAAACTCCGCACGTGGGATTTGAGGGTGCGACGCCAAGGCTATCCTAACTACGCTTACGGTGGTGAGGAGACATTTGTAGAACAAGACTATACGCATCAGGAAGCCG
This sequence comes from Ambrosia x helenae, assembly GCA_030844895.1. Lineage (NCBI taxonomy): Eukaryota > Viridiplantae > Streptophyta > Magnoliopsida > Asterales > Asteraceae > Ambrosia > Ambrosia x helenae. Next base: position 17,965,447 of record CM061227.1, on the reverse strand, counting down.
GTGGTAGTGAGGAGAAGCCGGTAGAAGACCAGGAGGAAGGCTCTTACCCGGTCAAAGTTTCGTTTGAGACTGACCGAACATTTTCGTCACGCCAGGAGTTGATCCATAGGGTACAAGACACGGGAAAGGAAAATGGTTACGTCATTGTTATAAAAAGATCGACGATAAAAAAAGAAGATTTCGTGAAGGTATTTCAGTTACTCTTGTTTTCAAGAAATTAATAAATACGTATTTTATAATTTATTATTTAAAAAGTAATTAACAAAGTTATTTTATAATTTATTTTTACAGTCGTAGTAAAAACGTATTTTATAATTTGTTATTTAAAAAGTTATGTAAAAACTTAACTTATAAATTAATTATTTAAAAACCTAACATATTTTTTAATTTATTATTTAAATGTTACGAAAAAACTTAATTAATAATTAATTATTTAAAAAATTATTAAAAACGTATTTTATAATTTATTATTTAAAAACTTACAAAAAAAAAACTTAATATATAATTAATTATTTAAAAAGTTATAAAAACGTATTATTTTATTTATTATTTAGAATTAATTATTAAAAAACTTATGAAAAACATATTTTTTTTAATTTATTACTTAAAAACTTATGAAAAACTTAATTTTTAATTAGTTATTTAAAAACTTACCAAAAACGTATTTTTATAATTTATTATTTAAAACTTACGAAAATACTTAATTTATAATTAATTATTTACAAAGTTATTAAAACGTATTTTATAAATTATTATTTAAAAAGTCACTAAAAACTTATTTTGTAAAGGTTGTATTTTAATGCACTCTTAGGAGGGAGTAAAAGAGTGTGGCTATGGTAAGAATCTAAAAAGGTAGAATTTTCATTTTGGTAAATGATAGTTTGAGTAGATTATTACTTTGTTTTGTTTAAAAAAATAATAATATTATAACAATTAAATAAAAAAAACTTAAAAGAAACCCCAAAAAACCCCACCCAAACCCCTTAAAAACTCACCCCAAAACAAATCCCCACCAAACCCTACATAATTCTCGAGGTCGGCTGACTTTTTTGTCAGCTGTTTGGATCAAAGCGACTCGTTATGCCATAACGAGGCATTTTGATGGCGCCTGGGGGTTAAAACAGACAGGTGGGGGTGTGAAAGGATGGAGATTTTTTAAACTATTTTTATGAGTTCTTGGGCAAAAACGAGTAAAAACGAATTTGTGGTGGAACCTTGTCTGGTGGGTGGGGCTGGGGTAAGTAAGTATTTTAAAAAATGTTTTATCATATATTTGTTGTTGTATAAGTTTTAAGACTATACTACTTTGGTGTAAAAAACACTTTGAAATTTTGAATTCTTCAAAATTTAAAATATAGAAATTTTAAAGTTTCTCACCAACTTTGAATTTTTGTTTAATGTTGAAACCTTCATAATGTTTTTAAATTTCAATTTTTTTTTTAATTTTCTCTCCATCAAAATATTTAAATGTGTCTTTTATATTTTGTTAAAATAAAAAACCTGATAATTAAATAAATTAAAATATTTATATGTCAAATTTAATCATTTTTCATACATCCAAAATAAAAAAAAGGATTATACATTTTATTGAAATAAAAAGATAAGTAATTAAAAATAAATGTAAAAGGTGATGATGATGTGGCAATGTTTTTTGGTTTCCTTATTGGATGAGTTTTTAGTGTTTAAAAATGAGTAATTTCTAATATGGCAGCTAATTATACATGTTTTTAAGTATTTTTGATATATGTTATTGTGGATTGTCTTATGCCAAAAGAATTACACGAATAGCACTTGCGATATTTTCATGTTGTGGTTTTTGTCCTTTAATTTCAAGAACTTATACATATGGTCCTCACTTTCACCCGAACGAAGCACCTTTGGCCCTTAGTGCTAAGAAATGCTTAACAAATTGTTACCATATTTTGATGACTAAAATACCCTTATTATAAAAAAACAATGTTAAAAAAATATTGTGTTAGTACACGTATTTTTGAATCCTATGTAGCAGCAGAAACGTGTGTATGTAGCAGCAGATGCAAAACCAAGTAGAAAACAAACATAGTAAATACATATTGGATATAATTCAAATTTATGTATTCTTATAGTATCAGAAAATACATTTGTAAAGCAGTAAGGCAATAAGGCATAATATTGTGATCAAAGTGAGCCAGTGAGGTACCGAAGTTGAGCTTTAAAGTTCCCCATGGCCAATATAATGTCAATATGCATTATGCAATACCTCCTCTTTGGATTTATTCTTAAAGCCCAACAGCAAACACCTCTTTTAAACCCAAGATTAGTATTAGGTTCATATGAAGCCCATTCATATGTCTCTGGGTTTCGTTGTTTATTAGCCCATTCTAATGACCTAAATCCCTAATTTTAAACCAGTTCTTATTTTGTTAATTAAATGAATTTGATAGACGTGTTAGATTTTATGTGAAATAAAATTGATTGAGTCATACCTTTAGACTATTTAATATGTTGTAAAATATGAGAGTTAGCAAAAACAATCGCAAGGTCCAACCTTGATCCCATCCAAGCCGGGCCTAGAATAACCTCAACCTGACCGGAAGGTCCAACCTCAATGCCATCCGAGCCGGACCCATAATAGGTCATGTTGTAGTCAAGTTTAAGCCGAAGGGCTAGAGCTGACAATCAATAGGTGAGGGACTAAAGATCGGACTCGTGCATTGGTAAAACTAGAGTAAAATGTCACAAAACTTCTGACGTCTAAAACTATCATCTTCCTCATGATTCTGAATCAATTGGTTAGGATCTCATTTTTTCCATTTCACTTCTGGGCCATAGAATATTTGACGCTCATCACAAGTCGTTAGAGAACCTTTTATAATTCTTACATTTAATAAGTTTGAAAAATTGCTTCTATGTGTTCTTGAGATCCTCTAATATCTCAACATATTTATCAAAAAAAAAAAAAAAAAAACCACTAATCACCTTTACTTTTGCTATTGGCTTATAGATACTCTACATAGCTCATTTGCCGTGTCCAACACTTGTAGCCTAGTTGGTTGAGGGCCTATAGTTTCCTATGGGAGGCTTGGGTTCAATTCCCACTAGCTACATTTGGAGGACATTGGTGGATGGGAAATGAGGGATGACCCGACCATTGGCTTGGGTTCGAGTCCTGATCCCGACCGGTTTTACCGACTATTTCATCGTCGTGCCTTTGGGCGGGTGAGTGGTCGGGTTTTCCCGGGAATTGGTGGCAATTTGTGGTCCGGGTACTCTCGAGTACCTGATTCGCCAAAAAGGGTGCCCGAGAGTGCCCAGAATTGATTCGTTGGCCGTTAAAAAAAAACATAGCTCATTTGCCTCACTCTTGATTTGCTCACTTGTCTATCATTTCATCCTTGATAATAATTTCTCTTTTTATTTTATGTAATAATGAAGACTAATAAAATCGAAAGTTTGAATTAGTAGTATATAAATTAATTTTGTATTTTGTTCATGTCAATTAGTTTCCAACATTAAATCCTCTCGACTTTTGAGAGACTTTTTTTTGTTGAGAGGATGGCGTCTCACCGGAAACCTATTCCGGTGGAGATGCAACGGAGGCTTACAAAATTCTTCATCACCAATCTTCCTGAGCGTTGTAGCGGTTCAGATCTTGCAGCGGCTATTAGAGATCATGGGGATATTTATGACATTTACATAGCGAGAAAAAGGGACAAAGAAGGAAGAAGATTCGGGTTTGTGTCAATTCTTGATGTTAAAGATAGGGCAACAATGATCAAAAACTTGTCTAGTGTTAAGATGGGAGGTTTTAAACTACTGGTGAACGTAGCTAGATTCATTCTTGAAGATGGTGAAGTGCAGCAGCAGCCTAGAAAAGGAAAACCGATTGATAACAGAGTCCCAAAAGCTACTGTCATGGGAGAATCACATGTTAGGTTTGTCAAGAAAGGGTCGATCTCCTTCCAAGAAGCCCTCACCGGAGAAAGAAAAAGGGACGTGGCTAACTATACATCAGTTATTCTAGATGATAAGGTTTTTATGTATGATGATCTTCTTGAGAAATCTATAATTTTCAAGGTGAGTTCTTTCAAGACGCTACGTAACATTCGTAAGATTCTCAAGGATATGAGTTTATCTTATGGTAAACTTAAATACTTGGGTGGTCTTCGGTTCATTATCACCTTTAATTCTGAAGATCAAGTAATCATGGCTAGGGATGAGTTATTGGGTAGGGGTGTGGAGTTTGAAGATGTTTTAGTATGGAACGATCAAGAATTCTCCTTTGAAAGAATAGCTTGGGTTAAAGTACTCGGCATCCCTCTTCACTTGATGTCAGAAGACACTCTGAAACATGTCACTAAGCTGTTCGGGAATGTAGTTCACTGTGATACATATGAAAAGGATTTGTCCTACTGTTATGCGGCTCTTTTAGTCAATAATGGTAAGCTGATCAGCAGTGAAGTCACAGTTTTATGGAGGGATCAAATGTAAAAGTTTGGATCAGCGAAGATTGTGGTGCTTGGCTACCGGACTTTATGTCGGAAGAGGATTCAGTGGTGATAACCCTAAAGATGATCGGGACGATAGTAGCAACACTTCAATGTCAGATTAAACTGAATCATCTGATGATATCGATGACAGTAATGAGCCGGAGACAGATTCGGCGGCGCCGGAGTTTGCTCCGATGACGGGGGATAACGTCTTTACTCCGGAAACAGTTAAGGCATGTAATAATGAGGCATTTAATGTTAGCGATAATTGTGGGATGGAAGGTTTCAATAATGATCAATCTCCTAACATTGTGGAGGAGAATATGCCCTCCAATCATGAGACATTAAATGTACCAGTTGACCAAGGAATTTTGGGTATTAATAAAAATAAACGTAAGAAAAATAAAGGTAGACCAACTATGGGCCAAGATTCTGATTATAAAAGTAGTAATGACAGGCCCACAAAAGGAGTCCAGGATGGAACTAGATGGTGATGATCCTTTTGGACTGGACCCAATCATATTGGGCTCAGTCAATGTTAAGAGAGGTGTATTAGGCCCAGTCAATTTTGATGACTTACAAGATTGAATTGTTACTCCAAGGGATTCTCCTGAGCAGGAGCTACAACAGAGCTCCTTTGAAGTTAACAGCCTCAACAATTCGGTACCGGAGAAAGCCTTTGATCTTGATAATGAAGTGCTGGAAACGGAAACTCTCGGGGGCAAAATTGGGGCGCAACTTTCAAACTTCCGTGATTTGGTTCGACACTCGGTGGAACAAGAAGGCTTACAATCAGGTTATCAATGAATTTTTTATCATCTAACGTTAGAGGGATTGGGGTTGTTGGGAAACATTCTTGGTTGAAAGGTTTGGTAGTGAATAATGGTGTTGACTTTTTAGTCATTCAGGAATCTTTGGTTTCAAAGGTTGGGGGTTTTGATTTTACCAGAATTTGGGGGAATAAAGATGTACAATTTGATGTGGTTGAGGCGTCAGGGAGATCTGGTGGTCTGGTCAACATGTGGGATCCTAAAAAGTTTAAAAAAATTTCGTCAGTGGAAACCCTGAATTTTCTTATCACAATGGGTACTTTAATTACTGATGGTTCTCGTCTGAATATAGCTAATGTTTACGCCCCTCAAAAAACTGTTCAAAAAAGAGCTCTTTGGGATAGTCTTAGAGGGGTGATGTCGGGTACTCCTGGGATGTGGGTTCTATTGGGCGATTTTAACGCAGTTAGAATCCCGGAGGAAAGGAAGAACTCAATTTTTAATCGCCTTAGTGCCTTGGATTTCAATGCCTTTATTGATGATGCTAGTTTGCAGGAGTATTACATGAGAGGGAACAAGTTTACTTGTTTAACAAAGAAAGATTCGGGCTTTAAATTGAGCAAAATTGACAGAGTTTTAGTTTGTCAAGATTTTTTCAACAGGTGGCCTTTAGCATGTCTTCGCGCGCTTCCAAGGGGTCCCTCTGATCATTGTCCTTTACTCCTTACGATGGTGGATTCTAACTATGGAGCGAAGCCATTTAGGTGGTTTAATTCATGGTTAGAACGAGAGGGCTGTTCGGATATTGTCACTAAAGCTTTGCCGATTGCTCCTTTGAAGGGCCTTGGGATATAGTGATTACCAAAAAGCTAAACTATGTCAGAAACACCCTTAGGGACTGGTGGAAAGATAAGTTGATAACCGAATCCGAAGATATTCTTTTGCTGCATCAGGAGATAGAAAAGATAGAGCTAATTGTGGAAGAAAGAGATCTTGAAGAGGAGGAGATATGGATTTGGGAAGAAAGTAAAAAGGGGCTGGAACAATTTAATATGTATAAACAGCGAGACTTGCTTCAAAAGTATCGAGTACGGTGGGCCACTAATGGGGATGATAACTCGGAGTTTTTCCATAGATTCATTAATGGCAGGAAGGCTTCAAATGCTATTCCTGGTTTGTTGATCAATGATGAGTGGATTTCTAAGTCGCCGTTGGTGAAACGTGAAGTGCTTAGGCATTTCAGAAGCCATTTTGCAGATAAAGTCAAGATTCGGCCAGAATTGTTGTGTAGCAATATCAAAAAATTAGACCCAGGTTGTGCGGATAAGTTGACTGTTCCGTTTTCCAAAGAAGAAATCAAAGAAGCTGTTTTAGAGTGTGTATCCGACAGAGCACCGGGCCCCGATGGGTTCAATTTTAGATTTGTAAAACGTTTTTGGGAGTGCTTGGAGGAGGATTTCTTTAATTTAATGGGGGAATTCTATCATACGGGGATCATTAATAGGGGCTGCAACACTTCTTTTATCACCCTTATTGCTAAAACCAAAACTCCTCTAGGTTTAAAGGACTATAGACCGATAAACCTGGTAGGAGTTATTAGCAAAATTATTTCAAAGGTGGTGGCGAACAGGATGAAGAAAGTCATTGGTATGGTTATCTCGCACACTCAATCCGCATTTATTAAAGACCGATTTATTCTAGATGGACCGCTTATTATCAATGAAATAATCGGGTGGATGAAAATATGCGGCAATGATACTTTCTTATTAAAGCTGGATTTTGAAAAGGCGTTTGATAATGTAAATTGGAATTTTCTTTTATCTATCTTAAGTCAAATGGGCTTTCCTCCACGTTGGTGTCTATGGATAAAGGGTATTTTATCTTCGGCTAGATCCTCTATTTTAGTCAACGGATCACCAACCTTTGAATTTCAGTGCGAGAAAGGAGTTCGGCAAGGCGACCCATTATCTCCCTTCTTATTCCTAATTGCAATGGAGGGTTTGGCTTATATCCTTCAAAAAGCTTCCGATTTGGGTGAGTTCGAAGGAATTCGTCTTCCAAACGGTGGACCAATTTTGTCACATCTTTTTTACGCAGACGACGCCTTAATCATGGGTAATTGGTCTAAAGAGAATTTGCAAAGGTTGGCTCGGCTACTAAGGATTTTTCATTTATGCTCTGGGTTGAAAATCAACATTAATAATTCTTATTTATACGGCTTGGGAATTAATGAAGACGAGTTGATTAGATCTGCGGGTACCATTGGGTGCAAGATTGGGAAGTTTCCATTCGAGTATTTGGGTATCAAAGTCGGAGCAAATATGAATCGGATTGCCAATTGGAATCCGGTCATTGATACGATTCAATCACGGTTGGCATCTTGGAAAGCTAATACCCTATCTATTGGTGGAAGGTTGACTCTTATAAAGTCTGTCTTATCTAGTCTACCAATTTATTACCTATCCTTATACAAGGCTCCCTTGAAAGTGGTGAATCGGATTGAAGGCTTTATGAAACAATTCCTTTGGGCTGGTATCTCGGTTAACAGGAAGCTCCATTGGGTTCATTGGGATGTGGTGTCTACCTCCAAGAGAGACGGGGGCTCGGAATTGCTAAATTGACCGATGTTAATTTAGCTCTTCTTATAAAATGGGTATGGAGATTCAAAGTGCAAAATGGTAGTCTTTGGAGGAATGTAATCGAAGCCATACATGGAGGCAGGAATAGGTGGCTGCTTCTTCCGGCTGCCACAACAGTTAATGGTTGCTGGAAGTCTCTGGTATCGACAATAGAGAAGATGCGTTTAAACGGTAAACCAGTAAGTTCGTATGTCAAAGGAAACGTAGGAGATGGGAAGCGGCTGCGATTTTGGAAAGATATCTGGCTGGGTTCAGCGGCCTTAATGCACAGATGGCCGGCTCTTTATGCATCAGAGAATAACAAAAACTGCAAAATTGATGAAAGAATTACTCGGCATGGGTCTGAAATAGTCCTGGTTGCAGGGTGGAACGCTGCTACAGACTCGGTGGCTGCTATTTCAGAGATGGAAGATGTTTTCTTTATATTGTCTTCTATCCAATTATCGCCTAAACAAGATACCTGGACTTGGGATCCGGACGGTTCAGGAGCTTTTTCGGTGGCAAATGTCAAGAAATTATTAAAGAAAGACAGGAATGAATTCAGGCCTCATCAGTTCTCATGGGAGTCTTGGGTTCCAATGAAAGTTAACATTCACATGTGGCGTGCCGAATTGAGACGTCTACCAACACGACTCACTCTGGCTAATAGAAACATCACTCTTCCGTCCTTGACCTGTCCTCTATGTGAAGTTTTCGACGAATCCTGTGAGCATGTTTTTATTGATTGTGGATTCGATTATGGCGTTTGGAGTAGCATTTGGAGCTGGTGCAAGATACAGCCAGTTAGCCTATTCGACTTTACAGACTTGCTTCAGGCTCATTCTCAAGTTCAAGGGAATAAATGAGCCAAGAAAATAGTTAAAGGTATTATCATGGCTGCTTGTTAGGCTAGCTGAAAATCAAGAAACAAGAAAGTCTTCGAGAACAAAACTCCTAAGGTGGTGGACGTGGTGACCGATGTGAAGTCCGTTACGTTTTTATGGCTTAAAAGCCGTAGTAGATTTGATAATATTTCCTGGAAGGATTGGATGGTTTTCCCTATGTATATGTTGTAATCTCTTGTATATTGTGGTGGTCCTCAGTTGAGATCGCTTGTTTTTAATGAAGTTAACCGTTCAAAAAAAAAAAGTAGTATATAAATTAGATAATTCAAACTACATGCACTTGTTATCGATTGTAATATGATGTCCGTGACGACCCTTTTATTAACGGCTTCTGAATTATGAAATTGTACTTAAACGACCACTAAAGTTATAACTTATAATATAGCATCAATAAAGACTTTTATATATTTTTCTACTCATCATAGGGATGGATATGTAATATACTCTTTTAAGTTGTTCTTTATTAAATAGAAAAGCATCTAGTGCAAAGTTGTACTTGAAAAAAAGATATAATTTACTATTATAGATATATTTAAAGGATATAATACTTTTTAGCTTATTTTCTTTATTAAAAACACTTTTGGAACAAAAATAAAATCTATGGAGTTGCTTTCAAAATTGCATTTTCACCTACAATGGAAATATTTTGAAATATAATTATGGCTGAAATTCATTAAAGTTCACCTAACTCAATACAAAGTAATAAACCTAATAAAAATATTTTTTATGCCTAAATTTTAATTTAAAGATGGAAAAAGAAAAGGAAAGAAAGTTGTGATAAGCTTAAATAATTTAATTTTTCTTCAGATTAATTAAATATGTGACGCTGATTGTCTAATCAATATCTTATATGTGTATTTTCTTATGATAACTTTTTTTATTAAATAAAAAAACATTAAAAATTACATAAAGGTAGCGGGAACGCGGGCAACAAGCTGCGCCGCCACCCCTTAATGGCAAACCCTAACCTAATATTCTCCTAATATTCACCCTTATCACCTGCGGGGGATTCGAACTACTGACCTCACCTTGTACACCCACACCACTGGGCCAAAGCCTTAGTTTTTTAGTTACGAGAATTTATATATATATATATATATATATATATATATATATATATATATATATAGGGTTCCTGTAGGAAAATGATTTTGTGTAACTAAGGATAGGATGATGTTTAAAATCTAATTAATATATTAAAGAAATTAGGGTATAATTGTTAATATGTGTTTTAAATGAGGGTATCAAGGTCATTATGTATCAAGTTTTTTAGAAACTGTTTTAATGATCCTACATTTATGGTACCTCTCTCTCTCCTAATTATTGTTTTCAATAATATCATTTAAAGTCAAACATTCATCTTCACAAAACAAAACCAACCATGCACTTTATTTAGAGAAAACCAATTTCTCTTTCATATTAGTTTTGAAACTATTCCCATAATTTCTTAATTAATGCACACTAGTTTCTCTCTCATATCAGTTTTAAAACACTTCTACTGTGTTTAGTTTCAATATAAAACACTCTTGATGTTATTATAAAACACTCCCGATGATATTATAAAACACTCCTTATTAATGCATACTAGTTTCTCTTTCATTATAAAACACTCCTGATGTTAACCTTCTTGAATAATCAGACAAGTGATAGAGATGGGTTATATGCTTGAAGAATCGAACAAGTTTTTGGGTATTGATCAACTTATTTGATATGAATATCTTATGATTCTTATGAAAAAAATAATGAATAATTAGTTAATTTAGGATGATTAATCTTCATAAATATCTAGATGTTAGTTGCTAATTTAGTGGGTTTGTAATAAGTAAAAAATGGACAAAAAGTCTATAATGCTCTTCATCTAAAGATTTAATCAGATTTGATCTAATGGTTGAAAATACTTCCTACACTTCCTATACAAAACAATTTTCTTACCGGATCCTCTACCTATATATATATATATATATATATATATATATATTATTAAAGATGTGGTGTAGTGACTAAGGGGTTTCTACTCATTTTGATAGTCTTTGGTATACTTAATGTGGGGTTACTATACGTATGACTAGATACAAAAGCCTTCTCTCTCACTTCAGAGTCCATGGAGGTACAGATATATCCTTTGCAAATGATCTAAAAGGAAAAATTTTGGGGTCTGGTAAAGTAAATGCAGGAAAACTAAATTTTAAAGGTGTCAACCTTGTTGACAATCTGAAATTTAACCTGTTGGGTACATCACAGATGTCTGATAAAGGTTATGACAAATTTTTCACAAAGAATTCTTGTAAGATTGTTGTTCCTGAACTTATCAAAAAAAATTGAGTAACTCATTGCAAATATAGAAGTGAAAATGTCTGTGTAGTTGATATGTTAAAAGATAATCCCATGCCATAAAATGTTTCTTTATATTCAAAAGCATCATTTAAAGAAACTAAGTTATGGCATAGGGATTAGGACATGTAATTTTCAAAAAAATTAATGAATTGGCCAGAAAAAACCTTGTAAGATGGCTTCTTTATAATTTAAATTTGATCAACATTGTGTTTATTGTTTAAAAGGAAAACAACACAAAGTATCTTACAAGTCCATTAATAAGTCCAAGACCACTGAGGGTCTTCATTTGCTTCATCTAGACCTTTTTGACCGTGTTAAGGTTTGACTAAGAAAAGATACTGTCTATTCATTGTTGATGACTGTTGTGACATCCGTCACCTTCATCTTTATCAAGTTTTTAATTGTAATCCTTCATGTATTCAAATGTTCTTATTCCAGCCATTATAAGTATTTTGAAAATGAACGTTTAAATGTCCTTCAAAAGTAAGTAAATAGATCCGACACATATATCGTTTTCAAATTTTAATAAAGTTTGGCGAAGGTCTGGGAAAATATCGAAGTTCTTGGTTAAACATATAAAAAACATAAGTTTATTACGCGAAATGGATGAAAAGTTCAAAAAGTCTAAGTTTTATAATGTTTCAAAAACTTTTAAGTTAAGCTAAGTTAACTTGGTTAAATATTTATATGGAAAACATAACCAAGTTCTTTACAAAACTAACGAGGCTAAAACATGGGGGGCCATTTGTGTCAAAGTGAAACTTGATTTAAAATAATAAAATAAAATTAAATAAAAACTAAACAGCAGCCGCCCTGTTATCTTTTCCGGTGACTAGTTCCGACGGCCGGGTGAACTACGGCGACTTTCGTTTGTGTCATTTAATGCTTTTTTTCCGTCTTAAATGTTTCCAATGCGTTTCTCCATTGTCCCTCTTCGATTTCCGATCGTTATATCAAGTATTAACGCGTCTTTAAGCGAATTTTAATCCGAGTTATCATTGTAACCGTCGGATTTCTTGTAATGAATCAAAACGTTATGTTTTTGTAAGAACCCTATAAATTGGTATTTTCTAATCATTCTCCAACCTTTACTCGTCTCAAACATGTAACAACTTCATTCTAACGTGACCAGACTTCTGTGATTTCGACTGATAATTTTTCGGCTTTTACTCTTCGATTCCGATCTCAAATCATGTTTGTAAGTATGCTTTTATCATGCCAAATTATTCGGTTTAATGAGAAGATCAAAAGCCCTTTTATTATTGATCGTTAACCGCAATCGTTTGAGGTTTAATTTTGGATTCTAGGGTTAGGGTTCTTGTCTAGGATATGGGGAAGAAGATGACTTAAACATACATTATAAATATGTTTTGCTTTGAGTTTAAACAATTACATAGATATATGGTGTAATGGTTAATAGCTTTGTGTTAAAGCTTTGGCATTGGGAGGAACAAGGTTCGACCCAGGTTGGCCACAAAGTTTTTTAATTTTTTTTTCATTTAACATTTTCTTTTAAATTTTGAACGTATATAAATACTTCAATACTTAGAATATTCATAATAAATTTATTTTTGACCCATAAATTATAAAAATTTAGGGTTGGCATGTTGATATCATAAACTTAATTTCCACACTTTTAATTTTTGGAAATTTATTTAATTTTGTATTTTTATTAATATAAATTGTTTTAATCATAACTTATTGATTAAGAATTCATTTAAAATGATTTTAATACCAAAATTGTTGTAAAATTATTTTTATGCATCCGAAACTTAATTTTAATTTATTTGACCAAAAATAATTAATTTTATTTAGGTTTTCCTACTTTTAATCATTTAATCATGAATTAAATTCAATAAATCCGTTTTATTGCAAATAAATTGAGAAAAATTATGAAGAATTTATTTTAATCATTTTGTCATCAGAATGTATTTATTTTCATAAAAATATCATTTTTGAACCATATCTTGTAGTTTAGTTGTATTTATGTTTATTTAAATACATTAAATCATTTATTAATTCATAAAACTTAAAATCTGTTTTATAAATTTAATCTTATAAAAAACAGAAATATCTTTATGTTTCAAATCCATAATCATCATTTGTTTGACTCATATGTGTAATGTATAATTATTTTTTTTAATTATTTATAATTATTGTATTTATTTACAATTTTAGTTTAAATAATTAACCAAATTCTTTTGCGTAAATTAATTGAAATATTTTAAATTAAATATTTATTTGGTAATAATTAGTTTACCTAATCATGTTGATAGACTTTAATTATTTTTTTAAAGATACATATTAAGTTGATTATCGCAAAAACTCTAATTCCCCAAATTGACTTAGCAAACCCTAATGCCTTAGATCCTGGATATCTTAGATTTTTTTAGACATTTCCCTTATTAGTATTCTTAAACGTTATAGGTAGAATTCCTTAGGAATTCCCAGTTCTTTAACTCACGAAAGCTTAAGTTGGATTTTGATAGTTTTCACAAACTGTGAGTATACTTATCCCTTTTTTTCGTTTTCTTGCACTTATGGGGTGAAACATGTACACACCTATGAAACTTACACTTACACATATTCATAAAAGTTTTACGTATAATTCATACACGTGTTATGCTTTGAAATCTTGTGCTTTATGCGTAAGCATAAACGTAGTATACTTGCAATCATTACAAAATCATCAACTTAGCTAGCCGACTTTAACAATGGATAGCGCTATTTGGTTTGACAACCCACCTAGTGGAAAGTACCAATGTGTGTGGGAAGTCCTAGTTCATTGTTAATGCTTTAATCTTTGTCAACATAAGAGGTTTGATTTTGGCCCGCGTTGTGTACTTACGTGTTTTCCATATTTGCTTTGAATGAGACATGACACATGAATTGTAGATCTTATTTTTTAAACTTATTTTATACGTATACAAACCAAGTATGCTCACCAACATTATTTATGTTGACAAAATTGTTTTCGTATATGTTTCAGGTTGATTGTTGAGATAATTCATGTAGGACATGTGAACTTAGTAAAGACTTATTCAAGACAACGTGTTGAATAAAATATTTACACTTTAGTACCATGAGCTTTTGAACAATCGTCACTGCGTGACACCTCGATTTTTCAGCCATCGGTTGGGGTGTTACAATTGTTCAAGATTCTATTGGACTTATTACTTACGTTCAATAGATTAAATAATCTATTTTAAAATTTGCAGCCAAAGTAGATTGTGGATGCTTCATTGGATATTCCTCCACTGCATAAGCCTACAGAGTTTTTAACTCTAGAATAAAGGTTACTTAGGAAATTCTAAATTTGAAATTCAATTAAGTATCCTCTCTGAAAATTCTAGCCAGTCTTGCTGAGTTATTTGATCTTGACATTTTACAAATTGAATCCAGAATTGAACCAGTTGTTCCAAGTGATACACAAACTACTGGTGTCAGTCAAGAAGATCACATAACTGATGTCTTTGTCCCAACTTTCAGTGAAACCATTAACAATGACAAAAATGAAGAAATTGTTTTTGATTTTGGCATATTTTTACGAGCAATTTGGTGAGTCATCATCTAGCTCTCAGACATTATAGACTAATCTTCTCAACTCATCAAGTTGCCAAATAGCTGAAACCTCATTTGTTGAGCCTATTGGACCAACCCATCACCTCCTCAGCCTACTAAACCTTCACATCACCAAACAAATCAAACACAAGATCTTCAATCACTTTCATTGATATCATTCCCTACACTGGAGGTCATCTATTCTGAACTCTAGAACAAAATCATTAGTGACATGAAAAAGGGAGTCCTTACAAGATGTCAAATTGCAAGTATTTGTTTGTTTACTGGTTTTCTTTCAATGACTGAACCTTTGAAATACCAAGAAGCCTTGAATGACAATAGCTGGGTATAAGCCATGCAACAAGAGTGCTTCAGTTTAAAAACAAGAAGTGTGGGAATTGGTTCCATTACTTGAAGGAAAATATCCCACTAGAACTAAATGGGTACTTTAGAGCAAGCTAAAATGATGAAAGAGGAACGTGGTAAAGAATAAGGCTAGACTAGTTGTCCAAGGTTTGAGAAAAGAATAGAGAACTCATCATGATGAGACTTTTGCACCGGTAGCAAGGTTAGAAGCAATCAAGCTGTTCTTAGACTTTGCTGTCACACATGGAATGAAGGTGTATTAAATGGACATTAAATGTGCTTTTTCATATGGGAAATCAATGAAGAGGGGTATGTGTGTCAACCTCCTGGTTTCGAAGATGCCCATTATCCTGATTATGTGTACAAGCTTGATAAAGCTTTGTATTGACTTAAACATGCTCTAAGGGCATAGTATAAACTCTTTCATCCTTTTTAACTGCAAAAAACTTTAAAAGAGGAGCATTGATTGACGAAATCGTGTTTCTAAAATGGGAGGGAAATTTTCTAATGATTGCTTAGATACATGATGAAATCCAGTTGTGCAAAGATTATCAGCACCTAATGAAATCAAAGTTTGAAATGAGTGCAATATATGAGAACGAAAATGTTTTCTATGATTGAAAGTTAGACAACTTGAAAGAGGGACATTGATTCATCAAAATAAATATGTAAAAACTCTTTTAAAGAATTTTGATATTGAAAATTGCAAATCTTGCACAATTTCCATGTGTAAAAGCTAATCCTTGGATCTTGATCAAACTGGCAAACCATTAGATCAGACTATGTATAGGTGCATGATAGGCTCTTTAATATATCTAACTACATCCAGACCCGATATCATGTATCCACCCATGTATGTGCCAGATACCAAGCATCACCTAAACAATCTCCGTTAACTATTGTAAAAGGATATTCAGATATCTCAAAGGATCCCAATCCTTAGAACTCTAGTATCCAACTAATGATAATCTTGAGCTTGTTGGTTTTTCAAATAGTGACTTTACAAGATGCCTTACAACAAGAAAATCAACATCAAGAGATTTTCGCTTCCTTGGAAATGCCTTAATTTCTTGGCAACGCAAGAAAAAAAATGTTGTATCCAACTCAACTGTTGAAGCTGAATACATAATTGCAGCAAGTTGTACTGCACAAATCCTTTGGTTGCAGAATCAACTGTTGGATTATGGGATCATTGCTACGAAGACACTGATAATGATGGACAGTGAAGTTGTAATAAACATCATACAAAATCATGTTCAGCACTCAACTATCAAGCATATTGATATCAGACGTCATTTTGTTAGAGATTGTTATGAAAATGTTTGATTTCAATTTATCATGTGTCTTTAGAAAATGAACATGCAAATGGGTTTATCAAAACCACTGGCTACATCTGTATTCCAAAACCTAATTGCTAGGTTGGGAATGCTGCACTTAGAGTAATTCAATTCTCTAGTGCAAAAATGAATAAAGTTTTAAAAATATATAAAAATCAATTAATTAAAAAATAAGTAATAAAATTAAAAAACATAAAAAAATCTTCAAGCATATATATATATATATATAGGGTTAGGATCGTGTGAAAACTGTACCGAGTTGTGAGAACTAGAGAACTCTTGTGGACCATTGATTTTGATGATCCTATGGTTGAGATTTAATCTTGATGTTTTTTTTGTCTTTACATGCTAATTAAAATATTATTAGTATATTTTAATACAAAAAAGTACATTAAGGGGTATTTAAGTAAACCACCATGAAAGAGAAATAACTATTATAAACTATTTTAATTTTTTATTTAATTATTCAAAAAAATCATTTTTTAAAGAAAATCTGATGAGGATGATGTGATACCCCGCAATTTCAGGTTCTCACTTTAACTAAACTCTAGTTACATTCCTTGCATTCTACTTAACTAGGGTTAGCTAGATAGGACACACGTTGCACAGTTATAGGTTAATAACCACATGAAGTGGTAATTCAGGGAATTACCAGACTGTATACATGAGTAGTGAACCTCGGACGTTGGTGAACAATGAAATTAAATAATTGTGAATTAATTGATTGAGATTGATTGCAATTATGTGCTTCTATGATACTCTGTGAAACTATATGCAAACTGTATGTGATTACGTGAACTTAAACCGAATACGCTAATAAAAATCGTAATAGGTGGACCGGTAGGATGTAGGGGTGAGCAATAAAAGGTTCCGAACCGCGAAAACCGTGAAACCGACCCGGAACCGCTAGAACCGAACCGAATTATTGTTATAGGTTCCGGTTCCGGTTCTCATATTTTGGCATAATCGGTTCCCGGTTCGGTTCCGGTTAGAACCGACGTGTACGGTTAAAACCGTTAGAACCGTTTTAAATTAAATTAAATATTTAAATATTCTATTATTAGTTTGAAATAGAATGTGTTGTTTCCTTCTTTATAGTTTTTAACACTTTTAAATTGTTTTACTTGGTAGGAATGTAGAGTATTGCCTTATGTGATGGTCAGCAGTCAGCACAGCTTGTTCTGGCCCGTTTAATCTGTATAAAAAGAATGATCTGATCCGGACAAAACATATTTTGATACGTAAACTGCTATACTTTTAGTAACCATGGTTAACACAAACTGTTGATAATTTTTTTAAGAAAAATCATTGTTTTTGTTTATTTTTTTATTTAATTGTTAATGTTAATTTTAGGAGTTTATTGACAACCGGTCCGGTCTAGAACCGTTTTATGAGAACCGTTTCACCCGGTTCTGGAACCGAACCGTTTATTAATTATCGGTTTTGGTTTCGGTTCTCATATTTTGGAATAAACGGTTCGGTCCGGTTCGATCCGGTTCTGAACCGTTGCACAGCCCTAGTAGGATGGTTGGGGTCTTAACACATGGGGTTACACGTATTATGGTACAAAATAGCAAAAACATCGATAAAAACACGTCGTATGACGAAGCAGGCCACCAACGTGGGCCGAAGAGCTATGAGTGGCCGCTTACAGGCTTCGAGCGGCCGCGCGCGGGTACCAGCATCCACCAAACCGACTTAATCAAGTATTTAAGTAACCTTAAGCCTCTTGTATCTCCTAAACTCAAACCCTAATCTCCCCTACTGCCCTATTACGAAATATTTACCCCTAAACACCTACTAAGGCGCAAGAACTTCGATCGGGAAGCTTCAAGAGCATTCGGTTGATTGTTTTGAAGAGCTTGCGGTATAACATTCGATCTCTTGTGTTTTAATCTTCCTTAATATGTTATAAAAAACTATAACTAAGTTTTTCCAGGCCTGAAACGTTTTCATAAAGATTAAAACTTGAGGTTTATAAAGATTGAATGGGTTAAACATAATCTTATGCGATTAGAAATTAATAGGTTGCATGTTGCGCATGTTTATGATGTTTATGATCTTTAGGGTTTATGGTTTTGTATGTGATCATGTTAGGTCTTATGAATGTTTTATGATGATTTTTTATTGTAGTTGATCGATTATACGCATATGTGAGTCGTTTAAATAAGAGTTTATGCATGATTAAAATCTGGACAGAATGTTTGGGTCAACTTATAGGGTCTGTTATGTGACTTAAACATGAGGGTTTTGATGATTTCTTTCCATGATTGTATTATACATGGTCTTAGCTTTTCATAATGGGCAAAATCGTCTGATTTGGACGTCGTATGAATAGTTTTTGGAATTTTCTTTGATTAAAGGTCATATCAGATTTTCGGATTAACAAACTGAGTCAACTTTAAACAATCATAACTTGAGTTTTAAAAGGAATTAAGTTATGAAATTTGGATAGTAGGTTAACGTTGGGAAAACTTGGCTTCTCCAAGTGGACTCATCCCGTTTGGATGAATACACGATTTTTGGAAATTTTTCTACTAAACTGATCTGTTGTGTGTATTTTCTGAACGTGGCTGTGTTCCATGGATTTTCATAATTTTTATACAAGGTTTTATCACAAACTAAAAATATGGATTTGTCCAGTAGACCCCCTAGAATATTTAGTAAAATTTTGGGAGTCTAACTCTCTAGATAAGTATTTTTAATAAATTAGTTTTTATTGCGCATAATCTGTCCTAAAAACGCAGATTGTATATTTGGTGTTTATGTGACTATTTGGGGTCTTATATGGTATGTAATTGACATGAACTTGAATGGACACTTATATGAGATGAATATGAAGTGTAAAACTGATGATAAGCAACATATTCACAAACGGGTCCGTAGGGTTTACTTATGCATGTAGAATCACTAGGTGTCACTTACACGATTTTGAACATTTAAACGTCTTAGACAAACGGGTTATATGGTGTAATGGTATTAAACATATACTCACTTAGTGACACATGTATTAGGGAGTCGGTAGCACACTCTACTTTGGAGTTTGGATTTACTTTCTTGCATACTAAGGTGAGTTTCACTACTTTTTCTCAAAAGCACGCGTCTCATGCTGAGACAACTTTGGTAAATGTTTTCTAGTCCGGTTCGGGACTACTTGGACATTGACTCTTGGGAAATTCCGTTACGAATCCTCGGGTGGATTGCGCTTTGATCAGTTTAAAACTTATTGGTCCTTTGTGAACTAAACACTCTATCACTGAAAAAAAAAGTCCTTATATATTATTGGGTTAATCGCTGGAGGCGAACAGCGTATTAGTTGATAGCGTTATTAGGTTGTGCAGAAACCTCATGCTTGAGGTGCTTGTGTCACGGGCATGAACTTCTGACCACATCTGTTATGTTAGTGTTGATAGACACTAGTTCCAAAGGCAGTTTAACGCATGTTAAACACATTACTGAAGGTTCCCAATAATTTTCTGTTTAGTTGCAATGAGTGGGTTAGCTACCCCTGACATGATTAAACTGATATCACTTGAACTTTTGGGTCTTAGGGACCTACGTTTTCGATTACTTATACTTGTTATTCAAACTGTGAACTCACCGACTTTATGTTTGTACACGTTAGCATGCTTTTGCAGGTAATTAGGTATGGAACACGAATAGGGCATGCGTCATGTTGTGTCATGGGATTATGAACACATAAACTACTTTTGAGCATTTAACTATTTACTTACGGTTTTTGGGCGCGGTGTTTTGCACATACTTTAACTTAACTGTTTTACTATTCCACTTCCGCTATTACTTTATTGGTTTGGTTAAAACTTTTAAATTTTGATTTTACAATAACGAACTAAATGGTTTGGGCATTTAGAGTCGTTCATGTGACTTATGGCTATGGGATCCTGGTTTGTCACGCGCCTTGTGGTATAAACCACGCAGTGGAAATTTGAGGGTGTGACAGATGATCTAGCATGATTTACATTGGTGTAATTATTTACACCAGTGTTTACTAACATCTATATAAACCAACCATCCATGTTTTTGTATGATTTACACTGGTGTAATTATTTACGCCAGTGTTTACTCACATCTATGTAACCCAAACGTCTATAATTTTTGTGTGCTTTACACTGGTGTAATTTTTTACATCAATGTTTACTCACATCTATATAACCAAACATCTATCATTTGTGTGATTTACACTGGTGTAATTATTTACACCAGTGTTTACTCACATCATACTACACCATTGTAAAAAAAAAAAAACCACAACATCAACAACAAAATATATTGCATAATTCGTATTTACACTGGTGTTTTCTTGCATTATTCGTATTACATTAATGTAAAAAAACCAAACATCTATAAAAAACAAAAAAAAAAGTATTACACTAATGTTTACTTTACATTTTATAAAAAGGAAACATCAATAAAAATCTATATAAACCAAAAACATGTATACATATTACACTACTGTAATGACACACAACATCTACAAAACAAAAAAAAAACAAAAAAAAACATCTACTGTAATGCCACACAATATCTACAAAATCTACAAAATTTGTATATTACATCAATGTAAAGAAAATCAAACATCTATAAAAAAAACCATCATCATCGTCATTGTCTTCAAAAACCATCATCTTCTTATTCTTCACATTATCATCATCCTCACACACAAAAAAACATGAAAAATCTTATAAAAAACCTATATAATAATAATAACAACAACATACAACAACAACACACAACAACAACCACAAATAATAATAATAATAATAATAATAATAATAACAATAACAATAATAATAATAATAATAAGAGTAACAATAATAACAGAAATAATAATAATAACATAAATAATAAATAAATAAATAAATCATACCGTCTCCACCGTCGTATGGAACCACCACCATCTCCAGCGTCGTCTGGAACCACCACCGTCTCCACCGTCGACCCACCACCCCTGAGCCCCCACCACCGTCTCCACAATCGTCAACCACCCTCTGCAAAACCCACCATCATCAACCACCCTCTGCAAAAAAAACCACCACCACCAACGAGCCAGATCTGACCTGGAAACTCGTGTTCAAGCTGTGACCACAACCAAACACCGAACCGAGGCACCACTGCCAAACTAGACCATCACTACACCACCATCTCCGCCGTCCCCCCGCCACCATCACCAACGAGCCAGATCTGTTCTGTTCTGCTGTTCTTTTAAGAGAGATAGAGAGAGAGAGTGACGAGTGTGTGTTTGTGTGTGTGTGTGAGAGAAAGAGAGAGAGAGAGTAATGAGAGGTTTGGGATTTTTTTTTTTCAAAAAAAATCTACTTTAAATGGCAGATGTGAGTGGGTGTGGGGTGGGGTGGGGTAGGTGAGGTGATAAATTACTATGCTACCCTTTATTATTATAGGGATAATATGCTTATGTGTGGTCCAGATGAGTTCTCTAGTTCTCACAACTTAGTGGAGTTATCACATGATCCGGATCCTATATATATATCTATCTAGTGGAAGGATAGGGAGAAAACCCTCCAAAATGAAAAAACTCTAGAAAACCCTCAAAAAAACCTACTTCCCGAGCTTTTTTTTTAAAAAAAAAATTAGGGCATGTAATATACATGTTTTTGAGTGTTTTGAGCCAAAAAAAATCAAAAAAGCGCCGAAGGGTTTTTTTTTAAAAAAAAATAAGTTTTGCATCATAACATATGTTACCAGTGCAAAAATAAGCTAACATGTGTTATGATGCAAAACTTATTTTTTTTTTTTTTAAAAAAAAAACCTTCGGCGCTTTTTTGATTTTTTTGGCTCAAAACACTTAAAAACATGTATATTACATGCCCTAATTTTTTTTTTAAAAAAAAAGCTCGGGAAGTAGGTTTTTTTGAGGGTTTTCTAGAGTTTTCTCATTATTTAGGGTTTTCTGTGGATCCATCCCCTATATATATATATATATATATATATATATATATATATATATATATATATATATATATATATATATATATATATATATAGGGGAAAGTTAATTTGAGAATACCTATATTTCGTGCGAACCGTGAGAACGACATCTAAAACCATTCAAATTCAAAATTTCTTTTTACACTTATCTTTATTACTAAAATACAATCCCAAAAACACAATTTACGCGTAAAAATTCAAACGTATACGAAAATAAATTGTTTTTACACATGTGTAAATTTACTGTTTATACATGTGTAAACTGTTTCATTTACACATGTGTAAAAAGTTAATTTGAAAGTGTTTTTGCAGGAAAAGATGTATTATTTGGAAAGAAAATTCATTTATTAATGTTGTATTTTGATTATAATGAGGTTTGTATTAAAAAAATTGATTTTGATTGATTTTTTACTTGTTCTCACGGTTCTCACGATATTTAGCGTTCTCAAGATAACCCTCCCCTATATATATATATATATATATATATATATATATATATATATATATATATATATATATTGTTCTTTAACTAGTAATAAGTTGGTCTTTCACTAGTTGTTTTAGCAAGTACTTTTTTTTTTCAAAAGCTGGTTTACACCCGTTGTTTTCAGGAACTAGTTGTTTCAAAAACTACTGGTTTTTACCAGTTGATTCTCATATTGGAGCATTCTAAGCAGGTATACACACTTAACTCTTGTACTTTACATACTTAGGCCCGCTACCCCTGCCTACCTAAGGAACATACCCTTCATCAGGTAACCCAAGGCAGAAATCACTCAAATCATAGATTGATGATTCACTAGAACAACTCTCTTATAAGTCTTTTCCTTAGACTAAACTGTTTGATTTTTCAAAATGTGTCTATCTTTATCCAAGACATCAAGATATAACTCGTGAAAGAAGGAATAACTTTACATCTAAAAAAAAGCAAATATCAATCACATATCACTGAGATAAAACCACAGATCAATGGTCATACCTATTAGTATCATGTGAAGAAGAGGTGAAATTTGTTAGTATATCCTGATGTTAAGATTGCATGAGTGGCTTCTACTCTTATGTTTGATCCTATTGGATCACAGACTCCTAGTAGAAACATAATGTCACACCACGCCAATGGCGGAAACACGTGGCGCGACGCTCGAAAGCATATCAAAGTCAAGATTAACACAAACTATATTTAATTAGAAAAGATCATTTTATTAAGATGTCAAAAAAAAGTACATTGTCTTAAACCTTACACAAAACAACATACATGAAGTTCAAACATTGGGTTTTTCCGTCTATGTCCCAACCCATTGGTAAATATAGATGAAACCGCAGACAAGCGTCCGACATCCCATATTCCACCGTACTAGCCTCGTATCTATTCAGCACTTAGTTACCTGATAGATATGTTTAAAAAGACGTCAATATGTAAAATATTGGTGAGTTCACAGGTTTTAGTTCCATAACAACAAAATTTTAACAACAATAGCATGTGCGGAACGAACACGAGTAGTGACCTTTGTAAAAGTAGCTAACTCCTACAAACTATGATGAGCAATCCCTTGAGCCCATAACTAAACCAAGACTAATAATAGTGCCCCGCGAGCAGAAGTTGTTTCTCGGCAAATAACAACTTAGTTCAGAATACGTGCACCCCTGGCATACACAGTTGCATAATCGACGCTATCGATTAGGGGTGGGCCTTGTCAGGCACCAATAGCGCTATCCAAATATTCCTTCGGTTCTCGATTTCAACACACACACACAACACACGAGTAAATGGTTACAGTAGCGAGGACTCACCCCGAGTGGTATAAAATAACAAACCCAAGTACTCATCATGCCACTTATCACGTTTTAACATTTGAAAACATTTTGACATGTAAAAACATTTGACAAAACATATCTTCCCCCAAAACAAAAACAGTAAAAAGGGGCTGTGAAACTCACCTGAAGTACAACGTGCAATTCAAATAGCAGAGAATAGCAAGTCTAAGGTCAAGCACCTACGAACGTCCTAGGGCGTATAAGTCACTAAGTCTATAGATAGTGTTTTAGATCAATAACACACCTTGAATCTTCTCTTGTTTATGATGTAGAACGTGTTTTTTATGTTAGGATCTGAAAAACGAGGTCAAAAACTCCTCCTTACAAGTTTGGGGTTGAGAGAGAGCACTTGGAGGCGGTTTAGAGTTGTGAAATGATGAAAAAGTTGCAAAGTATGGTATTTATAGTCAGTGTTGGTTCGCACCCTCATAGGGTCAAACTAAGTTCATTCGACCTTTCAAGGGTCGAATCAAATTCAGAATGGTTGGTTCGACCTCCCATGTGGTCGAACCAGAATCCAGATATTCAGTTTTCTATGATTTTGTCGTTTTTATCCATTTTAACACATGTTAACACATTCTAACACATGAACATGCAATTCTAACATATGTTATGTATATCTAATCATATAAACACCATAATAACACGTACTTACACATTGCACATCATATATCGAATAATTCATGTTTATTACTTAATCCAATTCATGTAATTTCACCAACAACGGGACTCAAGACTCGTGTTTGCGTATGTTACCCCAATGATCCTACGAATCATTGAACCCTGGACAATACGTAAGTGTAAACCGACTCAACTGACCTTGTCAAGTACGTTAGATAAATGTTTTCGCTAAGGTAGACTTATATGTTTGTAAAAGTATTAACCTGGATATGCCGGGTGTCACACCGAAGGAAAACTAGATTCCATCAACCAGGATGATTTTGATACGTGTGAATGTTGTTTGAGTGGCAAGTTGACCGAGGCTCCATTTATGAGTGTCGTAGAATAGCTAAGGACCTACTTAGATGTATACATACTTATGTGTGTGTTTTGTTTTGGATAATGGGTTGGAATTAGAGAGGTACTTCGACACATTTACTTATGACTTCAGTAGATATAAGTATGTTTATCTTATGAAGCATAAATATGAAACATTTGAAAAGTATTAAGAATACCAGAATGAAGAACAAAACCAACTTAGCAGAATGATTAAGATACTTCAATCAAACTGAGGAGGTGAATATATCAGTCAAGAGTTTGTTGAACATCTTAAGAAATGTGGGATCATTTTTCAACTCACTCCACCTGGAACGCCTCAAGTGAATGGCGTATTTGAAAGGAGAAATCGAACTCTATTGGATATGGTTCGATCAATGATGTGACTTCTATAAATAGGAACTTGTAGGTTTTAATTAAGATCATAAGTTTCTTTATGGGAACGCTCTAGTATAAAGAATCCCAAGTCTACGATACCCCGTTGGATGTTGTTATTAGTCATTTTTGGAGAGTTAGTAGGAGCACGAGTAGGGAGACTCTACCTCAACCTGCCGTAGATAGTTGTAAGGTATGTTCTCGTTTAAGTTATGTTTAGTTAATTATTATTTTTAGGATAAATTACAGAATTCGTCCTTTAGGTTTGACCCATTTTTCAGTGGTTGTCCTTTCGCGTTTCAGTTGATGAGATTCATCCTTAACGATCTAAAATCTTACACCCAATGTCCTAAGGGCCTAACCCAGTTAAAAGTTTCAGTTAACTTTAGTCATGTGCAAGGCACATGAGGTATTTCAGTAAAATCCTCTTATCTTCTTCCCCAATTTATAGATCATAAACCCTAACCTTAACACTTGATGGCAAGTGGTCCCGTTTTTCAGTGGCAAGGGTGAAAGACATACTTGATGGCAAGTGGTCCCGTTCTGCGAGTCGTAAATCCGGCCATGAATAACACGAACACCTGGATTACTGTTCCTCTTCTTTGGTTGAGACTTCTGATTATCGAGCTTCATCTCAGACGTGGGTTCCTTATCGTCTACACTGATGGTTTTCTTCTTCTTGTTGTTGGATATGGGATGAGATAGGGTTTGTTTGGAGTTAGGGCTTGTAGCAATCGCCATTTCTTGTGAGAGATTTGTTTGGATCTAGAGAGTTTGGTATAAAGTGTTTATGAAAGTGTGTATTATTGAGAGATTTAATATAGTTCAGGTAGGGTTTTGGAGGGAGGGATGAGGGTGAAATGTTTTCAATTACAGGTTTGGAATTAATGGAGGCAAAGTTTTCTGGATTGATGGCGGCACTTGTGAGTAAGTCAATCAGATGTTGGGTGGTGGTGGTGGTGCTGGTGGAGGAGGAGGAGATGGTTAAAGTTAGATACAGGGAGAGAGAGAAGTAAAATTACCAATTTACCCTCATGTGCAAGGCACATGACCAAACTTAACTAAAATTTTTAACTGGGTTAGGCCCTTAGGACAGTGGGTGTAAGATTTTAGATCGTTAAGGATGAATCTCATCAACTGAAACGCGAAAGGATAACCACTGAAAAATGGGTCAAACCTAAAGGACGAATTATGTAATTTATCCTTATTTTATTAGTATTATTAGTAGTTTAGTATTATTACTAGGTTAGAGTCCCGTGGGGACCCACGGTTCACCCGAAAGTAAAATAAAAAAAAAAGTAGGAAAATAAGAAGTGTATTATGCAATTTGTTTTGGTTACTAAATGTTTGATAATGCAATATGTATGAATTTTGATGTTAAATGCAAAATGTCATCTAACAGTTTAATGTAACGAAATGATGGATATATCGAGTAAGTAAAGTTTAATTTGACAACTGCAAACTACATAGCATACTATCACAATATCACACATTACATCATTTGGGTAATATCTATATTCTAATCATAACTAAGCTTAAGCATAGAACACTTATCATTTAGTTGGGGCTTAACGAACTTCAACCAATGGTCCATTTTCATTACTTCAATCAAAATCTTCCAAGTCTTGCTCATTGATAGCTGATTTTTCACCTTCGAAGTTGTTATCATTGTCATCACGATCCTCGGAGTGCAACTCATTTTCAATAATTTATGAAAACCTCCACCATTATATTCCATATTTGTGTTCTACATAAAATATAGTTGTTGTAAAGATATGGATACAGTGATAAGTAAATCAAGAAACAATCCTTAATCCACTTACTTGAATGGGTAGCTTAAATTTTACATGTTATCTCTCCAATGGTTCAAACCGATTACATAGCTAAAAAACAACTAATAAGAAAATGGTCCAATGTCACATGCTGTAATATAAATTTCCTATATTTTATTAAAAAATAGACATTAAAAGGATCAACCCCGGGCCCATTTCAACATGTAGCCAAAAGGACCCATTGTACACACACTTTAGGAAACTTTTGACATGTTACAAAATGCCGCAAAAAACGTCATTATTTAAACTGTGTAAATATAGTACTTAACAATTAAAAATCTTAATAAATAACATCAAACTCATAATCAATCATTCAAATCAATGACATTAAAATAATCCGCGTCTGAAATTTCCTTACCCATTATATACAAATTATTATTAACATCTTAAAATTAGCACACTTATAGAAATCAAGATGATGATTATCGTTTAGTGACAATTGATTAAAGGAAAGTCGTAATATCAAAATGAAAGTTGGTTAACAATGTTAAAACGAAATTCGTAATATTAGCAACATCAATAAATAAGATTAAAAATCTTAATAAATAACATCAAAATCATAATCAATCATTCAAATAAATGACATTAAAATCATCCGCGTCTCAAATTGCCTTACCCATTATATAAAAATTATTATTGACATCTTTAGTAATCATTATTAGTTGTGATTGAAGTAATATAATTCTTTAACAGAAAGTAGCATTTTGAAAATTTATATTATCATTTAATTTCGTTGTTAAAATTGGTATGACGATTAAATGATTTTATTATTTGTTAAGGTTTATATAGTATTGTTGTGTATCGAACAATTCTGCAAAATCGAAAATACTGTGCCTCGATTGACGTGATCGAGTAGGAATATTTATTTACATATTTGAATTATAAAAAATGGAGGGATTGGTAATTGACGAGAATTGGTCAACAACTCTTAAAATTAGCACAATCAAACTCAAAGACTTAAAGTCAAAGAATTGACCTCCATCAAATTAACAAAAACGTAAAATAATTTTACTTAGATTGGGTCAACAGTATTAAAATTAAAGTCGTAATATTAGTAATAGCATTGAAAATTATCTTGAATACATTATATATTTTAGGAAACTGTTAAATAGATTTAAAGTATATTTATTATTAAAAGAATAATAAAAGTGTAGTAAAATAAATGTACACTCCTATCTTCGGATTATATTTAAATTATAATCTATTAAATAGATTTAAATAAATGTTTAAAGGAAAGTCGTATATGTTTCAAAGAATATCGTTTCATGACAATTGACTAAAGAAAAGTCTTTGAATTATAAAAAATGGAAGGATTGGTAACTGATGTGAATTGGTCAACAACGCTTAAAATTAACACAATCAAACTCAAAGACATATAGTCAAAGAATTGACCTCCATCAATTTAACAAAAACGTAAAAAGTTTTTACTCAGATTCGGTCAACAATATTAAAATTAAGGTCGTAATATTAGTAATAACATTGAAAATTATTTTGAATACATTATATATTTTAGGAAACTGTTAAATATATTTAAATTATATTTATTATTAAAAGAATAATAAAAGTGTAGGAAAATAAATGTACATTGTTATCTTCGGATTATATTTAAATTATAAACTGTTAAATAGATTTAACATTGTTAAATAGATTTAAATAAATGTTTGAAAGAAAGTCGTATATGTTTAAAAGAATATCGTTTCATGACAATTGATTAAAGCAAAGTTGTAATATCAAAATTAAAGTCGGTTAACAATATTAAAATGAATTTCGTACTATTAGTAATATCAATAAATAAGATTAAAATTCTTAATAAATAACAACCAAATCATAATCAATCATTCAAATCAATGACATTAAAATCATCATAAATAACATTAAAACTCTTAATAAATAACATCAAAATCATAATTTGAATTTCAAAATCAATGACATCTTGTGGTTCAGCCTTAGTAACAAACATTGTGTGCTTGATTGAACACCATTTGAATACACAATATTCGCCAATGGAAATATCTTCTGATTGAAGCAAATCATGCCATCCAATCATAGTAAACATTTACAAAAGCATTGTGTATAGAAAATTTAGAATGTGTAACTAATTATAAAATAAGAATATTGTAAACATAAATGTTGAATATGCAAATAACAAACTAGAGACTTGAGAAACAATTTCTGCGCATAATATTAGTATTAGTATTAGTTAGTATTACTAATTATTAGAAATATATTCGTAAAAATAGTAATAGAAAATTTTAATTCGGTCAATAAGATATAAATAGGATTAAAATTAAAAATCGTAATATTAGTTTTTAGTATTACTAATATATTCGTAATTTAATTCAGTCAATTCGGTCAATAATAAGTAAATGAGCTTAAAAATCGCAATATATAACATTAAATTCCGTCAATTATTATTAATGTCATTAAAACTCATAATAAGTAACATTAAAAAATGAATAAATCCTATTAATTGCAGGCAAGACCAATAATAATTCATAAAGATAGATTAAACATAATTTGGTAGTAATATTAATATAAATAAATGAGATTAAAAAATCGTAATAAATAACATTCAATTCGGTCAATTATTATTAATGTCAATTAGTATTGGTAATATATTCGGTCAACAATACTATTTTTACGAATAGTAAAACTAAAATCGTAGTATTAGTATTAGTAATTATTAGTAATTAGTAATATATTTGTAAAAATAGTAATAGAAAATTTTAATTCAGCCAATAAGATATAAATGGGATTAAAATTAAAAATCGTAATATTAGTTTTAGTATTAGTAATATATTCGTAATTTAATTCGGTCAATAAGAAATAAATGAGATTAAAAATAAAATTCGTATATTAGTATTAGTATTATTAAGGAGAAATGCCACACAAATGTAACCAAGTTTGCTTGGTGTTCTAATTAAGTCACTCAAATTTTTTTTGTCTCTCTAAAGTCATTCAAGTTTCATTTGTTGTTCTAATACTATGTAATTACCAGGTCATCAGGTCACCTTCTTTTTTTATTTTTATTTTTTTCTTTCATTTTAATGCTTATGTGGATATTATTTTTATTAGGTGAGTTTTATAAAATGAAGATTTAAAAAAAATAATTTTTTTTAAATTTTACATGTTTAAAATATTTATTAAAAAAATTAAAACCTGACACATCGTCACTTTAACCTGGAAACCTGATAATTACATAGTATTGGAACACTAAATGAAACTTGAGTGACTTTAGAGAGACAAAAAAAGTTTGAGTGACTTAATTGGAACAGTTAGCAAACTTGGTTACATTTCTACAAAGTTACCCCTATTATTAATATATTCGTAAATTAATTCGGTCAATAATAAATAAATGAGATTAAAAATCATAATATATAACATTAAATTCAGTCAATTATTATTAATGTCATTAAAACTCATAATAAATATCATTAAAATGAATAAATCCTATTAATTGCAGGCAAGACCAATAATAATTCGAATGAATAGCAATATAAATAATATAAAAAATAATTTCATAAAGATAGATTAAACATAATTTCA
The DNA here is from genome assembly GCA_030844895.1 of Ambrosia x helenae. Taxonomy (NCBI): domain Eukaryota; kingdom Viridiplantae; phylum Streptophyta; class Magnoliopsida; order Asterales; family Asteraceae; genus Ambrosia; species Ambrosia x helenae. The sequence continues at coordinate 17,934,556 of CM061227.1, read as the reverse complement.
TAGTAATATTAATATAAATAAATGAGATTAAAAAATCGTAATAAATAGCATTCAATTCGGTCAATTATTATTAATGTCAATAAATAACATTAATTCTAACATACTAAAAATACATTAAAAATGATTAAATCTTATTAAACATAAATTCAAAAAAAGTAATATAAATAAATGAGATTAAAAATTTTAATAAATAACGTTAAATTCGGTCAATTATTATTAATGTCAATAAATAATATTAAACATCTTAATAAATAACATTAAAATTGAATAAATCTTATTAATTGCAATCAAGACTAATCATAATTCGTAAACATAGTAATATAAATAAATGAAATTATAAATCTTAATAAATAACCTCAAAATCGTAATCAATAATTCAAATAAATTACATTACAAACATAAAAAATCGTAATTTAAATTTGAAAATCAATGACTTCTTATGTTGGAACCTTAGTAATAAACAGCATGTGCTGGATTGAACACCAATTAAAGATACAATATTCGCCAATGGAAATATATTCTGATTGAAGCAAACTAAAATCATAATATTAGTAATATATCCGTAAAAATAGTAATAGAAAATTTTAATTCGGCCAATAAGATATAAATGGGATTAAATTAAAAATCGTAATATTAGTTTTAGTATTACTAATATATTCTAATTTAATTCGGTCAATAATAAATAAATGAGCTTAAAAATCGCAATATATAACATTAAATTCGGTCAATTATTATTAATGTAATTAAAAGTCATAATAAATAACATTAGAAAATGAATAAATCATATTAATTGCAGACGAGACCAATACTAATTCATAAAGATAGATTAAACATAATTTCGTAGTAATATTAATATAAATAAATAAGATTAAAAATCGTAATAAATAACATTCAATTCGGTCAATTATTATTAATGTCAAATAGTATTAGTATTAGTAATATATTCGGTCAACAATACTATTTTTATGAATAGTAAAACTAAAATCGTAATATTAGTGTTAGTATTAGTTAGAATTAGTAATTAGTAATATATTCGTAAAAATAGTAATAGAAAATTTTAATTCAGTCAATAAGATATAAATGGGATTAAAATTAAAAATCGTAATATTAGTTTTAGTATTAGTAATATATTCGTAATTTAATTCGGTTAATAAGAAATAAATGAGATTAAAATTAAAAATCGTAATATTAGTATTAGTAATATATTCGTTAATTAATTCGGTTAATAATAAATAAATGAGCTTAAAATAGTAATATATAACAATAAATTCGGTCAATTATTATTAATGTCATTAAAAACTCATAATAAATATCATTAAAAATGAATAAATTCTATTAATTGAAGGCAAGACCAATAATAATTCGAACGAATAGTAATATAAATAATGTAAAACATAATTTCATAAAGATAGATTAAACATATTTTCGTAGTAATATTAATATAAATAAATCAGATTAAAAATTCGTAATAAATAACATTCAATTTGGTCAATTATTATTAATGTCAATAAATAACATTAATTCTAACATACTAAATATACATTAAAATGATTAAATCTTATTAATCATAAATTCAAAAAAGTAATATAAATAAATGAGATTATTTTTTTTTAATAAATAACATTAAATTCGGTCAATTAATATTAAAATCAATAAATAATATTAAACATCTTAATAAATAACATTAAAAATTAATAAATCTTATTAATTGCAATCAAGACTAATCATAATTCGTATGTGGCAACTGTAACGTCATTGCATATGATGTTTTTAGATAACAGAACTTTGTTCATGGCATTCGGCACAGTCTGGAAAGACACTTATAAATTTTTTTTAAAAAAATCATTTTATAAAATGAAATAGCAATTTTTACACAAAAAATAACAATCACACCAACATGGTTGACGAAGGGTCATGCAAAACCTTGAAGAATTGAGAACCTTTGTGATAAGACATAATAACGTTGGTGTGTTCGGATGAGATCCTGTTTTTTAAAATAAGTAAAACATAGAATGATTAAATCACTTTAAAGGTAAATCCGATTCACTATATATCTATCAATACCGATTTAAAAAGTCGGTATTTCTAAAGAATAATCACAAATGAATACATCGAATTGATAAAGTTCTTGAAATGATTAAATGTTAATTATCCATGTTCATTCTAAATCATCTAGATCGTATTTTATAAGAAAACCGATTAAAACTTCATTCTAAATGTATCAGTGTTTAATCATTGATAATAATATTATTGAAGAATTTGATTAAATAGTCAAATATTAAAAAAACCGATTAAATCTTCATATGGATCGTATTTTATAAGAAAACCGATTAACTAGTCAAACTAATTTTTGTAAACAAAAATTAAAAACCGATTAAATCTTCATTGCAGAATTTAATTAAATAGTCAAAGATTAAAAAAACCGATTAAGTCAAACCATTTGATTAAACAAAGGAAATATTACTTGGTTATACTAGAAACGGTTATCAACAGTTAAAGAGATGGTTAAACAGGTGAGTCATCATACTCATCTTTTAAACTGTGATAGTACACTTGTCCAAACTGGTAATAATTAGAATGCTTGCAATATGTTAGTAGGGGTATATGGGATCCTATTATGCTTAATGGGGTGTGTCATTCTAGGAAGGGTAATCAGGTTTTGTACCCACAGGCACTTCGTGCTTATAAGGTCCAGGGGCACACGCTCATATCTATGTGACGGCCATATGGGGCACAGCCAAAGGAGTGGTATCTCCGTTGTACGGTGGTTTGTGAAAAGTCTAATGTGGCCAATAAGATCACTGAATCCAATCCAATAGGAGAAAACGACACACACACACACACACACACACAGAAAGTGAAACAGGTGGGGGAGTGTTTATAATCAGATTGTACTTGAAATCCATAATATAAATATGTGTTGACATCACTCTATCTATCTCTATTTAGTTTCAGTTGATGGGTGTATGAATTACTTGATAAGTTATTGTTTATGAACTTATTTGATTATCAAAGTCAAGTATTATATTAGAAACACACACACTAAACAAACTCTCAGTTCCCACAAAGTGTCAAATAATCCCATACTCGTGTTATATGGATATCAATCGTTTGAATTACAAATATAAAAACTAGTCAATGGAGAACCATAAATACATACCAGAGAAGTGAGACCTGGTCCAGTATAGAGGTGAAATTTTGACAACCACAAGTTGGCATCCTTGTTAATAGCCTTTAACTCATCCATTGTAGCAATAAATTCAGGGACTGTTGTTGCAATAGCACACTTTCAAAACATATCTTTATATAGTTTTCCTGTAAAAAATAGCTTCATATTCTCATGAATGTGCCTGAGATAATATATGTGCTCAGCACAAGGATACAACCATGACCAAGAACTATAATTTTCAGCCTCAACAATTGCTTAAAAAATGGGTAGATACCATTGTTTGGGTCAATACCCACTGCACCTGCAATTTGTCCATGATAAGGTCCTTTTATAAATTCACCATCTAACCCCAGCATATCCCTACCTATAGCCTTAAAACTTTGTTTTAATGTTCCCAAACAAACATATATCCGAGTACTTCACCCAACCATTTCGCAAGCCTGGGGAGAAACAATGGATTGAGGGGGGGGGGGGACTTAAAGGGATAGGGTCCCAAATCCTTACGCGAATAAGGTCAATTCATATCCCAAAAAGCATAAAATGACAACTAAGGAGCACCTAATTATGCACAGGCAATGTCCCTTACGCAATGAAAGCTCTCTGGTGCAAGCCTACAACTATGCACCACAGATCAACAACTTGGCTTTGGCAAAAGCTCCTTAGGCAGGACGCGCATTTCCATACATACGTAGGACCAGAAGACAAATAGTACAACAAGGACGATTGTGTACGAACCAATTAGAGCCAAGGGACGTGTGCCAAGAATGTGGTGCATGTCCAACCGATCGGAATGCTCCAGCAAGAAGATTCTAATGGCCTGACATCATTTAACTAATTAGAGAATGCCAACATTGGAGAGTTAATGTCCTGTGATTGTGTTAGGCCAAAGGGGACAACAAATATTATGTCAGCGCTGCTCAACCAATCAGATTGCAAGAAGCCATGTCACCGACAACATCCACTAACGGTCAGCGCTATTTAGCCAATCAGTGCCCTCGGACATCTGACCAATCTTGTGGTGCCACCTGTACAAAATAGAACACCCACCAACAAGGCCATGCCACATGGCGGAGGTTAAGGCGTACCAAGTTCCCCTTTTCTTATTCCTTAATACATTATTTGTCTTATACTAATATTGGGTCGAGGTTAGGGAGGTAGCCCCTAACTGGGCCTTGCTCATTTTAGGTTAGGGGTTGGTTATGTTGGCCCATATAAACTCTTGTTTAATGAGATTTTCTTCTCCTTAAAGAGGACACTTTTTAACTAACCCCAAAATTACATGCAAAGAGTGCCAACATCATTTTTGTGTCTGTAAACAAGAAGAAATTCTTAGCAGTCACCTCCCCACTCTCATTACTTTGTTTTCGGGTTACAACATTCATCCAGCCTTAAACGTCAAGCGAAGGATAAACCCTGTTGAATCATTGGTCTTGCTATCCCTAACCGGAGGTTAGACTATTATTTCTTCACTTACACCATACAAATATACGATCTGGGCTTTTGGTTAATCTACCACGATGATGAAGCCGTATGGTGAACATATAAGGAAATCCATCCGCAATTTATAAAAAAAAAAAGTAAACCTTTAACTCACTTTACATGCAACTAAATTAAAATTAAAATAACAAAAACACAAAATTAGGGTTTATCTTACAGTTTAGGTTAATCACATCAACATCTTCTAGTGATTTCCGTATACACCAGCCCCCATCCTTAGACATTGTTGTGCAAAGGGGTTGATTATCGAAAGCCTTAAGGACGTAATTGAGGATTCTGATGTAGTGGAGGGTTCTAAAGACGTTTTAAAAGAGGGGATTCCGAAACGGTGAAATGAAAAGACAAATATGCCCTCACGTGCACCAAACATGACCCATTTTAACGTTAAAACTAAACCATGTTAGTGCTAAAGAACAATGAGTGTAAGGTCTTGAAATGTAAAGGATGATTCTCGTTAATTTTAAAGTTAAAAAACATCTACTGAAAAATAGTATAAACATAAAAGACCAAATATGCAATTCTTCCTATTTTATATTTTGTTATTAATACTTTATTTTTTTTTAATCTAAAACCAATAAGACAAATGCCATATGTAAAATTAAAGTTAGAATTATTCCTTTTGTTGACATTTCCTATTGGCATAAAATTCCTTATAAGGTTTAAATTTTTGTATAAAACACATAAAAAGAAAACTAAAGAAAAAAAAAATCGTATTAAAGAGTATAATTCACAAATCCATCAGATTAATCTGACCCCACTATTTAGATAAATATGTTTGCGAGTTGGACCTCATATTAACCAAAAACTAGTATCTGTGTCATAAATGTAAGGGGGACGGGGCGTCATCCGAATTGTTCACAGATGCCCACTACTAGCACGTTAACACCGTCGCCACTCATGCTGGTAGTGGTCTCGTGGACCATTTTGTTGGTTGTATCTACCGTGCTGGTAACCGGTTGTTATTTTATTTTTGACTTTTTTAAATGTTAATTTATTTGTTTTAACCGTTTGTTTTTAGTGTTGTTTTATTATTTTTACCGTTTGTTTTATAATTTTTTTTATTATTTTAACCGTTTGTTTTAAAATTTAATTAATTTAAAAAACATTAAAGAGGAACATAAAAAAGCTAAAATTTATTACTATTAAACATAAAAATAAATTGCATAAAGAAATAATAAAAACTTAGAGTTGGCGCAACAGTTGTCATGCCTCGACATGGTTTAAACTGTTTTCGTATCGATCCGCATAGGCCACATGCGTAAACTCGATAGCCAACTCCGGGTCCATGGCCGACTCCTCCCTCAACGTGTTCTCGTACAGGGTGGTCCACCGATCACACTTTATGTTTAGATCGACCCACTTCCGCTGCAGGCTGACGATTGTCACGTCGTTGGAGTCGACGTGGCGTGAAATCGGCCAGCACACGATCCCAAAACCCCTCCGGGTGGGAGCCCGAGGCCCTCGAGCGTTGACGTTGTATAACCGGGTCGTTTGTGGTGTCTTTGTAGCATAAACCAACGCCATCTCCTCTTCCGAGGTCCAGCAAGTCATCTTTGTGTGTGTGTGTTTGTTTATATGATTTTTTTACCCCACGGTTTGTTGTGTTTATATACTATAAAAATGGATCGAACGGTCCAAGTAATTCAATATTAATGACCGTTTGGTGGAACGGTTTCAATGTTATATTGAATCCGATTGACGTTTTCAAATTAAACTTACTGATTCGGTGGTGGGACGGTTGTAATTAATAACCTTTGAACCTTATGATATTAAAAAAAAAGTTTAGTCAAATTAAAAAAATAAAATAAAAGAATCAGTGGAGTGTTGCCTCCAAAAAGTGTTTCAATGAAGTGATGTGACAATGCAAGATTGTTAAAATCAGTTAAGTGGAAAAAAAAACTCATTGAGCACCCCTTCTCCCCTAAGGATTTTTTTCCTTTAAAAAACGGGCTACAACATAATTTTTTTTTTTTGCAATAAGTGTGTGTCATGATTGAGTTTAGGAAAATGGTGAACCCGCAAGTTCAACTTGGGGGTTTGGCTGACTTGGGACAAACACCCATAAATCCTCAAGTCGAACTTGCGGATTCTGCCAAAAGCTGCCAAAATTTGTGTAAATCCGTAAGTTCAACTTGCGGTTTCAATCCTACACGGCTGCCACGTCTAAAGGTCGCTCACAGTCAGCTTTACTTTATGGAGGTTCGTTGTCCAACTCAGCTAAAACCGTAAGTTCAACTTGTGGTTTCACTAAAAACCTAATTTGAATTCTGACACACTAGTTACACAAAAAAATCACACTGTATCTCTATTTTTGAAAAAAAAAAATAAAAAATCTAAATGTAAGTGTTGGTGAGGTTTTCTTAGTGACAAATCCAACCCTGCAAGCTAGCCATTTGGTATTTTTAGCCAACTTACTTAAATAAAACTATTTTTTTTCTTAATTCAACTCCCAACTTTGGCATTTGTCATTTTTAACCCGTTTACTTGAAAAAAAACTATTTGTTTACGTGTGAATTTTTATATATGTGTCGGTATAAATACAAGTTCGACTACGTTTCAAGTAAAACTTTTTTTTTCCTTTTGCAAAATTTGGACTTTACCTATTTTTGTACAAATAGTTGGAAAACACATTTTTTACCTACAAATTTTTATACATGTGTCAGTATAAACACGAATTGGTCTACGTTTCAGCTTAAACTTCTTTTTTCCTTTTGGAATGTTTCGAGTTTACACCTTTCCGTGCCTTTACATGGAAAAAAAAACTATTTTTACGTGCGAATTTGTATATACGTATCGGTATAAATACGAGTTGGTCTAGGTTTCGACTTAATTTTGTTCCTTTTGAAAAACGAGTAATGTCAAAGACAATACGTTTTCGTACTTATTATATGTGTGTTTCCAACGGGTCCACGTTTCGACGTAGAAAACTATATTTTACGTGTGAATTTTTGTATATGTGTCGATATAAATATAAATACGAGTTTGTCTACGTTAAATTTAAACTTTTTTTTTCCATTTTAGAAAATTTAAAGTTTACCCTTTTCGCACCTTCATTTGGGAAAAAAAAAAACCTTTTTACGTTCTAATTTTTACATATGTGTCGGTATAAACACGAGTTGGTCTACGTTTGAACTTAAATTTTTTTTCCTTTTTGAAAATCTCGAATTTACCCTTCTCGTACTTTTACTTGAAAAAAAAACTATTTTTAATGTGCAAATTTTTATGTATGTATCAATATAAATACGAGTTGGTCGACATTATAATACGTTTTCGTACTTAGTTTATGTGCGCTTCTAGTTGGTCCACGTTTCGACGCAGATTTTGTTCAGAATCGAGTTAAAAACATTGTGTTCTACACTTTTTATTATTGTCTTTTACGCATTGTGTGCAACATTGTGTTTTTCCTATTTGGAAATGTAGGTGGGATTTCTCACAGACAATCCTACCCCAACTTTTTCATTTGTCATTTTTAGCCCCTTTACTAGACAAAAAACTATTTTTTCTATCTATTTTTTTATATATGTGTCGATATAAATACGAATTGGTCTTCGTAAATTTTATTTTTTAGAATATTCGAGTTTACCTTTTTTCGTACATTTACCTGGAAAAAACTATATTTTAGATGAGAATTTTTATATGTGTTGGTATAAACACGAGTTGGTCTACGTTTCGACTTAAACGTTTTTTTTCTTTTGAAAACTGAGTAATGTCAAATATAATACGTTTTCATACTTATTTTATGTACGCTTCATATTGTTCTACGTTTCGATGTAGATTTTGTTTCGAACCGAGTTAAAAGCATTGTGTTTTATACTTTTTAGTAATTGTATTTACTCATTGTGATTATGAATTGTGTGTAGCTTATTTTATCTTACGTGTTTTGTTTTACACTTCGTGTGTTATTGTATTGTTCAACCCGTCAAACAACGAGCAAAATACTAGTTTGTACTATACACTAAAAAATCATGCTCTGTTCCAGTCATATATTTCTGTCCTCTTACCCCTAAAAGTTATTACCTATTTCAACAAGTTTTCCAACTTTATTAAAACTACATTAATTAAAAAAATAAAAGAGGGCAAAAAAAGGAGTAATTTAAAAGTATTAGTTTGAGATTCATTGTTTTGGGGTAGAAACCAAGATGGGCTTTATAATTAAAATAATTAACTTTTAATATAATAATATTCTTTTTTATAATATTTCAATTGTTTTCATACACCTTTCTTTGTTTCCATTTGAATAAGATTATTTCTATATTTTATTGTGTATTAAATAGAAAAATAATAAATTATTTATTTTTTTAGAAAAAAGAGGTATGGTTGTCTTCATGCTCCAACCTAATTTCACTTTTCTTTTACCGGACTTCAATCCATTCAAAACCAAAATACATAATATTCTCCCACTTTAATAGTTGATAATTAAAGCCTAACATTAAATAATTTATATTTTTCTATTTTAATATAGTTTTTTTTTATTTTAATTTATATTTTAGGCAATCTTGAGAAAACTATGGAGCCAAAATTGTTTTTAACATCTAAAACAACCACAATTTTTCATACATCTCACTAAAGAAATTCAATCTTTATCTTTCTGATACCACCCCATTATTTCTCAAAAAAAATTATTTGTTTCTTTTTAATTTAAAAAAAATATATATATATATTTCTTGATCATCTTCTTCATACTGTTCACTCTCTCATCTTCATAATTTTCTGCAACTTTTCATTTATGTTCTCATGTTGTTTGATCTCTCTTCCATGAACAACCTCTCCCAGATTTTTGTTTGTTACAATAATATTTCCAGTTTTAAGTTTTTTTAATCCTTTTTATTTTAAACTTTCCTTCATGAGTTTTTGCATTTTAAGTTTTACTTAAAACACAAAAACTATAAAAATACTAAAATCTCATTCAACATTTGAGATTTCTTTTCAATATCATTACCCAAAAAAAATTTAATAATAATAATAATAATTATTATTATTATTTTTAAACTTTTGTCTAATGGTTGAGAAAATGGAAGAGGTAAACACTAGTGCAATTACAGTAGTGTCATCAGAAGCACATCAGACCACAATATTACTCCAAGACCTGAACCCACCACAAGAACAATCCCTCAATCCATCACAAGCCAACTGGCAGCCGCAGCTCCGCCGTACACGGCGGCGCCACCACCTGCCGGAACAACTCCGGTGACTGAAAAGAAAAAAAGAGGCAGACCAAGAAAATACGGTCAAGATCAGTCAACTGTTGTCAGAAAAGCTTTGTCTCCCAAACCCATCTCCACCGCTGCACCACCACCGGTCATTGACTTTTCCGCCGGAAAAAGTGACAAACTCCGGCAACCATCCGCCGGAAAAGTTACAAAGATTGAACCTTTAGGTAATATGTAAATAATATCTTTTGTTGTTGAAGTTTGATTCTTTTAACTGTTTTTTTATTGTAAATATGAGATGGGTATTTTTTATTTTTGGTTGGAAAGAACTAAAACTAAAAAAGATTGAATCTTTATGTGATAAAGATTATTTTTTGTTGTTAAAGTTTGAGTCTTTATATGTAAATGTGTTGTGGGTATAGTTTTGTTTTTTGTTTTTGGCCTGAAAAAAGTGGTAAACTCCGGCCAATGACGGATCTTGAACGAAAAACCTGGTAGGGCCGGAGTCGATACATATAAAAATTTTTCGGAAATTTTCGGTAAAATTTACACTAGGAAGCGAAAAAGTTGGGCGGGCCAGGGGCTCGTCTGGCCTTTAGGAAGATCCGCCAATGAATCCGGCCACCCTTTGCCAGAAAACAACCAAAGATTGAATCTTTAGGTGATAAAGATTATGTTTTGATGTTAAAGTTGGAGTCTTTTATGTAATGTGAAGTGGGTCCTAAATGAATAGATCTTGATGTTGTTAATGGATGGTTCTAGAAGTTTTATGCTTTTTTGTGTTTGTGTGTGAATTTGGAGAATCTTGAAACAGATGATTCTAGTTTTGTTGCTTGCCTTTTGGGATATAGATACATATATGAATGTATATATAATGTATGACAAGAAAAAAACATAGGAGAATCAAGAACTATAAAGAGATGTATTGTTGTGTCACTCTCTCAATATGTGTAAACAACCAAGATTTTGCTTTTATTATGTTGTGGGGTTGGTTTGTTGGTTCCAGGTTCTTGTCTGTCAAACAGTGGGGTTTTGTTGAACATTTTGTCTGTCATATATGTGGGTTTGGTTTCAATGTTGTGTCGAATGTGGTGAAAAGTTATTTGGTTTTGTTTACGCGATGTAAAATGCGTAGATTAGCTTGATAACGACTTGCTTTGATTGTTGTTTTTGATCAGGTGATTGGGTTTCAAGCTCGGTTGGCGCTAACTTTATGCCTCATATAATCAATGTCGACACAGGAGAGGTAAACTTTTGTATTTTTTACCCTTGCGGGTTTTGAAACAGTATATCTGCATATTCATATACTGTAGTATCAGTTTTGACTATTTTTGAGTAAAATTTTAGTTATTTTTGTTGAATGTATATATTTTTGGTTCCGTTAGGACGTGACGATGAAGGTAATATCGTTCTCTCAACAAGGACCCCGTGCGATATGCATTCTGTCTGCAAATGGTGTAATTTCGAGCGTTACCTTCGCCAGCCTGACTCTTCGGGTGGTACATTGACTTACGAGGTGACAAATCGACCCCATTTGATCTTTTATCACTTGTTATTTTAATGGTCCCATTTGTGGGGCATAATAAAGATTAAATGTGATGTGTTTTCTTGAAATTTTGACACTTTGTTTATTCTTAAGGGCCGATTTGAAATACTTTCGTTGGCGGGATCATTTATTCCATCTGAGAGCGGAGGAATAAGGAACAGATCCGGTGGGATGAGTGTTTCTCTGTCAAGCCCTGATGGGCGAGTCGTTGGCGGCAGTGTGGCGGGTCTGCTGGTGGCCGCCAGCCCTGTGCAGGTATTTTTCCGTCTCGTATGATAAGCTTTATGTTTCTCACAAGTAATAATTTATCTTTTCGCCCATCTTTTCTGATGTTTTTATTATAAACCAGATTATCGTAGGAAGTTTCTTGACGGGCGTCCAGCAGGAACAGAAAACCGCCAAGAAGCAGAAACACGAAAACACAATGATCACAATTCCAACTACAGCCGTGGTTCCAGTTCAAGTCCCCGTTTTCAGTTCAGACGTCAGCACCAGTTCCGGTGCAAGCGCCCGCATCCACGCCCAGACAAGCTTCTGAGATCAGCTCGTCACCTTCGTTTCGAGGGGATAATTGGTCTTCCCATAATGCCTCTGAGTCTCGGAGTAAGCCAACCGATATTAACGTCAGCCTTGAGTAGTTAGTTATATTCGGTAAAAACTGACTGGCAATGGCGATTAGACGAAGAATCGCTCACCTTCTCATAATTTGGTCGTTTGTATGTAAAAACTGTTTCCGGCTGTTTTTAGTTTGGAGTTTGATAGGAGATTTGATGATTAGAATTAGTTTTTCAGTAGAAGTTTGTGTTTTCATCGTCATCATCATGTGTTGTAAGGGGATTTGGATTTTCTTATGTATGTTAGTTTTAAAAAAACGCTAGTCAGGCACGCCTAGGCGCAACTCAAGGCTGAGTGACCTCGATTGTTACTACATAAGGCGAGTGTTGTACATGAGGCGCGGCTGAAGCGTAATTTATTCACATAAGAGCTGGCTCGCATGGCGTGTTTTTCGTGCAACATGTTGCATGTTATATGTATAGTTTCTTAGGTTGTACATGCGGGTAAATGTGTATTACATTATTAGGTTAGGAACTTGTATATTACTTCGGTTGAATAATTTAACAAAATTAGTTAGTAATGAAGAAGGTAAAAGGTGTAAGAAATTATCCGTTAAAAAAAAAATAGTTGGTAATGAAGGTTAAGAATTAGAAAACTATTTTGAGAATAGATATATTAAAAAAGACAAGAGAGAATATGAAGTGAAATAAGAAAAATGAGAAAAATGTTATAAATAAATTATTATGATGACTATCCACATTCCAACTCCCATCTCTTCATATGCTTTGTATTAATGTAAGAGCCTTATAAATAGAGGCTTCATGTAATTGTTATGTTACACACTCAATGAATAAGACTTCTCTCTTCTATCCATCTCTAAATCTTTATCGAATCTTTGTTCATAGTTCTTATATTTTGTATGCTAGTAGGTCGTTGTTTTACAACACGTTATCAGCACGAATTGCTTTTGGAGTGGATCATATGGATCATATTATGATAAGGTAACTCGAGTTTGTTTCAAACAAAATCCATATCGTAATTCATACAATATTGGGTTATGTTAGAGATTTTTTTTTTTCATTTGCCAAACATTAGTTCTATTGCAATTCCTATAAGTTTAAATAAAAAATTATGCGGATGTGTTGTTCACTTGTTTGACAAATCTTTACTATCAAAATAAGAATTCTAAAAAAAAGAGATTTTCTAACACATTGAAAAGTGTATTAATAAAACTGAAAAATACTTGTGCTCTTTTAAGTAAAATTGGTATATTATTAATTTTTATTATATATCATGGCATGTTAGATAATTAAGTCTCTTCATCTTTGTGACACGATAAAGAAAGAAACGAAAACGATGTGATTAATGAAATGATAGCCTATCTTCAATTTTTCATTCATAAAATAATTTGTTTCACATGTATTAACTTATCTTTTATACAGAATGTCTAATTTGCCTAATGTATTAATTTGACGTCAAACAATCATAAAGCGTGTTTTATGGTCATTATAGGCTATTAGTTGTCATTATAATAATATTATTTATCTCTTAAAAATGAAACACTGGAATTAAAGAGACATTAGTTGCTAATAAAGTTTATTCAATTTCTTTGGTTTAAGCTAAAACATTAATAGTTTTTGGTGATACAAGACGTCAAGACTATTAATAACGACTTTAGTTATCTTATTTCAAGATTTTGACAATCACATAATAGATGGGTAGCATATAACTGTTTTATATTATGGTATCTAAAATGTTGAAATTGTATATAGTTTCTATGGATATTTGTGAATGTTAAATTCATGCTTATATTTTGATATTTGAAATGTTTGTGATGAAAAGGCTATATTGTGATAAACTAATACATAAATTATATGTTTTTCTTTCAAATGATGAAACACTTTATTTCACAAAGATTGTACCATAACTTGTTTTATTTGGTAACATGTTATAACATCATATGTTGAATTATGTATACAATTGACTATCTTGTATTTTATACGCTATCATTTACTTAACATTGAACAAAACAAATAAAACAAAGTTATGGTATACATTTGACATCCAAAGTCTCATACACCTTGAATCTCATTATCATGTTATAAAAGGCCGTAAGATGTTGGGCCGATAATATTATATGACTTGGACATATAATTACTTCTCCATAGATGTTATGTGAAGAAAAGTTTATATATGACGGAAATTGAATAAAACAAATTTTCTTTGTTTGTCAAACCTCAAATATGCTCTTGAAGTAGCAATGCCATTAAAATTGGGTGAAAGGTTTGAAGTGACTTTATATCCGTCCAAAAAGGAATGAATATCCATGAATGTTTTCGGATTCTATCTCATTCCTTGAAGTGAATGTGATGAAAAATGATCGGTATAAAGGTTAAAGATCATGTACATAACTAAGAAAGTTGTAATGATTCCACCATGAAAGTTTTGTGGTTATAATCCATTCCCTGAAGTGAATGCGATGCTATAATAAAATCACGATTATGGTAATTGTGAAAATTGTTATGTTGCTCATGTTAATGAGATCAGCTTTGTTAATAATATGATGATTACAAAATGATCGTTATAGAAGTTATGATCATAGTAAATGAGAAAGTTGTAATGATCACCATGTTCATAACAAGATCAGCCATGTTAATCCTGAATGAGGAAATTGTAATGATCATCATGTTGATAATAAGATTAACGATGTTAATATTGAAATCGACCACAAGAAGTGGCACACTAATGATGTAATTATATGAGAATGAGATATATTATTCTCTCATATTTCTTGTCGTGTATTAGACAAGCAAAAGTGCAACATATCTAATAATTTGTCACATATGAGATGTGCTCATGAAGTAACCATATCATTAAGAGAGTATGACAAGTTTGAAATCATCTCATATTCTTGTGATTGAGTAAATAATGAAAAGTTATGAAGCTTGTTTCGTTTATACTCCATTCCCTGAAGTGAATGTGACTACATATTGATCATTGTAAAGGTAATGATCATGGAGATAATTGAGAAATTTGTAATGATGAGATCGACCATTTGGAATTGTAATGATGGTCATGTTAATAATGAGATGATGGTTTGAAAATTCCATACATACTCTCATATCTTATGTTTTGTATTACATACGTGCAAGTAATACATTCGATCATAAACTAGAAGTTTAGTTTATGGATCATAATTATTTAATTAGTTGGCTTGACCGGGTTTGTCCCGATTTCTAAGTGTTTTGTGCCTTATGTCCAAGGCTTGATACCAAACCACATCGAGCCGGGGGTCTCACTGGAAGCAGCCTCTCTATTCTTAGGGGTAGAGGTAAGGCTGTTGTAACATTTCGTATTTATACTTGTACGTTACACGATCGTTATTAATAAAACGTCAAGTTCTATCGTTTGTATTCACAATTAATTATTTTTGTCGCATCATTGGAACCCTAATACTATATATATATATATATATATATATATTATATGTGGTTGTGTGTATAATATATCAAAAAAATAAACTGCTTGGGCCGGGAATCGAACCCGCGCCCAAGCCGGCCCAACTAAACACAACACTTAACCAACTGGGCTAGCCATCAACTTGGAATAAACCTGGACGCACATTAATCTTATACACACTTGAACCCTTAACAGTTGACTTGAGAAAGTCAACTGCCTTGACGCGTGATGAAGAATCAATCACAATAACTTGTGATTGATCTATTATTGGAACCTTTACATGATCTTCGGCCATGTATGACTTGGACACACGTCAATTAACAATCAATCGTTGCCCAATTTGGATCCTATACGCGTATGGACTTTAATGATTCGTCAAACTTTCCAATTAACCCAACCATTGATCCACACTATAAATTGGCCCTCTGCGAAGCTTAACAACTCGCTCATACTCTCTTCTCAATCCTCAATTTTCTTCCAATCACACTAATAATTATCATTCTGATCGCTGTTTGACTTTTGTCTTTGACCGGGCAATCATACACGAATCCACACTGTAAGTATGATGTTTTATGTGGGTTTTGATCACCGGCGTTCACACATCAAAAGCCCTAACATCAATTGAGCCAATGATGTGTGAATCGTGTTATTGCAGAAGCTAGGGTTCGTGCACTATGATTTGGGATAAACTCTGTTTGACATAACGTATTTAATTAATTTTAAACGGAGTTCATCACAACCACTGGCCTAGGCCAAGTGGTTGTGACTATGGTCTATAACCAAAGGCTCCCGGGTTCGAGTCCCGGCTGTGGCCACCTTTTCCTTTCTTTTTCATTTTTAAAACAACAAACTAAATAATATATATATTATACATTTTAATTTTATAAATTCGTTTTTAATATTAAAACTTTTTTATAAATTCTAAAAAAATTATATTTATCAAATCTGAGGTAAAAGGATTATTTACAATTTTTAGTTTTCTGAAATTAATTGATTTAATATTTATAATAATTAAATCAATTTTATACTATTATATTTATAAAAATCCATTAAAATATCAAAACAATTTTATTAATTTCTACAAAAATTATCCTATGTTTGTACAATATTAAACTTTACTAAAATAATTTTTAATTCAGAAAAATCATTTATTTTATATTTTTAATCAATTTCTGTTAGATTTAATCATAATTAAATCATAATAAATTCAATTTTTATTATTTTTGCACCAAAATTTTATACAATTTATTTTAAAATATTTAGAACAGAAATATGATTTTTAAAATAATAATTCTTTAATTTTAGTATTTTTAGATATTAAAGTTAAATGTTGGCAATTTGTAATAAATAGATTTAAAAATCTATTTTAAAAGAAATAATTTTATAAAAATTATTTTTATACTTCAAACACTTTATTGTGAGCATTCTAAATTCAAATTTTATAAAAAGACTTTCTTTTATTTAATTATCAAATTTCCCTTTATTTAATTAACATTTTACTTTTAAATTCAACAATTGGATATCCCCAAATCGAAACCCTAGGATATACTTATAAACTAGTTAGACTTAGACTTATTTGTTGCCTTATACATAGGGTAACACTTGGCAAACTATTGGGCTACACTTATACTATTTCCTCAATACCTAATACTATACCAAGGTGAGTTTACGTAATCCTGTTTATGCGATTCTTTATACTTGCAACAATTTTTAAGCAATTCAACATATATGTCTAGTAGTAAACTTTATTGCCTCATGTATTAGTCAACAGTTTCAACGAGTTTCAACGAGTTTCAACGAGTTTCAACGAGTTTCAACATTTACATAATCATTAGCTATGGCCAAGCCGACGATACTCAATAATAGATCTATTGGATTGACAACCCCACCCGGATACGTGTACCTCCTACATAGGTCACGTGGGTGATTGTTATCGTTCAACATATTACTAAGGTGAACCGTAGATGACGGGATGGACCTAAACTAGTCGGAGGTTTGATTATGTCAACATATTATACTATTCATGTAGACTTAAATTTACGATAGACATACGAATTGCTAGACTTTTATACTTAAACTATATGCTTAACATGGATTATGTATTCTCACCAACTTCTAGTTGACCCCCCCATTTTTACAACTCAACAGGTGATAATGATGCTTGAAGATTAGAGTATTTATGAAGAAAATAAGGAGTCTATGCATGCTTGATTCTTGTGTGATGAATTAGATTTCCACATTCAAAACTCTTATGTATTTCAATTTTTGGATATTTGCAATTTAATATTTATTTCAATTAAAATTTGGATTACCATGTGCTACTGTATACTCATCAATACGTGACACCTCGATGTTTCCGCCATCGGTTGGGGTGTTACAGATTGGTATCAGAGCCTTGGTTATAGGGAATTAGGTTATTAGAAATAATCTAGACTATAACCTTAGGGACTTAAACAGTACTTGCTCCTCTTACTTGTAACCCTAATTGCTTCCCAAATCCTATCCTTATCCTATACCTTATATAACCCTAAACCTACATGTGACTACTCTTATTCGTCTGCTGCAATCCTGATCCACCATTAGATTAATAGGACAAAATCCTCAGGTTTAACCTGAACCCCCTTGAGATCTCGTCGAAGTTCTAGATTTTAATAACGAACACGTGCAATCTGGAAGGGTGAACGCCTGTATTCTGAGTCTTCTGTCTAGGCTGGCATTGCGCATATATCCCAATCAGACGAGGGACCCGGATGCCTACCTGGGAATTCTCGGGATGAGTGTTCACTTATAGGCTAAAGCATGTCTTCATATGTTATTAGAATTTAGAATCTTTGATAAGTCAACGTTTTCGTTTATTCGTTTTAATTAATGAATAAATGATTACATTCCTTATATAATCTCATTCATTTCATTGTGTCTATTACTATCATGCCTCCACGTCGCAGCACTCGCAACAGCAATGGTGAGAACCACGAAGAAGGTGGTGACAACCATAATCATGACCAAGGTCCTAGCCACAACAACAATGGTGTCGATGCACAACTGGCTGCGATCATTTCTCAACAAATGGCGCAGCAAATCGCAACTCTGGTTCCCAATTTACTCGCTCAGGTCATCCAAATGAACGGCAACGGGAATGGTCACGGCAACGGGAATGGAACGGGAACGGTAATGGCAATGGAAATGGACCCCCAGCCTGCACCCTTAAGCATTTCAACTCTTGTAACCCTCCAAAGTTTAGTGGTGAAGAAGGAGCTACAGGACTCCTCCAATGGTTCGAGGGTATTGAGAATACCTTCATCAACAGTGAATGCCCCGACAACTTCAAGGTTCGTTACGCCATGAGTGTTCTCCATAAACGAGCACTCACTTGGTGGAATGAAGAAAAGCGTACTCGTGGGGCCGAAGTTGCTCTTGCTATGACATGGGACCAAGTCATGGAGGTCATGAAGGAAGAGTTTTGTCCTCGCAATGAAGTTAAGAAGCTTGAGGATGAGTTCCACACCTTAGCTCAGGATAGTGGGGAAAACCTTGCCTATAACACCCGCTTTCATGAGCTTAGCTTATTGTTGCCTCACAAAGTCACTCCTCTGCCGGTAGCCATCGAGAAGTACATCGGTGGTCTGCCCATGCAAATCCAGGACACCGTTTGGGGTAGGAATCCTGCAACTTTGGAAGAGGCCAAACGTCTAGCGGCCACTCTTACTGATAATCACGTGAAGAACGGTACTCTCTTCCGCAAGGGCACTAAGAAGACGGTTGCTAAAGACACTCCACAGCCTGCAATTGAAGTCAAGCCTGAGACCTCAAGCAACAAAAAGCGCAAGGCTAGAAACTATATGGTTGCTGCTACTCCACCTGCTACCCAAAACCCAGCCAAGAAACCCTATGGTGGAACACACCCTCTTTGCAACACCTGCCAGTTCCATCATCTTCCTGGTAGACCGTGCCGCCAGTGTAATAACTGTAAACGGTATGGACACTACACCAATGCCTGTCAAGCCCCTGCTGCCCAAAACAACCAAAATAACCCTGCCAGAAACAACCCTGCTCCCAACCAACAAAACAACAGGCCTACTCGTGGTCAATGCTACGAGTGTGGCAGCCCTGATCACTACATCAACAACTGCCCTAATCGTAACCAGAACCAAAACCGAAACCAAAACCAAAACCAGAACCGCAACCAAAACCAAGGTGCTCGAGGTCGCGCCTACAATCTCAACGCTAACCAGGCTCGTGACAACAACGAGGTGGTGAATGGTACGTTTCTCATTAATAACCACTATGCATCCATATTATTTGATTCGGAGCTGATAAGTCATTTGTGTCACTGAAGTTTGAACCTTTACTTAACTTACCCCACACAAATCTAGAGGAACCTTTAGTGGTAGAGGTAGCTAACGGGAAGTCTATTTCGATCGACTCTATTATTCGTAACTGCTTGTTGAACCTCGACGATCATACCTTCCCTATCGATCTCATCCCCATGCATCGTGGAAGTTTTGATGTTATAGTAGGCATGGACTGGTTGTCAACTCATCGTGCCGAAATTCTGTGCTTCGAGAAAGTCATACACATTCCTCTCGAATCTGGTGAGATTTTGAAGATCTATGGTGAGAAACCCTGTGGCGAGCTTAAGCTTATGTCTTGTACTACTGCCCAAAAGTACTTACGAAAGGGGTATACAGCCTTCTTAGCTAACGTGATAGAGAAGAAGGACAAAGGCAAAAGTATCCAAGACATTCCTATTATTCGAGACTATCCTGAAGTCTTCCCAGAGGATTTACCTGGTTTGCCTCCTGCTCGACAAGTTGAATTTCGTATTGATCTTGTTCCTGGTGCTAATCCTGTCGCTAAAGCTCCTTATCGTCTTGCACCCTCTGAGATGCAAGAACTTGCCAGTCAATTACAGGAACTTTCTGATAAAGGGTTCATTCGCCCTAGTTCTTCTCCATGGG
This sequence comes from Ambrosia x helenae, assembly GCA_030844895.1. Classification (NCBI taxonomy): domain Eukaryota; kingdom Viridiplantae; phylum Streptophyta; class Magnoliopsida; order Asterales; family Asteraceae; genus Ambrosia; species Ambrosia x helenae. Next base: position 17,914,222 of record CM061227.1, on the reverse strand, counting down.
GAGCCCCTGTCTTATTCGTTAAAAAGAAGGATGGTTCTCTTAGAATGTGTATTGACTACCGTGAACTCAACAAACTCACCATCAAGAATCGTTATCCACTGCCTAGGATCGACGATCTCTTCGATCAACTTCAAGGAGCAACCCACTTCTCGAAGATCGATCTCCGTTCTGGTTATCATCAGCTTAGAGTTCACGATGAAGATATTCCCAAGACAGCTTTTCGCACACGCTATGGTCACTATGAATTCATGGTTATGCCTTTTGGGTTGACCAATGCTCCCGCAGTATTTATGGATTTGATGAATCGGGTTTGTAGACCCTATCTCGACAAATTCGTGATCGTCTTCATCGATGATATTTTGATTTACTCTAAGTCAAAATCCGATCACGAGCAACATCTTCACTCTATCTTGAGTCTCCTAAAGAAAGAACAACTGTATGCCAAGTTCTCAAAATGTGAATTTTGGTTTAAGGAAGTTCAATTTTTGGGCATGTCATTGATATGAACGGAATTCATGTTGATTCCGCAAAGATCGAAGCTGTGAAAAATTGGAGTGTTCCTCAAACTCCAACTGAAGTCCGTTCTTTCCTTGGTTTGGCTGGTTATTATCGTCGATTCATCGCCAATTTCTCCAAGATTGCTGTTCCTCTCACTACCTTAACTCACAAGGGTAAACCCTATGAGTGGGGACCTAAGCAAGAGGAAGCATTCGAAACTCTTAAGCTGAAACTTTGTGAAGCTCCGATCTTGTCTCTACCTGATGGTAATGATGATTTCGTGGTCTACTGTGATGCATCGAACCAGGGTCTTGGTTGTGTTCTCATGCAACGAGGAAAGGTTATTGCTTATGCGTCTCGACAACTCAAGACTCACGAAAAGAATTATACCACCCATGATCTTGAATTGGGCGCTGTTGTCTTTGCACTCAAGATTTGGAGACATTATCTTTATGGGACCAAATGTGTGGTGTTCACGGACCACAAAAGTCTTCAACATGTCTTCGATCAAAAGAATCTTAACATGAGGCAACGACGTTGGGTTGAGTTACTTAACGACTATGATTGCGAAATTCGCTACCATCCTGGCAAGGCGAATGTTGTGGCTGACGCACTTAGTCGTAAAGAGCGTATCAAACTACAATGTGCGAGAGTTCGTACTGATCTTCAAGATCGCATTCTTCAGGCTCAACACACATCAGTCACCCAAGGTAACATGTACGATGAAATGTCTTGTGGTGCTGAAACTCAACTTGAAACCAAACCCGATGGTCTCCTTTATTTCCTTAATCGACTGTGGATTCCCGACCGTGATGATCTTCGTACTTTTCTCATGAACGAGGCTCATAAGTCTCGTTATTCTATTCATCCTGGAGCTGACAAGATGTACCAAGATCTTCGTTATTCTTATTGGTGGCCTGGTATGAAGAAAGACATTGCTCTTTTCGTTGCAAAATGTCTCACTTGTTCCAAGGTCAAAGCTGAACATCAACGACCATCTGGTATGCTTGAACAACCAGAGATCCCTGTCTGGAAATGGAGAGCATAGCTATGGATTTCATCACCAAACTCCCTCGTACACCCAAAGGTTTTGACAGTATTTGGGTAATTGTCGATCGTTTGACCAAGTCAGCTCACTTCCTACCTATTCGTGAGAAGTATTCTGTGGAAAGGTTGGTAAAGATGTACGTAAGTGAAATCGTATGTCGTCACGGTATACCTTTGGACATTATTTCTGATCGCGATGGTCGTTTCACCTCTCACTTTTGGGAGTCTCTACAAGATGCTTTGGGTACCAAGTTGAACCTGAGCACTGCTTATCACCCTCAAACTGATGGTCAGACTGAACGAACCATTCAGACACTTGAGGATATGCTCAGGGCATGTGTCATCGATTTTGGTGGCGCATGGGATTCTCATCTTCCTTTGGTTGAGTTTTCATACAACAACAGTTATCACGCCAGCATTAACATGGCTCCTTTTGAGGCACTCTATGGTCGGAAATGTCGTTCACCTGTCTGTTGGACTGAGGTTGGTGAAGCTCGTATTACTGGACCCGAACTAATCCAGGAAACCACAGACAAAATTCAACTCATTCAGGATAATCTTCTCAAGGCTAGAAGTCGCCAAAAGAGTTATGCTGATAAACGCCGTAAACCCTTGGAATTTCAAGTTGGGGACCTTGTACTACTTAAGGTATCCCCTTGGAAAGGAGTAATTCGTTTCGGTAGAAAGGGAAAGCTAGCTCCTCGATACGTAGGCCCCTTCAAAATTCTTGACAGAGTTGGAAAAGTGGCTTACAAACTTGAACTTCCACCTGAGCTAAGCAATGTTCATCCGACCTTCCATGTTTCGAATCTCAAGAAATGCTTAGCCGATGAGAACCTTCATGTTCCTTTTGAGGATGTGCAAATTGATGAAAGCATGCACATTATCGAGAAACCCGTCGAGATTGTTGATACTGGAGTCAAGAAAATCAAGCGCAGTCGTATTCCGATCGTTAAGGTTCGTTGGGAATCTAAACGAGGCCCAGAGTTCACTTGGGAACGTAAAGACCTGATGAAGTCGAAGTATCCACATCTTTTTCCACCAGACTCTCCAACTCCAACTTCGGGACGAAGTTCCTAAAAGTAGGGGAGACTGTAACATTTCGTATTTATACTTGTACGTTACACGATCGTTATTAATAAAACGTCAAGTTCTATCGTTTGTATTCACAATTAATTATTTTTGTCGCATCATTGGAACCCTAATACTATATATATATATATATATATATTATATGTGGTTGTGTGTATAATATATCAAAAAAATAAACTGCTTGGGCCGGGAATCGAACCCGCGCCCAAGCCGGCCCAACTAAACACAACACTTAACCAACTGGGCTAGCCATCAACTTGGAATAAACCTGGACGCACATTAATCTTATACACACTTGAACCCTTAACAGTTGACTTGAGAAAGTCAACTGCCTTGACGCGTGATGAAGAATCAATCACAATAACTTGTGATTGATCTATTATTGGAACCTTTACATGATCTTCGGCCCTGTATGACTTGGACACACGTCAATTAACAATCAATCGTTGCCCAATTTGGATCCTATACGCGTATGGACTTTAATGATTCGTCAAACTTTCCAATTAACCCAACCATTGATCCACACTATAAATTGGCCCTCTGCGAAGCTTAACAACTCGCTCATACTCTCTTCTCAATCCTCAATTTTCTTCCAATCACACTAATAATTATCATTCTGATCGTTGTTTGACTTTTGTCTTTGACCGGGCAATCATACACGAATCCACACTGTAAGTATGATGTTTTATGTGGGTTTTGATCACCGGCGTTCACACATCAAAAGCCCTAACATCAATCGAGCCAATGATGTGTGAATCGTGTTATTGCAGAAGCTAGGGTTCGTGCACTATGATTTGGGGATAAACTCTGTTTGACATAACGTATTTAATTAATTTTAAACGGAGTTCATCACAACCACTGGCCTAGGCCAAGTGGTTGTGACTATGGTCTATAACCAAAGGCTCCCGGGTTCGAGTCCCGGCTGTGGCCACCTTTTCCTTTCTTTTTCATTTTTAAAACAACAAACTAAATAATATATATTATACATTTTAATTTTATAAATTCGTTTTTAATATTAAAACTTTTTTATAAATTCTAAAAAAATTATATTTATCAAATCTGAGGTAAAAGGATTATTTACAATTTTTAGTTTTCTGAAATTAATTGATTTAATATTTATAATAATTAAATCAATTTTATACTATTATATTTATAAAAATCCATTAAAATATCAAAACAATTTTATTAATTTCTACAAAAATTATCCTATGTTTGTACAATATTAAACTTTACTGAAATAATTTTTAATTCAGAAAAATCATTTATTTTATATTTTTAATCAATTTCTGTTAGATTTAATCATAATTAAATCATAATAAATTCAATTTTTATTATTTTTGCACCAAAATTTTATACAATTTATTTTAAAATATTTAGAACAGAAATATGATTTTTAAAATAATAATTCTTTAATTTTAGTATTTTTAGATATTAAAGTTAAATGTTGGCAATTTGTAATAAATAGATTTAAAAATCTATTTTAAAAGAAATAATTTTATAAAAATTATTTTTATACTTCAAACACTTTATTGTGAGCATTCTAAATTCAAATTTTATAAAAAGACTTTCTTTTATTTAATTATCAAATTTCCCTTTATTTAATTAACATTTTACTTTAAATTCAACAATTGGATATCCCCAAATCGAAACCCTAGGATATACTTATAAACTAGTTAGACTTAGACTTATTTGTCGCCTTATACATAGGGTAACACTTGGCAAACTATTGGGCTACACTTATACTATTTCCTCAATACCTAATACTATACCAAGGTGAGTTTACGTAATCCTGTTTATGCGATTCTTTATACTTGCAACAATTTTTAAGCAATTCAACATATATGTCTAGTAGTAAACTTTATTGCCTCATGTATTAGTCAACAGTTTCAACGAGTTTCAACGAGTTTCAACATTTACATAATCATTAGCTATGGCCAAGCCGACGATACTCAATAATAGATCTATTGGATTGACAACCCCACCCGGATACGTGTACCTCCTACATAGGTCACGTGGGTGATTGTTATCGTTCAACATATTACTAAGGTGAACCGTAGATGACGGGATGGACCTAAACTAGTCGGAGGTTTGATTATGTCAACATATTATACTATTCATGTAGACTTAAATTTACGATAGACATACGAATTGCTAGACTTTTATACTTAAACTATATGCTTAACATGGATTATGTATTCTCACCAACTTCTAGTTGACCCCCCCCCCCATTTTTACAACTCAACAGGTGATAATGATGCTTGAAGATTAGAGTATTTATGAAGAAAATAAGGAGTCTATGCATGCTTGATTCTTGTGTGATGAATTAGATTTCCACATTCAAAACTCTTATGTATTTCAATTTTTGGATATTTGCAATTTAATATTTATTTCAATTAAAATTTGGATTACCATGTGCTACTGTATACTCATCAATACGTGACACCTCGATGTTTCCGCCATCGGTTGGGGTGTTACAGCTGTCCACATCTTACCCTCCTCAGACCCTACCTTAGATTTGCTATAGGTGGGATTAACCGAGTATGATGTTGATGATGATGATGAGTTGGCATGACCGATAAGACCACACCGAGTCGATGATGATTGAACATAAAAAAGAACTTAAAGATTCTTCAATCTGATGCATAGCATGTAATGTTTGCTCTTAAGCAAAATTATATTATATATTTGCCATATAAAGTAGGGTGAGTATCACTATATATTTTGGAATTGATTAAAGGATACGCATATCCTAACATGATACCATTTAGTATTTAAAATCGATGCATCGTCTAAATGGTTATCAAGTTTGCAACCTGAAGTTTGCTTGATTTATGGCTTAGCTAATAAGATAGCAAGCATATTATTCTAGATTGGCATATTTAATCAATTCACAAGATAATAATGATCATTGGAATAAGTGTTGAACTTCATAAAGCTTATGTTCATAAAAATATTGCTTTTATTGAGATGATCACTAAAACGTCTACTATTGATTGCAATGTCAATGATCATGAAAGCAGAAGTTCATGTTTACATTTGATTTTACATGCAGTAACATTTATTCACATCAAGCCAATACATGGTAATAGTTTCTCCCCATTATAGTTGGTTTTTGGTCAGGAACCAAATATTGCCCATCTAAGATTTTTGTTGTGCGACATATATTGAAATTGATCCACCATGACGCACGGAGATGGGACCTTAAAAGGTGATTGGGAATATATGATGATGATTGGGAATATATGATGGTTTATAGAGCCATCAACAAGATATTTATTTACATCTCAGTTAATTGATATCCATCTCAATGGATTAACATTCCCAACATTAGGGGAGATAAAATGCAGTTGGAAATAGAAATGAGTTAGTATGAAATATCATTGATCATCGTACTAAACAATGTGAACCAAAAGTTCAAAGGATAATTCATTCACAAAGATTAGCGAATTAATTACCAGACGCATTAACTGACCTAAATATGATGAATAGCTAATCAAGTCACATATACCAACTGCTAATGCTCCATTTAAGATGAGTGTCCGGGAAGGACAACTATATGTTGGCAATAAGCCTATTACACGCCTGAAGCGTGGTAGACTAGTCGATTCCAAAGAATATAAATCCTCGAGAAATTGGAGCAAGTAAGAAAGATGGTCAAGTCGAGGTTATAGTAGAAAGGTCTCCTGAAGAGACATTATACATGATGGTTCCAGAAGAACCCCAGGTACCTGAAAATAAAGAGATCTCGTTATGTAGTATCATGTCTATGAAATGTATGGAATCGAAATAAAATCGACGTCGTTATATATTTTATGTAATGTAGCGCTTGAAATGAGGATCAAGATTTAAGATCTGCCTATGAATGGATATAAAGAAATGATTGGCCAAAATGGAAAGACGCAAATACGACAGAGTTGAATTCTCTATTGAAAAGGAAAGTTTTGGACCAGTAGTCCATACAACAAAAGTTGTAAAACATATAGATATGAAAAGGTCTTTTGTGCGAATCAACATTTGAAAAGAAAATGATATAAGGTAAAATTGGTGGCACAAGAATTTCGCAAAGACCTATAATTGATTATGAGGAGACGCATTCTCCAGTGGTGGATATAATGATTTTTCATTATGTTATTAGTTTGGTAATGCAAAGAGAGAATTGAAATGCGTCTAATAAATATCATGATTCACTTGACACTGAAAGTTTACATGAAAATACCTGATGAAGGATTTCATGTGTCAAAATCTTGTAACGTAAGTTCTCGAGAACATTATGATCGGAATAAATAGATTCAATTCTGAATACGTTATGTTTGTTATATGATTGAATTGAATATAAGTGGAACTCCTCATGAGTATCCTAAAGCAACTAAGTGCTTAAAAGGTAATATGAAACATCGTAGGATGTAATTATTGTGCACCAATAAACCACAGGTGATAAACTGAACCTGGTGATTATGATACTTTAATATATAGGAATGGTACAGTATATATTGGAGAAATAGATGTTATTGTTCTTCCAATTGAAGAGTTAATGCACTTGCGTAATTGGTCAAGATGGAAAAGTCCTTGATGGATTAATGATGCTTGCAGCATTGATATTAATACCTTAAGAAGTATTATGTATGGACTAAAATAAGGGGGTTGAGTGTTTTAAAACTCATGAGATATCCCGATAAAGAGCAACATAAGTTTGATTGTATTATCCAGCTTGTATCAAAAGTTTTCTTTTAAAAGTTCACTCGAAGTTTACAGTGATAATGTCTGAGCATTATCGAGAGACTCTGTAGAACTTTAAAAGGGGATATTTGAAAGTCCTTGACATAGTGCACTTGTTTCTTGATCTACAATTCGAGTATATATGTAATGATATGTTTACCAATCCATCAAAGTATATCTTGAAAAGATGGTGGGACATTTTACAATGGACATAGCTCATGTTTAAAGTGCATTAAAGGTTGTCCAATTACTTGATATGGAAAATTATTCATTTCATCTCCTACCAAAGTAGAGATTTTCACTCTACAAGTACCATAGTTAAATATATATGTATAATACTATATGTCTTGCTAGTTATGCATGATTATTATATCTTCCACATGAACTTATTATCATAATATGTCAAGCAAGGAGACACCGGAATGAGTTAAAACAAATACTTTAGGTATGAGCAATATTTGATTATATTTCACTAACCCATGCAAACAAGTTTGGTTAGTCTTGTAGATGCAGGGAATATAACACATCACATTTGTTGATCTTGTGACATTTATTTATAAGAGGAGGCAACATTAGTTCAACTTAAAGAATTGCACCTACGAGAGCAGGGACTAAAATTATGGAATGAAGATCATACATCAATTATTCAACTTAAAGATTTTCACGTCAAGTGATCAAGAACGCAAATCATTGACTACAAAACTTTGAGCAACTTTCTTATAAGATCGACACCATCATTCAAATTATACATATTAAAATGAGGGGGAGTATTCGACACGTTGCACCCTTTTTCCCTTAACTAAGTTTTGTCCCATTGGGTTTTCTTAGTAAGGTTTTTAATGGGGCAACATACTTGATCTAGAAGTATCAGGAAGAGTAATACGCCCTGCACTCTTTTTCCCTTAGCTGAGGTTTTGTCCCACTGGGTTTTTTCTGGCAAGGTTTTTAACGAGGCAGCATCACCAAGCGTATACTACATTATTTTCTTTTATCATGTGGATAGTCAAGGGGGAGTGTTATAAATAAGTTATTATGATGACTATCCACATTCCAACTCCCATCTCTTCATATGCTTTGTATTAATGTAAGAGCCTTATAAATAGAGGCTTCATGTAATTGTTATGTTACACACTCAATGAATAAGACTTCTCTCTTCTATCCATCTCTAAATCTTTATCTAATCTTTGTTCATAGTTCTTATATTTTGTATGCTAGTAGGCCGTTGTTTACAACAAAAAATGAATATTGGGGTTTACAAAATTATTTATTCACTAGGAAATATACAAAGCTTATATATATCTAAACTAGATTATATCCCGAAAGTTATCCGAATAGACAAATCTAATAAAAAGCGTTAAAATATGTGTTATGATGTAATATAGAAATTAATGTACTACAATATAAGAAAACAACAATTTTAATCGTTTGGATAAAAATGAAAATGTATATTAGAAAGAAAATATATGTGTTGGATGATGAGCAGAGCAGAAGTAACCATTATAAAGCGTGATTGAGGCGATGGTCTTGAAGATGTAACTTTTTTTTTGTAAAGCAGTGGTTTTAACCTATTCTGCTCTGGATGAAAATAGAATTCATATTAATTGGTTTTGAACATGATTAGTGACTTGCCTATACATGATTAATGAATTACCTGAATACACTGTGTTTTTTTTCCTGTATGAATAAAACCCCACAAAAAAATCGTTTTTTTATATAGCACTATGGTATTCATTTGAAAGATAATAACACGCTCGTTAGGTATAATTTTTTTCTTTAAAAAATTTCGTATGTAAAAATTATTAACGTTAAAAATTATTAGGGGAAACATGAAAGAGAAAAAGGTTTTAAGGAAAATAAGGTGAAGGGTGTCATCTGACACACTCAAAATGGGAGGATGGCTACATTAAGCGACATGTTAGCTTCAGTGCTTTATTTTATATATATATATATATATATATATATAGATTTTGGATGGAAGATGCTAATACCCTATGAGATGTATAAAAAAATTATATAAACACCAATCGCTTTGATGCCATTCTTACTTTTAAAAACCCATCGTATGAGATGGTTCATGATTCCCCAGGCATTTTTGTGCATGTTAGGGTTCAAATAAAAAACCAAAGATTGTTATGTTGCCATTGATAATGGTGTTATATTATTCTATTATATATACTATATTATAAAGTATGAGGGAATGATTCTAACAAAATTTAAGTAATTACATAATATAATGCATATAATACAATACTCTAATAAAGTTAGTAAGCGATAAAATAGTATTTTTACCTAGGTATTATTAACTTGATTCAATTATCAACTTAATTTTAAGATGCTTAACAATATAAACAGCCAAAACACACCTAAGGTTTCATTTCAATCAATATGCCATAAATCCAATTGATTGAAATCGAAGCTCATATCATTACTATAATAGTAAACGAAATTCACCATTTCACTCAACATCAACTCTTTCATATGCTATTGCGCAAGTTAGAAGTGGAAAGGAGCCGATCGGGTTATAAGTTTTATTCTTGCATCTCCATTTTAGGTGAGTTTTGAAAAAAATTCTTATGTTGGTTTAGCTTATTTTGATTTTGTTGGATTAGGTGGTTTGATTAGGATTTTAAAATTTGGTTTTATTCACCCGATTATGCGCTGATCATTTAAGGTTTTGTTCTTAGTCGATTACGCTATTGCCATGTAATTTTAAATTGATGATCTGAATGTTTTTTCCCTATATTCATCAGGTGCTTTTGAAATTCTAAGTCTTCGTTTCTCTTCAATAATCCTTTAGTAAATAAACATTATCTTAGTTACAAAAAAATTTATACATGGGAGTTCAGTTTTTGTAATTTATATCAAGTAGGTCCTTTTATTTTCATTTTATTTGCGGTCACTAGGCCCTCTCTACTCATTGTTTTTTTTTATCATGAAATTCAAATATGGCTTACTGTTGATATATTTAACACATATTTTGAAGTTGTATTCATAGTGCTTTTCTCTTCTTATTGTTCTCTACACTTTCATAATTTTGGCTTGCTTGATGTTTCCTTTTTCATGATAGTCAAGAAAATTAAGAATATGTAAAAGGGGTTCCTTTGATACTTTCCAATGTTTTCTGCAAATTTGTAAGTTGAAACCATGTGTTTTTTTAACATAACGTGTTTCTATGATTAAGAGTATTGAGTTATGGATAATTTGTGTTGTTATAATACTATAAGATGTGCTCTTATGTTAGAATAAGTGTTATTATGTTTAATGGTATGGAGTTAGAATATGTATGCTCTTATGATGAATGTGTGAGATGTCACACCCTCAAATTTCCACTGCAGGGTTTATACCACGAGGCGCATGACAAACCAGGATCCCATAGCCATAAGTCACATGAACGACTCTAAATGCCCAAACCATTTAGTTCGTTATTGTAAAACCAAGTTTAAAAGTTTAACCAAACCAATTAAGTAATAGCGGAATCGAAATAATAAAACAGTTAAGTAAAAGTATGCGCAAAACACCGCGCCCAAAACCATAAGTAAATAGTTAAATATTCAAAAGCAGTTTAAGTGTTCATGTTGGATCAGAATGCTCTTTGAAGGTTTACTTGCTTGTGAACACTTATGTGTTTAGCAAGTTTTAATCAGATTTGCACAGCGGAATAAGTATGTAGAGTTACACTATCAACAAGAGTTATTACTCCCCCTGGATGTTTGCAAACTAAAGACAAGTTAATGAGAATATAAGTATTGAATGTGAATGACAATAAATACTCAAATAGATTCTCAGTTAATGAAATGGAAATAACAATAATAAGCTTTGAAGGATTTCAGTTTTCTATTAAAATCAATGTCTAAAACAGAGGGATGAACCCATCTATTTATAGACTTACAAATGCATGAACCTTGATACAAAAGCAAGTCTGCAACAAGTTGTAGTCTTGGAACTTGTACAAAAAGATAAAGTAATAATAAACAATTAAACTACTGAAACATAAGGGCGGTGGAAAGATTCTATTACAAGTGTTGATGAATGACAAACTACTGATGAGTAGTTTGTCTTCAGTAGTTCTTCAGTGGACTTGTCTGGTTTGACTTCAGAACTTCTGATCTATCTTCTTCAGTACTTGTTGAATCCTTCTTCAGTACTTTTGTCTTCTTTCTTCAGTAGTTCTATACTTAGAATAATTTGCAGAAGTATGAATTAGACTAAGGTTTGCAAAAGTGGTTTCCTCAATCCTTTCTATCCTAACAGTTCATATTCCCATGACACTACATGATGCATGCTGTGACACCCGGCAAATTCTGGTTAACAACGTTGTCTAGATAAAAGTCTACCTTAGCGAGTCACGCGTATAGTATACTTAACTGGGTTAGTTAAGTCGTGTTATGGTTCAGGAACTATCGGTTTAGTCTAGAAGATCATTGGATGTTGGTCTAGAGGTTCATTAGATGTCAGTCCTTAACCAAGTGTACAAACGGTGACGATTTGTAGGATCGTCAAGTCATACGGAACATACAAGTCTCGAGTCCCGGGAATTGGTGAACGAGTGTGAATATGTTTGTTTGTAAGTGTTATGTGTTTACAATCATTATGTGACTTGTCGGTATGTGAAAATGTGTTAACATATGTTAAAACGGGGTTTAACGCGCAAAATACAAGGAACCAGCCCCTATAGGCGATTAGGGGTGGCTAATCGCCTATAGGGAGGGCGATTGGGCAATCTTATGGGCGATTGGGGGCTAATCGCATGCCCTAGGGGGCAATTAGGCCCCAAATGCATGAACATCATGCGATTAGGATCCCTAATCGCGTATAGCTGCTGCACAATCGCGTGTTACGTGCTAGACGACTAAAAACGACTATAAATACAATGCTTGACCTCCTAAACTTCATAATACAAACCCTAGTCGTCCCATAACCCGCCTCAACACACACACAACCTCTGGAACGCGATTTTTGATCAAAACACAAGGTTTCAAGCTTAATCCATCATTCTTTCACAAATCTAAGGTTTGGTTTCCATCCATACAATCTTTATAAACGTTTTTATTCAATCCCTAATGGTCCAGACCTGTTCTAAAACGAAAAAGCTTTCTGAAAATCGTTAATAAGTGTTGTTAATCGGATTCTAACAATCATACATGTGTTATGTGTGTTTATGATTAATATCTAGGGTTTTTATGATTAAAGATGAGTGATTAACATGTTGTTAGGTTAGTTCAGAATAATATTGATGTCATGATGAATGAAATCTGAGTAATTGATTATTAGGGTTATAGTTATGCATGTTAATGTGGTGTTTCATGCTATGTGTATGGTGTTTGGATTACATGGTTGCATGCAGGGCTGATAATACGAGGCTAAACGAAGGATTTTGGTTTAAACATGTTTAGAATAGTTGTTGGGTTGATATTGGATGGTTACACACGTTCTGAATCTGATTTGGAGCGTTAAACGCGCGAAAAACCGGAACAGCAAGGTTACAGGCGATTAGCAACCCTAATCGCCTATGTTAGAGGCGATTAGGAGGCCAATCGCCTATGTTTCATGCGAGTAGGGGCTAATTGCTAGTAGATACATGTCTTATGAGCTAAATGCTAGTAGTTACATGTGGTATAGCCCTAAATGCTAGTAGTTACATGTGGTATAGCCCTAAATGCTAGTTGTTACATGTGGTATAGCCCTAAATGCTAGTAGTTACATGTGGTATAGCCCTAAATGCTAGTAATTACATGTGGTATAACCCTAATCGCCTATAATAGAGGCGATTAGCCTTCCTAAATGCCAGTTGACCAACCTAAATGCTAGTTGACTTTTCCTAATCGCGTGTACTGCTGCTGTAAGTGTAAATTAGCATTCCGAAACCCGATTTGACCTGTAGGAACATGCTAGGAACCCCGTAACATATCTAATAACTTGGTAACATATGTTTGGATGTAATTATGTGATACGTGAACTACGTGCTATAACTTGTTGGACGTTAACGTATGTTAAGTATGATTGCATGATTGTTTGTTTGGGAGCGTAAACATAACACGGGGAGTCTCGGGTCACCAATGGGATGTCGAGTCTTGTACATTGGGTCAGTTAAACAGTCACGGTGTTTTCAAACGAACTTGGTTATGGTCTGGACATCTAGGGACTAACTAACCTGCAGGTTATTAGTCTAAGTACTTGTAACTGTCATATGTTAGGTCGCCGCTTTAAGGGACTAGCATAGCTGCTGAGTTTATTCGTGTTACGGAGTAACGCAACTTAAGGTGAGTTTACGGCCCCTCTTTTAACTGGTTTCACTTTTCGGGGGAGAAAACATGTGTTAAAACTTATGTTTGGTAACTACTGTCATACTATGGGTTTCTATTGTTTACTATACGATCTTTGGAAGTCCCGGGGGGAACCATGAATGTGCGGGTTAGCACAACGGGGAAATGTGAATAGCGCTATTGGGAGTGACCAACCCCGCTCGTCGGCTTGGAGGGTCGGCGAGTGCATACTGTCTCAAACAGGAACAACAGGTTACTACATCGGACACGACATCTGGTTTGCGAGTTAGTAATGGTTTTCCAATCGTGATAGTAACAAAACATACGCCTAGCTAGCGTACTTTGGTTTTCGATTTGTTATAGTATGGACAGGTTGGACTTGGTACTTGGATTACAAAACCTGTAAACTCACCAGCATTTTTGTGCTGACGTAAACTTTTACATGTTTTCTCAGGTCGCTAAGGTAGCACAATGGAACTAGGGCGCACGCGTCTGCACGGCGTCTAGTTAGGATTGCATGGTTTTCGAACGTTGAACACTTGGAATATTTTGGATTATGTTTTGAATAAGCTTCCGCTGTAATTGGGGATTTTAAACATTGTTTTTGAAATTGCATTATGTTCATTTAGACTTGTTTATGGTGATCGTTGGTTTGGATCCTGGTTTGTCATACGCCTCGCGGTAAAACTCCGCAAGTGGATTTTGAGGGTGTGACACATGCCCTACTCGTGCTCCATACCTAATTACCTGCAAAAGCATGCTAACGTGTGTCAACATAAAGTCGGTGAGTTCACAGTTTGGATAATAAGTATAAAGTAGTCGAAAACCCAAAAGTTCAAGTGTCATAAGTTTAAGTGTGTCAGGGGTAGCTAACCCACTCAATGTAACTAAACAGGTGATTATTGGGAACCTTCAGTAATATGTTAACATACATTAAACTGCCTTAGTGACTAGTGTCTATCAACACTAGCAAAACAGATGTGGTCAGAAGTTCATGCCCGTGCTCCCAGCACCACAAACATGAGGTTGTTGCACAACCTAATAGCGCTATCAACTAATACCCCGTTCGCCTCCAGCGATTAACCCAATAATATGTAAGGACTTTAAGTGATAGATGTTTAGTTCACAAAGGACCGTAAAAGTTTTAAACTGATAAAAGCGCAATCCACACAAGGATTCGTAAAACCCGACCCACACCAGGAGTCAAAGCATCTCAAACCCGAGATGTGACAGGAGTCCCAAACCGGACTAGAAAAGTAAGTAATTCCCAACCAGGAATTAACGTGTGTGTCTCCAACCAGAGACGCGTGCTTTTGAGAAAAAGTAGTGAAACTCACCTTAGTATGCAAGCAAGTAAATCCAAACTTCCAAAGTAGGGTGTGCTACCGACTCCCTATTACATGTGTCACTAAGTGAGTATATGTGTAATATCATTACACCATATAACCCGTTTGTCCAAGACGTTTAAAAGTTCAAAACCGTGTAAGTGACACCTAACGATTCTACATGCATAAGTAAACCCTACGGACCCGTTGGTGAATATGTTGGTTATCATCAGTTTTACACTTCATATGTCTCTCATATATGTGTCCATCCAAGTTCACGTCAAATACATACCACATAAGACTCCAAATAGCCACATAAACACACAATACACAATCTGTGTTTTTAGGACAGATTATGCGCCATGAAAACTAATTTATTAAAAATACTTATCCTGTGAGTTAGACTCCCAAACTTTTATTAAATATTCTAGGTGGTCTACTGGACAAATCCATATTTTTATTTTGTGATAAAACCTTGTACAAAAATTATGAAAAATCACGTAACACAGCTATGTTCCGAAAATACACATAACAGATCATATTAGTAGAA
The DNA here is from genome assembly GCA_030844895.1 of Ambrosia x helenae. Lineage (NCBI taxonomy): Eukaryota > Viridiplantae > Streptophyta > Magnoliopsida > Asterales > Asteraceae > Ambrosia > Ambrosia x helenae. The sequence continues at coordinate 17,898,731 of CM061227.1, read as the reverse complement.
AAATTCCCAAAAATTGTGTATTCATCCAAACGGGATTAATCCACTTGGAAAAGCCAAGTTATTTCAATTTTGACCTACTATCCAAATTTCATAAATTAAGTCTTTGTAAAACTCGAGTTATGATTGTTTAAAGTTGACTCAGTTTGTTAATCCGAAAATCTGATATGACCTTTAATCAAAGAAAATTCCAAAACTTATCAACCGACGTCCAAATCAGACGATTTTGCCCATTATGAAAAGTTAAGACCATTTATAATACAACCATGCAAATAAATCATCAAAACCAACATGTTTAAGTCACGTAACAGACCCTACAAGTCGACCCAAACTTTCTGTCCAGATTTTAATCATGCACAAACTCTTATTTAAACTCCTCACGTATGCATATAATTGATCAACGATAATCAAAAACCATCATAAAACATTCATAGGATCTAACATGATCAGAACCTATCATAATACATGAAAAACCATAAACCCTAAAGATCTAAACCTCATAAACATGCACAACATGCAACCTATCAATTACTAATCGCATAAGATTGTGTTTAACTCATTCAATCTTTATAAACCTCAAGTTTTAATCTTTATGAAAACGTTTCAGACCTGGAAAAATTTAGTTATAAGGTTTTAATAACATACTAAGGAAGATTAAAACACAAAGGATTGAATGTTATACCGCAAGCACTTCAAAACTATCAACCGAAAGCTCTCCAAGCTTCCCGATTGATGTTCTTGCGCCTTAGCAGGTGTTATCGGTTGATATTTTCGTAATAGGGCAGTAGGGGCGATATATTAGGGTTTGAGTTTAGGGGATACAAGAGGCTTAAGGTTTCTTATATAATGTTTTAAGTCGGTTTGGTGGAACCTGGCACCCGCGCGCGGCCGCTCGGAGGCAGTGAGCGGCCGCTCACTCCCTTCGGCCCGCGTCGGGTGGCCTGCTGTTGTCGTACAACGTGTTTTTATCGGTGTTTTTCGCTATTTTGGACCATAACAAGTGTAACCCCATGTGTTAAGACCCCAACCATCCTACCGGTCCACCCATTACGATTTTTATTAACGTTTTCGGTTTAAGTTCACGTAATCACGTACAGTTTGCACATAGTTTCAGAGAGTATCATAGAGGCACGTAATTGCAATCAATCTCAAACAATTAATTCACAATCTTCTTGTTTAACAATTCACCAACGTCTGAGGTTCACTACTCATGTATATGATCTGGTAATTCCCCGAATTACCACTTCAGGCAGTTATTAACCTATAACTGTGCAACGTGTGACCTATCTAGCTAACCCTAGTTAAGTAGAATGCAAGGAATGTAACTAGAGTTTAGTTAAAGTGAGAACCTGAAATTGCGGGGTATCACATCATCCCCAAGTTGAAAAGAATTTCGTCCCGAAATTCAGTAAGTAAACAGTAAAGCCAGCTTAGTAATGTGTGCTTGGTTCCCGAATGTCACATAAGATGATGTGTAATCCTTTAATGTCTTCATGTCTTTTCTTCTTGCCGTATCTTGTGTTTTATGTTTATTTAAATAGGAACAATATCATCTTCAAGGCCATTTTCTAGGTGCTTATTTTTGTTATTATATTTCGCCTACTATTTACATAATGAATCTCATAGAAACGCATTACCTTATTTAAAAGACAATTATTTCACATATACAATATATAAAAGAATCGGAGAGAAATATCAAACAACAAAGACATATTGTATGTCTAATTTAGAGTTCTTTTCTACCTGCCACACATACATGTAAATGCAATATATGATTACATTGACCAACACATGATACCAAATGAAATGATCTTCGTAATTAATAAACTCAAATCGATGGTAATATCGTATTAAACATTGTTGCGGAACATTCAACTCTTGACCTGCCACTCAACAAAATCACAACAACTGCCCTACCAACCCTACAACATGTGCACTGAAAACAAATCCTTTAAAAGCCCACATCAAAGATACAAAGGTATGATGCTTTCACTTTTGTAAAGCAATGTAGTTTTATACACTTTTGATGACACATATAATGAGTCAATACAGTTTATTGGTTATGTCAAAACTAATTCGCTACATACTTAACCCGAATTTGTTTCATGACATTGATACATAATTTACAAGTATGGATATGTGCATATATCTTATCCGCATAAAAAGAATCGTAAACACAAGCACAAGCCTTGAAAATTGTCCTAGCTAGAACAAAACCACAACTTCTTTTTACCATAAATAATAAGTTGACTAACTAACTGTAGTGTTTCGATAAACATCATCTACAAAAACGAATGCTTTCCTTTTATTATCACATTGAAAGGTAGATATGACATACTTTATAAAGAATAAGATCTCTCTTTTTCTCTTTTGTAGCTAAGACGTACAATAAAAATATGACGCAATTTATAGTAGAGTGTTGTACTGGTCAAGTAAATAGTTCAACGTTATTCCTTTGATGCAATTTGATTCTGTCTTACTATGAACTAATAATATTCATTTTAAAAGAGGCACGACCGCATCAAAGCGTAGAGTTATAGCTCAAGTTCAAACTGAGTCATCCTATGCACCTCTAAATCACCAACCTAAGTGTTGTGATTCTCGCTGTATCAGGGAAACACTCCACTAGTAGTCATATAAGTATAAATAACTGAAATAATCATGGTTAAAACTAAAATTTTTATATCATTTTATTCTTATGATTTTTTTATGAATAGTATATTATAAAGCCTTTTTTATTGGTGGGCACAAGACTTGATTAAATTAATTGAGTGATGTGAGTTTGTTGACTCATAATGTACGAGTAACTGAACCTCTTCTATCTTGTATCCGAAAAAGCCAAACTGTTTGTACTTAACCCCGATTATTATTGAAAATCAAAAGAACAAAACATGGATTATGGATACATCTATAATTCATAACTGAAAGTGCCTCATTCTCACTCCTATAGCTAATGTTTATATAAGAATTCTTTCTCCATGGGCGACAAGGGCGACCGGCAAGGATATGGGAAGCAACATGAGAAGACCTCCAACGGTGACAGCGTCGTTTTTCGTATCAAACTTTCCTGAAAAGTGCAGTGGTAAAGATTTAGAAGTTTTGATGAAAGTTTATGGAGATATTGAGAAGATCTACATCGCACGAAAATGGGACAAGTTGGGGAGACGGTTTGGCTTCGTTACTTTTCGTAGGGTCAGATGCATTGAGGAACTAGAAAGATCATTGTCGAGTTTATGGATGGGGAGTTATAAGATTCGGGTTAACATTGCACGTTTCACGGAGCAACAAGATCATTACCAGAAGACCAAAGTAGATACCAACAAAGAATCACGCGTGACGGAGAAGAACGAGAACGCAGGAGAAGGATGTTCTAATGATGTGCCTAAGTTCTATAAATCATTTCAGGATGCTTTCTTGGGAGTGCCGGATAAGGATGAAGTTGTTGTTGATATCCCAGACCATGTTAATGAGTTTAATGATTGTTTTAAGAAGGCCATGGTGGTTACTGTAGTTGATGTTGATAATCTTAAGACAGTGGGACGGTTGTTTCAACAAGCCTTCCCAGAAGGTGGGAAGATTCAATACATAGGAGGGCTGTCCATTCTGATGACATTTTGTAATGAAGATTTGGCTAAACAAACTCGTGATATTGTGGTTGGACGGGATGATGTTTTTAAGACGGTTACGTTTTGGGAGGGTCAATCCTTTCCCTTTGAACGATTAGCTTGACTAAAAGTTCAAGGGATTCCTCTCAATCTATTATGTAATGACACTGTGGATCTTATTGGTAGTCGATTTGGCAAGATTATTCACCATTCTAGAGTGAATCGTAATGACAGTGATTTATCGTTTGATTATGTCGGGGTTCTTGTCGGTGATAGTAAGCGCATTGAAAGAGAAGTAGTTCTTCAGTGGCGAAAGAAGCGGTTCAGAGTTTGGGTTTCCGAAGAAATTGGTGATTGGATACCGGATTTTCTATTCGGTAACGACACTAAAAAGGATGAGACTAAGCGTTCAGGCACACCGGAGATGGAGGAGTCGACGGAAATGTCATCGGAAAAGTCTCCTACGGTTGATAATTGTCACACCCTCAAATTCCACGTGCGGGGTTTTACCGCGAGGCGCGTGACACACCAGGATCTCAGTCAACGATCACAATAAACATACAACAAACATGCATTCAAGATTATATTTAAAACCAAAATATAATGCTTTGAGCTGTAAACCAGCAGCGGAAGCATTCTTGTTTACAACCAAAAGACATATCATTGTTTACAAAGACATTGTTTAATATGTTTCCAAAATAATAGACGCCGTGCATGACCTCGTGCGCCTAGTCCGACAACCGCTACCTTAGCGACCTGAGAAAACATGCCAAAAATGTCAACATATAATGCTGGTGAGTTCACAGGTTTTCTTTCATAAAAGTGTTGTTATAAGTTCGGTAAGATCATTTCCCGTTACTACTATGTTATGAGAACGTTAGCTAGACGTTAAGTGTTGCTACTACTGCGGTTGGGAATCCATTACTAAACCGGTATAAGTGTTGAAGCCAGCCCAGACGGACGGGATTACCGATGCCTCGGTAACCCCCAAAGTATTAGAGACAATATGCACCCGCCCGGCTCCCAGCCGTCGGGTGGGGTTTGTAAGGCCCAATAGATCTATCCACATTTCCCCCGTTGTGCATCCCCGCACATTCATGGTTCCCCCTGGGACTTTCTGTAAAAGCCGCATAGTACGTAAAGTAACCATAGTATAACATGATCTATGATGAGTAATCAAATAAGTAGCATGTTTCTCCCCCGAAAGTAAAACGGTAAAAGTGGGGCTGTGACACTCACCTCGGTTTGCGTTACTTGAAAATAGTTAAGTAGTTATGTTACGATAGTCCCAAATAGCGGCGACCTATCATAAGATGTGTATAAGTATTGGACTAATAACCCGCAGGCTAACTAGTCCCCGTATGTCCAGACCGTGACCATAAACGTTTGAAAACACCTTTAACCGTTAGACCGACCGTGCCAGACAAGACCCGACATCCCATTGGTGACCCGACATCCCACGTGTTAGATAAATGCAAGACATCATGCAACATATGCAATTAAACACTTAGCACGCGCAACAATTCACCTAGTCTAGCATAATGTCCAATTAACGCATAAACAGGTCCGAACACGTCTTACTAAGTCATTGGGTGTATCCCGGGGTTTCTAACATGTTCCTAGGTGTCAAATCGTGTTCCGGGATGTCAAAACGCGTTCACGACAGCAGTACATGCGATTAGGAAGGTTACACGCGAGTAGGCAATAGCCTATAGGCGATTAGGGGCCTAATCGCCTGATGTATCAGGCGAGTAGGGTCCCAATCGCCCCTATGTCTGCACAATCGCCCTTAGCTCAGGCGATTAGGATGTCTAATCGCCTGCAGCTGCTGTACAATGAGTTTTCGCGCGTTAAACCCTCCAAATCAGATCCGAAACATGCAACAACACCCAATATCAAACCTAAATCATTTACCAACCCTTTTCAAGCAAAAACCCCCAACATATCACTGATCTAGCATGTTCTATGCAATTATTTCCTAAAATGGCAAAGTACTAGGTTTCTTCTACCAACCTTATCTTTCCTTAAATGGAAATAATCAGTTTTCAAACTCTACAACATGTAACTCATAAAATCTCTGATCTAACATCTTCCTAGTGTGAATCCTAACAACATTGCATCAACAATCACACCATAATCATCCTAAATCCTCAAGAACATACAAATGGGTCAAAATATGCATTTTCTTCAAAACACCATAATAATGGCTAAGATTCTAAGACAACCTTCCTAATGACCTCTACATATCATAAGTACAATCATATCTTGAAAACATTCATGTTAAAATCACCAATAAGACCAACATATGCATGTAAACTTCACATATAACAAGCATTAAGGTGTAAACTTGGTTTAAGACTCTCTTGAAAGGTTTTTAAAGACACATTTGGTAAAACAAGGTCTGGAACTTTAGGGGAACTCAAAATAACAACTTTACAAAGGTTAGGGATGAAGAACACACCTTGGGTTTTGCTAAAGAAAGGTGTGTAAGCTTGGGGATGGTGATTTTTGTAGCAAAATGAGTTCCAGAGGTGTTCTAAGGTGTGTGGGCGACTTGGGAGCAGCTAGGGTTGTTCTAGAGGTGTTTGGGGAGTTAAGGGTTCTATTTATAGGTGTTTTGACCCGAGCCCTGCAGTATACGCGATTAGGGACCCAGATCAGGCGAGTAGGGGCCTAATCGCCTCTATGCTCACGCGATTAGCAACCTACTCGCGAGTAGGGGCCCTAATCGCTACTATTCATGCGATTGGCCACCTACTCGCCCCATTCCCTTTGTACTCGTGTACTATTCACGCGATTAGGAGTCCCCCCAGGCTCCTAATCGCCTATAAGGTGCTGGAATGGGTTTTTGGCGCGTTAAACACTATTTTAACATATTTAAACACGTATTCACATACCGATAAGTCACATAATGATTCCAAACATATAATGCATGATATCCAACACGTTTACATCCATTCACCAATTCCCGGGACTCGAGACTCGTGTGTGCGTTAGGCCCGGCGATTCCACGAATCACCGATCCTTGTACCCATAGTTATGGACCGACTCCCGATGACCCCGCGGATCATCATAACGACTCCCGATAATTCCCCCGAATCATCGTACCGACTCGACTGACCTCGTTAAGGACGTAATATGCATGACTCGCTAAGGTAGACTTACTAGTTTAGTCAACGTTACTAACCTGAGTTTGCCGGGTGTCACATCATCCGCCTGTTGAAAGAATTTTCGTCCCGAAAATTGTCCAAGGCCAAAAAGGAAGAGACGAAAGAGAAGAAAAATTTTCCGGTTGCCACATCATCCCCCTGTTGAAAGGAATCTCGACCCGAGATTCATTCAGCTTCAGCAGAGACATGTCTTGATTCGAACGCGCGCTTAGGAAATAAATGGGGATACTTAGCCTTCATTTGATCTTCCCGTTCCCACGTGAACTCCGGTCCACGATTAGAGTTCCAACGGACTTTAACAATGCGGATTTTACTCCGGCGAAGGCTACGGATTTTATAGTCAAGAATTTCAACCGGTTCCTCCACGATACGTAGACGATCATCCACCTTGATCTCTTCGAGAGGAACAACCAAAGATTCATCCGCCAAACACTTCTTCAAATTAGAAACATGGAAGACGTTATGAACATTACTGAGCTCAGCCGGCAGATCAAGCCTGTATGCTACCGGTCCAATCCGTTCCAGGATTGCGAACGGTCCCACATACCGAGGATTCAATTTGCCCCGTTTCCCAAAACGTATAACGCCCTTCCACGGAGATACCTTCAACAAAACCCTGTCGCCAACCTCGAACTCCAAAGGCTTGCGACGACGATCGGCATAGCTCTTTTGACGATCCCGAGCTGCTGCCATGCGGTTACGGATTTGTACGATCTTTTCGGAAGTCTCGTACACAAGTTCCGGGCCGGTGAGTTGGCTCTCACCCACCTCGGCCCAACAAAGAGGAGACCGGCATTTCCGCCCGTAAAGAGCCTCGAACGGAGCTGCCTTGATGCTAGAATGGTAACTGTTGTTGTAGGAGAATTCCACCAACGGTAAATGACTCTCCCACCCCTTGCCAAAATCGATCACACATGCCCGAAGCATGTCTTCTAGCGTTTGGATTGTCCGCTCACTTTGACCGTCAGTTTGCGGATGGTATGCTGTGCTCATGTCTAACTGAGTACCCAGAGCCTTATGCAAAGACTTCCAAAAGTTAGAGGCGAACCGAGGATCACGATCAGAAATAATAGAGACAGGCACCCCGTGCCGAGAGACCACTTCCTTGAGATATAACCGTGCCAAACGCTCGAGACCATCGGTCTCTTTGATAGCGAGGAAGTGCGCGGACTTTGTCAACCTATCGACAATTACCCAGATCATGTCGCAACCACTGGGCGATCTCGGAGTTTGGTCACAAAGTCCATCGTAATCCGCTCCCACTTCCACTCGGGGATTTCAGGCTGTTGCAGAAGGCCGGATGGCTTTTGATACTCAACTTTGACCTTGGCACAGGTCAAGCACTTGCTCACGTACGAAGCCACGCCCGCCTTCATGTTCGGCCACCAATAAAGTATCTTCAGGTCTTGATACATCTTATCGGAGCCCGGGTGAATAGAGTACCGGGACTTGTGAGCTTCATCAAGAACGAGCTCCCGCAAGCCCCCAAATAAAGGAACCCAAATACGTTCAGCGAAATAGTGTAACCCATCGGATCTGAGTTCAAGGTGACTATCGGCACCATGCATGGTTTCAGCCTTAAGGTTTTCCTCCTTCAAAGCTTCTTGCTGCGCTGAACGGATTCGGTCAGGTAAGCCGGAATGGATGGTGAGCTGAAGAGCCCGAACACGACGAGGTTTAGCCGTTTCCTTCCTGCTCAAGGCGTCTGCGACCACATTCGCCTTGCCAGGATGGTATTTGATGGCGCACTCGTAATCATTAAGAAGTTCGACCCAACGTCGCTGCCTTATATTCAACACCTTCTGATCAAAGATATGCTGGAGGCTCTTGTGATCGGTGTAAATAGTGCATTTGGTACCGTACAAGTAATGCCTCCAAATCTTTAAGGCAAAGACCACCGCACCCAATTCCAGATCATGGGTGGGATAGTTTTTCTCATGAACCTTAAGCTGACGAGAAGCATAGGCGATGACCTTCTCGCGCTGCATCAGTACACAACCAAGACCCCGGATAGAAGCGTCACAATAAACCACAAAATCGTCCGTGCCCTCAGGCAAGGACAAGATAGGAGCAGAACAGAGTTTAGCCTTTAACATCTGGAAGGCTGACTCCTGAGAATCACCCCAGTCGAACTTCCGGTCCTTCTGGGTAAGTGAGGTGAGGGGTTGAGCGATCTTCGAAAATCCCTCAATAAAACGACGGTAATAACCTGCAAGGCCTAGGAATTGCCGCACCTCAGATGGCGTCTTTGGTGCTTCCCAGTCTTTAATGGCTTCAATCTTTGCTGGGTCAACGTGAATTCCTTTCTCATTAACAACATGACCAAGGAATTGAACTTCACGCAACCAGAAGCTACACTTAGAAAACTTAGCGTACAGCTGTTCCCGTCTCAGAAGTTCCAAAACAAGACGTAGGTGTTCCTGGTGGTCCACCTCGTTCTTAGAATAGACTAGAATATCATCGATGAAGACAATCACGAACTTATCAAGATAAGGCTTGCAAACACGGTTCATCAGATCCATAAAGATGGCAGGTGCGTTGGTGAGACCAAAAGGCATGACCAGGAATTCAAAGTGGCCATAGCGAGTTCGAAAGGCGGTCTTCGGAATGTCAGCTTCTTGAACCCTCAACTGATGGTACCCCGACCTCAAATCAATCTTCGAATAGAAACTAGAACCCTGAAGCTGGTCAAATAAGTCATCGATGCGGGGAAGAGGATAGCGATTCTTGATGGTAACCTTATTCAACTCCCGGTAGTCGATACACATCCGCAGGCTTCCGTCCTTCTTCTTGACAAACAAAATAGGGGCTCCCCACGGGGACGAACTAGGCCGAATGAAACCCTTCTCTAACAGCTCCTGCAACTGGTTCGATAACTCCTGCATCTCGGGAGGTGCAAGACGATAAGGGGCACGAGCAATAGGGGCCGCACCCGGAGCAAGTTCAATACCAAATTCGACCTGGCGATAAGGAGGAAGACCAGGTAAGTCTTCAGGAAATACATCGGGAAAGTCGCGGACAACAGGAATATCTTCAATCTTCTTCTCCTCTTCAGACGAAACCGAAACAAGTGCCAGAATGGCAGAATACCCCTTCCGAAGATACTTATAGGCTTTCATACACGAAATGATACTCAACGGGACCCGCTCTTCTCACCGTGCACCAACAGAATTTCACCATCAGGGAGGGGAAGTCGAATGACTTTATCAAAACAAACGATCTCAGCATGATACAGGGACAACCAATCCATACCCACGACAACATCGAAACTACCCAGGGACACCGGCATGAGATCAATAGGGAAGGAATAACCCGACAACTCAAGGTGACACTCCCTAAGGACGTGCGTTGCCTCGACTTTCTTACCATCAGCCAATTCTATCAAGTACTTAGCCTCTAAAGGTGTAGGTACCCTATCAAGCAATTGACTAAACCCAAGAGATATAAAACTCTTATCGGCGCCAGAATCGAATAAAACCGTAGCATAGCGATTATCGAGGAGAAACGTACCAGTAACAGTGTCGGGATCCTGTCGAGCACCACTTGAACCGATCACGAAGGCGCGAGCATTCCTGCCTCCGCCCCCATTGTTTCCATTGCCCGACCCATTCTTCCCGGCTTCACCCTGTTTCAACTTGGGGCAGTTACGCTTGTAGTGACCAAGCTCACCACAGTTATAGCACCCTTGTTTCCCCTGATTTCCCTGAGGAGTAGCGACTTGAGGGGCTGGGGCTGGTGTGACCGATGGGTTTCGGTTTCCCAAAGGGTTGGACCTACAATCCTTGGCTTGGTGCCCAATCTTATGGCACCGACGGCAACGGTCCTTATCATCGCAAGAACCGGTGTGATGATAGTTGCACCGATCACACTTTGGCAACTTCCCAGCATAAACCCCCGGTTTTCGTTCAGACGACGATCCCCCAGCATCATTCTTCTTCACCTGTTGAGGCTGAGCCGAGCTCGAGCCTTTCCCCACAGTTTCCCACTTTCGCTTGTTACTATCGGAAGTCTTCACAGCAGCGCCTCGAGGAGGCAAGACCCCTTCAGTCACCTTCATGTTGGTCAGCCTGTGAGCCGACCGAACTACCTCAGAATAAACAGTGAGATTACCTGCAACAACTAACCCAGCAATCTCCGGTACCAACCCAGCGACGTAATGCTCAATCCTTCGATATTCAGGTGTGTGCAGATCGGGGCACAACACCGCCAATTCATTGTGCCTAGCAGTATAAGCTTCAATTTCGGAACCCACCATCTTATGGTTCCAGACTTCATGCTCGAGCTTCTGGATCTCATCCCTCGGGCAATACTCATTTTTCAGCAACTGAATGAATTCTGCCCAGGGCATGGCGTGGGCTTCCCCAATGCCCATAGTCTGGGTGGTGGAGTTCCACCAAGTCAAAGCTTGACCCTCCAGGGTCGCAGAAGCATACTTCACCCGGTCGCCTTCCGGCAGCTGCACATCGAGAAAACAGATTCGATTTTCTCCAACCATCGGAGCAGTCCCACTGCCCCTTCAGTGCCGCTAAAGTTGTGGGGCTTACAGTCCATAAACTTTTTATAGGAACACTGGGATGGAGGAGGATTGACAGCACCACCTGGAACAGTCACACAGGGGAGTATCAAGAAAAGGTAAAGTACCCCAGAACGAGATAGAATAGATGAGAATCGACGTACCACCCATAGCATTATGAGCGGCTTGGAATGCAGCCAAAGCAATATTCACGTGCTGCTGCGTCAGATTATCCAGCTCAGCTTGGGTCATATTAATGTTCCCGCGGCCACCGCCGCCACCACGGCCGCCACCACGACCGCCAGCACGGCCGCCCCTGCGACCTCCACGAGCTCCCGACATCTTCTGTCACAACATGAAACAAAAGATTAGGCTTGCCCGTGGTATAACCCATTAGGAATTTCAAGAAACTAGATAGAGCCCAGCTCGGGTCCATCCGTCCAAGCCCAAAGTCCGCCAGGGATCCCATGCATCACAGTTTATGATCTCGTGTGCACCCGACATGATAAACTGTTCCACATGGTCCTCCAGGCGCGCTTTAAGTTTGAAGTTCAAGTCACCGAACACTAGCGCCCCATCATGATATTATCATAAGTATAAGTACAATATAATATGCATAAGAACGGGCGTGTTCATTAGGGCATAGAGGGGAGATGTCCAAATCTCTGGACAGATCTCAAGAGTACGCCGAAGCTACCCCCAATGTACACTGCCGTCAAGAGAGTTCAATAGTATATCGTTCGCCATCGAATCATAGTAAGGATGAGTCAAGAAATAGAATGATAAGGAGTAAATAGATGATGTAGCGTAGTAGATGATGACACCGACACCCCGACAAGTCATATTGTTACCCACTTGCTAAGACTCGACTAATTGTGACCGTCTAGTGTGTGCGACTCAGTTATAGACTAGACTCTACATGCAGTCTCAGTTCACTATAACCGTTGGCTCTGATACCAATCTGTCACACCCTCAAATTCCACGTGCGGGGTTTTACCGCGAGGCGCGTGACACACCAGGATCTCAGTCAACGATCACAATAAACATACAACAAACATGCATTCAAGATTATATTTAAAACCAAAATATAATGCTTTGAGCTGTAAACCAGCAGCGGAAGCATTCTTGTTTACAACCAAAAGACATATCATTGTTTACAAAGACATTGTTTAATATGTTTCCAAAATAATAGACGCCGTGCATGACCTCGTGCGCCTAGTCCGACAACCGCTACCTTAGCGACCTGAGAAAACATGCCAAAAATGTCAACATATAATGCTGGTGAGTTCACAGGTTTTCTTTCATAAAAGTGTTGTTATAAGTTCGGTAAGATCATTTCCCGTTACTACTATGTTATGAGAACGTTAGCTAGACGTTAAGTGTTGCTACTACTGCGGTTGGGAATCCATTACTAAACCGGTATAAGTGTTGAAGCCAGCCCAGACGGACGGGATTACCGATGCCTCGGTAACCCCCAAAGTATTAGAGACAATATGCACCCGCCCGGCTCCCAGCCGTCGGGTGGGGTTTGTAAGGCCCAATAGATCTATCCACATTTCCCCCGTTGTGCATCCTCGCACATTCATGGTTCCCCCTGGGACTTTCTGTAAAAGCCGCATAGTACGTAAAGTAACCATAGTATAACATGATCTATGATGAGTAATCAAATAAGTAGCATGTTTCTCCCCCGAAAGTAAAACGGTAAAAGTGGGGCTGTGACACTCACCTCGGTTTGCGTTACTTGAAAATAGTTAAGTAGTTATGTTACGATAGTCCCAAATAGCGGCGACCTATCATAAGATGTGTAACACCCCAACCGATGGCGGAAACATCGAGGTGTCACGTAGTGACGATTGTTCAATAGCTCATGGACTAAAAGTGTAAATATTGATACATTGATTAAATAGTTTATTACATTGAAATGAAAAATACAAAGTACAATGATTCTAAAGCGTCAAGTCTAACTAGATTACAATGAAATCAAAGCTTAAATATAAATCCAAAAGCTTAAAAGAAACTTCTCAATAATAACCTGAAACATGTACGAAAATAGTATATGTCAATACAAAAATGTATTGGTGAGCATACCCTGTTTGAATACATATAGTAGAAAAAGAGGTTCGCAATTCACGTGTTATACTGTCTACAATTTAGTGTTCAAGCTGTGTACAAATGCTACCCAAAATCAAACCTTTGTTTAATGAATCAAGAGTCACACATATATATAGTATTCGCTCATAGTAGGCGATGAATAATCGTTCACACATAACAATAATTAAGTACTATTTATTGCTATGCTAGGCCGCAGAACGGTTAATGATTCAGGTCATAAGTACACACTATCAGCGAATCAACAAGTAAAACACATACAAGAATTGCGATTGTGAATATATGATAAACCATGATTAAGTGAGTGAAGTAATAAGCGTACATGAGTCACCCCAAAAGTGTAAAACATGAAAAAGGGGAAAGATATACTCACAGTTTGCGAAAGCGATCAAAATCCACTTAAGCGGTCGTGAGCTAAGTATTGGGAATTCCGAGGAATTCAACCTATAATGTGTAAGAATACTAATAAGGAAATGTCTAAAAAGTCTAAGGTAACTAGGGTCTAAGGCATTAGGGTTTGCTAAGTCGATTTGGGGAATTAGAGTTTTTATGATAAGTCGAAATAATATGTCAAAATTTGTAAATATGGTTTAGGTAATATAAATATTACCAATTTAATATTTAGATACAATTTATGTTTGAATAGTTAAAACAAAACAATTTAGATATTTACTTTAGATAATTATTGTAAATAAATACAATCATCATAATTATTGAAATAAATAATTATGAGTTACACAAAGATCCATCAATGATAATAAAGACTTTCAATCATCAAACATTTCTATTTTTATAAGAAAAATATTTATAAAATAGATGTTAAGTAGTGTAAATAAATAAATGTTTAATTATATCTAATTATACATGAATAATATTAGAAATACAAGACATGATCCAAAAATGTTATTTTTTTTATAGAAAATGGATTCTTAAAGATGTAAATAAATGAAAATAATTTTCTCATAATTTTTATAAACTTATTTATATTTAAAACTGATTTAATGAGATTAAATCATGTTTAAATGACTAAAAATAGGAAAATCAATAAAATAAATGTTTTCTGAACCAATAATTTTTATTTCAGATTAAAATGCTTAGAAATAATTATCCTAAAATTTTGAGATTAAAATCATTAAAAATGAATTTTTAATCAATTAATTATGATTAAAACAATTTAAATTAATAAAATCATAAAAATAGATATTTTTCAGAAAACTAAAAATATGACCATTTTCTATGAGGTATCAAGAAGCTACACCTAAATTTTCATAATTTTTGGGTAAAAATTGAATTTTCTATAAATGTTATAAGAATAATGTATTTATATAAATAATAAATAACAAAACAAGAAATTACCAAAAAAAAAAGGAACAGACCCGAGGTCTAAGGGACTCGAACCCGGGTCCATTATCAGCACAACACACACACACTTACCACTAGGCCATTTAATGTTTTGTTGAATTAACTGAAACTAAATTTTATTTATACAATAATTTTAAACTCATCATCTTCCCCAAATAAAACCTCCAAGAACCCTAACCCTAACCTAAATCAATAAAACCCGATTTGACACAGGAAGCGGCCAAAATCATAGGGCTTTCGTTCGGAATTGCGTGGGGATCAAAACGGCATAAGAAAAACGGACTCACCTTGTGTTTTGAGGCTCGAATCGCCGTTATGCAGGTCCGGACTTTGAGAGCCGATTAACGAGCTTCTGGCACGATCTGGAACAAGTTTTAAAGTGGGTTTCGAACGGTTAGAGTGCAGGAACGAAATGGAAAGGTTAATTTATATAATGGTCAGATGAAACGAGTGTTAGAACTCGTTGTATAACTTCGACGGTTACACCTTTATGGCCGATTAAAACATGATTTAAACACGTTTAATGCTTGATTTAAATGACGGAAACTGTTAAGAATTGATGGAGAAACGTTATGGAGTTAAAACGGATGGTTAAAACCTTCTAAAACTCGTGTTTGATGTCGCCGGAACTGGAGTCGCCGGAAAGAACTCCGGTCACCGGTTTTTTTTTTTTTCGGAAACAGCAAGGAGGGAAACAGCTTTTGTTTTCTTTTTTTTTTTAAACTTTAAAGACTTGGCAGAAGAGGTCCCTCATGTTTAGCCTTGTTTGTTTTTAGTATAAACAAATTAATTTCTCATTTATCATACACTAACCAAGTTAATATAATTAACCAAAATGTTTTGACAACTTTTACGAACACGTGTCCACATACGCATTCGGTTAAAACCCATATCCGAACCATAAATATAAACGATTTTTTTTTATTTCGCTCTAAAATTTATTTTGAAAACGACAAAATTCACAGGGATGATAATGGAAATAATTGAAGGGCTATTATTGTCAATTTGACGAAAGATGAAGGTGACGGATGTCACAAGATGTGTATAAGTATTGGACTAATAACCCGCAGGCTAACTAGTCCCCGTATGTCCAGACCGTGACCATAAACGTTTGAAAACACCTTTAACCGTTAGACCGACCGTGCCAGACAAGACCCGACATCCCATTGGTGACCCGACATCCCACGTGTTAGATAAATGCAAGACATCATGCAACATATGCAATTAAACACTTAGCACGCGCAACAATTCACCTAGTCTAGCATAATGTCCAATTAACGCATAAACAGGTCCGAACACGTCTTACTAAGTCATTGGGTGTATCCCGGGGTTCCTAACATGTTCCTAGGTGTCAAATCGTGTTCCGGGATGTCAAAACGCGTTCACGACAGCAGTACATGCGATTAGGAAGGTTACACGCGAGTAGGCAATAGCCTATAGGCGATTAGGGGCCTAATCGCCTGATGTATCAGGCGAGTAGGGTCCCAATCGCCCCTATGTCTGCACAATCGCCCTTAGCTCAGGCGATTAGGATGTCTAATCGCCTGCAGCTGCTGTACAATGAGTTTTCGCGCGTTAAACCCTCCAAATCAGATCCGAAACATGCAACAACACCCAATATCAAACCTAAATCATTTACCAACCCTTTTCAAGCAAAAACCCCCAACATATCACTGATCTAGCATGTTCTATGCAATTATTTCCTAAAATGGCAAAGTACTAGGTTTCTTCTACCAACCTTATCTTTCCTTAAATGGAAATAATCAGTTTTCAAACTCTACAACATGTAACTCATAAAATCTCTGATCTAACATCTTCCTAGTGTGAATCCTAACAACATTGCATCAACAATCACACCATAATCATCCTAAATCCTCAAGAACATACAAATGGGTCAAAATATGCATTTTCTTCAAAACACCATAATAATGGCTAAGATTCTAAGACAACCTTCCTAATGACCTCTACATATCATAAGTACAATCATATCTTGAAAACATTCATGTTAAAATCACCAATAAGACCAACATATGCATGTAAACTTCACATATAACAAGCATTAAGGTGTAAACTTGGTTTAAGACTCTCTTGAAAGGTTTTTAAAGACACATTTGGTAAAACAAGGTCTGGAACTTTAGGGGAACTCAAAATAACAACTTTACAAAGGTTAGGGATGAAGAACACACCTTGGGTTTTGCTAAAGAAAGGTGTGTAAGCTTGGGGATGGTGATTTTTGTAGCAAAATGAGTTCCAGAGGTGTTCTAAGGTGTGTGGGCGACTTGGGAGCAGCTAGGGTTGTTCTAGAGGTGTTTGGGGAGTTAAGGGTTCTATTTATAGGTGTTTTGACCCGAGCCCTGCAGTATACGCGATTAGGGACCCAGATCAGGCGAGTAGGGGCCTAATCGCCTCTATGCTCACGCGATTAGCCACCTACTCGCGAGTAGGGGCCCTAATCGCTACTATTCATGCGATTGGCCACCTACTCGCCCCATTCCCTTTGTACTCGTGTACTATTCACGCGATTAGGAGTCCCCCCAGGCTCCTAATCGCCTATAAGGTGCTGGAATGGGTTTTTGGCGCGTTAAACACTATTTTAACATATTTAAACACGTATTCACATACCGATAAGTCACATAATGATTCCAAACATATAATGCATGATATCCAACACGTTTACATCCGTTCACCAATTCCCGGGACTCGAGACTCGTGTGTGCGTTAGGCCCGGCGATTCCACGAATCACCGATCCTTGTACCCATAGTTATGGACCGACTCCCGATGACCCCGCGGATCATCATAACGACTCCCGATAATTCCCCCGAATCATCGTACCGACTCGACTGACCTCGTTAAGGACGTAATATGCATGACTCGCTAAGGTAGACTTACTAGTTTAGTCAACGTTACTAACCTGAGTTTGCCGGGTGTCACAATAATTATGAAGGCATTAATGACAATACTGAAGTTTTGGAAACTCCTAGCGTGAATGTTGGAGGGAATGAGTCAAACAGTTTTAATGGCCATAATGGAGTTGATTCGGTTACTTGTTCAAATGAGGATAATGTGGCAGCAAGGAACAAAAATGTTGACTCTTCAAAATTTAAAGGATGGGCTGGGGTATTTTCAAAGAAAAGAAAGAAGTTGAGGTTTAAAAAAAGTGGGTCCAAATCCAAGTCTTTATCAGGCCCTAAAAAGAAGCAACCCAAGCCCAATAGTGAAGACCCTTTTGATGTTGATAGGTTTATTGGACTACTTAATGTCATGGAAGCCCATTTAGAAAGTAATAAGCACAAGCAGACAACAATAAATGTTTCGGCTAGGGATAATAGTCAAAATATGTTATCTTTCAAAGATCTTCTAAGGGAACAGGAAGGGGAAGTGGGGGTCCTGAGAGATATGGATGTTGGTACTGTTCCGGTGGTGGTTAACCCACCTGAAGTTAATTTGGAGGTCATCGCTACAATTAATCTGGGAGTCAAACTTGGGGCTCAAATCCATAATTATGAAGACATGGTCAGAGATACTATCATGGATGAAGGTTTACAAGTGGTTAAGGTATGAATTTTTTATCCCGTAACTTGAGAGGCGCTGGGGTGTTAGAGAAACAAGGTTGGGCCAGAGGGTTAAAAGGGGAACACAAAGTGTCGTTTTTAGCCTTATAGGAAACACAATTAAGGAATTCAGTTGGGGTGGATTTTGCTAAGTTTTGGGGGCCTTCTATTTTTGAGATGGAGGTTGTGGATGCCGAAGGTCGTTCAGGCGGTTTGGTTTCTATTTGCGACCCGAAGGTGTTTGAGAAATCGTCATGCATTAAACACCAAAATTTTATTATGGTTTCGGGTACCTTAAAAGAAGACAGGTCTTGCGTAAATATAATCAATATTTACGCTCCCCATAGGTCTGCTGAAAAGCGTCAGATTTGGGAGGTATTGTTATCTTAATTATGTCTAAAGATGGTTATTGGTGTTGTTTGGGGGATTTCAATGCTACTAGGGATCAGGATGAAAGAAAAAACTGTTTTTTTGATCATTCGGTGGCCAGAGATTTCAATGAGTTTATAGATTCGGCTTGTTTACATGAGTACACGATGAAAGAAAATAAATACACATGCCTGACCCGTAAAGGTTCTTTTTTTAAATTGAGCAAGATTGATAGATTTTTGGTTTGTCAAGGGTTTTTGACAGGTGGCTAGATGCTTTTTTACGTGCTTTGCTGAGGTTTCTTTCTAATCATTGTCCATTATTATTATCGCTCTCCTATAAGAATTATGGGTCTAAACCGTTTAGATGGTATAATTCGTGGATCGATAGAGAAGGGTGTAAGGATTTGGTGAAAAATACCCTTATTAATTATTCTTTAGATGCTCCTCCGGATATTGTCCTTACCTGCAAACTACGTTTTCTTCGGTCTGTGCTCCGGGATTGGAAAAAACGTTTGGATAATAATGAGAGGGCGGGCCTGTTTGCTATGCAAGAAGATATGAAGAAAATAGAATCTATAATGGAGACCAGGGAATTACTTCAGGAGGAAGAATGGGTTTGGGCCGAATGTAATAAAGGGATAAAAGAGTTGGAAATTTTTAAAGCGAGGGATCTTTGCCAAAAGGCGCGTTATCGGTGGGCTAAATTTGGTGATGATAACTCAGCTTTTTTTCATGGTATCATCAACGGCAGGAAATCTTCTAACTCTATTCAGGGCCTTATGGTGAATGATTGTTGGGTTTCTAAACCTAATGAAGTTAAAAGGGAGATTTTAAAATTTTTTAGAAATCATTTTTCTGAAAAATATAAAAATCGACCAATGTTACTTTGTGAAGACTTAAAGCGGGTTCCTTCAGATGTGGCTGAGAGTCTTATTTCTCCTTTTTTTTCGAAGGAAGAAATTAAAGAAGCGGTTTTTGATTGTGGTGTTGATAAAGCCCCCGGCCCAGATGGTTTTAACTTCAGATTTGTTCGTACCTTTTGGAACGAGCTTGAAGATGATTTTTTTTTAAATCCTTGGCACGTTTCATGATACGGGAGTTATTAGTAAAGGTTGCAGTTTGGCTTTCATTTCCCTTGTTCCTAAAGTCAAAATTCCTTTAGGATTAAAGGATTTTAGGCCCATTACTCTGGTGGGGTTGGTTGGCAAGGTGATCTCTAAAGTTTTGGCTGCTAAACTTAAAAAGGTGATTAGCTCTATCATTTCGGAATCCCAATCGGGCTTTCTTAGTGATAGATATATTCTTGACGGGCCGCTTGTGGTGAATGAGATCCTTAATTGGTGCAAGAGGAGGGGTAAAAAGTCATTCTTTTTTAAGATAGATTTTGAAAAGGCATATGACAATATTAATTGGGGTTTTCTTCTCTCTTTATTGGATCAAATGGGCTTTCCGGTAAAATGGAGGTTTTGGATTAAAGGTATTTTGGAGTCCACTAGGTCGGCGGTTCTTGTGAATGGCTCTCCCACCTTCGAATTTCAATGTGAAAAAGGTTTACGCCAAGGTGATCCACTTTCCCTTTTCCTTTTTTTAATTGTCATGGAGGCGTTTTCGTGTCTTTTCAATATAGCGGTGAAAGAAAAAGTCTTTGAGGGGATTGGTTTTTCTAAGAAGGGCCCGGTGGTTTCTCATTTGCTATACGCGGATGATGCTCTTATTATGGGGGATTGGTCTTTTGATAATATTTGCAACACGGCGAGAATACTTAAATGCTTTTTCTTGTGTTCGGGCCTAAAGATTAACATTCACAAGTCTAGTCTTTATGGCATTGGTACGTCAGACACGGAGATCTCTAATATGGCTTCGGTTTTAGGTTGCCAAGTTGGGAGTACTCCTTTCGATTATTTGGGGATTATGGTTGGTGCCAATATGAATAAAATAAACAATTGGAGAAAATTCATTGATGTTTTTGAAGTTCGCCTCTCTTCTTGGAAAGCTAAACTTCTCTCTTTTGGGGGTCGTTTAACTCTTATCAAGTTGGTTTTAGAAAGCCTCCCGATCTATTACTTCTCTTTATATAAAGCGCCTATGGGGGTTTTGGATAAATTAGAGAGCCTTATGCGTCGTTTTCTCTGGACAGGTTCTAATGATCACAACAAAATACATTGGGTCGCTTGGGACAAGGTCTCTAGGCCTAAGAAAGATGGTGGTTTAGGCATCAATCGGCTAAAAGATATTAATGATGCATTATGGTGTAAATGGTTGTGGCGCTATCGTAATGAGGAGACGACTATTTGGCATTCAGTGGTCTCTTCATGTCATAAAGGTAGAAAAAGATGGCCCGGTTTTCCTCTCATTTCTAGTGCTTCCGGGTGTTGGGCGTCTATCATAAAAAACAGCGAAAAACTCAAATGTGGAGACGCTTTGTTTATTAATATGTTTAGAGGCAGATTGGGAAATGGTAAGAAAATTCGTTTTTGGCTGGACGCTTAGGCTTTGGAGTTGCCGTTCTACATGAAGTTTCCTCGTTTGTTTGCTAAAGCCGTGAATAGACATTCAAAAGTTGATAAAGGCTGGTTTGAAGGGGGCTGGGCTCCCTTAGATTATTCTCAGCCTTTCGATCTCATGGATGCACAAGAATGGTGCATTCTTTTAGACACTTTATCCCTGTTCCAGCTGAATTATACAAGCGACGAGTGGGAATAGAATGGGAACTCTTCTTTTACTGTTGCTGATGTAAAGAAGTTGTTCATCAAGAACAGGGCATCATTCAATTCTTTCAAATTTAAATGGGTTGGATGGGTTCCACAAAAGTGTAGTATCTTGGCTTGGCGTGCGGAGCTGGAGAGAATTCCTACGATTGATGCTTTGGAAAGAAGAGGACTGTCTTTTGATAATAGTAGCTGCAAGTTATGTAATTCAGCCTCGGAATCCTCGACACACATCTTTACGTTTTGTTTTGTTGCTTCAGTTGTTTGGAAAGCGATAGGGAAGTGGTGTGGTCTCGATCCTATTTGTGCGGTTCATCCTAGAGATCTTTTATTGTTATACAAAAAGGCTAAAGGTGGCAAATGGGGCAAGAGAGTGGTCCAAGGCATTGTGGTTGTGACCTTTTGGACGATTTGGAAAGCTAGAAACGAAAAGATTTTTAAGGATGTGAACCCAAAGATTTCTGTAGTGGTAGGCGATATAAAGTCTTTGTCGTTTTTATGGTTAAAGCATAGGTCTAAGTTTTCGGATCTCCTTTGGGAGGATTGGTGTAGGTCCCCCTTGTATATGTTGTAATTTCGGGTTGGCAGTCCTCGTTTTGTGGGCGCCCCCGTTGTGTTAATGAAGTTCAAATTCCAAAAAAAAAAAAAACTAATGTTTATATGCTTGTGTTTCATTCTTTTTAATGATGAAATTCGGTTCGGTTCGGTTAAGTTTGGTTTGGTTTGGATGACGGTTTTGATTAAAACCATATACATACGTTTCCAAGATATAAATTCTCAATAGTTAATTGATGATTATATAATCACATCATTTTTTCTTTAAATTTAATAAACATAACTGGTAGTAGAACTAGAACTTTATAGTAAGGAGTCATAATACGGTTTTTAACACTATTAACTGTTCAACTCATGTAATTTTAAAAGAAATATCAGATTAGATATATAAAAGTCCAGCAAATTATTTTAAAAGAAATATCAGATTAGATATATAGAGTAAAGATCCTGTATAAAGTGTTTTTTTGTGAGAACTGTGAGAATCAAAGGAGTGTATTTTTTTTATTTTTTTTTAAATTTTTTTTCCATATTGTTAAACATGTATTATAGTATTGAAATCTAAAAAAACAAAAAAAAAAAAAATAAATTTTGGTGTAGAGTAATTACGTAACTACTGTTGTAGAGTAATTACATAATTACTCTATTGTAAACTAATGTATTTACTTTAATGACGTAATTACACTAAAAAAATAATTTTTTTTTGTATTATTCATCTAGAAAGTATGTTTAAGCACATGAGAAAAAAATTTTAAAAAAAATAAAAAAAAATTCTCCCATTTGATTCTCACAGTTCTCACAAAAAAAAACACTTTGTATTTGATCTTTACACTAGATATATAAAAGACAAAATTACGCTTTGTGTCCTTAATGTATCACTGAATTATGAAACGTGTCCTTTATTTTTTTTATTTTTATTTTTGCATTTTATGTCCAAAATTTCAACTTTTTTTTTTTTTTTTTTTTTTTTTTTTTTTTTTTTTTTGCATATTGTGTCCTTTCTAACTAACTGAGTTAGAAATCTCAGTTAACCTCATTCCACCCAGGGGTATTATTGTCTATTCACGTCAAAATTGCTATAAACCCCCTTTTAAGACCAGATGCTTTCACCCCCTTCATATAGATTACACCCACTTCATTTTACAAAGAATCTAGAGAGAAAGCAAGAGAGATCGGAACAAAGGAAATAAAGAATTGTAGAGAGAGAATCGGGGGAAGAAAGAGGAGATCGGAGAAGGGATACCGTGGGCCGACGCTGACGGTTCAGGAGATCAAGTTTTGATTTTTATTAATTTTTATTGATCCTTTTTAACTTTCCCACAAAAAATGTTAACAGCCCTTAATCCCTGCAACCATCTTTTGGATTATAAGCAAAGGTATGGGTTAAAAGGTTACACCTTGATCCAAAAATGGGTAAAAACAAGCCCATATGGAAAAACCCTTATGGGAAAAGCAAAATCTGAGATGCCCAGATGCAGTTTTTATTGTGGGTATGAGGGAAGATTATACCCCTGTTTGATCTGTTCATCAATGTCTTGTTCTTTACCATCTGTGACTCAACCTCCTATCAAGAAAGCCTACACGGGAATCCACCCTCAATGCAACACTTGCAAGTATCATCACCCTACAAATCTTCCATGTCGTCAATGCACTAGATGTGGAAGGTTTGGACACTTTGTCACTACTTGTCGAGTAATGGTTGGGACACAGGGTAATCATCAAACAGCTGCCCAGGAACCACTACAGATTACTAACGGTCGGGCATGTTATCATTGTAGAGACCCTAACCACATGCTACCCCAATGCCCCAAATTGAACAATGTAAACCTGGTGGCACATGGACGAGCTTTCAATATCAATACCAACGAAACAACTGATCAGGATGATGTTAATCCCACTAGTTAAGCCATGGATGAAATCTTCCCAAGACTCGAGAAATCCAATACCCGTGTTTTCATTTTCTTGATCCTATTATCATTTTGTACCCAATTTTGTCGCACTCATTAGCATACAACATCTAGAAATTTCCTTGCGAATTATTGTGTATTAACACAGATTGGAAATTTATTATATTGATTACGTTTATTTCTAATCATACAAGACTCTACCTTACATTTATTTGAAACATTTGGACTTGATACTTGATCCTACAGATGCTTCTCTAAGAAAACATCATTGGTTATTACATGAAACTAGATTTTTTCCCTTAATTTGACTACGCATTGAACATCTAATTATTCATGATACTCGTAAACATTTAATTATTCATGATAACACTTACACTTAATGGTTGTAGTACTTACAAACTTGCTTGCATAAACATGCTATCAATTTGCAATCTATGTGAATAATAATTGTTGCACTTAATAGAGATCATCATGCCTTTTTCAACAGTCGGGAGAGGCCCTACAACCTGCTCCACGACTGGTGGGGGCTATCGAACATACTCAACGATTGGTAGAGGTCGCTATGCCTTTTCAAACAGTCGGGAGAGGCCCTACAACCTACTCCACGGCTGGTGGAGGCTATCAAACCTGCTCAACAATCGGTGGGGTCATAGAAGGACACAAAACCCTAATGTAAGGTAAATTGATGATTCCGGTCCGGAACGTAATCATGAATTTACAGGTGCGTTAGGGTAGTGTGAAATTCTATTAGAGTTGTTGGTAGGCGTCCAGTACGTTTTCAAGGTATCAAAGGTGTGGTGGGTTAGCTGCGGTACACCCTGTATACAAACACTAATGATGCATTGAAGGTGAGACTGGAAGTCGGACCAGGAACAAACTCTAGTTACTTGGTAGTTCATTTAGTCTTTCTGTAGTCAATCAACTCATGCAATTATTTTAGGAGTCCTAAAACTTGAAATTTATTGATTTACTAGATTCTTACTCTCTTTACTATTCGAGGCGAACCTAATCCAATCCTTAACTCACACCTATCAAACCTCTTATCCAAATCATTCAATTTTCCAAACCACAGTTATCTTAATTTTACCCAAGCATCCATAACCCTATGTTTCTAATAACTTCGGGACGAAGTTTCTAAAAGTAGGGGATGCTGTGACATCCGTCACTTTTCTTTTTCTAAATAATAATAATAATAATAATAATAATAATATAATAAAAAAAAAATTCTGATTATATATAAAGATATATTTATAAACGCACCCACTTGAAACTATTATCAAAACCACAACCCAACCATAGCCCAAACCCCTCCTTTCTTTCCTTAAACCTGAGCCCACCATCACACACGAGCCCAACAGCAGGCTGGCCCATCAGACTGGCCCATTCCCCCTTTGCTGCTTTTAACAAAAAAATAAATAATCCTGCCGGGACTCGAACCCGGGCAGGTTCAAACACCCACACACGCGTATACCACTAAGCCACACACACACTTGGTTTATATTTCAACCATTAAAGTATTTAACCCCTGCCCCGTCTGTTTTTCCTTCTTCCTTCTTCCCTGGTTCGCTACTGTCAGCGGCCTCTTCTTTTATTTTTTTTATTTTTTTCTTTTGACTATTGATTTAACTTATATATATTGAAACAATTGACTAATTAAATCCATGGCATGTAATCACGCATATTACACGGTCAACCATTCCATTTTAAGCTTAATCACGCGTATTCAAGGTGTTGAATTTCGAGTCAACACCATTAATAAACTTCCAAATAAATTCGTTGAAACCTGTATAAATACCAATAATAATTCGATTAAACTCATACACAACCTCTGGAAAGAGTGATTAACCAACCCCCACTCTCAATTCCTCTGAAAAATTCGTGTTTATCAAGCAATCCTCGCCGTTGACTTTTTCGTTGACTCGATCTTCTGATAGCCTCGTGTATTGTAAGCCCCGATTAAATACATGTTTTTGTTCTTTGATATGGTCCAATTAATAACCCTATAGTCCCTGGGGTTAATTCTTGTTAATTGGATCAATTGATAAATCTAGGGTTTATAGGTTAGAATTGGGGAAGATGATTGTTATGGAGTAATATAAATAAAACGCGAGTTCAAAATGATTAACAAACAAAGACCCAGACCAGCTGGTCTGGGCATGGTGTTGCTGCACACAGGTCACAGGTTCGACCCCCACCATAAACAATCTTTTTGTTATTTTCAACCCTTATAATTATAATCTTTATTCTTTTAAAAATCGTTTTAAAAATACTAAAACTATTTTATAAAATCTACAAAATTTATTTTATGTTATTCCAATGATAAACTTTGCTGCCCAATTTTTAGTTTTTCAAGAATAATTTATTTAATATATATTATAAATATTACAATTTTATTCATTTAAAATTATTAAATTCTATAAAAATATCTAAACGATTTTATTAAATCTCACAAAAATTATCCTAAACTTGTACAACAATATACATTTTAGAAAATATTTTTTATTTCAGAAAAACCATTTATTTAATATTTTTAATCAATTTTTATTGGTTTTAATCATAAATAAATCTTAATAAATTCATTTTTCAATATTTTTGCACCAAAATTTTACATAAATTATTTCTATTCATTTAGAACTGAAATACAATTTTTAATTCAGAAATTCTTTGATTTTAATATTTTTAGATATTAAAGTCATATTTTGACAATTTAAAATAATTAGATTAAATATTCTATTTTCAAGAAAATAATTTTATAAAAATATTTCCATATTTAAAACCTTATGTTGTGACTATATTCAACTTAAAATTTCACCAAGAGACTTTTATTTATTTATTTATTAAATTTCTCATAATTAATAAACAATTTGTTTAATAAACAAATAAACGTTTATCCCCAATTCGAAGCCCTAGAATTCCATGTATCCTAGAGTTATTCCTTACACATTATTAAATTCTTTAGGTTGATTCTTTGAAATATTTCCAACGTATAGTTCGTTGTTCAAGTTCAATTTCAAGTTATTACGTGAACTGTGAGTATTCCTATCCCCTTTTTGCTTTTATACATTTTTGGGGTGTTACATGTACACTATTACAATTTCAAATACAAGTTTACATTTTTACAATACAATTCTAGTACTATGTGCATTGCTTACAACGTGCTTTATGCTTAGACAATACATGTGGATTACATTTGTACTTAGTGAAATCATTAACATGGTACAAGCCGACCTTAACATTGGATAGCGCTATTTGGATTGACAACCCGCCTAGATTGATTCTCCCCCTTTTTCATCGGAGAATCCGTGGCCATTGTTAAGTTTTATCCATTTATTGGATAAGTACACTACAGTTCATACAGTACATTATACAGTCACAGGGTTGATTTCGCTCATTTGTATGATACATAGTTTACATAATTGCACTGTAGCTTGCACTTGAATTGTATAACTTTTTAACCTACTATATATATCAAATCTAGGAATGCTCACCAACATTTCATATGTTGACCAAACCTATTTTTGTACATGTTTCAGGTGCAGTTTGATCTAGTGCTTTAGCAAGAGACATTTAGTGCTTTATTTTAATTCAGTTACTTCAATATTTACATTTCATTTAGACAATGTAATTTCCATTTCCATGTAAGACAATCTTTGATTATTCAATAATATTTACATTTTAGTACCATGAGCTTTTGAACAATCGTCACTACGTGACACCTCGATGATTCCGCCATCGGTTGGGGTGTTACAGATTGGTATCAGAGCCATGGTTATAGGGAACTAGGTTATTAGATAAAAAGGCCTAGACTATAACCGAACTACAACTTGCATGCATAATATTTCCTGAATTACCCTACTCCTCATTTCTCCCTACTTTCCTCCTTCTATCTTTCCCTTCTTCTCTCTCTCTATTCTTCTTATCTTTCATCATGGTGCATAGAGATGGAGTCCTACAGGGAGTGGAAATGTCTACATCATCATGGAACAGGGACAGTACCTTTCATGAAGACACTCTTAGGCATAATGCCTACTCTTACTTTTGTTCCTTCAAAGTTGTTGAACTTTAATGAGTGTGATAAGGACACGTGCAATCTGGAAGGGTGGACGCCTGTACACTGGGTTTTCTGGCATAGGCAAGCATAGCGCATAAATCCATTTACGGACCTGTTATGCTTACCTGGGGATTCCTGGAGTGAATGTCCACTTATAGGCTAAAGCACGTCTTCTTTGATCACCATTGGGTTCAATTCCTTTGAAAAGTCAACGTTCTTGTTGGGCTTTACAGCTAGACAAGGGCACTCCAAGCATTTTATGCAAGCTTTTTCAATAATACCCTCTCGTTTCATATACAATACTTTGCATATCATGATTGCTTACAAGATCACATCATCATAATCATCTGTACGATTATACACTTACATTTTCTAATCTCATGATTATTATTTGACTACCTCATAGATGTCTGCTCGCCGCATGCTCCGTGATGCCAGCCAACGCCCTGTTCGTGCTTCGGGACGACGTTCTGATCGTCGCCTCGCATCTTTAGTCGCCGAGCAAATTGCTGCAGTGATCCCAAACCTTGTCAGTGAGATAACCCAGAATAGTGACAGTGCCAACACAGGGAGTACGACTCAATTTCGGTGCACTTTCAAACACTTTAACTCCTGCAACCCCACGAAATTCACTGGTGAGGAGGGTGCTACTGGCCTCCTCCAATGGTTTGAAAGCATGGAGAGCACTTTTGTGAACAGTGAATGTCCTGATGAACTCCGCGTTCGCTATGCTACTAGTGTCCTTCAAAAGGGAGCGCTAACCTGGTGGAATGGCGAAAAACGCAATCGAGGGGCTGATGTTGCTTTATCTTTATCTTGGGCTGAGGTTAAGGAACTCATGATCGCCAAATTTTGCCCTAGGAACGAAATCAGGAAACTGGAGGAAGAATTCCATGGACTGAAACAAGACAGTGGTGAGAATCTTGCGTATAATACCCGATATCACGAACTTAGCATACTGGTTCCACACATGGTCACCCCAGTCTCTCGAGCAATCGAAAAATATATCGAGGGATTACCTGACCTGATTCAAGACGTTGTCACTAGAGGCAAAGCCACTACGGTAGAAGAAGCCATCCAACTTGCAGCCACATTAACAGACAAACACGTAAGGAAAGGAAACTTAGTTAGGAAGGGCACCAAGACACCTACTGAGAAAACCACCAATGTTGTTGAACAATCTAAGACTATTTTAGCAAAGGCCGCCACTACTGCTTCGAACTCTAGGAAACGAATGGGCGATAATCAGAATCATGCTGTTGTGGATCCTGTGACTCAACCTCCTATCAAGAAAGCCTACACGGGAATCCACCCTCAATGCAACACTTGCAAGTATCATCACCCTACAAATCTTCCATGTCGTCAATGCACTAGATGTGGAAGGTTTGGACACTTTGTCACTACTTGTCGAGTAATGGTTGGGACACAGGGTAATCATCAAACAGCTGCCCAGGAACCACTACAGATTACTAACGGTCGGGCATGTTATCATTGTAGAGACCCTAACCACATGCTACCCCAATGCCCCAAATTGAACAATGTAAACCTGGTGGCACATGGACGAGCTTTCAATATCAATACCAACGAAACAACTGATCAGGATGATGTTAATCCCACTAGTTAAGCCATGGATGAAATCTTCCCAAGACTCGAGAAATCCAATACCCGTGTTTTCATTTTCTTGATCCTATTATCATTTTGTACCCAATTTTGTCGCACTCATTAGCATACAACATCTAGAAATTTCCTTGCGAATTATTGTGTATTAACACAGATTGGAAATTTATTATATTGATTACGTTTATTTCTAATCATACAAGACTCTACCTTACATTTATTTGAAACATTTGGACTTGATACTTGATCCTACAGATGCTTCTCTAAGAAAACATCATTGGTTATTACATGAAACTAGATTTTTTCCCTTAATTTGACTACGCATTGAACATCTAATTATTCATGATACTCGTAAACATTTAATTATTCATGATAACACTTACACTTAATGGTTGTAGTACTTACAAACTTGCTTGCATAAACATGCTATCAATTTGCAATCTATGTGAATAATAATTGCTGCACTTAATAGAGATCATCATGCCTTTTTCAACAGTCGGGAGAGGCCCTACAACCTGCTCCACGACTGGTGGGGGCTATCGAACATACTCAACGATTGGTAGAGGTCGCTATGCCTTTTCAAACAGTCGGGAGAGGCCCTACAACCTACTCCACGGCTGGTGGAGGCTATCAAACCTGCTCAACAATCGGTGGGGTCATAGAAGGACACAAAACCCTAATGTAAGGTAAATTGATGATTCCGGTCCGGAACGTAATCATGAATTTACAGGTGCGTTAGGGTAGTGTGAAATTCTATTAGAGTTGTTGGTAGGCGTCCAGTACGTTTTCAAGGTATCAAAGGTGTGGTGGGTTAGCTGCGGTACACCCTGTATACAAACACTAATGATGCATTGAAGGTGAGACTGGAAGTCGGACCAGGAACAAACTCTAGTTACTTGGTAGTTCATTTAGTCTTTCTGTAGTCAATCAACTCATGCAATTATTTTAGGAGTCCTAAAACTTGAAATTTATTGATTTACTAGATTCTTACTCTCTTTACTATTCGAGGCGAACCTAATCCAATCCTTAACTCACACCTATCAAACCTCTTATCCAAATCATTCGATTTTCCAAACCACAGTTATCTTAATTTTACCCAAGCATCCATAACCCTATGTTTCTAATAACTTCGGGACGAAGTTTCTAAAAGTAGGGGATGCTGTGACATCCGTCACTTTTCTTTTTCTAAATAATAATAATAATAATAATAATAATAATAATAATAATATAATAAAAAAAAATTCTGATTATATATAAAGATATATTTATAAACGCACCCACTTGAAACTATTATCAAAACCACAACCCAACCATAGCCCAAACCCCTCCTTTCTTTCCTTAAACCTGAGCCCACCATCACACACGAGCCCAACAGCAGGCTGGCCCATCAGACTGGCCCATTCCCCCTTTGCTGCTTTTAACAAAAAAATAAATAATCCTGCCGGGACTCGAACCCGGGCAGGTTCAAACACCCACACACGCGTATACCACTAAGCCACACACACACTTGGTTTATATTTCAACCATTAAAGTATTTAACCCCTGCCCCGTCTGTTTTTCCTTCTTCCTTCTTCCCTGGTTCGCTACTGTCAGCGGCCTCTTCTTTTATTTTTTTATTTTTTTCTTTTGACTATTGATTTAACTTATATATATTGAAACAATTGACTAATTAAATCCATGGCATGTAATCACGCATATTACACGGTCAACCATTCCATTTTAAGCTTAATCACGCGTATTCAAGGTGTTGAATTTCGAGTCAACACCATTAATAAACTTCCAAATAAATTCGTTGAAACCTGTATAAATACCAATAATAATTCGATTAAACTCATACACAACCTCTGGAAAGAGTGATTAACCAACCCCCACTCTCAATTCCTCTGAAAAATTCGTGTTTATCAAGCAATCCTTGCCGTTGACTTTTTCGTTGACTCGATCTTCTGATAGCCTCGTGTATTGTAAGCCCCGATTAAATACATGTTTTTGTTCTTTGATATGGTCCAATTAATAACCCTATAGTCCCTGGGGTTAATTCTTGTTAATTGGATCAATTGATAAATCTAGGGTTTATAGGTTAGAATTGGGGAAGATGATTGTTATGGAGTAATATAAATAAAACGCGAGTTCAAAATGATTAACAAACAAAGACCCAGACCAGCTGGTCTGGGCATGGTGTTGCTGCACACAGGTCACAGGTTCGACCCCCACCATAAACAATCTTTTTGTTATTTTCAACCCTTATAATTATAATCTTTATTCTTTTAAAAATCGTTTTAAAAATACTAAAACTATTTTATAAAATCTACAAAATTTATTTTATGTTATTCCAATGATAAACTTTGCTGCCCAATTTTTAGTTTTTCAAGAATAATTTATTTAATATATATTATAAATATTACAATTTTATTCATTTAAAATTATTAAATTCTATAAAAATATCTAAACGATTTTATTAAATCTCACAAAAATTATCCTAAACTTGTACAACAATATACATTTTAGAAAATATTTTTTATTTCAGAAAAACCATTTATTTAATATTTTTAATCAATTTTTATTGGTTTTAATCATAAATAAATCTTAATAAATTCATTTTTCAATATTTTTGCACCAAAATTTTACATAAATTATTTCTATTCATTTAGAACTGAAATACAATTTTTAATTCAGAAATTCTTTGATTTTAATATTTTTAGATATTAAAGTCATATTTTGACAATTTAAAATAATTAGATTAAATATTCTATTTTCAAGAAAATAATTTTATAAAAATTATTTCCATATTTAAAACCTTATGTTGTGACTATATTCAACTTAAAATTTCACCAAGAGACTTTTATTTATTTATTTATTAAATTTCTCATAATTAATAAACAATTTGTTTAATAAACAAATAAACGTTTATCCCCAATTCGAAGCCCTAGAATTCCATGTATCCTAGAGTTATTCCTTACACATTATTAAATTCTTTAGGTTGATTCTTTGAAATATTTCCAACGTATAGTTCGTTGTTCAAGTTCAATTTCAAGTTATTACGTGAACTGTGAGTATTCCTATCCCCTTTTTGCTTTTATACATTTTTGGGGTGTTACATGTACACTATTACAATTTCAAATACAAGTTTACATTTTTACAATACAATTCTAGTACTATGTGCATTGCTTACAACGTGCTTTATGCTTAGACAATACATGTGGATTACATTTGTACTTAGTGAAATCATTAACATGGTACAAGCCGACCTTAACATTGGATAGCGCTATTTGGATTGACAACCCGCCTAGATTGATTCTCCCCCTTTTTCATCGGAGAATCCGTGGCCATTGTTAAGTTTTATCCATTTATTGGATAAGTACACTACAGTTCATACAGTACATTATACAGTCACAGGGTTGATTTCGCTCATTTGTATGATACATAGTTTACATAATTGCACTGTAGCTTGCACTTGAATTGTATAACTTTTTAACCTACTATATATATCAAATCTAGGAATGCTCACCAACATTTCATATGTTGACCAAACCTATTTTTGTACATGTTTCAGGTGCAGTTTGATCTAGTGCTTTAGCAAGAGACATTTAGTGCTTTATTTTAATTCAGTTACTTCAATATTTACATTTCATTTAGACAATGTAATTTCCATTTCCATGTAAGACAATCTTTGATTATTCAATAATATTTACATTTTAGTACCATGAGCTTTTGAACAATCGTCACTACGTGGCACCTCGATGATTCCGCCATCGGTTGGGGTGTTACAGATATTAATAATCTGAAAAGGGTGGTTGTTGGTGGGGAATGGGATCATGGTAGGAGGTTATCGAAATCTTGTTTTCCGGACGGGTTAAGAGGGTTGAATAATCTGGGCAAAAACATCTTCGGATCGGTTCTGTTTGTCGTGTGACATTGATGTGATCTTCTATGCTGTGTTTTCGGGTGATCAGGCACCTTATAGTCCGGCTCAGTTTCTATGCAGGTCTTTGTCATTTTATTGTTGTTTTTTGTTATATGAATTGTTTGATTGGATTTGCTGTTCTTGAAAGGAAGGAGGTCTGTTATAAGGGTTTTATAGCAATTTTAACGTGAATGGACAATAATACCCCTGAGTGGAATGAGGTTAACTGAGATTTCTAAGTCAGTTAGTTAGAAAGGACACACTATGCAATAAAAAATGAATTTTTGAACATAAAATGCAAAAAAATAATTAAGGATACAAATTGTAATTTAGCCTCTATAAAAGTCCAGCAAATTATATTTTCAACAGACCCAACCCTCTTAGTTAGTAACTTAATACTATTAAAAAATAACAAATATCAGTTATTAATTTTTTATATATTTTATATGCAATTATTGATGTTTAAGATATTTAAATAATTTAAAAAGTAATTGCTCCTTTCAAAATCAATGATACTTAATAAATGAATTAATAAATAAAAAATTTGTAATTAATCTGACAATTTATTTAAAAAACTATTATTTTTTTAGGAGGACTCCAATAAAGATAGGATGACCATGTGAACTAAAGAAAAGTTGGTTAAGGAGGTAAGAACCCACAATGATTATTATAAATTAAATAATCAATAAAAACATGACACGTACATTAATTTAGTTCTCATATATAGATTTTTTCAATGACAAATTATTTAAAATTTTATGAAAAAATATAAACTAGAATATTTTGTTTCATTTAATTTAAGGGCGTTTAATTTTTAAAATATTTTTATTAATTATAGAATATATGATATAACTTATAGTGATTCTTTTTTTTGAACGGCCAACGAATCAATTCCGAGCACTCTCGGACACCCTTTTGACGAATCAGGTACTCGAGAGTACCCGGGCCACCAATTGCCACCAATTCCCGGGAAAACCCGACCACTCACCCGCCCGAAGGCAAGACGGTGAAATAGTCGGTAAAACCGATCGGGATCAGGACTCGAACCCAAGCCAATGGCCGGGTCATCCCTTATAGTGATTCTCAGAGTATTTTTTTTATTATTATTATTGTTGAAATTGAAATACGAATTAATAATGGTCCCAATCACATCATGTCATTATTATGTTTGTCATACCAGTTCCTAACCATTTGTACCACTACGTATTATAGCTACTTACGTATTAAAACTCTGTTATGTTGCTACACAAAGAAAGAAAATTGAAAATTCAATATAAAATAAGAACCGATAGTTTATACGATTAAGAAAGAGTAAATTAAAAATATAAGGGTTTATATATAGGGGACTAGCTAATAACCCGGGAACGTCCCGGGGTTGAAATTTAATAATATTTATAAGTTAATAATATTTAACGTTGCTTGGCATTGAGCATTATGAGAAAGTGGTTGACGTCAATTTTACGTGTGCACATGTTATGAAATATTAGTATAAAAAAAGATGTAATATAGAAAAAATGTATAATCAATAAAAATATAAAGATTCTATAGATGTTTTACAAATATGAGAAAACTTCTTTGTAGACAACGTTCTTGGTTTCTGATTGCGGTTCGCCATCTTTGTTAAGAATCAACAACCTTAGGCCATCTTTACTTTTAACTCTTGATAAGGCAACATAAAGCTGACCATGTGTAAAAACTGGTTCTTTTAAGTAAAGGCCAACTCTTGACAACGATTGTCCTTGACTTTTATTGATTGTCATGGCAAAACACACTGATAAAGGAAACTGCCTTCTTTGGAATTTGAAAGGAATTTTGGTGTCTGATGGTATCATGTTTATTTTTGGAATTAAAATCTTCGTTCCAACATTGGCACCAGTTATAATCTCAGCCTGAAGAACTCGTCTACCAAGTTTTGTTAGCCTTAATCTTGTGCCATTACACAGTCCTTGTTGCTGGTCAAGGTTACGTAAAAGCATTACCGGTAGACCAACTTTTAAAACCAATTTGTGATTAGTCAAACCTGAAAAAGAAAATATTATTTAAATATATAATAAAGAAATCACAATTACAATTGGAAAATAAAGAATTTTCGAACCTGAAATATGAAGATTATTAAGTACATCTGGAGAATATAAAAGTTTTTGAAAAGGGTTTAAAGTTTCTGAAGGACAGATACTGTCAGAACTAAGATATTCTCTTTGGTCACCTGGGAACAAAGCGGTCAATCTATCATTTATTTCATGAACAATTTCATTTTTTGGAGCAAGAATTGCTCTTTCAGAAAAGTATGATTGATTGCCATGTTGTTGAAGAAGTGATGGATAAACAAAGTCAATCAAACTCTGTATAGGATCAGATGAATCAGAAATTAACAGATCATTTGGTATCTTAATGTTTGCTTCTCCATCATTTGGATCTCCAACCGTTCCTTCACCAACTTGTAGGAGCCATTGAGCAAATTTTTCGGTCTCTTCAAGATTTGACAATTGTGAACCAATGGCGAGTCTCATATTTCTTGTTAATTTTAAAAGCTTGCATTGGGACCATAACTTTGATGAAGTTAAAGATGCATTGACAATATCTTGTCTAGTACCGTTTTGAACAACAGGTAAAATCTGTCTGAAATCACCTCCAAAAACAACAACTTTACCACCAAAGGGAAGTTGTGAAGCTGAATTGGTACGTGTAGATAAAATATCTTTCATTGTTCGATCAAGAGCTTCAATTGCATGTCTATGTACCATTGGTGCTTCATCCCAAATGATTAGCTTCGTTTTCTTTAGAAGATTTGCGTCATCACTATTTGGTGTAATATCGCAAATTGTGTCTTCATTAACTATAATAGGGATATGAAATCTTGAATGTGCGGTTCTCCCTCTTGACACTAATAAAGATGCAATTCCACTTGAAGCAACATTTAGAACGATTTCTCCTTTACTTCGAATTGATGAAGCAAGTGTCTTCCATAAAAAAGTCTTTCCTGTGCCGCCAAATCCGTAAACAAAGAAAACTCCACCAGTGTTATTTTCCACTGCATTGGTAATTTGATCAAAGATGTCTTGTTGTTCTGAAGTCAATGACTGTTTTAGTGTATTGAACTCACTAAGCACATGTTGTTGGTCAAATGATAACTCATCATTGATTAATCTGTTATCAATATCAGATAATGCTCTTGTATTTGGAGAAGGCATTGATTTATATCTTTTTAATGTAGAGTTATTTCGACGAAGGAATTTTTCAATTTCCAAAAGAGTTAGACTTTTGATGACTTCTTCTGGAATAACTGTACCTGGAAAAGGTAAATATGAAATTTTATTAATGTAAAAAAAAATAGAAATGTTAATTAAAAAAAATACCAATTCATAATTAAAGTTGTAAGAAAATGTTATTATATTTAATTATAGTTTAATTATAAACCTGGAAATCTTTTTTGTCTTTCGTACAATATATCTTCTCCAAGCAATTGCCATGTTTGTTCCCAAACAAAATCAGGACGTGAAAGACTTTCGGATGTAAGAAGGGTTCCAAACAAATAACGCAGATAAGTAGCGCCAGACGAAAAACTTGCTTCTTTAATTGCTTCAACATATTCAGTGTCATCGTCTAAAAGTCCTCTTGCATAACATGCATCTCTGAAAGTTTCATACAGTTTACCGTTGACAGTTCGGATTTCTTCAAATGATTTCGGACCTTTAATAATGTTTAACAAAATCCGTAGGAAATAAGGTTCTCCCAAAGAAGGAGGCACTGAATAGACCCTGCCAATTGTTGAGAAAAACGACTTCCTTTCCTTCCAACATCGTTTTTTAATTTTCCATGTAAACTTTGTAGGAAACTCAGCATACGTTAACGTACGTGCAAGAGAACTTTGTTGGTTCATAACCATCCATTGTAAGAAAATAGAAGAAGCGACACTACGCTTACTTAAGACGTTGTCAACATCTTCATTTGCACCAAATACAATTTTTTGTTGATTTGGAAGATGAAATGGAAGTCTCATAACAGATGGATACCTGTAATGGACATCAAAAGAAAAAAATTCTCCAAGACGCTTCACAGGCAGATACATACCTGTTCAGAAAAACATATTTGTTCATGTATTTGAAATGTTTAATTTTGATTTCTTTTCAGTTATGGTTAATTTAAAGAAAAGTATGATTATTTTAAATTTTATACTTAAAAATAAAATAACATAATGATGACATACCTGCAATCATAGTATTCTTTTATTTCATTACGCTGTTGGGGTTGCTGTGCGTCGCCTTCATCAGTTGTAAATGCAAGGGATGCTCGATCAGGTCCTTTGTTAATATATTTGAACAAATATATGACTAAAACAAAAGCAAATTCTGGTAGTTGGTTACAAATGTGATAGATTCTATTTTGTATTTTAATTTCTTTTACAAATTTCAACATTTAATTTGACCGTAAAACATAACCGAAAATAACCTCCACAAACAGAAAGTCAATGTATCTGAAGTATATGACTAAAACAGAAAAGGTAAAGCCACAACAACAGACGCGTTTCCCGCGATTGATCCTAACCATTGGACTTTCCAAACTCGGGAAAAGATTTCTCCTACTTTTAAGAAACTAAAATAACTAACTTAACCTCTTGATTTCTCTTCTTAACTGTTACCTTCATCTGCCCTAGATTCAAGATGCGCATCATCTAACATATAACAAACATTCACATTTCATTTACTAATTTATTAATATAACCAATTATTGACATTAAAAAAGTATTTTGTATTGTTATAAAGTAACAATTTTTAGTAAAACATATGTATTCAAATATCATTGACCTTCAATTCTGTAACATAAGCATATTCAGCCTTCTAAATTTATTAGTCTTAAATATAACCAAAGTACAAAAATTTTAGTCAAACATAACCAAACAATCAAACATAGTCAGTTAAAGTTTTCTACATTAAAAACTTTCATATTTATAAAGTAACCACTTCAAAATACCAACATACTACCAAGTTTTATTGAAATATAGCTATCCAAACATCGTTCACTTTCTATTTTCTACCATACCAAACTTCATACTTGTAG
Organism: Ambrosia x helenae; assembly: GCA_030844895.1. Lineage (NCBI taxonomy): Eukaryota > Viridiplantae > Streptophyta > Magnoliopsida > Asterales > Asteraceae > Ambrosia > Ambrosia x helenae. Next base: position 17,860,258 of record CM061227.1, on the reverse strand, counting down.
TAATGTTCATAACACCAAAATTAGGAACATGAAATTCCTTTTCAATTTTGCAAAAATATTTCCTTGCTTCACACCATAACGAACCAAGATCACCGGATTCAATTTTAATGCCTTTTGCTCTATACCTATAGAAATATCAATAATTAATGCTAAATATGCAATACTAATCATGGCAAACATAAAGTAAAACAATATATAATCGTTTTAAAAAGTTACCCCATATCATTTAAGGCGAGAGCAACAGCACAAAAGTTAGGAATTCCACTTCTGATCACCTAATTATTTAATTGAAAAAAAATTATAAGATTAACTAAAAGAGTAAATTTACTAAATTTATATTTATGTGATTAGGTAAAGAAAACTTCATACATCATATTTGTCAACAATCCCTACAAAGTTTTTTGGCAACGCCAATGCAGATGAAATAAGACTTCCCAATTCAGTTCTATTTGTCTCAATAGTAACAGTGTTTGAAGACATTAATCTCTGTAACAAACATAGATTAACACAATTTTATAAATTAGGTAAAAAATACGCATCTATTTATTTTTTATAATAATATTATAATTGACAAACATACCTTCATTTTATCTAACCACTTTTGTGTTGCATCCACAAAATCATTGCAAAATTTTGCCCCATTCTCACTTTTCAGAGACCGCTCTATAATCTCATCAGTTCCCTAAATTTGGAAAAAAATCATAAAATCTAATAAATATAATATATTGTTTATACTCATTAAATGGTAGCTACAGTAGACAGTAGTTTACAACAGAATAAGCCATCAATTATATCATACGCAGCTGCTTTGTTAATTTTAGCAGGAAAAAGGATTTGCTGGATCCGCTATTTTGTGAGCGTAAATGCAGTTGTTTTTTTAACCTAAGTAGGCTGAAAACGGCATGTAATATCCCGTCCCGGATATTAAACAAACAGTACAAATGTATGTAATACTGTAACTAATAATAAAGATGGCAAACTTACATCAGCAAGCAGCATATTGTTGCAGTGATCACCAAAGTGAGGAGTAACCTGCATTAAATAGAATAAGTACTAAAATATCTCATGAAACAACTTAACATTATCTAATTTATAAAGTAAAGAATTACCTCATTTTTGTCTTTTAAGATTGGCTCAACTTCTAAACCAGTGTAAACAAAAACACGGATATTAAATGTATCCTTCCCATTTTGTTCAAAAGTTAACACATCGCCAATATGCAAACATAGATCTTTGAAAACATTATTCCATCCATAAGTGAAATAGAATCCTTTTGCTTTCTTTTCTAAAACAACTTTCCATTCATTGTAACAACCAAATTGCAATTTATAAATCACTTGATTCACATGTTCTTCTTTGAAGTGTTCTTTAATATACTCAATTGGCACCTTCTGAAAATTATAACACAAAATATGAAACTATTAAATATAAACAATTTTAAGTCCTATTTATAAAAAAATAATGACAATTCATACCATTTTTTCAGTCGTTGCGCTAATCAACCAGTAATGAAAACCATCAGATACATCTTTAGAACTTAAGTGTATCAAGTTGAATGTATTCTTTCAAGTTAGTTCAAAAATCAGAAAATCATCTTCTTCGATTTTTAATTCATCAACAATCTGTTTCCAACCATTACATATTGTATATGCTTCACCTTCTTCAATTATTTCTGCATCCCAAATCATTTCGTTCTTGCTCGTTAAAATAACAGAACCAATTGGAAAGTTTTCTTTTGTATGTAATATGTGGTAACAGCTTGGAAGTTCCTACATATTATTACATAAATATGTTAAAATCATACATTTCTTCCCATTATAAGAAATTAAACAATACAATAAGATTTTCTTATAGGTTATTTCATACCTGTTCGCTGTAGTCATAGTGAATTATCAACTTCACAAATGATTTCACCATACTTCTATTTCTGTAAAATAGTAAAACATTTTAAAAAATATACACCAAAGTCACCGTAAGTAATTAATCAACTATAATCAAATCCAATCCAAGCATTTTATCGAACGTTCATGAACATAAATGATCAAACGTGGCATCATGGGTGTTTTTCGAGTAATTTTTTCAGGTTTTGGGTTTTTCAAGTCGGGTCGTTTGGGTTTATGGTCGAGTGGAAATGTATACGTCACTTCGCCTCTCTTTTTCCCCTCTAAGCATTCCTTAAGCATCTTCCAACTGATACTGTAGCTTACTATGAGCTATTGTTTTCCTCAACCTGGTTATCATATTCTTTAGCATTTGAATATATTAGATATGACACTTTTGTTTCTAAGTATATCCCTTGCATCTATCTTGGCTATGTTTCTAATTACCAGTGCTATCATCCTCACACATTGCTTAACCTGTTGTGCAACCTCTGACATTTTCTTTGTCTGATATAAATGCTTCCTTAAGATTTGTTACTCAAATATGTGTTTTAGAGAAATCATGAACATAGCCACTTCCTATTTTTCTTAGGCGTGTTAAACCTTTATGTTTATTTTGGATCAATTTCTCACATAGTCATAAGAGACGTGAATACGCTACATTCTTGTAGCAGAGGAAAAGAGCCTCATGTTGGGTAATAACTATTGCAACCGTGATTGGGTCTTAGATATATCAGCAGACACCTCTCTTTGGTTCTTGGAATCTCAACATACGCCTCATCATCGATTGCAATAACTGTGTTTATTTTTTAAATTTAAATAACAAAAGGATAAGGATTAAGGCAAATAGGTGAGGGCCCTTGGTGTTCTCCATGACTTTGAATTTGAAACTGTCTCACCGAAGGGTTTTCAGAACTCGAATGCAAGATATCAACCAAAACGCTTTGTTTTTGACACCCTAATGCGCGAGTCTGAGGTATTTGAATCATGAGTAGGCGTATATTGATGATGTGACGCGACTAAAATAAATGGTCTCATATAAATATCATAAGTGACATGGTGTATCATACTCGTATGATCAGAGTTTAAGTCATTATTGATGAAAAGAGTCCGATACGTGAATGTATCAGATCCGCATATCTTATGGCCATATGTGTGAAGTTGTCTGTTATGATCATAGAGGTATAACACACCCATAAAATGGCTACTTTCGTGATTTTCTTTACATTTTATTTGCGAGTACTGTGGTAACCAACCTAAGTATCAAACTAAGTTAATAAGATTTTGAAAATTATTTATATTATATATTTAGACCTACAGTTTTCCTATGCATCAGGAATTTTACAACGGTGATCTCCAACACTGTGAAACCACTCATGACAAAAGGGGGCGCACGTCTCAAGTAAGCACAGCACAATGACACACTGCAGAAGTTAACATCTGGTAATATTTCTAAGACTAACTTCGATATATTCCATTAACATAACAGATAATTGCATCATAAACTGCTAGGTAAACGACTACATATGTTGCCGTTCTTAGTATGTTATGTTAGACTACGTGTTCTGGGTCAACGCCAACTTACACATTAATAATATTTAGGCGCTAAACACCGCACTGTGGGCGTCAAGGGGGGGGGGGGGTTGGGTGTAATGTTTTAGGTTAATTATATAAAGAGGCTTGAGTAGCATACACCTTTTGGTTTTTGTTTTTTTTTATATATTCCTGAATCATGGATATACTGTTGTTGCAGCATAAGCCAGCGTCTTGCGAGGTGCAAGCACACAAAGGCGATCACATCAAGGTTCATTATCGGGTAAGAATATGCTATCTCAACTTTCATTAGTTCTTAGTTGGCAATATCGATACCATTTAATAGCCACGTCAAGGGGCTTCATGTGATCCGTTATCCATTCATCATATTCCTCTTTACAGTTATCCACTTCATCCTCTACCTAGGTTGTGACCGTTGTTCCCTGCCCACTCATCAGAGCGATCCACACAACAAACGCTCTCATTTGAGCGCCCCACCCACACACCAAAAATCAGAAAAAATCATATTGTTCGGCACCTGTCCGTTTTTATGAAGCATATATAAACAATCCTAAACGCCTAAACTCTGCTTTCGGACCAAATAAGCAGCTAAATAGATGTGATTTGCAGTTTTGCACAACAAATAATATTAGTGCGCTTCTTGTTAAATGAAAAAGATCAATAATATATTTTTTTAGTGACACTATTTTTAACGGAATTGGTCCTATGATAATAACAATAAATGTATAGAATTTGTAAAGAAAAATATATAAAGTTATGCGATGACATAGGCTTAACCCAAGTCTGAAACTCTATATGATCCACACCTAATCGCGGAATCGCTACGACAACGGGTGCCGTTTTGGGATCAATTAGGAGGCTGAATTGTGACGTACAGAGTAACAGCTAATCGGAATCTTTAGTACCTATGTAGGAGGAGTTTTGGGGCTGCAAAAGCTATCTAAACAACTATAGTAACGACGGTAACGGCTGCCAAAACAGGTCATGACTTAGTACCTATGTAGGAGGAGTTTTGGGGCTGCAAAAGCTATCTAAACAACTATAGTAACGACGGTAACGGCTGCCAAAACAGGTCATGACTGGGATGTCATGCTCGAGTAGTTCGGGGTCGGTTTTAGGGCCGAATCATCATGTTAAAATAGTTAGTTCGTATGGTATTCTTAGGAAACGCTAAAGACGGGTTTACCGAATTGACCCGTATCATGTTAAAATAGTTAGTTCGTATGGTATTCTTAGGAAACGCTAAAGATGGGTTTACCGAATTGACCCGTATCAGAAATTACTTGGTTAACTCAAACATAATTTTAGTAGCTGAATCATGAATAAAGTTTGCTTTATGAATGCTGTTTTAAGTTATAGATTCCTGTATCAGATAATCGACTTATATCAATCTCTGAGATTGATATCAACTTAATGCCATTTAGTCACTGATCAACCAAACAGATGCACCTAACAAAGCTATTATACTAATTACTATGATAGTTGAAAAATAATCAATCAACAACAAATCATATGAACAAACAACAATTTCTCATATGACATCAACTTAGTGTGAGTGTGTGCGTCACTCATCGATCAACCAATAACCAAAAGCATTTGACAAGATCATTCTTCAGGCGTCAAAATAACTAATCACACAGAATTAAAGACAAAACCTCATCGTATGTTTAAGCTCAATTAAAATATCAACAATGATATTTTAATTTTTAACCATGTCTAATTAAAACGCCCAAATATCAATATTAGTAAAAAAAAAAGTCAACTTAAAACATGCCAAAAAAAACAAATTTACGAATTCTGATGCTTAAAATCATAAGAGAGAGAGAATCGTACCGATGAATTGAGAAGGTATGAAGAAGGAGGAGGAAGATCAAAAGAAAGAGGGGTGGAGTGGGTATTTATACAGAGGTCTGCCTTGCGTATGATGGAGAGACGATGAGCGATTACCAGAGTTGTTCTCCCTATCATAAACCGGTATGTATTAGGTATCTGTCGAATGTGGATGTTTAACATTCTCTTTAATTTTAAAATGTGAACAGAGAATGAGAAGATACGATTTGAAATTTGAAGATGATGATATTAAGATATGATATTTTAGGTTTGAGTTGTGAACAGAGAATGAGAAGATACGATTTGAAATTAAGATATGATATTTTAGGTTTGAGTTTAGGTTTGAGTTTCTTGATTTCTTAGAATGCCACGTGGCAGTTTTAAAGGGAGATTGAAGTTACCATTGGACGCCACGTCAGCAAAGCTCTTTTCTTTTATATATATTAATAGATATTTTGTTAGAACCACGAAAATTCGATAAAAAACTATTTAGATTCAAAATTTGTTTTTTGTTATAAATGAATGTATTATTATGAGTTTATGACTATCTATATTCTAACTCCCATATGTCATTTACTCTTGTATTAATATTATAGCCCTATAAATATAGGCCTCTTGTATTTGCTAGAACACACTCAATGATAAGACATCTTTATTCTATCCATCTTCCTCTAATCTTTCATAGTTCTTATACTTGATATGTTAGTTGTTAGTAGGTCGTTGTTTTACAACACGTTATCAGCACGAGTTGCTTTTGGAGTTAGATCATATTAACATATGGTAAGTCTACATGTTATAGTTATTTTGTTTTTGTTCACTCTCTCAACACAATCCATATTGTAATTCATACAATTTTGGGTTCAACGAGATTTATATATATATTACTCCAGTACAATTATAAATTATGTATAGTTAAACAAATCTAATTGTTTTAAGTTAGTTATTTGGTATTGTAATTTTTCTATTGCTCATTACTTGGTACTATTCTAAATAAACATAACAAGTTGTGATTTTTATATAAATTTTGGAGAAGTTTTAATCAAACAAAACTAGTAAATGGGGTTGATAGCTTTTGAAGGCTGTTGACATTTTCTACCGGTCCATTTTAATTCCCTTACTTTAAACTTACATTTAGTTTTGGGTAATATGTTTATTATAAATTAATCATGAAATTACGTTTGGAAAAAGGATAATAACCACACATGACTTAAAGGAAAGAAAATGGAAACTTTATTTTATATACTACAATAGTATTGTTTAACTTTCAAATTGAAAAAAAAAACTTTTAAATTGCACAAACCGAACATTATGTTTCCATAATATATTTAGCAAACGTTATGAGATTATATGTTTCTAAAAAGGTTAAAGTGGTTGGATCATATATAAATGAGTATAATTGAGAAAATGGTTAGTATGAAGTTGGAGGATAAATGCAATTTGTTTATATATTCTAATCTAATGTTGGGATAATCATATTAGACCAATGCTTGAATATTTCTAGATACATGTATTGTATATAGAGATTATTAATACTAGTTTGTTGTCTAGTTATGTTTTATTATTTTTATTTTGAAATAATTGACTATCTTGTATTTTATATGCTATCATTTACTTAGCATTGAACACAACAAATAAAACAAAGTTATGGTTTATTATCACTCTCATGAAAGATTTACATTTGACATCCAAAGTGTCATACACCTTGAATCTCATTATCATGTTATAAAAGGTCGTAAGATGTCAGGCCGATAATATTATATGACTTGGACATATAATTACTTCTCCATGGTTGTTATGTGAAGAAAAGTTTATATATGACGGAAATTGGATAAAACAAATTTTGTTTGTTTGTCAAACCTTAAAATATGCTCATGAAGTAGCAAGATTATTAAAGAATATTTAAAGTTTGAAATGACCACCATGAAAGTGGTGTAGTTCTCATCCATTCCCTAAAGTGAATGTGATGAAAAATGATCGGTATAAAGGTTAAAGATCATGTACATAACTAAGGAAGTTGTAATGATTCCACCATGAAAGTTTTGTGGTTATAATCCATTCCCTGAAATGAATGTGATGATATAATGATCAGTGTAAAGTCCATGATCATGGCAATTGAGGAAATATAAATATTTCTCAATTTTATATGCTCCTAAAGTAGCAATACCATTAAAAGGGTATGAAAGGTTTGAAATAACTTTATATTCTTCTGTTTAAGAAAATAATAAAGCTTCTGGTTTTACTCCATTTCTTGAAGTGAATGTGATTATATAACGATCATTGAAAATTTCATGATCTTGGACATAATTGAGAAAATTAGTGATGGTTATTTTGATAATGAGATCGACCATAAGAAGTTATAATGATGGTCATGATATGATCAACCATCAATGACTATAATGATAGCCATCGATCATCAAAAATGCAATAATGACCATGTTACTAATGAGATTGACGACCACATGTGGCAAATAAAAGGAGTGATTATATAACATGATGGTTTGAATATTGAAGTTACAATACATTCTTTCATATCTTATGTTTTGTATTGCATACGTGCAAGTAATATATATTCAATCATAAACTAGAAGTTTAGTTTATGGATCATAATTATTTAATTAATTGGCATGACCGGTAAGACCACACCGAGTCGATCATGATGTGAACATAATGAAGAACTTAAAGATTCTTCAATCTGGTACATAGCATGTAATGTTTGCTCTCAAGCGAAATTATATATTTGCCATATAAAGTAGGGTGAATATCACAATGTATTTTGGAATTGATTAAAGGATACGCATATCCTAACATGATACCATTTAGTATTTAAAATCGATGCATCGTCTAAATGGTTATCAATTTTACAACCTGAAGTTTGCTTGATTTATGGCTTAGCTAATAAGATAGCAAGCATATTATTCTAGATTGGCATATTTAATCAATTCCCAAGATAATAATGATCATTGGAATAAGTGTTGAACTTCATATAGCTTATGTTTATAGAAATATTGCTTTCATTGAGATGATCACTAAAACGTCTACTATTGATTGCAACGTCAATGATCATGAGAGCAAAAATTCATATTTGACTTTACATGCAGTAACATTTATTCACATCAAGCCAATACGTGGTAATAGTTTCTCCCCATTATAGTTGGTTTTTTGTCAGAAACCAAATGTTGCCCATCTAGGATTTTTGTTGTGCGACATATATTGAAATTAATCCACCATGACGCACGGAGATGGCACTTTAAAAGGTGATTGGGAATATATGATGATTTATAGAGCCTTCAACAAGAGATTTATTTACATCTCAGTTAATTGATATCCATCTCAATGGATTAACATTCCCAACATCAGGGGGAGATAAAAGGCAGTTGGAAATAGAAATGAGTTAGAATGAAATATTATTGATCCTCGTACTAAACAGTGTGAACCAAAAGTTCACAGGATAATTCATTCACAGAGATTAGCGAATTAACTACCAGACGCATTAACTGACCTAAATATGATGAATAGCTAATCAAGTCACATATACCAACTGCTAATGCTCCATTTAAGACGAGTGTCCGGGAAGGACAATCATATGTTGGCAATAAGCCTATTGCATGCCTGAAGCGTGGTAGACTAGTCGATTCCAAAGAATAAAAGTCCTCGAGAAATTGGAGCAAGTAATAAAGATGGTCAAGTCGAGGTTATAGTATAAAGGTCTCCTGAAGAGACATTAGACATGATGGTTCCAGAAGAACCTTAGGTACCTGAAAATAAAGAGATCTCATTATATAGTATCATGTCTACGAAATGTATGGAATCGAAATAAAATCGACGTCGTTATAAATTTTATGTAATGTAGCGCTTGAAATGAGGATCAAGATTTAAGATCTGCCTATGAATGAATACAAAGAATGATTGGCCAAAATGAAAAGACGCAAATACGGAAGAGTTGAATTCTCTATTGAAAAGGAAAGTTTTGGACCAAAAGTCCATACAACAAAAGTTGTAAAACATATAGACACGAAAAGGTCTTTTGTGCGAATAAACATTTGAAAAGAAAACGATATATGGTAAAATTAGTGGCACAAGAATTTCGCAAAGACCCATAATTGATTATGAGGAGACGCATTCTCCAGTGGTGGATACAATGATTTTTCATTATATTATTAGTCTGGTAATGCAAAGAGAGAATTGAAATGCGTCTAATAAATATCATGATTTACTTGACACTGAAAGTTTACATGAAAATACCTGATGAAGGATTTAATGTGTCAAAATCTTGTAACGTAAGTTCTCGAGAACGTTATGATCGGAATAAATAGATTCAATTCTGAATACGTTATGTTTGTTATATGATTGAATTGAATATAAGTGGAACTCTTCATGAGTATCCTAAAGCTACTAAGTGCTTAAAAGGTAATATGAAACATCGTAGGATGTAATTATTGTGAACCAATACAACACAGGTGATGAACTAAACCTGGTGATTATGATACTTTAATGTATAAGAATGGTACAGTATATACTGGAGAAATAGATGTTATTGTTCTTCCAATTGAAAAGTTAATGCACTTGCGTAATTGGTCAAGATGGAAAAGTCCTTGATGGATTGATGATGCCTGTAGCATTGATATCAATACCTTAAGAAGTATTATGTAAAGGTAATATAATATGTATGGACTAAAGAAAGGGGTTGAGTGTTATAAAACTCATGAGATATCCCGATAAAGAGCAACATAAGTTTGATTGTATTATCCATCTTGTATCAAAAGTTTTCTTTTAAAAGTTCACTCGCAGTTTATAGTGTTAATGTCTGAGCATTATCGAGAGACTCTGTAGAACTTTTAAAAGGGGGATTTTTGAAAGTCCTTGACATAGTGCACTTGTTGCTTGACCTACAATTCGAATATATATGTAATGATATGTTTACCAATCCATCAAAGTATATCTTGAAAAGATGGTGGGGCATTTTATAATGGACATAGCTCATATTTAAAGTGCATTAAAGGTTGTCCAATTACTTGATATGGAAAATTATTCATTTCATCTCCTACCAAAGTAAAGATTTTCACTCTAGAAGTACCATAGTTAAATATATATGCACATTAGTATATGTCTTGCTAGTTATGCATGATTATAATATCTTTCACTTGAACTTATTGCCACGATATAACCTACGACAAGCAAGCAGACATTGGAATGAGTTAAAACAAATAGCATAGGTATGAATGATGTTTGATTTTATTTTTCTAACCCATGGAAACAAGTTTGGTTAGTCTTGTAGATGTTGAGAATGTAACACAACAATAGTGGATCATATGATAATTATTTTCGAGAGGAGGTACCAGAAAATCTCATATGAAGATTATGCACCATTGCTCAACATAAAGGATTGTACTTCAAGGGATCGAGCAACATTTCATTAGCTACGGAAGCTTTAAGAAACTTTCAAGGAAGATTGACTCATGTTACTGAAAGACTACATATTCAAATGAGGGGGAGTATGATACAGGTTGCACTCTTTTTCCCTTAACTAAGTTTTGTCCCATTGGGTTTTCTTAGTAAGGTTTTTAATGAGGAAACACACCTGATCCAGAAGTATCATGGAAGAGTAATACGCCCTGCACTCTTTTTCCCTTAGTTGAGGTTTTGTCCCACTAGGTTTTCCTGGCAAGGTTTTTAACGAGGCAGCATCACCAAGCGTATACTGCATTATTTTCTTTTGTTATGTGGATAGTCAAGGGGGAGTGTTATAAATGAATGTATTATTATGACTATCCATATTCTAACTCCCATATGTCATTTACTCTTGTATTAATATTATAGCCCTATAAATATAGGCCTCTTGTATTTGCTAGAACACACTCAATGATAAGACATCTTTATTCTATCTATCTTCCTCTAATCTTTCATAGTTCTTATACTTGATATGTTAGTTGCTAGTAGGTCGTTGTTTTACAACATTTTTACATTTATTTATATAATATAAATTTACAAGTGATTTATTCTTCTTGGTGTTGTACATGCTTAATAAGTATTCTATGTATGAAAAGGTTATACATCATGCCATGTAGGTTGTATCCTACTTTTTTTTTTTACTTTTTTATTTTACCTTTAACCATAACATTTTTCATCTTTTACATTAAACCCCTTACACTTTTTTATTTTAAACTTTGTTCCATGTAATTTGAATAGATTTGTAGTTTTACGTTTCAGTCCAATTTTTTCGAGTTGACACGCCACAACGTGTATATGTAGTCCAACATTTTTACCTCTATTTTTCCCGTCGAACAGTCACACTGTGTTTTAAGTTTCGGTCTATTTTTTGCGTATTATCACACCACAACGGGCTTGCATGGTTCACCGTTTTTATGTCTACATTCACTGAGTTTTTTTTTGTTTTTTATATCTTTTTTATGAGGTTTCAGTATTGTTAGTCGCTGGCAACAATGTGGCACTGATGCTACTGGTACGGTTTTACGCCATCTGCAGCAATGCAGGGGCTTAATACTAGTTATTATAAAAATATAACATCAAAAAAATAATTTACGTGTTTTAGTTTAAACTTGTACAAAAAAATAGCCTTTTTACACGTCTGTAAGTTTTTCATTTTCACATATGTATGTTTTTATAATTTACACGTGTGCAAAAAGTTTGTTAAGAGTAATTTAGAAATAATAGATGAATATTAGGTTATTAAATTCATTTTTTAATGTTGAATTTTAATAACAATAATGATAATGTAAAAAAAAAATTGATTTTGTATGATTTTTCACGAGTTCTCGTATAATTTAGAGCTCCCAAGATGATAACTATAAAAAATATTAAAGTACTATTAGAGGGTGTTTGGGATTGAGTTTCAAAACAACTTATTGACTTATTGGCTTTTTCAAAAAAGCCAATAAGTCAATAAGCTGTTTGTGTAACCCAAAAGCACTTTCTGTTTTGACTTTTGGCTTTTGGCTTTTAAGGGTGGAAAAGCTGTTTTTGAAAAGTTAGAAATCCTGGCTTTTGACTTTTGGCTTTTGACTTTTGAAAAAAAATTACAAATCTACCACCCATACAACCAATATTCACAATAAGTTAAGCGAAACACTTAAAAAACAACAATTTATTGACTTTTTGACGTTTCTCATCTGAAAAGCTAATCCAAACACTTTTTTTAAAACTCCTTTTCAAAAAGTCATAAGCCAATAAGCACTTTTGACGAAAAGCACTTTTGCATCTCCAAACTCAATCCCAAACACCCTAAATGTAACAAACTAATAATAAATGACATCCTAAAGTAAAAGGAAATTTTATATTGCATGTACATATATTTAGTTAGTTGATTATTGAAGTGAGTATGGATGAGAGTAATATAAAAACTAAAATGGTAACATAAATATATGTGCTTTGCTAATATATTTTACAATAAAAGAATACACATCACACGATATAAAAAATGCTTTAATATAGGTTAATCTTGAAAGCAACACGCTTTCCAATATGGCAATTGTTTTAAAAAAAACATACTACAGGTTTTTTATTTTTATAAAATATAGAAATTGAGAAAAATGACATAATTGTATATGAACTATATAAATTAAAAAAAAAAACTGAAAATGTAATAATAATAAAGTTATTGTTAGAAATTAAGAATGATAAAAAGGATGTGTAACATTATTTAGATAAATGGAGGTAGATGTAGCTCAATTGATATTGGAGGGAAAGTGAAGAATTGGATTGAAGCAAGGGGTCTTAACTTCGAATCTGATTCTAACTGGGTTTTATTGTAGTGAGCCTCTGAGTGGTGGGTTTTCCTAGAACTAGAGATAGTGGATTTGAGCTATCCAACGTTATATTTGATCATGGGCGTACGGAGTCGCCTTTCGCCATTAGGTTACCCTGGTTAGCTAAGCTTTTATTCGTCGACCGTTAAAGAGAGAGAGAGAGAGAGAGAGAGAGAGAGAGAGAGAGAGAGAGAGAGAGAGAGAGAGAGAGAGAGAGAGAGGGGGGAAAGAAATAAAACTATGTAGCAAGTTGGTTAAAATAAAAGTTTGATAACCATTGGGTTGGAGGCCCAATGAGAGAAGCAAAGCTTCTAGAAATACCTAATAAGGAGGTCATGAGTTTAAATCCTATAAAGGGGGAGGGACACTCTAAGCCAATGGGTATTCGGTTACGATTGACGCTCGGTAACACCGTCGCTATCCCCTTAGCAATGGTAGAAAAGTTACCATGTCGGCACTCGGCAAGAAGTAACCAAGAGGTGGCATTAATTTGACCCCAAAGGTTAATATTTACCCAACGGCTCTTTTAAAAAAAAAAAATTAGATACCAATTATATATAAATCAAACCCATTCACACCATTTCTCATAAAAATTTACAACATTCCGACTGCTCCCAACCAATTTTTTATAAATTCTCTCATAAAACTGCATCATATCTACAATGGTTGATTGGGCCGAAGAGGAAGAAATTGTGTTAACAATTGCATTGATAAGCGTTAAGGAATCAACAAGGTCATCTAGTCGGTCTCCCTTTTAGCTAATATTTTAGCCAAATTTCGTGTGTTAGCTGGTGAAACACACCACACTTGTGATTCACCCATAAGTGGTTGGATCATAAAAGAGAGGGTGAATGCTTTGAAGAGATGTTTAAAATAAGCATGGCTGGAGAACCTAATCAAACGGAAACATAGTATTAGAAGTTACTTAAGTCGACTATACTTTTGAGGTAAGGCAAAGTTTCGACCATGTTTCGGCATGACAAATTTGATGCCTAAATTAGCTTTAATTCGAATTATGTTTTCTAGTTAATTTCGGTTTTCTAGTTTAATTTGAATTGTGTTTCCTAGTATAATTTGAATTATTTTTCTAGTTATTGTCGGTTTTCTAATTTAACTTGAATTATGTGTATTTCCGTAGGACTTTAATTTTAATGCTATTTGAATTTTAAATAGATTTGTTCATTTAATTTATTATAAATTTAAAAAAAGTTATAAGGTACTTTGCCTAGAGTGTTGACAATGTTTTGATAACTCTAAGAAACTTTGAGGTGAAATTGACATGACAGTTCATGATTGGTTCAAGTTAAGGTATTTACCTTGAGTTCCCTTCACCCTAATTTTTTTTAAACTAGTTTTTCAGCGGTAAATCATGTGTTGAAAAGTGACCACTGCCCATGATTAAATCCCATAGCACCACACGGGTTTCTCCTTTCAAACCCAAGCGGTTATTTTTTTCGGTGCAGCGTGAGATTCGAACCTGAGACCAAACCCAAGCAGGAACCCTCCAAAGAGGTAAACTTTTCCATCTTAAACCAACTGAGTTGGAGATCATTAAAACAATACAAATTTGAAATATTAATCAGGAATAAATGCTTAAAGTTTACTACCTCTAAATAAAATAGAATGGTGTTTAAAATGTATAAATAATAGATAGAATAAATACTAAAACATAATTTGATGTTAAAGATTAGAATGTTAAAAAAACAAAAACAAAAAAACAAAAGAACGTGTAGCATACTAACACTATCTTCATTCCTGATTACTTCAAAGTTCAACCCAACTTTATCTATAATATAATACTAGCTGATTACCCCGGGAGAGTCCCGGGGTTGAAAAATCTAATTTTACGTGATAACCTATAACAAATGACTCAAGTTAACTAACCACAAAATCTCTTAATCATTGCATGTTCATAGTATTCTAATCAGTAATAACTCATATTCCCTAATCTAAAACTTAATCAGTAATCATCTAAAGAATCACTTATGTAAGCTGCAACTATTCAAAAACTCATCGCATCGCTCTAATTTCTCACATTCTAATGGCTCTTATAATTCCTAACTTAATCAACTAAACAAACACTTAAGTTGGAAGTTGTAACAATTACATCTCATTATGCCACGTGGCATAATCAAGAGATGGTTGAGGCCACAATGAACGCCACGTCAGCAACTATCAATTCTTCCTGGGAGCGTCCCGGGGTTGAAAAATATAACCATTCTAATAATACTAATACTAATAGTAATAATTATTACTCTTGTAATTAAATAAATAAAAAAAATAACCTTCCTATAAGCTGACACCATGTGTTGCAGTGTTGCACGATTCTTTCTCCTAGCTTCTCTTGATGAAGTATACCTAGTAAATTCCAATGATAACATGGCGATTGAGCTGATTTTCAATATCGTAGATAAGAACCTGGTTTAAAAGAAAAAAAATGATTAATGAATAACATGAACACTTTGTGTGTTTTTTTTCTGTATGAACGAAACCCCACAAAAAATAGTCGATTTTTTCGCCGTTTTTTATATAGCACTGTGGTACTCGTTGGAAAGATAATAAAACGCTCGTTAATTTGATGTAATTTTTTCTTTAAAAAATCCCGTATATAAAAGATATAAACGTTTAAAAATTATGGGAGGAAATATGAGAGATAAAATTTTAAATTTATTTTTAAATTTTTTTTTCTAAAATAACTCAATTTAATTAAAAAAAAATAATTCAAAAACACAAAAAACACTCAATTATTAAGCCACGTGGCACTCTCAAGGGGAGGTTGAGGCCTACATTGCACGCCACGTCAGCATATACGTTTTCTTATATATATATATATATATATATATATATATATATATATATATATATATTAATAGATAATATACATTAGAAAGGAGGAGTGATGTACAATATAGTCATTTGTATTTTCGTACAACTTAAAAACACCATATACAACATGTTTAAGCATTAAATTTAAGGGTATTATGGGCATAGGTGTGACAATTAAAACACTTAGGAGGTAGCCTAGACATTTCATCCACCTCATCCTTTACAATATTAAAACACTTTTACAATACTGCCCTCCTTCTTCCATCCATGCCTTCTTACAAACCAACCTAATGATCCTTTGCCATTCCTCCGTATCGATTTATCAATGCAACTTTTAAGAATTATCAAGTCAGCATCAATTGAGAGGGTGTTTGGGATTGAGTTTCAAAACAACTTATTGACTTATTGGCTTTTTTTCAAAAAGCCAATAAGTCAATAAGCTGTTTGTGTAACCCAAAAGCACTTTCTGTTTTAACTTTTGGCTTTTGGTTTTTAAGGGTGGAAAATCTGTTTTTGAAAAGTTAGAAATCCTGGCTTTTGCCTTTTGACTTTTAGAAAAAAATTACAAATCTACCACCCATACAACCAATATTCACAATAAGTTATGCGAAACACTTAAAAAACAACAATTTATTGACTTTTTGACGTTTCTCATCCCAAAAGCTAATCCAAACACTTTTTTTAAAACTCCTTTTTAAAAAGTCATAAGCCAATAAGCACTTTTGACCAAAAGCACTTTTACATCTCCAAACTCAATCTCAAACACCCTCTGAGAGTTTAATACTTTAATGAAAATAATTTATTTCAATTAAAATTTAGATCACCTCATATTCCCTAACTCTTAAAAACTCTTGATCGGTCCAACCTTCTATATGATGAACTTGTAATTGAGATGGTACGCTTAATTGTTCTACATCACCTCTTTAGCGTCTTCTTCGTCAGAGAAAACTTTTGATTTATGAAGCTATTTACGGCTATTAGAGATGGAACGACTGTAGGTGTTGTCGCCAATTACAATGGTTAAAGTGGTCGTCTTTTTGGTTGCCGCCAAACCGGTGGTGGTCTTCTTGGTCGCCGACGATGATTCTCTTTTTCAACTGTGTTATATCAAACCCATTGACTTCTAAATCACTGTATGGCCTTTTTTACAGGTTTGTTGTATTTCTTTTTCAAATCTGCTTATATTTCCAAATTATTTTTGATGACATATTAATTTAACTATACTAACAAATGATCAAAGGTACTCTGCTGGTGATTGATATTATATAGACACTGAGTGGTTAAAAATTCAAAGTAGCATTAGACTCAGTTTGTGAGATTGAAGATTGGGTTAGAGGATACTGATAAGATTCTCATAATATAGTTTCATGTTATCTTATTATTGTTAACTGTTAACATTTATAATTGTTGAAGGGTAATAATAGTTTACTTGGTTTCGTATTGGGCTAATTAACTTTGTTGATGGATTGTATTTTTAGGATTGTAAAGAAAAGGGGTTAACCTGTTTGTTGCTAGATTTATTGTTGCTTGCTCTTCGGAAAAACCTAATGGACGAGAGATAGGAAAAGTATTAACTTGCAACTCTTATTGATTGTCGTTCGGATCGTTATTGTGTTCTTGGAGTTCATTATACTGGTAAGACTAGCTCGAATATCATGTTAGTTGTGTATGCGTATGTAAAATTTTTATGGCGTTTATATCTTCATAAACTGCATAATTTGTGTCCAACAGCGCGTATACATGTGGTTTCGTTGTCATAAACTACACAATCAAGGACGAAGGATTTAAAGGGCCAGGGGTGGCCCTGGCCCCCCTGTTTTTTGGCACAGTAGTGGAAATTTGCGATTTTTATAGGTAAATTGAGTGCGGGTTGAGTCCGGCCCCGCCGATTTGCACTACTGATCGGAAAAAGTTGAGTCCGGCCCCCTTCGATTCGAGAACCAAGCTTCGCCCCTGTACACAATGCCACTTCTTCAAGCTATGATGATCCATTATCAAGGTATTTTCGTTCTTATTGTCTTTATTTTATATTTTGTGGATAACCGTAGACGTTGATTGTATATTTGATGTTTAGATGCATTGTTATGCAATAAGGTTTTTGATGAATTGTCGGTATGATTTTTATCTATATTCCTTGATCATTCATCAGCGGGACGATAACCTTTTTATCCAAGTGATTCTATATGTTGCATCAAATAATCTGTGACAACCGGCAACTTCCGAACAATATCGATGTGATTTTAGATAACTTTTTATTATAAATATTGTTA
Organism: Ambrosia x helenae; assembly: GCA_030844895.1. Lineage (NCBI taxonomy): Eukaryota > Viridiplantae > Streptophyta > Magnoliopsida > Asterales > Asteraceae > Ambrosia > Ambrosia x helenae. Next base: position 17,842,135 of record CM061227.1, on the reverse strand, counting down.
ATTTTTAAGTTTCGAAGGTTAACCGATCGTTTTAAATAGGAAACCGTGATCGAATCTTTTAACGTGATTTAAACGTATGTTCTGAAAGTACGCGTCGGATAACAAAACTAATTATGTTTTTGCTCGGTTTAGCTAAGTCTTATATTACGAACATTTCCGACTTGTTTTATTTATTACATTTTTTAACCAAAACTAAAACCGAGACACGACACATTTAAACGGGTTCGTTACATGGTGTGCACCTTCCTAAGAAACCCTAACTATAAATTCATCTTATCCTCTCCTTTCCCCTCATTCATCTCCTACACATAAACCCTAACACACACTCTCTCTCTAAAATCTGATATCACTCTCTCTCTAAACCTCTCTCTCTACCTCGCAATCTCTCCCATCTCTCTCTCTCTAACCCCACGATTTCTCTCCCTCTCTCTCTTCACCGTCTGTCTCATCCCCTCCTTCCCCTGTTCTGCAGCGGCCGGCCACCACAAGCTCTGTGGTGGCGGCGCTCTGTAATCAACCCGACAAGGGGTGGGGGCCGGGTTAATTTTGGTGGTCGTTCAGGGGCTGACAGCTGAGTGGTTTTGGTTACAAGGTTGTAGCTGTTGTGGGGTTCGAGTGGTGGTTGTGTCAGCCGGGAATTAGTAGGTGAGTGCAGATCTGGTTGTGGGTTGGTGGTGACGGTCGCAGGTGGTGGTGTGAGGTCACGGGTTGGTTGCAGGTTCGAGTTAGGGACGACGATGGTGGCTTCTAACTTGTGGTCCTAGTTACCAGTCAAGATCAGGTTAGTTGTGGCTCGGTTGTGGGTTATGGCGTCAGGTTGTTGGTGTAGATGATTGAGGGGTGGTAATGAAGGCGGTAGGTGGTGGTCCGGCTGAGTTGTTTTGTTTCAGTGGTGGTAGTTCGGTTATGGTTTAGGTGACGGTGGTGACTGTGGCCGTCGGAGGTAAAGGAAGGTGGTGGCGCGGCAGTGATAGCGATGGTTGCGTTGGCTTAGATGGTGGCGGGTTGTGGATGGTCCGATGATGGTTTCCAACTTACGGTGTCGAAGATGGTCCAGATTAGGTCCGGGTCAGGTTCGTGTTCATTTTGGTCTTCGGGTCAGATTCGATACGAGATCAGGTTTCTGTCGCGGTTAGGTTCGGCTCGGGTCAGATTTGCCCAACCGTCTCGCGGGTCAGATTTCGGGTTACGCGCGTGTGATTCGGTATAACTTACGTTTGTATTTATTGTCATTTTATTTTATCATATATTTATAAACATTATATATTTGTAAATATTTATATATATTTATGAATGTTATAATTTTATAAATATATTGACATGGACGAATTAGTTTTAACTCGCGAACGATCCAAATAATAAACGGTAACTATATTATATCGGACGATTTGGTAAATGGTTAACTTAACATGACTTATGATATCGGACATCGGACTAAATAACATTGGACTATATTGTCGGACTATATATATATTGCTATATATATAAGTATAGATAAGTGTGGAAACGTATAGAGTCTCGTAAATCGGAATCGTGGATAAAAGGATTTGATGAATTGTGTTTGAAAGTTAATTTTGGGAAAAATTGTAGACAACGGTTGTTGTCTGGTTTGTACAAAAACAGAGGAAACTCTGCCCAAATTTTTATAAAACCAAAGCGTAGCGAACTGCTATTATTTCTATAAATACATTCTCGTAAGTCTTTTGAACAAGTGCATTATATACAGAATCAAAGTATTTTCAAAGTCTAACTATTTATGGCAATAAAGATGATTTTTAAACAATATTTGGGAAGAAGTAACAAATGTTATTAATTGATTTTAATAACTAAAGTTGTATTTTCCTTAAAAAGTATCCTCTAAAATATAATTACACAAAATGAATATACTTACATGATTTACAAGACGTGCTACGATTCAGGGTAATTATACGTTTCGGGGTACTAGTCCAACATGGTTTATACATAAATAGTAACAAGTTTGTAACTTGGGTGCTATGTAATACAAGAATTAAGATAAGTCACGATCGGTTCGTCGAGTTGAAACGTATTGAGACTCGTGTTGGTACACACGAGTCTAGACAGTCGGATAGACTATCTTTTGAGCAGTCAATAAGCTAGGCTTATGTGTGATAGACTGTTAAGGTGTCTTTTGTTGGTAATTAGGGCACGAGGAAGTCAGTCGAGGGTTCAGGCTTTGTTTGCTAGCTTAGCATGGAAACTAAGGTGAGTTTCACGGCCCCACTTTACGTTTTTACATTTCGGGGGAGACACATGCTTTATACATATTTCATAAATTATCATGTTATACTAGTGTTAATTCATTTACATATTATACGATACGTAAAGTCCCGGGGAAACCATGAATATGCTGGATGGCATAACGGGGGAAATGTGGATAGATCTATTGGGACTGACAGACCCCACCCGTCGGCTGGGAGCCGGGCGGGTGCATATTGTCTCGGTCATAACGCTACTAGAGGTAGTGCATAATCATTTCGGGCAAAAATCATATATCGTTGTCTGTAATGGTTTCCGGTCGTAGTAGTATTACTCATGCGTCTAGCTAACGCTATCATTTCTGACATAGTGATAACATGATGGCTTTCATTACTTAAACGTTTAACATAAAACCTGTGAACTCACCGGCATTATTTGCTGACGTTTTTAGCATGTTTGTCTCAGGTCGTTGAGGTAGCGGCAGTCGATAGGCGCACGGAGTCTCACGGCGTCTAGGATTCACTTGCATGATATTGAGTATTATCAAACGTTTTCTTAGTTTTACTTTTGGATCGTAATAACGTTTTATGCTTCCGCTGTGGTGGATAGATTTTTGAAAACTTAATGGGTAATTTACGTTGCTTTCGACTCATATAGTTGTCGTTTATTGTGACCGTTGACTTGGATCCTGGTGTGTCACGCGCCTCGCGGTAAAACCCCGCACGTGGAAATTTGAGGGTGTGACAGATTGGTATCAGAGCCAATGGTTATAGTGAACTAGGACTGCATGTAGAGTCTAGTCTATAGCCGAGTCTCACACACATTAGACGGTCACATATGTTTGAGTCTTAGCATACGGGTAACATATGTCGGGGTGTCGGTGTCCTCATCTCTTATACCACATCATCCGTTTAATTCTGGGTCTAGTATTCGGTGACTTGAACTTCAAGCTTGAAGTGCATTTGGAGGATCATGTAGAGCAGTTTATCATGTCGGGTGCACACGAAATCATAAACTGGAATGCATGAAAATCCTAGTGGACTTTGTGTTTGGACGGATGGACCCGAGTTGGACCTAGATCAACTTCTTGTGATTCCTAGAGGGTTACACTGCGGGCGAACCAGGGGGATCCTAATACTGTTGTCAATATGTCTTCTTAATTGTCGCTATGCTTCGCTTTTATTTTGGTTCTCGTACTGTTAAGAGCTTCTTATCTGTTAAGCTTTATCGGTTACTGCCTTTTGTGCCTACGCCTTGGGAGGGTAAGTCCTTGGTTATCGTGTGTCGTGTTACATCTAGTTTGGGTCTGGGGTGTGTCAATTCTATGTAAGGAGGTAATCTGGAGACACTGCTTGGACGGTACCTGGTGCTTCGTTCATACCGATCACAAGGGTCTTCAGCATATCCCCGGTCAGGCTGGGTTGATTATGTGACAGTCTATAGCAATTATCTTGTATTCACCTTGAGGAATCAGTTCCTCGGCTTGGGGTACTTGTTCGTATTACCCTTAGTTGTGATCCTTGTATCTTTTCGTGTTTTTGGGGAGCGTTGCCTTGGGCATTGGGTGCTCAGTTGCATGCGTATTTGAGCCATATCTTGTATTGTCTGGATTCATTACGGTTCACGTGGTGGACCGGGGTTCTTATGGATAAGGGTTTTTCATTTATTTTGTTGTTACGGACGTGATTGTCGATTCTCCCATGTTCGTGTCATTTGTGACCTTGCTTTTCTTAAAACAGTTTAAGTTCTTGATGATCTCGTTTCTTGAACTACTAAGGTTCATGTTGTAGAACCTAGTTATATCTTTTTGAGTACGATCTACATCTCTCTTCTTTTGTATTTGTGGCCTTCGACATTCAATTATAAAGGAATTTAATTTTTGTTTTTGTTGATTCCTTATTCTTTTCACCAAATTAGACGCGCCTTTTGTACACGTGTCAATTGTTATATGTTTGAATTCTTTAAACCTGTGAAGGTCCATTGTAGGGCTTCGCATCAAACAATTGTTTCATTAATGGTTTGTTCCCTCATTACGTTGCTCGTAATGTTTGTCTTATAGTCTTGCTATATTAGGCCATTGTGGGCAATGGATCTTTTGATACTTCGTCGATGAGTTTCTTTAAAGTCGACATTTCAGTTGAATCGAATTGTTGGAATTTAATACAGCACCTTGCGGTGAATATTCAATCGACTTGGAATAATGAATGATTTTATTGACATGTCTCACTTTCATCAACTTGTTTGTCATTGCCTTAAATGCAGACACACCTTGTGGTGTGTAATGAAAAAGTTGGTGCACTAGTTGTTTCGTTTGAGGTGCGTCAATAGTGTTTGTGGCAAAGTTATTGTTTACACTTTGCATCCAGTTGGTTCTAAAACTTTATTTCGTGCCATTTGTACCGGCAAGTCCGTTGACTATTTTTGTTGTACTACCATTGGTTATTGGATGATATCCTACCTCAAATTTTGAGGACAAAATTTATGTAACATGGGGAGAATGTGACAACCGGCAACTTCCGAACAATATCGATGTGATTTTAGATAACTTTTTATTATAAATATTGTTAATTTTTAAGTTTCGAAGGTTAACCGATCGTTTTAAATAGGAAACCGTGATCGAATCTTTTAACGTGATTTAAACGTATGTTCTGAAAGTACGCGTCGGATAACAAAACTAATTATGTTTTTGCTCGGTTTAGCTAAGTCTTATATTACGAACATTTCCGACTTGTTTTATTTATTACATTTTTTAACCAAAACTAAAACCGAGACACGACACATTTAAACGGGTTCGTTACATGGTGTGCACCTTCCTAAGAAACCCTAACTATAAATTCATCTTATCCTCTCCTTTCCCCTCATTCATCTCCTACACATAAACCCTAACACACACTCTCTCTCTAAAATCTGATATCACTCTCTCTCTAAACCTCTCTCTCTACCTCGCAATCTCTCCCATCTCTCTCTCTCTAACCCCACGATTTCTCTCCCTCTCTCTCTTCACCGTCTGTCTCATCCCCTCCTTCCCCTGTTCTGCAGCGGCCGGCCACCACAAGCTCTGTGGTGGCGGCGCTCTGTAATCAACCCGACAAGGGTGGGGGCCGGGTTAATTTTGGTGGTCGTTCAGGGGCTGACAGCTGAGTGGTTTTGGTTACAAGGTTGTAGCTGTTGTGGGGTTCGAGTGGTGGTTGTGTCAGCCGGGAATTAGTAGGTGAGTGCAGATCTGGTTGTGGGTTGGTGGTGACGGTCGCAGGTGGTGGTGTGAGGTCACGGGTTGGTTGCAGGTTCGAGTTAGGGACGACGATGGTGGCTTCTAACTTGTGGTCCTAGTTACCAGTCAAGATCAGGTTAGTTGTGGCTCGGTTGTGGGTTATGGCGTCAGGTTGTTGGTGTAGATGATTGAGGGGTGGTAATGAAGGCGGTAGGTGGTGGTCCGGCTGAGTTGTTTTGTTTCAGTGGTGGTAGTTCGGTTATGGTTTAGGTGACGGTGGTGACTGTGGCCGTCGGAGGTAAAGGAAGGTGGTGGCGCGGCAGTGATAGCGATGGTTGCGTTGGCTTAGATGGTGGCGGGTTGTGGATGGTCCGATGATGGTTTCCAACTTACGGTGTCGAAGATGGTCCAGATTAGGTCCGGGTCAGGTTCGTGTTCATTTTGGTCTCCGGGTCAGATTCGATACGAGATCAGGTTTCTGTCGCGGTTAGGTTCGGCTCGGGTCAGATTTGCCCAACCGTCTCGCGGGTCAGATTTCGGGTTACGCGCGTGTGATTCGGTATAACTTACGTTTGTATTTATTGTCATTTTATTTTATCATATATTTATAAACATTATATATTTGTAAATATTTATATATATTTATGAATGTTATAATTTTATAAATATATTGACATGGACGAATTAGTTTTAACTCGCGAACGATCCAAATAATAAACGGTAACTATATTATATCGGACGATTTGGTAAATGGTTAACTTAACATGACTTATGATATCGGACATCGGACTAAATAACATTGGACTATATTGTCGGACTATATATATATTGCTATATATATAAGTATAGATAAGTGTGGAAACGTATAGAGTCTCGTAAATCGGAATCGTGGATAAAAGGATTTGATGAATTGTGTTTGAAAGTTAATTTTGGGAAAAATTGTAGACAACGGTTGTTGTCTGGTTTGTACAAAAACAGAGGAAACTCTGCCCAAATTTTTATAAAACCAAAGCGTAGCGAACTGCTATTATTTCTATAAATACATTCTCGTAAGTCTTTTGAACAAGTGCATTATATACAGAATCAAAGTATTTTCAAAGTCTAACTATTTATGGCAATAAAGATGATTTTTAAACAATATTTGGGAAGAAGTAACAAATGTTATTAATTGATTTTAATAACTAAAGTTGTATTTTCCTTAAAAAGTATCCTCTAAAATATAATTACACAAAATGAATATACTTACATGATTTACAAGACGTGCTACGATTCAGGGTAATTATACGTTTCGGGGTACTAGTCCAACATGGTTTATACATAAATAGTAACAAGTTTGTAACTTGGGTGCTATGTAATACAAGAATTAAGATAAGTCACGATCGGTTCGTCGAGTTGAAACGTATTGAGACTCGTGTTGGTACACACGAGTCTAGACAGTCGGATAGACTATCTTTTGAGCAGTCAATAAGCTAGGCTTATGTGTGATAGACTGTTAAGGTGTCTTTTGTTGGTAATTAGGGCACGAGGAAGTCAGTCGAGGGTTCAGGCTTTGTTTGCTAGCTTAGCATGGAAACTAAGGTGAGTTTCACGGCCCCACTTTACGTTTTTACATTTCGGGGGAGACACATGCTTTATACATATTTCATAAATTATCATGTTATACTAGTGTTAATTCATTTACATATTATACGATACGTAAAGTCCCGGGGAAACCATGAATATGCTGGATGGCATAACGGGGGAAATGTGGATAGATCTATTGGGACTGACAGACCCCACCCGTCGGCTGGGAGCCGGGCGGGTGCATATTGTCTCGGTCATAACGCTACTAGAGGTAGTGCATAATCATTTCGGGCAAAAATCATATATCGTTGTCTGTAATGGTTTCCGGTCGTAGTAGTATTACTCATGCGTCTAGCTAACGCTATCATTTCTGACATAGTGATAACATGATGGCTTTCATTACTTAAACGTTTAACATAAAACCTGTGAACTCACCGGCATTATTTGCTGACGTTTTTAGCATGTTTGTCTCAGGTCGTTGAGGTAGCGGCAGTCGATAGGCGCACGGAGTCTCACGGCGTCTAGGATTCACTTGCATGATATTGAGTATTATCAAACGTTTTCTTAGTTTTACTTTTGGATCGTAATAACGTTTTATGCTTCCGCTGTGGTGGATAGATTTTTGAAAACTTAATGGGTAATTTACGTTGCTTTCGACTCATATAGTTGTCGTTTATTGTGACCGTTGACTTGGATCCTGGTGTGTCACGCGCCTCGCGGTAAAACCCCGCACGTGGAAATTTGAGGGTGTGACATAATCAATATTAGTTTTATTCATTTTAGTGCTTAACAAACCATCTACTGATTTCACTATAAGGTGCTAAAGTTTCTATGTTAGCGTTCTTTGATATGTGATTTTTCTTTGTGATCTACTTACGATTCATGTTTGATTATTTTTTTTTCTAGTATCATTTAAAAATTATTATTCTTATGCATTGATCCATAACACTCAAGACCAAATGTGACAATGGTTTGATTGGATTTGATTTCGTTTTATCATTCTATAAGTCCTACCGGTGGTAGGCAATTTCTTTTTAGTATTAGCTTATTTAGCTCCATGTTCCTCCTGTATTCTAGGTCGTTGTTCTCTCTGGTAAGTTTATGTTTGCTAGGCTTGCAGTTTTGTGTTCACCAATTAGGTTATGAAGGTCAACTAATATGAACTTGGTAAGTTTGACTTTGTATTCTTCATAATAGCAGCGATATGTTTCTACTGTGGCGAGATCTTAGATGCATTTCTTAGCAATTTAGTTAATTTCATAATACTTCTTTAAGTTGAAAATTTATAATAATTTATAACTTTCCAGTTCGTGTTAAATAAAGGGAAAATGATTATTTAGGATATGTCTAACAAAAACAAAGTCAACTTATACAAAAAAAACAGAAATTTTTAAGCTTGATATAGTAGTTTGATGGTTTGTGGAGTGAAAAACCAACAAAAAGATAAGGTATTTGAGCTCATTTTAGGCTTACTAGCATATGTGAAAGATATATTACAAAAGTTTCCCTAGCTATGGCAAATCCTAATCAAGGTAGACTCATTTATATACTTATATATTCTTTTTATCCATTTAAGTATTTAATGGTGAAACGAAGAAGTCATATATGCTTATAGAATTCTCCAGTGATGTGGAGAGTGTAAGCAATCACATTCCATAACTACTATTACATATATTCTAGATTTTTTATACTAATATGAGTTTGTAATTTATATTGATTATCATATTGGCTTAATTAGTTGGTGAATCTTGGGTTACAAATAGGTCAATTGCAACAAAGGTAAAAGGGTTAAATTGGTAACAGTCAACTGTTTCACTTTTATTAGTCAAAATGCAGGTCTTGGATAAACTTGAATTAATTGGTTGACGAATAATTATAGGGGACATTTTAGTCATACTACTAACTGATGTTTTGTTCATTTTGTGTTAGTTCTGTCATACTTCATTTGTTGGTTTATTGCAGTAGAGATTTTGAGAGGGACAATTTATAACAATTTGCTAAATTCGTAAGTTATAAGTTAGGCTTTTGATTCGTTACATTTGTTCTTATATTTATGGTCTTTTGCAGATGGCGGATGAATCTGACACCAAATTATGGGGGATTACGTGTTAGAAACAAATCATGTAGGTAATGAAAAATGAAGTTGGTCATCTGATGGATAATATGTTGTTTTTTTTCAACCGAGCGTTGTATACAATCATGTGTATTTACATTTCATATAATGCATTATTTTACACTTTATTCAAATGAAGATAACATATTAAAAAGTACGTTGAATTAAATATGTTAGAAACCTGGTATGGGTGGTGGCTCGTAATAGATAAAATACTTGAATTAGATATTAGTCGAGACACCCGTTGCAACGTGCGGGCATTCCCACTAGTAATAAAAAATTAATATCTCTCTCTTTCATTACACAACACAGCCTTACTTGAATTTTAACTCACATTCACAACCTAACTCAACCTAACTTTTTGTTGATATTGTTACGTTTTATTTTATTTAAAAAATAATATTAAAATAATTATTTTTAACTTAATTACACCGTTAGTCCTTAACGTTTATCCATAGTAAAGCCCTAAGGTAATAGTAGTTTCAAGTAACGAACTAGGGTACTAACTTTTGATTTTGTAACAATCTAAGGGCCTAATACTAACAGCCACTAACAGTCGTTATCTTTTTAACAAAGAATAACCTCATTTGCAATTTGTACGAGGGTAAGTTTGTCAATTCTCCTACTATTAAAAGCCTAGCCTCTTATCAGTCGTTCCCCTACTATTCTTCACTTAATTGAATGTTCAAAACCCTATAACAGACTCAGATATTCAAAACCTAAATTCGAAAATAGTGGCTTGCAAATGTGGTAGAACTACAACAATGAAGACTTCCAAGACCGAAAAAACCCTGGACGTCGATTTTACATGACCCCAGATTGTAAGTAACATGAACCGTAAACCTTAACTCATCGCTGGCTTGATCCTCTTTTTTTCATGATTCTTATAATTATCTTTTTTTTTCAGAGATCAAAATGTATTTTTTTTGTGGATTGATCCTCCCATGAACAGTCTTGAAATGAAAGTGCAAGAGCTGAAATACGAAGTCCGAAGAAACGATGAATGCATAGTAATGAGTTGGGGTCTGTTTTTATGTGACACCCGGCATATTTGACTTGACATATTTAAACTTATAAGCCTACCTTAGCGGAAACAGTTTAATTACGTACTTAACTGGGTTAGTTGAGTCGGGGTTTTCTTACGTATTGTCCAGAGTTCAATGATCTGAAGGATCATTGGTGTCTTTTACATATATACGCGTCTTGAGTCCCGTTATTGGTGAATTACATAAACTAGATTAAGTGTTATGTGTAGATTGATTCTTATGTGGTGGATTATATGCAAATACGTGTTTAAATGATTTTTAGATGATTGTCCATGCTTAAATATGTGAAACATAAATTAGGGTTACATGTGCATGTGTTAGGGTGCGTTAAAATGTGCTAAACACGACAAACTGGAAATCTGGAAAATGACACCTTTCTGGTTCGACCGTTCGAAGGGTCGAACCTGGCCCTCAGTCTGTTAAGGGTCTCCTTCGACCAGATAAAACTACCTTCGACTCACATGAAGGGTCGAACCTGGCTAACTGTTTAAAAAATGTTACATTCGACCACCCAAGCTCCACGTTCGCCCACATGAAGGGGTCGAACCTGGACATAGTATAAATACCATCCTTAGTCATTTTTCATCATTTCACAAACCCTAAACGCCTCTAGACACTCTCTTTCGACTATTATCATTGGGGAAGGAGTTTTTGAGCTTATTTTTCATAATCCAACTCTCTAAATCATTACAAGTGAAGATCTAAGGTGTGTTCTTCATTCTAAATCCTTTTTAAACAATTTTGATTTGTTTTCATTTAAACCCCAAGAGTCCAGATCTGATATCAACATGTTTTATGGATAAAAACCTTCCTAATATCTTTCTAAATAAAACCTATTCATAAACAATGAGTTTTTATACAAATTAACATATGTTAATGTGGTATTATGCATTGTTTGATGATTACTTGCTGTATAGATGATATGACAACGATCTAGGACTGTTATTGATGATGAGTTATGATTGAAACATGTTACAATTGATTGTAGATGGTGTCTTGTCATTTTGGGGAATTTTGGGTTAGATCTAGGGCTTATTCTTGATGATAATGATAAGGATATGATAGGGGGTTTCTTGTTCATGATGATCTGAGTGTGTTAAGTTGATTATTGATTAATTTCAGAAAGTTTCCTAATTGGGTAAGGATTGCATGCATTTTGATGTGACATCTCCATAATTTACTATTTTAGGAAACTTGTAAAATGACTAGATTTTGGGGTTAAATCGGTAGGGTTTCGTAGGGATATGTTAATGATAGTTGACTGCTGTAACTCATGATGTTTCGTGATGTTTTCGGATGTTTTTGATGCGTTTTTGGGGAAACTAACTAACAGGGTCGAACCTGGAGTACCTTCGACCAGTCGAATGGTCGAAGGAGGACCTCCAGGGTCGAACCTGGATTCTGAATGGTCGAACGTATTCTAAATGGTCGAAAGAGGGAGAAAAGGGGCGAAGGTGGAAGTAGAAAGCCACATTCGACCGTATAAAGCCACATTCGACCGTGAAAAGCCACGTTCGACCCTACGTTAACTAAAATGAGATTTTTGATACAAACTAAGTGTTTCATGCTTGAAAATTGTGTGTAATCTATGTGTACTTGATTAGCTTGTGTAATGGGTCACCAATGGGATTTCGGGTCAGTCTCGTGTGTCGGTTAAACTGTCAAACACGTTTTCAAACTTACTTAATCATGATCTGGACAATCGGGGACTAATCAGCCTTGGGGTTATTAGTCACAACTCTTATACAACCTTTATTGATAGATTGCCGGTATTTGGGATCATCAAGACTTGTCTTAATTCTTATTTTGGGAACGCAAACTAAGGTGAGTGTCACAGCCTCATTCTTTACTGTTTTTGAAACATTCTGGGGGAGAGACATGCGGTAAAACTTTCTAAACTTTTAAACCAACATATTACATGATACCTCATGGATACTTAGTGACCTTTACTTTCATCATTAAAGTCCTCTCATGTCTTAGTGAACCATCAATATGTGGGTACATAGCGGGGAAGGTGTGAATAGATCTGTTGGGCTTGACTAGCCCCACTCGGGCCGACTGGAGGTCGGTGGCGGGTGCATATTTGTCCTATATCTTACGGCACCGGGTGATGAACCGGTGACGGGTTTGAGGCATTCTTATCTTGTCAGCAATGGTTCACGACACTATAGTATCATGTAACGATGTCTAGCTAGCATCAGGTATAGATGTAAGGGTTGTTGGGTTTGGTTTACTTATGATAAACTTTTGCAAACTATATCTCTGTGACTCACCGGCACTTTATGTGTTGTCTAACTTCGCATGTTTTCTCAGGTCGCTAAGGTAGCATGGAGTCTTAGGCGCACTGGAGTCGCACCGCGTCTAGTCTTGCATACATAAGCAAACCGGGTTGTGTTTGCATTCATATTTTGACATTGGTTTTGTAAACATTAAATTTTGCTTCCGCTGTCGTTTTCTACTTTACTTATAAACTGCGTGGTTGGTATTTCTACGTAACTTTTATTGCATATAGATGTCGTTTATTGTGACCGTTGTCTTGGATCCTGGTATGTCATGCGCCTCGCGGTAAAACCCCGCAAGTGGAATTTGAGGGTGTGACATTTTAGAAGTTTTTTTTTTGTTTTATTTCTGGTTGTTTCCATCATGCTTCTTTTCAAATAGGCTAGCATGTTATTTATTTTTATTTTTCGGTAATAAGTTGGTATGTAATATGTTTTGAGTATGTAGGGATTTTTTATTGAAATGAAATGGAATGATTTGTACTATGGAATGATTTGTAGTATGTAGTATGTATTATGTTTAGTGAGTAGTGTCGAAATTTGATTTGTGAATTTGATAAAAGAACTATAATGGGAATATGCCACTAAGACTATAAGGAGGGGGGATGAAGAGGGGGATGAAGCGTCATGTGGTACTTATGGGACCCCTGTGTGGGGGGGGCGGGGGGAATTGTGGGGAGTGGAAAGGGGGGGAAGCGACATGTGGCATTTCTTTTTTCTTTTTTTTTTGTTTTTAATTTTCTTTTTTAATAAATATAAAACACAATTTTAAAAAAAACATAATATTAAATCATCTAATAAACTACAAAGTAAATAAAAAAACACTAACAAACCAAAAATACATGAAATTTTAAAAACATAAAATAAAATACACTTCAGTTATCGCTATCGTCTTCATCAGATGGGTAATCTCTTGGTATACTCCAAATATGATCAACCAGATCCGCTCGAAGGTTGTGATGTGTTTGGCTATTCTTGATTTCAGAGTTGTTGACGTTTCTTTTTTCATCAGTAATGTTTCCTTGACTTTGTTGCGTTTCCTCACCAAAGTACTCGCATATTGCACGTCCTTCATCCTCCAAAATCGAGTTATGTAAAATAATGCATGCGTACATCACATTTCGTATATGCGTTTTTTCCCACAGTCGGCAGGGTTGGGCCAAAATGCGCCATCTTTTTTTCAACACACCAAAAGCACGCTCAACATCTTTCCGTGCAGCCATTTGAGCTTTGTTAAACTTTTTTCTCTTAGGGTCTAACGTAGTCCTCCGTGTAAACGATTTTACGAACACGGCCCAATCAGGGTAAATTCCATCTGCTAGAAGATACCCGTACTTATATTCTACCCCGTTTAAAAAAAAAGTTCCTTTTGGTGCAACATCGTTTATAAGATCGTTGAAGATTGGGGACTGATTAAGAACAGTCCTATCGTTCAACGAACCGGGCACACCAAAAAACGCATGCCAAATCCAAAGATCTTGTGACGCAACCGCTTCAAGCATCATACACGGCTTTTTATGAAAACCGCTAGCGTGTTGGCCTTGCCACTCAGTTGGACAAACTTCCCACTCCCATTTCATACAATCTAAACTCCCGAGCATACCGGGAAAACCATGTTTTTCTTCGTGAAACTCTAAAAGTTGGTGGACGTCACTAAATGTTGGTTTTCTCAAATATCTTATTAAATATAAATCAATGACGCCCGCACAAAAAAACTGAGTACTTTCTCTAGCCGTTCGCTCGGCCATCCTTAGATACTCATCCATTATGTCGGAACTGCTTCCGTAAGCCAATGATCTAAGGGCGGCTGTGACCTTTTGCATCGCGGTAAATCCCATCTGACCACGTGCATCGGGCCTTTGTTTGAAATATTCAAAATTATTTTCTAAATCATTTGTTATTCTTAAAAATAAATTACGACTCATACGAAAACGCCGCCTAAAACTTCTTTCATCGTATGTTGATTCGGGTGAGAAGTAATCACGTACCAATGACTCATTTCCGGTTTGTCGTTCACGAACTATATACTTTCTACGCTTGGGTGGTTCGGAGGTCCCTTCGTCGTCCGCTATAGCTTTAACGACGTTCTGAACGCTCGCCATTAACAACTCTGCGGCACCTTCGCCCAAGTCATCCAAAGCGAGTTGATCAAACATATCGTCTGAACTCGAAGAATCGCCCGACATCTTGCAATTTTTTTTGAAAATATATGATAGTTTGGAGATGATTTTATGAAAAAAGAGTGTGTGTTTATGTAGAAGATGGTATTGTTTATATATATATATATATATATATATATATAATAATTTTTTTTTTAAATAGCCGTTAACCAACGGTAATATATTTTTTTTTAAACGGTAACATGAATGCCCCCCAATTAATGCTTGCCACGTGTCACTTTACATTGCCCCACGCCGGTGAATCCCCCCCCCCCCCCCCACCACGCCCACGTGCGGCGGTGTCCCCCCCCCTTCGCCCCCACTCCGAAGAGTCTAAAAACTAAAACTGTATAGAGACTGTAAAGAGGATAGTGTCAACAACCCACTTATATCATGGTTTGGTTTGGTATTATATCAATAAACAATTGTAATGTTAAAGTAGGAGAATACAAATTTAAAATTATAGAAGTTAGTTATTTTAAATAAAAAAATTAACCATCTATATTTATATTATACTAAAAAATAATTTTTTAAGAACATCACTTTTATAAAATTTATACAAATGTTAAAAAAAAAAAAAAAAAAAAAACAAACAAACACATTCTATTTAGTTATTATTTTAAGTTAAGCTAGTGCAAGTTATCTTAGTTATTAAATTAAGAGGGAAGTTTAGTAGTTCTAGAAAAAAAAAATGAGAACCAGTAATTTAGTGACAAGTGACATATGAATTGGTTGTAACCTTGGTTGTTCCCGCAACCGGCCTTTGGGATGAAAATGAATTTTTTATTTATTTGAACGAAGTGGGGGTGGGGGTTGGAGGGGGTGGAGGGGCGTGGAAGGGAGGGAAACCCCTTAGGCGGGAATATTTCCATGGCCGTGAGGGGGGGGGGGGGCTTGAAGATGAGGTGGGGCTTGTTGATTGGCTGTTTTTTTTTAATCTAACACACAATTAATAATAATAATATTCCTTTCACCTCTCCCCTCTTTCCCCCCTTTCACTCCCCACAAACACCACACACTACTTGGGGCTCATCTATCATTTATCTTTTTCTATTTATATATTTCAGACACATAATAAACTTATACATACACTATTATATCTATCTCTATCTTCATATATCTTCAAGCTATCCACTTATGTAATAAATAAATAAATAAAATAAAAAAGAGGTGCAACTAAAAAAGAATAAAGAGAGAAAAGAGATTAAAAGAAGAGAGAGAGAGAGAGAAAAGAGAGATTAGTTGGGTTTCACAGTCCGTTAGATACAACCAGCAAATGGTCTTTGGATCCAGTAATAGCACTACTGACGGCGGTGTTACCGTGCTGGTAGTGGGGGTACCTGTGACCATTTCTGGTAGTGGCTCGTCCCCCCCCCCCTAGCTAAGCTCACTACGTAGAGACTTGTGCTTCTTAGAGAAGGAGTCTTAGGTTTAAATATAAGCAATAGTGTATTTTGTGTAGAATATAATGTGGTAACATTAGCCGTTAAATAAAATAACAATATTCTTGAGTGATATATATATATATATATAATGTTTACTTTCATAATAACTAAGAGTGAAGGGAGTAGTGACGTGGTTTATGGCGTGGAAGGCCATTCAACCCCCACACACCACCCACATGGCATGGAAATGGTGGTGCGGTCCCTTTGGCGGGGTAATCTTCACTGCCGTGGAGTGGGGGTTGGGGTGAGGTGGCACGATGCAATTGGTTTCGTTTTTTTAATAAATAACCTTTAAATATTTAAAACCAAGCCCCTTTTCAAGCCCCCCCCCCCTTATCATTTTGAGGGCTTGAAAAGTGGAACCCACATGTGTCACATGGCAACTCATGCGCCCTTCCAAGTAAGGCTGTTCACGAGCCGAGCCGATCCGAGCGGAGCTTTGCTCATGCTTGGCTCATTTACAAACCGAACCGAGCGGAGCGGCTCGTTTACAATCGAGCCGAAAACCGAACGAGTATTCTTCAAGCGCAAATTTTCCGAGCGAGTTCCGAGCAAGAATCGAGCGGAGAGTAATTTGGACGATCATAAAATTAGGATGCTTCCTTCGATGTTTTCATTGTCGGGTGACAACTAAGGTTGAACTTTCCGATGATAACACTAATATTGAAATTCCAGTGTCCGAGGATGAGGCTTAAATTGACGTTGGTGAGACGATGGGCATATGTTAGAAAACAGTTATTGCATTGTGACGTAGTGTGATATCAAGCAACAATTAGCGATGGACGACTAATAACATAAAGAAGCCAAGACTGTCACCTCATGAGTCATGACTTATGGTTTTACTATTAAATCTAGTGTTAAAATTTTTATTGAGTTAAGTTGGCTAGTTATATTTTGTTTGCATATACTAAGTTAAATCCAATATCTTCTATAATATATAAATGAAAGTTAATGAGGGGCACGTGACATCTTATGGGAGCTTCCTTTAAGTTATTCCCGCTCATTTTACCGGGTCAATTAAATGGGTCATGGATACTCCATCGATCATTAAATTATTTTTTCTCTCTCATATGCATGGCACATGCACTTTCCTCCATGATTTTTAAACGCTAATAACTTTTTTAAACGACATTTTTTTTGAAAAAAAATTATACCAAATTAACGAGCGTTTTATTATCTTTCAAACGAGTACCATAGTGTTATACAAAAAAAACGGAAAAAAAAAACGAGCGTTTTATTACGAATGGGTCTGCTCTGTTCAATGTGTCTTCTCTGAAACAAACTTCTTATTACAACATCTGTTGAATGAAAACCACTGCTGTCATTAGAAGTTTGTTTCATTATCTGTTGCTTGCTTCATCCGTGGATAATCATCAGCTGATTCATTCATTAGTGGTTACCGATCCATCAGTGGTTTCCAATCAGCTATTTCATTTATCAGTGGTTACCAAAGGCAGAAGCACAACCACCAATAAATGAATGGATTTCCAGCTTTAGTTGGATTTAGTTTTCCCGTGTTTTAACACGGGATTTCACCTAGTAATGTTATATATAAAGCCATAAATTTATTTATAATTAAATATATAATATATAAATAAAAATTTATTCGAGTCGAACCGAGCATACTTTTGCTCGTGCTTGGCTCATTTACAAATTGAACCGAGCCGATCGGCTCGTTTACAACCAAGCAGAAGATCGAGCGAGCATTTTTCGAGCATTTTCCAAGCGAGCAACCAGCCATCACGAGCGGCGAGCGATTTGAACTGTCATATTTCCAAGTCCTCCACTCCCCATAGTCTAATCATGATAAATAATAATAATAATAATAATAATAATAATAATAATAATAATAATAATAATAATAATAATAATAATAATAATAATAATAATAAGGAGGAGGAGGAGGTTTAACGAATAAAAGAGGAAAGAAAAAAAAAAGGGGGGAAAAAAAGAAAACTACAAAAAAATAATAATTTCATATTATATTCGTTATTAAGGGTTGCAAATTGCAATAAACATAATGGGTAATAATATCTTTAGCCATTTTTTAAGTTATCCCTTTTTTTATGCCACATCGATTAAACCATTATTACTTTTTAAGGGTTAGGATCAAATACACAAGACACTTTTTCTAAGAAGGGTGAGAAGGATTGTGATCCATTGATCATATATTTGAAGGGTTAAGATTAGTTTGTTTGAAAAAAATAAATAATAAATTAAAGGAATGGCATAAAAGGAAAACCACATTTGTTGACTTTCTCTCTCCACATGCAATGCACATGTCAATTCCCCCCATCATTTTAAAACGTGTATAACTTTTTCATACGACATTTTTTTTTTCAAAAAAATTTCACCATATTAACGAGCGTTTTTTTATCTTTAATATGAGTACCACATTGCTACATTAAAATTGAAAAAAAAAATTCGTGCTAAATGGGTTTTTTTTCTCCATTGTGTCTTCTGCTCGTCCATTGTGTTATAATATGCATGTGTGCTTTATAAATATGTTATTTATGTTTTTTTAGTCTACACATGATTTAACTTTGTCCATTGTGTTTTTAGTATGCTTTTAATTGTGTTTTACGCAAATGAGTTTTGTATTTAGGTGTACATTGTGTTTTATAATGTTGTTCATTGTGTTTTAGTCTTCTGTTCATTGTGTCTTTTATATGTCGTTCATTGTGTTTTACACAATTGGGTTTTTAACTTTTTTTTTCAAAAGTATTCATTGTATTTTAGTCTTCTGCCCATTGTGTCTTTTGTATGTCATCCATTGTGTCTTAGGCAACTGGGTTTTCAACATTTTTTTTCAA
This sequence comes from Ambrosia x helenae, assembly GCA_030844895.1. Taxonomy (NCBI): domain Eukaryota; kingdom Viridiplantae; phylum Streptophyta; class Magnoliopsida; order Asterales; family Asteraceae; genus Ambrosia; species Ambrosia x helenae. The sequence continues at coordinate 17,823,289 of CM061227.1, read as the reverse complement.
AAGTATTCATTGTGTTTTAGTCTTCTATTCATTGTGTCTTTAGTATGTCGTCCATTGTGTTTTACTAGACTCTTGATTGTGTTTTATACCTATATTTAATTGGTGTTCATTGTGTTTTACATTCTATTGTGTTTTACATTCCATTGTGTCTTACGCAAGTGGGTTTTGAATTTTTTTTCAAAAGTATAGCAATATGGTACTCATATTAAAGATAAAAAGACGCTCAATTTTATGGTATAATTTTTTTTTAAAAACGGATGACGTATAAAAAAGTTACGGGCATTTAAAAATGAAGGTGGAAATGGCATGTGACTTGCATGTGCATATGTTTTTGACAAAATTACCCCTCCCACTTGTTAATCCTTTGGACACATGTCATTTTCTAGTGGCTTCTCACCCTTCTCATTTTTTGTAGTCTTTGTAGAATAACCCATTTTAATTATTCATACGGTATTGTCTTTTTATTTTTATAATATGTTAGAAATATTTTTAAAGTTTGTATCATAATATAACGAGTATTAAATTATATACCGGAAGTTTTTCGGGATAGAAAAATTTAATATGAAGTGATAAAATATGTGTTTTGATATAACATAGAAATTAATGTACTACAATATGAGAAAACAATAGTTTAAATCAAGTAATAGAAATGAAAATGTATAATAAAAAGAAGATGTACATTTGGAAGAGGAGCAGAGCCAGAAACAATCATTGTATAGCGTGATTGAGGCGATGGTCTTGAAGGTGTGACTTTGTTTGAAATGATTGAATTTAATCTATTCTGCTCTGGATGAAAATAGAATTCATGTTTACTGGTTTGAACATGATTAGTGACTTGTGTAGACATGATTAATAAATTATCTGAACACATTGTGTTTTTTTTCATGTATGAAAAAAGCCACAAAAAAGTCGTTTTTTTTTTCATTTTTGTATAACACTATGGTACTCGTTAAAAAGATAATAAAATGATCATTAATTATGTGTAATTCTAAAAAAAAAACTTGTAAATAAAATTTATTAACATTTAAAAATTTTCCGAGGAAACATGAGAGAGAAAGATTTTTGAAGGAAACCGCCGACTAGATGTTTTAAAAAAAAAAATTGTAACTTTGTGATGAATCGGGCGAATCGCCCATGCTTCCTCAACCAAATCCGCCTTCAACGCGTTATGTATATTCTTGGAACGCAACATGGAACTGTTTTGAAATCTCTCATCCTGTGTCGCTTGCGTCTCTTGAACATCTTCTTCTGCTACATAGTTTGGGCATATGCCTTTCCTTCATTTTCAAGTATCATATTATGCATTATGATACAAGCATACATCACCATTCTAATCCTTTCTTTTTCCCACATACGACAAGGATTTCTAACAAAATGCCATCGTGATTGAAGAACGCCAAAACACCTCTCGACGTCCTTTCTTGCAGACTCATGAACTCTTTTAAAATATTGCCTTTTTTCATCTTGTGTCTGACTAAACGTTTTGACGAGCATTGAATACTCCGGATATATACCATCCGCCAAGCAGTATCCATGCTCATAGTAATTATTATTTGCATAAAACCCAGCTTTCTGTATTGTTCCGCCAATGTAAGACTCTAGCAATGGCGAAAACTGGAAAGTATTTATGTCGTTCATACACCCGGCGAGACAAAGAAGGCCGACCAAACCCACAGGTCTTGTGAGGCAACTGCTTGTAAAACCAACGTTGGTCCCTTTTGGTCACCGCGTGTATGTTGACCTCGCCATGTGGTTGGACAAGCATACCATCGCCATTGACGACAATCTATACTACCAATCATACCGGGTAATCCATGTCTTTCTAAATGCGCTTCGTATAGTTGTTGAAGGTCGCTCCATGTCGGGTTTCTCAAGTATCGTTTTCCGTATAATTGGCATATACCTAAAAAATCAAATATATATATATATATATATATAATGTAACTATTAATGTATCAAAAAAAATATATGTATATTTGTAAATACCGTAGCAGAAATACTCCAAGGTATCGCGTGTGGTTTTCTTCGCCATCTTCAAATACTCGTCATTGATATCGTATGTGTTCCCGTATGCGAGTACACGTATTGCGGAAGTGACCTTTTGAATTGCGGTGAATCCTAAACACCCTCTAGCGTCGGGTTTTTGCTTAAAGTAGTCATTGTGACACCCCAGGAAAATCCCACATCGGCCGTGGCCAGGAGAGATCCTTGGTTCATAAGTAATGTCTTGTCTCTTAAATCACCAACGCGTTTTGGGGCTTAATGTTAGTGGATGAGAGGAGAACTCCACAGTTAAGCGTGCTCAGGTGGGAGAAATTTCAGGATGGGTGACCTCCTGGGAAGTCTCCACTGGGCAACCAAAAACAAATCCGTGAGCTCTGGATGAGCAAAGCGGACAATATTGGTGGTGAGAGGGGCGGGGTGTTACAGATGGTATCAGAGCCAGGTTATAGTGAACTAGGACTGCATGTAGAGTCTAGACTATAGCCGAGTCACACACACTAGACGGTCACATACATTTGAGTCGTGTCTTTTGGGCAAACATATTAACCTTGTCGGGGTGTCGGTCTCCTTACCACACAGTGTCACATTACTTATCTCATTCTTGGCTATTTTAGCTTCATTTTATTTTCATCTCTGGGTTACAGCCGAGGGGACTTACTTATCGATCTTTTGAGTTAGTTATATCATTCTGGGATGTGGTTATCGGGTGACTTGAAGTTCTAGCTCGGAGCACGCCTAGGGGACCATGTAGAGCGATTTGTTATTTCGGGTGCACACGAAATCACAAATCGAAATGCATGAAAATCTTGGTGGACTTTGTGTTCGGACTAACGGTCATGCTGTAACCGTATTCTGAGTTCGTTGGTCACTTGTAGCTCGGATTGTTATTGGTACTGAGTGTCTCGTCTCATGTTTTGGCAGAGCATGTCTGGTCGCGCTGGTGGACGTACAGGTGGACGCCGTGGTGGCGGAGGTGGACGCCGTGGTGGGGGTAGAGGTGGTGGTAACATTACTATGACGTATGATGAGCTCAATGAGATGATGCAGCAACAGTTGGGCGTTGCACTAGCTGCTTTTCAGGCAGCCCAGCAGACTTTCATGGGTGCTGCTGCTCCTCCAGTTCAGGCAGGTGTTGCCTATAAGCGGTTCAAAGATTGTCAGCCTCTCAGCTTCCAGGGTACGGAGGGAGCTGTGGAGTTACTCAGGTGGTTGGAGAAGACGGAGTCGGTATTTGCTTTATGTGAGACTCCAGCGGCGGATTGGGTGAAGTTTGCTTCGGGGACTTTTGTAGGAGCCGCCTTGACGTGGTGGAACTGCGTCACACAGACACTTGGTCTTGGGGAGGCCAACGCCATGCTTTGGGCGGATTTTGTGCGTAGGTTGAAGGAGGAGTATTGCCCACGTGAGGAGATTAAGAGGTTGGAACAGGAATATGGGAATCTTAAGATGGTTGGTTCTGAGGTTGAGGAGTACACGATCAGGCACAACGAGCTAGCAGTGATGTGTCCAGGGTTGTCTACACCAGAGTATAGGAGGATAGAGCAGTATCTTGCGGGTTTGGTGCCAGAGATTGCGGGACTGGTGTCTGCTAGGGATCCTACTACTATGTCAGAGGCGGTGCGGTCAGCTACTAAGATGACCAATTTGAAGATTGCTGAGGGTGTCTTGCCTCCTAGGGGCTCATCTGTGAAGGCGCCGGCTGAGAACAAGAGGAAGTGGGAGAGCGTGGATAAGGGTTCATCGGGGACTCAGCGACAACCGGCAGCGAAGAAGACTGAGGCTTCTGGGTCAGCCTCGGACCAGAAACAGGGGGGCTATGCTGGGAAAAGCCCTAAGTGTGGACGTTGTGGGTTTCATCATTTTGGTACTTGTGAGAGCTTTCGCTGTGAGCGTTGTCAGAAGACGGGGCATCTTGCCAAGAATTGTAGGGTCAACCTCTCCGGGACGACTCAGACTGCTGCTGTTACTACCCCTGCTCCACAGGGGAATCAGGGTTGCTATCATTGTGGGGAAGCGGGGCACTTCAAGCGAAGCTGTCCCAAGTTGACTCAAGGGGGCACAGAGACTGCGGGGAAGGACGGGGACAAGGACGGCGGTGGCCGGTGGACTCGTGCTCATGCTTATGTGATTGGTGCTAGGGAGAACCAGGCGGACCCAGACACTGTTACCCGTACGTATTCTCTCTTATCTCTTGTTACGCTTTGGTCATACTTTTATCCGCATTGTTGTGCGTTCGTGTTTCGGGTGTTTCCTTTGTGGTTTGGTCGCTGTTTCTCATTCTTTGGGTTGATGAGGGTCCTTTGGGGATGCTACTTGGACGGTACCAGTGGATTAGTTATACCGATCATAGTAGGCTCCAGTAGGCTTTCATCGGGGGTCTCTTGTCTCATACTCACATTTTGGGAAAGTGGTTTCCCGGTTGTTACTGGCACGTTTGATTCATGACCTTCACTTGTTGTATTTTGGGGAAAACGTTACTTGGGCACAGAGGTCGACACTCATTACTGTTGAAGCCGAAAGAATCCCGGGACGAGATTCCTTTCAACAGGGGGATGATGTGACGACCCGGAAAATTTTTCTTCTTATTTGTTTTTCTCTCCTCGACTTCGGGAAATTTTCGGGACGAAAATTCTTTCAACAGGGGGATGATGTGACACCCGGCAACTTTCGGTAACTAACTTTTGAAAACTTAGTAAGTCTACCTTAGCGAGTCGCGCATACGTTACACATGGTCGAGTCGAGTCGCACATCATTAGGGTTTTATCATACGCAAGTCTCGGGTCCCGGGAATTGGTGATCGGGCGGGAACGTGTCATTTATCATGTATTATATGTTTACAATCATTATATGACTTGTCGGTATGTGAATATGTGCTAACATGTGTTAAAACGGGGTTTAACGCGCAAAACACACCAACACAGGGGTTACAGGCGATTAGGCCCCAATCACGCTACTGTTCATGCGAGTAGGAGGCTAATCACGCTACTGTTCATGCGATTAGGAGGCTACTCGCACTACTGTTCATGCGATTAGGCCCCAATCGCATGAATAGTCATGCGATTAGGCTCCCTAATCGCGTATAAGTCTGCATACTCGCGTGTAACGTGCTGGACGACCAAAAACGCCTATAAATACCACCCTTGACCTCCAAAACATTATTTGTGCAACCCTAGCCGTCCCATAACATAACCCAACACCCAAACACCCTCTGGAACTCGTTTTTGCATCAAAACCATCATTTTCAAGCTTATTCCATCATTACCTCTTGATTACAAGGTGTGTTCTTCAAACCCAAACCTTCAAATGATTATGTTTTGCTCCCTAAACGTCCAGACCTGACTTATGAATGTTTTTATCTTTGAAAATCCATTTAAAACCGTTTTTAAACAAACCCACACCTTTACATGTGTTATATGTGTTATATATGTTTAAAGGTAGGATTTTTAGGATTGAATCATGGTTGTTCTTATGATATTTTGATGTTTATTGCTGAGATAAGTTAGTATGATGATGTCCTAGGAGTTTGGATGGTTTTGGTGATGTATTGTTGATATTTGATATTTTGACCCATTTGAAGGATTTTAGATGATTAAGGATGTTATGAGGTGTGTTGTTGATTGAATGAGGTTAGGATTTGCTCTAGGATGATGCTAGAACAGTAGGATGCTATCGGACAACGTGATTATGTGGTTAAATCTGAATATTTGCTATTTAGGGTAAGTTCTTGCATGTTGATGTGATGTTTACATGCTAAGTTGCCATTTTGGGAAAACGCTCGCATTCGGGACTGTTAGAATGATGAAAACTTAGGGGTTTTGCTTGAAATATGTTTGTTAATGTGTTGGGATGATTATTGGATGTTTTTACATGTTTCGGATCTGATTTGGAGCGTTAAACGCGCGAAATTGCATTTCACAGCTACTGCAGGCGAGTAGCACCCTAATCGCATGACTGTATAGGCGATTAGGGGTGTACTCGCCAGTAGGAAAGCCTACTCGTGTATAATACAGGCGATTAGACCCTGTAATCGCCTGTTGACCAGCCCTAATCACATGTTGACTTTTCCTAATTGCTAGTTTGGTTCCTAATCGCGTGTAATGCTGCTGTATGTATATTTTAACATCCCGGAACATGATTTGACGCCTAGGAACATGATAGGAACCCCGGGATTCACCCAATGACTTAGTAACACGTATTCGGACCTGTTTATGCGTTAAACGGATATTATGCTAGACTAGGTGAACTGTTGCGCGTATTAAGTGTTTAATTGCAATTGTGGCATGTTGTCTTGTATTTATCTAACACGTGGATTGTCGGGTCACCAATGGGATGTCGAGTCTTGTCTCACGTTGTCTGGTTGTCGGTTAAACATGCTTTTCGAACTCATAATGGTCATGGACTGGACTTAGGGACTAATGAACCCGATGGGTTATTAGTCTAACTTAATACATATCTTATGATAGGTCGCCAATAGTTGGGGCTATCATATCTCGTAAACGGTTTACTCATATCACGCGTACGGATTACACAACTTAAGGTGAGTTCACGGCCCCACAATTTACAGTTTTTACTTTCGGGGTGAGAAACATGCTTACAAACTCTTTTATGACTTATGACTTGTTAAACTCTTATGACTTATGACTTGTTATCACGTTATACTATGGCTTACTTATCTTACTATACGGTTCATCGAAAATCCCTTGAAACCACTAACATGGGTATATGGCGGGGAAATGTGGATAGCGCTATTGGGAACTGACAAGCCCCACTCGACGGCTGGAGGCCGTGCGGGTGCATATTGTCTCTAAACAACACAAGGTCTACCGGCGATGACGGTAGCCCATAGGATTAAGGGTAACACTCGGCTTAGTCAGCAATGGTTTCACCCGTATGAGTATCTTATTCTGCGCCTAGCTAGCGTTCTTATAAAGCATAGTAGTAATTGTGATGGTAACGGTTTTTGAAGGATCACTGTAAACATTTAATTAAAACCTGTGAACTCACCAGCATTATATGTTGACTCTTTTAGCATGTTTTCTCAGGTCGCTAAGGTAGCAGCATATGGATAGGCGCACGGGGTCGCACTGGAGTCGTCTCGTGTCTAGGGTTTCATCTGCACGTTTTGGGATTATGAGCTTTTGAACTTATGTTTATTTATGCATGACTTTTGTAAACTTTAAAATGCTTCCGCACTATTGAATGTTGGTTTTAAACTTATGCATGGTTTTGTTTACGCATGTTTTTACATTTAGACGTCGTTTATTGTGACCGTTGACTTGGATCCTGGTATGTCACACGCCTCGCGGTAGAACTCCGCAGGTGGAAATTTGAGGGTGTGACAGATTGGTATCAGAGCCAATGGTTATAGTGAACTAGGACTGCATGTAGAGTCTAGACTATAGCCGAGTCACACACACTAGACGGTCACATACATTTGAGTCGTGTCTTTTGGGCAAACATATTAACCTTGTCGGGGTGTCGGTCTCCTTACCACACAGTGTCACATTACTTATCTCATTCTTGGCTATTTTAGCTTCATTTTATTTTCATCTCTGGGTTACAGCCGAGGGGACTTACTTATCGATCTTTTGAGTTAGTTATATCATTCTGGGATGTGGTTATCGGGTGACTTGAAGTTCTAGCTCGGAGCACGCCTAGGGGACCATGTAGAGCGATTTGTTATTTCGGGTGCACACGAAATCACAAATCGAAATGCATGAAAATCTTGGTGGACTTTGTGTTCGGACTAACGGTCATGCTGTAACCGTATTCTGAGTTCGTTGGTCACTTGTAGCTCGGATTGTTATTGGTACTGAGTGTCTCGTCTCATGTTTTGGCAGAGCATGTCTGGTCGCGCTGGTGGACGTACAGGTGGACGCCGTGGTGGCGGAGGTGGACGCCGTGGTGGGGGTAGAGGTGGTGGTAACATTACTATGACGTATGATGAGCTCAATGAGATGATGCAGCAACAGTTGGGCGTTGCACTAGCTGCTTTTCAGGCAGCCCAGCAGACTTTCATGGGTGCTGCTGCTCCTCCAGTTCAGGCAGGTGTTGCCTATAAGCGGTTCAAAGATTGTCAGCCTCTCAGCTTCCAGGGTACGGAGGGAGCTGTGGAGTTACTCAGGTGGTTGGAGAAGACGGAGTCGGTATTTGCTTTATGTGAGACTCCAGCGGCGGATTGGGTGAAGTTTGCTTCGGGGACTTTTGTAGGAGCCGCCTTGACGTGGTGGAACTGCGTCACACAGACACTTGGTCTTGGGGAGGCCAACGCCATGCTTTGGGCGGATTTTGTGCGTAGGTTGAAGGAGGAGTATTGCCCACGTGAGGAGATTAAGAGGTTGGAACAGGAATATGGGAATCTTAAGATGGTTGGTTCTGAGGTTGAGGAGTACACGATCAGGCACAACGAGCTAGCAGTGATGTGTCCAGGGTTGTCTACACCAGAGTATAGGAGGATAGAGCAGTATCTTGCGGGTTTGGTGCCAGAGATTGCGGGACTGGTGTCTGCTAGGGATCCTACTACTATGTCAGAGGCGGTGCGGTCAGCTACTAAGATGACCAATTTGAAGATTGCTGAGGGTGTCTTGCCTCCTAGGGGCTCATCTGTGAAGGCGCCGGCTGAGAACAAGAGGAAGTGGGAGAGCGTGGATAAGGGTTCATCGGGGACTCAGCGACAACCGGCAGCGAAGAAGACTGAGGCTTCTGGGTCAGCCTCGGACCAGAAACAGGGGGGCTATGCTGGGAAAAGCCCTAAGTGTGGACGTTGTGGGTTTCATCATTTTGGTACTTGTGAGAGCTTTCGCTGTGAGCGTTGTCAGAAGACGGGGCATCTTGCCAAGAATTGTAGGGTCAACCTCTCCGGGACGACTCAGACTGCTGCTGTTACTACCCCTGCTCCACAGGGGAATCAGGGTTGCTATCATTGTGGGGAAGCGGGGCACTTCAAGCGAAGCTGTCCCAAGTTGACTCAAGGGGGCACAGAGACTGCGGGGAAGGACGGGGACAAGGACGGCGGTGGCCGGTGGACTCGTGCTCATGCTTATGTGATTGGTGCTAGGGAGAACCAGGCGGACCCAGACACTGTTACCCGTACGTATTCTCTCTTATCTCTTGTTACGCTTTGGTCATACTTTTATCCGCATTGTTGTGCGTTCGTGTTTCGGGTGTTTCCTTTGTGGTTTGGTCGCTGTTTCTCATTCTTTGGGTTGATGAGGGTCCTTTGGGGATGCTACTTGGACGGTACCAGTGGATTAGTTATACCGATCATAGTAGGCTCCAGTAGGCTTTCATCGGGGGTCTCTTGTCTCATACTCACATTTTGGGAAAGTGGTTTCCCGGTTGTTACTGGCACGTTTGATTCATGACCTTCACTTGTTGTATTTTGGGGAAAACGTTACTTGGGCACAGAGGTCGACACTCATTACTGTTGAAGCCGAAAGAATCCCGGGACGAGATTCCTTTCAACAGGGGGATGATGTGACGACCCGGAAAATTTTTCTTCTTATTTGTTTTTCTCTCCTCGACTTCGGGAAATTTTCGGGACGAAAATTCTTTCAACAGGGGGATGATGTGACACCCGGCAACTTTCGGTAACTAACTTTTGAAAACTTAGTAAGTCTACCTTAGCGAGTCGCGCATACGTTACACATGGTCGAGTCGAGTCGCACATCATTAGGGTTTTATCATACGCAAGTCTCGGGTCCCGGGAATTGGTGATCGGGCGGGAACGTGTCATTTATCATGTATTATATGTTTACAATCATTATATGACTTGTCGGTATGTGAATATGTGCTAACATGTGTTAAAACGGGGTTTAACGCGCAAAACACACCAACACAGGGGTTACAGGCGATTAGGCCCCAATCACGCTACTGTTCATGCGAGTAGGAGGCTAATCACGCTACTGTTCATGCGATTAGGAGGCTACTCGCACTACTGTTCATGCGATTAGGCCCCAATCGCATGAATAGTCATGCGATTAGGCTCCCTAATCGCGTATAAGTCTGCATACTCGCGTGTAACGTGCTGGACGACCAAAAACGCCTATAAATACCACCCTTGACCTCCAAAACATTATTTGTGCAACCCTAGCCGTCCCATAACATAACCCAACACCCAAACACCCTCTGGAACTCGTTTTTGCATCAAAACCATCATTTTCAAGCTTATTCCATCATTACCTCTTGATTACAAGGTGTGTTCTTCAAACCCAAACCTTCAAATGATTATGTTTTGCTCCCTAAACGTCCAGACCTGACTTATGAATGTTTTTATCTTTGAAAATCCATTTAAAACCGTTTTTAAACAAACCCACACCTTTACATGTGTTATATGTGTTATATATGTTTAAAGGTAGGATTTTTAGGATTGAATCATGGTTGTTCTTATGATATTTTGATGTTTATTGCTGAGATAAGTTAGTATGATGATGTCCTAGGAGTTTGGATGGTTTTGGTGATGTATTGTTGATATTTGATATTTTGACCCATTTGAAGGATTTTAGATGATTAAGGATGTTATGAGGTGTGTTGTTGATTGAATGAGGTTAGGATTTGCTCTAGGATGATGCTAGAACAGTAGGATGCTATCGGACAACGTGATTATGTGGTTAAATCTGAATATTTGCTATTTAGGGTAAGTTCTTGCATGTTGATGTGATGTTTACATGCTAAGTTGCCATTTTGGGAAAACGCTCGCATTCGGGACTGTTAGAATGATGAAAACTTAGGGGTTTTGCTTGAAATATGTTTGTTAATGTGTTGGGATGATTATTGGATGTTTTTACATGTTTCGGATCTGATTTGGAGCGTTAAACGCGCGAAATTGCATTTCACAGCTACTGCAGGCGAGTAGCACCCTAATCGCATGACTGTATAGGCGATTAGGGGTGTACTCGCCAGTAGGAAAGCCTACTCGTGTATAATACAGGCGATTAGACCCTGTAATCGCCTGTTGACCAGCCCTAATCACATGTTGACTTTTCCTAATTGCTAGTTTGGTTCCTAATCGCGTGTAATGCTGCTGTATGTATATTTTAACATCCCGGAACATGATTTGACGCCTAGGAACATGATAGGAACCCCGGGATTCACCCAATGACTTAGTAACACGTATTCGGACCTGTTTATGCGTTAAACGGATATTATGCTAGACTAGGTGAACTGTTGCGCGTATTAAGTGTTTAATTGCAATTGTGGCATGTTGTCTTGTATTTATCTAACACGTGGATTGTCGGGTCACCAATGGGATGTCGAGTCTTGTCTCACGTTGTCTGGTTGTCGGTTAAACATGCTTTTCGAACTCATAATGGTCATGGACTGGACTTAGGGACTAATGAACCCGATGGGTTATTAGTCTAACTTAATACATATCTTATGATAGGTCGCCAATAGTTGGGGCTATCATATCTCGTAAACGGTTTACTCATATCACGCGTACGGATTACACAACTTAAGGTGAGTTCACGGCCCCACAATTTACAGTTTTTACTTTCGGGGTGAGAAACATGCTTACAAACTCTTTTATGACTTATGACTTGTTAAACTCTTATGACTTATGACTTGTTATCACGTTATACTATGGCTTACTTATCTTACTATACGGTTCATCGAAAATCCCTTGAAACCACTAACATGGGTATATGGCGGGGAAATGTGGATAGCGCTATTGGGAACTGACAAGCCCCACTCGACGGCTGGAGGCCGTGCGGGTGCATATTGTCTCTAAACAACACAAGGTCTACCGGCGATGACGGTAGCCCATAGGATTAAGGGTAACACTCGGCTTAGTCAGCAATGGTTTCACCCGTATGAGTATCTTATTCTGCGCCTAGCTAGCGTTCTTATAAAGCATAGTAGTAATTGTGATGGTAACGGTTTTTGAAGGATCACTGTAAACATTTAATTAAAACCTGTGAACTCACCAGCATTATATGTTGACTCTTTTAGCATGTTTTCTCAGGTCGCTAAGGTAGCAGCATATGGATAGGCGCACGGGGTCGCACTGGAGTCGTCTCGTGTCTAGGGTTTCATCTGCACGTTTTGGGATTATGAGCTTTTGAACTTATGTTTATTTATGCATGACTTTTGTAAACTTTAAAATGCTTCCGCACTATTGAATGTTGGTTTTAAACTTATGCATGGTTTTGTTTACGCATGTTTTTACATTTAGACGTCGTTTATTGTGACCGTTGACTTGGATCCTGGTATGTCACACGCCTCGCGGTAGAACTCCGCAGGTGGAAATTTGAGGGTGTGACAGTCATAGGCGGACTCTAAATCTCCGGTGATGCGCAAAAATAAGTTTTTACGCATCCGAAATCTTCGTCTAAACAAATCAGGGCCGTAAACCGGATTTGCATTGAAATAGTCATTCATCAAACGCTCATTGGCGGCTACACGGTCTCGCTCTATATATTGCCTAGACAATATCGGCCGTGGGGCGGAAGTACTTACAAGTTGCACCGCGCTAGACGCTAGTTGAACCGCACTCGTAACGGCTTCGTCCTCTTCCGCGCCGTCATCGTGAAAAAACCGATTATATAGATCGACAAACGAGTCATCGGAGGGAGGGGACGGCATTTTGGTGATTTGTTTGTGTGTTGAATTTGTTTGAGGGTTGAAGGTTGTATGTGTGTAGTGTATGTGTGTGAATTGTATGTGTGAAGGTATATGTGTGTAGTGTATGTTTATATATAGGTTTAAATTTTTTTTTTTTTTAAATAAATAGACCGTTGGTAACGGTCATATTACACAAATCAAGGATATAGCGCTCGTTATATGGAAAACGCCTTGGCCCGATAACGCCCTATAGCGCCCGGGGGGACGGTGTGCCCGGGCGCTATAGGCTTTATAGCGCCCCACAACTTAACCACTACACACAACCTTAGTATTATATCTCTAAACAAAAATTCTTTCTATTTTTCATTCCCCACAAAGCATCGAGTCGAGTGTCTCTATAATCGCTTCAATATTTTAGCTTGGTCAAGGTATCCCGGACGCTTGTAATTTAAATTCTCTATTTTTTTAGTAAAAAAAAAAACATAAGTATTCACGACAACACGTGGGCATTCCCCGGATCTATATTTAAGAGGTTATATTTAGATTCCCTCTATAGTTCTTCTGTTAAAAACAAATAAAACTTATACAAATCTGGAATAAATAAAATTAACCAGCTATGATCTAAATCCGAAACAATGAGAAAGCACAAACAAATAAAAGATGTGCAGTAATCAATCATAAAATTCAAATTCACTCATGTTAATTACAATTAAAAAGTCATAAGTCATAACCATACGTAGATACACAAAATGCATAGGATAATGATGACAAAGTTTGACTTATTTTGACTGTAAAAACAAGAATCAGGCAGGTTTCTCATAGGTGTTCTTCTCTCTGAACTCTTGAATGGCACTTCTTATCATTCCCTCCACATTGCTGCTAACAAAAAGATGAGTACCATCCAAGATATGTATAATGAACTTCTGTGATTGCGGTAACGAAGCGTTGTAGTTGATTATAAATTGTGCCATTGGTACGTCGCTGCATCGACAAGAAAGTGTCAGACAGGTTCTCTTACGGCGTATGAACTGTAAAAAAACATAGATTTGGATAATAATGTGTCTTACCATGAAATAAAAATCCCTTTGGCTGCATGTACCATGTTGTTGAATGTAGCGGCAATGTATTAGTAGTTAACTGCAACACCAACCTAAGCAAAGTCAGTTTTCTAAGATCAACAGATGAACATTTTTGCACAACAACAACAAATGAATAGAAAAAGAAAACGAAAGAAATCAATCATAGTGTCAAAACCATCATTCTTCATATGAAAAGTTTGATACTTTGGTGGTGCAATTTTCAAATGAATACATAATCTTAACAGTTACAACATGAGTGAAAGAAAATAAGGGATATCTGTCATGCTAGGTTATAACCCGAACATGACCAGGGCTTGGTTTTAAATGCACACATCAGGAGCAAACATTGCGCGTGATGCACTGATGAAGATCGCATTAACTGCAGCAGTGTAATGCGATTTCATGATGTGTTGCATTATGCGGTTGACCAAATTAGACCGCTGATTGCAACGGGTCTTGAGTTTTTAAATCTGATTGAACAAATCTGACCATCAATTCAACAATGGGTTTGAGCATTTGAAATTTTGAACAAACCTGACTAGAGATTATAAGTATATTGTATATTTTAGTGTTTAAAAGTTAACAATTTAAAACATTATCTATTAATAATCTTTTAACAACGAATGCCTCGCACACAAATGTGAGTGCATCCAGCTTTTGGGATCAAAACACACTGGAACACCACATGCTTTTAAAAACCAAGCGTGTAAAGTGTAAACAATAACCCATACATCTAAGCAAATCAACGGGTTGATAGACTGTAATCAAGTTGTAAACAGATTAAACAGGTAGGCGTGTTGCCGTGTTGTAAACAGGTTGCCAAATTGACATTATAAAGAATAACTTTTTATATTAAACAGGTCGACGGGGTCAACCTATTCAACTAAACATAACAAACCAAACACGGCCCGTTTGTCAACCAGAACACAACCTTTTTATTACACAGGTCAGAAATAACAATCCAATGGAGTAAGTCATGTGCAGTGCAGCTGTTGGAATTGGCCGTTATGAGCTTAGTTTGAATAAGTTTGGTTAGTCAAACACGCGTGTTTCAGTCGTTGAGTATTTCCCTGTTTTTACCGAGTTTTTTTGTTTACTTCCTGAGTATCAGGGGTTTTTTATTTCCTTTCCGTTGGTTGTATTAATTTTTAAAGCATTATTTGGTATCAAAGCGATTTTTTGATCACAAAACATAGCGAAAATGAGTGAAGAGAAATTGAAAGTGCCTCACTTTGATGGGCATTTCGAACATTGGAGCGAGATGATGGAAAATCTTTTGAAGGCAATGCGTCTTTGGAACTTGATTGATCCTGGTTTTGAAGAACCTCTGGTAGGTATCGCCCAGAACAAAATACAAAGAAAGAAAACAGAGGAGTTACGGGTAAAAGATAAACAGGTGAAGCATTATCTGTATCAAGCAAATGATAGGGTCACGTTTGAACAGATTCTTGGTATGGCATTGCATGAAAAAAAAAAAAAGATATGAAGGAAAGTCCTAACAATTGCTAACCAGATGAGGACCAATGCTGAAAATTTGCCGGATGTCAACATCGTTGAGAGGTATGTATTAGTGGTTGTTTCAATTGAAGAAATAACGACATTGACAAAATGTCCGTAGATGAACTGCAAAGCACTCTTATATATAGTCCATGGACAGAAGTTTAAAAGGATTGTGAAGGAGGAAGAACAGGTCCTAAGGGTCGATTATGGTGAAGCTGTGACTACTAGAGGACGTGGTAGAGGGCGTTCAAACTTTAGAGGAAGAGGACGTGGTCGAGGGCGATCATCACTCTCAACAAAGAAACTGTTGAGTTTTATAAATGCCACAAATTGGGACATTTTCAATAGGGTGTGAATTTCCGACATAACGCGAAAACACGACATGAACCTAAAACAAAATTCATGGGTTTGGGTTTAGACTAAGCGGGTTTGGGTGGAGCTTAAACGGGTTTGGGTCAGTTTCAGATTGAAGCCGCCAACCCTTTTGGATAAATAGGTCGGGTTTGGGTCAACCCAAAAAGACAATTCCAGGCTTCAGCACATGGAGAGCACAGGCTTGGTTTTAAAAAGAGATAGGCGCACAAAAGCGACGAGGTCTAAGCACGAGGCGCGAAGCGCCAAGTGCAAAATCAGTGGGCTTTTGGTTCCCGAGGCGCAAGCTAATTATACATTTTTTTATATATCCCAAATATATCTATAGGTATTTAGCTTCTATTACCGAAAATATAGCTATAAATAAGGTTTTTATATCATTTTACAACCATGTAGAAGCCCAAAAACCGAATGTATAACACTTTTATGCAGAAATATACCCCCAAGTACGTGAGGCAAGCCTCAGGCCTGAAAATACCAACCAAAAAAAAAAAAAAAAACCTGAAAAATGCGCTTTTTCGGCACTTCTGGAAAACGTGTAAGCGCTAAGCCCTGAGGCGCCAGAGTTCGCGCCTCGAGCCTAGGCGCGCCTGATTTTAAAACCAAGAGCACAGGATGTTTTGGAACTAATAAATTTGCGATCCAATAACACCAATTTCTCAAAGTGGAAAAGGGTATTTTTTTGAGTTTTATTGATAATTTTAGCCGGAAGTCATGGATTTATCTAATTGGCGAAACTCAGAAGCATTTTAGTGCTTCAAGATGTTTAAGATTAAAACTGAGACAAAAACAGAAGAGGTTATCGAGACACTTAGGACCGATCGAGGAGGAGAATTCCTATCCAAGGCGTTCAACAAGTTCTGCAAGGATTGTGGGATTCAAGGCAGTTAACAATAGGATTCACTCTACATAGTAGAACATAAAAATAGAACCGTAACGAACATGGCAGTGACCTTGCTTGCTGCTAAGAAGATACCGAAGATGTTCTGGGCTGAAGCCGTGGTTTGGACATTTCAGAGTTTCAGATGTATTGCACATGTTAACGTACCAAAGGGAAAGCGTACTAAACGCATTTGGAAGAACGCCATAACTATCAAAATTGAAGCTACCGAAAGAAATCAGACTAGTAACACTACCGAAGGACACTAAATGCATCGGTGTCAAATAGGTTTACAAGACGAAACTAAACGAGTTGGGAAAGGTCGATAAACAATTAAACACAAGGCACGTCTGGTGGCCAAAGGTTACGGGCAAGAGTACGACATTGATTACAATGAAGTATACGCACCAGTTGCAAGGCTTGATACGATTCGCACGATCATTGCTTTGGCATTCATAATATTTTCAAGTAAGGCAAAACGCATATGAATGAACAAGAGAGGTAGCATTGTGACAGCTAATTCGACGAATATGATATCATATAAACCCTAAAAATTGAGAAACAATTAGACACCCTAGATGAAAAAAAATCAAAAAAAAACGATGAGGATATTATTGATTAGAAAATGATGTGATGAAAAAAAAGACTTACTGTGTGATTGATTGTAATGGAGATGTTTGGAGGTGATGGTGTGGTGGTCGTCGTCCTCCGTTGGCCGATTTGCAGTCGTAGGTTATATCAAAGTCCTTGTAATCGAAGTTATAAACTTCTGCAGTTTGAAACAAAATTAAAGGACAAATTACATTTTTCGTCCTTTACGAATTGGCCATTTTTCATTGGATGTCCTTTCGCGTTTCACTTGCTGTGTTTAGTCCTTAACGATCTAAAATCTTACACCCACTGTCCTAAGGGCCTAACTCAGTTAAAAATTTCAGTTAACTTTGGTCATGTGCCTTGCACATGAGGGTAAGTTGGTAATTTCAACCAAGAGTCAAACACTTGCAGACACACATACTGTCTTCTTCCTCACAACCCCCTTCACCAAAAACACACATATTATTCCAACACCCTCACCCATCTTAACCACTCCCACCACCATTGTTCTCCTCCACACCAACAACCACCCACTATTAGCCCTAATCCCCTTTCTAATTAGGTGAATCCAGACCCACCACCATTGTTCTCCTCCACACCAACAACCACCCACTAACACTCAAACCATGCAGTCACTCTCTCTCTCTTGTGTCTGCACCAAATTCTCGTCGCTAATCCGTACAACTTGCTGGAAGAACAAATGTCACCAAACGATTCCGTCTATTGTGTCTGATCTTCTCCCGCCTAACACGTCTGTTACGTCGTCGTTTTGTCCTCCAGGTGGTTGGTCGTCGTTGCATAAGCTAGCTGTTTGTTGTCCTGGTTTAGTTAACTCTGGTGTGCTGTTAGAGAACTCGGATTTTGGTATGGAGCGTGATTTAGGTCCTGATGAGAATTTTATGGAAGATAAGCTGTTTCAGGTAGGTAAGACTAGATCTAATGATTTAAGTGGTTCGTGTTCCAGTACTAGGTGGTGGTGGTGGTGGAAGGGTTGTGGGTACGAAAGAGGGGTTTTCTGTTTTGGAAGGTGGAAAAGCTGATTGGGAGCTAGCTTTGGTGGAATCCGCTAGCTGATTGGGAGCTAAAAGGCAGGTGGTGGGCTGGAGCAGGAGCAACAGCAACAGCTTAATGGTGTTGCAGCTGCTGCTGTTTATAATGGTATGGGATAACAGGCAGGGTTTTCTGTTTTTAGAGAGAGAGAGAGAGAGAGAAAGAGAGAGAGGATGAAGATGAAAGGGGATTAAAGCTTTATTTTTAAATATAATTGAAATTACCAGAATACCCTCACGTGAGGGGCACATGATCTGATTTGTCGTTAAAAACTAACCAGGTTAGGCCCTTAGGACAAGTGATGTAATGATTTTAGGTCGTTAAGGACTAAACACAGCAATTGAAACGCGAAAGGACATCCAATGAAAAATGCCCAATTCGTAAAGGACGAAAATTGTAATTTATCCAAAGTTAAATTTATAATCGAAGTTCTTGTAATATTCAAGTGGATTTCGGTATTAAATGATGAAAATACCGATACCGAACTGATAGCGATACCGAAATTATACGGTACGGTATCAGTATGCTATCGATATCGTACCGTAAATTTTCGGTATCAGGATCAAGTTTTGGTAAAATTTGATATCGGTATTTTCAGTATCGAGATCAAGTTTTGGCAAACCTTTATCCGTATGATAAACATTGAACATATCATCTTGTATGAAAAATGATAATCCTTTCTGCTTTAGCTGCCT
This sequence comes from Ambrosia x helenae, assembly GCA_030844895.1. Classification (NCBI taxonomy): domain Eukaryota; kingdom Viridiplantae; phylum Streptophyta; class Magnoliopsida; order Asterales; family Asteraceae; genus Ambrosia; species Ambrosia x helenae. Next base: position 17,804,555 of record CM061227.1, on the reverse strand, counting down.
AATGGTATATAATCTAGAAATCAAAATGCTTCATGAATAACCAATATCGATAGCCATATATGGTCACAACTAAAATCAAAATGCTTCATGAACAACTAATATCAACATGGATACTCACAAACAAAAAAATATTTATATGGTACTAGTATACAGTAAACAAGAATACAATACTCACAAACAAAAATATTTATACAGTACTCACAAACAAAAAATACAAAAAAAAAAAAGTTGATTAAAAAAAGTAACACAAAGAAACATACCTGATTGAAAATACTGATTTAAAAAAGGAAAAGGATTAAAAAAACAAACATAGAACATACCTGTAGAAGAAGAGGGTCGGCTGGAGGAGGAAGAGGAGGTCGGGTCGGGCTGGGGGAGACGGCAGACATTTTTAAGGGGGGTGTTTTCTAAAAAAAACAAACAAGCTATTTACAAAAACCTCTGCGCGTGGTTTGCGTGGAGCAGACAAAAGAGGTCAAAAAAAGCTTTTACCAAAAATCAAGCACCCCCACTCACCCCTAAATACCAACCTCTTCCAATGTAATCATTCCCAAAAATTTGTTACATCATCTAAATGCATCTCCTAAATCCACAAAATGAAAATTCTCTTATAAAAACTGTCCTTGTATCCATTCGGATAACAATCCAACATAAGGTATTTGTAACTCATTACTCTTCGGATTCTAAGTATACTCGTTGAAACCTAAAAGCGATTTGAAATATCAAATATTTGACTGCACTTCTAACAGTATTATTATTTTAATAATCTCAAGTTTTTAGTTACTTTTTAACATATTATTTGTGATTTTTTTTCTAAGATTAATAATATATCAATGCATTTGGGTAAACAGGTTCAGGTAATCAGGTTTGTATCACTTAATACTATATGTGTCCTAATACCATTTTTTAAATTAATCCAAAATTGAATAGACATCCCAAATATTTCATCGTTTACAGTTGGGTTCTATCTTGTTTTGCCATTCTTAGGCCACCCAGGGCATCACCGGAGATGGTGTCAAATACCCCTCCATCGCACCAATCGCAACCCGCCACCTGGACTACGTACACACCACCAGCAGACAACCCATCCCAATGGCGCCAACACCTGACAACCCCTCTTTCCTCTGCATCTCTATCCTCTACACACACTTTTGCAGGTGTTGACACACCCAAAAAAAACAAACCAACCTTGGCTAGAACCCGGAAATGGTGCCCGGAACTCAACACCTAGGTTACTAGCGGCAATGAAACCCATGGGGGTAGTGGGATACGACCTGGGGTCATTTCAGGTGGCGCTCAATCCCCCTTATATTTAGGGGAACATCTAATAGCGCAACATCTAACGATTATATATTTTATGCAAACAAAATATAGTGACCCAAAGAAAATAGACAAAACTCTAAAAGAAATCCAAACAAACACATATATTTTATGCAAACAAAATATAGAGTGACCCAAAGAAAAAGGACAAAACACTAAAAGAAATCCAAACAAACACCAACCTAGAGATATTGTAGCAACAAACTCACATTTAGGTATAAACAAAATAACAAAAACTTAATTGAGCAGACTCTTGGTATTCAGCATGTGTCTACTGCTGTTCATTTTGCTGATTTGTCGACCAAAGAGTTGTCGTCTATACAGTCTAACACTCTTCAGTCCAACCCTCATGTTATTCCTCCGGCTCAGCTTGAGGGGGCATATTAGAGATACACGAGGCACACACGTGTTAGGAAGTTATATCTGTTACTCTCTTACAGTTATATAATACAAATATCCACCTGGCTGTTCTTTAGTAATTAAAGTTAGTTTTGCAAAAGAAGAAATAACTGCAAAAAAAAAAAAAAAAAAAATCAAATGTCTGCAAAAAATGGAAATTAATAAAATTAACATATTATCACAAATTCACAATCAAGTTTTCTGCATTTCATGAAACAAAACAAAACAAAACAAAACAAAACAAATAGAAAATGATACAACAACAAATGATTTATAACTGAGAATCTATCCTCACAATCTAAACCTATGTATCAAACTCCAGTGCCTCTGGTTCAGCTTCGAAGCCTACATCTCGTCATCGTCCATGGCGCTATAGATCAACCTACAATGGCCAAAAACTAATTATAAGGATCCTAAATGAGCATTAAGCATAGCATGAGTAATTGGTAAAAACATGAGTTACCAAAATAAGGTGATGAAGAGAAGAAACACGAGATATCCGAGCTTGAAAAGCCGTTGCTTCTTTTCCCAGTTGAGCTGGTTAAAGATCTCGGTCACATCCACAAGGTGTTGCTTTCGGGTGTACCTAATAATATAAGTTTAAATAAGATCATTACACCCATGGGATGAAGTTTACATATAAAACGTGCAAGAGGTTGACGCAGTGGTAAACATCTAATTCTCTCTAGAAGATGTCTCATGTTCAAAAGGCCGCCTGCCTTGATTTTAAAAAGTGTGAAGCGCACAAAACCGACAAGGTCTAAAACTGAGGCTCAAAGCGCAAAATCCACAGGCTTTTCATACGCGAGACGCAAGGATAATTTTTTTTATACATTCTATAGGTTTCTAGGATCATTTACCCAATGTTAAGACACAAATAAGCTTCATATATGTTTTAACACTGAAATTACACACATGTACAACCTGAAAAAACATGATGTATCACAATCTGCTACCCAAAAATATGGCATGTACATGAGGCGCGTGCCTCAGAACCGATTTTTCACCAAAAACGCGCGCCTCAGCTGCGTTTTCCGTACAACCTGCGCCTCAGGTTGCAAAAGGCGCTGAGGAGTGAGGCCTACGCCTCAGTGCGTCTCGCATCTAGCTTTTTAAAACCAAGTTGCAAGCAGGATTTTACCTGGTCACATAAAACTAGCATTTCCTTGTTAGGAAAGATTTCACGTTTTTTTACCATTGATTTGGAACCACATATTCCTTTAAGCATACATTTTAATATTTCATACATAAGTTAAAAAAAATAATCTAAAATTACATGTCTAGTTCATGAGGTGACTATAAAACCGGTATATATTGTACCAAGAGGTAAACAAGACTTACAATCTCACGTTGTAGTAAAGGTATGGCAACGCAAGAAGAAACATCGCCCAATGCCCCGTGAAAAGATAGATCAAGCACAAAACTCCATGCGTTATAAATTCTGGTAATATCACAAAGTTTATCCGAGATGCAGAGTCATAAGGGTTAATGTAATCAAACTCTAAATCTGCTAAGCACATAAGCTGCAAGATAAAAAAAAATAAAAAAAAATAAAGTTATAACTGTTCTGAGTTCTACAAATTAAAAATTATGATACAAAACAGAAAACTAGATGCAGATTATTATATATATCCAGTTTACACTCAACCTAAAGATTTTTCTTAGAACATCCCAGCTTTCTTGATACCGAAACATTACATAAAGATTTGATATCTATCATTGTTTGCAAAAGGGTTTCGACTTTCGAGTGGTAAAATCAGACAATCTTCTTCAATCTATATACCTTATTAAAGGTTGTTCTTTGAGTTATTGTCTTTCCAAACACTTAAACATGACTCAAATTTAATTAGATCTTGGCTTACGACAATTTGTGTAAGCAGGTTGTGTTTGGGTTGGCATGTTTAACCAATTTAATCAAATGAGTGATGTTCGGGTTGACCTTGGTTTTAAAATGCGCAATGCGCTCCATTGCGTTTCTTATTTAAAAAAAAAGTCTAAAAAACTAATTATACATAACAAAATTTATTGTCAATATTTACACATAATAATATACTTCAAACATATGCATAAAGTATACTTAGACAAAAAAAAAATACAATATAAAAAACACCAACTAAACTTCATAACAATCAAAGAAAACAAATAAAAAAAGGAAAATGAAAATAATAGATCAGTAAAGGGACGAGATGGTAAAAAAAAATCAGAAAGAAGTAACATTTCACTGCCCCATTGAAGGGCTGCAAAACATTATCATATGGGAAAAGAAAAAAAATCAGAAAACGTATTTTATTTTTTTAGTTTTTATCAATGTTGTAAAAAGCGCGTAAGGCGCGCACCTAGGCGTTGGGCGCAGCAAGTGGGCTGCGACTGGCGAGGCGCTGTTTTAGGCGCTGAGGCACAAATTCAGGCTTAATTCCAGCCAAAAGTCGTCTGTAACCCCTAAAACATCCTAAACTAGCCCTCAACTAGCCTAAACAACCCTAAAACTTCCTAAACTTACCCTAAACAAACCTAAAACATCTCTAAAACCCATAAAAAGGTATCTTATACTATGCGCCTAATTTAAAAAAGCCCTCGTTTTTTAATCGCCTAGCGCCTATGCTCCGAGCTCGTCCTATGCACCTTGAGTGCGTCTGGGAGCTTTGACAACATAGCTTTTTACCACTGAAACACTAGCTCCCACCTATGGTTTAAAAAACGGGTGAGGCATACGCCTTGAGGCGCGCCTCGAGGCGAAACTATAAGAAAACGAGTCTGAGGCACGCCTCATGGGGTTTAGATTGTACATACGCCTCTAAGGGCTGAGGCGCTAAGAAAATGCGTGCCTCAGGTGATTTAGGGTGTTTTTGATGTGTTTTTTGGTGTTTTAGACTTTTTGGGTCAATTATTTTATTTTTGACGTGTGTTTTTGATGTTTTAGACTTTTCTAGGTCAAGTATTTTATTTTTCATATACACATAATTATTATATTTATTTTTTGACTGTGCCTCAGTTCGCCTCGAGGCTCGTTTTCGTTCTTTTAAACTTTGCTCCCACCCATATCTAATATTTCCATTCGTTTCTTTTACAATCATATCTCACTGATAGAGACCGATTCGAGATGGTCAATCTCCTAATAGATTGTAGCCTTTTCTAGTAGGCAAACACTCCCAAGAAACAATATAGAGAACAAGAATACATATTAAACTTTCTGCTCAACATTTTACAAACAATCAAATGCCTTATATAGGCTTACAAGAAACGTGCAGATGCATAAAATAAGGAAACATGGAAACTACCCACTATCTAATGCAACTACCCATTACATACTAGAAACAATAATGCATTACATGAATAAATAAAACAATATACTAATGAGGAACGTGCGTAAATGGGTTTACGATGGAACCGTATCACTCACCCTCTCTTTTTTTCTTTCTTTTTTTCTTGCCTACTATCCATGAACCTGCAACTCACTCCCTGATGTTTCAAAGAAGCAAATATTGCAACTCAAAAACCCCGACCACGTTCATATTGCTCGCAACAGAATGCATCATGCAATGGATCACATTATGCGATTTCACCGCATCAATCTCGTATCAGGTAATCTCGGCGCACATTTTAACCAGTTTGGAAGTGCTTAAATAGATTAAAAAGTGGTGTTCAAGTTACACAATTTTAACTTTTAAGCATGTTCCAGTTAGGGTTGATGTCCTTGACACGGATAAACAAGCATATGGGTCATGTTGGAGTTCACCAATTCAACCCGTCAACCCAAAACCATCAACCGAACACAATCGCCACCCCTAACTCATGACTTTTCACTGCACACTCTACAAACAAAACATATTGCTTGCAAAAAAGCACAAATTTTTATTCACAAAAGGGTTCTTTTCTAATTTAGTTTCTACAATTTTGACAACAACTAAGCTAAAAAATATTTAAAAAAAAAAACACACATAAAAACAACATAATTCATAACCAGACCATCCAAATCTCGAATATTAAATCAAATTACACCAAATTAAAAAAATTAACAAGATTGATTGAGGGGCGTAATAGATTAATAATGATTTAAATCAAACAAAAGAGCAATAGTTTATAACAATTAAAAAAGATGGAGATCAAGAATTGAAGAGTATATGATTAAAATTAAAGGGTAAAGTTTTTTTTTTTAATTAATATATATAAATATAAAAAAAAGAGGAACCTGATAAATGACGACAACAAGGAGAGCTATAAGGATGAAGAAGAAGAGTAGCCATGTGAGTATCTCCCCCATTACTCTCTCTTTTCCACTGGCTTTGGGGCTTTTCTTTTTGTTCTACATACACATAACTTAACTTCGGATCTAAATTTACAAACCAAGTTTCATAACCTCTAAACTAAAACAAACTTTTTATATTATAAAAAGAGAACCGGAATTAAATAATTCTAACTTTGTCGGGTTGAAGGTAATAATCTCAACTTAAATATTGGAATCTAACAGTTCTAACTTGTTTTGGTTTTTATTTCACCAGACCAAAACAGGTTTAACTCAGTTAGTTTTCTGCCTACGTGGAATTCATCAATAAAAGTTTATTTTTCTACTAGCATACAGTGGCGGATCAAATTTTTTTTTGACGGGGGTACAAATTAGTCGAGTTAAAAGAAGGCTAGTCAAATAAGTTGGGTCAAAATGGGTTATAAAATCATTTCATACTTATTACATATCCACTTAATGATAATTGGATAATAAGTAGTCCTAATATAAACTAGGGTTAATCAGATAACAAATCAAGTCACATTATAAATATGTAATAAGTGCATTAAATCAAGTTATAATATAAACCGTTCATAATAAGATCGTACAATCATATTGAAGTAAATATTTAAATAAACGTTTTTGAAACCGAAGACACAAACATTGATGGAACTAGAAATGGAGGGTCCGAATAGAAGTTTATTTTTTAATTCATAACTATATGTTAGTTACCTTTGACTGAGTTACGTTTTTTTTTTTTTTTTTTGAAAGGCTTAGTTCAGTGGAAATCCTTGTACAACCCTAACCTAGTGATCTCAAGTTCGAATCTCTACCCACACACTGGTGTCCTCCTTGCCTAAGCTCAAACCATCACGGGAAATTTTTTTGTGGTGTGCATGAATCGAACTTGTGACCTACCCCCAGGATGGGAACCTCTAAGAGAAAACCCACCCTACCTCAAACCAGCTAGGCTGGAGATCATTGGCGACTTACATTTTAATAACCCTACGATTATGGTTGTTGAATTCTTTTAAAATTTGTTTACTTACATATTAGCTTATGTAATAATCCATATTTTATTAAAATGTATTTAAAAGATATCTCTACCTATAGACATTTTTTTTATAAAACCTAACAAGCTTAAAGTAAATAAAACAATAAATAGAAAAAAAAAAATCTAAATATACACGCAGGCAGTGTGAGTCAGACGGGCCCACCCTACTCATAAAGTAAATCATTACATTAGTCCTTGCTTTTACCACATACTCATAGTTGGGATGCAAATTTTGTCTTATGAAACTAGGAAAGATATGAACTCACGCGTCTCAACAACCTGCGTACACGAATGCCATACGAAAAATTCTCAAACTTGTGAACGCTAATTCTTAGTGTATTTGATTATTAATAGGTTTGTTTGGACTATATAATGAGTTCTAGCTCGAGTATAGTTTCGACTTGAAAATAGTATTACCCTGAGAAAATAACATGAGCTCGGCACTCTTCTTGTGTTTAATTAACATTGTTTCTTATTAGTTTTAATTTATGTTTCTTTTTTATTTTATTTACGTTACAATTCATTATAGCTCACAACATTAAACGATATAGGGAGGATTTAGGTATAGTTCAAAGATTTTAGTTGTCCACGTGTGAAGCATTTCGTTTCTAAACTTCTATTAGAAACTTTGGTTATTAATCTTCTCGACATGCCATGAGAGACTAGCCCAAGTAATAGAGAAACAAGTAAAAAAAAATCTGATCGACATTAATTGTTGACTTTTTTAACAAATAATAACCACAAACACATTTTTTTTGTAAGGTAACTTTCATTAAAAAAACGTCATAAGCGGTCCTCAAAACAAGGATCCCTGGGCCAAAAACAAACGAATTACATCAAATCCAGAGGGTATTTACACCACATATTCCAATCGACAACTTTTATTCTAGACCTATGACGGATCCAAAAAAACGTCGTAGATTTGATATTTTCCAAAACTTCCACGGCTCTTCTAGAATTTTCTTTAAAGACACGTGCATTCCTCTCATTCCAAACCATCCAAAGAGTTGTAAACACAATTCCACGCAGAATCAACTTCTTTTCCTTCAAGAACTGATGAGACTCTACTATATTCAAAATGTCCACAACGTCGAAAGCAAAAAATGAACCTAACCAGCACCACTGACTAAGGGGCTGTTTGGTTGATTAAGTGCTGAATCATTAAGATGGTCTGAATGGTTAAGAGGCTCTGAATGGGTAAGAGCTGAATCATTCAGCATCCCTTATTAGCTTAATGGTTCAGCACTTAATCATTCCATTCAGATGCTGAAACAAACAGTCTGAATGCTGAATGATTCAGACCTGAATGGTTAAGAGGCTGATTAAGAGGCTACCAAACAGCCCCTAACTCGGCTCCATATTTCCATCGTGAACATACACCCAGAGAAGGGATGCAAAGCCGACTCATCACTTGCATGGCAGAGGACACAAGAAACCTCCTGCAAGGGCACCCCACGTTTTCGCAGTTCCAACCGAGTCGGAAGACGATCACGTAAAGCTCTCCAAACCATCTCTTTGCACTTAAGAGGGACCCACCCTTTCCATTTAATCGTCGGAACTCTATTTGTGTTGTAGGTTGACGAGTATAACAACTGTTTTGCTGACTTAACAGAGAATGTGCCAGACGAGTCTGCCTTCCATGACCGTATATCTTGCCCGCCTCTAAAATTAAAATAAAAAATGTCTGTCAAGAGCTGAAACATCTCGGCTACTTCATCCTCAGACGACGGATTGGATCGCCATCCCCATGTGAGAATTTTAACCCCGTTATCAACCTTCACTCTATCCCGGACAGAAACCCATTTATTAGTCTCTAGCCGAAACAGATTAGGATACAAAACACGTAAGGGCTGATCATAAATCCAAGTATCACCCCAAAACATAATATCGGAACCATCGCCTACCGACCCCTGAAAAAAAGTATTGATAGAATAACCACAAACACATAAATTATTAATTGAGGCCATGTCGTTCAAAAAAAAATAAAAATTGAGTCCCTTTCCATATGCTATACATATATGAAAACATTTTACATCATCGAATGGTGATAAAAAGAATTAAATAATCGAACTGTTTATTCACAAACTGCATATATTTTATCTCTAGATTTCAAGATCATCCAACCAGATCTCGTTGTCTTTTGAAGTCAGTGACTTCACTTTCTGCAAAGAAAAAAAAAAAAGAAATCGATCAATGGAGATTATTATTATTATTATTAAATAATTCCATTAAAAAAAGTAATTAAAAGAATCACAAACTACCTCAACAAATTGGGCAGGATCATCAAGACTAGATGAACCTAGAATAATTTCTCTTCTTAATTTTGTTGTTAACTGGTGACAAACCCGAAGCTGTGTACGAAATGAAAATGTCAAAAAAAAATATATATTATACCATAGAACTATTGTTTTCTAAATAATAAGGTAATTATGCTCACCTCTGATCGACTTGCACCACCAACAATGAATACAAATATACGTTTACCCATCTTCTTGATCTCGCGAGTCGTGCGACTTTGAGACGGGTCACTGCAAAAAGCTCCCTTCTCTTTTAGTAAAAACAAATAATAAGGAAAATTACGAAACTAGATATATTGACCACCTTTTAAGCTAAAATAGAGATTGAATCGCGGAGGCTAAATTTTATACGTGTATTTATTTAATTGGTTGTTTTATGTACCACATAGCTTATTTGGTCTTTTTTGATTGGTTGCTTTTGAATACATTTATTTTAACGTGTGTTAAGGCTATCCAGAGTAGGGGCGGGAGAGGGGCGGGAAGGGGGGGGGGGACACCGCCGCCGGTATGGCGTGGAGGGGGGAGGGGGCGGGGGGGAGGTCACCGGCGTGGGGCATTTTTGGTGGGTGACGTGGCATGATCTGATTGGTCAGGTTTTTTTTTTTAACTTTAACACAATATAATATTATTTCCTTCCCCCCTCTTCCCCCTTCCACTCCCCACAATTTTTCCCCCCACATGGGTCTCACAAGTGCCACATGGCGCTTCATCCCCCTCTCACTCCGGATAGTCTAAAAGTCAATGTCTCTGTTTTGAAAAGAAAAAAAAAAGTTGTTTAAAATGTAGCTTTTGGTGATTTTTTTCTAAAATCAACCAACACATATAAGAGTAGGGTTCATCAGAAGACATTGAATTATTGTGAGAATAAAAATAACTAAACTAAATTGTTAATTTCTTTTTTATCGTTATAATTTTATAACTTTGAACTTTTCATTACAAATCAAATTAATTTCTTCATGTTTTAAAATTTTTAACTATACAACTACAGAAGTTTTGGTTATCAACATAGACAAAAATATTGTTCATTTCTTGAGGAATAAACAATAGATTTCTATGATATTTTAATTTTAATTTTAATTTTTTATATTGAAAAAATACGTGATTATTTTGTTTAGCATGTTCTTACATTAGCCTGTTTGTATTCTTTGTAGAACTCTCCCCTATATATACATATATATGGTTACCTATCATCAGAAGAACGTGGTCTAGCCCATGTTGATGGCCTCGATCTCATTGAGCGACCCGGAGTATCATGTACGCGGGCTGACCCGAAATGTGAAGCCCCATTAAAAGTTGGACTTGGGTCATTCATGCATGGATATTCACTCATTGGAAGTTCATTTTTGCTAAGTTTTTCAATCAGTTCCTGAAAAGTTAATTTTTAATAAGGTTTTCAATACTATTGTAAGACTTGTTCAATTTATTTGGAGATTAGTTTGTCACACCATACCTCAATCATGGGATGAAAGCGTGATAACTGCAAAGCTAATTCTTCACCAGGACGATCGATTCTAAGACCCTTCTTCTTCTGGATTCATTACAAAAATGGAAGTAAACAAACGATATCAAAGGTGGCAATTGTGTTTGTGAGGTAGTCAGGACAAACCTGACCTGTTTTGACCCATACCCAAACCTGTCTGGCCTACCCAATCACCTCTGCATGAAAAACATGTATATACCTTAAGATGAAGTTTTAATGCGAGGGCACTTGCTGTCTTGGTTTCTGGTGCTGCCCGCGAGAAATCTCATATTGTAAACAGCATTCATATCATCACGAGATAGGCTTGCTAACTGAAATGCCAAGAAATATGAAAAGTATTTTATTATAGTTTTAATAAAAATCTAAACACACATTTTTGTTCAGTTTTATTAAAAACAAAGTCGTATTCAACATAAATACTAGAAATTAAAATGAAGAATATATTACCTCCATTAACTTTGTAAGTTTTTCACTCTCAAACTTCTTAGGATGAGTTGCTGCATAGATCATTAATAATCTCACCTTATATTCATGTGGTATATCCTGCATGAATAGCCAACTTAACCATGTAAGTATTTGGTTGCGAAAAAACACACGAGTGTAAACACAGATACACATTCTTAGCATTTTAGTACCATTTGTTCTTTAAGAAAGTTAATGACATCCTTAGTTCCTGCATCTCCATAAACAAGGTCTTGCTCTAGTTTCCCCACATTGTTAAGTCTTGTCTTACGACGGATATTGTGAATCTTCGCAGCAATCTATTTCAAACCAGATTTTTGTGTCAGCTTGGATCAATATATCTTTTTTCCTTTTTCTAAATAGATTTTTTTCTTGGAAGTATATTATTCTGGAACGAGACTACTACGTCTAGGTGTTTAAAAAAATCTAGAAGTACTAGTCTCATTCTTAAACCACCCACTAACACAAAAAAATACCCTAAAACACAAGCTCTTCCTTTATTATATGTAAAATCATAAGAAAAAAAGAATGATATTGTTGGGAAAGATGGAACTTTTTTTCTAAACTTACATCAGCATGAATGGATAGTTTCTCCTTTTGTTCACTATATTGTGGCAATGCTTGAACAAGCTTTTGCAACTCATGAGTAGATAACACATCACCATCTCTACAGATGACAAAAAGAAGAATAACAAAGACCCCTTTATAAAACCATATGATGTTTAGCTTCACAGAAAGAATCTGCAAACATACCTTGAACCTTGATGCATCTGTGCAGCTTTATTCTTTGACATGAAATTTGTTATCTTGTCATGTAACTGGTCACTAGCCTGAGAAAGGACCCTTGATATGAAAACCATATTATTGTAATTTTACAATCTAAAGTAAAATGTTGTATAGACAATTAGACATACATCTGCTATGTGTGAATGCCGGAGCTCTAGCCATACTGGATCATGTTCTGCATCAAGAAGGACCTCTCTCCTTTCATAACCACCTGTTTCACTTGGAACCTAAGAAGTATAGTATCAAAAGAGCGCTAACTTAGTCCGCTTTTAAAGGTGGAAATTTCAACCCATTTACTTGTGAATGGGTCGATTTGGATTATTGTAAAGCTTAATTGGGTCAAATAGGTTGAAAGTTGAGAGACTGTATTTTGATGCATACAATCTCAAATTTTTCAAAGATTTTGATTTAAGATGTATAAGATGTAATCAAGTTTTTATTATGGACAAAAAGTGTCATCTTAATCTGACACGTGTTAAAAAGTGACATGATTCAACCCAAACCCATTCTGATACGTTACCCGACCTGACTAACCTCATGAACATATTTATTCCCATCCATTTCTAGTAAATCATGGCACATGGCATCATACGTCCATTCATGAATGATAGGCGCAATCTACAGTTGAAAAATCAGAGACAAATTAAAGATGAGAGGCTATAGAAAGCGAATTAAAACCACTCTATATTCTAACCTTTTTCTTTCATTAAAAAAATAAAAAAAATGTAAACTTATTCAGCAAAATAACCTGGTCTATTGATCTATCTAGGATGAGCAGCTCGCATGTTTCTGTCTGTGGAAAATTTTCGAGCGTGGTTTTATATTTCATAAGAATATTCCAAACAGCAGCAGCAAGTTTTGTTGGGATCAGATCAGAAAATGTTGTCATTGTGGCATAGTCAAGGGATTTGGCAGCTCGGTAACGTACTAATGGAACTCCTGAAAAATAAAAGCTTATAAGCTACAAATATATTTGAGAAAGTAAGTAAAAAAACATAATTACTTACCGACATTGAAGCAAATACGGTTGCAATTCGATTGGCCATTGCAGCCAAACATTCATCTCCTTTATAGTTAATTTCTTCATCCCCATAAAGGTCTTCAAAGGCCATACCATGATCAGTGATGAAACACTGTGTGGAGTAACTTTCACAGGTTAAATTCATGAAAGATTTATAAAATAGGAAACGATATATCCTCATCACTAGATTAGTAAAATATTGCTTGTAGAGATACTTTATAAGAAAAATTTTAAGGTTATAACATCTGACCCCTTATACCAACCAGTATTGTTCGATTTGCCCAATTGAAGCTCACAAATGTGTTTTTGGTTAGATAAAGACTTCCCTGAAGTTCACCCATCAAAAATCGCTCAAAACACGTAAATGGTATTTGAGGTCAAACATTAAGTATCTCGTTATCTATGCTCAATATGGGATTTGCCTAAGGTGTCACAGAGGCAATCACAATGATAAATAATGAACTAAAGTATGGATTTTTAAATAATGAAAGCAGTTTGTATAATCAAGATCTTATACCTGGCTATCAATGACATTGTACTCCAAGTTCATCTGTAAATCCACTTTAGAAGTTAATATAATGACAAGTTTACTTATACGATTCGAAAAACGATTTAAGAAAATAGTTTAACCTCCTTCATGGCACGAAAGCGGGATCTAATGGTTGGCTCCCTTTTGATGTAAGCAACCAATTCTTTTGGAACAACTGAACTAAAGAAGATGTAAGCCCTGAAACCAAGGAGAAAGATGATCAACTGTAACATGAAAAATAAATATTTTATTTTAACGTACTCTCTATACATCGGCGTCTTTCCAGCCATGTCGGATAATAGGATGACAACGCTGCAAACAGAAGCATGAAAAAAAGATCTAAACATACATGCATATCAAATAATCATTTAATCATGTTATAAAACTAATAATAATAATATTTACTTCTCTTTTGTTGGTTGGATGTAATATACTGCATCAAATTTTGGCAATGGCTGTCTTCGCTTGTTTATGTCTTCTACCGCTGCAGAAAAGCATAAATTTGTTTACTTGCACATAATACAAACTTACATAAATATCCCTTCTAAAATAATCATGTTTAAAAAATAAAAATAGGTCATATAACATTTTTGCGCGCTAAAGAAAGAAAAAACTGTTTTTAAAAAAAAAACGGGCTATATAACTAACAGTGACATTTTCTGAGACTGGCATTTGTATCTTACATGAGACTCCTTCTTCTGTTAATTCAGCCATCTTGCATGTGTGTGACATAATTTTAACAGTAACTTTGTCCATTATGAGTACCTAAAAAATAGAAACAAGGGACCTATTAAAATGTTTGTTAAATGACCACATATTATGGCTAATGATCCCAGAAAATTGTACGGTTATACAAGTTATACCTTCCAATTTGATTTTGCACCGGGTCTTTTTGCTGATCTAATCATTTCATACAATAATCCTGTGTGATGAAAGAAAAAATTATAAAACTAATCAGCATAGTAACGGAATAATGTAACGCTTGATGTCTCAAGAAAGCTAGTTGGGAGTGTCCAGGAGTTCTTAATCATGTACATTTGGTAATTCTTAGTTAATCACCTAAAGAACCACACATACTTAGAAGTTAGAATAATGGTTTATTATATCACATACATCTGGTAAGCCTTGAGATTAGTTCTCGTTGGCTTAGGCTTCAATGGGTTTAACCGTTTAAGATATAGGAGTTCAAGTATGTATGATAGTAGATGTCTTATGACATATGCTTAGATACATATCACCTCGATTCACATGTTTAATTGTGAATCTTATGAAGTGTGCTAAACCGAAAGTCTCGTATGTTTCACAACATGACGAGCAAAATACGAGCCAAGTTGAATGCCGCCAGAATACATTATTATTACATATAACAATTGTTGAAGGGCTTAAACGCCCTACTTACGGTGTGCGCATATAATGTATATATGTGTGGTCCTTGGGGGCAAAAGTAAAGTTGCACTAGTTTTAAAATGACGGACGGTTAATCATGCATCATGTGGTGGCGTGGATAGCCAAAAGACAAAGGGGTACATGCACCGATTGGGTTTGTCCCGATTGCTAAGTGTTTTGTGCCTTATGTCCAAGGCTTGATACAAAACCACATCGAGTCGGGGGTCTCACTGGAAGCCGCCTCTCTATTCTTAGGGGTAGAGTAAGGCTGTCTACATCTTACCCTCCTCAGACCTTATCTTAGCTTTGCTATAGGTGGAATTAACTGAGTATGATGGTGATAAATTGTTGAAGGGCTTAGCAATAGTGCATTTTTGTCTTTTAGTAAAACTTAATGTTTTATTTATTATTTTACAAATCTAATTACAAAATGATACTTGGTGGAGTGGTGGGTATTTTGTTGATGTCTTTGATGATTCTGGGTTTTCTCACTTTTTTTTTTAATAGAAGTTAGTTTTCTTAGTGATGGTTTTGTTTGTTATCTAAAATTACTAATTTTATTAATGACGTCTTGTTTTTCATATATAAAGTTACGTATGTTGATATTTTGATGATTATTTTTTAAGGTTAAGATATCCTACACAGTGTACAAAACATGAGAAAAGTGAGAAAGATATATACAAAAAACATAGTGGATGACGAAATATAACTCAATAGGCCACAAAATATAATAGAATGTCAATAAATATAATACAATGCCAAAGAAAAAAAGACACAAAAAATGACACATTGACGAAAATAAAGAAAAGACACAATGCAACGTAAAAGACACAAAAAATGACACATTGACGAAAATAAAGAAAAGACACAATGCAACGTAAAAGACACAATGATATAACACAAACTCTAAAAACTACAAGCTAAAAATCCACAAAATCGAAAACCTAAAAGCTAAGATCGTAGGGTTCGACGAGACAGTTCCAATGTCGCTTGAATGAGTTCAATGTGTATTTAATCCTAACCCTTATTTTTTTAATGGTTTTACATTATCTTTATTGGTTACTATACCGAAGTGAACCAATACCAATCAACTGTTTTAAATAACACGCATGGTAAACACTCATGTCTAAATACGTCAACGCGACATGCTATTTTATATCTAAGTTTAAACCGACATGTTGTAATGCTCGGCTGTCGTGCTTATCTTTATAGACGTTTTGCTCTAAGTTTGATTGAAAAACTTGGTATTCATACAATGACGTAACATTTCCATGAGTTTCTAATATTCTGCCAGGACATGTATTTTTTTTATCATCACTTAGAATGTCCCGTCAAAAATTTTCTTATAAACCCATTTCCACCATTATATTTTGTACCCGTCGCGAAGCGCGGGTGGTAGTTTACTAGTTTGAGAATTAAGAACATTCTTACACACATATGTTAACAAAAAAAGAATCTAACAATCATTTTATAATTCATGCATGAACATATAGTCATGTACAAAAAACGTCGTCATCATCATACTCGGTAAATCTCACCAAAAGCAAAACTAAGGTAGAATTTGAGGAGGATAAGACGTAGACGGCCTTACCTCTGCCATGTAGGAATAAAGAGGTTGTTTTCAATGAAACGTCTAGCTCGATAGTAATTTTGCATCAAGCCTTAAACATAAAGCACATAACACTCATGGACGAAGAACAAGTAAATTAAATAATTATATACGATTTACATATGTAAAACCACATAATATTGTAACTATTATTTATTTATCTATTTTTTGTAATATTATACTTACAATGTTCAACTCAACAAATATTATAGGTGTTACACTTAAATTAAATAATCAATATTTTATATTTATAATCAGTATACATATTGTTATCTAATTAAGTAAAATGTTATACTTATATATCTTGCAAATATTGTGTTGACTGGATCATATTCATATATATACTTTACAATATTATAGGTTTTATATTTTGATTTCTAGAGGAAGGCTTCTTTGACTTCTTTGTATCCGGTTCATCATCTATTTTGATTTCTAGATTAATAGGTTGTTGACTCTTCTTTCCTTTTTTAGTTTTTTTTTTTCTTCACAAAAATAGTTGTATACAACTCCACATCAAATCCAACTTTTCCCTAAAACAGCATATGGTATATGAAATTTCAAACGAGACCTCATGTGGTCCATTTTATCCAATGGCTAAATGAACCGATACAAATAGAGTGGTTGTGCACATTCTTTCAATAATGTTACCCATATGTCCAGTCCCAGTCCCAGTCTATCGTTAACACTTTTCTTTTTCTTCATTCTAGACCGAAATCCGAATCATGTGAAAGCAAACTATATATCTAAACCTCCTCAACCCTCTCTATATCTCATGTTAACCAACTTCTTCATCATACTCAGTTAATCCCACCTATAGCAAAGCTAAGGTAGGGTCTGAGGAGGGTAAGATGTAGACAGCCTTACCTCTACCCCTAAGAATAGAGAGGCTGCTTCCAGTGAGACCCTCGGCTCGATGTGGTTTGGTATCAAGCCTTGGACATAAGGCACAAAACACTTAGCAATCGGGACAAACCCAATCGGTGCATGTACCCCTTTGTCTTTTGGCTATCCACGCCACCACATGATGCATGATTAACCGTCCGTCGTTTTTAACGTTATTTTCACGAAATTAGTAAAATAACGTTAAAACTAGTGCAACTTTACTTTTGCCTCCCAAGGGCCACACATATATATACATTATATGCGCACACCGTAGGTGGGGCGTGTCATGTTAACCAACTGAATAAGGTAAATCGTAGCTTATGCTAGACATGCGATCTCCAAGAGGTTATGGTATGAAAGCAGGAGAAGCAAGATTAACTATTATCATAAGTTGTAATTTAAACACACTTCCTAACCGCAAACTAAATTTAAAATATAAGCGTACATGAACATAGATATACAACGAAAACACAAGAGTGAAGTTGCATGGATCGAAAAACTCACGATGACGAGTAGTTTCTTTGAAGTTTTTATAATTGTTGCCTCCTTGGGAAGACGTATCCGAATCCAACATCGACATAGTTTGATCAAAGAATTCAAGAGTTTGGTGGAGAAAAACAAAAACAAAAAAAGATATGGACGTGTATTTATTGGGTGGAAATGGTTGACCAATGGGTAACCCGAATCCTACCAGAAATTTCTTAATTATTCTCTAGTTTTGAATAACGGTCATAGTTGTTTGCTATGACAGGTTATAAGGTGTGCATTGGATTGATTTTTTTTTTTTAAAGGAATTCTATTGTTTTTTTACTATTATTAAATTCTTTTTATGAGCAGGGGCGGACTTAGAGGGGGTTGAGGGGTAACTTGTGTTACCCCTCAACTTTCTTGGCGTAGTACAATTTTAGTGTAAAAACTTTTTGTTTCTTCTTTGTTTTATGTATCGGCTACTGGCCAGATTTTTTTTAGCCCGCGCTACCCTTCAACTTTTCTTCTAGATTCGTCACTGTAATTACGAGGGTACTTTGTATAAATGGGTTGTTTAAAATATTAGAGGGCTTTTTTTTTGTTTTCTGTTACAAAATTGAGGTTTTCATGGTTTTAAATAAACTAATTCAATGGCTGAAATTGGAAAAAAATGTAAAATTTGCGTTTTGTGATAAATAATTCAATTTAATTTTCACCCTTTTTGACGTTAGCATGTAAGTTATTGATTAACTTATGCGTTTCTAGTTAAAATATAATTATGTTTTTTTTTTTATTTTAAATATATAGTTGCGATTTGATATTTAATCTAATTTTTGACATAAAGTTGATAGTTTTTTTTTTTTTAACTACATCAATATCTAGATTAAAAGACAAGTTATATTTGAATTTACTTGGTGAGTAGATTTTTTTCTATTTGTAAATTTACTAGACGGTGGTTGTTGTTGATGAGTAGATGTTATGCTAGCCGTTTCAGACCTTTACCTTAGGATATTATAACTTGGTGTGTTCTAGTGACTTACATATTGAACATCTTAGATGTTGATGGCCGTAGATGTTTCTCTAACTTACAATATTAAACGTTTGATTTAGGGAACGATTTAAGATGATCAGCACAAGATTTATTCTTTTATATTCTCATGTTGTTCAGGATTACATTGTTATAAGATCATGTGTAGTGGAGGGGGTTATATATAACGCTCCTGATTCTGATTGGTCCACGTGGCAGCTGAGTCAGCATGGAAAAATAAAGTGAAAAATGGGTGTAGTGGTAGGGAGTTATTTATAATGCCCATGTTTCTGATTGGCAGTTTATTTTATTATTTTTTTAATCTTTTAACTCAAAATAATTAAAATAAAAGACAAATAAATATAAAAAAAATTACAACTAATATTAAAAAAAAGTTACAACTAATATTAAAAAAAATAAAAGTTACAACTAATATTAATTTAAACATTACATATTCCTAAATTACTTATTTAAACACTAGATAATCCTAAATTACTTATTTAAACATTACATAATTAATCCTAATTTTCTCCCCTATGGAAAGTAATTGTCCCAGTCCATCAGTGTGTACTACGGCGGGGACACGAAATGATCGCGACCGTCGGACCTCGCATCCGAGGGGATGTAGCAGTACTCACGAGGAGGGGAAAAATTGTTTCGTTCTTCTTCTATAGCATCCCTTAAAGCTTCCAGGTCCTCCTCGGTTGGCTCCCGATCAAGAGGGGTTGGGGTTGGGGTGGGGGTCGGTTGGGTCTTCACAAACTGTAGACACCCCAATCCTCTCTCAGCCATAACATAATCTACGCACCACACAATCTCCTCTGCGGTGAAATCAGCATCAGGGTGTGTGTGAGTGTATCCACGGAGTGGAGGAATGGAGGGGACGGGGTTGGAGACACATGGAGGAGGAGGAGAAAAAAAACAGTTGTTGAGGAGGAGGAGGAGGAAGAGAAGAAAACACTTGTTGATGAGGAGGAGAAGAAGAAAACACTTGTTGAGGAGGAGGAGAAAAAAACACTTGTTGAGGAGGTGCACGACGTCTCCGGCGAGCGTATCGCAGGAGATTCGACGGCTCGGCTAGGTCATTTGGAATTCCACCACCCATAGCTGGTTTGTAGTGTGTTTGTAGTGTAGTTTTTATAAAATTGTAGTGTGTTTGTGTTAGTTGTGTAGTGTGTTTTTTAAATGTTTGTGAAGTGTGTTTGTGTCTATATATATATATATATATATATATATATATAGTAAAATAGATAATATTACCGTTCAAATAAAACGGTCGAATTTTTTGAATGTTGATTATTTCACCTTGCCACGTGGCAAGGTGTGATTGGCCGGTCAACCCCCACACTAGCGTTATACACATAATGCGAAACCAGATTTTTTTAACGCTCCCCCCCTCCGTAATTGTGGGGGGGGGGGGCTATTTTTGCATATCACGCCTAAAAACGCCACCACTACGGTGGGTCTAATAGACGCACCGATAGTAACCTGTAATATAAATGCATTAGGAATCAAAATGTTTTTCTATCTCCAAATCTATACGTTGGGTTTTGCACTACCCAAAGTATTTAATGGTTGTCATTTAACCAACCATATAAGACTATGCGTAGTGGTAATAGTTATCGAGTGAGAGTGTCACGTTACTGCCAGGCTCTCACGCCCCTCATGGTGGAGTCCCATAATGGCTTCCCCGTGTGAGTTGGTAATTGGGTAACACTCACTATACTTGGTTTTAGAAGAAATTTAATGTAAATATTTTTTTTTAAGAAAGCATACGAAATGTTTTCAGTCATTGCATGGTTGAGATTTATGTGATCTTAAGACTATCATTCACACGAACTTAAATATGCCTCAATATATATTGAAAGACGATCTTACCAAGGTTCGAATCATTGACCTCCCACTTCTAATGCTAACAACTTTGCCATTCGACCTAACCCATGTCTCAAAAGTTATTTAATATATATGTGTATATAGGTTTAGAATCCTATACAAAGTACATTTTTTATGAGAAGTGTGAGAAGGACTAAGAATTGACATGTAGACATCATGTTTTGGATTTAGGAATGATTTTTTAGGTTGTTTTAACTTGAAAAACACCAAACACAACAATCTAAAACACAATACTAGTCATTAAATTTAAAAAACAGCTAAAACACACTACTTAACGCTTAAAACACACTGCTAATGTTCTTAGCATGGTGTTTTAAGTTTTAAGCCTAAAATACATTGTTTTCGGTTTTAATTGTTATGTTTGGTGTTTTTATAGGCAAAACAATCCAAAACATCACGACCAAGTTCAAAAAATGATGCCTAAGTATCAATTTTTAATCTTTCTCACACTTCTCACAAAAAAAAAAAAAAAAACACTTTGTACACGATCTCGACCCTATATCTATATAGAGTGTAAGTATATAGAGAAAACTCTTTAAAATGGAAAAACCCCAAGAAACTCAATGAGTGGACCATATTCATCCACATCAACCAAGCCAATATTTGATAATATTATATTAGAAAAGGGTAATTTGGACATTTTCATCACCCCCTTCTCTCTCTCCCTATATATATTATTCCCCCCTCTCTCTCTCTTCATTTCTTTTTCAAAATTCAAATATTAATTCTTTCTCTGCCCTCTCTCTCTACCCATTCCCCCCCCCCCCCTCTCTCTCTCTGTCTCTCTCTAGAACCACCACCACCACCACCACCACTTCTTCTTCTTTTTCTTCAGTTGCTTTAATTTATATGAATCGTGAGTAAACTTTCTGATTATTATTATTATTATTATTATTATTATTATTATTATTATTATTATTATTATTATTACTTCATGTTTTTTAGTTCCGTGACATACAATTAATAGCATCCAATTGCTCCATTTTGTAGGTTTTTTATGATCTAGAAATTAGATCAATGGAACCAGATCTGAACTATGATGAACATCTTAACCATATCTGTGTCTTTGGTTCTCCGACCGAATTCCGTGGAACTAGATCTAAACGACTGATGCTCTTGACAACCACCGGTAAATAAACAGGGCATCAGAACAAACTTTCTGTAAAAGCAGAGCATCGAAGACGATCCAATTGGTGAACGCTGATGAATGGTGCCGTGTGCAGAAAAGAGATGATCAGAGGTGACAGAGGGTCGTCGGAGCGGTAAGTTTAACTAAACAGAATTTCATTTAACGATCTGTGTCGGTGTCTGTTTTGAGCTCAAGCTATATTAAACTTATATATGTATTAATAATGAAGCAACTTAGTTCATACAAATATATAAAAGATATAAATCTGGTTTAGTTGACTAGAACTGACCATTATTTTATCTTTATGCGAGAAGGATGAACCTTGGTTACCCCAAAAGTAGCTAAAGCTCGAGTAATAGAGAAACAAAAAGTAAATCTGGTTCCATTATTATTATTATTATTATTATATAAATTTATCTTTATGCGAGAAGAATGAAGCAACTTAGTTCATACAAATATATAAAAGATATAAATCTGGTTTATTATTATTATTTCACATGTTGTAGTTCTTGCACTTGGCATAGGTATTATTGTTATTGTTATTATTATTAGGTTTTGGGTTTTGTTAGATAATAATAAAAACAGTTTTTTGGGATAGTTTTTGTTTGCATACCAAGTGTTCGATCAAATGCTTGAATGAAAAAAAAAAAAAAAACTTATGTTAACCTTTTTGATTTTTTTTATTATTATTATTTTGTTTATGTTAGATTTTTATTGGATTGGGGACATTGGGTTGATAGATCACATGTGATTGATGAATAAATGTGTAGTCTTTTTATGTTAGCATAACACATGTTAGTGATGCCCCATTATGTGTTTGAGGATCCAAACTAACATGTGTATTTGTCCCAGTGTTGGTTTTCACGAGTAGGCTATAGGAAGAAGGCGGTCTGAGACTTGTATGCTCACACACGTTAGTGATGCTAACACATGCTAGTATATGCCCAACTAACAGGTGTTAGGGTCCATATAACATACGTTATTTTCAGAAAAACATATGTTTAGAATATGCTAACACATGCTACTGATGTCTTTTATTATATTACATATTTCATGAATAGAGGGATAATTTTTTGGTATATGGTTTTGGATTGGTTCTGATTTGATTTTTTTAAATTTATTATTGTTGGATTTCAAACCCTATTCATCGTATTTGATTAGTTGTATTAACATAGTTGTAAAATTAAGTATGATTTAGTGTTGTTTATATACATGTTAGTGATGCTAACACATGCTAGTATATGCCTAACTAACAGGTGTTAGGGTTCATATGACATACGTTAGTATATGCCCAACTAACATGTCTTATGGTTCATATAACATACGTTATTTCAGTAAAACATATGTTTTTAAAATACACTACACATGTCAGTGATGTCTCATTATGTGTTTTGGAGAGCCCAACTAACACGTGTTATCTTTTTTGTAGGTGAGATGATGTTTTGTGTTAAAGATGAAAATGGGTATCAAGAACGAAGCATAGCTAGATCTTTTTTATGTTGTTATGATAGTTTTTTATCATTCACAAATAATTATGTTTGTATGAAAAGTATTTTGATACATTTTTAGTATTGATTATAATGATCGCTTTTATCATTTCTTAAATAAATATACATTTTATGTGTTCTTTTATTTTTGTTATTTTTAGTATATGTCTGTTAACACATGTTAGTGATGTCTCACACGAGGTCAGAATTTTGTATCACAACACTAACGTATGTTAATATTGGTGCTGAAAAAAATGCCATAAAGTAGGAGAGATGTGACTTGACAAGTGTCAAATCAACCTTTTTAAACCTAGGATTCAGAAGTGTCAAATCTCATGTTTAAAATTACCTTAATGCCCTTAATCCTATTTTTTTATTAGATTGGCCCACTTGATTTATGATTATTATATACAAATAATCATGGACCATTGATCAAACTTGATCAATGGTCACTAGAGGGTTTCCAAAGTTTTTCCATTATAAAGGGTTTCCATATTATCCACCCCCTATATATATATATAAATATATATATATATATATATATATGTATATATATATATATATATATAGTGGAAGTATATAGAGAAAACCCTTGTTATATGGTAAACTCTGGAAACTCCAACTTCCCGACTTTTTTTTTATGAAAATTTTAGGGTATGTAATATACATTTTTTTAAGCATTTTGAGCTAAAAAAATCGAAAAAGCGCCGAACGGTTTTTTAAAAAAAAAATAAAAAACGTCTACTGTTAACATATAATTAACAGATGGTTAACACCTGTTATTATCGCTTAACATGTGTTAGTCAAAATTTTATTTTATTTTTTTTAAAAAACTAGTCGGCGCTTTTTTAATTTTTTGGCCCAAAATGCTTAAAATCATGTATATTACTTGCCCTATTTTTTTTCAAAAAAAAAAAAAAAAAAAAATTTGGGAAGTCAGAGTTTCCAGAGTTTACCGAATAAGGATGAGTTTCCAAAATATCTTAACCCTATATATATATATATATATATATATGAATACAATGACGCATCCAACCAATTATAACCATATGTCCAACTTTATTCACCCATTGTAAAGAGTTTTAGCAAATAACCCCTTTGACATGTGATATGGTGTCCACCTTTACAAGTCCGATAAAATTGTTATAATAAGTTTTGATTACGCAAATAACTCTTCCCATGTTACAACGTGTGTAACTCAATGTTAGATGATGCACCCAACTTTGTATATCTTGTTGCCAAAACTGTGTATTGTTGTTAAATTGATGCAAGCACTCTTCCCCCTAAAATTCAAGAATATACATATAATGTATCCTGAATCCTTTCTTCATTAAAAAAAAAAAAAGAAAAATCCTTCTTTTTTATATATAAACTGATCTCTCTGTATTTCTTTTTGTAATTTTGTTTAAAAATGATTTTCTTACTTGTAACTTGTAAGAGTAGAATACCGTACAAGAAAAGTATATTACGCGTGGAGACATGGATATGAATATCTGAATATGGTCCAACATGTGTTGCCATTCTAGAAGTTGATTGGTGGTTTACAAAAAAAATAAAAAACCATTATCTAATTTTTTTAATCAAAGTATTATTAACACAAAAACAATATAAATAAATCAGATGTGTCTGTTGATCCAGTAAAGGTGGAGAGGGAAGACGATGCCATGAATGACTATGCTGACCAGGTTCCCACTTATGGTGTACAGTTATAATGGTTAAGAAGATTAAGGATCTCGATTTAGAGAGGAGAAAGATGGACGCCTATGTGTGTGTGTTAATGATGGTGTTTCCTAATGATCTCTATATATACAATTAAGGGGAACCCTATTTAGTGGTTCATTAAGCGTAGTTACATCCATCACATAAAAACCCGTTAAACCACTAGTGGTTCATTAAGCGTAGTTACATCCAATAAATTCATTGGTATGTACAATTAATAGAATATATAAAAATATATTCTTCCATTATTTGTGTATATACCAATGAATTTATTGGTGACTTCTAAGAATACAAATAACCTTTGGTTGCTGGCTTGTAAATATCTGTGCATGTCACTGGATGAAGATGAAGATATTGATACATTTTATAAATTAAAGTGCACTCAGAAGGATATGTTTCAGTGTGGTGTTTTTAGTAGCTTAGTCTCTAATGGGTTCGACGAGTCGACAGAGGGTGGTTGGGCGCTGCCATCGCCTCAGGACTATTCAAAGACCATGGAAGTTCACACTATCACCGGCAGGTGTGAAGATGGCGGTGAGCATGGTCCGTATCATCCAAGATCAGGAGACGGTGACATATTTCTGTCATCGCCAAGTTTATGGATGTAACGGATTATGGTTATGCTAACAACAATAGTTGACCCAGATCTTGCATGTTGCAACAACAATGTTTGCCTCGAATCGGTTGTTGGAAGATCAAAAAGTGCCGAGAAGGATGCTAGAATTATAAATTTACTTATCTGATGAATATAACATTTGAATGTATATAATAATTACTAAAGATAAATACTACAAACCAATAAAATCAACAAAATACAGTAAACATGTTCTCTGACATAAATAAAACCAACAAAACTAAAACAAAAGGTTGTATAGAAAAAAAGACCAAACAATATTTTACAAACAAAAAGAAGTTGCAATCTACATGGACAAGTGAATCTTGGGATGATGCTTATTGTTGATGATGT
The DNA here is from genome assembly GCA_030844895.1 of Ambrosia x helenae. NCBI lineage: Eukaryota > Viridiplantae > Streptophyta > Magnoliopsida > Asterales > Asteraceae > Ambrosia > Ambrosia x helenae. Next base: position 17,778,418 of record CM061227.1, on the reverse strand, counting down.
ACAAAGTTAACAAACTATACGGAAGCCGACAATAAATATCGAAAAACTTGAGCAAGAAATGCAAAAAAAATGTGTCCAAGACAACTTTCTCACAAAAAGCTTCAAGTAGGAGAGGCACAAAAGGCCCATCACCTTCCATGGTGGTGTCGCCCAGCGGCTGGTTATCTGAGCCTTGAGAATTGTGATTCTCAGGAACAAGTGGCGGCTGGCCCTCATTACTGGAAGAGCCACCAGGGTTTGACTTTGACCCGTCCCCATTAGGAGCATCATCGGTATCCTCTCTATCGTTATTTGGTTCACTAGAGCCGCCACCACCACCATTGCCGCCATCATCGCTAGGTTTTGGAGTTCCTGGAACTAGATCTTCCCGAGCTTCTACACCAACCCGTCTCAGGTGTAACTGTCACCATGTTTGTCACAAGTTTGAGACACTTTGAGTAAGAAAATAATAGAAATATCAAATAAATTAATAATACCTTAAGATGGAGATTAATTTCATCTGGGCGCGAAAGAAATGGAAAATCGCCGCCACTTTTAATATATGCTTTTCTTGCACCAGAAAACCTTTCACTTACTTCATCTTTGAGTTGTTGAGGAATTGCGCATTTGTCATTTGTCTTAAAAAACAAAAATAAATATATAAATAACATAAGTGCATTTGAATAGATACGCCCCACCTACGGTGTGCGCATATAATGTATATATGTGTGGCCCTTGGGGGGCAAAAGTAAAGTTGCACTAGTTTTACCATTATTTTACTACTTTCGTGAAAATAACGTTAAAAACAACGGACGGTTAATCACACATCATGTGGTGGCGTGGATAGCCAAAAGACAAAGGGGTACATGCACCGATTGGGTTTGTCCCGATTGCTAAGTGTTCTATGCCTTATGTCCAAGGCTTGATACCAAACCACATCGAGCTGGGGGTCTCACTGGAAGCAGCCTCTCTATTCTTAGGGATAGAGGTAAGGCTGTCTACATCTTACCCTCCTCAGACCCTACCTTAGCTTTGCTATAGGTGGGATTAACTGAGTATGATGATGATGATAATGAAGTGCATTTGAATAGAAAAATACAATCAAACTATATGTACTGAAATTGCATATTATTATGAGTTATGGAAACATACATCGATTATAGTGATCATAGAATCTGAAAGCATGAGCGGTCCAACCAATGCATCGTCACTTGTTAAAGTCAACCTTGAAGCCAAATCCTCCCTTGAGAGAGTCTCAACCTGCGTTTTTGCACCTTTCAGCTCCACCGGGGTAGGAGATTAAATAAATAATCATAATAATAACTTTCTTTCTTCTATTGCCTTTTTGACCTATTTACCTATATAAGGGTTGGTTCAAGTAATGCTTTATATCAACGTGTCGAGCTAAAAGATTTAACTAAAATGGATGCAAGTTAAATGGGTCAACCGGTTGAAAGTTTGACTTAAACATCATAAAACCCTTAAAAGCTACCTGTTTTGACATGTTACCCAACCAATAAACGTCATGACAAAACACTATCACCATCACACTTTTACTGGCAATGACCGATGCAACAACACTAGTTAACTTTGATCATTAGAAGTCACCTTTAATAATAATAATAGGGCTGTAAACGAACAAAACGAACACGAACAAGGCCTTGTTCGTGTTCGTTTGTTAACGAATTAACTTGTTCGCGAACTGTTCACGAACACTTACCGAATGAGATTTTTTGTTCGTGTTCGTTTGTTAAGAAAATAACGTGTTCACAAACTGTTCTTGAACACTTACCGAACGAGATTTTTGTTCATGTTCGCTTGTATTTATTTGCTAAATTTAGGTGTCGGACAAAAACGAACACAAACAAACACAAATGAATGTAAACGAACACAAATAGGCATTACTGAACAAAATCGAGCACAAACTATCACATTAAATTCTGAAAATTCGCATTTTTCATCGCTAACATTGTCCTCCCAGAATATACTAATCCAATTACCCAAATATACGTGACATAATCTTGATCGCATAATGTCTTATAAAAACACAGAGGTATCATATTAAACTTGAAATCCTCATTTAATCCACCTAAAATAACAGTTAATCAAAATAGTTAAAGTAATATTAACTTGTGATACACTAATATGTGTTAAATAATCTACCACTGAGAAATTTGAAATACTTAAATTAAATATAAAAATTAAAAACCCTAATGAACTATCGAACAAAAACAAACATACACGAACACGTTACTGAATGTTCACGAACATAAGCGAACGAACGCGGCCTCTGTTTATGTTCGTTTGTTTAGCTAAACGAACAGAATTTTTTGTTTGTGTTCGTTCATTTATTAAACGAACGAACACAAACGAACTTCCCGCCGAACAGTTCACAAACTGTTCGCCGAACGTTTGGTTTGGTTACAGCCCTAAATAATAATAATAATAATAATAATAATAATAATAATAATAATAATAATAATAATAATAAGCATTTTTCGATGAAAATGAATGGTATAAGGTTTAAGGTGGTGAATTGCGATTTTAATTGCCATTTTTGCACCTACAAATTATTAGGAAACAGTTAAAATGTTGTTACCTGTGCAACCACAAAGTCCACAGAATCAGCAATAAATGGTTCATGTGGACCACTCGGAATTCCTGTTAAGACGTATCGTTTCAGCAAAAAAGAAGGGGTCCAACTAACACTGCGACAGAAAGAGCAGAGATGGAAAAACAAGTTAGTAAGTATTCCTTTTACATTTTAAACATTTGTGTTTGAGACAGCTATATCGGTGGAACGGGCAACGGCTCAAAATGGTGATAAGTTTTAGCAGCGTAAACACTTTACCATTTTTAATTTTTTTTCATAATCAATTTGCTAGATACAAGGTTGTAGAAGGCGCTAGGCGCTAGACAGGCGGTGAGGTCTAGCCTAGGGACTAGTCGGGACTAGGCGGAACTAGGCGTTTTTGGTATTTTTATACGTATTTTATATATATACACAAATTTAGGTGTTTTTTGAAAATATGTTAAGATATATACACATAATACTAAGAAATACTTAGAAATTTGTGGAATTTAAAAATAAAAAATAAACCAGCACCTAGGACTGCCTAGGCCCGCCTAATGCCCAAAACGCCTAGGATTCTGACTAGGTCCTTATTAGGCTATTTACCTCCGCCTAGGCTAGATATCATTACAGAAACCGCATTACTACTAATGATATACACTACGAATGACTGTGGACCAGGTTTGACCTGAATATTATAATTAAATCTTCTAGATAATATGGGTACATACACAGGAGCCCAAGGCATGGCAGCTGCAAAATATTTGGTCTCCAAAAATGTGTTTGAGAGTACTAATGACTTTACTCGTCTTGGTCGGTGTTGTGCAAAGAGTAGCGCTAGGAATCCCCCTAGGGACGTACCGTAAAGATGTATCTGTTACAAAAAGAATCATTTAACATATTATTACAAAAAAAAAATGCTAAAATAATCACAATAACAGCAAAACTTCCAATATCATGGTGGAAAAAATCAGATAGATTTATATAGTGAGTGATAATCTTACATGGTGGACATCAATATAATCCAAAAACTTCTCAAATGCTTGAACCCACTCTTGGCTGTTCCATACGCGGGGAATATCAATAGAAATCACTCGATAACCCTGGGAAAGAAATATTTAACAAAAGATGGAAAGAATTTTACTTTCATGTTACAAAATGCATCTCTTTCCTTCATAAGAATGTTTGTTTTGGGCATTGTATATTTCTATGTACTGACTTCTTAATAATTAATTAATGTCAAACAATCGAAATTGCGAACTATCTTATTCTTACAACTTCAACCAGTAAACGCACGTCCAAAATCCAAATTCTATCTCCCACAACTCACTTGATTATAGCTAACTGTCAAAAAATGCTTGCGGAAAATCAGATAATCACTTCCAAAATCCCAACAGATGTATATTTAAAGGCATAAGTTCACACAAATTTGCTAATTCAACTAGAGATAAGCATTAGCTTTGAATTACCATGCATACCAAAAAAAAAACATTACTGCATATCTTTAAAACTCATCTTATGTTAAAGGTTAAAGAAACTCCCGACTGGAATGTAATCAGTTGGGACTCACCTTCATCGAGAGCGCCATGATTTGTTTATAATACACATCAGCTGTACCAGCAGTGCCCGGTAGACATATCAGCGGAGGCACTACTTTAGGACCAAAATCATAATATCTCCATTGCTTTGTGCCAATCTATACAAGTAAAACAACATAAATTAAAATGTCAACAATATGGGAAAGAAACACTTTTGAAAAACGCATTACGACGGTCTCACCAACATATATAAAAGATAAAAATAAAATAAAAACTGTGCCCCGGATCGTATCTCTAGGTATATAGAACAACAGTGATAATATATGTGTGGGCCCTCGGTGGGGCAAGAGTGAAATTGCACTAATTTTAACTTTATGTTACTAGTTTCGTGAAAATAAAGTCAAAAGCGGCACACGGTTAATCATGCATCATGTGGTGGCGCTGATAGCAGAAAGACAAGGGGTACATGCACCAATCGGCCTTTGTCATGAGTGTTATGTCTTTTATGTCCAAGGCTAGATGCAAAGCAGCCTCTCTATTCCTACAGGGTAGGAGTAAGGCTTTCTACATCTTACCCTTCTCAAACCCTACCTTAACTCTGCTATTGTGGGACTGAGTGAGTGAGTGAGTATGATGATGAATTGATGATACTCAGCAAACTAAATGTTTTTCATAACTTCATCACAACTTAATTCACCATCAAGATTCAAGATCGTAAGTCAGACAATCCAACTGTTTGTGAATGAGCATTTGACTGAAAACTAGTAATTCCCTAAATCCAATATTAATAAAGTCACAAATTTTGATCTAAACCAAATACCAAACTTTACAATTACAGCTCAAGTTACAAGCTTTATCATCTATAATCACTATTAACCAATTCAAATCACCAAATCAACCAATATAATAATCAAATTCCAAAGCTTTAAACATACCCACATAAAATCAAACTCACTGAGACAAAACATCAAACAGTTGGCACTCAACAAAAACCACACACAAGTCTTTAACAAAAACAACATAATAACCAATACCCAACTGAAATAATGATCTAGAGAATTAAAATATTTAAAAAAAATCGATGGTCAGAGGGACTTACAGGGATCTTGTGAAGAGGGACTTGTGACTTGAAGTAGATGTAATCACCAGGTGCAGAAAACCCTCCTTTCATTATTAATGCAGATTTTGATGAAAAGGGGTGCTGAATTTGCTGCCCATTAACATAGATTAATGGCTTGATTTTGTGTTATCTTTGGAGAAGCTGACATGATTGAGGAAGGGAAAGATGGATCACGTGATCGGGGCCCCGAATATGAATGCATCCGTCGGGCTGACAGATAAGCGTTCAACCTAATCGCATTTTACACACTTTGAAAACCCATGTGACTTGAAATTTAGGACTGCAAACGAGCCGGGCTCAGTCAGAGGTCAATTTGGCTCGAGCTTGATTAACTTATAAGAGCTTGAGTTTAAGTTCGGCTTGATTCGAGCTTTGTTTTTAAAGCTCGAGCTCAGCTCGTTGATAGTTTCTTAAGCTTGAGCTTTGGTCGTTTAGTGTTTATTAGTTAATATATTAAACTAGTTTTTATCCCGGGAGCGTCCCGGGTTGAAATATTTAATATGACATAATAAAATATATTATTATTATTATTATTTTAAACAAATCTCTGCCATAAGTTATCATACTCAAATATAAAAAAAAAAAACGAATCTCTGCGCCGGGGTATAAATCTAGTGTCATTACAAATGAATTCGGAAGTTTGTAATCGGTCATTCTAAAAAGAACTAACATGAAATAAGAAAAAAAAAGTTAATTATTGAAATATCGAACGCCTTAGTCTAAGGGTTATGTGATGCGTTAAAAAATTCATGGGTATATAATCGGGTATATAGTTCGGGTATTTGGGTATGTTGTTTCGGGTAATCGGGCCGGGTATCACCTAATCCCAGACCCGACCCAAACCCACATTTTTTTTAAACTAATCCCAAACCCGACACAATACCTGTCGGGTTACAAAAAATAGTCATTTTTTCTCCGTTTTTTTATATAGCATTATGGTAATCGTTGGAAAGATAATAAAACGCTCGTTAATTTGGTGTAATTTTTTTCTTTAAAAAATCTCGTATATAAAAGATATTAACGTTTAAAAATTATGGGAGAAAACATGAGAGAAAAAATAATAAAATTTTAATATTTAGATTTAGTAGATTAGGTATTTAATAGATTAGCTTAAATATTATAATAGATTATATTAAATCATATTTATTTATTTTTTTAATTGGTTTACACTTACCACATCACATCCTATGTGACATTTCTCAAATGAGAGATTGCATAAAAATATGACATGTATGATTAATCCCTTTGAAATATATATATATAGATAGATATAGATATCTTCCAAAAAAAAAGTTAATATATTAAATTAAATAATATAAATAATAGGCTTGATAGCTTGATAAGTCAAAAGCTCTGCTCGTTTATTAAACAACTTTAAATGCACGGTAAATAGTATAAAATATTAATAAAATTAATATTATACTAAGGCTCGATAAGGCTCGTCGAGCCTAGCGAGCTTCATATGTCAGGCTTTTGAGCCGGGGCTCGATAAGTAAAAGAGTTTTGTTTTAGGCTCAAGCTCGATAAGGCTCAGATTGTTTCGAACTTTTTATCAAGCTGATTTCGAGTAGCTCGTGAGCTGCTCGGCTCATTTGCACCCATAGGTTTGATAAGGTTTACTTACGTCGAGGACTCAACGACGTTTTCAAGTAGGAATCAGTGAGGTATGCCTGTAATTCTAAAGAATCGTAGCTTCTTCTTCATAGTTGGACGCTAGAGATGAATATTTGGTATTGAATACCGAACCAGTACCGTACTGATGGATTCGGTACAGTTTTTGGTACCCGCTTTTCCAAATATTTGGTACCGGTATTGATTCGGTACCAATACCATATAGAGAGAACACTTTTGTAACGCATACCAGTATCGTGCCGATGCCGTACCAAATACCGAAAGATTCGGTACGGTATTCAGTACTCACATCTCCCAAAATTCGGTATCAATACCGGTATTGTACCATCCTCATCCCTAATGGCATAGAGAACGGGAATCGAACCAACCATCACAGAAAATTCCTTCACTATTTTTGTCACAAGCGTGGTTTGAACTCGGTATCTTTCTATGTCTTCACATATTAATAAATAATAGATTGTATACACTTAGACAAATCAAATCAATTTCTATGCAACAATTCGCCTTGATAAATTTATCTATTAATTATCTTATCAACCTAGCTTGCAAGATAATAAGAAATTGATAAAAAAAAAAAAAAAAAAAAAAAAAAACAAACAAACAGGGAAGCGATCCACAAAGTAGACAAGCAAGAATCCCCCCCCCCCTATGTTTATGGATATAAATAATATCTCTTTAGAAGAGTATTTTATAAGTTGACTCTAACCCGGAGGCTTCATTCAATAAAAAATACTTTTAGGGAATTACACGTATAAAGGTTTAAAAAGGAATCGATCTTGATCCAAATCATATCTATATGGGATTTTCGAAAATACTAATTAAATGTTGACCCCGGGGAATCAAAAATGAGTTTACAAAAAAGAATTTAATTCTACAAATCGAAAACATAATAATGCTATCACACAAATTATAAAGCCTTATGGAAACCCTAATATTCTTGCAGAATTTATAGTTGGACAATCAAAAAATAGAGCTTCTTTTCGCAAAGCAATGAAAATGGTTATAGAATTAACTGAACAAACAGATATATTCGTTACGGTATAAATAGCCCTTATGTGTAAATGATAAAAATACCTCTTATATTAACTATAAATGTCACCAAAGTTAGTGTTAAGGGCTGAAATAGCTACAAAATTTAAATGTCAAGGGTTGAAATGTCATAGATTTCTTTTTAGACTAAAGGTGTTAAATGAGTTAAACCACATGGGCCAAAATTGTAATTTATAATAATATTAATAATAACAATACTAAGAATGACAATAAAACTAAAATTAACCTATTTAACCCTCGGTTTTAGCAAGATTTAACGTACGTTCTCTACAAAAAAGTATAGTGGAATTTTATTATAAAAATCTTTTAGGAACACCTTATAGCCCTTACACATTACATTTTAGCTACATGTTATACATTAATCATTTACATATTGCGTTATTTTTTTTGTGAATGATGTGAGCTTGAAGTAGTGGGTTTGCTCTAATAGACAAAATGCACTTGGTTAGACATTAGATGCAGAGGATGTCCGAACGACACGACATCTGGTAGTGATATGCATTATTAATTAAAAGGAGAGTTAATCGCAAGCTTGATTCCTAGACTTCATTAATTAGAAACTTGGTCCTAGACATATACAACTGTGACACCCGACAAACTCAGGTTAGTAACTTTTGTCAAACTAGTAAGTCTACCTTAGCGAGTTATGCATACTGTATACTTAGCTGGGTCAGTCGAGTCATTTTGATGGTTCTGGGAATCATCAGGAGTTGTTAAAATGATCCAAGGGATCATTGGGAGTCGGTCCAAAACCATGTGTACAAGGATTGGTGATTGGTAGAATCGCCGGGGTTTTATGCACGCACGCAAGTCTCGAGTCCCGGGAATTGGTGAACGGATGTGAACATGTTGGTTATCATGTATTATGTATTTACAATCATTATATAACTTTTCGGTATGTGAATACGTGCTTATATGTGTTAAAGTAGTGTTTAACGCGCCAAATACTCACAAAAGCCTGTAGAGGGCGAGTACAAACCGTACTCGCCTAAATCAGGGACGAGTACAAACCCTTAGGGGCGAGTACAAATTTCTATGTGGTCTGTTGTAGCCCCTAATCGTCTGTAACATGTGGAACGAGTAGAAATGCCTATAAATACCACTCTTGACTTGTTAAACACCATTTTTCAAACCCTAACTCGCCCCAAACCTCTCCCACACCATAATTAACCTCTGAAACTCGTTTTTGCTCAAAAACCCATCATTTCCATCCTTTCACATTCTCCTTAGCAAAACCTAAGGTGTGTTATCCATCCTAAACCTTCACTATGTTGTTATTTTGATCCCTAAAGGTTCAGACCTGGTTTTGTGATGTTTGTGTCTTTGAAAACCTTTGAAATCAATTATAAAATAAGTCTACTCCTTCAATATTTGTTCTATGTGGTGTGTTCATGCAAGTAATGATTTTTATGATTAAAACATGGAGATTCTTATGTGTTTGATGTTCTTCTGATATAAATGAGTTGTTAGGATGTTTATCTAGGAGTTTGAGGGTTATTTGTGATGTTTTGATGATAATATGCGTTTTGACCCGTTTGAGTGATTTAGAAGGATTTAGGGTGTTATGATATGATTTGTTGATTGTATGATGTTAGGGTTTGTACTAGGATGATGTAGTAACAGTAGGATGATGATTTGCAACGTTGTTATGTGATGAAATCTGGATATTTGCCATTTAGGGTAAGTTGTGCATGTTTGATGTGATGTTTTCATAATATTATTCCATTTTGGGGAAATGCTTGCAATTAGGGTGTTAGACTGAGGATAAATTGGGGGTTTTCATTTAGGATATGTTGCTTGATGATTTTGGATTGATGTTGGGTGTTTTTACATGTTTCGGATCTGATTTGGAGGGTCAAACGCGCGAAATGAGGCCTTTGGACTGCAGGGGACGAGTAGGAATTATTCTCGCCTGAGATAGGGACGAGTACGATTTCTATGTGGTCTGTTGAGTTAGGGACGAGTAGACTCCTACTCGCCTGAGATATGACGGGTACGATTTCTATGTGGTATGTTGATTTTGTAATTGCCTGTTTGATTCCTACTCGTGTGTTTTGATGTCTACTCATGTGTTTTGCTGTTGTAATTGATATCCCGAAACATGGTTTAACACCTAGGTACATGTTTGGAACCCCGTGGCATGTCTAATAGCCTAGTAACACGTGTTCGGACTCGTAAATGCATTAGATGAACTGTATGCTAGATTTGATGAACTTTTGTGCATGTTAAGCGCATAATTGCATATGATTGCATGATTACTCATATTTGGCTAACACGTGGGATGTCGGGTCACCAATGAGATGTCGGGTCTTGTTTGGTGCGGTCAGTTTAACGTTCAAACATATTTTCAATGTACACAGTTATGGTCTGGACAATTAGGGACTAATTAACCTACGGGTTATTAGTCTAACATCTTGTACACTCTTCATGATAGGTCACCGGTATTTAGGATAATCTATTTGATTTGATTAACTTATTATAGAAGAAAGCAACCTAAGGTGAGTTTACGGCCCCACTCTACTGTTTTGTTTTCGGGGGAGAAACATGCTACTTAATCGTATTCTTTGAAACTTATGTCATACTTTGGTCTACTTTTGGGTTACTATGCGATCTTTGGAAGTCCCCGGGGAAACCATGAATGTGCTGGGTTGCACAACGGGGGAAATGTGGATAGATCTATTGGGCTAACAAGCCCCACTTGCCGGCTGGAGGTCAGGCAGGTGCATGTTGTCTCGAACTTATTCGGGCTGCTTAAACATATGCTAAACATGCTAAATGTGTCCACTAATGGTTTCCAATCGTAGTAGTAGCAAAACTTACGCCTAGCTAGCGTGTGCTTGACATAGTATTGACGGGATTGAATGTGGTACACTACAGGAACATTTTTATAAAAACATGTGAACTCACCAGCATTATATGTTGACATTTTTTTGGCATGCTTTCTCAGGTCGCTAAGGTAGCTGCACTTAGACTAGGCGCACAAGTCTTGCATTGGCATCTAGGGTCTTCTAGTGGCATGTTTTAAATAAATGTTTCAGACTACGTTAACTCTTTTCGGTTGTGAACAAGATTATGCTTCCGCTGTTGGATTTGTTTTATTAAAACTTAAAGTTTTGGGTTACGTATTTTACATTTAGTTGTCGTTTGTTGTGTCCGTTGACTTGGATCCTGGTGTGTCACGCGCCTCGCGGTAAACCTCCGCATGTGAAAATTGAGGGTGACAACAACTTATTACCAATTTGTTCCGTATGGTTCAATTTTCATAATATTGACAATTCTTGCTATGGATCGTCATTAGCTTTGCTCGTTACGTCTATTTAAAATGACTATTATACCTTTATGCTAAAAAGACAAAACGCTTAAGAAAATTTAAAAATTACAAAGAACTTTAAGTTGGTCTCAGCCCCATTCCACACTTCTTCTTCCCCATTCCACACTTCTTCTTCCACATCCCATGCTTCTTGTTCTCAACCATCACCAACACACCACCATCGTCTCCCTAAACCACCACCTCCCTCTTGTCAGGCTGTTACCATCCTTATCCCACCAATGTCACCACTACAACCATCTACGTAAACCACAACCACCTCCCAAACTACACCGCCACCATCGTGCATTACCATCACCCACTACACCACCACCACTAACACTGTGTATCACCATTGCCCACCACACCACCACTGTGCATCACCATCACCACCTCACCCTCACCACCCACCTTAGCCACTACCTACAATCTATGTCATGATGGGTATGGTGTTCATCACATCGTCGCCATCAAATTCTCTCTCTTTTCTTTCCCCCTCTCTCTTTCTCTGTCGCTGATCGCGTGTCGAAGTGCTAATCAAAAACTTAATAAAAACTACTCCTTAGCTACAACTGACTGTAGTATAGGAAGTAGGGTTGTCGAACCTCAGGGAGTTTGTGGAAAGTGCTAATTTACTGACTACTAATTAAATTAAAATTAACTAAAGTAATTTTATGAAGTTGAATGTAAAAGTGCTGCAGTGCTGCAAAACGAAGTGATAATAGAGTTTTATAAAAGACAGTAATCTGGAAAAAACGGTCACTCCGGGTTTCTGATTTGGTAATTATCAAATGAATTATGTTAATACCCTATCTAGGAAATCACATAGACATGACTTTGTTTAAGTTGTTCGACCCAATTCAGCTATCATAACATTAATTGCAAAGTTAAATTAATCCTAGTGCAAGAAAACCAAGATACGATAACATAATGCAATAATATTAATCAACCAAACTGTCTAGATCAGTCACATACAATTAGACGCAAAGAACTTTAAGGTGTTCACAAAATCTAATCCAAGTAATGAGTATCAAACATAAAACAATTGATAAAATACCCAAATTGTTCACCCGGAGAAACCGCAAGATGTTTAGCCGCACATGTTCATGATTTTTGCTTCAAGACTTGTTCTTAATCGTACGAGCATCAACCGAATGAATGGATCTCTTCAAATACTCAAAGTCCTCCTTTGAAGCTCTCAAATTCGTCTCCCTAGGTGCCTCCCACGAATTAGGGTTTTTGTTTAGAGTTATCCCCTTGAAAAATACCAAAATCTAATAAAAATCCATTTTTTTTCGTCATACATGCCCCTCATGCACCATGAGGAGTTCAGCCCTTCTCCTCATGGTGCTCGACGCCTTTTTTCACCAACATGGGTCTATCAGCTTTGGGCTTGGCTTGTTTTCTTCATTTGGGCTTCATTTTTCTTGGTCCATTTAGCTTAATTCTTCAACTAATAATCATTCTTGCCCCAATTCTTCATAGCTCTTCAAAATAAACTTCTTTTATCTTCAACTCTCGAGCCCGAATGTTCGGTTCCTGATATTATTTCTTCCATTCACGTCCTTTTTCGCCGAACATCAAAAATCAACAAAAATTGCATAAATAATAACTAAAAATACTAAAAATATATACAACCTATAAGATTACCAAATACTCAAAACCATGATATAAATTCCCTAAAATAATAAATAAATGACTCAAAAAACTATTAAAATGCTAAGGAAAAATGCATGTGTTTTACAACACATCAGTCGCTCTCTCTCTCTCTCCCTTCACTCTTTCTTTCTCTCCCACTATCTCGCTTCTCAAATATATGGTGTTGGGCATCCAAATTTGTACAAGGTCTTCAATGGGTGTGCACTCATTTTTACATAACATCTTTAACACATTAAACGAGTTGTTGATTGTGGAATTGGTGTTGGAGAACCAAATTGCCGATCGAGAAAGAGGGATTGGTATTTGTATCGAGCTTCATTTCGTTCTTTAACTGTATAGTTTAGAAGATGTTTGATATGGTTTAATTAATTGTCTCTTGATTTGATATGTTCTTGAACCCTTCTTTTGTATTTTTAAACAACTAATATTACTTCATTATATTTTACACCAAATACACCATTGCCTAGATTTGAATCTAGGACCTCTCCTTTAAGAGCCATAAGCCTCTACCAAGTGGACTACCCCACGTTGACATAACCCTTCATTTGTTTCATTTTGAAGATGTGGGTAGGGTGGGTTCAATATTATTTTTCTTAATAGTTTATTTGTATTATTAAGGGTAAAAATGTAATTTATTTGTCTTTAACAAAAGAAATATACGATGATTAAAGATAAGTACCAACGTAGTTATTGTAACACCCCAACCGATGGCGGAAACATCGGGGTGCCACGTATTGATGATTGTTTTCAGTAACACATGGTATAATATAAATTTTAAATAATTTATTCAACATAATATTCAAAAATGTGAAATGATGTCTAAGAATTCAAATACATAATATCAAATAACAACTTCAATAACTTCAAATAAACTTCAAGAAAATCCTCATGCTAACTCAAGCCTCAGCTTCATTGTTACCTGAAACATGTTAATTTTGAAAGTATTTTGGGTCAACATAAGTTGGTGAGAATACATAGGTTTTTGGAAATAATTGATAACCATAGTTTGTACAACATTCAGAGTTGTATGATGATAGAGTATGATACCGACATGCAACAATGCGTCTTTGTACAACCAAACCTTGTGTCGACTGATGACTAACTCGCAAGTTAGTTAAATGTTATTACTGTTATCGATCATCCCTGAGTCTATGCGGGGGATGGGTTTGTCAGACCTATAGCGCTATAATCTAAACAGGCGGCTTGATCAATGTTAATGATTGTACTGTGTCTTTTTGTTACAGTCAAATGATAGAATGAGTAAATGATAGTGTAATTGAATCATGAGTAATGATAGTGTATAAAATGTTTAAACATGTTTCACCCCAAAAATGTAAAAGAGAAAAGGGGCTATGTAAACTCACCTTAGCAAATGTTAACTTGTTGAATAAGATGTAATAATTGTGTTGCCCAAAATGATTCCAAATATCACCCTATAATAAGGTAATATGTAATAAGTCTAAGTCTAATTAACTAATAAGTGTATCCTAGGGTTTTGATTTGGGGATAATCAATTGTTGAATTTTAAATTAAAATGTTAATTAATAAAGGAAAATTGGATAATTAATGAAAGATAGTCTTTTTATAAAAATTGAATTTTGAATGTGCACATTAAAGTGTTTGAAGCAATAAAATAATTTTTATAAAATTATTTCATTTAAAATAGATATTTAAATCTATTTATTTATAAATAGCCAATTATTAACTTTAATATTCAAAAATACTAAAATTAAGGAATTCTTATTTTAAAAATCATAATTCTGTTCTAAATGATTAAAAATAATTTGTATAAAATTTTGGTGCAAAAATGATGAAAATTGGATTTAATAAGATTTAATTATGATTAAATCTAACAAAAATTGATTAAAAATATAAAATAATTGATTTTACTGAATTAAAAATTATTTCAGTAAAGTTTAACTTTATAAAAAGTTAGGATAATTTTTGGGGAATTTAATAAAACTGTTTTGATATATAAATGGATTTTTATAAATATAATTGTATAAAAATGATTTAATTATTATAATTATTAAATAAATGAATTTCTGAAAAATAAAAAGTACAAATAAAACTTTTATTACAGATTAAACAAATATAATTTTTTTTAGAATTTATAAAATAGTTTTGGTATTTTAAAATGAATTTAAAAGATTAAAAGGATTTAATATATATATAATTGTTTGTTTTTAAAAAAAATAAAGAAAAGAAAAAAATGGAACAAATCGGTCAGAGCCGGGACTCGAACCCGGGTGACCTCTGTGGAGGACCAGAGTCACAACCACTTGGCCTAGGCCAGTGGTTGTGATGTTTCTGGTTTCATAATAATTAAATACAATAGCGAATTCCAGGTTTATCCCCAATTAATAACACGATGAACCCTAGATTTACAATTGAACGATTAAGACAACCATAGCCCGATTAATGTTAGGGCTTATGTTTCTTGATTGCCGATGAATGAAACCCACAGAAAAATAAGAACTCACAGTGTAGGATTGATGTTAGAAGCCGGGTCAAAGAATAAGTCAAACCACGAGCAAAATACTAATAATCAGAGTGAATTAGAAAGCAATAGAGGTTGAGAGAGAGTTGTGAGCGATTTGTCAAGGTTCGTAATGCATCTATTTATACTGAGGGTTAATGGTTAAGGTTAATTGGAAGGTTTGACCCTGTTTAATATCACACGCGTATAATAATAGAATTGGTCAACGATTCGTGGTTAATTGATGTGTAATCGAGTCAGAGAGGGCCGATATTACTGTAATCATACCAATTATAAATTCAATCGAGTTAATAAGATTAATGGTATGGTCAAAACATACTATCTATGCTGCTGTTCGATGTCTGTTTACAAGGAAGGAGAAGGATCAGCTTAAACAGGTCTTAAATATATATTAAGTTGGGATTAAACCAACTAAAGGGCCTAGATCAGGTGGTTGTACGTGTGTGTGTGTGAGCGAGTGACTCGGGTTCGAAACCCGTCTGAAACAATTCTTTCCTTTTTGTTTTTAGATGGGCCGGCTCCCATGGTCTTGGGCCTGATTCTAGGTGGGCTGAGGTTTGGGCTTCAAATAAGGGTGGGTTATATGTGGTAAGAGTCCAACAATGTAATAGTTATTATTATTATTATTATTATTATTATTATTATTATTATTATATAATTATCATTGTATAGGGGTTCAAAATGTCACCAAAAATAATAGGGCTTGTCGTTTTAGTCCGTAACGTAAAACTAGTTAAATACGAAATGTTACAGTCTCCCCTACTTTTAGGAACTTCGTCCCGAAGTTAAGGGAAAACTAGGGTTACAATTGGCCAACTACCGAAAACTTTGATAAAATTTCACACTACCTTAACGTACCTGTAAATTCATGATTACGTTCCGGACCGTAATTACCAATTTACCTTACATTAGGGTTTTGCGTCCTTTTATGACTTTACCGATTGTTAAGCAGGTCTGATAGTTTCCGCCAGTCGTTCAGGTGGTAGGGCCTCTCCCGACTGTTGGAATGACATGATGACCTCTACCAATCGTTAAGCTGGTCGTTTGGTAGTTAACTAATTGTTGTACAAGCAAGTATGATTATAGATATAGCAATTAGTTCACATTCAGACAAACATGCACACAGATGTTATGATAATACTTGAATTTTATTACTTGAATCGAATAACGTCCATACATAGAATAAAAAGTAACCAATAGTCAAATGGTGAGTCTTGCGGTTAGGTAGCTGGAGGGTCTTGATCTCTGTTCAGTTTAGGGCATCGGTTACGGAAGTGATTTGGGTCTCCACATTCATAGCATTGACCATAGTTGTATCGATTAGGATTAGCAGCCTGAGCAGGGTTGATGGGCTGGTCGGCATTAGGATTTGGGGTCTCGCGACATGTATTAACTAGATGGCCATACCTACCACAATTGGTGCACAAGCGACATGCTGAAGCAGTGGGATGATGTCGGTTGCATGTGTTGCACAATGGATGGTTTCCTGTATAAGGTTTCTTGTTAGAAGCTTGTGGAGTGAGGTTTGCAGCAGGATCCCTGGTCTTACGTTTCTGGTTCTCAGTGGTTATCGCGGTTACAATACTTGTTTTATTGCCTTTCCGAACTAAGGTCCCGTTCTTCACGTGATTATCAGTTAGGGTAGCTGCTAAACGTTTGGCTTCCTCCAAGGTGGCAGGATTCCTTCCCCACACCGTATCCTGGATTTGCATGGGCAGACCACCGATGTACTTCTCGATGGCTACCGGCAGGGGAGTGACTTTGTGGGGTAACAATAAGCTAAGCTCGTGAAAGCGGGTGTTGTAGGCAAGGTTTTCCCCACTATCTTGAGCTAAGGTGTGGAACTCATCCTCAAGCTTCTTAACTTCATTGCGAGGACAAAACTCTTCCTTCATGATCTCTTTGACTTGGTCCCATGTCATAGTAAGAGCAACCTCGGCCCCACGAGTACGCTTTTCTTCATTCCACCATGTGAGTGCTCGTTTATGGAGAACACTCATGGCGTAACGAACCTTGAAGTTGTTGGGGCATTCACTGTTGATGAAGGTATTCTCAATACCCTCAAACCATTGGAGGAGTCCAGTAGCTCCTTCTTCTCCACTAAACTTTGGAGGGTTACAAGAGTTGAAATGCTTAAGGGTACAAGCTTGGGGTCCATTACCATTGCCATTGCCATTCCCATTCCCGTTGTTGTGACCATTCCCGTTGCCGTTCAATTGGATGACCTGAGCGAGTAAATTGGGAACCAGAGTTGCGATTTGCTGCGCCATTTGTTGAGAAATGATCGCAGCCAGTTGAGCATCGACCCCATTGTTGTTATGGTTAGGAACTTGGTCATGGTTATGGTTATCACCACCTTCTTCGTGGTTCTCACCATTGCTGTTGCGAGTGCTGCGACGTGGAGGCATGATCTGTAAGAGACACAGTGAAATGAGTGAGATTATATAAGGAATGTAATCATTTATTCATTAATTAAAACGAATAAACGAAAACGTTGACTTATCAAGGATTCTAAATTCTAATAACATATGAAGACATGCTTTAGCCTATAAGTGAACACTCATCCCGAGAATTCCCAGGTAGGCATCCGGGTCCCTCGTCTGATTGGGATATATGCGCAATGCCAGCCTAGACAGAAGACTCAGAATACAGGCGTTCACCCTTCCAGATTGCACGTGTTCGTTATTAAAATCTAGAACTTTGACGAGATCTCAAGGTGGTTCAGGTTAAACCTGAGGATTTTGCCTTATCAGTCTAAGAGTGAGTCCAGTGATGGAGAGCAACCTTCTTGTAAGGATGAAAGTAGGGATGTGAAGTAGGAGGGAGGTAGAGTATAGCAAACAAAAGAAGCAAGTACTGGTTAAATCCTATGGTTATAGACTAGATTATTTCTCTAATAACCTAATTCCCTATAACCATGGCTCTGATACCAATCTGTAACACCCCAACCGATGGCGGAAACATCGGGGTGCCACGTATTGATGATTGTTTTCAGTAACACATGGTATAATATAAATTTTAAATAATTTATTCAACATAATATTCAAAAATGTGAAATGATGTCTAAGAATTCAAATACATAATATCAAATAGCAACTTCAATAACTTCAAATAAACTTCAAGAAAATCCTCATGCTAACTCAAGCCTCAGCTTCATTGTTACCTGAAACATGTTAATTTTGAAAGTATTTTGGGTCAACATAAGTTGGTGAGAATACATAGGTTTTTGGAAATAATTGATAACCATAGTTTGTACAACATTCAGAGTTGTATGATGATAGAGTATGATACCGACATGCAACAATGCGTCTTTGTACAACCAAACCTTGGGTCGACTGATGACTAACTCGCAAGTTAGTTAAATGTTATTACTATTATCGATCATCCCTGAGTCTATGCGGGGGATGGGTTTGTCAGACCTATAGCGCTATAATCTAAACAGGCGGCTTGATCAATGTTAATGATTGTACTGTGTCTTTTTGTTACAGTCAAATGATAGAATGAGTAAATGATAGTGTAATTGAATCATGAGTAATGATAGTGTATAAAATGTTTTAAACGTGTTTCACCCCAAAAATGTAAAAGAGAAAAGGGGCTATGTAAACTCACCTTAGCAAATGTTAACTTGTTGAATAAGATGTAATAATTGTGTTGCCCAAAATGATTCCAAATATCACCCTATAATAAGGTAATATGTAATAAGTCTAAGTCTAATTAACTAATAAGTGTATCCTAGGGTTTTGATTTGGGGATAATCAATTGTTGAATTTTAAATTAAAATGTTAATTAATAAAGGAAAATTGGATAATTAATGAAAGATAGTCTTTTTATAAAAATTGAATTTTGAATGTGCACATTAAAGTGTTTGAAGCAATAAAATAATTTTTATAAAATTATTTCATTTAAAATAGATATTTAAATCTATTTATTTATAAATAGCCAATTATTAACTTTAATATTCAAAAATACTAAAATTAAGGAATTCTTATTTTAAAAATCATAATTCTGTTCTAAATGATTAAAAATAATTTGTATAAAATTTTGGTGCAAAAATGATGAAAATTGGATTTAATAAGATTTAATTATGATTAAATCTAACAAAAATTGATTAAAAATATAAAATAATTGATTTTACTGAATTAAAAAATTATTTCAGTAAAGTTTAACTTTATAAAAAGTTAGGATAATTTTTGGGGAATTTAATAAAACTGTTTTGATATATAAATGGATTTTTATAAATATAATTGTATAAAAATGATTTAATTATTATAATTATTAAATAAATGAATTTCTGAAAAATAAAAAGTACAAATAAAACTTTTATTACAGATTAAACAAATATAATTTTTTTTAGAATTTATAAAATAGTTTTGGTATTTTAAAATGAATTTAAAAGATTAAAAGGATTTAATATATATATAATTGTTTGTTTTTAAAAAAAATAAAGAAAAGAAAAGAATGGAACAAATCGGTCAGAGCCGGGACTCGAACCCGGGTGACCTCTGTGGAGGACCAGAGTCACAACCACTTGGCCTAGGCCGGTGGTTGTGATGTTTCTGGTTTCATAATAATTAAATACAATAGCGAATTCCAGGTTTATCCCCAATTAATAACACGATGAACCCTAGATTTACAATTGAACGATTAAGACAACCATAGCCCGATTAATGTTAGGGCTTATGTTTCTTGATTGCCGATGAATGAAACCCACAGAAAAATAAGAACTCACAGTGTAGGATTGATGTTAGAAGCCGGGTCAAAGAATAAGTCAAACCACGAGCAAAATACTAATAATCAGAGTGAATTAGAAAGCAATAGAGGTTGAGAGAGAGTTGTGAGCGATTTGTCAAGGTTCGTAATGCATCTATTTATACTGAGGGTTAATGGTTAAGGTTAATTGGAAGGTTTGACCCTGTTTAATATCACACGCGTATAATAATAGAATTGGTCAACGATTCGTGGTTAATTGATGTGTAATCGAGTCAGAGAGGGCCGATATTACTGTAATCATACCAATTATAAATTCAATCGAGTTAATAAGATTAATGGTATGGTCAAAACATACTATCTATGCTGCTGTTCGATGTCTGTTTACAAGGAAGGAGAAGGATCAGCTTAAACAGGTCTTAAATATATATTAAGTTGGGATTAAACCAACTAAAGGGCCTAGATCAGGTGGTTGTACGTGTGTGTGTGTGAGCGAGTGACTCGGGTTCGAAACCCGTCTGAAACAATTCTTTCCTTTTTGTTTTTAGATGGGCCGGCTCCCATGGTCTTGGGCCTGATTCTAGGTGGGCTGAGGTTTGGGCTTCAAATAAGGGTGGGTTATATGTGGTAAGAGTCCAACAATGTAATAGTTATTATTATTATTATTATTATTATTATTATTATTATTATTATTATTATTATTATTATTATTATTATATAATTATCATTGTATAGGGGTTCAAAATGTCACCAAAAATAATAGGGCTTGTCGTTTTAGTCCGTAACGTAAAACTAGTTAAATACGAAATGTTACAGTCTCCCCTACTTTTAGGAACTTCGTCCCGAAGTTAAGGGAAAACTAGGGTTACAATTGGCCAACTACCGAAAACTTTGATAAAATTTCACACTACCTTAACGTACCTGTAAATTCATGATTACGTTCCGGACCGTAATTACCAATTTACCTTACATTAGGGTTTTGCGTCCTTTTATGACTTTACCGATTGTTAAGCAGGTCTGATAGTTTCCGCCAGTCGTTCAGGTGGTAGGGCCTCTCCCGACTGTTGGAATGACATGATGACCTCTACCAATCGTTAAGCTGGTCGTTTGGTAGTTAACTAATTGTTGTACAAGCAAGTATGATTATAGATATAGCAATTAGTTCACATTCAGACAAACATGCACACAGATGTTATGATAATACTTGAATTTTATTACTTGAATCGAATAACGTCCATACATAGAATAAAAAGTAACCAATAGTCAAATGGTGAGTCTTGCGGTTAGGTAGCTGGAGGGTCTTGATCTCTGTTCAGTTTAGGGCATCGGTTACGGAAGTGATTTGGGTCTCCACATTCATAGCATTGACCATAGTTGTATCGATTAGGATTAGCAGCCTGAGCAGGGTTGATGGGCTGGTCGGCATTAGGATTTGGGGTCTCGCGACATGTATTAACTAGATGGCCATACCTACCACAATTGGTGCACAAGCGACATGCTGAAGCAGTGGGATGATGTCGGTTGCATGTGTTGCACAATGGATGGTTTCCTGTATAAGGTTTCTTGTTAGAAGCTTGTGGAGTGAGGTTTGCAGCAGGATCCCTGGTCTTACGTTTCTGGTTCTCAGTGGTTATCGCGGTTACAATACTTGTTTTATTGCCTTTCCGAACTAAGGTCCCGTTCTTCACGTGATTATCAGTTAGGGTAGCTGCTAAACGTTTGGCTTCCTCCAAGGTGGCAGGATTCCTTCCCCACACCGTATCCTGGATTTGCATGGGCAGACCACCGATGTACTTCTCGATGGCTACCGGCAGGGGAGTGACTTTGTGGGGTAACAATAAGCTAAGCTCGTGAAAGCGGGTGTTGTAGGCAAGGTTTTCCCCACTATCTTGAGCTAAGGTGTGGAACTCATCCTCAAGCTTCTTAACTTCATTGCGAGGACAAAACTCTTCCTTCATGATCTCTTTGACTTGGTCCCATGTCATAGTAAGAGCAACCTCGGCCCCACGAGTACGCTTTTCTTCATTCCACCATGTGAGTGCTCGTTTATGGAGAACACTCATGGCGTAACGAACCTTGAAGTTGTTGGGGCATTCACTGTTGATGAAGGTATTCTCAATACCCTCAAACCATTGGAGGAGTCCAGTAGCTCCTTCTTCTCCACTAAACTTTGGAGGGTTACAAGAGTTGAAATGCTTAAGGGTACAAGCTTGGGGTCCATTACCATTGCCATTGCCATTCCCATTCCCGTTGTTGTGACCATTCCCGTTGCCGTTCAATTGGATGACCTGAGCGAGTAAATTGGGAACCAGAGTTGCGATTTGCTGCGCCATTTGTTGAGAAATGATCGCAGCCAGTTGAGCATCGACCCCATTGTTGTTATGGTTAGGAACTTGGTCATGGTTATGGTTATCACCACCTTCTTCGTGGTTCTCACCATTGCTGTTGCGAGTGCTGCGACGTGGAGGCATGATCTGTAAGAGACACAGTGAAATGAGTGAGATTATATAAGGAATGTAATCATTTATTCATTAATTAAAACGAATAAACGAAAACGTTGACTTATCAAGGATTCTAAATTCTAATAACATATGAAGACATGCTTTAGCCTATAAGTGAACACTCATCCCGAGAATTCCCAGGTAGGCATCCGGGTCCCTCGTCTGATTGGGATATATGCGCAATGCCAGCCTAGACAGAAGACTCAGAATACAGGCGTTCACCCTTCCAGATTGCACGTGTTCGTTATTAAAATCTAGAACTTTGACGAGATCTCAAGGTGGTTCAGGTTAAACCTGAGGATTTTGCCTTATCAGTCTAAGAGTGAGTCCAGTGATGGAGAGCAACCTTCTTGTAAGGATGAAAGTAGGGATGTGAAGTAGGAGGGAGGTAGAGTATAGCAAACAAAAGAAGCAAGTACTGGTTAAATCCTATGGTTATAGACTAGATTATTTCTCTAATAACCTAATTCCCTATAACCATGGCTCTGATACCAATCTGTAACACCCCAACCGATGGCGGAAACATCGGGGTGCCACGTATTGATGATTGTTTTCAGTAACACATGGTATAATATAAATTTTAAATAATTTATTCAACATAATATTCAAAAATGTGAAATGATGTCTAAGAATTCAAATACATAATATCAAATAGCAACTTCAATAACTTCAAATAAACTTCAAGAAAATCCTCATGCTAACTCAAGCCTCAGCTTCATTGTTACCTGAAACATGTTAATTTTGAAAGTATTTTGGGTCAACATAAGTTGGTGAGAATACATAGGTTTTTGGAAATAATTGATAACCATAGTTTGTACAACATTCAGAGTTGTATGATGATAGAGTATGATACCGACATGCAACAATGCGTCTTTGTACAACCAAACCTTGGGTCGACTGATGACTAACTCGAAAGTTAGTTAAATGTTATTACTATTATCGATCATCCCTGAGTCTATGCGGGGGATGGGTTTGTCAGACCTATAGCGCTATAATCTAAACAGGCGGCTTGATCAATGTTAATGATTGTACTGTGTCTTTTTGTTACAGTCAAATGATAGAATGAGTAAATGATAGTGTAATTGAATCATGAGTAATGATAGTGTATAAAATGTTTAAACGTGTTTCACCCCAAAAATGTAAAAGAGAAAAGGGGCTATGTAAACTCACCTTAGCAAATGTTAACTTGTTGAATAAGATGTAATAATTGTGTTGCCCAAAATGATTCCAAATATCACCCTATAATAAGGTAATATGTAATAAGTCTAAGTCTAATTAACTAATAAGTGTATCCTAGGGTTTTGATTTGGGGATAATCAATTGTTGAATTTTAAATTAAAATGTTAATTAATAAAGGAAAATTGGATAATTAATGAAAGATAGTCTTTTTATAAAAATTGAATTTTGAATGTGCACATTAAAGTGTTTGAAGCAATAAAATATTTTTTATAAAATTATTTCATTTAAAATAGATATTTAAATCTATTTATTTATAAATAGCCAATTATTAACTTTAATATTCAAAAATACTAAAATTAAGGAATTCTTATTTTAAAAATCATAATTCTGTTCTAAATGATTAAAAATAATTTGTATAAAATTTTGGTGCAAAAATGATGAAAATTGGATTTAATAAGATTTAATTATGATTAAATCTAACAAAAATTGATTAAAAATATAAAATAATTGATTTTACTGAATTAAAAATTATTTCAGTAAAGTTTAACTTTATAAAAAGTTAGGATAATTTTTGGGGAATTTAATAAAACTGTTTTGATATATAAATGGATTTTTATAAATATAATTGTATAAAAATGATTTAATTATTATAATTATTAAATAAATGAATTTCTGAAAAATAAAAAGTACAAATAAAACTTTTATTACAGATTAAACAAATATAATTTTTTTTAGAATTTATAAAATAGTTTTGGTATTTTAAAATGAATTTAAAAGATTAAAAGGATTTAATATATATATAATTGTTTGTTTTTAAAAAAAATAAAGAAAAGAAAAGAATGGAACAAATCGGTCAGAGCCGGGACTCGAACCCGGGTGACCTCTGTGGAGGACCAGAGTCACAACCACTTGGCCTAGGCCGGTGGTTGTGATGTTTCTGGTTTCATAATAATTAAATACAATAGCGAATTCCAGGTTTATCCCCAATTAATAACACGATGAACCCTAGATTTACAATTGAACGATTAAGACAACCATAGCCCGATTAATGTTAGGGCTTATGTTTCTTGATTGCCGATGAATGAAACCCACAGAAAAATAAGAACTCACAGTGTAGGATTGATGTTAGAAGCCGGGTCAAAGAATAAGTCAAACCACGAGCAAAATACTAATAATCAGAGTGAATTAGAAAGCAATAGAGGTTGAGAGAGAGTTGTGAGCGATTTGTCAAGGTTCGTAATGCATCTATTTATACTGAGGGTTAATGGTTAAGGTTAATTGGAAGGTTTGACCCTGTTTAATATCACACGCGTATAATAATAGAATTGGTCAACGATTCGTGGTTAATTGATGTGTAATCGAGTCAGAGAGGGCCGATATTACTGTAATCATACCAATTATAAATTCAATCGAGTTAATAAGATTAATGGTATGGTCAAAACATACTATCTATGCTGCTGTTCGATGTCTGTTTACAAGGAAGGAGAAGGATCAGCTTAAACAGGTCTTAAATATATATTAAGTTGGGATTAAACCAACTAAAGGGCCTAGATCAGGTGGTTGTACGTGTGTGTGTGTGAGCGAGTGACTCGGGTTCGAAACCCGTCTGAAACAATTCTTTCCTTTTTGTTTTTAGATGGGCCGGCTCCCATGGTCTTGGGCCTGATTCTAGGTGGGCTGAGGTTTGGGCTTCAAATAAGGGTGGGTTATATGTGGTAAGAGTCCAACAATGTAATAGTTATTATTATTATTATTATTATTATTATTATTATTATTATTATTATTATTATTATTATTATATAATTATCATTGTATAGGGGTTCAAAATGTCACCAAAAATAATAGGGCTTGTCGTTTTAGTCCGTAACGTAAAACTAGTTAAATACGAAATGTTACAGTTATTTTTTTTAACGGTAATACCAACGTAGTTATAAATTGCAAACCTTTAAGATCAAGTTTGTAATTATGAAGTCTGTGGATCAAGCTTGCAATATCTGAAAACCACATAGACTAACCAAGCAATTAACTTTTAAAAGAAAATTAAGAAATTGTTCTGGTGTTGAAATTAGTTTTTATTATCTGAATTTTCTTAACCATTTTAATTAACATATTTTTTAATCCAATAAAAACAATTATATTTACATAAAACTTGTTTTGACATAATTAGTTGATTTGCATCACTTTTTATTGATTTACATCAGTATTCCTCGAAAGTTTAATTACGTCGGCAATATATCAGCGATGATCAATATATATACTTCTGATCAAAATAAAATAATGGTTTATGTACTATTGGAAGATATGGGGAGGGGACCCGTGATCTAGTTTCACCACAATGAATGGTGTCATGACGTGATGTTTAAAGCTTATGGTACATTTATCGCTGCTTCTATAAATTATATTTAACATTTTTGACATTTATAACTTCTTTAAAGATCATTATTGACAACAAATGTGTATATTGTTAAAACTAGGTTGATTCACTGCGCTTCGCAGCATAGCACTTGTAAAACATTTAGAAGCAGTTTGTAGGTTGCAACATTATGATATATTTAATAGCATTTTCTAGCTTGCAATAGTTACATAGAAAATTAGCAGTACATACAAAAGCTTCTCTCCTAGAGAACATGTTGTCAAAAGTATTTACATTTGGTGTTTCATGCTGGATGGTGAATATGTTCATTTGGTCTTCTTTCTTCATTCTGGATACATAAGTCTTTTGGTTTTGTAGATACTTGCTTCCTGAATAACAAGAGTTCAAATATTTCCATAGTGATAATAATTTTATTAGTAAAATGATAACCATCAGCCAGCTGACCCGTTTCCTTTAAAGATACATTATCAAACCATCATTGGCGACACTGAACTTACTTAGAAAATGCCATAATAAATTTAGACGTAACATGTGGTAAGCTCAACGCACCCGTTGCAAATCCAAAAGAAACAACGAACGCAACCTACATTAAACAACAATGCATATAAAGTCATGGGCATAAAGCTGCAAGTAAATGTTCAGCCACAAATAGTGACTATTGCCATCACATGAATAAATTACACACATAATCATCCAATAAAGCACCTAACATAGCAGTCTCTAATGCTCAGGAGTCAGGATAACCTTTTTAATAGGTTGAGAGATAACATAAATAAATAAGGAATGGACTCAAAGAAAACATTGTTTTTGTAATTGGTGTCGAATAAATGTTCAACCACAAATAGTGATTGTTGCTATCATATGAACCATCCAAAACCCTAAGTACTATCAATTCGAACCCTAAATGAAAGACACGGACCAACAACTTGTAAAGGAAATTGCAAAGATACAGATAAATCAAGGAAATAAGATCAAAAGACATGTAAAAGGGGAAATCAACTATAGATGTGTAGTAAAGATATAGGCGTTGCCACTACCAAAGCAAAAAAAAGGGGAAATGAAAAAAAATCATAGCCAGAATGAGTCGAACCCGCTTGTATAAAGCAACAAACTGCCATACCATCACACCAGCGAGCACCGGAGAACAAAAAAAAATATTAAAGTAACATCACCCGCTTGGGTAGTAATTATATTTTCAAACTTAATTGAACCCAGCCCAAACCGGTCAAACTTAATTAGTTTGGCTTAATAAAACTCGGTTCAAACTTGAAGTGGTTCAAAAAAATAAAAAAAAGGAAAAAATAGCCTTTGCTTTTGTTGACCCATAGCGATTTGGAGAAAAAAACCAGGTATGCGCACCTTTATTGACGGATAAGACAAATTACCCACAAATGGTTTAAGAATTGCTATAAGGCTGCAAATTCAAAACCATTCTAAGAAAATAAGTTATAGATATTAGAATTGTTTAAATCAAACTTAAACTCATAAATGCCCACACAAGTTTATATATGATATCTTTAACATATAAAGAAAACAAAATTTAAGTAACAAATTTTCTATAAATCAAACTCATGCATCTGTTAAATGGCAACCTGAATTTCAATTTCAAATTCTTGCAACATACTATAAGATAATTCAATCAAATCCAAAATAAAAATTCAATCAAGCAATTAGCTCAACATTACCTTGGAATGGTTCAATTGGCTTAGCACTCCAACACTGATGCCATCATAACCAAAATGATAAAAATGGGAAAGATCAAAACTACAAGAATACAGTCTTCTTTAATCGCCAACATTTTAAACCCTAAAAATACGATTCAATCTAATAACAGAAAATAAATAACCTGACTATTGTTCATGTTGCAGAGTAAATCAAAAGCACCCTGTAGACAGAAGGATAATTAACGAAAATAAGAACAAAAAAAACGAATTGGGTTAGATAAAACATTAGCCAAAGAAAATAAATATTTTGTTATTAAGTTTTTTACTTTATCATGCAACAGTAATATATAGTAATTTCAAATATTAAAAGTTAGGTGATATACATTACCCAACTTAAGATTTGATTTGCTAATGAGAGACATCAACATAATGATCGAAATCGAACCCTAGCCGAAAGTGCCTTACACCGAATCAATCATCGAATCAACCTGATCAAAGAGACATCAACATAATGATCGAAATCGAACCCTAGCCGAAAGTGCCTTACACCGACTCAATCATCGAATCAACTTGATCAAAGAGAATCACAAAAAACATAAACTATAAGGTTTTGTCCTTACCTATGTAATATAGATGCAATCAAATCGCAACATTCAGAACAAATACACATGCAACAGTGCACATATGAAGAACCGTAACAATCAAAAAGCGTCAAGAAAGCACAAAGGTAAGAAAGTTGATTAAGAACGGGAAGAGGTACCTCAGTCATCTACTGATTTAACCCATGCCGCAACCATGGTGTACCTACGAAATTGAAACAACTAACACTAACAACGTCAAAATAAGATGAAAACAAATCGGAGACAAACACATCAACATCAAATGCAACGAAAAAGGATATCATGAGAAATCCAGGATCAAATGATTTCGTATTAAGCATCATAGCCATGAAGAATATATTTTAACCAAAGCAACATTACTGAAAAGCATCATCAGAACTAAGAACCAACGATACACCTAGGCTCAGATGAGCACAAACTCATCCTCACGGCCCTAAACCCACCCATGTAGAACGAAAAATAGGGCAAACAACTCTATCATAGCCAAACACGCCTCTACTATCACATATCCAAACACCTCCAACCAAACATAAAAAAATCAGGGTTTACACCCATAAAAGTCGGGCAGTAAAATAAAACCGGTGACAAAGCAAACAAACCAACCAACACTACCAAGGGTTTCTGACAGGTTGCATAAGGTAACCGTAACATGAATCCAAAATTGGAAAACTGACAAAGGTGATCATAAATCGACAATAGCTAGTACAAAGTACAAAGCAAATGAAGAAGATAGAGGGACAAATCGCACCGAAACAAAGCAGCTGTGATGGTCGAATGACCGGTAACTACATCGACGACGGGTGTGCAGGTATTAGGGCTTCCGATGCCTTTCTCCGTATAATTCTCTCTCTCCTTCCCTACCTCCGATGCGTCTCCCTCTCTCTTTGTATAGAAAAGGAAGAAAGAACTTACCCCCCAGGTGGCTGGCCTCTTGTGTAACACCCCAACCGATGGCGGAAACATCGGGATGTCACGTAGTGATGATTGTTCAGTAGCTCATGGTGAATAATAAATTTCATTAAATGATTTAAATAAATTACATACAATTGTTCTACAAGAATTCGTACATCAAATTGAATAAAACTATGCACATATCTTCAAGCAAATCTTCAAGCAAGTAGAACCTGAAACATGTTAAGTTGAACATATTTTGGGTCAACAAAAGTTGGTGAGAATTACATAGGTTTTGATAATCGAATAAAAATTGTTGTGCAATTCATGTGTCATGGCAATCTAGTCCATATGCGAAAACATACTAGAAGTAAATCGAGTGCATAATCAACCTTGTGACTGTTGTATTGTGGTACATCCCATACGCTCATGGTTCACTCGTTTATATTGCAGTAACAAACACCCACGCTACCTTTGTAGGAGGTACGTATCCGGGTGGGATTGTCAGTCCAATAGATCTATCAATGTATACCGTTTGGCTGATGAATGTTTATGCTAGAATTGTGCTTACCCTAGTCATGTTCAAGACATAATGCAACATAGAAAAACACATAGACACATTGATGATTGAATGCATAAATAATGTTGTAACATGTTTCACCCCAAAAATGGTGATAAATAGAAAATGGGCTATGTAAAACTCACCTTAGCAAAATGTTATCTCTTGAAAAATAGAATAGTGTGTTGCCCAAATATGTCAAGTATCACCCTATCATAAGGTAATAAATATGTCTAAGTCTATCTAGTCTACAAATGTATATGTTCTAGGGCTTCGAATTGGGGACAAATGCTTGTTTAAAAATGTTTGATAATTGAAAGAAATTTAGTAAATAAATAGACAAAAATCTTTTTATAAGATTTAAATTTAAGATGGTCACAATAATGTGTTTAAAGTATAAAAATAATTTTTGCAAAATTATTTTCTTTAAAATAGAATATTAATTCTATTTATAACAAATTGTCAAAATTTAACTTTAATATTTAAAAATATTAAAATTTAAGAATTATAAGTTTAAAATTTATATTTCTGTTCTAAATAATCAGAAATAATTTGTATAAAATTTTGGTGCAAAAATATTAAAAATTGGATTTATTATGATTTAATTATGATTAAAACTATCAAAAATTGATTAAAAATATTAAATAAATGATTTTTCTGAAATAAAAATCATTTCAGAAAAGTTTATCATTATATAAACTCAGGATAATTTTTGTGGATATTTATAAAATTGTTTTGATATTTTAATGGAATTTTATAAATATAATAGAATAAAATTGATTTAATTATTAAATATATTAAATAAATACATTTTGAAAACTAAAAATTGTAAGTTAAACTTTTTCATTAGATTAACGTAAAATAATTTTTGTAGGATTTATAAAGTGGTTTTAGTATTTTAAAACTAATTTTTAAAATACTAGTAATTATATATATATAAGCTTGAATGTTAAATAAAAAGAAAAGAAAACTTGTTGTTGCCAGGGGTCGAACCCGCGTGGACTGTGGTAAAGGCACCAGACACAACCACTTGGTCTAGACCAGTGGTTGTGATGGTTTCTTGTTTATTAAAAATAAATAACATAACAAACATTGTGTTCTTCCCCAATTTAATAACCTACGAGCCCTAATTTTGAAATCGATCGAATTACACAACATTAACCCAGTTAATCATGGGGTTAATGTTGTGTAGGTTCCGATTAATGAAACCCATCAAATATTACGAACTTACAGACACGATTCGTATACGAATGGATGGTCAAAGCCACGAAGTCAAACACGAACCATGATTCAAGATCAGTTGATTGTTAAGAGAAATTGGAGGTTTAGAAAGGATGAATGGCGAATTGTAATGGTTCAGAAGTGCTCAATTTATAGTAGTTTGGTCTGGATTCTCGAATTGGTATGTTGACCTTGGTTTTAAATGTTGACACGGTTAATTGGCTCAATCAGTAGTGATTAGATCATAATTATCGCGTTTAATTAGTCAATGGCAATTAAACATGACCAAATTACAATGTTTCTATATAGCAATTCACGATTTTAAAAAAAAAATCCTTTTTGGGTCTGCTGTCTCGCGTCTGCTACCAGGAAGAAGAAGAGACAAAGTTTAGTGGTGTTAAATACTTTTTAACTTGGGTTTAAACCAACTAAGAGGTGTGGAGCAGATGGTTGTTCGTGTTGTGGGAGTTTTGCTGGCCGGCTGAGGGCTCGGGTTTGAGTCCTGGCCCCAGCGTATCTTTTTATTTTTACAAAGAGGGCATTAGGGCCTTGGGGTTTGGGCTCTGATGTTACTTGGGCCTGTGTTTGTGGGCTCAGAGTGGGGGAAGAAGGATTGTTGGGTTGGGTTTGATTGGATGGGCCAAAAGCTGAATGGGTTATGGACTTTTGACAAAACAAATATAATCAAGTTATTTATCTTTTTATTATCATCATCATTATTATTATTATTATTATTATTATAAACATTTATATATATATATATATATATATATATAGTTAGGATAATGGAGACTTAGGTACATTTGTATAAAGTGTAAAAAAAAATAAAGGGCGTTTATATTTGGGGAAAAATTTTGTGATGTTACATCCTGCACCTTTGCCAACTCCTCTGTCTCTCTCATTCTCTCTCTAAACTTGTGTGTTGAAGTAAAATGCAGAGAGAAGAGATGAGATGCACCAAAAGACCAAAAGTCCAAAAGAAAAAAGACAAATAACACCTACACGGTACAAAACACGTGTCAAGCCTGGTGGTGATGTAACTGGGAAACAACCACGCAAACAGGCAAGGAAATGACGGGATTGCCCATATACTATTCATCTTGAGTTTCTAATTATACATAGTATTGTTTAAGGGGTATTGGATTTAAATAATCCAAAGTTTGGGTCACTGGTCAATAACAATCCAAACTTTAACGTTAGACCAGGATAATTTCAAGTGAACATGTGAGTGTCAAAAATTAACCTCCATTAATTCTGAACTATCTGAGTTAGTGAAAGATGACGTAACTATTGATGTGACATGCTGACGTGGACCACATGCTGATGTGGCACTTGAGTTGGCATGATAACGTGTTTTTTATTCCATGTAATTTTTTGGGGGCTCATTCATTTACAAAATCTACCATCATCATCATCTACACCCAATTCCCACCCCTATTCAACCATTCATCCAAATTAGAACCCTCTATTTCAACAACGACACAAACCATTAACAGCAGTTCAGAAATCAAAGAACCCATCTCAAAGATTCAGAAACTCGACAATAATAGCGAAAACTACAACCACCACCACCTCCGTTCTCCGTTCTCCATTCTCCAGCCACCAACACTCCATCGCCGCTATAAAGAGGTTTTGTAGAGTTTGGATATCAATTGGGGAAGATCATTATAAACCCTAAGAATTCATATAAAGCCTACAACAAACCCTAGAAATTCATATCCCTAAATTTTCATTTTCGTTATAAACCCTAGAAATTCATATCCCAAATCTTCCTTCTCGTTGATTCAATTCCAATTTATCTGAAAAAAACGATGATTTATATCAGAAGATTATTACCGGACATCTTGGTAGCATGACTAGCGGTATGACTTTCTTCTATTACGAAGGTTCTTGCAGAAACAAGTAACTCAAATACTGCTTTACACCTCGAATAATCTTCGTCCAAAGGAGAAACAAGCTTTGCAAGTGAAGCAACTGTTAAACAAAAATTTCTTTTTTCATAAAGCATCCTAAAAAAACTTTACCGCTTTTTAACCAAGAAAGATGAATCTCATCCCCAAAAGAAATGGAACTCCTCTTCACAAAGAAAAATTTTGATCTCCAAGATTTTTCAAACTTGACAACATTAAACAAAAAAGCAGGATCCTTATTTATAAGTTGAAGAATATAACGATGTGAACAGTGTGTTCTAAGCTTATATATATGAGACAGGTCCCCTATCTAATGATGAATGCCATGGTTTTCAATGATCATGTTACAGACTATCAAGATTCTCCATATTTCAGGCATAGCCTGAGCAAAAGCCATCCCTGTTACATCAAAGAAATCTTTGATGAACGAAGGGAAGGGATACTTAAGACCTAAGGAGAAAGGCAGATACAGGAAACAAACCCACGTAGAAGATGAAAAATCAGATTTTGCACTTGGGTCGTAGGGACGAAACTCAGCAGAACTTGGGAAAGCCCCTGAGTCCTTTAGAGCTTGTATGTCCCTATCGTTAAAGGAATAGACTTCCTGATCAGGATGGCTCAAGAGGTTTTGGGAAATGAAGTCTTTTGAGACTCCTACACTCCCAGAAGTCCTCGTTGATCTTTTACTCATCTTCAGAATGTTTCAAAAATTATTGGAGGTTTGAAAGAAGAAAAGAGAAAGAAGAGAAAGAAATTACCTTCTTTAAGAGATCAGATGTGATTTTAAAGGAAGAGGAGAGCCCTAGATATAGATGGCAGAAGATGACCTTATGTAACGGTCACCACTTGATTAGAGGCGAAAAAGTAGCCGTTGAAAATCCTGACAGACGTCCCATCAAGATTATCAGATAAGATCTATGATTAAAAAATATTATAACCGTGTAAGATATTAACGGTAACATATTTTTTGGGGACAATTGTTGGTGGTGAAAATTCTCAGGATGATTTTACCTTATATCCTTAGTGTAGCATCCTCAGGATGCTGAAGGACTCAACAGACTTCAGGATGTAACTGAATTTTAGCATGTGCACATCCTGAGGATGGACTAACGAATTATCTTTCTATGACATGATTTCAGATACAATTGAGTTATAATATGGACTTGTAACCTCTTTATAACGTCTATATTATCATATTCAGTCAAAGATGGAAGAGTTACACTCGCAATCCAAAGTCCAAGCTCGAAGAAGGAGTCAAAGTTGTAACCGATGTGCATTGAATATCGGCAAAGAACTAGGAAACAGCTGCTACAATGACTATATTTAGTTGAAACAACACAACGGTCACCTGAAGCTTTCAAAGAACTTAACTAACTAGCAGATTACACGAGATCTCTTCTTTACTTTCATGTAACTATATATAAGGGGATGATCAACGAGTATAGGACACGTCACATTCACCTGAATACCACTTGATACTCTGATACTTACACACACACAAAAAACTTATCATTGTATTCATAGAACACTCGTCCATCATTCATCCAAAGTTGTACTATTTTTACATTATTAATATTAACAAACAAGGCAGGGGCTTAGACTCCTCCTGAGGTTTTATGCTGGTGATCAACAATTGATCAAGGGCTTTCCTCGTACATCGAGTGTTGTTCTTTGTGTATTTGCACTTTATTTACATATTACTCAATTCTGTTACACAGTTATATCCTCAGGATATAACTGTCCATCCTCAACTTAAATTTAACCATCCCGAGCATAGTTGTCATTTTATTGTTCATTTATTCTTATAAATCATCATCTTGAAAATAGCACCGAGTTTTTAACATATTCTACACATTTAGGACTCTACCTCACTTTTACTAATTTGGAAAACAAAGTTATTTTTAGCAAGTAATTTTTGACCAAAACACAAACATCACAAAACCTGGTCTGGACCTTTAGGGATCAAAATAACAACATGGTAAGGGTTTAGGATGGATGACACACCTTGGTTTTTGCTAAGGAGGATGTGAAAGCTTGGAAATGATGGGTTTTTGAGCAAAAACGAGTTCCAGAGGTTGATTATGGTGTGGGAGAGGTTTGGGGCGAGTTAGGGTTTCACAAATGTTGTTTAACAAGTCAAGGGTGGTATTTATAGGCGTTTCTATTCGTTCCAGCTGTTACACACGAGTACGAATTATTACACACAAGTACAATTCGTACTCGCCCCTAATACATGCGAGTACACTTCTACTCGCCCCAATTATCTTCTATTCGCCCCTGCTGGGACGAGTAGAAATCCTACTCGCCCCCTGCAGGTGGTTTTGGGTTTTTGGCGCGTTAAACACTATTTTAACACATATAAGCATGTATTCACATACCGACAAGTTATATAATGATTATAAATACATAATGCATGATAACTAACACGTTCACGTTTGTTCACCAATTCCCGAGACTCGAGACTCGCGTGTGTGCATTAAACCTGATGATTATACTAATCACCAATCCTTGTACACATGGTTATGGACCGACTCCCAATGATCCCTTGGATCATTGTAACAACTCCCGATGATTCCCAGAATCATCAAAACGACTTAATTGACTCGATTAAGTATATGATATGCATGACTCGCTAAGGTAGACTTACTAGTTTGACAATTGTTACTAACCTGAGTTTGCCGGGTGTCACAGTCTTAAATTGTTTTTGGCTTTAAATAATCCATTTAAACCAAAATACAAGTTCAACACCTTAATATCCTTTGTTCGCCGCATACACGAATTTATCCATTTCCATATAAGCGACTAACTTTAACTAATCTAATTCCACAAATTTGATCCTCATACTCATATTAGCCATCATATATCATCTATATGATCAAGTTAAAACTCATTTTAACTACTAACACATAGTCAAACCGCTTAGTCAATTACCGCCTAATAAGCTGACTTCTAGCGATTTAGTCGCAATCTAAGCAACCTGCATTACATATCAACTCTTGAACGTCCTAGAAACTTAATATTCACACTAGGACCTGTATAAAATACACAAAATATGACCAAATTTGCTGTTCTAAAACAATTTTATAACATGATCGTTTTACGCCTCAAAACTCGCATTTTGGCGACTTTTACTGCATAGTTTGCCATAATAAACATCCATTATCATATTAAACTTAATATACATCCAAAATGATGATAATTATGCACATTTTCACACCAAATAATTTGTTTTACATCAGACCTGAAAATGGTCATTTTAATTGCTCGAAAACTCGACAAAAGGTGCGCTTTTTGTGACTATTTTGCAAAGACACCTAAGTTTTATGTTAGGACTTTTATGTACACTTTAACATGTCTTATTTATCCTCAAAATAATGTCCAAAAATCTGCTTAAAATTTGTTTTACAACAGATTCAAAAATAGTGCTTTCTACATGTCAAAACTCATCAAAATAGTGTCCGTTTTCGCCTATAAAGCTAACACAAAAGTACATATATGGTATGAACCTAATACATACTTAAAAACCTGGGTTTTCCCTTCAAAATAAGCCGTTTTTGGCTGTTCAAAAACGGATTTAGAATAAATCCCCTTTTAAGACAATTTACTCATGTTTTATTGCTAAAATCATGTCTTGATCATACATGCAAGATCATCCAAACATGTAGATCATTGTTAACTTTAATAATAACTATTTTGGACACAAAATAACCTTGAAAAACTTGTTTACTTTCAGATTTGACAAAACCCATTAAACACTCTGTGACACCCGGCATATTCAACTTAACATTTTACAAACTTATAAGTCTACCTTAGCGAGAAACATTTTATTAACGTACTTAACTGGGTCAGTTGAGTCGGGTTACCTTACGTATTGTCCAGGGTTCAATGATTAGGAGGATCATTGGTGTTATTTTGTGTACACACGAGTCTTGAGTCCCGTTGTTGGTGAATTACATGAATTGGATTGAGTGTTATTCATAGATTGATCCGTATATGTTATATAATATGCAAATACGTGTTTTAAAGGTGTTTATATAATTAAACATGATTCCATACGATAAACATATGTTAGGATTGCATGTTCATGTGTTAAGATGTGTTAAAATGCGTTAAAACAACAAAACTGGAAAATCTGGAAAAGACATGTTTGGTTCGACCTTAAGGGGGTCGAACCAACGTATTGATTTCATGGAAAACCCCATTCGACCACAAAACCTCCCATTCAACCTCTGCAGGGGTCGAACCAGACACCAGTATAAATACCATACTTTGCCATTTTTCATCATTTCACAAACCCTAAACGCCTTTAAACACTCTCTCTCGACTTTAATCACCGGGGAAGGAGTTTTTGAGCTTGTTTTTCACAATCTAACCTTCTATATCATAAACAAGTGAAGATCTAAGGTGTGTTCTTCATCCAAAATCCTTTTTAAGCATTTTTTATTCGTTTTCATTAAACCCCAAAGGTCCATATCTGTTTTAAGTTAGTTTTTATGATTAAAAACCTTTCTAACATCTTTCTAAACAAAGCCTCATCATAAAACATAAGTTTTCATACAAAGTAACATGTGTTAATGATCCTTTATGTTGTGTTATGTGTTTTTTGATGTTTGAATGCTGTGTAGATGTCATAGAGATGTTCTAGGACTGTTATTGATTATGAGTTTTGTTATCTTAGGTCACAAGTTGATGGATGATGATGTTTTATCTAATTTGGGGATTTTTTATAAATCTAGGGTTTGATTCTTAATGATTATGTTAATGAATTAATTAGGGGTTTTCATACACATAATAATCTGAGCAATTTGAGCTAATTATTGAATGATTTCATAAAGTTTCAAAATTGGGTAAAGTTTTCATGCATGATGTGACATCTCCATAATTTTTGCCATTTTGGGTAAACATTAAAACTGCCTGATTTTGGAGTAAAATTGATAGGGTTTTGTGGGGATATGTTTTTCAAGCTTGACTGCTATGTTTCGTGATGTTTTCAAACTGTTTTGATGTGATTTGATGCGTTTTAGAACATTTGCTGCATACTGGGTCAAACCGGATCCCATTCGACCAGTGGTGGGGTCGAATGGGGACTCTAGGGGTCGAACCAAGTTATGAATAGGTCGAACGAACATGATTTAGGTCGAATTAACATGTGTTAGGGTCGAATTAAAATGTGTTAAGGTCGAATGAACATGTATTAGGTTGCATGAACTTATGAAAGGGTCGAATGAACATGAATTGGGTCGAACCAAACTCATTTCCATGCTGATTCGATCCAACTACTCCGCATGTGCAATTTTTGATGCAAACTAAGTATTTTATGCTTGAACCTTACGTGTAATCTATGTGTACTTGATTAGTTTGTGTAATGGGTCACCAACGGGATGTCAAGTCGGTCTGGTGTGTCGGTTTAACAGTCAAACACATTTTTAAACAAACTTAGTCATGATTTGGACAATCTGGGACTAGTTAACCTACGGGTTATTAGTCAAGACACTTATGCAAAATTTTATGATAGATCTTCGGTATTTGGGATTATCAAGGCTTGTCTTTTATTCTTTATTTCGAAGAACGCAACCTAAGCTGAGTGTCACAGCCCCATCCTTTACTATTTTCATTACTTTTGGGGGAGAAACATGCGGTACGAGCTTTCTTACTTTAGACCAACATATTACATTATATCACATGGATACTTAGTGACTCTTATTTCATTGGTAAAGTCCTCTCAAACTTAGTGAGCCATTAATATGTGGATACATAGCGGGGAAAGTGTGAATAGATCTATTGGGCCTGGCAAGCCCCACTCGGGCCGACTGGAGGTCGGTAGCGGGTGTATATTTGTCCTATAACTTACGGCACCGGTGATGAACCGGTGACGGGTATTGTGACAACTCGGGTAAATCTCTCTTTTGGTTCCTATCTTTTGTTTATTTCCTTCGTTACTTCTTTTGTTCTTTTGGTACTTGTGCAATTTTCGGGACAAAAATTCTTTTAACGTGGGGATGATGTGACACCCGGCAAATTCTGGTTAACAACGTTGTATAGATAAAAGTCTACCTTAGCGAGTCACGCGTATATTGTACTTAACTGGGTTAGTTAAGTCGGGTTATGGTTCGGGAACTATCGGTTTAGTCTAGAGGATCATTGGATGTTGGTCTAGAGGTTCATTAGATGTCGGTCCTTAACCAAGTGTACAAACGGTGACGATTTGAAGGATCGTCAGGGCATACGGAACATACGAGTCTCGAGTCCCGGGAATTGGTGAACGAGTGTGAATATGTGTATTTACTTGTGTTATGTGTTTACAATCATTATGTGACTTGTCGGTACGTTAATATGTGTTAACATATGTTAAAACGGGGTTTAACGCGCAAAACACACGAAACAGGCCCCTATAGGCGATCAGGATAGCCCAATCGCCTATAGGAGGGGCGACTGGGGACCTTAGGGGCGATTAGGGGACTGATCGCATGACTGTTCATGCGATTAGGCCCCAATCGCATGAACTTACAGGCGATTAGGCTTCCTGATCGCGTGTAAAGCTGCATAATCGCATGTTACGTGCTGGACGACTAAAAACGACTATAAATACCATACTTGACCTCATAAACTTCATTATACAAACCCTAGTCGTCCCATAACCTGCCCCAACACACACACAACCTCTGGAACGTGATTTTTGATCAAAACACCAGGATTCAAGCATAATCTTTCATTCTTTCACAATTCTAAGGTTTGGTTTCCATCCATGAATCTTTATAAACGTTTTTAATCAATCCCTAATGGTCCAGACCTGTTCTAAAACGAAAAAAAAGCTTTCTGAAAATCATTAATAAGGGTTATTAATCGGATTCTAACTAGTATACATGTGTTATGGGTGTTTATGGTTAGAAAGCTAGGGTTTTTATGATTCATAATGATGGATTAACATGTTATTAGGTTAAATCAGAAAAATATTAATGTTATAATGATGATATCTGAATAATTGATTATTAGGGTTATTGTTATGCATGTTAGTATGATGATTGCATGCTATGTGAATGGTGTTTGGATTACGTGATTGCATGCAGGGCTGATAATACGAGGCAAAACGAAGAGTTTTGGTTGAAACATGTTTAGGATAGTGTTTGGGATGATATTGGGTAGTTACACACGTTCTGGATCTGATTTGGAGCGTTAAACGCGCGAAAAACTGGAACAGCAAGGTTACAGGCGATTAGGATTGCTAATCGCCAGTTTTACATGCAATCAGGGCCAAATCGCATGAACATACATGCGATCAGCCCCAAATCGCATGAACTTATATGCAATCAGCCCTAATCACGTGAACTTATATGCAATCAGCCCTAATCACATGAACTTATATGCAATCAGCCCTAATCACATGAACTTATATGCAATCAGCCCTAATCACATGAACTTATATGCAATCAGCCCTAATCACATGAACTTATATGCAATCAGTCCTAAATGCTAGTTTACGTTTCCTAATCGCGTGTACTACTGTTGTAAGTGTAAATTAGCATTCCGAGACCCGATTTGACATGTAGTAACATGCTAGGAACCTCGTAACATATATGATAACTTGGTAACATATGTTTGGATGTAATTCGGTGATACGTGAACTATGTGCTATAACTTGTTGTGCGTTAACGTATGTTAAGTGTGATTGCATGATTGTCTGTTTAAGAGCGTAAACATAACACGGGGAGTCTCGGGTCACCAATGGGATGTCGAGTCTTGTACTTTGGGTCAGTTAAACAGTCACGGTGTTTTCAAACGAACTTGGTTATGGTCTGGACATCTAGGGACTAATTAACCTGCGGGTTATTAGTCTAAGTACTTGTAACTGTCATATGTTAGGTCGCCGCTTTACGGGACTAGCATAGCAGCTGAGTTTACTCGGGTTAAGGAGTAACGCAACTTAAGGTGAGTTTACGGCCCCTCTTATAAACTGGTTTTATACTTTCGGGGGAGAAAACATGTGTTAAAACGATTATTTGGTAACTACTGTCATACTATGGGTTTCTATTGTGTACTACACGATCTTTGGAAGTCCCGGGGGGAACCATGAATGTGCGGGTTTGCACAACGGGGAAATGTGAATAGCGCTATTGGGAGTGACCAACCCCGCTCGTCGGCTTGGAGGGCCGGGCGAGTGCATATTGTCTCAAACAGGAACAACTGGTACTTTTCGGGCACAATATCTGGTATTCGAGTTAGTAATGGTTTTCCAATCGTGGTAGTAACAAAACATACGCCTAGCTAGCGTACACTGGTTTTCGATTTTTTATAGTATGGACAGGTTGACTTGGTACTTGGATACAAAACCTGTAAACTCACCAGCATTTTTGTGCTGACGTAAACTTTTACATGTTTTCTCAGGTCGCTAAGGTAGCACGACTGGACTAGGGCGCACGCGTCTGCACGGCGTCTAACTAGGGTTACATGGTCTTATAAACGTTGAACTATTGTTTCATTGTTGAGATACTATTTTGAATAAGCTTCCGCTGTAAACGGGATTTTAAACTATGTTTTGAAATTGCATTTATATTCATTTAGACTTGTTTATTGTGATCGTTGGTTTGGATCCTGGTTTGTCATGCGCCTCGCGGTAAAACTCCGCAAGTGGATTTTGAGGGTGTGACAGGTATTGAGGCATTCTAAATGTTCAGCAGTGGTTCACGACACTATAGTATCATGTAACGATGTCTAGCTAGCATCATGTATAGATGCAAGGATTGTTGGGTCTGGATTACTCTTGTTACAAACTTTTGCAAACTTTATCTCTGTGACTCACAGGAACTGTATGTGTTGACTAACTTGCATGTTTTCTCAGGTCGCTAAGGTAGCAGGGAGTCTTAGGCGCACTGGAGTTGCACTACGTCTAGTCTTGCATACATAAGTAAACCGTGATTGGTTTGCATTCATACTTTTGAACTATGGTTTTGTAAACATTAAAGCTTCCGCTGTCGTTGTCTGTTTTACTTTTAAACTTATAACTGCGTGGTTGGTTATTTCTACATTATTTTCTTGTTATAAAGTTGTCGTTTATGGTGACCGTTGATTTGGATCCTGGTATGTCACACGCCTCACGGTAAAACCCCGCAAGTGGAATGTGAGGGTGTGACACACTCACAAAAATCAACTACACAATCAACACTCATGTTTATACTCATCTTCAAGGACACCTAACAACTATCAAACTTGAAAACCCATTAACTTAGTTAACTAAATAGTAAAAAATACTAATAAAACTCAGATTCAAAACATTCTTAAAACCCTCATGCATGTATGATACATTACTAGATCTAAGCATTTTAAGCATTCACCAACAAAAATCAACTAGACAATAAACACTCATGTTCATACTCATCTTCAAGGACACATAACAACTATCAAACTTGAAAACCCATTAACTTAGTTGACTAAATAGTCAAAAATACTAATAAAACTTAGATTCAAAACATTCTTAAAACCCTCTTGCATATATGATCCATTACTAGATCTAAGCATTTTAAGCATCCACCAAGCAACACAAACAGTCACACATACATATACCCACATACGACACACACATGTGCATTTTTCACACATTTTTACCCACTTTCTCATCTCCATGTTTGTTTTAGAAAACCCTTTTGTAAAACCCATTTTGTTTGGTGAATATCTTGTAAAAACAAAACCAAAACAAAAATCAAAGAAAGTTTTTAGAAAAGGTTTTCATACCCTTGAAGCTTGCTCAAGACGATGATGATTTTTGATGGTTTTGATACTTTCTCTCTCTAAAAAATCTTGATTTCTTGAAAGGTTTTTGCTCCATATCACCAAACACACTTGGTTTAACAAGAATCTCATCTTAAATCTTGATATTTTATGATCAAAACAAGAAAAGATAGAGGGGAAGAGGGGCTACGGTCTGAGGAAGTGGAGAAGAGAGGTAGAGAGGTTTTCGATGAAGTGTGTGAAAATGATGGTGTAAGTATGTGAGTTTAAGTGTGTATTGGGAGTTTAAATACTCATATTTTTGGATGTGGGTTTGGGGCCATGTGGGCCAAATTTGGAGGGTTTGAGTTGGATTATTGTATTTAAAAAAAAAAAAAAAACTAACCAACCTTTATAAAAGTCTTGCATATTTTATAAATTTCCCTCACTTTAAATCATATGATTCTTACCCAATAATCATCCGAAATAATTCCCACGACTAAAAGTAATAATAATTAGCTAAAATTACTAATTTTTGGTGTTACTTAGTATACCGGGTCTCGTATACGCGATAAAACTAGAACGCGCGCAAGTATCGGACAACTGCGACACAAAACTATCAACTATAATTTTTTATTGTTTTAACTAATATTTTCACCCTTGAAATTTATTTCATGCTAAACCAAGTATCACGGGTGAAAACTAGACTTTTAAAAGTTAACCGGGTCGTCACCAACATCCAGTACGGGCATATGATAATTTCTAGAACTACCAATAAAAACTTTTGTAACACTTTGGACTTTGCTAATGTTTCCAATGACTCTAATTATCACAAATTTATATATCATGTTTTATATCTTAGTACGGATAATGTCCTGAAAAGCCGGATGTCACATGTGTGAGATTTTATAATTTATGTTATAATTTTTTTTTTTTGTTTTAAAATAAGATGCATCAAATAGTCATGTATATATAAGCCCCACCCTCACAAGGTTAAGTGAGTTGACTACTTTTCATTACACTTTCACCACCTTTGACCTCTTTTGTCCCAAAATAATTAACACTTTTCTTTAACTTCTTCCCATTATCCTCTAATCGAGAGACACCGCAATAAAATATTCATAAAGTACGATCCTCCATTCACGTATTCCTATTTTCGGTCCTATTTAATTCGGTTAAAATGTTGTTTATATATATATATTAGGAGGACGGGGCATTACCCGGAATTTTTATTTTCATTTCACTGATTTCAACCAATTCTGCACTGTCACATCACTCCACTGATTCACTTTACTTAAACTGTTTTCTAGAGGCAGCACTCTACTGATTCACTTTACAAAATATTTTTTTTATAAATTAGACAAAACCATTCACATCATTTTGCCAAACACAAACCTACCACTGTTCATCATCTTTATCATCATCATCAAACTCTCATTGCTCCACCGTTCATCATCATTAGCGATTATTTTTATGTAGTGGCGGTCAACGGAGAGAGAAAAACTCTCGTGAATGATCCCGTTAACTAAAACCAGGAAACGGTTCACGGATCCACTACCAGCACCACCGGTGGCGGTGTTACCGTGCTGGTAGTGGGGTATCCGTGACCAATTCCGGTTGTGCCCCCTAGAAGCGTTTACATGCCATGGGACGGATAATACAAACGAAGGCAGTGACGGATCTAAATTTTTTTGTTATGGGGCAAAAAAATGTTCTACCTAAACCGAGTCAGTTCGAGTAAAAAACAACAAAACGATGTTAGAATAACGTTAAATTAAAACATGATAGTCCATATGCGTTTTAGTTGAAATATTTTCATAGCTCTTTATTCTTATATATTAATAATCACAACTAAATAATTAAGATAAACAAAAGTTGCCTTGATAATTTATAGCTAAGCAAAACTAAACACAAAATAGCATACATGTTACCACCTATAATTTTAGAAGAGAAAACTATATTAAAAGTTGAAGTTATGAGTAAAGGATATGAGGAATATACTCTTCATTAGTATATTTTAAGATGTTAAATGTATGATTCTTTACTTTTTTAAGGTTCCTCATTAAACCTACCTTTATGAGTTCCATGGTAAACCTTAAAAAAATGGTGAATCAGCAGGAAACCATGCATTTAACATGTTAAATTTCATAAAAAAAAAAAAAAAAAATTCAATTTTACATGTAAAATGCATGATTCCCAACTTTTTTAAATTTCATGTACGTAATGCAATTCTTCCGTCAACGAATTTCCAGGAAGTTGTGGCTCGTGAATTTCAAATGTTGGA
This sequence comes from Ambrosia x helenae, assembly GCA_030844895.1. Classification (NCBI taxonomy): domain Eukaryota; kingdom Viridiplantae; phylum Streptophyta; class Magnoliopsida; order Asterales; family Asteraceae; genus Ambrosia; species Ambrosia x helenae. Next base: position 17,733,449 of record CM061227.1, on the reverse strand, counting down.
GGGTCTGTTGTCGGTGGGTGTGTAGTCGGTGGGTATAAAGTCGGAGGGGTTTGTTGTCGGCGGGTGTGTAGTTGGTGGGTTGTTTGTAGGTTGGCGGTTTGCACCGGATGATCGATGACGATATGTAATCGAAAATAAGTTGCCACCACTCATTTTGATATTAAATGTATGTAGTTATATAAAATTTTATGTATGTGAAATAAAGTATATGGTGTTTATATAGGGTGGTAATTTTTTTACTATAAACAATAAATGAATAATGGTATAAAAAATAAACGGTCAAAATTTCTGACCGTTGCATTTAAAACTATGTTTCACTGCTTGTTAATTACAATCAGAAAACGATTCGTGAGGCCTCTACTAGCATCCACGACAATCGTGTTATCTTATGGGTACTGAGATATCCGTGAACAACACAGGTTACGTCCCATCCCCTAATAGACACCTGATACCTTTGTTAGCATCGTTATAAAAAAGAAAAAACCTTTTATCAAAATACATGTATCAAATAAATGAGAAATTATTTTGATAAAAAATTATAACGATTCATTCATTTAAAATATCAAGATTATCATAGTTAAATTCATACATAATTAAAAAAAAGAACTAAAAGGAATTTAATATGGCTTTAGTTTTTTTTTTTGAAGGGCAAATTTCATTAAAAACCGGTAAAAAAGACTTCTCCAAGGTGGAGAAGACCAACCAACACAAACAAACGTTACATTACATCAAAAGAAAAATTTTGCCAACCCTTCCAATCCATGTTGTCGACTTTACCCCTACTATTAAGCCATAAAAAACTAAGAGATTTTATGTCCGAAACAGCTTTGCCGATCGATTCTTGAATCCCTTTAAAAATCTTCTCATTCCGCATCTTCCAAATTCGCCAACAAGTAATCATCAAGATCCCACGAACAACCTCTCTTCTATTCGCAGACAATCCCAAATGATTAATAACCACTTGAGTATCTTGAATAGAAAACAGAAAAATCGGAGGAGTCCTACACCACCGTGCAATCCCGTGCCAAACGCCATCGGCAAAGCGACAACCCGAAAAAATGTGATCCACCGTCTCCTCCCCATCTACACATAGGACGCATTTATTATCCCCTGTATTAATATTTCTTTTCGTTAAAGCTGCTTTCGTAGGTATCCGATCAATCCAGGCTCGCCACATAAAAATGTTAACTTTCGCCGGTAACCATCTACACCATCGCATGTTACTGTTTGTGACAGTCTGCCCTGTATCTCTAAGCCATTGCTTTATATCTTTAACTGCTAAATCATTCAAGCGGCAATCTTTCCAAGTCCATGAATCTATATCAGAGGTTATATTCGCGTCTGAGACCATACGAGCACATAATATCAGCTGCTGCATCTCTTGTACCGTGTGTGGATACATTCTCCAATCCCAGCTCATAACCCCAACCCTGTCATTTTGACCCATTCTATCTCCAATAGTGCACCATTTATTTTTTTCTAACCGGAACAAGTCAGGGAAAAGAAACCGAAGAGGAATCCTGTTGATCCACGGATCTAACCAAAACTTAAGCTCGTGTCCATTCCCCACTCGGCCTTGGAACAAAGAAGTAAAAGAAACACCGTTGACTATCACCCGATTACCAGTGTTGACTATCTTAGACCAAACACCTCGGATTTGCGGATTACAAACAATCGACTGATGACGTCTACTAGAACCATGGATAGCTATAACCACCCTACGCCATATGTCAGAGGGCTCACGCCTATACCTCCACAACCATTTAAGAATTAATGCATCATTTACCTCCCCCAGCTTGGCTAAACCAAGCCCACCTTCTTCTATAGATTTAGTCACGACTTCCCATCTCACCCAATGAACCTTATTAACCTCATTACTACCTCCCCATAAGAACTTTCTAATCATAGCCTCAAGACTATTAATAACCCCAACCGGGGCTTTAAAAAGGGAGAAGTAATACGTAGGAATACTCTCCAATACGGATTTAATCAAAATCACCCTTCCGGCAATAGAAAGAACCTTAGATTTCCAAGATGAGAGACGCTTCCTAAAAACCTCCACCACGGGATTCCAACTCAAAATTCTATTCATATTAGCCCCGATTTGAATACCAAGATACTTAAACGGTAGCATTCCGGGGGAACACCCTAACTCTTCGGCTTTACAACTCAATTCATCCCCGTTCAACCCAATACCATATAAAGTCGATTTGGAAATATTAATTTTAAGACCGGAGCATAAATGAAAAATTCTTAGAATTCTTTTAAGAACCTTAAAGTTCGCCTCCGACCATTCTCCCATAATCATAGCATCATCCGCAAACAGAAGGTGGGAAATACAAGGACCATCATTGGATAACTTAATACCCGTAAAAATACCCTCATCACATGCTTTCTTGAAAAGACCCGATAACGCCTCCATAGCAATAATAAAGAGAAAAGGGGATATAGGATCACCTTGGCGCATACCTTTCTCACAAGAAAACTCAAAAGTAGGAGATCCATTTACTAGAACCGAGGATCTAGCAGACGAAAGAACCCCATATATCCATCTACACCATAAATCTGGGAATCCCATTTGCCTCATCACCATCAAAATAAATCCCCAATTCATGTTGTCGTATGCTTTTTCAAAATCAATCTTGAATAAAAAAACATTTCGATTATTACGACGAGCCCAAGCTAAGACTTCACTCACCACCAACGGCCCATCCAAGATGTATCTTCCGGCAATAAATGCCGTTTGCGTGTCGTTAATCATCTTGTCCATCACCTTCTTGAGCCTATTTGCGAGCACTTTGGAGATAACCTTACTCACCACCCCAATCAAGTTTATAGGTCTATACTCGCCCAAGTTCACCGGATCGTTATTCTTCGGGATCAACGTAATGAAAGACGAGCCAACTCCACGTCTAATGGTAGCATTAGAATAGAAATCTTGCATAATAAGATTAAAATCCTGCACAAACAGAGACCAATATTTTTTAATAAAACAAAAATTAAAACCATCGGGTCCCGGAGCTTTGTCACTACCACACCCAAAAACGGCCTCTTTTATCTCCAACTCCGTGAATTGAATGACCAAATTACTCGCTTCATTTCCAGCAAGCGACTTGAGCCCGTAACAATTAAGGATCGGCCGGTTGACCAACTCCTCAGAAAACTTTTTCCGAAAAAACCGTAACACTTCACATTTAATCTTCATCGGATTCGTCTCCCACACACCATTTATCATGAGACCCGGAATGGCATTGCGAACTTTTCTTCGATTAATAATCCCATGAAAAAACGATGTGTTCTCGTCACCTTCTTTAGCCCATTTTACCTGAGATTTTTGTTTAACGTCCTTCGCTTTCCACGTTTCCATCTGTCTCAACCTGAAAGCACTTTGTTCAAAAACCCACCTCTCCTCCTCTGAAAGTTCACGTTCCTCCATAATGACTTGAAGCTCGTCACTTTCACGTCTCACTATTAATTCTTCAGCCGATTCATTGTCTTTCACTTCTTTAATCCAAGTCTTCAATCCTTGTTTAATCCTTCTCAGCTTGTTAGCAAATCTCACATCCGGCTCTACAACGAGATCACCAATCCTCAAACAAGCTCGTTCCACTACCTCATCTATACCAACCCGGCATAACCATGAGTTGAAAAACCGAAAAGGCTTGGCCCCGTACTTCTGTGAGCCGATCTTAAGCACCAAAGGGCAATGATCAGAATGATCACGGCTTAGTGCACGATACTCTGCGTTTGGCCAGTCCGAAAGTATACTATGAGAAACAAGAATTCGGTCGATACGACTAAATTTGTTACCCATATTATAAGTAAACTTCCGACCCCGTAGATTGAATTCACTAAGCCCAACATCATCGATAAACTCATTAAATTCCCCCGCGGCCACAACATTGAACTTAGAATTTTTACGTTCGCCATCGTACCTCACACAATTAAAATCCCCTCCCAACATCACATAATCTTCATTCCACACAGGGGCCCCTTTAATATCGTTCCAAATTCTCCTTTTTTCAACCAACTTGTGTGGCATATATACGTTGCCGCACGCAAGGCCCTTACCAGAATCTTTAATAATCCCTTTCACAAAAATCCAATTATGTTGCTTCACAAGAATCGGATTAATTAACTTCTTCTCGTCCCATAGAGTGATCAAACCCCCTGAACGTCCGTTCGAAGGATTCCACTCACACCGATACTCATCATTACCCCATAACCTTCTAATATTAACCCCATCTATCGAAGTAAGTTGTGTTTCTTGAATCAACACCAACTCACTTTCGTTCTCCCTTCGTAAGTTTCGAATCCAGTCCCACTTTCCATCATCCCCTAACCCACGAACGTTGATTGATAAAACATTCATTGATGAACCCCTTGAAAACCTTCTTCCCGAACCATCTTAGTAACCACATTTTCAAACAATCCAATATTATTTGCTCCCAATTTATCTCCTAAATCCATCGTCTCTTCAACTTCTTTATGAACTACATCGATGCCAATACTATCACCATCATTGCACTCGCCAATATTCTCCACTTCCATAACCTCCTCTTGAACAGAGGAAGCCTTGTTTAAGTCTGGGGTACAGAAATTCTCTTGGGCCTGCTCCAGATTATCTGCCTTATGGGCTGGAGTGCTATACACATTATGTATAAACCTATCAATGTCAAATAGGTCTTCATCCCCTCTGGGCCGCTTCTTGGGCCTATTTTGGCCCATTGGTGACACAGAATTCTTCTTCCTTGATTTTTTTTTGTATCCCTTGGACTTTTTAATAATACCAACCCCACAATTATTAATATCATCAACTTGACCCTCCACATAATTCAAACAATTCTCAACAGAATCCCCACCATTTATTGCCTCATAATTGCCCTCATCATTAGAATCCTTATTAAAATGTTGACTTTGTTCCTCCAATTCCGCACCTTCCAAGTTATTTTCATTATGAGCATTTAATTCATTACCAAATTCTTCCTCTAATGGAATCACATCTTCCGACTCCATCTCCACCATCGAACCTGCTACATCGATGTCGTCGTCTTCCACAATACAATCCGGCTCCCAGTCACTAGGATCTTCAACAAGTTTGACCGGAAAACTTTTGGTTCTCCATGACAACTGAATACTTTGATTAATACGATTAACTGACTTGCACAAAACTCCCAATAACACGTTTGAAAGATCAGCACCATCATTAAAATTGGACACTTGAATAACCTCTCCAATAGTCTTACCCACTTCTTCTATAACCGAATCATTCATTAAACATAACGGAATACCGTAAATCTTAATCCATGCAATGCGTTCAAATTCATAGATTTGACCCTCCCATTCCTCCAATGTCTTGAAAACTATTTCCCATAGGTTTCTCTTCTCAAGAAACCATGTTTTATCTTCAGTAGCTTCAAAAAGAACAATAACATTAAAACCTCCCAAATACTTAATAGTGACTTTTTTGTTAATGCTCGCATAAAACCAATTCCTCAAATTTGTTAATGCCTTAAGATCCACCACTCTACCCAATAGCCCAAGATCCTTCCAATCATTATAGCAACAAACCTCATCAGGAATTTTTATCTCCACTACGTCCGGATCACATGCAATATTCAACAAAGTATTTTTAAAAGATCTCCCACCGACATTACTCGTTTCAGGTATATCAGTAGCAATCTTCGGATCTGGATCAACACACACATTCTTGCCCTTCGCTTGCTGTTGCACCGGCTTCCACGCCTTTTCAGCCTTGTCTTGTATCTTCATCCCATCCACAAACCTAGCTATCCCAATGAACAGCTTGTATGATCCAATCCACACGTCTTTTAAATCCTTCTCCAACAACTCCGGATCCTTCACATTCCCAAATGATACAAACCCAAACCGTTTCCCTAGTTTATCATATTTTCTCGCGATGTACGTGCCTTGGATATCCCCAAACCCCTTCAACACTTGAATCAGATCAGCCGATGAACATCCAGGAGGGATGTTTGAGACAAACATCTTCGTGATCGTGACCCCTGACCGAGTTTCTTCATGCTTCCTTTGTCTTCTGTCATTCCTTGTTGGTACATCGTACCATTGGCCCTCCCTGTACCGGTCCCTTCCCGTCATCTTCGGAGAGAGAGTTTTTTTCTTAGAGTTTAATATGGCTTTAGTTATTTTACAAAAGGCTAAAAAAATAGAATGGTTAAAATGCACTAAAAAATGACATGTGTTCAAAAAATATTACCCGATAATCGAGCCTATCTAGTTAAATGGTTATCGGTTATAGAGTTAATCGGGTTCGGATTTTTTTGGGTCGGGTTAAATGGTTATCGGTTAAAACAGTCTAAAACAGCCGGAGACAAGTTTAAAACAGCTAGAAGTGACTTGAACCAGACGTGCACCTTTGCTTGGCTCAGTGTACACTTTTTAAGCATTGTGTGCCTTAAACATTTAATTACCTAGGTGTTCCTACAAATTACAATCTTCAGTTCCACAAATATACCCATTAATAGAGGCATTTACAAAAACAGTAGTTAGCAATGGCTTTTCAATTGCAAATCCATAAAGAAATCAAGAGTACACTATGTCTTTGGGTTTAATAATGCATTTGATACAATTGTATATCTCCTCTAGAAATCGACAACGAATCAATTTTGAATCCGAATTTCCTCTTATGCAATGTACATAACAAGAAAACTCATATGGAGTTGAAATTCAAAAGAACTTTTAATATGATAATGAAGCTTGAAAGTAAGGATGTTCGATTACCTAGGAAGTAGGAGGGAACTCAATTAGGAATGTGAATAGTCATTTGATACTTTTGATTGATTGTATACATATAAAAGGAAGCTGGATCGATTTTTAGTTCCTCGGGTTATTCGAGTCAACCCGAAATACATATATTTAATCCAAACACCGACCCTAATAACTCTAGCCGGGTTCGGGTATGACGCTTCATCGGGTTCGGGTTAATCGGGTAAGGTATTTTCTCTGGTCGGGTCACTTCGGGTCGGGTTCGGTTATCGAGTTTCGGTAAAAAAGAACACCCATAATTGATGCAGTAGTCATAAAGGTGTGACTTTATTATTATTATTATTATTATTATTATTATTATTATTATTTTGGAAAAGAGTGATTTTAACCTATTCTGCTCTTGATGAAAATAGAATTCCTAGTTTAAACATGATTAGTGATTTGCCTAAACATGATTAATGAATTACATGAACACATTGTGTTTTTTTCCCTGTAAGAACAAAAACCGACAAAAAAACAATTTTTTCTGTTTTTTTGTATGACACTGTGGTGCTCGTTGATAAGATAATAAAACGTTCATTAATTTAGTGTAATTTAAAAAAAAAACTCGTATATAAAAGTTATTAACGTTTAAAAATTGTGAGGGAAACATGAGAATGAAATGGACTTTTGGATGGAAATAATACCATGTGTAGTGGGGTGAAATTTGGAGCCCCTCACTTGGACTTTTTTTTACAACTGGCATGTGGGTCTGACTAGGGGCTTCAAATAAAAAAAAAAGGTGTAATGGTTTCAAGCCCTTTTCAATAATTACCCAATTATTATTTATTTATTTTTTTGAAATTTAAAACAAATGATATTTCATTAAAATATTTCATTTAGCAAAAATAAAATAACATAAATAAAAAAAAAGAACATACTAAAAAAACACAAACAATTTAAAAAAATATCTCATTTAAATAATACTAAAAATCAGACATAATACTCAAAAAACCAAACATAATACTAAAAATCAAATAATACTAAAATTCATCGGTTTCGTTGAACTCGTCTTCGTCGTTATCCTCGTATTCCTTTTCTTCTTCACCTTCGTGCAGAATATACATAACCGACCATGCATGTTTGACTAAATCCATAGCTAAAGCGTTATGTTTATCCTCATTACGCAACTCATGCGAGTTGTATATTCTTTTAGACATTGTCGCTTGTGGCAATTCCATTGCGGCGTCCGGTCCGGTATATAATTTTGACACGTCGTCTTTCCTTTATCTTCTAATATCATGTTATGCATGATTATACAAGCATACATAGCATCTCTCATTTTTTTCTTTGGTCCATGCATGACAAAGATTTCTCAAATAATGCCAACGTTGTTGAAGAACCCCAAAACATCTCTCAATGTCCTTTCGCAAAGACTCTTGAACTTTCTTAAAATATGCTCTTTTTTCATCATACGGATTACTAAACGTCTTCACGATAATGGAATATTTCGGATATATTCCATCAGCCAAATAGTATCCGTGTGGGTAGTAATTTCTATTAGCATTGGAAGATGCATTTGGTGCTCTACCAGGATTGAAATCCTCCAACAGAGGCAACTATTAAAAAACGTTTATGTCATTGCATGACCCCGCGACACCAAAGTAAGCCGACCAAACCCAAAGGTCATGTGAAGCCACCGCTTGAAGATTAACCGTTGGGCCTCCCTGGTCACCTCGTGTGTGTTGACCTCGCCATGCCGTTGGACAATTATACCATCGCCAATGACGACAATCTACGTTCCCAAGCATTACTGGTAAACCATGTTCATTTGAATGCACTTCATGTATCTGTTGTAGATCGTACCAGGTGGGCCTTCTTACATAACTCGCACCGTACACATGTATTATTCCTTAAAAAACAAATAAATATACCATTAAACTAAGTAAAAAATAAATGCGAATGAATATAATTTTTAAGAAAATGTAGTGTACCGTGATAAAAATGCTATAAGGTGTCGCGTGGTGTTTTCTCAACCAGCTTTAAATGCTCTAAACACTCTTTGCAATAATAATTCGCAATAGATGATGAGGATGTCTGGGAACTCATTTATTTTATAAAATGTTGTGTTGTGGTGTGTTTGTGTTTGTAAAAATGAAGTGGTGCGTTGTGGTGTGTTTGTTTTGTAAAATGAAGTGGTGTGTTGTGGGTTTTTATAAAAGTTGTGGTGGTGCGAGTGTGTTAAATAGGTGATTTTTTTATTAAAAAATGTTTTTTAACGGTTCAATTTTTTAAACGGTAATAATACCGTCGGAGAGAGACACATGGCAGGATTTGATTGGATGAGGCAAACATTTCACCCCGCTAAATATTTCACGCCTGCACATTTAGAGCCCCTTTAGCGTTCATGGGGCGGTGTGCAAGGCACGAATGGGGCGCAAAAATACCCTTTAATGCCCAATTAACGGATCACTATTTACGGTTTATGAAGGATGTCACATGACATACTCAAAGAAGGATCACTATTTACGGTTTATGAAGGATGTCACATGACATACTCAAAAACGGATCATCTATTTGAATAGAACGTAGAATTTATGTTTTGAAATATTATATAGATATATATAGATTATATTACAAACAAAACAAAACAGCATCTAAAAAACAACAAAATAATTATATAATGAAAATAATATAAACATTTAAAGAAAAGCTTTACAAAACCCATTAATCCCTACATGATTGATCGTTGATGATGGAGAACTCATTTCTTCCTTGTTTTTATCACAATCAACATCAAAACCCCAAACATCCATTTAATATTCCCACTTTTTTGACCATCCACATCATCATTTCCTCATCTCCTCCTCCTCCACACCGGAAACTAAACCGTTTTCGCATTTTCCAGCAGCCGCCACCGGATTACTCGACGGACTATCCGAATCTGAAAATATTTAACAAATTATAAAAAAAATAAATTAAAAAGGAAAATTCATAAAAATATACAAATTGAGTCAGATTTTAACAAAATAGACATTAACTTTCCCAATAATATTCAACTCAACATTTGTCTCACCTCTTGAAGCTTTGAACGATTTCTTGCAATGCAAAATCGCACTCTGTATACCGTCTTGTTGTTGTAGCAACGAATCGTCTCGACGGTTTGACGGTACTGCACCTGGAGCCGCAATCGAGGCCGTGGCAGTTGCAGCAGCAACTGTTGTTGTAGCTGACCACGTTTTTCCAAAATGCTTACAAACAACTCGTAAACCAGCCGGTAAATTACCTTGTTTCAGTCCTTTACCTGTACTTTGTAGTAACGGTGGCTCTGCTTCACCTTCACCTTCACCTTCAACTTCAACTTCAACTTCTGAACCTGTTTGTTTCTCTTTCTTAGGGTTTGGGTGCGAATAATCTTTTTGTTTTTCATCTGTTGTTGAGGAAGTGGATGTTGATAAATTTGTTTTTGTAACTTTTGGAAAGGTTAAGTTTCCGTATTTCTGCGAAACGCGGACGTATAGAGGCTTAACTTTCCTTAAGTACTTATGCATTTTCTCCTTAGTAAACCCTTTCTCTTCTGTTGATGAAACGGTTCCGGTTTCGATGTTAGCTTGTTGCTTTTTTGTTGGTTTTGAACTGTTATGTCTTTTGAACAGACCAACAATTGGAACTTCTTCCACCTTAAATGTCATTTTCCGTGGCATTGCATTACCCGAATCTTTACTCTCTTCGATTTGGTTATCTTTCTGTTTTACTTGTTTCGAATTCGAACTCGAACAACTAGATTTGTTCGAGTTCGATTCAATACAGTCATTGGTTTCAGTGTTCATTTTCAGTTTTCGAAACTTCAACATCATCACCCGAAACTTCGTTGCCGATTTAACCAACGGAAGACGAAACTGTAACGGTTTTGTTTTCATTTCCGTGGAGTTATCCACGGGAACAAAACCGTCGTTGAAAAATAAATTGTTTGTTGGAGAGTTTGATATGTTTATATCTGCGGTACTCTCACCGCTTGAACTCGTCATTAGGGTGAACTTAACGTCTCCATCATTGTCTGACTCTTCATATGATTCAGATCTATCACAATCCTCATCTTTTTGATAATATTCTTCTTCGTTGGACAGGTGCTGTTCAGCACCTGTTTTTTCTTGTTCAGGTAAAGTGAACTCTAAATCGAAAAAGGGTCCGTGATCATTCTCGTCGCCTTCTTCTTCGTCACCAGTATCTGATGGGTGACTGATGACACTGGTAACAATGGTGGTGGTGTTGTTAGAAGGGGTGGTGACGTTTGTGTGACTTGTTCCTTCACCGTTATTAGTTCTTAAGTATTTTAACAAACTTAATGCTTCCATTGTTGGGAGGGCCAGAGTCTGAAGCAAGCCTGCAAGAATAATATATGGTGGAAAACAGAGTTGGTGTGGTGTGGTGTGGTGTTTGTTTAATGGTGATGGAGTACAGAAATAGAGACAGAGCAGTGAAGTAAAGCTTTTTCACTTTTTACTATTATGTGTGTGAGAGAGAACGACATAGAGTGATAAAAAGAGAGATTGAGTGACAAAGAAAGATCATAACATTTGAATATCCATAAATATTTATTTTGTCAAATTTAATATTAAACATTTTGTATTAAAATATAAAACACATTTATTTACTTTACATATATATACATACAACCAAGTTATAATAATAAATAATAACTAGTACTGCACAAAACACGAAGAACTACTTCAGTGGAGGTAGAAAAATAGAGTAAAAAACAATAAAACTTTTAACATCATAGAAAAATAGTATATGACAGCATTTATCAAAGGGTGGTTATATTTAAACCCCCACCTTCTATTTTAACCCCCTTAAAGCGCCTCGCTTAGGCCTAAGCGAGGCGTTTTGAGCTCAATTCGAGGAGGTCAGTACGAGGGACAGAAAAAACTGATTTTTAAATTCGAAGCGCCTCGCTTAGGCCTAAGCGAGGCGCTTCGAGAGGGTAATTTATTTTGGTAGTTGTTTTGATGTTTTGAGTTGGTTTTTTTTTTAATTTAATAATTATAAAAAGTTAAAAAAATTTAAAAAATAATAATGTAAAGGTAGATCGTGGAAATCAATTACAGTTATTTGGAATGTTTCTGATCATTACAGTAACGAAATCATTCTCACATGAATATCCTTTGAAATCAATGGGAAGATAGATAAACAATCCTCATCCACAATGTTCTTACCTATAGCTACCAACGATGATTGCCAGTGAGATTGATAACTGGACAGGTTAGCCAGGTGTTTGTCAAAAAGGTAGAGCACACCACTAGAGCAAAAAGTTGTGTGTATGAATAGTGATCCTCTGGCAAACCTGCGTAAAGGACTAAAGCCACATATCTTGCCATTAATACCAACGATGATTGCCAGAGGGTCACTATTCATATATAAAGAACATTAATCGGTTTTATTTAGCGTAAAAAGTTCATTGTACATATACCTCCTTATCTAAAACAAATCACATCATTGTACATATACCTGATTAGACCACGTACAATGATTCATCAAACTCATCGTTAGCGCCGATCCGATTGTTAAAAGTATCAAGACTATGAAATTAGTAAAACAACTGAATTTTACTTGCTTGCATGAAAAGTTCATTGTACATATACCTCCTTATCTAAAACAAATCACATCATTGTAGAGGTTACTAGGTTACTCATTACCGTTGGACGTTGAAGGTAAACATGGACAGTGAGAAGTGAGATTGATAACTTATCTATGGAAGTTGCTAAAATAGTTAAACAAAAGCTGAAATTGAACAGTTATTTGGAATGTTCCTGATCATTACAGTAATACTTGGATCCGGTTGGAGTCTAAAGCTTCGTGTGTCATCTTGGTCGAACTCATGTTGCAACATTCGTCTTGTGTGGCAACATACTTGAAATCAATGGGAAGATAAACAATCCTCATCCACAATGTTCTTACCTATAGATACCAACCATCCGGTTGTTTTCAGGTTGTCTTCATCGTTGACCGCTATCTCTCGGATAACAACTGAAAAGGTTGTCTTCAATGATTATAAAGAAACTTGAAAGTAATTACAAGAAGATGATCAAAGATGCTACAACATAACATGCACCGGCTTGAGATATGAGTTTAATTAGCTTGAATCTCTCTGATCCATGGTATCCACTTTCAGAATCTGAAGAGAAGCTATCATCTCAGAGAGATATCTGTCAACGATGGAAGGGAACCCGAAACAATAGAAAGTAATTACAAGAAGATGATCAAAGATGCTACAACATAACTTGCACCGGCTTGAGATATGAGTTTAATTAGCTTGAATCTCTCTGATCCATGGTATCCACTTTCAGGCTGTCTTCATCGTTGACCGCTATCTCTCGGATAACAACTGAAAAGTTGTTTCATTAATTCTAATTCCAATTCCACCGGTGCAATCAGAATCTGAAGAGAAGCTATCATCTCAGAGAGATATTTGTTTACCTGGTTACAAAGGAACTTCAGGTCAGCTAGACCTTTGTCAAAAGCAAGTGTGAAGATCAAGATCAAGAAGAACAGTACGGTCAACGATGAAGGTGTGTTGTATGTATAAAATAGTGAATAATTGTAGTGTGTTCGGTGCAGTCGACGAACATCATTCAAAATTTCAACTTCCCGTTTAGGTGCTTAAGTCCACCTTGAAGACTGGATACCATGGATCAAAGAGATTCAAGCTAATCAAACTCATATCTCAAGTTGGTCTAACAACTGAATTTGACTTGCTTGCATTGGAATCTTGACTGCTACAACATAACTTGCACCGGATTGAGATATGAGTTTAATTAGCTTAAATCTCTCTGATCTATGGTATCCACTTTCAGGTTGTCTTCATCGTTGACCGCTATCGTTGACCATGGATCAGAGAGATTCAAGCTAATCAAACTCATATCTCATGTTGGTCTAACAACTGAATTTGACTTGCTTGCATAGGAATCTTGTACGAAATCATTCTGCATGTGTCATTTCATAACTTGCACCGTTTGATTAGCTTAAATCTCTCTGATCCATGGTATCCACTTTCAAAGGTTCCATGACATTACATTCTCTAGAAGTTGCTAAAATAGTTAAACATAAGCTGAAATTATACAGTTATTTGGAATGTTCCTGATCATTACAGTGAGATTGATAACTTCTCTATGGAAGAAACAAATTCAAAACAGAGGTAGGTTTGCCAGAGGGTCACTATTCATACATAAAAGAGTATAATCAAACAAGGGTTGTTATCGGAGAGATATCGGTCAACGATGAAGGCAAACCGTAGCGAGTGTGAAGATCAAGAAGAACAGTACGGTCAACGATGAAGGTGTGTTGTATGTATAAAATTGTGAATAATTGTGAGAGTCGATATGAGAGCAATAATCCATCGAGAACTAGAGAAACAGAGAATAAGAGAAAAGATAATAACATATGAGCTACAACGACGTCGTATTTTGGAACCTGAAGTTCGGAGAGAACTAAATATTCAACATGAGATGACTTGCTTGCATAGGAATCTTGTACGAAATCATTCTCACATGAATATCCTTTGATGAATGTATTAGGGGTTGGAAACTCTGAAGACCAGATATCTATCAACGATGAAGGCAACATACTTGAAATCAATGGGAAGATAAACAATCCTCATCCACAATGTTTTTACCTATAGCTACCAACCATCCGGTTGTTGATTTTCTTCTCTATACAGAGTGACGATAGGCGTTTTCAATTTCCAAATGAATCAACGACTTAAACTTGACATCATCAACCACGTATAGTCAAAAATTTATTCTCCATATCCATACCTTGTTTCAAGTATCTTGTAAAATTCATTTCGTCTTCAAGACTCCTATGAGTCAACAAAGGTTGACTTTTTTGAGCATTAACAATGACTATATTACATTATTATTATTATTATTATTATTATTATTATTATTTATATTTGTAATTTAGTTCCTTTGTTTTATTATTATAATAATTTATTATTATCAAGAATCGGAAATTAGTAAAACGATTTAATAAATCATTGCTCAGACGTTAGGGTTTGATAAACACAAAACTTATTATTTATAAAGCAACAAAAACACAAATCATACCGTGAAATAAAGAGAGGCCCATTAGGAGTGCCGTGGAGGAAGATCGTCGGTTTGCTATAGTCGATGATGACACAGAGGTTAGCGGTAACTTTAAATTTTGAATGATCGTCGGTTTGCTCTCTATATACCAATGAGTTTGATTAGCTTGAAATCAATCTCTCTGATCCATGGTATCCACTATCAGGTTGTCTTCATCGTTGACCGCTATCTCTCGGATAACAACTGAAAAGTTGTCTTCGGTTCTAGCGGTTATGCGTCGGTTCCTCGGTTCTAGCGGTTCCGAACCGTGAATTTCTCAACCCTAATTAAAATTTCAAAAATCCTTTGTTTCTTTTTTAGTATCTCCGTTGAAAGATCCTCTTTTAATTCCATCAAGGATTCTTTTTCAGTATCTCCCTTGAAAGATCCTCTTTTATTTGTAGTTATTGCGTCAAATAGTCTTCTATCTTGTCTCTTAAAGCACTTGCTGGTTCATGCAAGACCATATCTAGCAGGGCAATGTTTGCCCAGGATTGTTCCTTAATTGTTTCTTCGATCCTCTCTACTTCATTGCAAATATTTTCATGTTTTCTCTTTTTTGTTAGTGACCAAGCGCTGGATAAAGACTTAGCATCTGATGTATCAGCAAAATGGTAGTATGATCAATTTGCCATTTTTGTAGATGAATTTTAGAATATGTACTGTGTGGAATTTATAGATAAATTATTTCGTCTATTCGTTTTCCAAAGTCTTCGTCCATTTATGTTTCACAAATTGTATAGACTTTTTAGATACTATAAAAGTTTTGAAATTAATTAAATAATCATTATAAGAAAACCTTTTGTTTAACACGTTAACCCAAGTATAATAAATATTCTACCGTATGACCTTTCATCTTCACGCGTTGTTAGTCTATAAAATACTAAAGACATTCGAAAGTTCATCATTAACGATTTTAATTAATATTAACATTTACATTTTCAGTGTTCACCAATTGTATTAATGGCAGCCCCAGGTGATAACCGTGAAGAAGAAATGAAGGAATTTGTTCTTAATCAAATTACACGACAATACTATCAAGATTTGAAGACTACAAGAGAGTTGAAGATTTGTTTTGACTGTTTGCACTCGGGCACACTTGAGCGAGACGTTGTTCAATGGATTTTGAAGTCAATGCCTTCAACTGCTGTTCGTGATTTGTCGTTGTTATGCAATTCAGAGTCCGGTATTAAGGATGTAGAACTTTTGGCAAGATTTAAAGATCTACACGCACAATTGAAGCTTCAATTAAGTTTATTAATTCCTTTAACTAGCTATGTATATTGATGTTTAAAATTCATTATGGTTGTTTTGTTTAATGTTAATTATATATGGTTTTTTATATATTGCTACATATTGTCTACAGCTTTTTAATCCGTGTTATTAACTGTTATCGTGGAAGGAACAACAATTAACAGTGGGTCTGCTACATTATGTATATAATAAATAATAATTATCATAAAAGATATCAACAGACGTTGCTAAACTGCGCTTCTTCACAGCAGACGTTGCTAAAGCGTTGCTAAACAGGTGTTTTAAAAAACGTGCTTAATTTATATAATGAACAGACTTGCAAGAGGAACAGGCGTTCAATTACAAACAGTTGAATTATAAACGATCTATTGCCTTAGTATTATTAACTAATGTTTTGGTCTGTTGATGTGTCAATATAAACAGACGTTGCGAAACAGGGGTTTGGTCTGCTGACGTGTCAGTAGTTAGCGTAAGTGGATAAGTGTTGGCCGAGTCTTCCCGTGTGTTTTCACACGGGATCTTGCCTAGAATTTATTATATAGTAAAGATAAAGATAAAAATAAGAAAGAGTGGCATGTGGTATTAATTGATTTTTAACAAAAGTTAGATAAATGAATAACTTTCTACGGACATAAATCATTTTAGCAGATTGAACAATAAGAATCACATGTTCTTTCAATAGACATTTGATGAGCATATTTGTCCCATGACATAACCTTAACCGTGACCCCTCTTAAATATATTAAATAGAGAGTTACAAACGTAACTAAGCTCATACCAACTTTAAATCAAATTCGATTCTATGAAAAATCAAGATTACCAAATGACACAAACATCACATATGACAGATCATTTACAAAGGCATTGAATCGATATCTTGAATGAATATGACACATTGAATGTGAACATATGACCGCATAAGAATTTCAATTAATGGTAATCATAGAGTTATATTTAATAAAAAGATCCAATAACTAATAATAACTGGGAAATGAATTTGTTCTAAACTTTATTGCAAAACATACTCTAAAATTTTAATGGCTAGGTTTTGTCATATATATGATGAGGTTTTGATGGGGAAGAAAGATATGGAGGTTAGACCGGTGGTGATGGATATTCCGGCTAAAGTGATGGCATTTGAAGACATATACGGTAGAGCGTTACTCGGAATGATGGCGGATATGTGTCAACTTAGGAGACTAAATGATATAGTGAAGGGTATTAATGACTACAAGTTGAAGAGACAGTATCCGGGAGGCCTCTCGGTGTTGTTAAATTTTGACGATCCACAGGATGCAAACGATTTCTAATTTTTGGTTGGTGACTGAAAAGAATGGTTTTCTTTGTTAGAGATGTGGAGAGGACATGTTTTATCATTAGAAAGAATTGCATGGTTTAAGATTCAAGGTATTCCTTTACATATCAACACAAATGATGAGATTAATAAGGTATCGTGTCACTTTGGGAAGATTGTGCAGCCTGCACAGCACCGACAAAATGATGGTGCTTTGTCATTTGAGTATGTTGGGGTGCTTGTGGGCGATGGGAGAAGGGTAAACGATGAACTAATTATTCAACAATAAGGTAGAAGGTTTGTGTATGGGTGATGGAAGAGTTAGGGGATTAGATGCCAGAGTTCATTAGACATGGGAGTAGTGGTGCCTCTACGTCAAAAGATAATGCAGGGGACAGTGACCGGAATTCAGTGGAATCGACGTGGAATGAAATGACCAGAGATAGAGTCGGAAATAGTTTGGGGTCAAATTTGGAAACAATGGGGTTAGGAAAGGAAATGATTTCTTCAGAGGGAAAAATGGAGGATTTTAATGACTTGCCAAATTTGAGGGGGGGGGGATGTTAAAGATAATATTAATGGTAGTTTTCAAAATACAAGGGAGGAGGCAGTTAGTTAGTCCCAGTCAATGTTCGTGAAGATTGGGGTTAAAAAGTCTATTTATAGAAGTAAAAATAAAAAACCTGGGAGGGATAAAAAAGCTAAACGGGCAGGCAAGGCTGAGTCCAAGTTTGTTAGTAGCTTGAATATGCACATAGTTAACAGAATAAGAAGAGATGACCCATTTGATTTAGACCCCATTCTTAGCCTGGGAAGGAAGCAAAATACTCAACAATAAGATACAGTGAATGGAAACGTCTTGGTGAGTGAGGCGCAGAACATAGGCTTGAATACACCACCAATTTCAGGCCAAAAAGAAGGACTCAGAGGCGGCGACACATCTGAAGGTAATGTCTCTCCCAACGTTAATGTGATTAAACATGAAGTAGAGGCTACTGTAGCTTTGGGGGTAAATTGGGGGCTCAATTATAGTCAAGTGTGGAGTTTGTTAGGGAGACGGTCGCGGCGGTAGCGGTAGGTTTTCAACCTGGGATACAATGAATTTCTTAAGTATTAACGTTCGGGGTTTGGGGGTTGAGGAAAAGATAGGGTGGTTAAAGGAAAAGATGTGGTAAGTTTATGGAATGCTAAAATTTGGTCTCATGTTGAGTCAATAAAAAATAATAATTTCTTGTTGACAAGAGGGGTTTTGAAGGAAGGTAATGTGATGATAAATGTTGTAAATGTATATGCTACCCAAAGCACATTGAAAAAAAAGAGCTTTTTAGAGTGCTATTATGGGTTTGGTTAGAAGATTTCAAGGGGTTTGGATATTTCTTGGAGACTTTAACACAATTAGATACAAGGAGGAGCAGAGGAACATGAAATTTTATGTTGTCAACACGCAAGATATTAATTCATTTATATCGGAGGTAGGTTCATGTGAATATGTGATGCGGGGCAAGAATTTCACTTTTCTATTAGGGAAAGGTAAGGGTAACAAACTAAGCAAGATTGAAAGGGTCTTGGTGTGTGTTGATTTTTTTAATAGATGGCCTGACGCGCGTCTTAAGGCATTATCGAAGCAATACTCTGATCATTGTCCATTGTTGCTTTCTATGGTTAACAAGAATTTTGGAGCTAGACCATTCAGGTGGTTTAATTCTTAGTTGGAAAGAGAGTGATGTGAAAAAATCGTGGTCAATGCTTTTCAAGAGATATCATTCAATGGCCCCCCGGATGTAGTTTTATACAAAAAGTTTAGAAGATTAGGAGAGGTGTTGAAAAACTAGAGGAAAAGGGTTAGAAATGGATGAGGTCACTTGTGTCGGGTTGAGGTGGAAAATTTAGAGATCTTTATGGAAGATAGGGATTTGGATGAAGAAAACAATTGGACCTGAGAGGAGTGTAAACACGTATAAAAGATATTGAACACTATAAGATGCTTGATTTGAAACAAAGACCGTGTATAAAGTGGGCTATGCATGGAGATGATAACATGGCTTTTTCACGGGGTTATTAACGAGATAAAGGCGAGTAATTCTATCCCGGGTTTAGTGATGGGGGTAAATGGATGTCGAAACCTTCTATGGTTTAGAGAGACGTGTTAAAACATTTTAGAGAACATTTCTATAAAAACAAGAAGCATAGACCGATTTTTCTATGTGAAGGTTTGAGGAAGGTTTCGGGTGAAAGTAAATTTGAATTGGTTCAACCTTTTTTGAAACAAGAAATTAAGGAAGATGTGTTTGATTGTGGGGCAGATAAGGCGTCGGGCCCAAATGGCTTTAATTTTAGATTTGTTCAGAAAATTTGGGGATTCCTAGAAGAAGATTTCTAAAGGATTAGGAATAATTTTTATTGTTCAGGCGAGATTGGTAGGGGCAGTTCATCATTTATTACTCTTGTCTCAAAATGTAAAAACCTCGTGGAGTTGAAGGACTTTAGACCTATTAATCTTATTGGTATCATTAGTAAGGTTATCTTTAAAGTTCTTGCTAATAGGTTAAAGAATGTTATCGGGTGGCTTATTTCAGATTCCCAATCGGCTTTCTTAAATGGCCGACATTTTGGACGGTCCATTGATGGTGAATGAGATAATGAGCTGGTTAAAGAAAAGGAAAAGAAAAGCGTTTTTGTTGAATATAGACTTCGAGAAAACTTATGACAACGTCAATTGGGGTTTTTTTATTTCCATTATGGAATAGATGGAGTTTCCGAGGGAGTGGTGTATTTAGGTAAAACGGATTTTGGAGTCGGAGAGATCGGTGGTATTAGTGAGTGGTGCACCTACTTTAAGTTTCAATGCTCTAAGAGTTTGCGTCAAGGAAACCCTTTATCCCCGTTTTTATTTATTGTGATGGAAGCATTGTCTTGTATGCTTATAAAGGCGTTAAGATTGGAGATGGGCCAGTTTTGTCACACTTGTTTTACGCTGATGATGCTCTAATTTTGGGGGAGTGGTATAAGGAGAATATTGAGAAGTTGGCTAGAGTGTTGAGATGCTTTTACATTTGCTCTGGGTTTAAGATTAATATTCATAAATCCCGTTTGTTTGGGCTTGGTGTGGGATTGGAAGAGACAAAGATTTTGGTAGCGGTTGTGGAGTATAAAAGTGGTGTCTCGTCTTTTGAATACTTAGGCATCAAGGTGGGGGCTAACATGAACAGATGTAACAATTGGAGTCGGGTCATTGAGGTTTTGAGAAGCGGTTGACTACATGGAAGGCAAAATTATTATCCATTGGAGATAGAGTGATACTTACAATAGCGGTATTGAGTAGTATTCCAATATATATTACTTTTCTTTGTACAAAGACCCAGTGAAGATAACTGAGAAGCTAGAAAGTATCATGAAGAGGTTCATGTGGGCGGGATCAAATAACGTAAAAAAAGGTTCACTAGGCTTGGGATAGGGTCATTGTTCCTAAAAATATGGGGGGTTGGGAATTAGTAAATTACAAGATGTTAATGAGGCCCTCCTTTTGAAATGGGTGGGGAGGTTTAGAGAGGAAAAATGGGGTTTATGGAAAGAGGTGGTCATTTCTTGTCATAAGTGTAGGAGACGGTGGTATGTGCTTCCGGTGAATAAATATTTACCGGGTATGTGGAGTACGATTATTCGGATAGAAGAAACGGTGTTACTAGATGGGAAGAAGTGCACAACTATATGAAAGGGATAGTGGGGATGGGTGTGAAATTAGATTTTGGATTGATATATATAGGTGGACAATGAACCTCTAAAGGAGAAGTTGCCTAATTTGTTAATACTCGAGTTGTATAAAACTTTCTTGGTTGAAGGTAGAGTTAGGGAGTCGGAGAGGGATTGAGAATTGTATGAGAATGGAGCAAGAGCCAGATATTGATAAAAAAAGAAGGGAATAGGAGGAATGTAGTGCACTGATGGGTTCGATTCTTCTTTCAAGTGCCAAAGATGCGAGGAGCTAGATAGAAGATAGTACAGGGAAGTTCACAGTGAGTTCTGTAAAGAATATAATGCATAAAAGCAAAGATTATATTGAATATTTCAAGATGAGATGGGTGGCGTGGGTTCTGGCTAAGTGTAGCATCTTTTCATGGCAAGCAGAGATGGGGCGGATTCTGACTGCTTTGGCTTTAACTAGAAGAAATATTGCTTTCGGTCTGGATGTGTGGTAAGTTTTGTGAGGAGGAAGGTGAGTCGGTCAATAACTTGTTCATTTCCTGTGTTGTAGCGGCAGGGGTGTGGATGTTGATTGGTGGGTGGTGTCGGTTACTTCCTATATTTGCCTTCTCATATAGGTACCTATTGCAAATATTTAAAGGCTTTAACAGGAAAAAAGGAGAATAAGCTTGTTCACAGTATTATTATGGCGACGACTTGGTGCATATCGAAAGCGAGGAATGAGAAGATTTTCAGAGACAAGGCTCACATTGTGGTGCGGATTATAGCTGAAGTGAAGTCGGTAACATTTTTTGGTTTAAACATAGAACAAAGTGTAAGAACCTCATGTGGAAGGATTTGTGTATATACCTATTGCATATGATTTTAGTGGTTGTTATGGTGTTTGCCATCCTCGACTTGAGGTTGGCTCGTTTTAATAAAAGTTAAAGTTATATATATATATATATATATATATATATATATGCTAACTAAGATGATACACATCCGATTTTGTTATGATAAAAAGACACTAATATCATATATCGTATTAAATCAATAGTTAAAACAATTTTGATTACAAAATTATAGCTTTTTTAATGGCAAATTTGGATCAGTGATGTATCACTGGAGTATCATCGTGTCACCAAACGGAACCACCCGATCATATCAATATCCACTAGGAATTAATGCTTATTCACCAATTCAGAAGGAAATCCAATATATCTGGGAAAACCTCCTTGTGAAAATCGAACCCATGACCAAATGGTCCTTAAGCCTTATCCTCGGCTTGAGTGGTTGTTTTGTTGTTTGCCATCCTTGGCTTGAAGTTGGCTCGTTTTAATGAAGGTTAAAAGTTCAAAACATATATATATATATATATATATATATATATATATATAGTAAAGATCCGGTACAAATAACTTTTTTGGTAAGAACTGTGAGAATCAAAGGAGGGTATTTTTTTTTTATTTTTTTTTTTCAAATTTTCTTTCCCCATATTGTTAAACATGTATTATAGTATTGAAAACTAAAAAAAAAAAATAAAATAAAAAATTTGGTGTAGAGTAATTACGTGTAGAGTAATTACATAATTACTCTAGTGTAAACTAATGTATTTACCTTAATGACGTAATTACACTAAAAAATTTTTTTTTTTACTTTTTTTTTGTATTATTCATCTAGAAAGAATGTTTAAGCACATGGGAAAAAAAATTCTAAAAAAAAAAATATTTTTTTTACCCCCTTTGATTCTCACAGTTCTTACAAAAAAATTATATGTATTTGATCTTTACTCTATATATATATGCATGCTAACTAAGATGATACACATCTGATTTTGTTATGATAAAAAGACACTAATATCATATATCGTATTAAATCAATAGTTAAAACAAATTTGATTAAAAATCCATACGGAGTAGCTTTTTTAACAGAAAATTTAGATCAGTGACGGATCACCAGAATATCATCATCCCACTAAAGGGAACCACCCGATTATATCCATATCTACTAGGCATTAATGCTTATACACAAATTCACGAGAAAACCTAATAAATCTTGGAAAACCTCCTTGTGAAAATCGAACTCATGACCAAATGGTCCTTAAGCCTTATCCTATCCTAAGATACCACTAGGCTATAATGATGGACTTCAAAATATAATTAATAGCAAGTCAAATATGGTTTAGTAGAAACAAAGAGGAAAAAGAGGCCCCCTTTGATTTTTCATTGTTAAAAAGAAATGACGTTTTAGAGGTTCTAAATATTGTTGATCACAACGCATTTAACCACACTACAACGGTGCATATGGCCCTATTACAACTACGAGATTTACAGTGGAGTATCTAGGGAAAAAAAAATTAGAAGTGACGTTAAAAAAAAATTCTATCGTAGTTTTATACAATGTAAACGAAATAAATACCGAAAGACACCCATACACGATTTAGGTCACACATTCCATTTACTTTTATAAATTTATTATCTTCTTTTAATGTATGCAAACTACCGAAAGACACCACCGTTCCTCTTCACTAAAATCATTGGGATACATCTCAGAAAATGTTATGTTCTTAGGTATTTCAAACTTAGAAAACGAATCACAATGATTTAAACCCGACATATTTTCTATTAAGGGTTGGATTATACTACAAAGGCTACAAAAATGAGAAGGGTGAGAAGCCACTATAAAATGACATGTGTCCAAAGGATTAAACAAGTAAGAATGGTAATTTTGTCAAAAAAAATATGCACATGCAAGTCACATGCCATTTTCACTTTCATTTTTAAATGTCCGTAATTTTTTTGTACGTCATCATTTAAAAAAAAACAATTATGCCATAAAATTGGGCGTCTTTTTATCTTTAATATGAGTACCATATTGTTATACTATTGAAAAAAAAAATTCAAAAACTCACTTGCGTAAGACACAATGGAGTGTAAAACACAATGAGCACCAATTAAATATAGGGTATAAAACATAATTAAGAGTCTAATAAAACAAAATGGACGACATACTAAAAACACAATAAATAGAAGACTAAAACACAATGAATACTTTTGAAAAAAAAAGTTGAAAACCCAGTTGCGTAAGACACAATGGATGACATACTAAAGACATAATGAACAGAAGACTAAAACACTGTTGGATCAGTTTGCTCTTTTGCTAAGTAAGAACTTGCTATCTTGACACTTAAGTGTTTAGCAAGTCCTTGTAAATCAGATTATAAGCACAGCGGAATGTTATAAGTTAAAGCAACACTTTTTACACTAAGGCAGAGTTATAACTCCCCCTTGATGTTTGAAACTAATAAATGACAAAGTATTTATTATGAATCTAAGTTGTAAATGAGAATTAGATACTTAGAGAGATTCACAATAAATACAGAAATGGAATATAACAATGAGAGTGTTTGAAGGATTTTTCTGTTGAAAATCAATGTCTAAAATAGAAGGTTGAAGCCTCCTATTTATAGACGATTACATGCATGTATCTTGCCTAAAAAGCAAGCACAGAAACTACAGTGACAAGTTGCACAAGTTGCAACATTGAAAGAAACAAATACAGCTAAAAGTAATATTAAACAATAAACTACTGATGCAAAAAGGCGATGGAAAATATCTATTGCTAAGTGCTGATGAAGGACAACTACTGAAGAGTAGTTTTGTCTTCAGTACTTCTGAAGTGAACTTGTCTGGTTTGGACTTCAGAACTTCTGCAACTTCAGCACTTCTCATATCTTCTAATCAGCAGTTTCTTGTCTTCTCTTCAGTACTTCTATACTTAGCCAAAATGACAGAAGTGAATTAGACTAAGGTTTACAAAAGTGGTTTCACCAATCCTCTTTGTCCTAACAATCTCCCCCTGGATTGATGAAGCCAAAACCTTACTAATTCCTTATGTGTTTCTTCTGTCTTGAACAATCTTCCATATCTCTTTGTACATGGTGTTCTTGAGCTGGTTGTACTGACCATCAGATAGAGATCCTCTCTGTGGTTCTAGATGTTGAATTGTGAGCAGGTCTTATGTTGACAGTTTCTTCAGATCACTGATCTTCTTGTAAGCCCTGCTTGAGAGGTCTCTTCTTGTCAACAGTACTGAGTTGTTATCAGTAAGTGACCATCTGATGATAGGGATCTTTGACTTGTTAAAGTCAGAAGAATAGGGAACCAGACTTGTCCCTTGGGTTGATGGTCCTGAGTGCTGGATGTCTTCAGTTTCAGATAGCCTCAGGTGGGATTCTCTTCCTTGTTGTTGTTGTTGCATATCAGGCATCTGAACAGTTGGGAGATGGTGTTCAGTCACTACTTTGGTATGCAGCTTTTCTTTGATTGTCTTTTGTATTTGATAAGCAAAAGTGGAAGGATCCCTGAACTGTGTTAACAGAGGTTTCTCCTCAATGTCAAAATCTGAATGGACTACTGAACTTCCTTCAAGTAGTACCATTTTAAAATCAGTTTTGACATTGTCCTCTGTCTTCTTCTTCTGAGTAGCAGATCTTCTAGATGCACCAGAAGTTCTAACTACTGATCTTGAAGGATCAGCAGTTTGAAACTTCTCAGGATTTGCAGCCTTGGCAGCCAAGTATTTTCTATAAGTATCCATCAGTCTTTCTTCTTTCCATCTGGATACAGAGGCTTTTGAACCATATCCTTCTGCTACTAGCTCTTCTATTATCTGGGCTCTCTTGGCCTTTCCATCTTTGCTTGTGGCCACTTTGTCTGCAAGCAGTTGTGCTCTTCTTGTCAGCTCTTGCATAGAGAGTCCTTTGAGTGTAAAGGCTTTAGTCTTGCTGTTCTTGGTAATATAAGACACCAGTTGTTGTCTTTTATCCTGTTCAGCAATCTCATCAAGGCTAGCCTGCCTTTGTAGTTCAGCTGCATAAGCCTGAAGTTTTTCTTCATGGCTTAAATCCAAATCATCCCTTTCTTCCAGAGATTTCCAAATCTGATCTTCTCTGGCCTTTTTGTTGGCTGCAATTAAGCTCTTCTCTAATAGTTCAGCTGATTGAGAGATAGGAGAAGGGTTTAATACAGTCATTGTTGTAACAGATGTAGGCCTGATGGGATCAGATGTTGGTTGAATGGGAGCAGTGGTTCTGGAAGGTTCAGTTGTTTGAGGTTGGGAAGTGTTGACTTCTGATGTGCTGACAACTGCTGATGGTTTGTCAGCTACTGAAGGATTGTCTTCAGTACTTTCTGATTCTTCATCAGAAGTTTGGTCATCAGAAGTTTCTTCATTATGCCTTAGGGAATCTTCAGATGTTTGGGTCTCATCTTCTTTCTCAGCAGCTTCAATTTCTTCAATTGAGACACCAAACTGTTTGGCCAATTTTTCTTTCCTGGCCTGATCTTTCTGATCTCTTTCAAGGAGTGCCACTCTTGCCTTTATCCTGGCTTGGAATGACTCCTTAGGTTCCCTGATCTTCTCCCCCTTTTTGGATTCATCAATTTTAACCCTTGAAGCAGAGGGTTGGGAGAATTGTCCTTGAAGATGAGCAATCTGCTGGCTGTTGAAGTCTATTTTGTTGGACAGATCGGTCATCTTGGTCTTGATCACTCCAAATTGGTTCTTGATGGACAGCTCCAAGTCAGCTGTATATGTTTGGAAGTGATTTCTGATGAGTGTATTCATCATGTGGTACAGGGGACCCTCTGGGCTGCATAGCTGGTTCAGGTCTATGCTTGTTTGCCCAGGGAATTGGGTAGGCATTTGCTGTGAAGGGGTGTTTTTGGGAGATCCTCATGTTGTACAGAGGATGCCACTCTAGGGGTTTTAGGGATTGAGTGGGCTTTAACCTGTGCAGAGGTGACTGGCTTCTTGAGCCTGGATACCTTTGCAACAGGACCTTCAGAAAGTGCCGTCAATTCAGTAGTTTGAGTGTGTGAAACATCATCCAAACTAATGGAATCATCTGAATCCCTGATGTTGCCCTCTTTGAGGACTGTCTCAGTTAAATCATGAGCTGAGCCCAACTCAGTTCTCTCATGAACCTCTTTGTCTTGGTACTGAGGATTTCCTACTTCAGGCCTTAAGCCTTCATCAGTAGTTGCCACATCTGAGGTCTTAGCTATGTTACTTCTGTCCTCAGATCCACCACTGGGTGGTAACTGAGTAGTAGCAGCCTCAGATGCCCCAAGAGTCTCTAAAATTGGGCTTAAAGACTCTGGTCCACCCTCATCTCTTGGGATAGGGCTAGTGATGTCCACATCCATGTCTGATGTAGTAGTTATGTCCCCTGTTTGTTGTGGTTGATGGGGACTGACATGATCAGATGGGACATTCTCTTTTAGCCCAGAGAGAAGTTTGGCAATTTCTATTGCCTCTTGTTCAGAAATTTGTGGGGTTGGTTCAGTAGTTTGGGCAATAGGTTGTTGTTCAGCAGTTTCAAAAGAAGAGTGTGTTTGATATGTTTTTCTAAGTCTTTTTCTTTTGAATTGAACAGATATGGGAGCTCTTGGTGGGGTTTGAGATGGATGAGACTGAGAGGGTGTTTCAGTCTCATCTATTTGAAGAGCAGAATGCTCATGAGCATGTTCAGGCATCTCAACCTCCTGAACAACTTTTCTTTTGGGTTGGTGGGGTGCAGTTTTTGTTGGCTTGGGCTTTTTGGCTTTTGGTGGTGTGGGTTTGGAAGATGTGGGCTTCAGGGGGACTTGTTGTTGTTCTCCCTGATCATCTTCTGGCCAGGCAGCCGGTTTGTTAAGTCTTGAGTATGCTTGTGATGTTAAAGGGTTTAAAGTTGAGATTTTTCCCACAAGCACCTCATTACCCAGTTCCCCTATTATGCATTGCATAATGAACCTTGGGTACAACAAAAACTTTTTCTTGGTATTATTGTGATGTAACACCAACTCATTGAAAAATAGTTTTGATGCCCTGAATTTAGTTTCATTCACAATGGAATGAAATATTGGTTGAAAAGTGGAGGGCATCTGGTCATAAGACCCTGTTTTTGGACTCAAACACATAATAATATAATGAAACAAAAGTTTGTATTTTGGTTCAAAATATTTTTTGAATATTGTAGCATGGGAGAGAGTACCTTGATAACCACACTCTGTCATGGTTAGATGAATATCAGTGTTAGCAACATGGTCAGGGGCAGTTACATCATCCAGACCCAGTTTTGTTGCTAGTGTGGCCGGTGTGATGGTCAGTTGTTTCCCTTTTATCTTTGAGTTGAGGGAAATGACCTCACCACCCATTGTAACCGTCTCAGCATTTGCCCAGAACTCATTCAGAGTTTCAGTGTGAATTGGTGGGTTTATTGTGAGAGCAGTAAAGTATTGGGATTTGACGACAAGATCAATGATCTCATCGTATTGGGACCAGCCTTCTTGTTTTTCAAGAAAGGCTCTTTGATTGTGTCCCTGTTTTAGAACTAGAGTCATGTGGTTTGGGTTTTTGATCGAACAGTGGATTTTGCAGGTATAGGTTGAGAGAGTTTTGAGAGAGAAGGAGGGATATTTTTTGAGTTTGAAAGGATAAGTGTGTAGAAAAGGTATTTATTAGAAGTTTTAAAACCGCCTTTGGTTAAAAATCTCTTGATCAGAGGTTTTAAACTGATTAGGTCAAACCTCTGATGATGGGAAAAGTCAGATTTGCCCTTTTGACTTAAACTGCTGATGAAGGATTACTTCATCAGTAGTTCCCATTTTCTCTTCAGCAGTTTTAACATCTGATGAGAAATGTTTTTATAAATACTTTATTCATAACTTCTGAAGTTTATTTTATCAGAAGTTACACACTTTTTCAGAAAATTATCCCTATACTGATGATTTTTGTTCATCAGTAGTTTCTCTCAAACTGATTTTGTTTTTCAGAAGTTTTGTTTCAGACTTTTGTCTTTTGTAAGTGAAAACCAGGAAAAAGATGGAAAAGGTTTACTTGTATTCCACCAAGGTAAACAGGATGGAATCAAGGATGGAAAAAGGAAAAAAAAAATAAAAATAAAGTAAACACTTACAAATTTAGCATTCCAAGCATGGATACTAACTTCTGAAATGTTGATGTGTCAAGGGGCTTAGTGAAGATGTCAGCTATCTGATTAGCTGTTGCTACATGCTTCACCTCAATCTTGCCTTTTTCATAGCAATCTCTTATGAAATGGTACCTGATCTCAATATGTTTAGTTTTTGAGAACTGTACCGGATTTTGAATGATGCTAATGGCAGATTTGCTGTCTACAAACAAAGGTGTCTTGGTCTCTTTGATTCCATAATCAAGAAGTTGATATTGGAGCCATTGTATCTGTGATGTACAACTTGCAGCTGCAATGTATTCAGCTTCAGCAGTTGAAGATGCAACAGATGTTTGCTTCTTTGATTGCCATGACACTAGACAGTTCCCCAGGAATTGACAACCACCAGATGTTGATTTTCTTGTCATCTTACACCCTGCATAGTCACTATCTGAAAAAGCTGATAACTTGGTATTGCTTGAAGCAGGATACCAAATTCCCAGTGTTGGAGTTCCTTTCAGATATCTAAAAATTCTTTTGACTGCTATAAGGTGTGATTCCCTTGGTGCTGATTGATATCTAGCACAGACACATGTTGAGAACATAATATCTGGTCTAGAAGCAGTTAAGTATAAAAGGGAACCTATCATGCATCTGTACATGGTTTGATCAACCTGTTTTCCTTGATCATCAGGTTCAACTTGTGTGATTGGAGTCATGGGAGTGGAACATGATTTACAGTCATTTAAAGAAAATTTGTTCAATAATTCTTTAACATATTTTGATTGATGTATAAAAGTTCCATTTGTTTGTTGTTTGATCTGCAGTCCTAGAAAGTACTGCAGTTCTCCCATGGTACTCATCTCAAATTTTGATTGCATGAGTTTCTTAAAATCATCACACAATTTTGTGTTTGTTGAACCAAAGATGATATCATCAACATAAATTTGAACAAGTAAGACATGATTTCCAACATGTTTAATGAAAAGTGTTTTATCAATGGCACCTCTTGTAAAGTTATTTTTGAGTAAAAAGGTGGAGAGTGTATCATACCAGGCTCTTGGAGCCTGTTTGAGCCCATAAAGAGCTTTGTCCAGTCTGTACACCCACTCAGGATGAGAAGGATCCTCAAACCCAGGTGGCTGACAGACATACACCTCCTCTTTGATTTTTCCATACAAAAATGCACTTTTCACATCCATTTGATAAACTTTAATTTTGTTGGAAATGGCATAGGCCAGAAATAACCTGATGGCCTCAAGCCTTGCAACTGGAGCAAAGGTTTCATCATAGTCAATTCCCTCTTCTTGAGAGTACCCTTGAACTACCAGTCTTGCCTTGTTCTTGATTATCATACCAGCTTCATCTTGTTTGTTCCTGAAAACCCATCTTGTACCAATTGGTTGCTTGTTTTGAGGTAAGGGACAGATTTCCCAGACCTGTTGCTTGTTGAACTGAAGTAGTTCATCTTGCATAGCTTGCACCCAATTATTGTCTTTGAGGGCTTCCTGGTACTTCTTTGGTTCCAACTGTGAAATAAAGGCTGAGAATAGGCAAAAGTTGGAGAGCTGGTTTCTGGTCAGAACACCTGTAGCTATATCACCCATGATTTGATCAAGTGGATGATCTCTGTGTTCAATCAGTTGTTGTAAACCACTGACAGGTGTGGGTGGCTCTTGTTCTTCAAACAAACTACTGAGGTCTATAATATCTGGTTCAGCAGTTTCAGTCTCTTCAGTAGTTGCAGGTGCTGAAGCAGATGTTTGAGTTAGGCCTTCAGTATTTGTTTGATCAGAAGTTTGAAAAACTTCTGATGGTGTTGTAGTTGACTTAATGACTGTTTGAGGAGTCCATGGTGCAGGATCCTCATCTTCAAACCTTTGATCACCATAATAAGTAGGTTTGGAAGAAGTAACAGCCTTTTCAGGTCCAAAGTGAAAGTTGTCAAGGTCAAAGAGTTCAGCAGGATGTGCTGGAATAAGAGTGTGTTTTGACTCATTGAACTTGACATTCAATGTTTCTTCTACTATCCTTGTGTGAGAATTAAAAACCTTGTAGGCTTTTCTAGTTGAAGAGTAACCAAGAAAGTAACCTGAGTCAACTTTGGCAGCAAACTTTGAAATAGATTCCTTGATGTTCAAGATGAAACATTGACACCCAAAAGCCCTAAAAAAGGAGATAAGGGGCTTCATGCCATGAAGAACTTCATAGGCAGTTTTGGAATGTCTCTTGACCACAAGAACTCTATTCTGAACATAACATGATGTGTTAACTGCTTCTGCCCAAAAGTATAA
This sequence comes from Ambrosia x helenae, assembly GCA_030844895.1. Classification (NCBI taxonomy): domain Eukaryota; kingdom Viridiplantae; phylum Streptophyta; class Magnoliopsida; order Asterales; family Asteraceae; genus Ambrosia; species Ambrosia x helenae. The sequence goes on along the minus strand of CM061227.1, from coordinate 17,702,117 downwards.
TGGCAGTCCAGAATCAGCTAACATTGTTCTTGCTCCTTCTATCAATGTTCTGTTCTTCCTTTCTACTACACCATTTTGTTCAGGAGTTCTGGGAACACTGTATTGTCTAATAATCCCTTTAGACAAACAGAATTCATCCAGAGTTTTGTTCCTGAACTCTGTCCCATTGTCACTTCTAATGGTTTTGACAGATAGAGAATATTGTTTCTCTACTTGTAGAATGAAGAACTTGATGATTTCAGCAGCCTCATCCTTGGAAAATAAGAAGAATACCCATGTAAATCTTGAGTAGTCATCAATGATGACTAAGCAGTACTTCTTTTTACCAAGGCTCATAATCTTGACAGGTCCAAATAAGTCCATATGGAGTAGTTGAAGACATGCAGTTGTTTTTGATTCTTCAATAGACTTATAGGAGGACTTATGCTGTTTCCCCTTTAAACAGGATACACAGTGTTCTTGACACTGGTATACTTTCAAAGGTAGACCTCTGACCAAGCCCATTTTTGTGACTTTATTTATGGTTTTAAAGTTCACATGGCCAAGTCTCCTGTGCCAGAGATCTGTTTCTGAAGTTGATGCCCTTGAGAAGAAACAGGCAGTGTTGTTCAATACTTTGTCTTTCTCAATGTCCACTGCATAGACATTGCCACATCTTTTGGCAATCAGCAAAGTATGATCTTCTATAATCTTCTCAATCAACTTCTGGCCTTCTGGTGAGATGATCTTGCAAGCTGTCTTTGTGAAAAAGGAAGAATATCCTTTATCACACATTTGTGACACGCTCAGCAAGTTGTATTCAAGGTTTTCCACCAGATTGACCTTGTCAAACTGTATTTTGCCAGAGGAGACATTGCCATGTCCTAGCACATATCCCTTAGCATTGTTCCCAAAGGATACAGATCCTTCTCTTTGGCTGATAAAATTGTTTATCAGGTATCTGCATCCAGTCATGTGCATAGAGCCTCCACTATCAACATACCATATGCTGTTTAAGCCCCTGGAAACTCTCTGCACATAAAAGCAAATTAGTTAGATTTGGAAACCCAAGCCTGTTTGGCTTTGGGTTTGCTCTTGAGACAGTTACAGTTTGTTCTTGACCAGGTTGAGAAATCCATGTCTTTTTGGCAATGGATTTTTCATTAAGAACCATGGTGGTATCCTTTTTAGGACCACCATCAACCTTGGTCATCAGTAGTTCTACCATGTTCTTTAGATTTTGAATCTCAGCAGTTTGTGAAACTGCTGATGATTCTGGTCTAACTACTGACAAGGAATTTTGAGAAAAAGATTTTGGTTGAGATTTTATCTTTTTATGAGAAAAGGTGTTTTCAGGTTGTTGTTTCTTGGGTTTAAAGACTTTTTCATAATCATTTCTGATTTGATTTCCCACAACCTGTTGTTTAAATTTTTGATTGAACTGAATTCCTTTTCTGTATCTACAAAATTCAGTTTTGTGGTTGAACAGGCCACAAATTTCACATTCTTTTGCCTTTTGTTTTTGATCTAAAGGCAAATTTCTGACAGTTGTGAAAAGATTTTGCTCATCAGTAGTTTTCAGGGTCTCAACTCCTGAAGTAGATGAAACTACTGATGGCTTGTTGTCAGTTTTTGTAAATACTTCTGAAGTACTTTCTTTAAAAATGCCAGGATTTCTGTTTAGAAAGTTTTCATGGAAAGATGTGCATTCTTTCCCTTCAGAAGTTTCATTTGAAACAATTCTTCTCCCATCTTCAGTAGTTTTGGGAGAAAAATCTGTTGGTGTTTCAACATGATGGTATCCTATGCCAAACTTAACATTTGAAGCACTTTGTTTGTTTAGCAGTAGTTGATACCCCCTACAAGATTCCACCCATTTTTCACAAGTGATCCTGGTGTCAGCAAGCTCTTGTCTGACATCTCCCAGGTCATTTAGCATCATTTTGATTTGTGCTTGGGTTTCAATAGCAGAGTCAGTTAATTTAGAAACCTCTTTTGTTTTAGCACACAGTTTTCTTTCTAAATCACATTTTATCTGTGTGTATTTTCTTTCTAAATCATTGGCTTTGCCTTGTAGGTGCACGTTTGTCTCTCTTATGAGAGCAAAAGTTTCTTTGCAAGAGTTTGAGCATAGTTTTGTCAAAGATTCTTTTGATACCTGAGACAATGCAGATTTTGAGGTACAGCCTTCAAATGCCATTAAGGCAAAGTTCTTTCTGCCATTGTCTGGTTCTCCCCAGTTGATGTCAAACACTTTGTTGTCTGCATCAGGATTGCACTCTGTGGTGTCATAAGGGAGACTGCTCCAGTCAACATACCCCGAGGTAAAGAGACTTTGTTGAGGGGGTTGTTGAGGCTGTGGAGGAAGTTGAGCAGCTGGAAAGGGAGGGATTGATTGTTGGCACTGCATCTGTTGAGCAGGCACTTGAACATATTGTACTTGAGGCATATATTGCTGTTGAGGAGCTTGTGCCTGTACAAAATGAGCACTCCCTTGAGTTCCATTGTTCCTATTATAATTGGGGTTATAGTTATTTCCAGATTGTGATTGGTTAAAGCTAGAGCTTCTACACTCTCTAGCAAAGTGTCCCAACTTCTGACACTTGTGACATCTCAGTTTAGATTTGTCAAAACCAATTTTTGTATTACTGGTCAATCCTGGAAATTTCCTTCCTGACCTTTTATAAAACTTGTTAGTTTTAATGCTTAGCATGGCCAGTTGGTGTAATATGTCCATTTCTTCTAAGTCATCACTGCTAAAAATTTTTCAAATCATCCATGATAAAACATAGATTATCAGCAGTTTGACTTTGGTCATCATTGTCATAACCTGGGAAAGATCTTTCTGATGAGATCCCAGTTGTTATGTCAATATTGTCATAAGATCCATAGGAACAAGTTGGTGAATCTTGTCCCAAAAGTGCTGTACTACCTGGTAGGTAGTCATCAGCAGTTTTACCAGAAGTTTGTAATTTCTTCTTTTGATCGATTTCTCTCTCAAAAGTAAGTAATCTCCCATGGAGTTTTGTAAGAGTGAGGGAGCTAAAATCTGGTGAGGATCTTAAGACAATGGAGTAAGTTTCCCATTTGTCAGGTAGAGACCTTAAAAATCTATGTAACATAGATACTGTTGTATAGGTCTGACCATTTAACTTTAGCTCAGAGATTAATGAGGAGAATCTTTCAAATTGTTGTGTCAAAGTTTCCCCATTAATATAAGCAAATGTTTCATATTGTTGAGCCAAAATTTCTCTGGTGTTGGCAATCACCTCTTCAGTTCCTCCAAACTGTTCTTTAAGACAGTCCCAAAGTTCTTTGGCACTTTCACAATGTAAAAGGCCAGAGTATATTTCATTTGGGAGAGCCATTGCCAACATAGAGAATGCCTTTGCATCTAGCTCAAGTTTTAGGAAATCCTCATCTGTATAGTCTTTGGGATCCTTTGGAATCCCTTCTTTAGTTTCAAGATTTATGTTTACTGGTTTGTGAGGACCATATATCACAGATCTCCAACAACCTGTGTTGGTTTGTGACAAGGTATGTGCCATTCTCTTTTGCCATATATTGTACTCATTTCTCACAAGCATGGCAGGTTTGGTGGCAGAACCAGTATTATGTGGATCCATTTTTAAAGAGTATAGATTTGTCAAATGACTCTTTTAAGTGATGGATATTTATAAAAAGTGAACTTTTGATCTTTTTATTGAATATCAATAAGAGCTTTGTGTCTGATTCTCAATTTGTTAGATTGATATGTGATCAGATAAACCAATGCTCTGATACCAATTGTTGGATCAGTTTGCTCTTTTGCTAAGTAAGAACTTGCTATCTTGACACTTAAGTGTTTAGCAAGTCCTTGTAAATCAGATTATAAGCACAGCGGAATGTTATAAGTTAAAGCAACACTTTTTACACTAAGGCAGAGTTATAACTCCCCCTTGATGTTTGAAACTAATAAATGACAAAGTATTTATTATGAATCTAAGTTGTAAATGAGAATTAGATACTTAGAGAGATTCACAATAAATACAGAAATGGAATATAACAATGAGAGTGTTTGAAGGATTTTTCTGTTGAAAATCAATGTCTAAAATAGAAGGTTGAAGCCTCCTATTTATAGACGATTACATGCATGTATCTTGCCTAAAAAGCAAGCACAGAAACTACAGTGACAAGTTGCACAAGTTGCAACATTGAAAGAAACAAATACAGCTAAAAGTAATATTAAACAATAAACTACTGATGCAAAAAGGCGGTGGAAAATATCTATTGCTAAGTGCTGATGAAGGACAACTACTGAAGAGTAGTTTTGTCTTCAGTACTTCTGAAGTGAACTTGTCTGGTTTGGACTTCAGAACTTCTGCAACTTCAGCACTTCTCATATCTTCTAATCAGCAGTTTCTTGTCTTCTCTTCAGTACTTCTATACTTAGCCAAAATGACAGAAGTGAATTAGACTAAGGTTTACAAAAGTGGTTTCACCAATCCTCTTTGTCCTAACAAACACAATGAATACTTTTGAAAAGAAAGTCAAAAACCCAATTATGTAAAACACAATAGACGACATAATAAGGACACAATGAACATAAGATTAAAACACAATGAATACTTTTGAAAAAAAAAGTTGAAAACCCAGTTGCGTAAGACACAAAGGAGATAACGTAAAAACACAATGAGTACCAATTAAATATGCAATGAAGAATAGAGTATAAAACACAATGAATAGTCTAATAAAACACAATGGACGACATATTAAAGACACAATGAACAGAAGACTAAAACACAATGAATAATAGACTTAAACACAATGAAAAACATAATAAAACACAATGTACACCTAAATACAAAACTCATTTGCGTAAAACACAATAAAGAGTATACTAAAAACACAATAGACAAAGTTAAATCATGTGTAGACTAAAAAAACATAAACAACATATTATAAAGCACATGTGCATACTATAACACAATGAACGAGCAGAAGACACAACAGAGAAGAAAACCCATTTAACACGATTTTTTTTTTATTTTAATGTAGCAATGTGGTACTCGTATTAAAGATAAAAAACGCTCGTTAATATGGTGAAATTTTTTTGAAAAAAAATATCGTATGAAAAAGTTATAGACGTTTTAAAATGATGGGGGAATTGACATGTGCATTGCATGTGGAGAGAGAAAGTCAACAAATATGGTTTCCTTTTATGTCCTTCCTCTAATTTATTATTTTTTTTTTCAAACAAACTAATCTCAACCCTTCAAATATATGATTAATGGATCACAATCCTTCTCACCCTTCCTAGAAAAGTGTCTTGTGTATTTGATCCTAACCCTATTAAACATGTTCTTATTATTGAACAATTATTTTAAGATCTATCAAAGTGATTTGCACAGCGGAATAAATGTAAAGTGTTCAAGTTAAAACTTCACTTTAAACATGTGTTATTACTCCCCCTTGAAATATGAACTAAAGCAGTAAATGAGAATCTAAGATAGTTAATAAATAAAATAGTAAATGCTTTAAATTATTCTTAGATGTATTGGAAATTATAACTACAAAAGGAATGTCTAAAATAGTGGGATGAACCCATCTATTTATAGACTGGAAATATACGTACAAGAGAAGTATTAAAGCAATATAATATGTAAAAATACTACAACAGGCTGTAGCATTGGTAGTTGTACAAAAGACTTTAACAATACTAATATTATACTAAACTACTGAAGTATAAGTCGGTTAGAAGCTTCTATCAAATATCTGATGAGTGACAAACTACTGATGAGTAGTTTGTCTTCAACAGTTCTTCAGAGACTTGTCTGGTTGGTCTTCAGAACTTCTGATCATTACTCTTCAGTACTTGATATCTTTTTCTTCAGCACTTTCAGTCTTCTTCTTCAGCAGATTCTATACTTAGAATTATTCAGCAGAACATGAATTGGACTAAGGTATCAAAAGTGGTTTCATCAATCCTCTTTGTCCTTACAATCTCTCCTGGATTGATGAAACCAAAACCATATCTAATCCTTTATTCCTTCTTTGTGCCATCAAGAATCCTCCATATTTCTCTGACCATGGAGATCTTGAGTTGGTGAGCTTGTTGTTCAGTAAGAGATCCTTGTTGAGGTTCAAGATGCTGGATGGTGAGCAGGTCTTTTGTTGAAAGATTCTTCAGTTCATCTATGGAGGTGAAGACCTTGCTTGAACGATCTCTTCATGTGACCATCACTAAGTTTGAATCAGTGAATGACCATTTCACTATGTTTACTTTAGACTGGTCAAAGTCTAGAGTATAAGGGACCATGTTGGTCTCCTGTTTTGTTCCTGATTTAGGAGTATCTTCTATTTCAGTGACACTCAGGTGGGATTCCCTTCTTTGTTCAGTGTTCACAACATCAGGTGCATTACTAAAAGTTGGAAGATGATGTTCAGTAATTACCTTAGTGTGTTTCTTGTCAGTTATGATTTGTTGTAGCTGGTAAGCAAATGTAGAAGGATCCCTGAATTGTGTGAGCAGAGGTTTTTCTTCAACCACAAAGTCTCCTTATACAATGGTGTTGCCTTCAAGCAATACCATTTTGAAATCTGTTTTGATGGTTTCCTCTGGCTTCTTCTTGGTAGCAGGCTGCTTTGTTGATTGTTTGATACCAGAAGTTTTAACTACTGAAGTTTGTGAAACTTCAGAAGTTTTAAACTTCTCTGGATTAGCAAGTCTATCAGCCTTGAATTTTTTTGTAAGTGTCATATAATGTATCTTCTCTCTATTTGGACACTTGATTCTTTGAACCATATCCATTGTCTAACAATTCTTGTATGATTTCAGCTCTCTTTGCCTTTCTATCTTCTCAGTAGCCAGTCTGTTAGATACAAGCTGAGCTATATGTGTTAGTTCTTCAATTGAGAGTCCTTTAAGTGAGTACTTCTTGGTTTTGATGTTTTTACTTATGAAGGTCATCCGCTGTTGTCTTTTGTCTTCTTCAACAACTCTTTCTTGTTCTTCCAACTCACTAAATTTCTGTTCATACCTTGTTAATTTTTCATTATAGCTTAAGTCATCCCTTGCTTCTAGGCTGTTCCAGATCTCATCTTCCATGGCCTTCTTCTTTGATGCCTTTAAAACTCTTCTCCATCAGTTCTTTTGAAATTGCTATGGGAGTAGGGTTTAAAATAGTTGTTTGAGTGGGTACAGGCTTAGGAATATCAGCTGGAATAGGTTCAGTTACCTTAGAAGGTTGTTCTGTTTCAATCTTGGAAGTGTCAACTATTGAAGGATTGTCTTCAGTACTTCTGTCTTGGCCTTCAGCAGTTTCTTCTATTGTGCCTTGGGATTTCTTTTCAGCTATTTCTCTAAGGAGCCTTTCTTGTTTTTCTTGCCAGTCATGCCTTTCTTTCAAGGCTATTTCTTGTCTTGTCATGACTATTTGCTTTTGGGCATCCTTGAGATGTTGTGCTTCTCTGGCCATTTTGGAGGCTTCAAGAGACACAACCTTTGGTTCTTTAGACATCTCCCCCTTTTTTGGCTTCATCCACTTCTAGAAACCAAGGAGGTGGAGGTGTTACACTAGATAGATGAGCAAGTTGTCTTCTGTTGTCTTCCATTTTTCTTGACAACTCACCAAGTTTGTGGTCTTTGGCATTATTGATCATCTCAAGTTGAGTTTTTTCCTTTAACTCCATAGTAGTCATAAAGTCTTTGAGATGTTGGGAAAATGAGTTGATGTACCATCTGGTATAGGGGACCAGCTGGGCTGCATAGATGGTTAAAGTCTATGCTTGATGACCCAGGGAATTGGGTAGGCTTTTGCTGTGGAGGGGGTGTTTTTGGGTGATCCTCAGTTTGAACTGAGGATGCCACTTTAGGGGAATTAGGGTTCAAGTGGTCTTTAACCCGATCCTTTGTGACTAGCTCTTTGAGCTTAGATACATCAGATGCATGACCTTCACAATCAGCCGTCAATCCATGTTGTGGAGAGTTGAAACATCATCCAAACTAATGGAATCATCTGAATCCCTGGTGACATCCTCAATCAGTATGTCATCAGTTAAACCATAAGCTAGGCCCAACCTAGTAGTCTCATGAACCTCTTTTTCTTGGTACTGAGGTTTTCCTACTTCAGGCATAAAGCCTTCATCAGTAGTTGCCACATTTGAGGTCTTAGCTATGGTACTACTGTCCTCTAATCCACCACTGGGTGGTATGAGAGTAGTAGCAGCCTCAAATGTACCTAAAGTGTCTTAGTTTGGGATTAGACGCCTTGTTCATCCTCATCTCTTATGATAGGGCTGATAACATCCACATCCATGTCTGTTTCTGTGGTTGTATCCACATGATGCTGTAATGAAACAAAAGTTTGTATTTTGCATCAAAAAATTTCTTATAAATTGTAGCATGTGAAAGAGTACCATGGTAACCACACTCAGTCATGGTTAGTTGAATGTCAGCATTGGGAATTGTTCTGGTGCATCAGCATCATCTAGACCAAGTCTTATTCCCAAAGTAGCTAGCGTGATCGCCATAGCTTTCCCTTGGATGGTTGATTTGAGGGAAATCACTTTATTGTTCACAGTCACCGCCTCGGCGTTTGCCCAGAACTCATTTAGAGTTTGAATGTGAATAGGAGGATCAATGTGAAAGCTGTGTAGAACCGGGATTTGACGACTAAATCAATACTTTCATCGTATTGGGACCAGGCTGAATCTTTCACGAAGTAGCCTCTTTGATTGTGTCCCTGTTTCAGTACGAGAGCCATGATGTTTGTAGAGGATTGGATTGTAAGAAATCAACTACGTAATCATACAAGTGAAGTAATTTAGGTGCGAAATCCCTAAATCACATGAAAAATGATAGAAAACAAATCAGAACACGTTTAGATCCATTTCAATAAACATTTCATTGATAAAACAATTGATTACACTTGAATAAGCCTTAGTTTATCAACAAAACATACATTCAGAAGGTCCTAGACTTCAAATAGAACACACACACAATAACTAGACAAAATGACCAACTATTCACCTCATCATCATCATCATCATCATACTCAGTTAATCCCACCTATAGCAAAGCTAAGGTAGGATCTGAGGAGGGTAAGATGTAGACAGCCTTACCTCTACCCCTAAGAATAGAGAGGCTGCTTCCATGGAGACCCCCGGCTCGATGTGGTTTGGTATCAAGCCTTGGACATAAGGCACATAACACTTAGCAATCGGGACAAACCCGATCGGTGCATGTACCCCTTTGTCTTTTGGCTATCCACGCTACCACATGATGCATGATTAACCGTCCGTCGTTTTTAACGTTATTTTCACGAAATTAGTAAAATAACGTTAAAACTAGTGCAACTTTACTTTTGCCCCTCAAGGGCCACACATATATACATTATATGCGCACACCGAAAGTGGGGCGTAGACCAACTATTCACCTACAAAATGAAATCAAAACTATTTATAGAAAATTCCATTCGACCCTTTGCAGAGATCGAATGGACCCTTCGACTTTGTACCAAGCTCGAACCAAAACTTATAATCAAACAAAGCTTCATTCGACCTTCACAATGTCCCTTCGACCCCACGGATGGTCGAATGTATCTTCAAAACTTCAAAATCTTTATAATAAATGCCATATTATGTAAATCCAAAGCGATAGTCACATTCGTGCACCTACAAACTCCACCTTGACTATTGCTTGGATTGTTTGTATTTATAATCAAGCGTCTTGTTCATCAGTTTGATTCTCAGATTCTTCTTTTGCTTCGCGCTCATTTCAGGTTCTAATTGACGTTTGTGAGAAACTTTCTTTACTTCTTGAACCTTCACATACTTTCCCAACTTCTTTTTGTAATCACAACCCGCATTCAAATCCCATGCAAAACAGAAACATACAACTCAGTAAAATTTCATCGCCTGTTCCATATCCTGAACTTCAAAATGTATCGGATTGAAATAAAGCATATTGACATCTTCACTTGAGCAAATTATCATCCACATAGGATCAAATATGCTATTTTCTTGAATTCAGTCTTCGGACCTTTATCTTTCAACACGATCACGGCTTCAGTTGTCTTCCAATCATAATACCAGAATACGAATTCATTACTAAAATGTTGTTGAATAGGCATCAATGGTATCCTCTTCATCACCATAGGAGGATTATACTTCAGTGTAACTTTCTTCATGCCGGTAATGGGATCAATGTCTCTATGATCAATACGTTTAGGATATTGAGGCCTAAACAAATCCCATTTGGTTATGCTTTCCCTTGACATCTTATCTACAAACCATCCAACCGCATCATTATTTACAGAAGCACCGTTCATTGTATGTCTACAAATATCTCTAACAGCCCAATACGGTAAGGTTTTAATGTCATGGAATCTGTAAAAGTACAAAATCCCTTTCTCCCCACTTCACACCTATACACCGTAGTTGTTTAAAGTATTTCCATCCCAACGCTTTTCCTTTGAAAACCTCGTTGTGATATTTGTAGAACCTCCTTGCACTTCTGCAATAGGTCTATTCGCCTCTTTCTCTTTCAACTTCTTCAACAAATCTTTCAGCTCATCAGATTGTTTGTACGTCTGTTTTTTATTAGCTTCTTTTCCAAACACTTCATCAATAATCTTCTTTCCTTTCTGTCTAGCCAGATTTTTAGCTTCATCAAGTGTTTGTTCGTTAATCTCAGGAATCACTACATTCTCTTTCTGCTTGTAATACTCTGGATACTCTTCAAGTGAAATGTCTTCTATTTCAATATCCTCAAATACAGGAGTATCTTGATCATCTGAGTGATTTCCTGCTTCTTTAACTGGAATGTTAGGAATCTCATTATCTTTCATAATCTCGTCCAGAGACTTCCCAACCTGCTTGGCTATTCCATCTAGAATCTCTTTGAACACAGCAGTAGAAACTTCCCCATCTTCAAGATCTGGATTGTTGTATTCAATCTCAAATCTCATATCATCGTTCTCAAAAATCTCGGGCAATCTTCCAATCAATTCTATCGTCCATACACTCTTCTCAAATATTTGACGATATAATCTCTTATCTTCTTCAGATAAAGCTCTAATCTTATCATTCCAGAAGATACTATCATCTTCATCAACGTTTTCCCCAGGTGTCTTCTTTGAACTCGACTCACCTGTATCACCTTTATCTGATTTTCTTTTCTTGAAGTTATATTGTTCATCATCTTGATCATCATCATCATCATCTGAACTTTCATTATCATTCTTATTACCATTCTTTCCACCTACATTATCATCATCATCATCATCATCATCAGAAGTATCATCAAAATCATCATCATCTTCACCCTCTTTATCAGATTCTTCATAATCAAGCTTCACTTCTTCATTATCCTCCTCAGTTCCTTTTAACTGCGGTGCTTTAGAATACAAATCATCAATCAGCTTCCTCATGTCTTTGTTCTCAGCCTTTATTCCTTTGTTTTCAATCTGAAGCAGTTTGATCTTCTTTGTATTCCTCTTTCCACGAGTAATCAACATCTTGTTTTGAGTTTCAAGCTGTTTCTCTTTTGCTTCCAATTCTTCTTGATTAGCTTTAGAAGACAAAACAATCAGGAATATCATCTTTTCATCTTGCTTCATTTGCTTGATCTCAGCTTGTTGTTGATTAAATGCCTTCATAACATTTTCAATATGACGATTCACAGCTTCCATCACTTCATTCAAAACTGTAACCTGTGGTGTAGATGATTCAGCAATCGGTTTAGCAGCAGGTTTTGATTTTGCTTTTGGACTTCTTCCAAAACATTCTTCAGTAATGCAGAAAAGTTTTTAGGATCAACTTGAGATGATTGATCAGTTGCAATAGCTTCCTGAACAACTTTCTTTTTCTTCACAGCTGGGGATGTGATTGGTGTTGTAGCTTTTGAGCTTCCAATCGCTGGTACTTTCTTTCCAACAAGCAATAAGTCTATATCCCTATCTCTTTTCTTCTTGGGAGCTTCTTTCTTTGCCATTGTCTTTCCTCTACCTTTCTTAGACTTAACACCCACAACAGGAGAACCTTGAAAATCAAGATTATCACAAGTCAAATCATAATCCTTATCTTCTAACACTCTGGTTCTCTGTTCTTCCACAGCTTTTTCTAATCATTCAATTGCACCAACCTCAGTGGCCTTGGGTTTTGTGACCTTGGCTGTTTCAGCATCTGAATCCCATTCAGCATCTAGAATCAACAAACTCTTCATCAACAAGTAAGGTCTTTGCTTTACCCTTTTATTCACATCTTTCTTTTTCTTCTCAATCTCAACCACTTGTTGCTTCCCCTTTCCAGACTTAGCACCTTTATTAATAACTTGACGCTTCCATTTGGCAGTTTTATCAACAGGACATAAAGGGCTATCAGAGTCTGAATCACTCTTCTCATTCCTTGCTTTATCTGGACCTGGATCTTTATAAGCAACATAACTTAAATGCCCTAACAAATTCTTGTGTGGTGGTTGTTGATCAGCAGGAACTCCTTTGTATATATATATATATATATATCTTCATCCTTCCCAGAGTAGTCTGATTCATATGTACTTGATTGATTATCTGTACTGGATCTCTTACCAAATCAGGATACTTGTTGTCAAACACCATTTGTAGAAATCTTGGATACATTAAGAACTTGTCTTTCCTCAATCCTTGTAATACCTCATGCATGTGTTTGAAAATCATTCTAGAGACATTGAATGATTTGTTCAGAACTAGAGCGACCACCAAAGAACACAAACTTTTCCTCAAAACATCATAGCCTCCACTGACTGGTCCAAATACATGTAAAACCACATGTAAAAGATACTTGAAATGTAGACACAACTCGGCTTTATGTAACAAACAGTCTGTAATAGGTGCGTTGTACTTCATCCTTAAGAAACACTTTCTTTGCTTCGTCCATGATAATTTTGTAGGATATGTAGGAGAATCTTTAAGCTACAAAGCCTCTCTGATGTCTTGTTCACTAACAAGCACCCTTTGACCTTGTATCCTGCTTTCAATCACCGACTTATTCTTCCAGAAAGTAATCACTGCTTTCTCCCATAAGTTGACTTGATGATCTCTGTAAATAGTCTTCGATGTAGCAAGAGCATAGACAACTCTGCATTTCCTCAGGTATTCAATAATACCAGAAAACTCTTCATATTTTCCAACTTCTCCAATGTACGCACATCAATTGTGAACTTGTTCAAAATTCAATGGTTTTGGTGGTGCTGGCTGCTCTGCAACTGGTGCTTCCTGCTCTGGATTCTCTTGTACTTGTTGTTCAGCCATAATATTCTGCATAAATAAACAAACAAACATGAAAATTCGTTAATTCGGATAAATTTGAAATTTTGGTCAAAATCATTGTTCATTCGACCCAATCGTGGGTTCGAATGAGAAAATGTTATGTCGAATGAAGACTAAAAAGTTCCATTCGACCTCAAGAATGTTCATTCGACCTTTTAAAATGGTCGAATGGGTTATGTTTCAATTCAAATTGTCCAAAACTAAATTAAACCATGATAAACATCACATTTTGCTTTCAAAAGATCCTAACATGGCCGAATAACCTTTATCAATAATCAATTATTCCAATTAAACAGTTATTGATGGTTTTCTATTAAAATCTAGGGTTTAATAATCGATTTTGTTCATTATCATGTTTTAAACACTGGATTTTGAATTATTCTCTCCCTAAAACCATCGATAAGTGTTTATCAATGATCAATTTTTGTTCACAAATAGTTAAAATGCACAAATTAAACGTCTAGGGCTTGTGAACTTGAATCAAAGATTCTGCACTGATTAACAGATGAATACCTGCAAATTTGGTAAGAAAATGTTCACACAAGCACAAGGAACAATAATCCAATGTGTAAAAGAAACGACCAACAAGGGGTGGTTATGATCAGATTTTTAAAATTTTTTTGAATGAGGGTTCGAATGGGCAAACATCTATGCACCTTCATTCGACCCTTGCAGGGGTTCGAATGAGAAATTTCCATGTCCGTTCGACCTAGTTAAAGGCTCGAATGAAAATGAAAAGGCTCGAATGAAAATAATAAGTCAAACACTCCCATTCGACCTCTGAATAAGGTTCGAATCAAAGTCTTAGAATTCCATTCGACCTAACGAAAAGTCGAATGAGAACCTGGAAAAATGAAATTTTTACCAAATATCAAATTCGAATCCCGTTTTGTCATTTTAGACCATTTAATCCTTCAAACATTCATCATTTCTTATTTAAATGATACAAAACTCAATTTGGTCTGTCAAACTTCAGAAAATGATCATTATTCACCATCGGTTATCAAAAATAACGCCGAAATGTAAAATTTTTAGGATTTTCTGAAATTTATGTTAAAACACACCAAAAATCTTTTTGAGTTTTTGTATATATGAACTAAATCAACAGAAAGCAATACATTTTTTGTGATTTTCCGGTAAGAGGATCATATCAGTTTATGAGAGATCACATCACACACGTTGTTCTGTTTTATTTAACTATACTAAAAATGTAACTTTGGCAACTACTGATATTGTTGTCCACCTAAGCTCACATGCAGACCGTTATGCAATGCTTTAGACTGATAATGGTATGTATAGTATAAACTAATTCACCTGTGGTTCCTACACACGTGACATACTCCCGTATCAAGAAATACTGCACAAAGGTTCATTGTAATGCGTGATTATGCTATTGTTATCTGTAAATACAAGGTACGAGGCACAGAGGTGTACAGGTCAGCAAATCAATGATACAAAGTAACATGTGCACTCCACCAGGTTTAGGTCTTATATCAATCATGATTTTCATCAGTGATTAGATACGAAGCATTAGATAATCTTTGATTATCATCACACATTTAAAGTTCCTCAATTTGGTAACTTTGGGTTTTGGCCTTAAATCTCTTTTATTAAGATACCCTTCCTAATCTAGGTCCGTAAATTAATATGACAAAAGATCAGATAGGCTATCCCCAGATAGCAAATAACATAATGACCCGAAACCTTCGATTTTGTACAATACCCTATCAAACGAAATTACGGTACCAAGATCATATGCCCATGAGGTGTTCATCCACATAGTAAATAGTTTGATATGTATGTATCAGGCACGCAGTAATAAGCCTACGAAGCCTATCAGCACATCACACAAAGTCAACACTAACCAAGCATTTAACTTTCAAATCTCTAGTATGCAATAGATCCTTACTGATGTACTATCATTTTCTCTTTTTGTCCAGGAAAAATTATTTTTGGATTTTCTGATTTTTATGGTTTTTCAATTTTTTTAATGTTTTTGGTTTTTCGGAATAAAATGCCCCCCCCCCCCCCCCCCCTCCCTAAAATGAAAAACCTATTTTTGGATTTTTATTTTTTTCTAAAAACATAAAAACAAAATAAAATGATAAACCTAGGTGACGATTAGTCTTGTTTCTCTTTAATACCATTAGCTCTTAGTAAAAATTCAAAATGTGATTTGTCAAAAGTTTTGGTAAAAAAGATTAGCTCTCTGATAGTCAGTGTTGATTTTGACCATGTCAATCAATCCTTTAGCATAGCAATCACGAATAAAGTGATACTTAATTCGAATATGCTTAGCCTTAGAATGATTAACAGTGTCTTTAGTGAGTGCGATGGTTACTTCATTATCGCAATGAATGGGGGTTTTAAGAAATTGCAAACCGTAGTCGCGCATCTGCTGTTAATTCCATAAAACTTGTGAACAGCAACTCGAGGCTGACACGTATTTGGCTTCACATGTAGATAATGCAACTGCTATATGCTTTTTGCATTGCCAGGTCACGAGCCTGCTCCCCAGAAATTGACATCCAGCTGTTGTGGATTTAGCGTCAATATCACAACCGCCAAAATCTGCATCACTAAAAGCAATAAAGTCAAAATTATCATCATTGGGTACCACAGTCCACGCGAGGGACAACCCTTCAGATATTGTAGGATTCGCTTGGCAGCTGTAAGATGACTCTGTTTCAGATTTGATTGAAATCTAGCACAGAGACATGTTGCAAACATTATATCTGGGCGAGATGCAGTCAAATACATTAATGATCCGACGATCGCTCTATATGTAAAGGGGTCTGTGAGCTCCCCCTTAGCATCAACTCCGATCCCGTGATTGGTTGGAATGGGAGTATCCATAGGCTTTGAATCATCCATCTGGAATCGGCTCAAGACTTCAGAAACATATTTAGTCTGATGAATAAAGATGCCCGTTGGCAATTGATCCTCCTGCAAGCCTAAAAAGAATTGCATTTCTCCCTTAGTACTCATCTCGAACTTTTCCTGCATGACTCGTTCAAATTCTCTGCATAAAAGTTATTAGTAGAACCAAATATAATGTCATCAACATATATCTGAACAAGGAGCAAGTCACCCTATGTTCGTTTTGTGATCAGGGTACAGTCTACCAAAAATTGTTTAAATCCCTTGGAAAGAAGATATGTGCTAAGCTCCTCATACCATTGTCTTGGAGCTTGGTGCAAGCCATACAAAGCTTTGTTCAGCTTGTAGACCTCATCCCGGTGGATAGCATCCTCAAAACCTGGTGGTTGCCCAACATATACTTCTCCCTTGACCACACCATACAGAAAATCACTCTTTACATCCATCTGATACACCTTAAATTTCTTGTAAGATGCATACGCAAGAAACATTCGAATTGCTTCAATGCGCGCAACCGGTGCATAGACTTCATTGTAATCAATTCCTTCTATTTGACGAAAACCTTGAACGACCAATCGAGCTTTGTTTCTAACAATAACGCCTCGATCATCCTTTTTGCACTTGAATACCCACTTAGTGCAAATTTTCTTTCAGTCTGGTGGTAAATCTGTCAGCGTCCAGACTCCGAGTTTCTAAAACTGTAGTAGTTCTTGCTGCATTGCTTCCACCCATGATTCGTCTTGTAAATAATCCTTGTACGTCCGCGGCTCCACCTGTGAAACATTACAAGAAAAAGACCAATCATTTTGACAACCTGATTTCTGTATCTTAGCATACAGGGCAAGGGCTCTGATGTTGTCATGTGAAGTTGCACGTCTGAGTTGACCTCTTGTCATTACACTGCTACCCGGATCACCTATAACTTGTTCGAGCGGGTGAATATGATGAATCCGAGATTCCGGATGACCAGGAACTGTAATAACCGCTTGAATATTTAGATTATCTGCCGTCTCCAGATCATTACCCGTATTCGATGAAGATGCAATGTCTGGATTTGGGTTCACCGGAGGTGATGCCGTAGCATGATCTAAAATAGCTTCACTGAAAGCTTCATCATTGTCTTCTGACTCAGATGAATCAAGAGCTGTAGAAGCTTCTTGAAAAATCTCTTCTTCATTAACAGGAGCATTAGTATCATTAGAAGCTGCTGCTAGAGGAGTTACGGTGATCGGACGCACTAACGATGAAGTTACTGTATTCTCACACTCGTCATATAATCGTAAAACAACTTCTTCAACCATACTTTCTTGATTGAATGGCTCAAATAGTTCCTTGTAGTCAAACATCCAATCGGGCCCACTACCTTGGACATTCTGAGTGTAGCGTTGAACATCAACATTCGCCCACTCTTCAACCTGTTTAGTTCTTTTGTTAAATACGTATTTAAGTGGGGCGGAGGAGGTCTGTAGGGGGTGGTTTCGGAATTCGGTGGTTCACTAGTTCAGAATTTGGAAGCTTGGGGCGCTAAAGAGTGAAGTAGAAGAAGAAAGATAGATAAGAAGCAGCATGATCAGGTTTTTTTTGTTAGGTCTTAGGGGGCTGGCGTGACACCCGGCAAACCTCGGTTAATACTTTTATCAAACATATAAGTCTACCTTAGCGAAACATTTATAAAACATACTTAACGGGATTAGTCAAGTCGGTTTGATGATTCGGGGAATCATCGGGGAAACATACACATACACACAAGTCTCGAGTCCTGTGGTTGGTGAATTAAAATAATTGGGGGTAACTTATAAAGAATAATATGTTCTGCGATCAATTAACAACCTGTGAATACGTGTATATGTGAATTGCTTTGATAATATATGTTCCAGGTGTCATTTTGGGTCATTGGGACGAATGAGAGATATAATTTCTCATTCTCACTAATGAAGGTGCGAATGAGTAACAAAATTTCTCATTCTTACCAACTAAGGTGCAAATAAACAAAGTTTCTCATTCTCACCAATGAAGGTGCGAATGAGTCACAAAATTTCTCATTCTCACCTATGAAGGTGCGAATGAGTAACAAAATTTCCCATTCGCACCAATGATGGTGCGAATAAGAACAGACTATATAAGCATCTCTTAGCCTCATTTTCATCATTTCACAACCTTAACTTGCCCCCAAGTGCTCTCTTACAAACCCCAACCTGTAGAAGAGAGTTTTTGCCTTTATTTCTTAGATCCTTAAGCCAAAACAAGTTTATATACAATATCAAGTGAAGATTCAAGGTGTGTTAATCATCTAAACCCTTTTCATTACATTTTTATGCATTTTTTTTATAATCCTTAAGTGTCCAGATACGATTTCAAAGAGTTTTCTTAAATAAAAATCTTTCTAAAACCTTTCTAAACAAGATCTAGACTTAAATATTGAGTTTTCTTACAATAACACAAGTATAGATGATATCGGTGACCATATAATTGGGGTTTTTGTGCTTTGTGTTGATAGAATGATGTTTAAATAATTTGGGATTAGGTAGGAACATGATTTGGTGATGTTTTGAATGATTGATTGATGTTTTGTTAACTTTGACCCATTTTGAGGGTTTATGTTATAGATCTAGGGTTTGTAACATGAGTATGATGATAATAACATGTTAGAAACATATTAGGATGATTGGATCTATGTTGGATAATCTAGAAAACGATGTTTATAGGTTGATTTCAGTACTTTTCTTTTTTGGGTAAAGTTTTCATGCAATTGATGTGACATCTCCATAATATGTCAATTTGGGAAATATGTGATTTGATATGCAAAATGAACAAATTGATGATTGATTCAGGTGTGATAAAAAAATGAACAAATTGACAGCCATCTTTGTCTCAGTAGAGTCTTTGAGTGGCATGTTGCTTAGATAGATGTGACTGCAGTGTTTGGTTATGTTCTGTTGGGTTTTCAATCGATTTCAAGGCTTTTTGTTTGTCGAAAGGGTTTTTCAGCTGAACGGTACGAATGGGTTCTCATTCGCATGGTCGAAGGGTGCGAATGAGAGGAAAAACCACCCATTCGCACCAACGTAAAAACTTGTGAATATTTTGTATAAACCAAGTGTTTTATGTGCATTACTTGTGCGTGAACTATATATGCTTGATAAAATGATATAACGGGTCTCCAACGGGATGTCGAATCTTGTGTGGTCGTGTCAAATATGAATTACTTTCACAAACATACAAAGTCAAGGTCTTGGACAATTAAGGGTTATTAGACAAACGTATCATCGGTTAAACACTTATAGGTTATCTATGGTAGGTTTCTAGTAGTCGAGACTACAATAACATGCCTGGTATATTACTTACTTGAAGACGCAACCTAAGGTGAGTTTCACGGCCCCACTTTTATAGCTTTTACTTTCGGGGGAGAAACATGCTACAACACTCTAAACTTTTGGATTACATAAACACTATCACATCACTTTTGCAGTGGCGACCCTTACAACCATTCAAACTATTAAACGGGTGTGTTAGCGGGGGATAAGGCAAACCAAGGGCGGACCGACGGCAACCCAAGGGCAAACAGTAGGGCAGACCGTGGGTTATCAGCAGTAGTCGGAACACTTGAGAAATGAGTAAAATGTCCAACTAGTTTTAAATCATAATAGTGTGTTATGTGAATCCGTTTTTTTCTAAAAGTCGTCCAACTTCAAAACCTATGAACTCACCAACATTTTATGTTGACATATTTTAGCATGTTTTTCTCAGGTCGCTAAGGTAGCAGTCACAGAATAGGACGCACGGAGTCGCATTGCATTCTATTGTTACATTTCTGCTATTCGAGCATTGTTTGACATTACTTTTCAAACATTAACTTTTGTTGGCTTTGAATTGTAACTTTTCATATTAGTTTTGGTTTATAAACTTTTTATGCATCCGCTAAACTTTTAAAATGTATGGTTGTTTTCAAACGTAATCTTTTCTCATATAGTTGTTGTTTATTGTGATTGTTGACATAGATTCTGGTGTGTCACGCGCCTCGCGGTAAAACCCCACACGTGGAATTTGAGGGTGTGACAACTGGGGCAGGATAGGCTAGTTTAGGCTTGGGTTATTGTTTGGGTTTGGGTTTTGTTAACTTTGTTGGGTATTTGGTTAGTTTAGTTGGGTTTATTATTATTTATTTGAGTTCGATAATATTTTCGGAGTAACGTAACGTCGTAACACAAAATTTGTATTACGTCAAATTTATTTTTTGGAGTAACGTAAAATTTATTTTAGTAGTAACGTAAAATTTATTTCAGATGTAACGTTTTACAAAAACCGTAAACAAATCTTTTTTTCCACTACGCGCAAAAAACCGAAAGACAACGGGTGCGGCCCCTAGCTCAAAGCTCGGTCCGCACCTAACGGTGTCTACCCAACAAAGTTTTCAGTATCAACCCATTTTTATATTGAGTTTGATGCAGTGTTGTTACAATGATGAGTTCAACACATTAATTACAACCGAATGCCCCACTTTCAGATCTAGTTAGCAGTTGCAATGACATTTTATTCACACAGATGTCTATTCCTCATTACATTATTGTATCTAATCTATAACATTGTTGCAACCAACTATATTGCTGCAAAAGGGCGTATAGTTAAACTGATGCAGATACCATTCTAACTAAATTCGTGCTTGTATATTAGTCATATACAGATTAGTTAAAGTCTTGTTTATATTATGGTTTGTATTTTTACAATTAGGGTGTGTGTACACACACATATGAGGGGAAAAAAAGAGGGAAACCTCATTGTTTTTTAGTAAAACCAAGAACACTCTTACTAACCAATCATATAATTTATTATAACTATTTTCTTTTTATTGTTAAAAGAGCATTTGTGTAAATCTTGTAAGGCTATGGGGTATTGATGTATTGTAAAATGCATTTGACTTTGGTATAAAGTTTGTATAATATTCGAGTCGTTTTGTGTGAAAAGGCCAAGCCTTTTGAGGGCCTGAGTGGGCCTTGGCCCCACCGTTTTTTATGCAGTGGTGGAATTTTGCGATTTTCGTAGATAAATTGAAGTCCGGGTTAAGTTTGGCCCCCACCGATTTGATCTTCCAGTCACTACTGATTGAAAAAAAATTGAGTCCGGCCCCCACCGATTCGAGAACCAAGCTTCGCCACTGTGTGTCATGTCGTGTTTAATGTGTTTTCGATTCGTACTTAGTAGTTTTATGTTTTGTTGTTGTCCGGATGAAAAAAGAAGTGAAAACGTTCCGGACGCGTAACATATTGTATTGGGTTTTTTGTATTATATTTCTTTTGTCGAGCGTCTTTCTCTATTATTTAAGTACTATATTGCTATATAAAAATTGTTAACTTTTGTGAAAAAATTTTGTAGTGGATTTTTTTGTATATTATTTCTTTTGTGTTGGAGTTTTTGTACTAAATTTTTTTATACTGCATTTTTTGTGTGGGATTTTTGTAGTAAATTTTATTTGTGCTATTTTTTACTAGATTTTTGTGTTTGATTTTAAGAAAACAAAAGGGTAAAAATTTGTGTTTTTAGATTAAATCCCCTTTAATGTAATTAGGAGTGTCACATGTTGCTGCTACAATCCTTCTTACGCTACTTTGGCAAAACCCACTTTTTAAGGAATGACAAAAAAAAAAAAAAAAAAAAAAAAACCCGTGTTTAGTTGGTTAAGTTATTGGAATCATCCATTAACCCATCCATTTCGTTCTTTATAAAAACTCCAAGCTCATTCCATTTACCCCCCCCCCCCTATTTTTTTTCATTCCAGTCCATCTACCACTCTTCATCACCACTACCCACTACTACTACCGCCCACCACCTGACGTCATTATTGACCACCCCCACCCCCACCTATATTGACCATCGCCATCACCATCACCGACCACTGCAACCCACAACCCGCCACTGCCACCGCCACCCACCGATCACTACCACTGCAGCCGCCGACCACCGCCATACACTATTATTGTCATTCCCCGCCACAAATCCTCACCGCCACCGTCACCCAACACCGCTGTTGCCACCAACACCGACCGTCACTACTACCAACCACCAACACACATGACCACCATTGCCACATGCAGCCGCCAACCACCACCACCACTCACTGCCGTCACCATTGACGACCGCCACCATCCATCGACTACCACTCTTTATTCCTTTGTCTATTTCATTACATCATCCATTTCATTCTCTTTCCATTCTATTCCCTAGTACCAAACAGAACTTAACTATTTTATTAGTTAATCAACTAGGGTATTAGTTTAAGCACATTCACTATGAGACATAGTTTATTGATAATACGTTCATCCATTGTTATCAATCAATTATCATGTCATCTTGATCATGTATTATTTAATTTTAAGCATGTATAGTATGACATATATCAGGCCAGCCCAAGAGTATGTTAAACCAAAACCAAGACTAGGGCTTATGGCTCCTAAAGTTTTGGGCCCCGTTTAAAAGAGAAAATATCTGTTATACAATGTGGATACTAGGAAGACTATGATCAAATAATAACAAAAATGCATTTTCACTTTAACGGTAAAGCTTTCAATTTTCATCTTTGTAGACTCAGGATAGAATCCTTGTAGAATTTTGTATTTTTTTTTTTTCTTATGACGTTTTCATGGCACACTTGGATGTTAAGGTGATTTTATATTAGCTCAATTATTTTAGTTTATGGTTCAGGTGAAACGACTTGAAGAGATGACCATTGACATAAACAACATTTTGTTATTTTTTAAGATAGTTATGATATTTTTTTTGTGGAAATGTTCACCACAGGCGATTGAGCGAAAGCACACTAGCAGAGTTTGTTTCTTTAATTAAGATCTCTCATTTATTTTAATAACTTGTAAATTCATGATCTCAATGGGTTTTTTTTTTTTTTTTTTCTTTTTACATTTTACTATTGCTATGGTTCTTACACAAGTTAGGATATGGGCCTTCAAAACGATAATTTTTATTTGGAAAAATTACAGAAATCGTCCTTTATGTTTACGTCGTTTTTCAGTGGTTGTCCTTTAACTTCAAAATTGACGAGAATCGTCATTTATGTTGTAAAATCTTGCAGGTCTCGTCCTTTAGGCTTAACCTGGTTAGTTTTTTTGTGGTTAAGTTTGGCAAAATGACAATTATGCCCTCATCTCTTTCATTCCCCACCACCAAACCACCAGACACCATGCCCTCATCTCTTTTATCCCCCACCACCAAACACCAGACACATACCCACTCTATTATGTAAACACCTCACACTCACCCTCTTTATAAAACTCACACACACACACACACATTACACAGACAATACACTTATATAAAAACATTAGAGAGAGGAGGAGATCGGAGAGGAGGTGGACCTCTGGCCAGTCACGGCGGAGCTCCGGCGGTCCTGCTCCCCAACAAAACACCACAAACCCTCTTTACCAATAATTAGATCTGTAGAGAGAGAGAGAGAGAGAGAGAGAGACCGATGGAGAGAGCTAGAGAGAGAGGAGTTGAAGAGAGAGAGCCGGAGCAGAGAGAAAGAAGAGGAGGAGACGATGGTGGGACTGAGCAGCGGCGGCGGTTGTTTCTCCAATGACTACAGATCATGACGGACGATGGTGATTCGGATGAAAGGGTTCCGATTGAGCCATAAATAGCTTTGAAGGTAAAATCCCCAATTCCATCTCTATTCCTTTTAATAACAATCACAGATTATTGTTGATGATGAAGGTCACGGTGGTGGTTACCAAGTCAGAGATGGTGGTTAGTGAGGTTACTGTTAAGGAAAGCGTGGTGGTCTTGGGTGTTTGGGTATGGGTTCTGTTTGGGTATGGGTTTGAGTTTAATGGAGATGAGGGCAAAACTATCCTTTTGCCAAACTTAACCACAAAAACTAACCAGGTTAGGCCTAAAGGACGAGACCTGCAAAATTTTACAACATAAAGGACGATTCTCGTCAATTTTGAAGTTAAAGGACAACCACTGAAAAACGACGTAAACATAAAGGATGATTTCTGTAATTTTTCCTTTTCATTATTTTTTTAACCAAAAGAACCCCAATTTTATCATTCGCTATTGCTTTCAAATAGCTTGAGTTGGCCCTAACATATGTAACACGTCGAAACAATAAAATGTTAGCTATACACACTCAAATTGAGTTTTTACTTTTTTTAGTACGACACAGTAAATGATATACAAAATATAATAATATTTAGTTGTTAGTTTTCATGACATTTGTATTTTTATTTCCCTAAATTATCATATACAATCAAGACAAAGTTTACACTTCATACGTATTTAGTCTAAACGTTATGTTTCTCTCAAAAATTTTGAATCTTACATATATGGATAAAGAGTAAAGTTCACGTACAAATAGGCTTTATCGTACGAACAGTACGAACTGAAGTAAAAAACACGCGGTGGCATTTCTGTAAATATTGAAAACTTTATATAACTAGAGTAATTATATAATTACTCTAGTTATATAACTAGCGTAATTACTCTAGCGTAATTATATAACTAGAGTAATTATAAAATTACTCTAAAGTAATTATATAGCGTAGTTATATAACTAGAGTAATTATATAATTACTCTAGGGTAATTACTCTAGACTAATTATATACACTAGAGTAATTATACAACAAGAGTGGTGGTCATTATTTACGAAAATGCCACCGCCACTTTTTTTTTGTTCCCTTCAGTTCGTACTGTTCGCACGATAATTTTGTTTGTATTTAATCTTTTGTCTATGGATAAATATATATACAAGTTCACTTTTAAACATTATATTTTTCTTATTTTTTTTCCAAGAGTTTTTCTGTTATATAGATTAACTACCAAACATTTACTTATGTTTAAGGAATTTGTGATAATACCACATCAGTTATATAGTGTCAAAAACAATATATTTCTGTAATTCATAACCTAAGACAATCAAGAAAATTTAAATTTAGCACCTTACAATACGTGATTAACTGATTATATCAAATTACAATTATAAACTTTGCATCGTTTGATGTTTAACCAACTTTATTTTTTGTAGTTTTGAACATACATTAACTGTTGTAAAGCTGTCTTGTATTTAATTTGATATATGGTTTCGAAATTTCTTAAAAAATTTTCATAATATGATATTTATCTAATAAGAGCAAAGCGATGAATTTGATTATGGTTTGTAACATTTTATTTTAAGAAAATATATTTGATAGATGTGATATTTTTGGAAATTTTAAATAGAAGTTTTTTTTTTCTTTTTTTATTCCTAATCATTTCATCCACGCAATAGATATGGGTGATGTGCAATCAACGGTGACGTCATATACAGGAATAGGATTTTGGAGCTCAAACTTGAGCATATGTCACATGGTCGAACTTTGGTCGAACCGTATCTCAAATATGTTCCCATTGTTGAGAATTGTTTTTCTATTGCTTTCACAAATATGATTGATTTGGTAGTACGTAGTGATTGATAGTTTATCTAAATCATTTGAAAAGCCTGAAAGTTGTTTATCATTAGGTATACTTTGGCTACTATATGAGCTGTTGGAAATTTATGAATTACAAAGTTGAAAAATTATTATATTAGTGTTTAATAAAATAATATTTAATTATAAAACTAGATGAATGAGAGATCTAAGCTTTAAGTGCGTATGGTGAAACTTTAGTGTTATGAGCATGGCCGGCCCTTAAGGGGTGCCGGGAGGACTCCCGGCCCGGACCTAATTTTTCGGGGGCACATTAACCCTCTGGCAATCCAAGTTTTCTTAATAGTGATGTACTTAATTCGATGTATTTTTGTATGTTTGAACCCCAAAATTATTAATCAAGTATTTATCAAAGTGAAGAGTAGTTTATATAAAATAGAAAGTGAAGAGTAGTTTATATAAAATAGAAAGAAAGAAATGTTTAGAGAAAGAATTAAAGAAGAAGAAAAATGGTTTGAGAAAAAAAAATTGCAGGTTTATTAATGAGTGTAGGATTAGAGATGATGAAAAAGATGAAAGGAAGAAGACTCACACTTAGTTGTTTTTTGTTTTTTTACCGGTTGATTTTGACTTCCTTTTTAACTTTTATTTTTGTTATAAAACAATATTTTTTAATTGCCAAACTTTCAACCCTTTATAATTCCACCATTTGTGTGATTCGAACTCTCAACCTCCCCCAAGAGGATTTGTTAGACTAGAACCTAAGTGGGAAATAAAATTTGATCCATCAATTTGATATTATTTTAATCGTAGCTTAAAAATAGTTTACATTATTTATTTCGTTAAGACCAGTGGCGGATCTAAAAATGAATTTCAGTAGTAACGTTTTTCATTTTTTTCATTTTAGTAACAACGTTTTCCAAATTTCGTAAAAAAACCAAATTTTCAACTAATTTTTCACTACGTGCACGAAGTTCAGCAGCAACGGACGCAGCACCTAGCTCTATGCTAGGTCCGCCCCTGGTTAAGACCTAAAGCTAAGGCTAAGGGGCACAATTTTTGCAGCTCGGCCCGGGCACCTGAATTTTCAGGGCCGGCCCTGGTTATGAGAATTTGTGTTTGTCTCATATTGGTGAAGAAATAAATCATGTGTTGGTTTATATATATGTTTAATTATGTGGGGGAATGTATTTCTATACAACACGACACACCAAGTGGCGGCCAGGAGGGTGCAGAGAACCTAACGCGCCCACGCCTGGGCACAGGATCGGGACGAGGGCAATGTGCGTAATGTGGCGTTTTGATGACGCACTTGGCACTTCGCACGCTCGCATCCCCACGAGTCGCTTGAGAGCGGCCTTTATATTTTAGACTGAACTTGGACTGCTATGGCTTAAGCGTATGGCTAAGATTGGTTAACTAGTGTGGTCAAGTCCTTTCAAATTCCTAAACTATCAATTGTGATAAAGTCTTGTAATTCAATACAAACTTAACTTTCATTGAATTTTGTATTCAATAAAAACTCTTAGCATGGTTTTGTTTCAGTTGATCATAAATACAGAGTTGTGTGCTCTGTTTTTTATACACAAAAATTATCTGAATTCATGTTCACGAACCAACACTTACTTTCAGACAATTTCCCAATTTTTTCTGCCCTTTACGCTCTTGTTTTATCTATTGTTTCAGGTACTTGAGTAACCCTGGCAGTGCAATCTACGAAATAGGCTGTTGTACCCTAGGAAACAGATAGGTTCACATGCGTAGCCTGAAATCCGTTTTAAGGGAAGTGTGTTAAACACGTGCTTCATATCACAACCTCAAATTTCACTTCCAGGGTTTTACCGCGAGGCGCGTGACAAACCAGGATCCAAGTCAACGGTCACAATAAACGACAACTATATGAGTAATGATAACGTTTGAAAACAACCACGCAGTTTAAAAACTAAACCAAATACCATATAGCGTAACCAATTAAAACTTACTAAACCATGAAACCGGATATGAATAGTTCAAATAGTTTGAAAACCAAAGTTTGCTAAAATGCATGATTATATGAGCCTCTGTGCGAATCAAGTGCGCCTAGCCTCGCTGCTACCTTAACGACCTGAGAAAACATGTTATGTTAGTTAACACATAAAGTGTTGGTGAGTTCACAGAGTTTTATGTTGCATATCTAAGTAAACGTTTGAAAACCAGACCCAACAATCCTTACATCTATACCTGATGCCAGCTAGATATCGTTACATGATACTAAAGCGTTATGTACCATTGCTGAACGTTTGTAAGTTACCTTTAATACCCGCCACTGGTCATTACTCGGTGTCGTAGGTTAGATAGAACAAATATGCACCTGTCCAACTTCCAATCGACTCGAGTGGGCTTGCGAGGTCCAATAGATCTATTCACACTTTCCCCGCTATGTATACACATATTAAGGGTTCATAAGTTAGAAAGGACTTAAGATGAAAGTCGCCTAGTACCCATGTTATATAATGTAATACTGTGGTTTAATAAAAGTTTGAGTTTATCCAGCATCATTCAACCATGCGAATGAGGGGAATTTTCTCTCATTCGCACTATTTGTCACACCCTCAAAATCCACTTGCGGAGTTTTACCGCGAGGCGCATGACAAACCAGGATCCAAACCAACGATCACAATAAACAAGTCTAACATGAACATAATGCAATTTCAAAACAATGTTTAAAATCCCCGTTTACAGCGGAAGCTTATTCAAAATAATTATTCAATAATAAACCAATGTTCAACGTTTGTAAAATCATGCAACTCTAGCTAGACGCCGTGCAGACGCGTGCGCCCTAGTTCCATTGTGCTACCTTAGCGACCTGAGAAAACATGTAAAAGTTTACGCCAGCACAAAAATGCTGGTGAGTTTACAGGTTTTGTATCCAAGTACCAAGTCAACCTGTCCATACTATAACAAATCGAAAACCAGTGTACGCTAGCTAGGCGTATGTTTTGTTACTACCACGATTGGAAAACCATTACTAACACGCATACCAGATGTTGTGCCCGAAAAGTAAACCAGTTGTTCCTGTTGTTCCTGTTTGAGACAATATGCACTCGCCCGGCCCTCCAAGCCGACGAGCGGGGTTGGTCACTCCCAATAGCGCTATTCACATTTCCCCGTTGTGCAAACCCGCACATTCATGGTTCCCCCCGGGACTTCCAAAGATCGTGTAGTACACAATAGAAAACCCATAGTATGACAGTAGTTACCAAATAATCGTTTTAACACATGTTTTCTCCCCCGAAAGTATGAAACCAGTTTAAAAGAGGGGCCGTAAACTCACCTTAAGTTGGGTTACTCCTTAACCCGAGTAAACTCAGCTGCTATGCTAGTCCCGTAAAGCGGCGACCTAACATATGACAGTTACAAGTACTTAGACTAATAACCCGCAGGTTAATTTGTCCCTAGATGTCCAGACCATAACCAAGTTCGTTTGAAAACACCGTGACTTTTTAACTGACCCAAAGTACAAGACTCGACATCCCATTGGTGACCCGAGACTCCCCGTGTTATGTTTACGCTCTCAAACATGCAATCATGCAATCACACTTAACATACGTTAACGCACATCAAGTTATAGCACATAGTTCACGTATCACCGAATTTCATTCAAACATATGTTACCAAGTTATTAGATATGTTACGGGGTTCCTAGCATGTTCCTACATGTCAAATCGGGTCTCGGAATGCTAATTTATACTTACAGCAGCAGTACACGCGATTAGGAAAAGTCAACTAGCATTTAGGTTGGTCAACTGGCATTTAGGAAGGCTAATCGCATGTAACTACTAGCATTTAGGGCTGATTGCATGTAAAAACTAGCATTTAGGGCTGATTGCATGTAAAAACTAGCATTTAGGGCTGATTGCATGTAAAAACTAGCGATTGGGGCCTAATCGCATGAAAGATGGGCGATTGGCCTCCTAATCGCCTCTAACTTAGGCGATTAGGGTTGCTAATCGCCTGTAACCTTGCTGTTCCGGTTTTTCGCGCGTTTAACGCTCCAAATCAGACCCAGAACGTGTGTAACCATCCAATATCATCCCAACAACTATTCTAAGCATGTTCAAACCAAAATCCTTCGTTTTGCCTCGTATTATCAGTCATGCATGCAATCACGTATTCCAAACACCATTCACATAGCATGCAACATCACACTAACATGCGTAACTATCACCCTAATAATCAGTTACTCAGATTTTTATCATCATAATATCATTATTATTCTGATCTAACATAATAACATGTCACTCATTCATCTAGAATCATAAAAACCCTAGCTTTCTAATCATAAACACACATAACACATGTATACTAGTTAAAATCCGATTAACAACACTTATTAACGATTTTCAGAAAGCTTTTCCGTTTTAGAACAGGTCTGGACTATTAGGGATTGAATAAAAATGTTTATAAGATTGCATGGATGTAAACCATACCTTAGATTTGTAAAAGAATGATGGATTAAGCTTGAAACCTTGTGTTTTGATCAAAAATCGCGTTCCAGAGGTTGTGTGTGTGTTGGGGCGGGTTATGGGACGACTAGGGTTTGTATAATGAAGTTTATGAGGTCAAGTATGGTATTTATAGTCGTTTTTAGTCGTCCAGCCCGTAACACGCGATTATGCAGCTTTACACGCGATTAGGAAGCCTAATCGCATGTAAGTTCATGCAATTGGGGCCTAATCGCATGAACAGTCATGCAATTAGTCCCTACTCGCCCCTAAGGTCCCCACTCGCCCCTCCTATAGGCGATTGGGCTATCCTAATCGCCTATAGGGGTCTGTTCCGTGTGTTTTGCGCGTTAAACCCCGTTTTAACATATGTTAACACATATTCACATACCGACAAGTCACATAATGATTGTAAACACATAACACTTGTAAATACACATATTCACACTCGTTCACCAATTCCCGGGACTCGAGACTTGTATGTTCCGTATGCCCTGACGATCCTACAAATCGTCACCGTTTGTACACTTGGTTAAGGACTGACATCTAATGAACCTCTAGACCAACATCCAATGATCTTCTAGACTAACCGATAGTTCCCGAACCATAACCCGACTTAACTAACCCAGTTAAGTACCATATACGCGTGACTCGCTAAGGTAGACTTTCATCTAGACAACGTTGTTAACCAGAATTTGCCGGTGTCACACTATTAATCATGCGATTGAGAGCCCATTCGCACAGTTCAGCTGATAAACTATTTCGACACACAAAAACCCTTCAAATCTGATTGAAACCCCAACAAATCATATCTAAACTCTACGTTATCACACCTGATTCAGTCATCAATTTATTCATTTTGCATATCAAATCCCATATTTCCCAAAATGGCAAATTATGGAGGTGTCAAATGAATTGCATGAAAAGTTTACCCAAAATGAAAAGCATTGAAATCAATCTAAAAACTTCATTTCCCAGATTATCAATCATTGAATAAACCATCCTAATGTGTTCCTAACATGTTTGTATCATCATATTCATGTTACACGCCCTAAATCTATAACATAAACCCCAAAATAGGTCAAAGTTCAAAAAACTTCATTCAATCATTCAAATCATCACCTAATCATGCTCCTAAACAATTTCAAATAATCTAAACATCATCCTAATATCATTTTAACAATACAAACACAAAAGACCCAATTATTTGGCCACCAACATCATCTAAACTTGTGTTCTTATAAGAAAACTCATTATTTAGGTATAGATCTAGTTTAAAAAAGTATTAGAAAGGTTTTTATTTAGGAAAACATTTTGAAATCAGATCTGGTTATTTAGGGTTTATAAAAAATACATATAAATGTAATGAAAAGGATTTAGATGGTTAACACACCTTGAATCTTCACTTGATATTATTTATAAACATGATCTGGCTTAAAGATCTAATAAATGAGGGCAAACACTCGTTTCTACTGGTTGGGGTTTGTAATAGAGCATTTGGGGGCGAGTAAGGGTTGTGAAATGGTGAAAATGAGGCAAAGAGATGTTTATGTAGGCTGCTCTCATTCGCACCTTCATTGGTGCGAATAGGAATTTAAACCTCTCACTCGTACCTTCATTAGTGTGAATGGAAAATATTGTTTCTCATTCGCACCTTCAAAGGTGAGAATGAGAAACTATGTTCATTTGCACATTTTGTTGGTGTGAATGAGAAATATTGTCCTTCATTCACACCTTCATAGCTGAGAATGAGAAACTATTTCTCTCATTCTTCCCAACAACCTAAAATGACACTTGGAACATATATTATCATACCAATTCACATATACACGTATTCACAAGTTGTTAATTAATCGTAGAACATATTATACTTGACAAGTTACCCCAGTTATGTAAATTCATCAACCATGGGACTTAAGACTTGTGTGTATGTGTATGTTTCCCTCGATGATTCCTTGAATCCTCAAACCATGGACATTGTGTGCGTTCCTACCTGGTGATCCTTCAAATCACCAACCCTTGGACATATGTGGATAAACTGACTCCCGATGATTCCCTGAATCATCGAACTGACTCAACTAATCCTGTTAAGTACGTTTTATGAATGTTTCGCTAAGTTAAACTTATATGTTGGTAAAAAGTATTAACCTGAGTTTGCTAGGTGTCACATCATCCCCTTGATGAAAGAAGAAAATTTTTTTTAGGTGCTACATCATCCCCTTGTTGAAAATAATTTCGCCCTGAAACTCAGTTTGCTTCAACAGTGACAGGTGCTAGTTTCGGGAATAGGTGATGATACTTGGGTTTCATTTGATCCTCCCGTTCCCATGTAGAAGACCGTATGTCATCAAGGGTCATACAAAACCTAAATAAACTAGGTAGCCAGGGTAAGTAGGGAATATCAAATCCACGAGGAGCATGT
Source organism: Ambrosia x helenae (assembly GCA_030844895.1). Taxonomy (NCBI): domain Eukaryota; kingdom Viridiplantae; phylum Streptophyta; class Magnoliopsida; order Asterales; family Asteraceae; genus Ambrosia; species Ambrosia x helenae. Next base: position 17,669,646 of record CM061227.1, on the reverse strand, counting down.
GGTTAATATCACATAAATTATTTGTTCTTCTAATCTAGTTATCAAATAAATATAAAAATACAATTATGAATATTTTGGAGTTTTGGTTTTAACAACTAATTATATTTCTAGATCTAAAACAGTAATAATGATAAGTAACTTTCACCTGGGATCCTATTTGTATAATCTTGCAACCTATTCGATTTAACTACAAGAACACCACATAGACATGGCCTTGGTTATCCTGTCACAATAACTATTCGGATTGAAATAATAACTAAGGACAGTTTACTCAATTGTAATCAATTTAGTTATCCTGTCACAATACTAAAGATGATCTTTGGTAGTAACCGAACAATCTATTTATCCTGTCACAATAACTAAAGCCGATTTCTAACACCAACCGTGCAACCTAATTATCCCTATACAAATATCAACCAACCTCCCTATGATGCCAGAAATCACAATGAATAGATAAATTGATTCAAATATAAGCAAGGTTTATTCAATCCAACACAAGTAGTAAAAATACTAGTTCATACATAATCAAAACGAGTTCAGAATACAAAATCAATACAAAGATTCACCCGGAGAAAGCTACAATGAAAGATTTAGATACTCATCTTCAAAATCCAAGCTTCAATCCTTAGTGTTCTTTTGTTGTGCAAACCACCTAAGTAGCCAAAAAGGCTACTGCCGTCAAGATTCCCCTCTAAACTTGCGAACCTCTCCTTATAAAATAAAATGCCGTCCAATAATCATGCCCTAAACCACTGACCTCTCGTTTAGCCCATTAAGAGACAAAAAATGGCCTTCTAGGTTTATTTTCTTCATATCACGTGGCCTCAACTTCCTTTATTCTATTTTTTGTTTTCTTTTTATTATTAGTTTATTATTATTATTAATAATAGTAATATTAATATTATTATTATTAAAATATATTATATACTATTATTTATATATATTATTATTACTCCATGCTTTTGTACCGAGTGTCTGTGACTTGACCAAAGTTTCTTCGTATTAAGCTCATATCTCACGAACACCTATAAAACACATGTACACCAATAAATAATTAAGACCGCCTACAAGCACACAATAAAAGACTAAAATATATACAAAACTAACATATTAACAAGGTGTTTTTCACAACACATCACATGTGAACTCTGGTCCACGGTTTGGGTTTCAACGAACTTTAATGATGCGGATTTTACTCCGACGAAGGCTTCGAATCTTATAATCAAGAATTTCCACCGGTTCCTCCACAATGCTCATATGATCATCAACCTTGATCTCTTTGTGAGGAACAATGAGTGTCTCATCAGCCAGACACTTTTTCAAGTCAGAGACATGGAAGACATTATGCGCGCCACTGAGTTTAGCTGGTAAGTCAAGTCTGTATGCCACCGGTCCAATCCCTTCCAGACTTGTGAATGGTCCGACATAACAAGGGTTCAATTTACGATGCTTCTCAAAGTGTATAACGCCCTTCCATGGAGAAACCTTTAAAAGAATCTTGCCGCCAACCTGAAATTCCAACGGTTTGCGACAACGGTCGGCATAGCTCTTTTGATGATCCCGAGATGCTGCTATACCATTACGAATATGTAATTTTCTCGGAAGTTTCGTACACAAGTTCCGGGGCGGTAAGGTTGCTCTCGCCCACCTCAGTCCAACAAAGGGGAGATCGACATTTCCACCCATAAAGAGCCTCAAACGGAGCTGCCTTGATGCTAGAATGATAGCTGTTGTTGTAAGAGAATTCCACCAACGTAGATGACTCTCCAAACTCTTGCCAAAGTCGATAACGCGTGCCCAAAGCATATCTTCAAAAGTTTGAATCGTCCGCTCACTCTGACCATCAGTTTGCGGATGATAAGCCTTACTCGTACCAAATAAGAACCCAGAGATTTCTACAAAGCTTGCCAGAAATGAGAAGTAAGACGGGAATCACGATCCAAAATAATAGAAACAGGCACCCCATGCCTAGAGACCACTTCCTTGAGGTAGATGCGACCTAAACGCTCCATCTTGTCTGTTTCCTTGATAGCTAGGAAGTGTGCCAATTTGGTCAGACGATCGACAATCACCTAAATAATATCACAACTACTTGGTGATCACGCAAGTTTGGTTATGAAATCTATTGAAATATGCTCCCATTTCCAAACAAGGATTTTGGGTTGCTGAAGAAGACCAGACAGCCTCTGATATTCAACCTTGACTTTGGCACAAGTCACCATTTACTTACATATGAAGCTATCTCGGCCTTCATATTCGGCCACCAATAGAGTATCTTCAAAACCTGATACATCTTGTCGGAGCTTGGATGAATAGAGTATCAGGATTTGTGAGCATCGTCCAAAACAAGCTCCCGTAAATTACCAAACAACGGTACCCAAACACGGTCTGCGAAATACTGTAGGCCATCGGATCTAAACTCAAGATATTTTCAGCACCATGCATGGTTTCAGCTTTAAGGTTTTCCTCCTTTAAAGATTCTTGCTGAGCAGAATGGATTCGGTCAAGAAAAACACAATGAATGGTGAGCTACATGGCTCGAACACGATGAGGTTTAACATATTCCTTCCCGCTTAAGGTGTCTGCCATAACATTCGCCTTACTAGCTGATGGTATTTAATGGCACAATTGTAATCATTAAGAAGTTCGACCCATCGATGCTGTCGCATGTTCAAATCCTTCTGATCAAAGATATGCTGAAGACTCTTGTGATCGTATAAATGGTGCAATTGGTACCGTACAAGTAATGTCTCTAGATCTTTAAAGCAAAGACAACCACACCCAATTCCAGGTCATGGGTATTATAGTTCTTCTAGTGGATTTTAAGTTGATGAGAAGCATAAGCAATAACCTTCTTGTGTTGCATCAACACACAACCAAGACCCTGGATAGAAGCTGTAACATTTCGCATTTAATAATTGTACGTTACGATTAAACGACAAGTTTTATTATTTTTGGTGATATTTTGAACCCTTATACAAAGATAATTATTCACACACACACACACACACATATATTATATATATATATATAAAATTTTATAATAATAATAAATTAATAATAATAATATTAGTAATAATAATAATAATCTATAACCATAACTGATTTGTTAATTTTTTTACCCAACCCAACTGCTGCCCAAATCCCGCCCACCTGAAACCAAGCCCAAACCCCTCCTTCCCTCTTTACCAGCTTAATTAAAAAAAAAGTGTGTCCCGCCGAGGATCGAACCCCGGATCAGCTACCACCCACACACACACGTTCACCACCTGGGCCACACCCTTGTGTTGATTTAAAACCAACTTTAATTATATATATACCTTGCCTCCGTCTGTTCTTTCCTTTCCCCTTCGACAAACAGCAACAACAGAATGTTATAATTTATTTCTTTTCTTTTTCTTTTTGACCAATCCATTGATTAAACAATCAAACACACAAATATGGAATTCCTACACGATTAGCGGCCTATATTGACTCAACAACACAATTATTATCAATCAATCGATACCAAAATTATCAAGAACGCGTGTAACTTTCAATGCTTGGTCAACCCTTACCATTTCAATGATTGGGACCATGGCACTATAAAATTGTTCATTGCTGGACCATCACATCTCGCCAATACCTCTCTCTCAACCTCCATTTCTTCACAATTTCATTCTGTTCTTGTTATACGATTAAGTTTTGACTTTTTGATTGACCGACCAATCGAGCTCCTAACAACTTTGTAAGTGAAATGTTTTCTGTGGGTTTTGTTCATCGGCTATCAACAAGCAATAACCCTATGATGAATCGGGTTATTGCTTGATAGATTGTTTGATTGTAAAAGCAGGGCTCGAATTGTATTATTTGGGGAAGAACATCAAGAACAGTTAAAATATATAATTTAAACAAACTGAATCTAAACACAACCACAGGTCTAGACCAAGTGGTTGTGTTGTGCTTTGTTACCCAGCAGACGCGGGTTCGAAACCCGGCTGCCACACCCCTTTTTTTCTCTTTTTTTTCCTTTTGTTTATCAACTTTATATATATATTTATATCTTATAAATTCATTTAAAAATACTAAAACATTTTTAAAAATTCTACAAAAAATTATCTTGTATTAATCTGATGTAAAAGTTCAACTTACAATTTTTAGTTTTCAAAATTTATTTATTTAATATATATAATAAATAAATCAAGTTTATTCTATTTTATTTATAAAAATCTATAAAAATATCAAACGATCTTATTAATTTCCACAAGAATTATCCTGAGTTTTTATAACATTAAGCTTTTCAGAAATGATTTTTATTTCTGAAAAATCATTTATTTAATATTTTTAATCAATTTTTGTTAGTTTTAATCATAATTAAATCATAATAAATCCAATTTTTGGTATTTTTGCACCAAAATTTTATACAAATTATTTCTGAATATTTAGTACAGAAATATGAATTTTAAACTAATAATTCTTTAACTTTTGTATTTTTAAATATTAAAGTTAAATTTTGACAAATTGTTATAAATGGAATTAATATTCTATTTTAAAGAAAATAATTTTATAAAAATTATTTTTTTATACTTTAAACATATTCTTGTGACCATCTTGGCTTAAAATTCATAAAGAGATTTTGGTTATTTATTTACTAATATTCTCCCAATTATCAAACATTTTTCATAATACTCAAACGAGCATTTATCCCCAATTCGAAGCCCTAGAAACTTATACATTTGTAGACTTGATAGACTTAGACATATTTATTACCTTATTATAGGGTGATACTTGACATATTTGGGCAACACACTATTCTATTTATCAACAAATACAACATTTTGCTAAGGTGAGTTTTACATAACCCCTTTTTCTATTTATCACCATTTTTGGGGTGAAACATGTTACAACAATATTTATGCAATTCAATCATCAATGTGTCTATGTGTATTTCTATGCTGCATTATGTCTTGAACATGACTAGGGTAGGCACAATTCTAGCATAAACATTCATCAGCCAAACGGTATACATTGATAGATCTATTGGACTGACAATCCCACCCGGATACGTGCCTCCTACAAAGGTTACGTGGGTGTTTGTTACTGCAATATAAACGAGTGAACCATGAGCGTATGGGATGTACCACAATACAACAGTCACAAGGTTGATTATGCACTTGATTTACTTCTAGTATGTTTTTCGCATATGGACTAGATTGCCATGACACATGAATTGCACAACAATTTTATTCTATTATCAAAACCTATGTAATTCTCACCAACTTTGGTTGACCCAAAATATTTTCAACTTAACATGTTTCAGGTTCTACTTGCTTGAAGATCTGACTTAATAATTGAAGATATGTGCATAGTTTTATTCAATTTGATGTGCGAATTCTTGTAGAACAATTGTATGTAATTCATTTAAATCATATAATGAAATCTATTATTTTCCATGAGCTACTGAACAATCATCAATACGTGACATCCCGATGTTTCCGCCATCGGTTGGGGTGTTACCGATTGGTATCAGAGCCATGGTTATAGGGAATTAGGTTATTAGAAAAATAATCTAGTCTATAACCATAAGATTTAACCAGTACTTGCCTCTTTTACTTGCTATTCTCTATCTCCCTCCTACATCTTATCCCTACTTTCATCCCTACAAAAAGGTTGTTCTCCATCACTGGATCCACTCTTAGACTAATAAGGCAAAAATCCTCAGGTTTAACCTGAACCACCTTGAGATCTCGTCGAAGTTCTAGATTTTAATAACGAACACGTGCAATCTGGAAGGGTGAACGCCTGTATTCTGAGTCTTCTGTCTAGGCTGGCATTGCGCATATATCCCAATCAGACGAGGGACCCGGATGCCTACCTGGGAATTCTCGGGATGAGTGTTCACTTATAGGCTAAAGCATGTCTTCATATGTTATTAGAATTTAGTATCTTTGATAAGTCAACGTTTTCGTTTATTCGTTTTAATTAATGAATAAATGATTACATTCCTTATATAACCTCATTCATTTCATTGTGTCACATACAGATCATGCCTCCACGTCGCAGTGCTCGTCTTAACAGTGGTGAAAATCATGATGAAGGAAGTAGCAATCACAACCACAACCACAACCACGATACTAACCACGACAACAACAACAACAATGGTGTTGATGCCCAACTGGCTGCAATCATTTCTCAACAAATGGCGCAGCAAATCGCAACTCTGGTTCCCAACTTACTAGATCAAGTCATCCAGTTGAACGGCAACGGGAACGGTAACGGCAACGGGAATGGAAATGGAAACCACAACGGGAATGGGAATGGACTTCCAGCCTGTACCCTTAAACACTTCAACTCTTGTAATCCCCCAAAGTTTAGTGGTGAGGAAGGAGCTACGGGACTCCTGCAATGGTTTGAGGGTATTGAGAATACCTTCATCAACAGTGAATGCCCCGACAACTTTAAGGTCCGTTATGCCATGAGTGTTCTTCACAAGCGAGCACACACTTGGTGGAATGAAGAAAAACGCACTCGCGGAGCTGAAGCTGCACTAGCCTTAACTTGGGATCAAGCTAAAGACATTATGAAGGCAGAGTTCTATCCTCGTAATGAAATTAAGAAGCTGGAAGATGAATTTCATGATCTTGCTCAAGACAGTGGGGAAAACCTTGCTTACAACACTCGTTTTCACGAACTTAGCTTACTGCTACCCCACAAAGTCACCCCTTTGCCCATTGCGATCGAAAAATACATTGGAGGTTTACCGATGCAGATTCAAGACACGGTGTGGGGAAGGAACTCTGCTACTTTGGAGGAAGCAAAGCGTTTGGCTGCCACCCTAACAGATAACCATGTGAAGGCAGGAACCCTGACTCGTAAAGGGGAAAAGAAAAAGGATACTCCCCAACCTGCCGTCGAAATCAAAACCGAGGCCTCAACCAACGGGAAGTGTAAGGTCAGGAATTTTGCAATAGACACCACTGCCCCACCCAACAAGAAACAATACAACGGGAAGCTACCTAAGTGTGACACCTGCCAGTATCACCACCCAACTCAAGTTCCCTGCCGACAGTGCACCAATTGTCAAAGATATGGGCATCTTGCAGATGCTTGTCGAATCCCTGCTACAAACGCTCTTGATGCTCCAAATAACCCCGCTTGAGACCCTCCAGCTACTTAACAAGCAAGCCCCACCATTTGAATGATGTCTACTTTCTCTTTAATTCTATGTATTGACATTTTATCGATTCGAATAATAAATCCAAGTATTATCATAACATCTGTGTGCATGCTTGTTTGAATGTGAACTAATTGCTATATCTATAATCATACTTGCTGTAACCATCTGTATTTTTTTTATACAAAACTTTAACATTTATTAAGGCTATAAAAATATAGATATATTGGATACAAAGTATATTTTGTTATAAAGTTGTATAAATAATGAAATATAAAGATTTATCTATTTAATGATAATAATAACAAATGTTAAGACTTTGTCAACAAATAACATATTAGCAAATATAAAAAAAAAACCACCACAAAAATCCACCCAGCCATCACCCAAGAACCCAAAAACCCATAACATTCTGACAACCAATTGTGTGCAGCTCTATAGCCTGTTTCCCGCCATAAAACCCAACGACATTGCCATCCTTTCCGATTACCATCATCATCGGTGACTTTCCTCTTTTGAAAAATCAATCAACTCTAATTACTCCCATGTATATTCCACCGACACTTCATTAGTCAAAGTTGATATTAAGTGGCGCATAATCTAAGGACCACATAATCCGGTCATTAAGCATCACAATCAAGTCGATAGGTTTATGTTATTTATTATAAATTGAAAACATCTCCTTGCTCAAAATATGGACACCAACTATACTCTTTAACCTTAACAAATTTCATTTCAAAACGCTCCTACCGGGCTTGCTATTACTCGTCGGCATTCTAGTTTTCCGGCCACACTCCTCGCCAAATGGCCCTTGCCCTCTCACCGTTAAAACCCACCTTGGTTCTCCATTTCATCGCCTTCCTTACTACTGCCGTATCGGTTCGTCACAACATACGACCACTGTTACCACCCCCATCCCATCGTTGCTATTCCTACCCACCGAGAAACCATTCCGTAGCCATATCTCGACGTGCGAAGCTCCGTCAACGACAACCCACTTCATCCCGTATCTCTCGGTATGTAGGTGTCTTACTGCATTTATTTTTAAAGAGGGAAATAAATTGTCTAGTGGTCACTAGTGTTATTATTTGGTGATAAGAAATAAAGTATAGGATGTTTTTGTTTTGAAGAAATAGTTTGGGATTAGGGTTGACAATAGCTTGATCATAAAACATTTTAAAATGGTGTGTTCGATGCATATCCGGGTTCAGACCGTCAACCCTGTTACTTTTTTTTTCCACTTTTATATAATGGTTCAAAGATATTTTTGTCTTTAACATTAATAATTTTCTAAAGTCAGAAAATGATTAATAATTAACTAATAGTTGCTTTCTTACAAATATAAATGATTAATTATTTAAATAATGTCGTTTGGAAATATGATAAGCAAGTTTTACACTTTTTGTTGTTCAACTAACTTAACCTACGTTTTTTTTATCTAGTTAACTAGTTATGTTTTACAAAAATTGCAACTCAAGCTATTTAATCAAAACTCTAAATATTCCTAAGTGTCCAATCTAAGAACCTAAGAGGTATATGTTTCCTTAGATGTTGTTTGTCTTATCTAGGTTGATTCCTTGGGAATTATCTTACTGGTTGTGCATTGCATTTTGGACACTCTTTAGCTTGTTAAAAGGTGAGTTTTACATAGCCCCCTTTTCTATTTATCACCGTTTTTGGGGTGAAACATGTTACAACATTCTATATACAATTCAATCATCAAAGTGTCTATGTGTTTTTCTATGTTGCATTATGTCTTGAACATGACTAGGGTAAGCACAATTCTAGCATAATCATTAACATTGATCAGCCGACGGTATACATTGATAGATCTATTGGACTGACAATCCCACCCGATACGTGCCTCCTATAAAGGTAGCGTGGGTGTTTGTTATCGCATAACATATTCGAGTGAACCATGAGCGTATGGGATGTACCACATTATAACAGTCACAAGGGTTGATTATGCACTCGATTTACTTCTAGTATGTTTTTCACATATGGACTAGACTTGCCATGACACTTGAATTGTACAAGTTTTATTCGATTATCAAAACCTATGTAATTCTCACCAACTTTTGTTGACCCAAAATATTTTCAAACTTAACATGTTTCAGGTTATAGCTTGCTTGAAGATTAGAGTTATTGCTTGAAGATGCGTAGCTAGTATTTTTCATTTTGATGTACAAAATTCTTAGAACAATTGTATGTAATTTATTTAAATCATTTATTGAAATTTATTATTTACCATGAGCTACTGAACAATCATCAATACGTGACATCCCGATGTTTCCGCCATCGGTTGGGGTGTTACACTTGCTTACTTGTACAACAATTAGTTGACTACCAAACAACCTACTTAACGATTGGTAGAGGTCATCATGTCTATCCAACAGTCGGGAGAGGCCCTACCACCTGCTCAACGACTGGTGGGACTATCAGACCTGCTCAACAATCGGTAAAGTCATAAAGGACGCAAAACCCTAATGTAAGGTAAATTGATAATTACGGTCCGGAACGTAATCATGAGTTTACAGGTACGTTAAGGTAGTGTGAAATTTTATCAAGGTTTTCGGTAGTTGACCAATTGTAAACCTGGTGTCTTCCTTTAACTTCGGGACGAAGTTCCTAAAAGTAGGGGAGACTGTAACATTTCGCATTTAATAATTGTACGTTACGATTAAAACGACAAGTTTTATTATTTTTGGTGATATTTTGAACCCTTATACAAAGATAATTACTCACACACACACACACACACACACACATATATATATATATATATATATAAAAGTTTATAATAATAATAATAATAATAATATTAATAATAATAATATTAGTAATAATAATAATAATCTATAACCATAACCGATTTGTTAATTTTTTTACCCAACCCAACTGCTGGCCCAAATCCCGGCCCACCTGAAACCAAGCCCAAACCCCTCCTTCCCTCTTTACCAGCTTAATTAAAAAAAAATGTGTTTCCCGCCGAGGATCGAACCCGGATCAGCTACCACCCACACACACACGTTCACCACCTGGGCCACACCCTTGTGTTGATTTAAAACCAACTTTAATTATATATATACCTTGCCTCCGTCTGTTCTTTCCTTTCCCCTTCGACGAACAGCAGCAACAGAATGTTATAATTTATTTTTTTTTCTTTTCCTTTTTCTTTTTGACCAATCCATTGATTAAGCAATCAAACACACAAATACGGAATTCCTACAAGATTAGCGCCCTATATTGACTCAACAACACAATTATTATCAATCAATCGATACCAAAATTATCAAGAACGCGTGTAACATTCAATGCTTGGTCAACCCTTACCATTTCAATGATTGGGACCATGGCACTATAAATTGTTCATTGCTGGACCATCACAACTCGCCAATACCTCTCTCTCAACCTCCATTTCTTCACAATTTCATTCTGTTCTTGTTATACGATTAAGTTTTGACTTTTTGATTGACCGACCAATCGAGCTCCTAACAACTTTGTAAGTGAAACGTTTTCTGTGGGTTTTGTTCATCGGCTATCAACAAGCAATAACCCTATGATGAATCGGGTTATTGTTTGATAGATTGTTTGATTGTAAAAGCTAGGGCTCGAATTGTATTATTTGGGGAAGAACATCAAGAACAGTTAAAATATATAATTTAAACAAACTGAATCTAAACACAACCACAGGTCTAGACCAAGTGGTTGTGTTGTTGCTTTGTTACCCAGCAGACGCGGGTTCGAAACCCGGCTGCCACACCCCTTTTTGTTCTCTTTTTTTTTCCTTTTGTTTATCAACTTTACATATATATTTATATCTTATAAATTCATTTAAAAATACTAAAACATTTTTAAAAATTCTACAAAAATTATCTTGTATTAATCTGATGTAAAAGTTCAACTTACAATTTTTAGTTTTCAAAAATTTATTTATTTAATATATATAATAAATAAATCAAGTTTATTCTATTTTATTTATAAAAATCTATAAAAATATCAAAACGATCTTATTAATTTCCACAAGAATTATCCTGAGTTTTTATAACATTAAGCTTTTCAGAAATGATTTTTATTTCTGAAAAATCATTTATTTAATATTTTTAATCAATTTTTGTTAGTTTTATTCATAATTAAATCATAATAAATCCAATTTTTGGTATTTTTGCACCAAAATTTTATACAAATTATTTCTGAATATTTAGAACAGAAATATGAATTTTAAACTAATAATTCTTTAACTTTTGTATTTTTAAATATTAAAGTTAAATTTTGACAAATTGTTATAAATGGAATTAATATTCTATTTTAAAGAAAATAATTTTATAAAAATTATTTTTTTATACTTTAAACATATTCTTGTGACCATCTAGGGCTTAAAATTCATAAAGAGATTTTTGGTTATTTATTTACTATTATTCTCTCAATTATCAAACATTTTTCATAATACTCAAACGAGCATTTATCCCCAATTCGAAGCCCTAGAAACTTATACATTTGTAGACTTTATAGACTTAGACATATTTATTACCTTATTATAGGGTGATACTTGACATATTTGGGCAACACACTATTCTATTTATCAACAAATACAACATTTTGCTAAGGTGAGTTTTACATAGCCCCTTTTCTATTTATCACCATTTTTGGGGTGAAACATGTTACAACAATATTTATGCAATTCAATCATCAATGTGTCTATGTGTATTTCTATGCTGCATTATGTCTTGAACATGACTAGGGTAAGCACAATTCTAGCATAAACATTCATCAGCCAAACGGTATACATTGATAGATCTATTGGACTGACAATCCCACCCGGATACGTGCCTCCTACAAAGGTTACGTGGGTGTTTGTTACTGCAATATAAACGAGTGAACCATGAGCGTATGGGATGTACCACAATACAACAGTCACAAGGTTGATTATGCACTTGATTTACTTCTAGTATGTTTTCGCATATGGACTAGATTGCCATGACACATGAATTGCACAACAATTTTATTCTATTATCAAAACCTATGTAATTCTCACCAACTTTTGTTGACCCAAAATATTTTCAACTTAACATGTTTCAGGTTTTACTTGCTTGAAGATCTGACTTAATGCTTGAAGATATGTGCATAGTTTTATTCAATTTGATGTGCGAATTCTTGTAGAACAATTGTATGTAATTCATTTAAATCATATAATGAAATCTATTATTTTCCATGAGCTACTGAACAATCATCAATACGTGACATCCCGATGTTTCCGCCATCGGTTGGGGTGTTACCGAAGCATCACAATAAACAACAAAATCATCCGTACCCTCAGTCAAGGATAGGACAGGCACAAAACAGAGTTTAAGCTTCAACATTTGAAACGCCAACTCTTGAGATTCACCCCAGTTAAACTTCTTGTCTTTTTGGGTAAGAGATGTGAGGAGTTGAGTAATCTTCGAAAATCCCTCAATAAAATGATGATAGTAACCCGCGAGACACAGGAATTGTCGCACCCCAGTTAGTGTTTTTGGTGCTTCCCAGTCTTTGATGGCTTCTATCTTGGCTCGATCGACATGAATTCCCAGTTCATTAACCACATGACCAAGAAATTGGACTTCGCACAACCTGAATAAGCATGATAATGCCCCCAACACCATCCCCTTAGGCATTATATGGGCATGAAGAGGGAGGGACATTTATAGTATAATGCCCAAATAAGATAAAAAAAAATATGGAAATAATAACTAAAAATGACATTAAGTGGCTTTAACCATTACATATTTTTTTGAGGGACCTTATGATAATGATGTGGCGGAAAATGCCCCTTAAGGGCATCAACCATTACTTATGGTCTAAGTGTCATCTATAATATATATATATATATATATATATATATATATAAATAATAAACCAAAGTAATAAATCTCACATGACATTCAAAGAGGTCAACCTCCTCATTGAGTGTGTTATGTGGTATTAAGTAAGTTTAGGAAAAAAAATTTAAAAACAAAATTAGATTTTTCTCTCTCATGTTTTATCCCATAATTTTTAAACGTTAATATCTTTTATATATGAGATTTTTTTTAAAAGAAAATTACACCAAATTAACGAGCGTTTTATTGTCTTTCCAACGAATACTATAGTGCTATATAAAAGACGGAGAAAAAATTGACTATTTTCTGTTCGAAGTATTAGATGTTAACATTGGATTTATAGATTGTTTTAGGTTATGTATTAAATATTGATATTAGATGTTATGCATTTTTAGCCTTTATGATATGTGTTAATATTATATTTATACATTATTTTAGGTTATGTATTGAATACTTATATTAGAGTTATGCATTTTTTTAAGCCTTTATGATAGGTGTTAATACTAGAGTTATACATTGTTTTAGTTAGGTACCAATATTAGTATGTTAGAGTTGTACATTTTTTAGCCTTTAGGATAGGTGTTAATAATAGACTTACATTGAAGTTGTACATTGTTTTAGGTTAGGTATTAATATTAGAGTTATACATTGTTTTAGATTAGATATTAACATTAGAATTGTACATTGTTTAAGGTTATGCGTTAACATTGGAGATACATTGTTAATTGTTTTAGGTTAGGTGCTACCCAAAGCTTTCCTGCATGTAACTGTAAAGCGCATCGCTCTATTTCATATGTAAAATTGATGTGTCATATTAGATTTCTCAACCACGGGACGCTCCCGGTGTATAATCTAGTATATTCATAAAAGAAAGCACTAAAGCTGACATGGCGATTAATGAGGCCATCCTCTCATTTGGTGTGCCATGTGACATCCTCCCCGTTATTTCTATCAAGAAAAAAAAAACTCTCATGTTTCCCCTAAAAATATTACACCAAATTAACGAGCGTTTTATTATCTTTTCAACGAGTATCATATTGCTGTACAAAAAAACGAAAAAAAACGACTATTTTTCGGTGGGTTTTTGTTCATACAGGAAAAGAAACAAAATGTGTTCTGGTAATTCATTAATCATGTCTAGGCAAGTCACTAATCATGTTCAAACCAGTAAATAGAATATTATTTTCATCCAGAGCAGAATATGTTAAAAACTAGTCTTTAAAAAAAGGCCACACATTCAAGACCAAATGGTTACTTCTGGCTCAGCTCCTCATCCAAATGTACATCTTCTTTTTAATATATATTTTCATTCTTATTCAGATGATTAAAATTGTTGTTTTCTCATACTGTCAAGGGCGAATGTTACTTGGGGCCAGGGGTGGCCCTGGCCTCCCTGTTTTTTGGCGCAGTATTGGAAATTTACGATTTTCGTAGGTAAATATAGCGTCCGGGTTGAGTCCGGCCCCCGCCGATTTTTCACTACCGATCGAAAAAATTTGAGTCCGGCCCCCGCCGATTACAAAACCAAGCTTCACCACTGCATATTGTAGTACATTAATTTCTATATTACATCATAACACATATTTTAACACTTTATATTATATTTGTCTATCCCGGAAAGCTTCCGGGATATAATCTAGTCTAGTATATAATAAAACGATACTTACAACTTAATCAAAATTTGCAAATCAACATGCATCGCCGGGAATGCAAAAGAAGGATGAAAAACGACCCATCGCTCATAAAATAATCACCATAAAGCCTTTTTTAATATTTAGTTTTTATTTTATATTGTTAGTTTTATTATTATTAACTTGTGCTGATGTGAAAAGATGTTAGATATGTCTCTTGTCTTATATTACTCTATCTCGAGCATACAATGTGTAAAAAACAGTCATTTTCAAGGAATATAATCAACATATAGCTAGACTGTAATAATATTGTAGCGTTGTAATCCTCCATGAATTGTGGCATCATATTCAAAGTTCTTAAAATTTAAGTTTACGTATTAAAAAGCTCACCTTCCAACAATAAGAATCACATTTCACCTTTAAGTTAAAGCTTCTAGGATTCTTCAAGTTTTCATTAACTTTCTACATTAGTTACAAAGTTTTTCTGCATTTTTTACAATTGTTATAACAATACAATGAGATTGTTAGGGGTAGGTTAGGTTTGGCTAAGATTTCAGAGAAGATAAAGGAGTGGAGATTGAGATGGTTTGGGCATGTGAGGAGGAGGCAGAGGTCAGCGACAGTTAGAGTAGTGGAGGAGCTGACTGTTGACGGTAGGAGGAGTAGAGGTAGACCCAAGTTGACCTGGGATAAGCGTATTGAACAGGATTTGATAGAGCTGCACCTCTCTGAGGACATGGTCCAAGATAGGAGTTCGTGGAGACGTAGAATTGAGGCTAAGGATTCTTAGGGACTGTTTCATATATACCTTTTTGGGTTATGCCGCTTTTATTGCATGTCTACTTTTGTTTTAATGCACGACACATGCTATGTTTCTATATGGGTTATATTGTTTCCTTGGCATACATACCTTTGTTCTAATACATGACACTTCCAATGTTTATATAATTGTAGTATCCCTTTATTAGTTTTTTAGTGTAGTTTATCGGTCTTTTTTTTTTTTTTTTTTTTTTTTTTTTTTTTTTTTTTTTGCCGAGCCGGGGGTCTCTCTGGAAGCAGCCTCTCTATCCGCAAGGATAGAGGTAAGGTTTGCCTACATCCCACCCTCCCCAGACCCTACTCTTAGCTGTGCTATTGTGTGGGATTTACTGGGTAAGGTTGTTGTTTGTTTGTTTGTATAACAATACAATCGTATCACTATTGCACGTGACTCCTTATTTTATGCACATATTCCCTGAGTTTCCAAGATCTTGTTCGTAGTCAAAAGCTGCTTTTAGATAATGCTCACTTTCTAGGAGGAAAAACAGAAGGATAAAAATTTCTCAAAGTAACCATAACTTAATGCAGTGGCGGATCTAGAAAATAAAACAAGGGGTAACATTTTATAAAAATTATTTTAAGGGTAACATTTTATAAAAATAACTTAAAAAAAACAATTTTTTTTCACTTCGCCAAGATAATCGAGGGGTAACAGACATCTCCCCTGGTTGTACATTGTATCCGCCCCTGGCCTAATGGTATAGAGACATTGGTGATTTCCCACTTAAAGATGGCATGGATCCAAATAGGATCGTCACCAGAAATTTGTGAGCTGGGGCGATTAGAGAAAAAGGACCCCTAAAATATTAGTTTTTTTAAATATAAATATAATTTCTTAAAGTCAAAAATCGGCCTAGCCGTTGCCCATCCTATATATCCCAATTCCATATGGCCAGAGATCCAAAACCCTACATTTGCATTTTGAAAGGTTGTTTAGGTGTAAAACAATTTGTTGTTCAAAATAACAAACACGAGTTAAATATCCTAACATATTACAACTAATTCAATATCTGATGAGATGTAATATAAAAGTAGTTAAGAAATTGGAAGAAATTCAAGGTACATTGGAATAGAACATCCGATAATTAATGTAACCTAGCAGCCGATGGTAAGAATGAAATCCTCAATCCATCAAAAAGCATCGAGAGAAGAATATCAATGTAAACTACATAAAATTTTAAAAGAGGTATATTAGAGACAGGTCAAATAATGGTGAGGGTTGCAAATGAAGTGATACCCATCAGTCGTTTCATTTCATTTTAAGGGGTCACAATATTCTAATATACTAAAATATGACATTTAAAATGAGAACAAGATAAGATATCAACCATTCTATGGAAGAGGAACAATATGCGTCCATGAGTGTTGGTAAATGAAAACAAGGCATAATATCGATATGTGATTCTAGTCCACAACATTTCTGCCTTTTATTATTAAGGGTTATTACTGCATATAATTTTTTTTTATAAAACAAGTGAAAAGTCAGATCATATTTGTGCATTTATCCTTAGCCCAAGATGAAACATAACTACATAAACATTCTTTCAAAAAAACCAATAGCGTTTCATATATATTTCGAATAGAGAGAAAATTATTCAAGTAATGGAGGAGTGAGAGAGGCATATGTAGTGTAGAGGGAATAAGATATTTGACAAATTTTGAATTAAAAATTTAAATTCCAATTTCATTTGTGGAATGAGTGTCTTAGAACAGACTTAAGTTATGGATTGTAATATATTTATAGAAAAAATAGGGATTGCAATACATTTGTAGAAAAATTAGGAGATTATCCAAATTCTTTTATAAAGATATCATCATATCGACATTCTTAAAAAAAAATTTGGTGCGTATATTTCGACCTTAAGGAGATTCGGATCATATATATTTCGGGTTGAGTTATCTTACAAAACTAAGAAAAATGAGAAGTGTAGCAAGTCACTAAAAAAAGACATGTTCTAAGAATAAACAAATATGAAGTATAGTTTTGTCCAAGAGAAGAAAAACGAATATGCTCATGCAAGTCCCATGATATTCCACCAGCCCATTTTAAGAATCTCTGTAACTTTCTTATACGTCATCTTTAAAAAAAATTATACAAAAAATGAACTTTTTATCTTTAATATGATTAACCCTAATGTTATACTTTTGAAAAAAAAAACCCCTGTTGCATAAGGCACAATGGAGATAATGTATAACACAATGAGTATCAAACAAAAAACCACAATGAACATAGGGTATAAAACACAATAACCAACATAATAAAACACAATAAACAGCATATTAAAACACAAAGAACAACATACTAAAACACGAATGGACAGTATATTAAAACACAATGAACAACATATTAAAACACAATATACACCTTAAACACAAAACTTAGTTCCATAAAACACAATGAAAAACTCAATACACAATAGGAAAAAATGTTTTTGCATATTTGAGTTTTTCGTTCTTCCATAACAATATAAACTATATGAAGTTAGTAAATTTAGACCGACTTTTTTCAGTATTAGTATGCGTCTCTTCTATTATCTATACTATATTATAAAGCATTTCCAACTTACTTATTGATTTTTAAGAGATGGGAGTTTAGTTAATTATGATGCAACACACAATAAATAAAATAACTACTTTTTGAGGACAAATCTATTTTTAAAACACCATATTTAATCAAATGAAAGCCAAGAGTCAAAAGATATTTACGAAACCTCACTACATTCAATTTTTATAATTACTTTCAACATATTAAATAGAAAACATATAAAAAACAATTCATAATGTGACATCTTTTATTATAATCTTTTATATAGAATTAGGTACTTTATAAAAGTTAAATTTTATAAACTTGAACATACTATATATGAATCGAGAAATCAATAGTGAAAGTTGCGTTTTTAATCATGTGGTAACGGTTTGAATTCTGAAAGTATTATGTGTATGAATATTGATACACATAAACATGTCTAATCTGATCTAAACTATATGATCATTGGATTCAACGACCGAAAAAGAAAGCTTCTATTTAATTTAGCCATCTTTATTTATCTCTATGTGGACTAGGGGATTAAGTTTCCTAAACTCTAGATTAGACTCTATATATTGATGCATTGTACTTGTAACTCCCAATAGCACCCAAATAATAAATGAATCATTATATACTTTACACATTTTTCGTAGTTCACGTTTTAGTAAAGTCTGGCTCATAGCAAATCCCACTATCTTTACTAATCATTTTCAAAAGGTGAGAATGCGGAGAGGAAATTAATGAATATATATAGCTTGATGTAGTTGAAATGAGAATACTTATATCATGTTATTACAAATATTCTTTATTTAATATATCATTTAAACAAAAAGTTTTGGATGTATTTTACATCGCAATGAATTGATACATTTTAATACAATTTTAAGCACTGCCGCAACGCACAGGCTACATACTAGTGTATTAAAATATGGTTTAATCTGTCGCAACGTACGTATTACTAGTTTGACTCTATTACTAACTTCTAATAACTAAGAAAATAATAACAGAACCGTGACACCTAGAAAATTCAGGTTAATATTCCTAACAACACTTAAGTCTATCTTAGAAAAAACATTTACTAAACGAACTTAACTGGGTTAGTTGAGTTGGTTCGGTGATTCAAGGAATAATCGGGAGTCGGTTTACACACACAGTATTTATGGTTCGGTGATTCGAGGAATCATTGGGAAGAGTACGCGTATGAGTCTCGTATCGCGTCCGTTGGTGAACCAATAATGCAATATAGGTATTCTTTTGGTATTTACATGTTATACGATCATTGATAACTTAGGAATACGCGTTAATGTGAAATTATATAATAATAAATGTTTCGTATGCAAAATATGATGTTGATAGTGAAGGGCTTTGTTTGGGAAGGTCCATGCGAAGGGCTCATAACAGGTGAAGGGATTGACCTGTTTTGAGACCCCTTCGTGTGAAAAGGGGCGATGGGCTTGACCACTTCGCCTAAACCAAACCCCTTCGCCCCCATGCAGCACCACCAAGTATAAATACCTCGTTTTAACATGTTTTCATCTTTTTACAAACCCTAGCTCCCCCCCCCCCTAAGTGCTCTATCTCTACCATTACCCCTGTACCCCGAGTTTTTGCCTTCAAAGAAGTTATTCCTAACCTAAAAACGCTCACAAATCCATATCCAAGCTAAGATCTAAGGTGTGTAACTTATCCCAAGCCTTTTCCTCTCATCTTGATATTATTTTCATAAACCCTTGTTGTCCAGATTTGAGTTTGATATGTTCTCATCAACAAAACCTGTTTAAAACCTTTTCTAATCTAGATCTAATCATTTTAATGTGTTTTATTCTAAAAACCCCAGGTTTTCAAAGATGTTAATGATTAAATAATTGGGGCTTTTGTGTTAGATGTTACGGAAATGATTACATGGTGATGTCATGATATGGTGATGTCATGATGGATATCCATGTTTAGAAGCATGTTTAGGGTATGTTAGATTGGAATATGATGTCTTATGAGTTTAGGGCTATTTTGGGGATTTTTGAGAAGATTGATGATTGATATGAATGATAATATGATTAGGATATGTTTAGAATCATATTAGGAAGTTGAGATCTATGTTTTATACAATTGTGAATGTGACTATGTGGTTTAATAAGAGTTTTTGATGTTTATGGAAGCAATTTCATGCATGTTCAAAATATTTGCCATTTTTGGTAAAAATTGCTATTTGTGCATGAAACCTCCTACACACTCAGATTTTTCTTAAAATCATTTATTACTATTGTTATCACTTGTTTACTTTGCGACTCATCTAAGTCCTAAAGGAACCACTAATATGGGTATATAGCGGGGGAAATGTGGATAGATCTATTCGGCCTAACAAAGTACCCCACCCGGGTCAACTGAAGGTTAGACGGGTGCATATTGTCACGAACTACACAGAGGTTATCGGGGATGACGGTAACTGGAAAGGCACACGTTGATCAATAACACGGTCAGTAATAGTTCCAATCGCATAAGTAACATGTTTAACGTCTAGCTAATGTTCGATAAAATTGTAAACGCATTTGATCTTCTTAAACACACATTTTATCTAAAACCCGTGAACTCACCGGCATTATATGTTGATACATTTAGCATGTTTTCTCAGGCCGCTAAGGTAGCAACAGAGATAGGACGCACTGGAGTCATCACAGCATCTCATGCATTGTCTTGATAAACATTATTAGTATTTTGGTTTTCAAGCTATTATTAATTTGGTATTTTTGATGTAAACACTTAAACTGCTTCTGCTGTACTTTTAAAACTTTAAACTGTTGGTTTTCTTATATTACGTAAACTTAAACTCATGTAGAGGTCGTTGACATGGATCCTAGTGTGTCACGCGCCTCGCGGTAAAACTCCATAAGTGGAATTTGAGGTTGGGACAAAAACTAACACTATTACTTATCATTAACACTTTGAATTATCCTTTGACCCAAAATCCTTAACCAACCTGTTTCACATGTGAATCGGGATTAACCTTTAACAGTTTCATTGTATCCCGATTAAAGAAGTGTAGAAAACCCTAGATCTAACCTCTCAATCTCTCTCATTATCAACACAATCGCAAGATCATAAACAATACAAGAATATAGCGACAAAACGGTGACCAAAACTTTATTATTTACCCAAACCTGAAAAACACCCAAACCAACCCAAAGAGTTTCAGCAAACACTGAAACTCAGATAATACAAGATCGTAGTTATCTGCTGATGATAATCAACAGATGATCTTAAAGAAATATAATAACAAAGACTTACAAACAGAAACCCTAACACAGAGTTATCTGAGAGAGACGAAAGAGAGATGAGAGAGAAACAAAATAACAAAATGACAACAGACTGAGGACTTCTCGAATACTCCTCAGCTTTTATATCCAAGGCCTTTGACATATGGGCTTCGTATACAACTGGGCTTCACATTTAGCTAGGCTCCATAATTAGCTTATCACCAATTTGGGCTTAGTCACACACTAAGCCCAATATATAACCTGCATATGTTAAAGTCTCAACACAAAACAATGTTAGCCTAATATGAATAACTTTGTAACATTTGAATTATCATTTTATATTTTCAACACGCTCCCATAATTTCAAATGTTGAACATATCTATCATTCCCAGTTTACTACACAAATGTTTCACTTAACCCTTTAGTAAGAATATCTTCATTTTGATCACAAGAATCAACCTTTTTTGTTTGAATGATACCACAAGAGATTTTTTTTCTTTTATAAAATGAAGATCTATCTGAAAATGTTTAGTCTTCTCATGGAAGACTGGCTTTGCAGCTATAGCAATGGCTGCTTTACTATCACTATACAATGTTATTGGTAGTGACACTTTAACACTCAATTCACTTAGTAAATTCTTTAACCAAATGACCTCACAAGATGCAGAACACAATGCTTGGTATTCAGCCTCGGCTGATGACCTTGAGACTGTGCTTTTTTTTTTGCTCTTCCAAGAAACCAATGAGTTTCCAAGGAAGATGCAATAACCGGTAACTGACTTTCTAGTGGCTAAACACTTAGCCCAGTCAGCATCAATATAACCATGTAAATTCAGACTATCAGATTTCTTAAACAACAAACCTTTTCCAGGTGAGAGTTTAAGATACCTTAATGATCTTAATGCAATTTGAAGATGAAGTTTAGTAGGTTTGTGCATAAATTGACTAAGGAACTGAACAACATAGCTAATGTCAGGTCTAGTCAAAGATAAATACAACAACTTACCTACTAACTTCTGAAAACCAGAAATGTTTTCAAGCCAAGTGTCTTCCTTAGACACTTTTCCTGAAATAATATAACTTTGCTCAATTGGTGTATTAATAGGTTTACATCCTAAGTACCCAAACTCATTTAAGAACTCTAGACACTACTTTCTTTGTGACAAAGAAATACCCCCTTCAGAGTATATGACCTCTATACCTAGAAAGTACTTAAGTTTTCCATGAACTTTAATTTGGAAATTAGACTTTAAAAGACTTTTAACATGATTAATTTCATGTTCACTATTTCCAATGATGACAATGTCATCCACATATACTAACAAAGAAACAAACACATTATTCGCAGACTTAACAAACAGAGTATGATCACAAATACTTTGCACAAAACCCATACTCAAGAAGACAGTTGTTAACTTTTCACTCCATTTCCTAGGAGCTTGTTTAAGTCCATAAAAGGACTTAACAAGCTTACAAACATTGTTTTCCTGCTTGGGGTAATATCCCTCAGGAAGTGTCATACACATATCCTCAGAAATTGACCCATACAAGAAAGCATTGTTAATATCAAGTTGGAAAAGTGGCCAATTATTTTGAACAGCAATACAAAGAAAACCCCTAACTGTGACCATTTTTACAACAGGGGAGAAGGTCTCTCCAAAATCAAGACCTTCTCTTTGATTATACCTCTTGGCCACTAACCTAGCTTTGTATCTCTCTATTTCACCATCAGCTTTGTATTTTATTTTATAAAGCCATTTACAACCAATGGGTTTCCTATCCTTGGGTAAATCACTTAATACCCAAGTATTGTTCCTATACAAAGCTTCCATTTCCTTATTCATAAATTCTACCCACTTGGGATCTTTAGAAGCTTCTGATTAAGAAGTTGGTTCAATGGGTTTATTTAAGTTAGACACAAAACACAAGTTATCTTTAGACAAATGAGAATAATTTACCACTTTCTCAACAACATATTTGACTTTCCCTTATATAACAAAATTATCAAACTTCTTAGGTAAAACAAAACTCCAAAGAGATCTTCTAAGATTATTATCTATCCTATTTCACTCAGGAGTCAAGGTCTCATCATTTAAACCCTCAACATTGGAAGGGTCAGAACCTCTACAACCTGTACTACCAGGCTGCTGACCATGATCAACCCCCCTAGCAGCCCTGGGAAAGTGATCTTCCCCTTGACCAGGTAAGTGTTCATGAGCACCATTAGTTTCCCCTTCATCATCGGGAATACTAGGATTATTATTATTATTATTGTTATCTAATAAACCTTCAGTGCTTGTTTCTTCATAAAGATTAAAAAAAATTAAGTGATCAATGTTTTGATAAACAATTTTGTTATTATCAACTTTGAAAGGAAAAATATTTTCATAGAATTTAACATCTCTTGAATACTCAAACTCTTTTTTATCAAAACACCACAATTTATAACCCTTTTTTAAAATGAGAATACCCAACTAAAACACACTTGTCACTTCTACTACACATTTTATCACTTTCATTTAAAACTGTTTTAAAACACAAGCACCCAAAGTTCCTTAGATGACTAACAATTGGGGGGAACCCATATATTTTCTCATAGGGACTCTTACCCCCTAGGATAGAAGAAGGAAACCTGTTAATTAAATAGGCAGCAGTTAGAACACACTCAGACCATAAATCTAAGGGAATAAAACTTTTAAATAACAAAGCTCTTGCTATATTTAGAAGATGTATGTGTTTTCTCTCGACAACACCATTTTGTTGTGGAGTGTATACACAGGAGGTCTAATGAACTATCCCATTTTTATTACAAAAACTTATCATTTGTTTATTAACAAATTCAGTCCTATTGCCACTCCTAAAGATTTTAACAGATTTCTTAAACTGGTTCTTTAAAAGTTCATAGAAAATCACAATGTTTTCAAAGACTTCTCCTTTTCCTTTCATCAGGTAACACCACACAGATCTAGAATAGTCATCCACAATGGTTAAGAAGTACTTATACCCTTCTTTGGTTGTGACCCTATAAGAGCCCCAAACTTCCAAATGAATTAACTCACCTAGACCTTTTGTTTTGTGTTCACTAAGTGGAAAGGGAACCCTAATCTGTTTAGCTTTATGACATATTTCACAAGGACTGTGTTCATTTTGTTTTGGACTCAAACCTTTCTTTAAAATAGCAAGAACATCATTTGAAGGATGTCCTAACTTACTATGCCACATATTAGACTCACTAACACTATTAAAACAAAGATTCACATTACTCACATTGTCACCTACAAAATACAATCCATCATGCTCTCTACCAGTCACCAGGACTCTCCTGGACTTGGAATCCTGGACATAGCAAGCATGATCATCAAACCAAACACTCATCTTATTGTCCTTAGCTAACTTGTGAACAGAAATCAAGTTCACACAATACTCAGGGACATAGAAGACATCAGAAAGAATGACTTCATTCCCTAATTTGATGTCTCCTATTTTAACAACCTTGGCACTTGTACCATTAGGATGTTTAACAGGCATGTTATAACATGACATCAAGACAGTTAATCATATTCTCATCAGTACAAACTATGTGTTGGTTAGCACCTGAGTCCATGATCCACTTTAGTAACAAAGTAGTTTTGACCAGATTAGAACAACTAGAAAAGTTTTTAAACAGTTCACAAACTTTGGTCAAAACAGATACATTTAAGAAACCATCAACAAGTACAGACTCATCTCCAACATTAGAAGGTTGAGGATCACTTGTAGGTCTTTCACTAATAAGATTCATCAGCTTAGAGATCTGCTTAGATGTAAGTGGCAAACTAGTAGTAGCTGATACAAGACTCTTACTAGACAAATTAGCCTTCCCATTTAATAATTTCCAGACACATTAACCTTACTAGACTGACTCACTACTTTCTTTTTAAATCCAGGAGGATAACCAACTAACTCATAACACCTATCCACAATGTGACCTAACATGTTACAATGTGTACATTTCAAATTAGGGTTATGTCCTCTAACAGGTCTTCTCCTATTGTCAGCAAGTTGACTAGTTTTAGCCAAGAAGGACACATTAGACCCCTTCACATTTGAACTAGAACCTCTATGTGACTCTTCACTAGATATAATAGAAAAAGTAGTTTTGATAGAAGGAAGTGGGTGTTGCATCAACAGATTAGACCTTACAGTTTAATAAACATCATCTAATCTCATAAGAAATTGCATCAATTTTACTAAACTATTAAAATCATTAAATTTTTCAGAAGCAGCACAAGAACATGCATGCAATTGAATAATAGAGTCCAATTGTTTCCACATGGTGTTAAGTTTATGATAGTACTCGGAAACAGAACTACCACTTTGAGTTAATGAATTAATCTTTTGATGCAAGTTAAAAACAACATACCCATCTACCTTGTCATATGTTTCTCTTAAATCAAGCCAAACATCTCTGGCCAGTTTAGAGAAAACTTGACCTAAAAACAACTCTTCACTATCACATAATTAAGTAACCATGTAAGAACAACAGAATTGCACCTATCCCATTGTTTTCCTAATACTTCATCACTAACAGACCTAGTAACAGTGCCATCAATGAAACCATACTTGTTTTTGGCTTCAAGGGCAAGTTTCATAGAGCTTGCCCAAACTGAATAGTTTTTAGTACCTTTGAGTTTGATACTGATAACAGACAAGGAACTAGTATCACTTGGATGAATGTATAATGGATCACCAATATCTAATTTGCTAATTAGAGTATTGGTGTTCTCAATAGGTCCAAC
Organism: Ambrosia x helenae; assembly: GCA_030844895.1. Lineage (NCBI taxonomy): Eukaryota > Viridiplantae > Streptophyta > Magnoliopsida > Asterales > Asteraceae > Ambrosia > Ambrosia x helenae. Next base: position 17,643,628 of record CM061227.1, on the reverse strand, counting down.
ACCACCACCAGGACTGGCAGCACCTTGATCACCCATGATACAAACAATATAGGCAAGTAATCAAGAAACAAAGACAAAGAACAAACACAATAATACAGTCAGCAATAGCTAACCAGACAGAAAAGAATCTTAATAGGACGAAGTTGTGTCAGTGTTCAGATAGTGGGTTCATCACTCATAGGTGCCTACCCAGATCTTAACACATGATTCCCTTATTAACTATATACTTATAGTATAGTATAATATCACACAAGAACAAATACGAAATAGACAATATCAAGATAACACAAACAAACAGAACAACTACAATATCAACAACAAGACCAAACAATACTCAAGACAATATCAACTGCCGGTCCACCCTAACCCGGCCAAGACGCCTAGACACAGAAAAAGGGACAAGAAGACTTACAATGAGCTCCAAGCAGCAAGCCAAAGCCAATACAATAAAAATACTAAAAGTAGAACAAGAAACAGGAACAACTTACAGGTTGCACAGCTTCCAGCCCAAAGAATCCACCAATCCAATCCAGAGTTCGCCAACAACAGTTGACCACAAACCCTAGATCTACACAATAAAATATAAACCACAAAGAAACAGACAAGATCTACAAAGATCAGATCTGTTTCATACACTATCAACCCTAGATCTATGAAGAAGATCAAAGGTTAAAAGATAACAAGAACAGAAAACCCTAGATCTGATGAACAAACAACAAATCTAGAAGATAACACAATAAAACTCAATAGCACATCGGAATAAAGAAAAATAACCATAGGATCTAGAGCTTTGGCTCTGATACCATGTAGAAAACTCTAGATCTAACCTCTCATTCTCTCTCAATATCAACACAATCACAAGATCATACACAAAACAAGAATATAGCGACAAAACGGTGACCAAAACTTTATTATTTACCCAAACCTGAAAAACACCCAAACCAACCCAAAGAGTTTCAGCAAACACTGAAACTCAGATAATACAAGATCGTAGTTATCTGCTGATGATAATCAGCAGATGATCTTAAAGAAATATAATAACAAAGACTTACAAACAGAACCCCCAACACGGAGATATCTGTGTAACACCCCAACCGATGGCGGAAACATCGAGGTGTCACGTAGTGACGATTGTTCAATAGCTCATGGACTAAAGTGCAATTTGAATACATTGATTAAATAATTTATTACATTGAAATGAAATTACAGGATACAATAATTCTAAAGCGACAAGTCTAGCTAAGATACAATGTAGACAAGACTGAAATATAAAATCCAAAAGCCTAAAAGAAGCGTCTCAAAACAACCTGAAACATGTACAAAATATTTTGGTCAATACAAAAATTGTATTGGTGAGCATACCCTGTTTAAATAAATATAGTAGAAAAGTGTTTAGCAATTCATGTGTCGTATACTGTTTGCAATTATGTAATAAGTGGTATCCGGGTCAAATCAACCCTAAGAGAAGAAAGCAGATATATATAGTATGCGCTAGTAGTAATGTAATACATAGCAATGACGAGGACTCTCAACAGAGTCACAAGGGTATAAACCATAGTACTATTCATTGAAATGCCAGGCCGCCCAGCGGTTAATGATTTGACAGGTCATAGATACACAAAATAACACAAGCAAACACACATAAGAATTGCTATTTTAGTAAAAGGAAATATAAACTTGATAGTAAGTACATGAGTCACCCCAAAATAGTAAAACAGTAAAAAGGGGAAAGATATACTCACAGTTTACGAAAGCGATCAAAATCCAACTTAAGCGATTGTGAGCTAAGTAATGGGAATTCTGAGGAATTCAACCTATAATGTATAAGCACACTAATAAGGAAATGTCTAAAAAGTCTAAGGTAACTAGGGTCTAAGGCATTAGGGTTTGCTAAGTCGATTTGGGGAATTAGAGTTTTTATGATAAGTCGCGTTAATGTAAAAGTTGTGTATCTCAAATAATATATGAAAAGTTGTAAATGTGGTTTAAATAATATAATTATTATCTATTGATTATTTAGATAAAAATATGTTTGAATAATTAAGACAAAATAATTTCAGTTAATTACCTTAACTAATTATTGTCAATAAACACAATAACTATAAATGTTTAAATAAATAATTATGAATTACACATAATCCAACAACTAATAATAAATACTTTCAAACATTAGAATATTTATATTCTATAATAAAAGTATTTATAAAAAAAATAGATTTTAAATAGTGTAAATAAATAAATGTCTAATTATGTCTAAGCAACATAAATAAAATTAAAAATACAAGACATGATCCAAAAATGTTAGTTTTATAGGAAATGGATTATTTCTGATGTAAGTTAATGAAAATAATTTCCTCACAATTTTTATAAACTTATTTATATTTAAAACTGATTTAATGAGATTAAATCATGTTTAAATGACTAAAACTAGGAAAGTCAATAAAAATAAATGTTTTCTGAACCAAATATTTTTATTTCAGTTCATAATGATTAGGAATAGTTTCACAAAAAAATTTGAGATTAAAATCATTAAAAATGAATTTTTAATCAATTAAATATGATTAAAACAAGTTAATTCAATAAAAATATAAAAATAAAACATTTTCCAGAAAATAAAAATGTGGTAATTTTCTTTATGGTGTCAAGATACTACTCCTAAATTTTCATAATTTTTGGATTAAAAATGAATTTATTATGATTATTTTAAGATTTAATCATATATTATATAATTTCTGAAATAATAAAAAGGAACTAAAATAAAATCAGAAAAAAAAATGATGTTTGTTGGGGGATTCGAACCCAGGTCGCTTCACACACAAAGCAACATACTACCCACTACTCCACTAGCTTCCCATGTTGAAAAGATTGATATAGAATTATATTTATGTTATAATAAAACATCATCTTCTTCCCCAAATGTAACCTAAGAACCCTAACCCTATACCCAATTTCAATAATCACCATAAGGTACGATTAGTGGTCTGTAATAAGGGGTTTTTGATTGGTGATACCCGAAAAACAGAATGGCAACAAAAAAACACTTACACGAAACTGATTGAAGCGTTAATAAGAAGATTAAGAAGTCGCTACACATGGTCCTATTCCAATGCCTTCTGGACATGAATTCTTATGATTATTAGTGGGTTTTGATTGTGTTCCAGTGCAGAAAACGATTAGGGACTTTGATTTATATGTTGGTCGAGTAAAACGAGCGTTATGGAACTTCTTTAAAACCCGGTCGGTTACAACCTTAAGTTTCCGATTAATCTCGTTTTAAGCTGATTATTATGACTTTAAAGACCCTACAACGGTTAGAAATGAATGGAGAAACGTTTTGGGACATTAAAAACGAGTTAATATACATAAAAGAAAACTAGTCGCCGGAATCCATGGCTGCCGGACATAACTCCGGCCGGCGAGAAACACCGGAAAGAAACAGAAAGGGCGGGGAGGGTTGGACTTGAATCATAACAACTTTTGACTATTGACATAAACACCCCCTATAGTTAGATTATGTTAGATTTAGATATTATGGTTAGTTTTCCTTTATAAAAAAATTTAACCAAGTTAGCAAACTTAACTTAAAAACTTTTTAAGCTTTTTTTTTTAAACTTGATTTTTTTTTATATAAAATCTTTTACGAATACGTTTCAACATACGCATTTGATTAAAACTTATACCCGATTCAATAATACAAATGATAAAATTTTGGTTCGCTCCAAAATTAAATCCGAAAATAACGAAACTTGCAGGGACAATAATGAAAATATTTGAAGGACTATAATTGCCAACTTGAAGAAAAACGAGGGTGACGGTTGTCACAATCTGAGAGAGACGAAAGAGAGATGAGAGAGAAACAAAATAACAAACTGACAACAGACTGAGGACTTCTCGAATACTCCTCAGCTTTTATATCCAAGGCCTTTGACATATGGGCTTCGTATACAATTGGGCTTCACATTCAGCTAGGCTCCATAATTAGCTTATCACCTATTTGGGCTTAGTCACACACTAAGCCCAATATGTAACTTGCACCTGTTAAAGTCTCAACACAAAACAATGTTAGCCCATTATTAATAACTTTGTAACCTTTGAATTATCAATTATATTTTCAACAACAAGATATCATGAAACCCTATACACAACCGTGGCATTGCTTTAAGCATACAACACACTTCAAAGTAACAAACAAACATTTCAATTTATACTAGTATTTTAGAACTCAAAAACAACACCTTCAATCTTAATGCAAATAAAGAAAACTAGGTGTATATCCTACTGGAGCGTTGCCCCACAACCGTGCTACCAACGTTGTAAGATGGAGGCGTAAAACCGTGTTACGTAGCAACGAAACAACATCCAAAACCAGGAAAATCGTAAAGAAAGAACACAAACTATTAACACCAAGTGACTTACATAACGTTAAAACATAGCGGGAAAATGAGTCGTAAAACCATGTTAAGTACTATACGAACAAAAACCAAACCCGTGCGAAATTGGTAAAAAAACCGCGTTAAATGACAAAGCTCTATATTACAAGGGGTGTAAATAGAAAATCAAAAGAAAAAAAAAGCACTATGAAAACAAAAATAGACTATAACTAAAAAAAAGGAAAAACGTGGTGGCCAAAATGGAAAAAGGAAAACTTAACTTTAAAAAAAAATCATGGTGGTGGCCAAAATGGGAAAAAAAAAAGGAAAAGCTAACATAAAAAAATGTGGCCAAAATGGAAAAAGGGGAACCTAACTATTGAATGGTTGATCTATTAATATATATATATATATATATATATATATATAATTTACAAAATTCAAAAGGGGACACAAAGACTGACACGTTGGTTATGTTATGTTTATGATTTCTAAAATCAAGCAACATCAACTAAAACAAAACCCCGTTAATTAGAGGTATCTATCTATGCAAGAATATTGAGCATATGTTCTCTAGTTTCGTTTTAATCCCCGCCAATATTTTATTGTACCTTATTTTCAAGTTTTATTCGTTTTTGATTTAATTCTGTGACCTGACATCACTCTAATCACACTTGTATTTATATAACTCTTCCTTCATTTTAGAACTCATTCCTCCACACCTTTCCAACAAAAACACTTAAAGATCAATGGGAGAGCATATCAAGAGTTCGAGAATGAAAGCTAACGAGGACAATCATGTGATTAAAGTATCGAGTAGCATCGAAGATAAACTCTCAGAAACCTCAAACAAATCCAAATTTTTTATGTACAAAATTTGGGAATTTGCTAAAGAAGACATTAACAGAGTGACATTCTCTCTTAAAGTTGGTCTTGCTGTTCTCCTTGTGTCTTTACTCATTCTAATCCATGTACCATATGAAGTGTTTGGCAACACCGTCATCTGGTCCCTCCTCACAGTCGCTATCATGTTCGAATATACTGTAGGTATGTCAACTAGACTTAAAAAGGGATTAATATATTAGTTAGCTATATAAGAACTGATCACCAAGGCCGGCCCGACTAAGTGCAGGGTGGGTGACGGCACATGACTACTCTCTTGGGGCTCTAGATTTTTAAAAAAAAGTCTTGTATGTATCTATGTATATATTACATATAATTTTTATTATAACACATGCCTATAAATTAAAAAAAAGCAACTAAAAATTAGTAAAACAAAAGCCTATTTAGTTTTGTATATTTAAAAACAAAACATATTTTTATTTTAGCTCAATTACATAACTATTTTTATTATAACTTATTGTAGGGGCGACGTTTCAAAAAGGATTCAATCGTGCACTTGGAAGCTTGTTTGCTGGAGTCTTAGCCATTGCTGTTGCGGAATTAGCTTTGATGATAGGTTCAACTGCTGAACCTATAATCATAGGCATCAGTATTTTCATGATAGGTAAATTTATGATATATCCGAATAGAGGTGACAATTTTTGCCTCAAAGATCGATTTCAACTGCATGTTAAATAGGCCGAACATGTTAAAAGTTGACGGAATCTATTATTTATGCAACTCTCGTCTTATTCACAGGTTTTAGTACTAATAGAATAATCTTAGATTCATCATAATTAACAATTGATATGTTTTAACACAAATCCCTATTGATCCGCTACCTAAAGTCTAACACGCCCATCGTGTCATCTATGTACCATATATATATATATATACCATATAATAGGAAACTTTTTGTAAAGCTACTTCTACTTCTAGCCATTTTTAGTAAAACTATGCATGCAATTTGCAAAGAGGGGGTGGAGGCTTGTTATTGTTAGAATCTTAGCCATTGGTCGAATTCTCTTTTCATCTAAGTAAATGTTTTGCCGCAAAAGCCTTGAATTCACTTTCTCTATAACAACTTGCTTGTTTTAGTGGCAGATGTTCAGGCGATTATTATCACTACTTTTTCAACTTTTTTCCACTAAAATTTTCATTTTTTTTTTCAAAACCAATGGGTTCATGAGAACCCAAGAACCCGTGGATCCGCCACTGGCTTGTTTAACAAGCTTTTTGCAAACCCACCTGGAAGTAAAGGTGGCGGTTTTCTCAAAACCAGCCACACTATAGCAAGGACATGTCGCCAGGAATCGGGACAATGCTTGGGCAAAAATCTGAAACACCCTATACTAATGATATGCCGTCGTGATTAGCCCTCATCTCCATAGATGTGAATCGTGTTGTACTCCTAAAATATCAATGATGACTAGTGCTACATGTTAAGTACAGAAACAATAATGCTAAGCAAAAGTTATTTTCCATTCACAGGTACCATAACGTCATTCATGAAGCTATGGCCATCACTTGTGCCATATGAGTATGGTTTCCGAGTTATACTATTTACATACTGTATGATCATAGTTTCCGGGTACCGAATGGGAAATCCTATTAAAAAAACGATTGATCGGTTTTACTCCATTCTGATTGGAGCAATTGTAACACTAGCAGTGAATACTCTAATTTTACCCATATGGGCTGGTGAGCAGTTGCATGAAGAACTTGTCAAAAACTTTAGTTCAGTGGCTGATTCACTTGAAGGTAATTTTTTGCAATTTGACATATTATTATACATTAACAACTATTAACTTACAAATTACAATTGGGTGACTTTAGAATGTGTCAAAAAGTACTTTGCTGATCATAGTGGATCAAATCATTATAGCAAGACTTTCATGGAAGAATTCCCAGATGAACCTGCTTATAGAAAGTGCCAAACGACATTGAACTCATCGGCTATAATCGAGTCCTTGGTAATGCGATTAACTTGTCATTTTTTGTTATTTTTTTCCTGGTTTTAATATAGCTAATCTTGGTGGTGAATTTTCTTAGGCTCTCTCGGCTAAATGGGAACCGCCACATGGTAAGTTTCGACACGCTTTCTATCCTTGGAGTGAATATGTGAAAGTTGGCGCAGTCTTACGATATTGTGCATATGAAGTCATGGCACTTCATGGTGTTCTTCACTCACAAATTCAGGTAATCAGGAATAATGATTTACCATTCAATGATGAAAAAGTAATACCACATAAATAGATGAATAAATCAAGTTAATAGTTGAATTACATGTTTTACAATAAAAAGAAAAGGATTATAAACCACTCAAATTGGTAAAAATCTTAATTAACAAAAATAGAACCCTAATTGATGGAATTCAGTTCTAACAGTTGAGCCAAACCGCCTATGACATTTTCTACTTGATCCAGCTCGTCGGGACCTTTCTAATAATTATTTAGGGGCCACGTAACTCAAGTTATGACCGTATTAAGTAAGAGTGTGCTAATTTTTTTAATCAACTCGATATCAACCTCCTTCCATCACGCCCTCTTCAAGGGCGCAGCTCTTAAGGGGCGGGGAGGGGCGCCCCCCCCCCCCCCCCCCCCCCCCCGAATTTTCGCTCAAAAGTTTCGATTATATAGTATTCATATAGAAATTTTTTGGTATATAAAGTTTCGAGTCAAGCTTCGCCACTGGTCTAGTTCATCAAAGTAGGACTCGCCTAACTCTTCAATCAACTTCTTATCACTTATTCTACTTTTTTTTCTTGACAAAGTTATAAATTGTTAACATTGTAATTTTTTTCATCTTGTTAAATTTGTTCTCGTAGGCACCTTACAAGTTAAGATTCAAATTCGAGTCAGAGATAATGGAAGCAACAAGCAAGGCTGCTGAGTTGATTAGATGCTTAGGTAAAGATATATTTGACATGAAACAAACCCTAAAAAGTTCTTTACTTCAAAGTGTCCATGCATCAACAGAAAGACTTCAAAGAGCCATAGACATGCATTTGTTTAGCAAAGATAATGAAAAAGTTGAGGTAAACTCCCAAAATCAAAGGAAGCCAAAGGATGGTAGTACAAAGACACAAGAAGCATCAAGGAGCACTGAAGCATTCTCTCTTGTAACTTTCACATCATTGCTGATAGAGTTTGTTGCTCGATTGGATCATTTAGTTGAAGCTGTTAATGAGCTTTCGGATATTGCGAAATTCAAAAATGAGAACCCATGAACAACCTGCTGTTTTCTTATATATACTGATGGTGGAATAAAGTAATATGAAACCTACAAAAATGGTAGATAGAAGGAGTTAACCATCCCACAAAAGTTAGGATTTTGTATGTTTTAGCATAATCGTTTTGTATGTTATTGGGATTCAAATATGTTGCATCAAATACAATAAAATAGCTCACTATTAGCATCTTCATCTACATATAATCAGAATCAAAAATCAGATCAATTCGGGTCCGATATGTTAATAGCATCAATTCTCAAGGTTCAATATATATGTGTGGCATATAGAGCATAGATGCAAGCTCAGCTGTGGAAATCCATAGAACAGAGGAACAAAACACCATTCTTGCTATTTTGACTAGTAAAGATAAAGGTAGAATGGGCTTGGGAACCGTTTAAAGTGCCATTAGTATCAATCCAATAAAAAGAACAATTGAAGATGAAAATTAGACGTATGTACAAAGCTGAGCGATTGTCTTTAATTCGGATATAATCAGCCCGGCCACTTCCTCAATCCATATTGAGGGCTACAAATTAGTTTTTCTTCTGGTTTTGTTCAAATGTTACCGAACTTGGAGAAAACTAAGATAGAGGTAAATGATATAATTATATCATGTATCTTGTTTGTGCAGTGTTTAAACGTGAAATATATTCTTTTAACTTTTGTATTAATGTTTTTAGTAGTCCACTCAGTCACCCAACAAATCATTTAGATTGAAATCTATTTCTAAACAATCTAAATTAGGGAAATCAAAGTCAAAGCATCCTCCCTTCAGATGGAATTTCATCTTAAGTGAATACGTTGCGGTCGAAGCTTCCATGGCGAAGCACATAGCTTCCTACAAACCCTTGGATCACAACGTTTCTGCATAACTTTATCCGGCCGGAATTTAACATGATCCCTTGTGCTGAATCTCTTTGAGCTTGATTTCATTAGTGATAAAGATTATTCATTAACCAACGAATATAAATGCTAAAGCCTGTGAAGAGAACCAACACGTTTTCGTACCCCTGGCATTTGATACCTTTGGCTCCCTGGCACCGGAAGCCATCCGTTTCCTGACCAGAGTCCAACGGGTTATTCATAGCAGTGTCTCGACTCGGGGGGGGGGGGGGGGCATGGGTTTGTTTTTAGTAGGTTAGGGTTTGCGGTCCAGAAAGGGGTTGCGGCGCAGCTTGTTGCCCGCCTGCCCGCTATCATGATGTAATTTGTCGCGTTTATGTGTTAATAAAAATAGGGATTTAAGTTTAAAAAAAATGGTAGAATATTATACCAGTGTTTGAGTATATAACTTCCATGCAACTTAACTTTATTCATGGTGTAATTATATGGTTATACCGATTACCGAGAAGATTAACATCGGCCATTGCACTGTTGGATAATCTTGATGGGTTTTTCAATTAGGCCAGAAATGAGTTTATGGGTCAAATAATAATAGGTCATAGCCCAACTTGAGTCTTGCACATGGGTTTGAATAAGTATGTGTTTAGTTAGTTTGTTTGTTTTTAATGAGTCTTTGAGTTGTCCGAGTATTTTGGAGTCTTATGGTACACTACTAGAAAAATACCCATTTCTTGACGCGCATTGCGCGTCATAAAAGGGTGTTTATGACATACAAAAAAGTGTCAAGGAAGAACATGTCAAGAAAAGTTTATGACATGCAGGCGCGTGTCATCTTTTAATGACACACATTTATGACACTCCTTTATGACATGCTTTTTTGACACGCATTTATGACACGCTTTCATGACATTCTTTAATGACATACATTTACGACACACGTTTATGACACTCATTTTGCCCGAACTCTTATAAGTTAATCGAGCTCGAGCTCGAACCTGGTCGAGCTCGGGCTCAGCTCGGCTCGTTTGCACCCCTAATTGTCTGTCTATGCTGTTAAGAAGACCTACAAACACTAAAAGCTAAAAAACACAAAACTAATGATAGGATCGGTGCTACATGTAAGATGAAACATGAGAAAGAACAGTTTAATAATATTCAACAGTAGCAAGTTGGCATATCATTTAAATATAATACATAGTTCCTTGCTTAAGTTATTCCGGTAAACTGTAAACGTACCAATAACATCTAAAGAAAATAGTCAGATTTCATGCTTGATCACACATGCTGCATATACAATACTGTTATTGTGTATTCATCAACTGATGGAAGAGATTCAGATAATAGCCCAAGTAAATAAAAAACACCTAAAACTAGCAGTCACCCGACTCACAAAAGAGAACCAACTTTATGTCCTCTATAACTAACATAACATGATAAATCACATCAATTCAACCAAATGTCACCACAATATAATATCAAATCAGCTAAAAAACAGAAAAAAACAATAGCAACAACACATTAATGAAAATAATAAAAGACCAAGACTGTCATATATAATATATAATTTAACAGACAAGAATAAGATAGATATTATACCGTAACTAGGCGACCAGGAAGAAAACGGCCTGATGTTCTCCGAAGATGATCGTTCACAATAAGCAGAGATAGTGGCTCGACGTATCAACATGGCGGATCTAAAGCCACGGTGATGCATGAGAGAAGCCATCTGAGAGAGAAAGAGAAAGAGAAGGGTGTTAAGTGCATCAATCGGATTCCTTCCGAGTTCAGATTTGGGGGTTTGTTGTGTGATTATCAACGTTAGGGTTTTGTTGGATTTGGGGGTTGTGATGAGAATGAGAGGGATATGAGAGCAGTTTGAGAGGGTTTTGAGAATTTGTAGGGGAAAAGGGAATAAGATTATATGAATGGGGATTAGAATTTTTTAAAAAATATATTTAAGACATGAAAAGATGACACACAATATATTATAGTGTCATCTTTTCTATTTGTTGACACTAAATTCTTGACACACAAAAAACGGGTGTCATTAATTAATAAAATTTTATAAACCATGACACTTTTTGTTATGACACACGCTTTGAGTGTCATAAATGAGTGTGTGTCATAAAATGTGTGTCAAGATAGGTCTTTTTTTCTAGTAGCGGTAGCATTTGATTGAGTCCTAGTGTACGTTGGAATGTAGCCTATTTAAGGCATTCTATATCAGTGAATAAAAGAAGCAGTCTTCACTTTCTTTCCTTCTACATATCTTTATTATTTTTTCTTTCTGTTGCAAATTTCGTTCATTTACTTTGAGTGTATCATTTGAGTTTGAACCAACATTTGTTATCAGAGCTTCGGCTCGTACCAGGGATCGTGAATGGTTCTGTGTGAGCCGTATTAGTTTTGTAAGCTCGTAGAGTGCTCTGTGTGGGCCGAGTTCATATGAATAAGAAGAAATAGAGACTGTTGTTGCGTGTAAAACAATCAGTTGTGTGCGAACCATCCATGTGAAGGCGATCGAAAACCTAAGTGGTGATGTATGATTCGATCAAGGACCATGTGCTATGATGCACGGGTATGCCAGTTTTGGTGCAGTTCCCGTTTCAGAAACAGGTTGGGGACAGAAACGCGTGGGGGACGGCCAGTAAACGTTTCCAGCCCATTTCATGTTTTGGGGGACGTTTCCCCAAGTTTCCGAACCGTTTCCTGATTTCCAGCAATGTCTCTATGATTTCTGCCAGAAACAAGGAGGAAGATAAAGAGCGAGGGAAAATAGGCATCCTCTATAGGAGATTTTTCTAACGGAAGACAACTATGGGGACACAACAACATCTTCTACTGCAACTTTTTTGCCTTGGTGAATGTATAATAAAAGAAGAAGATGATAAATGGTTTATGAGTTTTGCTTTATAAAAGTCTCAGGAAAATAAATTTGTTTATTATTTTTGTTCTGATTGACAAACATGACATGGCCAGACTTTAGCCTTTTGCTATACAAATGTTTTGCAGTTTTATTGTATTTTTTTGTTAGTTTTTTAATTTATTTTTTATTAATTATAACTTTAAAAGTTATATATTATTTATTTTGCGTATTTTTTTTCAAATAATAAAATATTTATGTATTATCTTAAAAATAGTGGATTAAAAAATAATAACTAGATAATCATTGGAGGTGTCGTTAAAAAAAAAAAAGATAATCCTTGGAGGCATTATAAAAAGCTTGAACCATTATACCGCATTTTTACATTTTCTTACAGTGATGATGCGGGTAACACATGTCGGAAAACGTCCTTAAAGGGCTTGAACATTACACATTGTCAAACCACGCCAATGGTGGAAACACGTGGCGCAACGCTCGAAAACATATCAAAGTCAAGATTAACACAAACCATATTTAATTAGAAAAGATTATTTTATTAAGATGTCGAAAATGAGTACCTTGTTACAAACATTTCACAAAACTACAAACAACAAGTTCATGCATAGGGTTTTTCCATCCAAGTCCTAACCCAATGGAAAATACTATAGAAACCCCGACAAGAGTCAGACATCCCATATTCCACCGTACTAGCCTCGTATCTATTCAGCACTTAGTTACCTGAAAGATATGTTTAAAAAGACGTCAATATATAAAATATTGGTGAGTTTACAGGTTTTAGTTCCATAACAAGAACATTTTAACAACAACAACAACATGTGCGGAACAGAAACAAGTATAGTATCCTTTGTAAGAAGTAGCTAGCTCCCACAAAACTACGATGACGAGTAATCCCTTAAGCCCATAACCAAACCAAGACTAAAAATGCCCCACGAGCAGAAGTTGTTTCTCGAAAAATAACAACTTAGTTCAGAATACATGCACCCCTGGCGTACACAGTTGCATAATCGACGCTATCGATTAGGGGTGGGCCTTGTCAGACACCAATAGTACTATCCAAATATTCCTTTGGTTCTTGATTTCAACACACACACACACACGACACACGAGTAAATGGTTACAGTAGCGAGGACTCACCCCGAGTGGTGTACAAACAACAAACCCAAGTACTACACGTCGTCATCATAACACTGGCCAACGCTGCCTTGGTCATCATCGAAAATTAGAAAACCCTATGACTCGCAGATGTGTGATACAGCCGACTGACTTCGCAATAAGTCCACAACTACATAGGAACAACCAACACTGTCGATTCAGACAAGGGTTATCAAGCCTTCTAGATAAGAATTATCAAGCCTCTTAACACAGCAAGATCGATTATGTCCTCCAATTGGAGAAGGAACACCCGGCCCTCAAAGACAACTTGGGCATGAGTTAGATCGAGAATGACTTACTCACAATAACGACACAGCAGCACACGGGCGACGAGACTCAAAACTGATCCACACAGGGTCCTGTGCTCAAAACGCGTTGGTTTTGCAGGGACGCACCCTAGGTTTTCACTGGGTTCCAGGTATAACATTCCACGCATCGTACCAGACATTCATCGCTTTGGTAGGCAGGGCATACTCGTACATTTGCTCTTTGAAAAACTGTGTGGGGAAGGCATTCAGCTCCTATACAAGGAAGCTTCCATCTCCCTTTCCATCCGATGCGAGGGTTTACGTCAAATTACTCATATAAACAGGCGTTCGAGCTCTTCCGTGTTCGAACCTTAGAGGTTATGTTGAATAAAGCCCATTGGGTTTGCTAGGATCGAAGTCAAGAGATCTCAACAAGACCTCCTTTTTAACCCATTGGTCAATCAAAGCTAAGTCTGAACCTAGAGAACAAGAACAAACAAGATAGGGAGTGATCACCAACTCGGCCCTAGCGCCCACTAAGGTTACTGTGCTCCCCAAATTATTATTACGTGTGCACCCGTAATGATAATCTGTGTTGCTAGGTAATCTCGGTGCCCGCTAGTTCCGAGCTTCCTGATCCAAAAGCAAGGGATTCTCTCAACCAATGACTGGGACTAGTTTCACCTCCACAACATCAACAACACGACAACATCCATTAATGTGATAGAGGTTAGTCCATCTGATCATCCCGTCCACAGGTAAGCGGGTGAGTTCATCGCAGACCGTAGCGTTCTTCCCACTCGTTGGTACCGGTGATCGATGCAAGAGTGCGGACTAAGGTAAAGCGTGACACGATGTCCTTACTGGAGAAATATCCGTACTACGTATATGTATTAACTAATCTTAGAAAATCGGATTCCTACACAACATAAACATTCCTCCCCGCATTTTCTAACACTTCATATATTGACACACATTGCTAGTACGTCGGAATTTCCCCTTGTACATCCCATGTACAAATTTCTTTCATTTCTAAAAATATTTTGTTGTGTTTTAGTTTTGAAAACTTTGTTTTCGAGCCAAAACCGGTTATAGTCTAGATTTTTTTTTTTCAAAAATGCTAGTTCACTATAACCTTGGCTCCAATACCAGTTCTGTCACACCACGCCAATGGCGGAAACACGTGGCGCAACGCACTACAAGAAATATAGGTCTTTACCCACACATGGTATGTGTGGGAAAAAGGCTATAATGTGTTGGACTTTGTATTTACCTACACATAAATTAAGTGTTAAGATGTGTAGACTCAGGACTGTAGATATTGATCATTAACCACACATAAATTATGTGTAGGTATACAGCAAGCTATACCTACACATACATATGTAGCTAAAAGTATGTTATATGTGTGGTTAAAACTATAACAACTTGTTAAGATAAATTATGACGTGGCATCTGACGTGGCGCATGACGTGGCACATGACGTGACGCATGACGTGGCATTTGATGTGGCGCATGACATGGCACATGACAAGGCAACTGAATTGTACTATGATTATGACACGTGTCACAAATATATATGTAGTTAAATGTAAAATTATGTGTAGGTAAACACTTACCACTATATATATATATAATAATATTCAAATATATATATAAACAAATACAAAAACAAGTAAATAAAGAAATGCGATCAAATTATCATTATTAATAAAACATCATCATTCAAGAAACCAAACCAAATACTTAAACAAACAAAAGAAAAATTAACCATAAGTTAATAACGAGTTATATAAAATTACTGAAAAAACTTCAGTCATCGTTACTTTGATCACTCTCTAGTGTATCAGTTTGAGATTGTTCTGATGTACTTGATGGAGGAGGCATAATATTATTATCAATCAGTGCTTGTTTCATAATTGCACATTTAGTTGTCATTGTTTGAAGTTGATCCACTAGCTCGTCATAAGTAGGACGCTTTGATTTTTTAGTACACATTGTGCTATCAGCTATAACTGGATCGCGTCCCCACCCATGCAGACGAATAGAGCTTCGTCCAAGTACACTCTCAATAATCTTCTTATCGCTCATTGATTCCACTATATGTTGGTTTCTCAGCTTCATCATTTCATCCTTTTAACGAAAAAGAAGACAAATACTATAAATTACCAAATAATGAATATTTAGTGGTAGAAATGAATATGTAAACTTACATATATTGTAGCCGCAGCATTAGATATCCAATCTTTTTCCTCATCCTAATGTGTAAGCTGCCAAGTCTCAAGTTTATCCGATGAAGAGTCCAAATCTAAGCCACGCTTAATGTGATACCGTACTGTACTTTTCGATCCATCTCTGCTACCTACTTTCGTTTTGCACGTGCAAAAACTTTCTTTTTGCAATTTCCTTTAAGGCCATACAACCAAATTTCACATAAAAAAGATAAAATTCGATAATAAATAATAAGATAATAACAAAAAGATCAATAAAACATTACCAAATATTTTTCGTCACTCTACATATCACATAGATATTCCCGGTCTTCTTTCTTAAGAGCTATGAAACTAATAAGCTAGCCCATAATCATTTACTAATCGTATGAATCTAGTCCTATATAATATGTCCACATATATTAAAATCATGTACAGTCCACATTTTAATTATCTATGACCCAAGTTGGCATTATTCTAGGCGAAGTTTTAACATCAAATATGAATTTGGATCGACTCCCAAGTAATTTTCCAATCCAAGTTATTTTAAAATTTTCGTATGTCAAAACCGGACTTATGACGCAAAGTATAATTTGCTGGGACTTTTTTTTTTTAAACCAGCAAAAAACGGCTAGCTAAAAGACTAGAGATACAACCACCAAAAGAAAAATAATTAAAAACATACGGACCAACAAAACACAAAAATAAAGTTTATACAAAACAACTAAACATAAAAAACAAACTCCTATTGACTCACCAAAGTCCCTAATAACTTCCACCCCATTTGAGAGTGGGATCACAGGCCAAAAGGAACAGATCACCAAAACCCATGTGTCAATTTTTGACCCATGTAGTTGAATATATATAAACCATATGCCAGCTCTATTGTGATCCTATTTTGAGAGACCCTTTCCCCAAAGCAAACTGTTTCTTTCCCTGTTTGATATACTAGAACCATAAAACCTTGTGTGTGGCCACTTAGGTTATAGCCTAGTGGTAGAGAGGAAATCCTCTCTTAGGTGAGGTTGGGAGTTCAACTCCAAGGGTAAACAAAAAGGGTGTAAAAGGTGTAAAAAAAGGGGTGTGAAATTAGCCGTTCAAAAAAAAAAAATAAAACCTTGTGTGTGACCATTTCCAAAACCATTTTTTGCTGCAGCTTTACTATGTTTCCAAAACCATTTTTGTTGGGACTTTTTAGAAATTTGGGTTACCAAGGCCACAAAAGTTGTCTGACCTTTGCTTTCCTTTAAGCAATAACCAAACTAAAGCCCTAAAATACAAATGTTTCAGCCCACACTATTGTCCCTCTTTCTCTACAACATAACAACGACAACACATGAACATGGTGATTGGAGTAGGTTCCAAGTGGTGGTGGTTTGACTGGAAAAACAATTGTACCCAAACTCAACCCTTAAATCGAAGGGGGTAAACATTTTTTTTATAATCCCATAATTCTTTCATCACAAAACCATGGATTTACATCAAACTACCAAAACCCAAAAATTAATTCTTTCAACATCATATAAAACTCATAACAATTCAGGATTGGAAAAAAAAATACCTGAAGACAGGGGTATATTGATCGGAAAACTGGGGCCGGGGTAGGATTCTTGCGTTGTTCTTCTGCTTTGGGTTGAAGGTTTGTTTTTTTAGGGTTACTTTGGGTTGGGTTGAAGGTTACAGAGATATAGAGAGATAGAGGCGGGTTCTTTTTTTGTTTTGAATTTTTTGAGGGTGTATGGCGGGGTAGGATTCTTATGCGTGAGAGATCCAATCTATCTATGTTACCTTATTAAGGAGGAAGACGAATTTGAATTGGAAGTTGAAGCCACCGTTGAATATGGCGTTGGGTTGGGAATTGAACTGGCCGGGTTTGAGAATCACGTGAGAAAGCTCATTAGTGGGGAAATGGAGATTAATACCTCATCATGAATATTTTGTCTATAAACATTAGGGGGGTTACCGGGGTGAACAAACCGGGTTGGGTGAAATCGGTGAAGACCGATGCCAAGTGTGCCTTTTTAGGCCTTCAGGAGACGCATCAAATGGGGTTACAACATTCCTTCTTTCGAAGATATTGGGGAAGAGGTGAATATGAGGTTGAAGTGGTTGACGCGGTTGGAAGATCGGGCGGTTTAGTTTCGCTGTGGGATCCTGAAGTATTCTCGGCTGAATCTTCGGTGAAGGATCAGCAATTTATCATTGTTTCAGTATACTTTAAAGGAGTTGCGGACACCGTAAATGTGGTAAATGTGTATGCACCCAACGACCCGATTGCACGAAAGAAACCTTTGGGCTAAATTACTGAACTTAAAATGCGATCTCCCGGGGATGTGGGTTTTCTTTAGCGACTTTAATGACGTTAGAAGTCAAGAAGAAAGAGTTAATTCTAGATTTGACCCAACTTCCGCGGAGGCTTTTAATGGCTTTATCTCCTCGGGGGTTTGCTGGAATACAGAATGATAGGGGGTAGATTTACGTATATCTCCGACAACCGGGAAGTGAAGATGAGTAAACAAGATCGTTTTTTGGTGTGCGACGCCTTCCTCAACAAATGGCCTGAAGCTACGGCTTCGGTCTTACCTAAGGGCACTTCAGATCACTGTCCGATTCTCCTGTCGTGCATGCCGGTAGACTTCGGACCTATCCCATTCAAGTTTTATAACAGTTGGGTAGATTCTGCCGAATTAAAAGATATGGTGTATGCGGTTACTTCGGATCAATTTCGGGGCCTTAGAGCTGACAACCGATTTGTTACAATGTTGAAAGAACTCAAAAAAAAAAATCAAACTTTGGAGGAAGGCCGTGAAGGTGGCAGAGGAGTTGGTTCCGAAAACGCTTCATAATATTGTGGAGGATCTCGAAAGGAAGGCTGCTGTAACATCATTGTCTGAAGACGAGAAGTCGTTGCGGGTTTCCTCTATGCTCCAAATTAGGAACTTGGAGTGCGCCAAAGCTAAGGATATACACCAAAAATCTCGTATAAAGTGGCTCAAATTTGGCGACGACAATACAAACTTTTTTCATCGAATGATCAATATTAACAGAGCCGTCAACCGAATTGCTGGAATAAATATTGAGGGGGCCTGGAACAATAACCCAAAGTTGATTAAAATGGAGTTTCTAAGGTGGTATAAGAAATCCTTTGCTGACCCGATGCGACGTAGACCCTCTTTCGCCAACTACGGTCTGAATCAAGTGTCGATGCTTCAAAGCGAGGAACTAATTAGGCCTTTTTCGTGCGAAGAAGTCTGGAACGCGGTGAGAAATTGTGACGGCGGGAAAGCTCCGGGACCCGATGGGTTTACGTTGAAGTTTTACAAAAAATTTTGGGAGGTGTTGAAACCAAAATTAATGGAAGCTCTGGCAGAATTCCACGACTCGGGCAAGATCAGCGAAGGGTGCAATGCGTCTTTCATCGCCCTTATTCCTAAAGCAGCGGATGTTCATGACATTTCTATGTACCGGCCTATATCGCTGATTAGTTCTTATTATAAGATTCTTGCCAAAATTCTCGCTAATAGGCTAAAACCGTTACTCAATGGCCTTGTCTCACATACGCAAACCGCTTTCGTTGGGGGTAGAAACATTCTTGATGGGCCGCTTATAGTGAGCGAAGTGATCTCGTGGGCGAAAACGCAAAAGAGGAAAATCTTAATTTTTAAGGTGGACTTCGAGAAGGCGTACGATTCTATCAATTGGAAGTTTATCTTTAGTATGTTACACAATATGGCGTTTCCTGAAAAGTGGATTGATTGGATCAAGGGGTGCCTCATATCCGGTAAAGGGTCGGTTCTTATTAACGGTTCACCAACAAACGAATTCAGATTCAAAAGAGGCTTGCGACAAGGCGACCCCATCTCCCCGTTCCTCTTTATTTTGGCTTTAGAGGTAGTTGATATGTTCATGAGACGAGCCGCGGATTCGGGCATGTTTAAAGGAATCAGAATTTCGGACGACGGGCCATTGATTACACATCTTTGCTACGCGGACGACGTCCTCTTCATAGGCGAATGGTCCACATATAATGTGGTTAGCCTTAACCGGTTCCTTCGTTGCTTGTACCTAGTGACCGGCTTAAGGGCAAACCATAATAAATGCAAGATCTTTGGCGTTGGAGTCAGTGATACAGAACTAATTCAGGCAGCTAATGTGTTACATTGTAATATTGGTTCATTTCCCTTCAATTATCTTGGCATCCCTATAGGCGCAAACATGAAACGGGTCAAGTTTTGGGATCCGGTTATAGCAAAGATCTCAAAGAAACTTTCTTCCTGGAAGGCGCGGTTGCTTTCATTTGCGGGTAGAGTAACACTTGCAAAGGCGGTACTTGGTAGCTTGCCCTCCTACTACATGTCTTTTTTTCCCGCGCCGAAAGGCGTCATAAAGCGTATTGAAAGGCTTAGGCGAGACTTCATTTGGGGCAAAACGGGTGACGGGCAGAAAATAAGATGGGTCAAATGGTCGAAAATGACTTACCCCAAGAAAGTAGGCGGTCTTGGGATCGGGGGCGTCGAAGACTTCAATCTAGCTATGGTGTCTAAATGGTGGTGGCGATTCAAACAAAATCCGGAATTGCTATGGGTTAAGGTTTTTCGTGCTATCCACGCATCTAAGTCGAATAGTGGGCTGATTCCTGTTAAGCGATCAGTTACAGGAGTGTGGAAAGACGTTGGGACTATGGGAGAGGTGCTTGCACAATTGGGTATAAATATTGCTGATAAATTGGCTGTCAAAATAGGAGTGGGTGATAAAACCTTCTTTTGGAAGGATAAATGGCTAGGCACAAGGCCTTTTGCAGAGGAGTTCCCGAGTCTGTATAGGTTGGCCTCGTCTAAAAATGCGTCCGTGGTGGAATACTACAGCAGGAATTCTGCAGACATTGAGTGGAAGTGGGACTGGACGCGTGATCCTAGAACGGCTCAAGAACTGCTGCAGTACGCGTCTCTGATGGGCCGGTTGCAGGCCTGTTCTATTGGAGTCGTAACAGACTGCTGGACCTGGGATAACGAAACGGGGGAATGTTTTTCTACCAAGTCGCTGAGATCGGACATAATCGCTACACATTTGGGGACGGATATAGGACCAGCTTTTAAATGGAATTCGTGGGCGCCTATGAAAAGAAACCTGCTGTTATGGAGAGCGACTTTAGACAGAGTAGCGTCGAAGACAAACTTACAGCGCAGAGGCACTCCCTTGATTGATACCAGCTGTAACAGATGTGGTTATTGCCCGGAGACTACGGACCATCTCTTCGTTAACTGTTTGTTCGCGCGAGCTATATGGTGGAATATATTAGTTTGGATGCGCATCCCTTGGCCCAGGAACACTGAGACGATCAACAATCTGCTTCATTACGTCCTAGACTGCTATGGAGGTGAAAAGTGGAAGAAAATAGTTTCTACGGTCTTTTTGGCGACGGTTTGGAACATTTGGGAGGCGAGAAATAAGGTGGTTTTCGAAGGAATTTTCATCCCGGTGAAAAGATCAGTGGAGGCTATCAAGGAAGACGCGTATATATGGATTATGAATAGATCAAAACCCCCTCATGTCGAGTGGGATAAATGGTCCGATTTTAGTATTTCAGATATGTTGTAGTTCGCTTTTTCCTTGGTCCGATTGGTGTTTGTATCTTTTCCAGTCTCTTGCTGGGGCTATATATATAGTTATATAGTGTTTTGCCGTTCAAAAAAAAACCTTATTAAGGAGGAGAGATGTCCAATAAGGTAATTTCATCAAAATTTTAAGATGGCATCCCAAGAGACTTGTGTGTAAACTCCAAATTTTTACCCACTTTCTTCCATTTATACCCTTGTGTACTACTTTTAATAGTAATTGTACAAATTACTAATGCACGTCATACAACCTATCCTAACATATGAAACCGTCGTTCTTCATGAATGCTTGGTTCATTATGCGGAGGTTGAATGTCAATCACAACCAAATTGATGAATTCGTCATTTAATTCATCAAGAGAAACCGCCACATCAATTCAAATTCCTTCAGTTATTCAGTATATCTTCCGTTTCAATTACCCCCTTATATACTTAGCAATTGACAGTCAGGAGACCGCGTTTTGCAGTCCACTTCCCTGATTTCAGGTTGGTTCCATTTTTTCCAACAATTTTTTACCCATCCAACCATTGATCTTTCTAAGTCTATTGTGATACAGAGAGTTGATTCTGGAATTCAGGAACAAACAAGGTATATGGTTTCTTGAATAACACATTTCATGAGCATCTTTGTCTCACAGCTTACCATCATGTGATTTTTATAATTTGCATTTCAAACTTTGTATTGTTTAGCAATCAATTTTTGAATTTTCAAAATTTCTTATTTGAACTTGTGTCTTTCTTTCTAGCTCAACTAAATAAAATTGGAACAAAATACTTTGTTTTGTAAGTATGCATAACACCTGCTCGATAAAATGTCTGTGTGAGAATTGCATAATATAATGAAGCTGTATGAACTTGTGGCTATGCGTATTAGGGTTCACTAATAGCTATTTCAATATACACACACACACACTTGTCTATAACTCGTGTCCTGTATTTTTAAGGTAAAAGACTGCAATTAACTACTCTAAAGATGAATCTGTCTCATGGTTAATCCTTTCAAATTTGACTTAACCTTCTCCTTTATGGAACTTTCTTTTCAGGAAAATTGCAAATTACCAAGGCAGTAAGGCATTTAATAAGTCATTATGGTGCATGGATAAAAATATGATCTTGAACATATTGTAAAAGTATTGCTGTAAATTTAGGCATCATTGGTCCTGATTCCTTAACTTATTGCACTAAGTTACTACAAATCTAAGCATATAACACCATTGTAAAATCTAATATGTAAAGATATTTTAATTAGCAATATAAAATAACTTCAAATACAAATATAATTTTCTGGTATTATAAAGTCCTTGCTTTTATAAAAGAAGTCATGTATACTCTTTAGTTTTATTAATTTAAAATCATTCTGGCTGTATTATTTTTATTGTTGTTTTCTATTTACAGGTTACCAAACTGTCAACAACTTCAACAGTTCAATGCTTCAGTGGTCAAGTTCGGGTATCATTCGTTGTTTTACACTGGATTCAAATAATTTCACGTTGCTTTTATTCTCTCCGCCAACAAGCCGTTGTTGTTTTAGAATTTTTCCACCGATAGCCTAATCCATTTTATAAACTAACAGTTCTGATCTGTACCCAACTCACTCAACCCGCCCACTTTTCCACCCTCTACTTTGTAAAACTTTAGGTCTCTTAGACATAATGTTGAGATATATCATCCAGGCGCAAGGGACAACATATAGTGTATATACAAGCATTGATGTTATGAAGATGAGGAGGGATTTGATGATATCGACAATGAGTTTGATCTGGCAAATGGTGTTTCTGACTCGCTTCTATCTGCTAGGCAAGCCATACAATGCTTACGGTTTTCCCACTTCATGGTCAAGAAGCAGGGATATCATGACATTCTTTGTTTTGTAATTCAAATCATGTGTAAATCAGTAACACACTCATTAAATCTATGACGGGATGCAAATGTTTCGTAATTATTATTAATTATATATGTTTAACAGGTGATATTATTATATGTCGCTCATCATTTCTATTTTATTTGATTAACATTGTTGTATCATTATACACTCTTGCACTTTGATGTCAATAACCTCGTATAAATATAAATGGAAGGAAGTGCATGAAAGGTTTAAAAAGATCATATAATTTTTCCAACTTTCACATGTTGGTACTCTATATATGTCTATAAATGACATGCCTGTGTGGGCGTGTGCTTCGAGTTGATTTTGAACCTGTTTTAGTCTTTTAGTGGCCCATATATGCTTACGAGACTATTTATGTGGTCTTTTCAGGCTATTATTCATAGGAAGTGAAACCACCCCTGTTTGGCTAGAGGTAAGATTTATTATTTTAATCATGTATTTTGAAAACATAGTTTTTGTCTTGCTGCTCATCTGGACTGGTTTAGGTACATACAAAAGTGTTGTACATGTATGATGTCATATGTTCTTTTTTACCGATTCACAACATGTCAGGAAAAATCTACGCACATAAATATTGTCAAGAAACAAAGTATGATTTGTTCATGGCTGGACTTGAATAGGTTGATAAAGTGGGTGGGGATGATGTTGACTGCAATATAAAGAAATTTTGCAACCCTACCTAGCTGGTGCCTCATTCACTCTCCATGCCTCCCAAATTCATATTGATCTGCCTACACTCACTGAAAAAGATAGAGAGGTTTGTGTTCATGTAGTTTTGGTTCTAATTATCGAGATTTAGGCCTTTATATTATTTGTTTTCCTCAAATGGTTATGGTTGTCGCTTGATATTAATAGTTACTACCGGCTCCTTGGGGAGGGCCTGGTTATATATCATTTAATGGGTCTGGATTGTTTGAAGCCTCTGAATCATGAGTCTTTGGCTGCTTATTAAGAATCTTATCATTGTACTCTTTAGGAATTAGGATGCGTTGTTTGTCAAACCTTACAAATGTTCTATAATTTAACATTTTAACTGTAACCGAAATATCAAACTAATGAGAATAATTTTAGATCTTACTTGTGTATTCATTTTTAAGTAAAAAGTTTCTATCACTTCTACACAATGTATTTATATATGCGCATGAGATTTCGGGTTACATTATTTATGTTATTTGTATTTTTATTTTTTAATAACTGTATGTGCGCACATTTATTGTTTTCTGATTCATCACTAGGTTTAGATAAAGTCTAACTGGTTTAGCTCTGTTGCAAGTTTAACACCTTTCTTTTTGTTGTTGATTGCCTTTCTTTCTGTTGTTGATTAATGTAAAGAAATATGTGCACTGTTCTTCAACTCAAATTATCCTTAACTAAGCAATTAGTTGGATGGTTTTGAAGAAAATTTTAAGCGTAGTGACAAAATATTTGCTATGTGATTGGTTCTTGATTTTAGCGAATTGTTATGCAAGACTTAAACAACAAGTTGAGACAATAATATAAGTTTAATGGACCATTTTACTTTTACATTACTTATGCAATATAAAATTGTGTTGGTTATATTCTGTGTTCTTATGTGCAATGCAAGTAAAAATATTTTAACTATCTTTTCTTTTGATATCAACTAGCTTTAGTACTAGCGCTTTGCGCCGGGATTGTTAGACCGAGAAATAGACATACAAACGTTGAAGTATGTACACATGAGAGGATAAATAAAGTAAGAAAACTGAGTTTTACGTTGCAAATTGTCTTTCCCGCAGCAACGCGCGGGTTTACTACTAGTATATATATATATATATATATATATATATATATATATATATATATATATTGCAAAGGGATTAATCCTACATGTCATACTCTTATGCAATCTCTTATTTGAGAGATGTCACATAGGATGTGATGTGGCAAGTGTAAACCAATTAAAAAAAAGGAATAAATATGATTTAACCTAATCTATTATAATATTTAAGTTAATCTATTAAATACCTAATCTACTAAATCTAAATATTAAACCTTTATTATTGTATCTCTCGTGTTTCCTCCCATAACTTTTAAACGTTAATATCTTTTATATACGAGATTTTTTAAAGAAAAAAATTACACCAAATTAACAAGCGTTTTATTATCTTTCGAACGAGTACCATAGTGCTATATAAAAAACGGAGAAAAAAATGACTATTTTTTGTAAACCGACAAGTATTGTGTCGGGTTTGGGATTAGTTTAAAAAAATTGTGGGTTTGGGTCGGGTCTGGATTAGGTGATACCCGACCCGATTACCCGAAACAACATACCCAAATACCCGAACTATATACCCGATCATATACCCATGAATTTTTAACGCATCACATAACCCATGAATTAACGTTTTTTTCTTATTTCATATTAGTTCTTTTTAGAATGATTGATTACAAACTTCCGAATTCATTTGTAATGGCACTAGATTTATACCCCGGCGGAGAGATTCGTTTTTTTATATTTGAATATGATAACTTATGACAGAGATTTGTTTAAAATAATAATAATAATAATAATATATTTTATTATGTCATATTAGATATTTCAACCCGGGACGCTCCCGGGATAAAAACTAGTAACATAATATATAGTAACTTATTTTTCCCTTTTAACTCTTGATTTTTGTTTTAAAAAGATCAACTTCTTAAGGTTTGAGTTTTAACCAGTAGATGAAAATGATATTCTTTATTTTTTATTATTTTTTCAGAAAGAAAAAAAAAACAAGCCGGTTCAATGAGCCACGAGTTGACTCGATATTTTGACAAGCCAATTCCAAGCCCAATGTTTTAGCTTGTTAAGAAAAACGAGTCGGCTCAACTTGACTTGGTTTTTAAACGAGTTGAGCCTGAGGCCACCCTGTCTCAACTCAACTTAGCTCGTTTACAACTCAACGTGCCTAACTCAAACTGTGAGAACATGATTTAAAAAAATAACAATGGGATGATTAAAAAAATCTAATCTGGATACTATTTTTACATGTTTTTTTATTATATTAGGTTTTAAATCAATGAGAGACGCAATATTAGGATTAAATCAATAATGTTTTTTATTATTTTTTTTATAGAATATAGATTGATAAATGGATAAAGTTTATTAATAACCATAGAAAAACAACATTACTATTATCGATTTGATATATAGAAGTGAAACGAATAAATTAGGGTTTTTTTATTAATTCAAAAAAAATCTTGAAAAAATTCCAAATGTTACAGTCCTAGACCATGTATAGTAGTTTTAACTACACGTCAATGTTAAAGTGCCACGTAGGTGATGGACCTTTAACTAAACAATCATTTAACAAGGTTGTAATGGTTAACTACACATCATTATTAAATTGTCACTTCGTCGTGGGGGGGGGGGACTTTTTTTAAACAATTTTTTTTATGGTTTTAACTAAGATGGGTTGATTTGATAGCAAGTTACCTCGACTAATTTAAGCAACTTTTGATCTCGAGTTTTCTAAACCAGGGTGAAAATGTAACACCTTTATGATGAACCGATAATTGTAATCGATTGATAATTGTATCTATATATATTGTACATTTTTAAACATATGTATGTATTTGTTTTGCCACGTCACTAAAAACATATTTACTTACTTTATATGCATGCAATATCTACACATGTTATACATTTTAAACATGTGTAGGTATTTGCTATGCCACTTCATTTTCTTAAAAAAAAAAAAAAAATTGTATTTGCTTAGTTTATCTACATATTTAGTTAAGATTATTATGTGTTGGTAAACATAATAATTTACCTACGCGTATATTAGTCGTTTACGTATGTGTAGATAATTTATCTACACATAAAAAAATTTTGTCACATGTGTAGGTAGGTTAACCTTTAATTGTTGTCAATTTTGGGGGAAAAATTTCCCACCAACACGAAAGTATAGCTAAAAAGTATTACCAACACATATTAAGTGAGTTATTATTAAAAACAAATCTTCAACAATTACCTACACATGTACAAAAATGTGTAGATATTTAGCTACACATTTACATGTGTAGGTAAATTAAGTGTGGGTAAACACCCTAAATTCTTGTAGTGACGCTCGAAAACATATCAAAGTCAAGATTAACACAAACCATATTTAATTAGAAAAGATTATTTTATTAAGATGTCGAAAATGAGTACCTTGTTACAACATTTCACAAAACTACAAAGAAGAAGTTGATAGATAGGGTTTTTCCATCAAGTCCTAACCCAATGCAAAATATTGTAGAAACCCTGACAAGTATCCGACATCCCATATTCCACCGTACTAGCCTCATATCTATTCAGCACTTAGTTACCTGAAAGATATGTTTAAAAAGACGTCAATTTATAAAATATTGGTGAGTTCACAGGTTTTAGTTCCATAACAAGAACATTTTAACAACGACAACATGTGCGGAACAGACACAAGTAGTGGCCTTTGTAAGCAGTATCTAACTCCCACAAAACTACGATGACGAGTAATCCCTTGAGCCCACAACCAAACCAAGACTAATAATGCCCGACGAGCAGAAGTTGTTTCTCGGAAAATAACAACTTAGTTCAGAATACATGAACCCCTAGCATACACAGTTGTATAATCGACGTTATCGATTAGGGGTGGGCCTTGTCAGGCACCAATAGTACTATCCAAATATTCCTTCGGTTCTCGATTTCAACACACATACAACACACGAGTAAATGGTTACAGTAGTGAGGGCTCACCCCGAGTGGTGTACAAACAACAAACCCAAGTACTCATCATGCCACTTATCACATTTTAACATTTAAAAACATTTTGACATGTAACAACATTTGACGAACATATCTTTCCCCCCAAAACAAAACAGTAAAAAGGGGTCGTGAAACTCACCTGTAGTACAGTGTGCAATCATATAGCAGAGAATAGCAAGTCCGAGGTCAAGCACCTACGAACATCCTAGTGCGTACAAGTCACTAATTCTATAGTGTGTGTTTTCCGGCAAGTTGTACACCCAACTCCCAACACCACTATTAGATACAATTCCCCATTTAATTAAATGTGTGTCCTATGACCGCTGGTGATGGATTACCCTCATTACAAGTTTCACTTATGTTTCCATATTAATTAACTCACAATACATCATCCTCGATTCGAATCACTTTACCGTATGATTATTTTCCCATTAAATAATTATACTAAGATCTTGTCGATCGAGATTTCATTTTCAACATTCAACTCGACTCACTTTACCATATATTTATTTTCCCATTAAATAAATATACTAGGATCTTGCTGATTCGACAACATATTTATATTGTCAAGTTTACATACTTGGTTTAAACATGTAATCTTTATTAATTATTTAACGTTGAATACTTTTCCATAATTAATCTTATATATTTAGTTCATAAAATATATATTTTCATGCCACATTTGACGCAATAACATATATACGTATCTTGTAGGAAGTTATACAATATATACTTATCCGTTCATTTCATATTTGTCCATTAACACGTCGTAATATAAGTACGTCAGCATTCGATTATTTATTTTTATACATTATCGCGTCCCGAATTATACAAGTTGTTGACACGTACATTTTGTAGGAAGAATTACTTGTCATCGTAATATTATTTTTTCCTACATCCAAATATATATTTAGTTATTTTTCCTAAATTCCCGTCAATATGTTTTATTAGAAATTATTCATTTTTAATTTCTACATATTTTTACTTGGAAATTTATAAAATAACTTTTATATTTTAAAACCAAGACTTGATTATTTACAACAAAAAAAACGCTCCAACACTTTTACATTCCCATATATATAAAAGTGTTCGTTTTTATACAATTTTCCAAGTCTTTAAATCACTAACTTTTGTTATAAAAAACCTTTGTTTTTTATACTCCTCGACATCTTTGGTAATTTATATTTTTTATAAAATCCCATTTTATAAAAATAATACTTTTTTTTTTGTTTAAGAATACAATTTTTGTAAGTCTTGTAGATATTTCCAATATCAATCCTTAAAAATATATTTTTCCATTTTAAGTTTCATAACTTTATAAAAATCGTATTTTGGACTCAAGTTTCCAAAATAACACTTTACACCCTTTAACTTTAAAAGTTATCAAATAATATTCTTAAAAATGACAATTTTCATTATAACTAGTAAAGTTCATTTTGTCAAATTCCCCATTAGAGATTATTATAGAGTTTTCACATTATCCATGACCCTTTATAATCATATTAGGAATAATAGTAAGTGTACTTTCTGTATTCAAGTTCATAATTTCCAACTTTATGTTTAAAAGTTAATAAACTTTAATTATGAAACTTATAATGTTCCACAATGTATAAGTTCATTAAGTTATTAGGTATTAGATAGTCATTTTAGAGTGATCTAACCAAAACAACTTCCAAAAACAAGTTTATGTAAACTTAAAAACTTTAGAAACATCAACCTAACCATCACCGTATCCACGACCTAACACACCCTTTTTAAAGACTCGGTTTGTTTCCATTAAACCCAAAATAACTTATGTTTAATTCCTTTAATGTACAACTTGCAAGGCTACACGAACATAACAAGTATTAAACGAGAAAAGCATAGAGTTTTACCGCTAGTTCAAGACTAGGGATGAAAACAAGTGACGTAAGGAAGGTTCCTTGGGCTAAATACTCAGGGGCTTCAGATCCGGTTAAAGCCAATGGAAGTCCAAGGAGACTGGAAAAAGAATTATCAGATTTGGAGGTATGTAGCCTCTCGACAGTTAAAAAATGTGACCGGGTGTTACAGCAGCTCTGAATCTGCGCAGTCGTGTCCCATGGATGATTTGTAGGCCTAAACCTTCTTAGAATTGAATGAAACCGGTGGGGATCTTTGGAAGTTGGATAGTGGTTGCTTTAAAGGGGTTAATCATTCAATTTGGGTAAGAAATGAGAGAGATACGGTGCGTTGAAAATGGGCATACGAATCTACCTTATATGAGGAAGATAGTATCTTATGAGAACATGGGTGTAACAACACCAAGTATGCTCACCATGCCCAAGAGGAACATTTTGGTCTTCAAGAGACATTCCTAAAGACATGGTGAGACAAGCATGGTGTGTTTATAAAAGATCATGTGTGTACTAAGATTGGACGTGTCATAAGCATGCTCAAACATTATGATTATGCCATGGTAAAGAAGCAACACTAGGGTGGCTACTTGTCTCCTAGGGTGGCTCAAGCATGAATAGACATAATCATATGCTAAATCAAGCTTGAACAAAATCATAACATGCTTAATCTAGGAAACACTAAGGTGGCTAAAGCATGCATGAACATAATCATATGTTAAGGCATGCTTGAACATAATCATTATGTTTAATAAAGGAAGCAAACTAGGGTGGCTTAGCCCCCTTGCCTTGGACCGGCCTAAAAGGCTATGTGGGACCCACTTCATGTGCAAAAATATCTTCCAATTACTAGTTGAATCTCAACTAATTCATTTACAGTTTTGTCGGGTTTTTATCGAGCTTTAATTGTGAGTTATCCGGGTATATAATTAACTTCCAATTACCTTTAAACATTGACTAGTTTTAGTATTGGTAAGTTATTTAGGTTTCTACTGGGTGAAATTATATATATATATATATCCTTTTTACGCGCATCAAGTGTGATACACGAATTTTATTCATTACCGGGAGATTTGTATTTGGAGTTATCATTCATGGTTTTGGAGTTCCAAAACATATTATATTTCATGAAGATACCCTTTATTATATCCTGGGTGTTCAGGATCGTTTTCGGTTATTTAATTGTTACCGGGTAATCACCAACGTCCGTACCGGACAATTTTATTTGCACGCGATTGCGCCGTACTTTCAATTAAACAAATGCATTCCTATGCATCCTATGGGGAATGTGCTATTCTCTAAAGGACAGATTAATATATTTAATTTAGAATTACACTTAATTATCGTTAATTACATATACTAATTATGTACGGAAACACGCCGATTTTTGCTGGATGTCACACACATGGTCTTAGGGTTAAATAACTTTATCCATTTTCAAATTTAACCCCTCTATTTTTCATTTGTTTACATATAGTAACTAAAACTTTTAATTTTACATAGAAAGTATAAAATTTTTTTGTATATATAAACATTTAACCCCCCTTTTGTTTCACTAGTTTACATTGGGTCCTTATATTTGTAAATTTGTTCATAAAAGTATAAAATTAACAATATATATCAAGATCCTGTATAAAGTGTTTTTTTTTTTGTGTGAGAAGGTGTTTTGGCCATTGGATCATCTTAATCTATGGTTTGGATTAATTGGATGGCATTTTTGTAATTAATGTTATAATTTTATTAATTAATTATACCATTAAGGGTAGGATAGTAAAATAAACACTAAAATTAAGTGCCTCGTTAAAACCTCATCTCTCACCTCTCTCCTCCTATTAATTATGATT
Source organism: Ambrosia x helenae (assembly GCA_030844895.1). Lineage (NCBI taxonomy): Eukaryota > Viridiplantae > Streptophyta > Magnoliopsida > Asterales > Asteraceae > Ambrosia > Ambrosia x helenae. The sequence continues at coordinate 17,611,857 of CM061227.1, read as the reverse complement.
CTCTCTAGTAAGTGGTGACAATTCAAAGAAAAAGTTCACACATTCGTGTGTCGTCGCTATGCTTCTTAATCCATGTGACAAGATTAAATAATGTTCATATACCCATTCAAATTTATAGTACAGATGTTTGCACAAGCGATTTGAAAGTGATTTACTTATCTAATAGAAACAGTCATATAATCAAATCAACAACAGAAATGATGAGTAAAACTATCTCTATAAACCCTTGTTTCATCCTAAATATACATATATAATTTTATCGTTGTGTTTTATGTTCAAAGGTTTTTTTGTGGTTTAGTGTTTTTTGAATTTAAAACACATTTTAAATGTATTAATAGTTGTGTTTTAAAGTACATTCTAGTGTGTTTTTTGAATGTGTTACTAATTGTGTATGATGAAGATAAAACACACTGGATTATGGAGAAGATGATGATAAAACACACGGAACTGTTAAAACACAAAGTTGAGAATACGATGATAAAACACACGGTTATGAACGTAAAACATAAAACACTACTGTATCATGTTGGAACATAAAACACTAGTAATTTTCACGTATGAATATAAAACACTCTAAACGATTAAGAACACAAATGATAAAACACACTAGTAAATTTCGATAATTGTTGTACCATGAAGAAAGATATTATATAACAATTCAACATAATTCTTTGACATTTCAAAAAATATCCCTAAAATGCTCTTACTTAATAACAAACTTAATTGCATTTATTATCTCCTAAAATAAGATTAACAAAGCAAATTACAATTATGACCATCTAATTAAATATCTCAGCTGCCACATGTCACCTTCACATTGGTTCTCACACTTCTCACAAAAAATTGAATTTGTACAAGAACCTAAACATATATATAAGATCCCCTACAAATAGAATTTTCGTACGAACTGTACGAATCATTTAAAAGGGACGGTGGCATTTTAGTAATTAATGAAAAAGTTACTTTATACTTAACCAACCTTTTGAAGATTCTACCTAACAACAAATTTCATTCAAAAAAACCCCAATTAACATCACAATCGAAGCGATCAGCCAAGATGAAGTTCAAAATCATCCAAAAACATAAAAAGGAGGTAATATGTGGTTCTATATTAGAGTAAATTTTATTATTAGCATTATAATAAACTAGGTCTTGTAAATTTTATACGATTTCATTATTTGTCGGTTTCTTATTTTTTTTTTTTTTTTATGAAGAACAAGGTTTCAAGTCTGTAGGCTTTTGAAGCTGTTTTACGTAGAGTACTTTTTGTGAAACTTGATATAACATGTTTTATGTAGAGTAATTTTTGTGACACTTGGAGCTAAGAAGGAAAGAACATGAATTTGTTTAAAGCAGAGGATCAAGAAGAACATGATGAAATGAAAGAAGGATATGCTACAAAATTACTGTACTTATACAATAATTACTCTACATTATAAACAACTGCTGATTACTCTAGAGTATTTATATAGCGTAATTATAACTAGAGTAATTATATAGTTACCTTTTCTTCAGTAGTAATGGTTTGGTTTCTGGAGTAATTTTGAAACTAGGACTGAATGTTTCTTGTAGAGTAATTTTTAAAGTAATTATTGCATGTCTTTGTGAAGCAATTTGTGAAGTAGTTATGGATTGTTTTGTAGAGTAATATGCGTTTGTTTAGCATTTTTGTGAAGTAGTTATGGTTTGGTTTCTAGAGTAATTTTTCTTTTATAGAGAGAGAAAGTGGGGTAAAAGAAAGTGACATAATGTCTGAGAATGAAAAAGCAGCAGATAAAAGTTGTTGTTATTTACAATAATGCCACCGCCTTTTTTTTCTTTGATTCGTACAGTTCGTACGATTTTTTTGTTTGTATTTGATCTTTTGTCTATGTGTGTGTGTGTGCGCGCGCGTGTGTAATTTATAAATAGCTATTTTTTATATTTTTAAATATTTTATTGTCGTACCTGTATCTTGAATTTTTTAGTTTTGTCATTCCCCGTACCAGTATAGTTCATGTACCCTAGTCCTATACCCGTCCCAGTGCTACATAGACTGTGTGAACCAGAAAACTCATATCTTTGTGATCAAAAACTAAGGTGGTCTGAAGATTTGTGATAAAGAGAAAACGATATGTATCGTGCCGTTTAGATTAAACAAAATTAGTTCATTTTGAGGAGTTGTGTGATCCGAGTAAGGTTAGTGTGCCCAAATCCGTGTGATCAGAAAAAAGGAAAAAGAAAAGGAGGTGATCTAGAAGATAAGGAGTTTGAGGGGTGATTGATTTTGTGGTTGAAGTGTCAAACAAAAAAAAGACAATTCATTCGTGTAGGTGAAGTTATTGTACGAGGGAATATATATATATAGGTAGAGGATCCTATAGGAAAATTGATTTGAGTGAGAAGTGTAAGAAATATTTATAACCATAAGGTCAAATTATGAGATTAAGGGCATTTAAGAATTTTTAACAATTTTTAAATTAATCAAATCCCACTAAATTAGCACCCTCATTCAAAATTATATGCACGTTAAATTCGATTTCAAATATCGATTCGCAAAAAAAAAACGATCTCTATCATCCTCTATCATTATCAATTTATAAATTCAATCTTCCCCTTATTTTTCACTAGTGGGGAGCCCGCGCGATGCGGCGGGGTGAACAATCTACAAGTATAAGTGTATTCTGTAGTTGATAATTCGACGGGATGCGCGAAGATGTACTTAATCTAAATCAAATATTTTGAAAGTATTTATAAAAAAAAAACATTTTGAAACATCACCAAAAAAAATTAGATTCAAAATGCATAAACTATGACGATGGTAAATATAACATTACACTATAAATAGATAACTCTAGAATTTATACATTAATGGCGAGTCGTATATCTAACGATAAGTTGTCTCCGTTTAAATGTCACAAAAAAAAAAACTACAGTTTATCGTATTTTTAAGTATGTTAATCTAGAGATTATGCGTTTAGTTGATCTATCTTGTTATTCTAATTTGTAGAAACTATGGGTCATTTAATTCGTTTAATAAAAATCATTTGTGTAATGTATTGTGTGTGTCTATAAGATTTGTGTGAGTATATGAATGTCATCATCATCATCATCATCATCATCATCATCATCATCATCATACTCAGTTAATCCTACCAATAGCAAAAGCTAAGGTAGGGTCTGAGGAGGGTAAGATGTAGACAGCCTTACCTCTACCCCATGGGATTAGAGAGGCTGCTTCCAGTGAGACCCCCGGCTCAATAGTGGTTTTGTATCAAGCCTTAGAAATAAGGCACATAACACTTAGCAATCAGGACAAACCCGACTGGTGCATGTACCCCGTTGTCTTTTGGCTATCAACGCCACCACCAGATGCATGATTAACCGTCCATCATTTTTAACGTTATTTTCACGAAATTAGTAAAATAACGTTAAAATTAGTGCAACTTTACTTTTGCCCCCCGAAGGCCACACATATATACATTATATGCGCACAGCCGTAGGCGGGCCCGGAGTATATGAATGTGTATGTATGAAAATTTGATTTTGAGGTTTACTAAAAAAAACCATAGGTATAATTAAAATATCTTTGAAAATCGTCATGAACCGAAAAATAAAACAACAAAAAGGACCAAAAATGTATACGTTACGAGAATAGTAAATTCTAAATGATGAATTACCACTTTGTAAAAATTAAACTAATAATCAAGTTTTTATTCATTATATATAATTATTAGTATTTCTTGTTGACTCAACGAATCCCTTAAAAGCCTTTGAATTTTAGATTGTATGAAATCTCAACTCAATAGTGTTAAAACTTTAATTATGGTCAATATTTTATTTTATACAATAAGTGATAAGTAAACAGCAACAAAATGACATTTCTTAAAAATCATTACAAATATATGTTTGGTAAAATATGTGAATGCCATTCACATGAGATTAAAAAGAACAAAATCAATTCAAGCCCTAAAGAAATATATAGTAAAAATATAGATCCACAAAAATATAGATTGACACAAAATTTACTATGTATTAATTTGAAATGTGATGAATAGTTTCAACCCCCTCTCAGCGGTGGTCTTTAATTTTTTTTCATTATACCAACCTTATTTGATGATAAATATAGTTGTTTTCATGATAAAACACAAATTGATTAATGGTGTAGTGGTTTGATACTCATAGTGTTAATGGGAGTTCACAAGTTCGAGGTTGGGCAATGGAATTTATTTGTTATGATGCCAGCCTCCTCTCTTTGGTTGAGAAGGGTTGTGGTGTTTACTTTTTATTTTTTCTTTTTTCTCTCTCTCTCTCTCTTTTTTTTTTCTTTTTTTTTTTTTTTTTTTTTTTTTTTACTATAACCGGTTGTTATAGTTTGTTGGGTTTTTGTTTTTTCTAAGAGGTCTTATTGAAGTTTTTTTTTACTTAGAGGCTTTTTACAACATATGTGAAGTATAACATTTCAACACATGTTAACATCAGGAGTGTTTTATAAAAACATCAAGAGTGTTTTATAATAGCACTTATAATAGCTTACGTATACGAGACGTGTTTTCTTAACATTAAGAAGAGAGTTTGTTTTATGTAGAAGCTTATAGACTTTTTTTTAGTGATAGATTGTGGTTCTTTGTAGAAGATGAGAGTTTGTTTTATAGGAAAGAGACGAGAGATAAGAGGAGTGGCGTGATATTAGGGAGGAGAGGAAACACTTTCCATTATAAAATAACACAATGACAATCTTGCCCTCAAATAGAACATTTATTGGACAATTTTACCCCCACCTACTATAAAACATTAAATAGAATCTAAACATATCAATATTTTTAATCTCAACCATCTACTTCTAGATCTAATGGATCAAAACACTTCCTACCCTTCATACAAAAAAAACATTTTCCTACAGGAACTCTACCATATATATATATATATATATATATATATATATACACACACACACACACCTTCTTGATTATTATTTTTATGCAGATTTAAGTTAAAATAAAACATGTCAGGAGCGAAAACTGAAGGAGACGATGCGATTGTACTCGTGAGTAGCCAAGGTAGTAGTATCACGTTGCAATGTCTCAAGTTAACGGCTACAAATTACACAAGTTGGTCAATTACGGTGGAGTCGATCCTACAAGCATACAGTTTGTGGGAAGCCATTGATCCGATAGCGGGAGGAATGGTAGACACGAAGAAGAATTTGATGACATGAGCATTCGTGTTTCAAACCTTACCCGAAGATTTATTGCTTCAAGTGGCTAAACATAAAGATGCAAAAGACGTGTGGGAAGCACTTCGTGTGCGGTACCTAAGAGCCGATAGAGTTCAAAAGACGAGACTACAAACGCTTAAAATCAAGCTAGAGATGTTAAAGATGTAGAGAATGAAACGATTGATTATTTTGCGGTCAAACTTAGTGGAATTGCTTCAAAGTTCAAGAGCCTCGGGTCAAGCATAAAAGATGAGTTATTGGTAAAAAAAAATATTAAATTTTGGTCCTAGGAAATGTAGGTGGACTGTGGCATCTATTAAGCAATATTCGGATATTGATATGATGTCATTTGAAGAGGCTGTCGAGGGTTAAAGGCGTATGAAAAAAATAATTAAACTTGATGATGAGAAAGAAAATGATCAAGGGAAGTTGTTGCTTACAAAAGAGGATTGGGAAGAGAGAACATATCGTTGTGAATTTGATCCAGATTAATATGGATGTGGACGTGGACGTGGTCTTGGTCAAGTAAAGGGTCGCGGTTAAGGTAGAGGACGAGGTGGTCGGTTCCAAACCAATGAAGACCGAAGGGATCAAGGTTCTTATCGAGACAAAAGAAATATCAAATGTTATAATTGTCAAGAATATGGACATTATACGGCGGAGCGTTATTAAAAGGAATCATAAGAAAAAGAATCTAATTTGATTCGAGATGATGATAAGCCGACGCAACTTTGAAGAAACGGGTCGACATCAAGATTATATGGGTGAATGTTTGATAATCTTGATGGGTTTTTCAATTGGGCCAGAAATGGTTTTAGTTTATGGGTCAAATAATAATGGGTTATAGCCCACCTTGAGTCTTGCACATGGGTTTGAATAAATTTATTTAGTTCGTTTGTTTTTAATGGGTCTTTGAGTTGTCCGGGTATTTTAGAGTCTTATGGTAGCATATAATTGAGTCCTAGTGTACGTTGGAATGTAGCCTATTTAAGGCATTTTATATCATTAAATAAAAGAACCAGCCTTCACTTTCTTTCCTTCTATATATCTTTACTATTTTTATTTTTTTTTTGTTGCAAATTTCTTTCATTTACTTTGAGTGTATTATTGGAGTCTGAACCAACATTTGGTATCAGAGCTTCAGCTCATACCAGGGATCGTGAATGGTTCTTTGTGAGCCGTATTGGTTTTGTAAGATCCGTAGAGTGCTCTGTGTGAGCCGAGTTCATATGAATAAGAAGAAATAGAGACTGTTGTTGTGTTTTAAACAATAAGTTGTGCGCAAACCATCTGTGTGAAGGCGATCGAAAACCGAAGTGGTGATGTGTGATTCGATCAAGGACTGTTTGAGCTAGAAACTCATATATGTGATAAAAAAAAAAAAAAAAAAAAAAAAAAAAAAAAAAAAAAAAAAAAAAAAAACTAACCTACAAGCGTGTGTGGTTGATTCAGTCTCATAAAAACACAAAAGTATCATATTAAACTTGATATCCCCGTTTAATCCACCGAAAATAACAGTTAATCAAAATTGTTAAAGTAATATTAATATGTGATACACTAATATATATTAAAACTCTAATGAACTATCAAACACAAACAAACATAAACTAACACATTACCGAACGTTCACAAACATAAATGAACAAACATGGCCTCTTTTTATGTTCGTTTGTTTAACTAAACGAACATAATTTCTTGTTTGTGTTCGTTCATTTGCTAAACGAACAAACACAAACGAACTTTCCGCCAAACATTTCACGAACTGTTCGCCGAACGTTTGGTTTGTTTACAGCCCTACAAATTACAATAACCATCACTCCATTTATCAAAAACCAAAAGTTTCCGATATTCTTATTCTTATAATATCTAAATTGTAGGGCATAACAAAAAGCCTCCTCACATATATGTACATACAACCATTGAGGGCCACATGTAAACCCATATAAACTAAAGAATTCATTTAATATAATAAAAGCCTGTGTGTCAATATTGACCCTAAGAGACCTAACAAGAGCACAACAAAATAGAACTCCTTTTTGCTTCTTTAGTTGAACTATCAAAGTATCCATCTACAATTCAGTGAACTTACAATTTAATCATGAAATCAAAACTCAATCAATAATGTACTCCAAACAACTAGCCAATTTCTTTAAAATTTAATCATGAAATCAAAACTCAATAATGTAGCTTCAATGGCATGCATAACTTATTAATATTGTGAAAAAAATTCTACAACAATTGCAATGCCGAACTAGATATAATCCTCATCAAACCAATAATTCAAGCAAAAACAATAAAAATCATCAAACAAGTTCACCACCAAGGTGAAGACTTACCAGTTCTCTTTTTACTTCAACCGCTTTTCCTTGCGAGTTTTGTCCATTCGGTATGAAAAGCACCCGGGCGATCAATCCTCTCATAAGTATGAGCCCCGAACAAGTCCCTTTGAGCTTGAACAAGGTTCGCAGGCAGCCGAGCACGTCTGTATGTGTCAAAATAAGAAAGACTAGCACACATTCCCGGTGTACTAATCCCAGCTGAGATGGCTAGCCCCACTACTCTCCTCCATGCCGCCTGCCGCTGCACCATCTCCTTAGCAAACTCAGGGTCCACCACCAGACTCGCAAGATTAGGGTTCCGCTGGTACGCTTTCTTGATCCGGTCCAAGAAAACCGCCCTGATAATACACCCTCCTTTCCAAATCCTAGCTAATTCCCCAAAATTCAAGTTCCAATTTTTCTCAACACTCTTGGCCCTCAACAAGTTCATCCCTTGTGCATAACTACATATCTTTGAAGCATACAAAGCCTGCCTAACGTCATCAATCAATCGCTTCTTATCAATCCCGCTTCTCACACTCCCAATCTCATCTTTCAACCCTGCATCCGACAAAACCTTCGCAGCAGCCTCTCGTTCGTCCTTCAAACCACTCAAATACCGACCATCTAAACTAGCGGCAATTGTGGGCGCAGCAACAGAGAGCTCAGCAGCCTGCTGGACCGTCCATTTACCCGTCCCCTTCATCCCTGTTTTATCAAGAATCTTGTCGACTAACTCGCCTTCACCATGCTCATCTTTCACTTTAAAGATATCAGCAGTGATTTCAATCAAGAAACTCTCTAACTCCCCTCTATTCCACTCATCAAAAATCTCAGCTAACTCACTGTTACTCAACCCACCAACGTTTTTCAAAACATCATATGCTTCAGAAATCAGCTGCATATCGCCATACTCTATCCCATTATGAACCATCTTAACAAAGTTACCAGACCCGCCTTCACCAATGTATGTCACGCACGGTCCATCTTCAACCTGTGCAGCCACTTTTGAAACAATATCTTTGATATTGTTATAGGCTTCAAAAGACCCACCTGGCATCAATGACGGCCCGTTTCGAGCACCTTCTTCACCGCCGGAGACTCCCATTCCAAGATAAAGCAATCCTTTTTATCAATGACAATATATATTAGTTACTGTTTATTGTTATATCATTAGCATTTAGTACAATGAAGATAATTATAATTACAGTGGAAACCCGATCAAACTATACCCGTCAATTTTAACCACCAGATTAGCATGACCCAATCCAAATTTACTTGTACCCAATTAACCAAACCCAAACCATAGTTGTTAAAAGCCATCGCTTCTTGCACCTAGGCCCATTTTTTAGGCAAGGCAATGCAATTGCGCTTTAAGTCGAGGCAATTGCGCTTTAATTCTCCAGGCGATCGTATAGGCGCAAATTCTGAAGAGATTCCCAAATTCTGAAGAGTTACTAGCAAAATTCTTTAAATTATGGCTTTTAGCCATATTTCTACTTTTATCTAACGAAAATTACTTTTATACACTAATACACTAATATTTTTTAAAAAGTTGATACTAATTAGATAATATTAAATGTTATATGATAGTTTTTTTTTATTTCATTTGAAGAACAACATTATTTTTCTAATACATAATATATTTTTACTTTTTTTCTTTGTTCGCTTTTTTTGTCTCAGACCCTCGCTTTTTTTGCGCCTTGCGCCTAGGCCACAAGCGAAGCCTTTGCACCTGGGCCACAGGCAAAGCCTATGCACATTGAGTGCGCCCAGCGCCTTTGATAACTATGACCCAAACAAGCCAGTTAGGCCATTACCCTAATACCCAAAGACCAATTAAACTGATTGTTATGAGGTTCGGTTTTCGGTTAGACCTTTAAATGTCAAAATCCCAAATAAGCCAAACCCATAGTTTTAAAAACCGGTTGAAGTACACCACAACAAGTATGAGGCGGCGCCTCATGGGAGTTATCCATATATATGCCACTAAAGGCTGAGGCGGTTAAAAAAAGCAGCACCTCAAATGGTTTTAATGCGTTTTTTTACGTTTTAAACATTTTCTTTTCAAATTCAATTCAAACATTCAGTCTTTTTCATGTGTGTTTTTACTAAATCCGACCATGAAACTAGTTAATATTATATTTTTAATAAAAACATATAACTTTAATATTCATTTTGTATTTTCGCCTCTCACACGTCTTGTGAGGCAAAGGGAAAACGCCTTGAGGCACAATTCCGCTCTTTTAAACCATGCCCAAACCGATTAACCCAAAACCCATTAACCCAAACTAAACCAGTTCAACTTTTTCCATGCTATCAACAATTCATGTATACACAATAACTTCCAAAATAATAATAACCGTCAGATTTTTTTTCAAACCAAATTGCAGTGTCCAAAAAAACAAACAAAAACCAACAAATAAACCAAAACCCTAACAAACATAATATTATCCATACCTTTATCAGCCGCCTGAACAATCCTTCTCTCAGTATTCTCATACCACTCATTCCCACCATCAATAATAGTATCCCCAGGCTCCATATGTTCAGCAAGGGCAGCAATGGTCTGATCAACAGGCGCACCAGCCTTCACAAGAATAATAACAGATCGAGGCTTCTTAATCGAAAGGACAAAGTCCTTAGGGTTATAATGACCGGTTAAGGGAAGCTGTCCTTCCGTATGAGCCCGATCTAGAGTTTCATCAACTTTGGATGTGGTTCGGTTGTAGACGGAGATTGGGAAGCCTTTTTCGGCTATGTTGAGGGCTAGGTTTTGGCCCATGACGGCTAGACCGGCTAAGCCGATGCGTGAGAGAGTGGTGGCGTCCATGTTGGGAGTTGTTGGAGAGAGGTTGGTTGGGGTTTGGAGAATGGAAAAGGTTGGGTGAAGGTTTTTATATAAAATGAAATGAAATGGGTGAGAGAGGGTTGGTGGTGTGACGGACTCGTCGAGGGAGTGAAACGGTGTGTGGCTGCACAACCCACGAAAGGTTGTGTCGTTATTTGAGTTGCTTACCTTACCTCCTTTCTTGGAAAATTTTGTGAGGGGTTTATGAATTACTAGATTATACCCCGGGAGCGTCCCGGGTTGAGAAATTTAATATGATACATCAATTTTATATATGAAATAGACTGATGTATAACTCTAATATTAATATCTAACCTAAAACAAATTAACAATGTAAACTCCAATGCTAACACCTAACCTAAAAGAATGTAGAACTTTAATGTAACTCTAATATTAACACCTATCCTAAAGACTAAACAAATGTACAACTCTAACATATTAATATTGATACCTAACTTAAAACAACGTATAACTCTATTAACCTATTCGGCTCTAGTTGAAAAAAAAAATCATATTTACTGATTTAAACATAATTAGTGACTTGTCTATACATGATTAATGATTTACCCGAACACTTTGTGTTTTTTTTCCTGTATGAACAAAACCTAACAAAAAAATTTCTTCGTTTTTTATATAGCACTATGGTACTCGTTGGAAAGATAATAAAACACTCGTTAATTTGGTGTAATTTTTTTCTTTAAAAAATCTCGTATATTAAAGATATTAACGTTTAATAATTATAGGAGGAAACATGAGAGTGAAAAATCCAATTTTGTTTTTAAATTATTTTTTTTCCCTAAAATATCTCAATGCCACATGAGATGACACATGACACACTTAAAGAAGAGAATGTCTCTTTGAGTGCCATGTCATTAAAATGGCTTTGTTTAAAAATCTCGTATATTAAAGATATTAACGTTTAAAAATTATAGAAGGAAACATTAGGGTGAAAAATCAAATTTTGTTTTTAAATTATTTTTTTTCCCTAAAATATCTCAATGCCACATGGGATGACACATGGCACACTCAAGAAAGAGAATGTCTCTTTGAGTGCCATGTCATTAAAATGGCTTTGGTTTATTATATATATAGATGATTATTAATTTTGAGGGCCTAATTTAATTTATTTTATTTTAGTGGCGAATTCTTTTTTTAAAGTATTATTGTAAAAAGAAAAGCATATCTAAAAAAATAGTTTAAGGGATGAGCACTTTGGGTAGAGGTGCACAGAATACCCGAACCCGGGTTCAAACTCGAAGAAATATCCAAACCCGGGTATTTAATACCTGAACCCGCACCCGACCCTATCCGTAGTGTAGGCCTCGGGTATAACCAGCTCACCTAAAGCCCGAACCCGAAATCGGGTTTTTTTCAACATGGGTTGAAACCCGAAACCGGTTATTATAATACCTGTACCCGATTCTTTATAATACCCAAACCCGGTTTTATGTAATACCAGCTTATTATAATATGTTTGTTTTCTTTTCTAGAAACAACCTGAACCAAAAGTCAACATAATAATTGTAATATCAGCATGGATAGGTAAAACCACAAATTTTGATCACTGGTCATATGTTTTCTAGAAATCTAATATTAAAGTATGTATTTTTATGTTATTTACTTATATTTTCAAAGTTTATATCGCAAAATAGCATTGGAACAAAAATAAAATAAACACAAAAAAGAAAAAAAATACACGAATAAGGTTTTTTATACCCGAAAATAGGGATTTTAATACCGAAACCTGGTATACCTGATAACCGGGTATTGAAAACCCGAACCCGACCCAATTATTCGTAATACCGATCGTACCCTACCTGGTCATACCCAAACCCAGGTATTCAAAAAACCCGGTTTTGCGCACCACTAACCTTGGGTACTTATTTTAGTCTCGACCACTTTTTTAATGTCACATCAAAATGGAGCAAAGTATTCTACAACCACCAAATCACCGGTAAAGTTCGAGGGTATTTTGCCTAAATGTTTTTTCATATTTTATTTTAGTAAAACAACTTAAGTTTAATAAACATAACATAATTAAACTAAAAAACCACAATTAAAACAAAAACACACACTAAAAATACAATTAAGAGTAAATTCCTTTTTGAGTCCCTGAGTTTTTTTGATTTTAACTACTTGAGTCCAACATTTTCATTTTTAACATTCTGAGTGCTTGTGTTTTATTTTTGTTATGATTTGAGTCCAATTTTCTAACGTCGTTAACCAAGTCAGTTAACTATAAGGGTATCTCAGTCATTTTACACATAGGTACAACTCTGTAATGCATAAGGTATAACGTACAAGTCTTTAATGCATAAATAAAATATAATATATAATAATAACAAAGCTCTCTCTCACACACAACACACACTCTCTCTCTCTCACACACACACACACTCTTTCTTCTTCACCCCTCCACCACACCTCTGCCACCACAACCCCCTTCTCCTCTGCCACCACCACAACCCCCTTCTCCTCTTCCACCACCACAGTCACCGGCCGGTCTCCGAAGAGTATCAAATAACATCAATACACTCAAACATAAAAATAAACACTAATAAACCATATACCTCTCTGTCTGCAACGATCCAACGCTCAGAAACCGATCTCGATTCAACACATGAAGCAACAAACCCTAACAAAAATAGTAATCCTGAATAACGAAAAAATGTTTTGAATGAGTGTTACTACCTTGACGAGGAGATCTATACCCTGGAACACGAAGAATAAATGAGTTAGGGCATGGTTAGAAGGAGAGGTGATGATGATATGGAGGTTAGGGTTTAGGTGAGTGATGATACCATGTTGACGGCGGTGCTGGTGTACCTGCAAAGAAACGGTGCGTTCTAGGGTTTATGAACACGGCAGTGGATTTGTATGATAAATTAAGCTGTTTTAATGTCGATATGTTTCCGAGTTCTGCATCTGGCCGGAGCTCCGCCGCCGTGGAAAACCCCCACCTCCGAGTTCTGCTTCTAGCCGGAACTGTGCCGCCATGGAAAACCCCCACCTCCGAGCTCCGCCGCCGTGGCTCCGCCTTACTCCGGCATATCTCTCTCTCTCTCTCTCTCTCTCTCTTACTCTCTCAGATCTCTATCACTCTCTCTCAAGATATGTTTGGGTGTAGATATGTGTGTATAGTGTGTATATATTATATTATAATATAATAAAGTATAATATTTAATAATTATTTATGTTTAATGGTAGGGGTATTTTGGTCATTTCATAAATATTAACAGAAAAAATCTAACGACGTTAGAAAATTGGACTCAAACCATAACAAAAATAAAACACAAGCACTCAGAATGTTAAAAATGAAAATGTTGGACTCAAGTAGTTAAAATCAAGAAAACTCAGGGACTCAAAAAGGAATTTACTCTACAATTAAACTTAAAAACACGCTAAAAATACACAATTAAATGAAAAACATAAAAACTAATCCAAGCGGGCTTTAACATTTATCACGCCAAGATGTGTGGAAATTCCGAGCCGTACTGACACTGGTACTCAGTTTGATTGAGCTTATTTGAGCCCAATGTCACTTCTTCAGGCGTCCCCGCACCTTCCTCGCTAAGGTTCTTCGGTATTGAGTATTTAAGTGTTCACATTTCTTGTTGAGGTGTCCCACTTCAGGTGAAATGAATTAACCATTCGCTTGGATTCACCCACTAACTCTTTGAATTGAGCTAGGACCCAAGGCCATAGGGATGGCCACGGTGGTGTCGGTGCGTCTTTAACCTCGGTGTGTACACAGTCACCAACACTATCTCCTCCTCCTCCTCAATCCAACGAACCATGTTCGGTACTCGAAAACAGTGGAGCTTGGTGGGTTTTGAGGTTGAAAAGCGAGTAGGTATGTAATTTATATAGAGAATTGGGTTAAAAAATAACAATAATAATTAAATTCTACCGTTACAGTCAACAAGTCAGAACGGTCAAAAAAATTAAATTACCCAACCATTGCAACTCAGTTACTTCTTGCCGAGCTGCAAGGTTTTTGACCCTTGCTTATAGGGTGGCGACGGTGTTACCAATAAGAAATGGTTGCCGAATGAGGGTAACCGAGGAGTGCCTCGTCCTCCTAAAGAAAGTAACATTGTGTATTAAAAAAATGAAAGATGTATTGTGATTTACTCATGATCTAGTAGCATCATGTATTTATTTCTTGACGTGGGTTTAAATCTCATAAAGTAAGTAATAAGTAGTTTTTAGGAGTAGAATTTGGAGATCGTAATAGACACATATATTTAGTATGTTATAATTGTATTTATTTGTAATTATCATTTATCAAAGATAGGACTTCATATTGTATTATTTATAGTTGAAAGATTAATGAGAATAATCAAGGGAGTAATTTTATCATGGTATCATTGACCAGGTTCTAAACCCTAACCTCCCTCAATCTCCTTCTTCCTTACTTTCGTAACCCTAGTTTCGCCGTCGTCTTCTTCATACGATCGGCTGACCTTCTTCATCCCTCTTCTTCTTGTTTCTACTACTCCTTCTTAATTCACAATGACCACCGAACCAAACCAAACCTCCACTATCATGCCTGCCATAACCGTAGAAACCAAACTCCATCCTGCCACCACCGTCTCAAACATTAAGAATTTTGTCCCCATCACCCTTGAAATCGAATCCTCTCAGTATTTGTCATGGGCCACTCTCTTCAAACTACACTGTATGGCCTTCATGGTTGATGACCATCTTAAACCTAGACCCCCTCCACCCGATCCTACCACACCCGAATCATCCACAAAAACCTCTGATGATTGGGATCGTATTGATGTCATTGTTTTACAATGGATATACAGTACGATCTCCAATGATCTCCTTCACACCATAATTAACAACATCTCAAACGCCCATGAAGCATAGGTTGCCATTGAAGACTTGTTCCACGACAACAAAAGTGCTCGTGCTATTTACCTTATGAACAAGTTTTCAAATACCAGGCAAGACGGTTTTCCCACTATGACCGCTTATTGCCAAGCCTTGAAGGTTCTCGCTGACCAACTAGCAAACGTTGGTGCTCCAGTTGAAAATGATAGACTGGTACTCCAGTTATTAGCAGGGCAAAATCCCGAGTATGAAGGCCTATCTACCATATTGCAAAACCAAGAACCACTTCCTTCATTCTATAACGCTCGATCCAAACTTTGCCAAACCGAATCCAATAAGGCAGAACGAGCGTTACATGAATCCAAACCCCAATCCTCGGCTCTAACCGCCTCTCACCGCCCTCCACCCACTGATCCTACCCGAACACCCTCTGACCGCACCACTTTTTCCGACCCAAACCAAACCTACGGTCGAGGCCGCGGGCGGTCTTCACGACGTGGTTGTGGTGGCCGTTCCGGTCCTTGTCGCTCTAGGTTCTCCCCAAACCAACACCCTTGGCCCAATCAATGGCCCGCAAATTACTACTCACCCTGGCCCGCACCATGGCCTTACTCTCCGGCCCAATATCCTACACCTTCCAATCCATACCCTCCAGCCCAGTACAACCAACCTCCCGCGTGTCCTTACCCAACCTCTTCTAGGCCCACCTACAACCCAAACACTCAACCATGTCTACTTGACCCAAAACCCAACAAGCCCACACAACATATTGTTCCACTAACATTGAACAAGCCCTCTACACAATGAGCCTGCAACAACCGGACCCCACACAATACATGGACACAGGAGCATCATCAACTATGTCTCACGAGTCAGGTGACTTTTATTCCTTTTCTAATTCTAGCATTTCTCGTAATATTATAGTAGGAAATGCTGATACTATACCGGTCCTTGGTCAAGGCACCAAATACCTACCCAAATCATTCCCACCCTTTGTCCTTAAAAATGTTTTATACTCACCCAAACTTGTCAAAAACTTAATTTCTGTTCGTTGTTTTACAACAGATAACTGGGTTTATGTTGAATTTGACCCGTTTGGTTTTCTTGTGAAGGATTACAAGACCAAGACACCCCTCCTGCGATGCAACAACACCGGTGATCTCTATCCATTGGTGCTCGGGTCTTCATCTACCCAACCTTCTGCTTTTGCTACTATCTCCTCACAAGTCTGGCATCACCGTCTTGGGCACCCAGGACGTGACTCTTTAAATAAATTAAAAACTTCTCATGTATTAGATTTTCACTTTATTTCCAATAATGTATGCCAGTCTTGTATTTATTTGTAAAAGTATTCATTTACCTTTCTTTAAATCTTTAAATTCAACTTTGCAACCATTTGACATTATACATAGTGACGTGTGGACATCACCCATAATTAGCTCATCCGGCCATAAATATTATGTGCTATTCCTAGATGACTATACCAATTTTTTTATGGACCTACCCCCTCACCCACAAATCACAAGTTTACCAATCCTTCACTCAATTTGCCACAATAATAAAAACATAATTTTACCAAACCATTAAAACCTTCCAATGTGATAATGGACGCGAGTACATTAACACATCATTCCAAAACTTCTTCACAACCAACGGTATCCTATATCGTCTTTCTTGTCCCTACACTTCCTCCCAAAATGGCAAGGCTGAGCGAAAAATAAGAACAATAAACAATATGCTTCGCAAAATTATGGCCCATGCCTCCCTTGTAACTGTTTGTATTTCCCCAAAATTTAACCTAACAAAACTTCCCTTTTTTTTTAGTTGACACTCTCATGTATTTTATGACCATATATTAATTACTAAACATTCCTATAAATTTTTAGCCGGTAAAAAAATTATTAATTATTAATCCCTTATAAATACAAAATTTTTCTCAATAAAACTATATTTCTTTAACCTACTTTATTTCTAAAATAATAGTTATAATAATAAATTTTCTGATTTAAAAAGAAATATATAAAAGATAAATATGGTTAAGTCTAAAGATCATACACATGACATAAAAATCATATGAAATATCTAACCTAGGTTGTTGTGATTCAACTTGTATGTATAATTCAATAATATCTCAAAAAAAAAAAATGAAGAGGAGGATAGGATAGTCAACTTCTTGCTCCTCGTTCAAACAAACTGACGCAAATCCGGGACCCTTGCTTTATTTTAATGACCCAAAAATTTAGTCATAAACATTCTTATTTTGAAACTCAAACAAAATCAAGGCATTCAATCTCACGCATGGTGAAATAAATCATCCAGTAATTTGGGTACAATCATGGCCGCACGTCACGCCAACATTCCCTAAACCCAACTCGCGTCCTTAACCCTATATATAAGACAATTATCTTTGCAACATACCTCGACTCATACTGTTATAACCTTTAAACCACCGTTGCGATCTCATCGGAACCCACCCACAACCGTCATCTCCCTCCACTTGAACCACAACAAACCGTCACACACCGCCGGTAACTGTCGCACACCCCATGCCCATCGTGCGCACCAACCTCCGGTTTCCTCCTCCGCCTCTGGCTCTCCGGCCAGGTCTGACGGAAGTAGATGCGCCGCCCATTCCAGACCCGACCTGATCGTCCCTCTGTCAACCACCACCGCCACTAGACGATATCTCCATCACCCTTTCACCGTTGCAGGCACTCGCGACGCGTGATTCTGTATCGACCCTCGTTAATCCCCGTTAAATTATAGCAAGACCATCATAATCAAGGTTATAGCTTGCTCGAAGATTAGAGTTAGTGCTTGAAGATGCGTAGCTAGTATTTTTTTATCTTGATGTACAAATTCTTAGAACAATTGTATGTAATTTATTTAAATCATATATTGAAACTTATTATTTACCATGAGCTACTGAACAATCATCAATACGTGACATCCCGATGTTTCTGCCATCGGTTGGGGTGTTACAGATTGGTATCAGAGCCTTGGTTATAGGGAATTAGGTTATTAGAAAAATAATCTAGTCTATAGCCTTAGGACTTTAACCAGTACTTGCTTCAATTACTTGTAGCTCAACCTTATCCTTATCTCTCTATCCCTATCCTCATCCTTATTCTTAGCCTAACTTGGTCTTGCCTACTCTCTTTCACTTACTTGCTACAATCCTAACGTACTTCTAGATTATTAGGGCAAATTCGTTGGGCTTAGACCTGATCTGTTTTGATAAGCCAACATTTTCGTTTATTCGGGGTTAGATATTTACAATCTTTGTGTTTCATTTTCATTTATACCCCCTCACTCCCGTATAAAATCTAAGTTTTCAACCTCAAATTTTTACAATTCAAATATATTTTCTTCTTATATAATTCCCTCATTAGCTTAAACTTCATGAATCATTTCTGGGTTTCACAATCCTAATTCATTTTACAAACTTATAATATTACCCATAATTCTAATTATTTTTATCATCTAACCCAAATCATATGTTTCCCTTTACATCATACATAAATTTATTATCTTTAATGTTTCTGGCCAATTTTATTTTAAACTCCCCCCCTACATTTTTATTTATGTGTATATATATGTACATTTTGAAGATACCATCAACCATAAAATTTCATTACATTCGAGATTTTAAAATCCTTGTTTAAACTGTAACCTTATAATCTGTGTATAGGAGATACTGTAGCACCAAAGCTAAAGAGTTCCGAATTTTGTCAAACTTTCATCACTTGGGAATTTCATAAACTATAACAAATATATATATATATATATATATATATATTTAAAGAGTCTTTTATCTCCACAAACTTATTTGCTAAATTTCAAATTTTTATTGAACAATTTATTGGCGTAACAAATGATTTTCGATAAAAATGTTTTAATCTATTAAGAATCACTTCTTTTATGGATTACTCGAAGCCTATTATACAAAACGTCTGAACAAAATCTTGGTTTTTGAAACCCGTCATCATGTTTGAAATCTTTGACTCACTGAAATATCCTATTCTAAATCCAATTAGTTTGTACTATCTACAAAAAAAAAAAGATAGCTATCCTTGCTTTCGCCGAAAACCAATTTTGAAAGTAAAATATTTCCAACCATGGGAAAATTTAACCCTTCGAATTCTCCATTTGATTCATATTTGTTTTAAACCGTTTGAACTTTTACGACTTTGCGTTTATCACAATTATGCTTTACTTTGTAAGGATTCCATGTTTTCTCATACGTTTGATTATAAACATTGATTCGAACCTCATGGTTCACTCCGTATTTGTTACAACGCGCTATCTAATTACCTATGCTTCATGATCTCCTTAGTTTTTATGTTCCTTTTATTTGAAAACCTATTGATTAAACTTCAAATACTTGAACCTTATTAAATTGAAAATCTATTGATTTAGTCCAAAATGTCCATACCCAAAATTTTGTACAAGGATGACCCTTATTCCAAAACCACCAACTACTGTTTTCATCGAAATTTCCACCCACTCTACAAACCACCACTATTATTATTATTATTATTATTATTATTATTATTATTATTATTATTATTATTATTATTATTATTATTATTAATTTTCTTTACGAAATCTCATCTAATTATACAAACCTACCCCCCCCATTTTTATTTTTAATTGCATTTTGACCTGCATACTTACTCAAATAAAAAAAAATTTCCAAACAAACGATGAGGGTTTTTGTACCTGTTGCTCAATTAAACTTCGAAAATCTCTTGACTTCTTGAAACATACAACTCTGCTCGATTGGTTGCACCTCAATAAATCAACCACGTTGGAGTTGTCAAAAAAAATCGTCTTTAAATAAAGAATGAAATCATCTTCTGATCACAGCCCGCAACCTCATTTGCCTCAATCTAGGTTGACTATCCACATTTTTAATTTATCACGAACATGTCTGACTACCTTCTTCCTTTTCTTGATCTATAAACTAACTTTTATTAACTATTTTTACATCCACTATTCTATGCAACTTGATTACTATGGACTTTAATCATTCTCTCAATGATTAAATGTATAATCTTCGCCTTTTCGAACATGAACTTGATTTTCACGATAAACAAACCATTGAAAGTTTGGTACTGATTATTATTATCTTTTTTTTAAAAAAAAAAAATCATGATTACTTGTTACATGAAACTTGATTCTTAATTATACATGAGGATTCGATTATCTACCTGAACATTTGATTACTCATGATACTTGAAAACATGGAATATAAACTATTTGCTATAAACACCCACAGTGTCATTAACCTTGTATAGGGCAACTCTATTACAACTCGCATTCTATACTTGATACTTGATCGATTACATGTACATATTATCAATTTAGAATTTATGTGTGTTATAATTGGTACACTTAATCAAACAACTGATAGAGGATGAAGTACTTGCTCAACAGTTAGTAGAGTACCAAATAACATACTCAACGATTGGTAGAGGTCATCATGCCTGCTCAACAGTCGGTAGAGGCCCTACAACCTGCTCAACGACTGTAGAGGCTATCGCACCTGCTCAACAATCGATGGAGGTTCTTACTCACTGACTGGTAGAAGTCTTTTTCCTGCTCAACAGTTGGACTCATTTTTGGATACAATTACAATGTATATGACTCAATAACAAGGTTAATTGCATTTTTTTTACATGTGTGTTTAGAGTTATAGAAGGACACAAAACCCTAATGTAAGGTAAATTGGTGATTGCGGTCCGGAACGTAATCATGAATTTACAGGTACGTTAAGGTAGTGTGAAATTCTATCAAGGTTTTCGGTAGATACCCAATTACAAACCCTAGTATTTGGTAGTTCATTTAGTCGATCAACACATGCGTAGGATTGGTACTTTTATACAGACTCTTACCCTCCTAGTTAGTTCAGACCCACGTAATCTAACTCTTATTCCTATTCACTTCACCGTAAAACTCATACATAACATCCCATCATTCGAAACACTTTATCGTAGCACCTATGAAATTTTGACATACTACACGGTTGACGTCCAAACATTCACCCAATCACCCACGACCTGCATTTTTATAACTTCGGGACGAAGTTCCCAAAAGTAGGGGAGACTGTAACTGTTTGTATTTCCCCAAAATTTAACCTAACAAAACTTCCCATTTTTTTTAGTTGACACTCTCATGTATTTTATGACCATATATTAATTACTAAACATTCCTATAAATTTTTAGCCGGTAAAAAAATTATTAATTATTAATCCCTTATAAATACAAAATTTTTCTCAATAAAACTATATTTCTTTAACCTACTTTATTTCTAAAATAATAGTTATAATAATAAATTTTCTGATTTAAAAAGAAATATATAAAAGATAAATATGGTTAAGTCTAAAGATCATACACATGACATAAAAATCATATGAAATATCTAACCCAGGTTGTTGTGATTCAACTTGTATGTATAATTCAATAATATCTCAAAAAAAAAATGAAGAGGAGGATAGGATAGTCAACTTCTTGCTCCTCGTTCAAACAAACTGACGCAAATCCGGGACCCTTGCTTTATTTTAATGACCCAAAAATTTAGTCATAAACATTCTTATTTTGAAACTCAAACAAAATCAAGGCATTCAATCTCACGCATGGTGAAATAAATCATCCAGTAATTTGGGTACAATCATGGCCGCACGTCACGCCAACATTCCCTAAACCCAACTCGCGTCCTTAACCCTATATATAAGACAATTATCTTTGCAACATACCTCGACTCATACTGTTATAACCTTTAAACCACCGTTGCGATCTCATCGGAACCCACCCACAACCGTCATCTCCCTCCACTTGAACCACAACAAACCGTCACACCGCCGGTAACTGTCGCACACCCCATGCCCATCGTGCGCACCAACCTCCGGTTTCCTCCTCCGCCTCTGGCTCTCCGGCCAGGTCTGACGGAAGTAGATGCGCCGCCCATTCCAGACCCGACCTGATCGTCCCTCTGTCAACCACCACCGCCACTAGACGATATCTCCATCACCCTTTCACCGTTGCAGGCACTCGCGACGCGTGATTCTGTATCGACCCTCGTTAATCCCCGTTAAATTATAGCAAGACCATCATAATCAAGGTTATAGCTTGCTCGAAGATTAGAGTTAGTGCTTGAAGATGCGTAGCTAGTATTTTTTATCTTGATGTACAAATTCTTAGAACAATTGTATGTAATTTATTTAAATCATATATTGAAACTTATTATTTACCATGAGCTACTGAACAATCATCAATACGTGACATCCCGATGTTTCCGCCATCGGTTGGGGTGTTACATCCCTCCCCACACACCCATGGTATTTTGCCATAGAAACCGTCACCTACTTACTCAACATCCTCCCATCCAAAACCACCCGCAAGAAAACCCCCACTGAACTTTTATATATGTCCACACCCACATATGATCACTTAGGTGTTTTTGGTTGCCTTTGCTACCCCTTACCCCCCCCCCCACACACACACACACAAACATTGACAAACTTGATAACCGCTCTCACCCATGTGTCTTCCTTGGTTACCCCTCTACTCATAGAGGGTACCGCTGTCTTGACCTATCAACCAAAGACATATTCATCTCTCGCCACGTTGCGTTTAATGAAACCACTTTCCCATTTGCTCAAACCATCAGCCCATCCCCAACTTATGAAGCTTTCAACGACCCATTTCCACATCATCTATGCCCTCATCTTTCCACCACCCGGCCCACATCAACCCACACTACCTCCCAACAGCCCGCCCCAAACATCACACCCACTACCTCCCATACAGGCCCATCATCCACCTCGTACCCATACAGGCCCATCATCCACCTCGTACACATCCCCGCCCCCTCATACTACATCCGCCACTAGCCAGCAAATGCCCCAAGCCCAATCCACCATCCATCCCATCCGCGGCCCACCCCAACTCACTCGCCAACTCCTTCCCAGCCCACCACTTCCGTAACACAACCCACCCCTACTATACCTTCTGACCAGCCCGCACCACCACCCGCCCGCACTATACATACCCGCTCCATGAGCGGCATCTTCAAACCCAAACAACCCTTTAACCTCAACGCTTCCGCCACCCCTCCTGTCGAGCCCATTCCCAAAACACCCACCGATGCCTTGAACAATCCGGTATGGTACTCGGCCATGACTACCGAGTGTAATGCTTTAATTAGAAACGACACATGGGAGTTAGTTCCTCGTGACCCATCTATGAATATTATTCGTTCCATGTGGTTGTTTAAACATAAATACAGGTTAGAAGGGACTTTGGAAAGATATAAGGCCAGGTTGGTTTGTGATGGTCGCTCACAACAGGTGGGCATTGATTGTGGTGAGACTTTCAGCCCGGTCGTTAAACCGGCTACCATTCGCACGGTCCTCTCTCTCGCACTCTCTAAAGGATGGGCAGTACATCAACTGGATGTAACAAATGCTTTCTTACATGGGAATTTACATGAGACGGTTTACATGCATCAACCAATGGGGTTTCGGGATAAGAAATTTCCTGACCATGTCTGTTTACTTCACAATCATTATATGGTCTCAAGCAGGCTCCCAGGGCATGGTACCAACGCTTCACTGATTATGTTCTTTCCATGGGGTTTATTAACAACCGTTGTGATGCATCTTTATTCACGTTCCATTAGGGACGTGACACCGCTTATCTTCTTCTTTATGTGGACGACATTCTTCTTATTACGTCCACTGACAGTCTTCGTCAACGTCTTCTGATCAGTCTTGCGAATGAATTCGCCATGAAAGACCTTGGTCCCTTGAGCTACTTTCTGGGCATTTCTGTCACCAGACACGGTGACACCATGTTTCTTTCATAGCAGTCGTATGCCATTGATATCATTGCACGAGCTGGAATGCAATCTTGTAACCCTGTTGCCATACCCGTTGACACGAATGCAAAATTGAGCGCCTCATCGGGTGAGCTATTTCATGACCCTACGTTATACAGAAGTCTAGCAGGAGCTTTGCAATATCTCACATTCACACGCCCTGACATCACCTACGCTGTTCAGCAAGTGTGCATGCACATGCACGCACCACACACGGATCATTGGAATGCTCTGAAACGAATAATACGATACATCCAAGGCACGACTCTTTTCGGTTTACTATTAGGCCCTTCGGCATCCTCTACTTTGATTGCTTACACAGATGCCGACTTGGCCGGTTGTCCTGACACGAGACAATCCACAAGCGGTTACTGTATTTACTTTGGTGATAATTTGATCCCGTGGTCCTCTAAACGACAACCCACAGTGTCACGTTCTAGTGCAGAAGCAGAGTACAGGGGTGTTGCTAATGTTGTAGCGGAAATTTGTTGGCTACGCAATTTACTTCTAGAGCTCCATGTGCCAGTTACTCGAGCCACAATAGTGTACTGTGACAACGTCAGTGCTATTTATCTATCAGGTAATCCAGTACAACATCAGCGTACCAAGCACATTAAGCTAGACATTCACTTCGTCAGGGAACAGGTTCAGCAAGGACATGTTCGCATTCTTCATGTTCCCTCCAGGTATCAAATTGCAGACATCTTCACGAAAGGCCTCCCACGGATCCTTTTTGAAGACTTCAGATCCAGTCTCAGCATCCGATCACCTCCCGCTTCGACTGCGGGGGTGTAATAGACTCACATATATTTAGTATGTTATAATTGTATTTATTTGTAATTATCATTTACCAAAGATAGGACTCCATATTATATTATTTATAGTTGAAAGATTAATGAGAATAATTAAGGAAGTAATTCTATCAGATCGGTTGACACTCCCCTCCTAACAACTCATTCTCTTTGCCTACCGGCTACTACTCTCCCTAACTCTTATATATGCATGTCTATAAGCAAAATACCTTTTAATATAAAATATCAGCTTGCTTGTTGATGGAGTTCCATATGATTTCAGCCTTGAGAAACTTTCAACGAGATTTATTACATGTTGCAACTCCACTCAAAACATAGGGAAAAAAACCTAGAATTTGGCCCCATACATGCCATGATCCACTAAAAAATATATCAATATTTGACGCTATGAGTTAAAACACAGAAATCAAGATGTTGGATATAATCCCTGCATCAAACATATGTTAAATAAGTTTGTACACATATGTCACAACTAAATAAATAGTTTTATCCTAAGTTAGGGATTGTAAATGGTCACACCGATTCATGTAGCGGTTAGGATATGGGGTGTGGAAACATGAAAAATGTTATGTCTCCATGCCACCTACGATGCCACCTAGACAAAATGATGTCTCAATATGCTTGAGACATGAGTGGGGTGTGAAGACATGAGAACCCCATGTCTCAAGCATTTATTATTATTTTTTTTCTAACTATTAATTTTAACTAGTTTTATAAAACTAACAAATAAACAAAATAAAATTCAAGTAAATAGTAGATTTAAAAAAATTACAAACCATCCTAAAAATTAAAAAAAATTACAAATCATCCTAAAAATTAAAAAAAAAATAACAAACCATCCTAAAATTAATTAGTAAAATACTAATCGTCGATTCCGTTGTTCCATATATATTCGATCAAGTCGGTAGGTATGACATTGTTGGATATTTTTTTAAAGAAAGTAGAGAGTTTTATGTTGGTTTTGGTTGATTTATGTGGGTTTATTTGGATGGTTGGGTTTATATATTTGGTTTTGGTTTTAAAAATATAAAAAAATAAAAAAGTAGACGTTGGTTTGAAATATAGCCGTTGGTTTTTTTTTTTTTTAAAAAAAAGAAAACATCTGATTGGTTTGTTCCATTCGTTCTCCTCGGGACAGCAGGGACGGGGGTAGTGGGGGACGGGGGAGGGGGCGGTGTGGAGGTTTGGGACAGGGCAAAAAGAGAGAGGACGGGGGTGCCTTGCGTCTGCGTACCGTATTGCCTTAGTGACAGTAAGTATAGTTTGAACGGTTGTGTCGATTGGGACAAACTGGTTCATTAAGTACAAATAGGTTGCATTTGTATTCGTTTGGTTATCGTATGAAATATTTAGTTTCTATAATTGTATTTCCCTCTTTAATATTCCCTCCAAATAGGGCTGTACACGAGCCGAGTCGAGCCGAGCCAGGCCTAGCTCGAGCTCGAGCTCGAACTTAAACCGAGCCAGCTCGGCTCGGCTCGTTTTTCTGGTCGAGCTGAAAAGTCGAGCTCGAACTTGGCTCGTAAATGTTCGAGCCGAGCTCGAGCTGGCTCGAGCCAGCTCGTTATATTTTTTATTATTATTTTTATTTTTTTTATTTTTTACAAATATTTATTAAATAAAAAACAATAAAATTACACATAATCATGTATATTTTTTTTTATTTTTCTAAGTTATGGTTTATTTATTATGAAAATATGAGGTAGATAGGTAGTATGAGCGGGATTTTCAAATTTTGAATTTTAGAATTGGGTTTGGAGCCAAAATATATTAGTTTCATCTATATATTAATTACACATACACAAGCCTGAGTCGAGCCATATGTCGAGCCATCGAGTCGAGCCACGATTCGAGCCATCGAGCCGAGCCACGAGCCGAGCACCCCTGGCTCGAGCTCGGCTCGATTACAAAACGAGCCAGCTCGGCTCGGCTCGAAAACAATACGAGCCTCTTCGAGCCGAGCTTTTTTCGAGCGAGCCTCGAGCCGCGAGCTTTTTGTACACCCCTACCTCCAAACCACAACAATATTGCATACAAAACCATTCATTCAAACCCAATCAGAATTCTATCATGGCATCAGAGCATCGATCAAAGACATGTGGTATTTTCGACTTAGAAGATGTGTATCATCGAGAAACAATAGATAGGTGTGACGATTCCCCAATGTTTCCTTCATTGTTCCATGATCGTGGGGTCAAGAAAGAACAACAATGGCAGATTAGTGTGATCAGAGGACCATCGAAGATTTTTAGGCATCGTTTCCGGATGAGCAAATGTTTATTTCTATGCATTTCGGGAGAATTGGAAAATGCGTCTGATTATTTTAAGCAGTAACCGGATGCGAGAGGGGCGCTTGAATTTACCGCTATTCAAAAGTGTACTTCTGCACTACGCATACTTGCGTACGGGAACACGACCGACATAAACGATGAGTACTTTGGTTAGAGGATTTCATTTCTAGTAGAGCACCAAAGGCATCTTTCTATGCTAATGGAAACTACTATCCACACCGATACTTTTTTGCCGAAGGAATATATACCAAGTATTCGATTATCGTGAAGATGTCTAGTAATCCGTACGATGAAAAAAAACACATTTTAAGAAATTTAAAGAGTCTTCGCGAAATGACATTGAGAGATGCTTTGGGGTGCTTCAACAGCGTTGACATTATATTAGAAATCCTTGTCGTGCATGGGCCAAAGAAAAAATGAGAGATGTTATGTATGCGTGTATAATCATGCATAACATGATATTAGAAGACGGAGGAAAGATGACATGTCAAAATTATATACCGGACGCCCCAACGGAATTGCCACAAGCGACAGTGGCTGAAAGAATCATCAACTCGCATGAGGTGCGTAATGAGGATACGCATAACGCTCTAGCGTCGGATTTGGTCCAGCATGCATGGTCGGTTCGATATATTCCGCACGAGTGTGAACAAGAAGAGGAAGAAGAAGAGGAAGACGCGGATGACGACGAAGACGAGTTCGATGAAACCGACGAATTGTAGTTTTATTAGTATTATGTTTGTTTATTTAGTATTATTTAAATGAAATATTTTTTTAAATAGTTCGTCGTTTTTTCGTATGTTCGTTTTTTATGTTATTTTATTTTTTTAATTATGTTATTTAAATGAAATATTATTTGTTTTATTAAATTAAAAAATAAAATAAATATCATGGGGGTCCCACTAGGGGCTTGAAAGGCTTGAAACTAGGGCTGCAAACGAACTGAACTTTCAGCGAACCGTTCGGCGGGAAGTTCGTTTGTGTTTGTTCGTTTATTAAATGAACAAACACGAACAAAAAATTTCATTCGTTCAGTTAAACAAACGAACATGAACAGAGGTTGCGTTCGTTCGTTTATGTTCGTGAACTTTTGATAACTTGTTCGTTTATGTTCGTTTGTGTTGATAGTTTATTAGGGTTTTTAATTTTAATAATTTTTTAGATTCTTATATATTTTATTTATTTTACACAAATAAATTAATAAATAATATATGTAAGATAAATATATGACTATATGAGAATAATAAACCTACTTTTAGTATCCAAATTCCTCATATTTCCACGTTCCAGTGCTAAGGCCCTCCACCTTTGCCGCCCTCTACCATCCACCTCCGACGCCATCCTCCGTCCACGTGCAATGCAAACTTAGTTTTTTGAGACACTACTTTATTATGTTTACTAATATTATGTTAAGTACCAAGTATGTTTGGATAATTAGGTTATATTTTTGGTGGATCTAGCTAATGTCTTAATGTGTGTGAATTCGATCTTATTCGAAAGTTAATATATGTCCTTTGTGTTTGTTTCCATTCAAGAACACTTGTTTGTGTTCATTAACGTTCGTTTGCGTTCATGAACAAAATTAACAAACGAACACGAACACGAGTGTTTTCTTAGCAAACGAACAAGAACAAAAAATCTCGTTCGATAAGTGTTCATGAACTGTTCGTGAGCACTTAATTTCCTTAACAAACGAACACGAACAAGGCCTTGTTCGTGTTTATTCGGTTCGTTTGCAGCCCTACTTGAAACCATTACACTCCTTTTTAGTTTCAAGCCATTTATCAAAAAATGCTTAAATGAGAGGCTTGAAATTTTATCACTACTACGCATTATGGTAACAGAACATTTAGCCACGCGTGTGCTAAATAAAACCTTACATCATCTAAACGAACATAAAATAATACCCTAAGGAATTAAGAACAATCATATTAAACACTGATGTGGTAAACATAACATTTAACAATGTGTTATCAAATAGTACACATCCACCATCTAGATTTACTACATAAACACCCTTCTAAACAATGTAAAACACAGGATGAGACCTCATATTTGGACGACGCCGCAATAGGAATCAAACTCTTCAATTTATCACCATTCGAAACAATATCTATCGAACACCCAATATTATGCTCTTGTCTTGTTAGTAACTGTAAAAACATATAACTTAGATCAATCAAATTTAAAACACAACAAATTACTATTATATCCCTATGTAGTTAAATCAATCAATCAAAATTATAATACATACTACAATTTTGCCACACTAATACACAACCTCCCTTTATAGATCTAATAGCCAAAAACACTTTTTACCCTTCTTACAAAAAAAACATTTGTACATGAGAAATCTCTCTCTCTCTCCCCCCCCCCCCCCCCCCGTACAAACAATCCCCCTGTACAAACAGTACATATCATGAGAAGAGTGAATACGCTTAAATTTGTACTTATTTACGTAGTTAATATTATAAAATTAAAAAGAAGCAAATGCAAAGTGCTATAATTACCTTAGGAAGAACTTTAGTTCCTCCTCGTGTTCTTTAATGGCCTTACCCATTTATCCTTCTTCATCATGAATTGTTCAAGAAACCAATGACCATACCTTGCATAAATAAAGTTCCCAAAAACAGTCCCAATTACCAAACCACTTCCAACTCCTAGTAATATCACAATCCAATCAATCCTGTCACTTGGCAGGAGAGACTCATACCCATCTCTACTTGGTGGTGGAAGTATTGTTGGTACCTTTGAGTTTTCACATTCCATGGATAGCGGCTTTCCACACAATCCAGGATTGCCCAAGTAGGAAATGTTCTCAAATGTATTGAACTGTTTCCCTTGAGGTATGCGCCCATCAAGGCGGTTGAATGACACATTCAAAATAGCAAGGAAGCCAAGTTGCAACAATTGTTGAGGGATTTGTCCCGATAGCTCGTTTTGGGAAAGATCTAACGATTCAAGATTCTTTAGGTTTCCTAAATATGGCAAAATTTGGCTGGTAAAATGGTTGTTGGAAAGATTTAGAGATTCAAGTCCATGCAGATCTTTGAGTGATTGCGGGATCCGCCCTTCAAAGCTGTTACATGAGAAATCCATGGCTGTGAATATGTTTAAAATTTTCACGTAGTCTCGCTTGACACCTTTGTTTACTAACTTCATTGAGTATGGAAACTCAATAGGCCTAAATATATCCAGAGCATGAATTTGGGATTCCATAACAAAGGATCCATTAGAGAAAATAGATTTCATCGCATTCCAATTTTGGAATGCGTTATCAGGCAATTGACCACTAAAATAGTTGTTGGAAATGTCTATGATTCGTAACTTGAGAAACCGCGGGCTAACAGTTGAGAGACCTTTCATTGAACCATAAAATTTGTTGGATCTCAAAAGGAGCACTTGCAGCTTAGGAAGAGTTCCCAACCAAAATGGAAAAACATCTTCGAAAGAGTTATCCGCAAGAGAGAGAAACTCTAAATTGGTACAATTAGCCAATGATTTTGACACCTGACCAGAAAAATGATTTTCACTTAAATCAATCGTCTTCAAAAGGCTTCCATGCGTACATATATTCATCATCGGTCCCTGAAAGTTATTTTGTTCTAGATATAAAACCGACAAGGTATTGTTTAAGTTGCCTAAACACGGAGGAAGGGTTCCAGTCATCTTATTAGAAGACAAATCTAGGACTTGAAGAGATTTCGCTTCACATATCATTGTTGGTATTTCTCCTGTTAGATTATTATTTGATACATCATAAATAACTATGGTATCTGGAGGAATTGGAAGACGCCCTTGTAGTTGATTATTTGTCATGGCAAACACTTTCAAACGAATCCAAGGGAGAAAACGAGGATTCTGATAAAAGCCAGTGATGGAGTTGTTTTGAAGGCTAATCATCTGTAATGTTTCTTTGCTATTATTCCAAATCCAATTTGGTACCACACCTTCAATTTCATTGTTATCAAGAGATAAGGCTTCAATCGTCATTTGGAATCGTAAAAAGGCAGGGAATTCCTTCAAGTTGCATGATGAGAGTCCTAGATTTTCCAATTTTGGTAGGGTGTCATTGGTGTAGTTGTTGGTGGTTACAAATGACAATCTATTATCACTTAGACTCAAAAGCCTAAGTTTGTTAAGTCCTAAAAACGAGTCTACACCCACTGTGCCACTAAAATTGTTATGATCGACATTAAGATAATCGAGACTTTTGAAATTCAGAAACGAGCTTGAAATTTGTCCTTGCAAATGATTTCCTGACATGTCTAAAACTGATAATTGAGTAAGGTTCATAAACGAAGTTGGGATACGCCCAAAAATAAAATTTCTCTCAATGTTTAGAAAAGTAAGTTTAGTTAGGTTTGCAAGGTAGGGTAGGATTTCGTCGTGTATGTTCATACTGTCTAGACGAAGATAATCAAGCCTAGTAAGTTTATTAATCCAACCATACGCACTCCCTATCTTAAAATCGTTTCCACCAAGTTTCAAAACAGTGAGCTTCGAAAGACTTGCCATGGACGGGACAAGTCCAATGAACTCATTTTCTGAAAGAGACAAGTGAGTTAGTTCTGTCAAGTTAGGGAGTGAATACGGAATCGGCCCTGAGAAATAACACATTTGAAGATCCAAGTAAGTTAGACGGTTTAGGTTGCTTATGGATATTGGTACAGTCCCGGTAAAACCTGTTAAAGCCACACTTAGATGTTCAAGTAAGGTGTTATTACGAAATTGAGGCAAGGAACCAGTAAGGTTGGGATTGTTTTCGATGTTAAGATGTGTTAACTTCGGTAAGTTAAAAATTGCTGACGGAAATTCATCTTGAAGATGACAAGCTCCCAATTCGATAGACCTCAATGAAGAAAAGTTGGCCAAGAAATGAGGTACAGAAGAACTAAGGTCAACCTCAGAGAGATGGAGGTGTTCGAGTCTAGTCATGTTTTTCAACAAATGCTCAAGGCCATGACTTGGAAGCTTTAGGGGATTACCTGATAGATCTAACCAAGAAAGGTGTATTAAGTGTGAGATCTCATTTGGGATTTGGCCATTGAATCCAGAATTAGAGAGATCGAGGCTTCTTAATTGCGTAAGACGGACAATCTCAGGAGGGATTTGAGATTCAACAAAGTTGTTCATGGAGAGGTTAAGTACCTGAAGGTGAACAAGCTTGAAGAGGGTACTACTAGAGTTGATAATTCCAGTGAGAGAGCTTCTGCTCCAGTCAAGCACGATCACATGGCCTGTATTGTTGCTACACACCACACCCTCAAACAAACAGCAATCAGAATCTGATGTGTTTCTCCAATAGTCAAACTTTTGAAACTCAGCAGCATGAATGGTTTGCTTAAATTGAAACAAAGCTAAACACTCTTCTTCATCATGGGTTAGTACCGATGCGGTGCATGTGAAAACTACTAATAAGTATAGAAGGGATAAGGTTTGCAAGAGGATGGAAGCCATTTTTAATTCTGAACTACTTATTACTAAAAATCTTTATAAAACCCCCTAACAGGATACTACCTACTACGAGAGTTGATAAGTCTTTGGGGAGACTTCAATAGTCAAAAGCGTGTCCTCTCCCTCTCGTTATACTCCGATTGAACCTACTACCTACTACGCGAGTTGATAAGTCTTTGTGGTTCATGAACCACAATCAAATTAGTGTCTTTTATTTTCTCAATGTTTCATAACCGGTCCGACATCAAACGGGACGCTTTTTTTTAACGATCAACGAAAATTTTATTCCACCCAAAAAAACGCTAGCGGGGTACTAGCGATACACCTTACAAGCCATATTACACCGTTTACACTAACAATTGAGAATAATCACCAACCGATTCTATAAATATTAAAATTACGCCATTGATTCCAATCCAAAGATGGATGTTTCGCCCTCGTCTTTATCCAAAATAAACATAATGTCATGATGTCACAAAATACTTTCGGGTTGAATATCGCTTCGTTCCTATGCTTCCAAATAAGGGTGTTCATCGGGTTTGGTTTTCGGTTATCGGGTTATTCGGGTTTTCAGTGTTGAAAATATTACCCGATAACCGACCCAACCGACCCAATTTAGTTAAATGGTTATCGGTTATAGGTTTAATTGGGTTCGGGTTTTTTGGGTTGGGTTAAATGGTTATCGGTTAAATGGTTTAGGTGTTTAAGTTACATATTTCCTGCCATTTAGGTTGCGTATTTCTATCCATTTGGGCTACAATATGTGTAAAATCAAATCACAACATGGGTTATACTATTTAGTTGCAAATTTGGCTACGAAATCACTACTCCGATATACATAAAAAAATATGAAAACTAGATCATTTCTTTGTTTTTGAATTGTTCGGGTTATTCGGGTCAACCCGAATTATAAAAAACTAATCCGAAGACCGACCCAAAAAACTCTATTCGGGTTCGGGCTAATCGGGTAAGGTACTTTCTTGGGTCGGGTCACTTCGGGTTCGGTTCGGTTATTGGTTATTGGTTAAAAAGAACACCCCTACTTCCAAATGCACTAAATCGGATTGAAGAACCAGACGATTTCATAGTTAATTTATGATTTTATATATTACATGGAGTTAATTGCAGTTTTCGTCCCTGTGGTTTTCCCCAACTAACAGGTTCAGCACAAGTATAACACTCTGAGTCCCTGACTTTTGTCGGGATAACACTTTACATACCTGAGAGTAACGACAGTTAAGTTTTCTGTTAGTTTGTGGGTGAAATGACTATTATACTCATCCATCTTCTTTTCCAACCAACCTACCCACCCACCACACCTGCAACACCACCAAAGTCTCAACCGCCATTATTAGGACAATCACCAACTTCATCACTGCCTTCTTGTGACACATCGATTGGGTTCCCAGCAACCGTTTCCACGACCTTGTGCTTGGAATGATTTATATCCATAATTTAACTTTAATTTTATCAACCCAAGTTTTAAAAAAAACTCATAAATTAGAAATTGAATTTAACCTAATTTATGGAACAATGGGCTCTTATTGCAATTTATGGATCGAACTCAGCAATTGTTGTTGAATAATAATATAATATACAAACAATAAATAGGGATATAATCTTCTTTGTTGATGATGTTGTTGTTATTAGGTGATGGATCTAGCTGTGTAGTTGTAGTCCCAAACATGTAATCTTCCCACCAACAGATCAGATCAGATCAACATTCATGCCCAATCCGTTAACTTTCTTACTCCAAAATTTATAAACTTTTACTCGTTAATTTGGCGTAATTTTTTTCTTTAAAAAATGTCGTATATAAAAGATATTAACGTTTAAAAATTGTGGGAGGAAACATAAGAGATAAGAGATAAAAATCAAATTTTGTTTTTAAATTTTTTTTCCCTAAAATATCTCATACCACATGGGATGACACATGACACACTCAAAGAGGAGAATGCCTCTTTGAATGCCATGTCATTAAAATGGCTTTGGCTTATTATATGTATAGATGTTTAAATCTCAAGTTTGATGAATAGGATTCCATGGTATTTTCGTAATTTAGTGCTAAGCTACGTGAACCTGTTATTCTATTATTGGCCTTTTTGTTCTGTCATGTCCTGCTCACCCTGATTAGACACGTGTCCTCTTCACACAACACTGACCATCCTTCTTCCTCTTCTTTCTTTCTTTCCTAAGCCACAAAGCCTTCTCTCCCTCTAACTCCTTTGTATCTCTCTCTCTCTCTCTCAACCAACCAGGTTTCTCAGTATAGTGTCTTCTTCTCATTCTCCAACCGCAACTCCAACCGACACCTTCTTCTCCTTTCGCAACCGCAGCTCCAAACAACATCGTCTTCATTCCGTCGTTGGCTCATCCCGCTTCTGGTGGCGGTTAGCCACCATAGGCAGCGGAGACCTTGGCTTGGTGGTGTCGGCTTGGTCAAACGGTGGCAGGTGGTGTTAATCGCATCTCCACCTCTGCCGCCTATGCCGTTTGGTTTGGATTCCTATTTCGGTGTTGTTTGTGGCGTTGGTGGTGGTACAGATGGGTGTACCAGAGGGCGGCGTGGCCCGGTCGGATTCCGGCCAAACTCCGATAAACATTTCTTAGGTAAATTGAAGAACACCAACAATATTCAATCGACCTCGGTAATCTGGCTGCATTCGATCCATGCCACCAGTTCTGATAACAGGTTACACTTCTCACTCTTTTGAAAATAATAATTTTTGTTTTTTTACTTTTTTAATCAAATTAAGCATACTCTTTACGTAGTGCTGCAAGAAAAATAATAGTGAGATATGGTTTTGGTTATATGGATGTAAAGTTTTGATTTTTTTGAGTTTTAATGATATGAGTTCAGGTCAATTATGTTTTGAATAATAGGGTTTTTTTATGATAATGCAGATGCTTTTTTGTTGAAAGGAGATGGTGTGTGTTGAGGAGCAATGTCTGGACCGCTTGATCGATTCGCTAGACCTTGTAAGTGTAGATCGATTTGCTAGACCTGGACAACAGTTAGTTTATGTTGATTGATTGTTGAGAAGAGATGGCGTGTGTTCATGGGGCTGGACAGTTTATGTGTGTTATAGACACTATGCTGGAAGTACAAGAGCAATACTATAGTCTTGGAACTTTTGTTGGGTTAGTTTGGTAATGAGGCTGTTACGATGACCCTTATGCCTTGCAATTTGGCGGGGCAATAGTTGATGATGGTGGGTTGTTTACTGACCTGCAACCTCTATTGCAGCCAATTGCATTATCATAAGCAAATCTGAGCCTGAATCACTATCAAACTCCTTTGCCATGAGCAGATCTGCGTTGTGTCTGGCGTATACTTATTATTTTTGTAGATGAATGCCATGTTTACTGAATGGTTACCACACATGTAACAAGTGTGCGATTAATTAAACACAAATTCGTGCAAAGTAATTCAAGTGGTTTAGGTTTGTAACAGGCTGATGCATACACATCACCTACGAACCTCTGTTACACTCGATTATTTTCGAGATTTAAGAATTATCCTATATGTTTAATTGTAAATGTCCATGAATAGTGCCCCCTTCATTTTGAGAAGCTATTATATACTAATGTGTTTGCTAATGGTAACAAATGATGATGTCCTGCAGTTGGTTTGGGTGTTGTTGTGTCTGCTTTACCTTTGAAGGAGGTGGTAAAGATACAGAATTAAAGATGAATTCGCCTTCATTATATACGAATGTGTTATATGCGTGGCAGTTTCGTCAATGTTTCCTTTGGTTAAAAAAAAAACTTCTGTGTGCATGTCTTGGGGCTATGATGAAATCCTTTGATGTATATTGCTCTCATCGTCGTTGCTCTTGCTTCGTCGGCTATGATGATGTCGTCGCCTTCGGCTTCCTACGTAATCGATGGGCATGCAGCCATGGCGGACTTATCCTAATGAGATATTTCGTATCTTGGCAGGGCAACCCATAAGTTCATATGGTAACCAGTCGACGTGTAGCCTTTTCGGATTATCTAAGCCTCTCAACCAATATATATGCATCTGTTTGACTTATGAACCCAAAATTTTGTGGGCAATGATGACGCGGCCTGTTATCGTTAACCGTGATGGCGTGACTACATCGCAACCGGTTGACGTGTATAGATGTGTTGTCATGCAAAGTTCTGAGTGGCGATAATTGGATGGAATTTGCAAATCGAAGGTGGATTAGTCGATGATTGCAGCATAACCGGAGCGGTTGCCATGGTTCCAGTTGTGTGTTTCTGTCATGCAAAGTTTTGAGTGGCGATGCAAGCTAAACTGGTGAGTAGTTTTTCTATAATTGGGCTATGTTTGTTTTTTAAGTTTTGTGTTGATAACGTTGAACCACGGTTAATATCAAGCCATATTTGGCGACTGCTAAATCATTAGATGGACATCATAAGCTTGATTGATGATTTTTTTCCTTTCATCGGCTAATGATTTATTTTGTAGGAGGATTGTGAAGGCGTGTGATGCGATCGTAAATATCCGACTGCGTGGAGGAGAGTAAGTATCCGGCTAAACGTGGTATGATTGCTGCTTATTGTCGAAAGCATCTCAGCTTCGACTCTTGCTGGGGCTGGTTTGTATCCCTTTTTTTTACTCTCTTTTGCATGTCATTAACTTTACACGTGTTTGTTCTCTTTTATTAACGTGTGGCAATCTGGAAGACCTTTTATATAATGCCAATTTCATTATCTTTTGCCTTCTTCGTCACCTCTGTTTTTCATTTTCTTATTTAATAGAGAATCCATAGAATGGTCTAACTGTTGACATACCCTGTACTAGAAGTCTGCAACAAGTCAGGTCGTATTGGCATTTAAGGGGAGATTTTATGGCTTTAAAATGAGTCTGGTTTGTGTCAAAGTGTATGCCATTTTACGGGTCCAAACAATTATAGTTAGTCTTAAAAGAAAAGGAAACCTTATTCATTGAATTAGTTTTGAAGTGTTTGTTTAATACACAGTTTACTGAAATAAGGTGTGCTGATATACATAACATTTACTAAATTCAAGAATTAGTTACATAGTCTTATACAAGATGTGGTGTGCTGTTGTTTGGTTTATGCGTCGGCGATATGCTATTTTCATCGACTATTTGGTGGGCATATTAATTAATTTTACTTTTTTTATATATTTAGCTTACGCGAATCAAACGCCTTAGCGCCTAAACACCTAAGCAAAAAAGTGCGCGCATAAGCGAATCAAACGCCCTAACTTAGTAAGCACCTATGCGCCTAGGCGAAAAGATTATAGAAAATGGAATATTGCTACTACTTATCAGGTTTTTAGCAATTGGCGCTTATTCACCTAGGCGCCAAAGCAAATAGGCGCCAAAGCGAATACGCGTTTAGGCGAGTAGCCTATGCGCCTAAACATATACGCGCATAGGCGAATCAAACGCCTAAGCGCATGAAGGCCTATTCGCCTTGGCAATGCATGTTATGGCTGTGTGTGTGCAAATAAAAGAGTCCGAATAGGCGCCAATCGCTATAAAGTGTTGCTACTTATCAGTTTGTTTAGTGTAGCCTGTTCTTTATGAGTTCAGCGATTTTTGCGTGTGCTTTTGACTTATCGCCTGGAACTTTTAATACTTATTGCCCACAACTTTTTTTATCTTCATCTCTTGCGTTTTGGTTGTGAAATACCTTTATGCAGTCACACGCTGCTACATAACCTGTTTTTGCTCGCCTAATAAACTTCATGTGTGTGTTCAGGTATCCTAATGAAAGGTTCGCAGGATCGATTGAGGGAAGGATCTCGAGAGAGAATATGTGAAACTAAGAAATCAATACATATATAAAATGATACAATGTTTGGGTATTTATACATGATGAAGGGGTGTGTCCCCTTGACTATGTAACCGACGTGATGGTTGGTATTTAACTAACATGACCCTTGACTAAACTTAGGATATAAATATACTTATGATATAATTGATATAATGTGGAAATAAGAATTATGTCTAACATTCTCCCCCTTAATTCTTGATTTCCCTAAGGTCTTCAACTCCTATGAGACGTCGCATCTCGAGAAAGTTTATTCTTGGTAGTGCCTTGGTGAGTATATCTGCTTTCTGCATCTCTCCACTGATGTGATCAACTTGTATCTGCTCGTTCTCTATGCATTCTCTGATAAAGTGATACCTTATGTTGATGTGATTTGATCTTCCATGAAACACTGGATTCTTCATAAGTTGTATTGCTGACTTGTTATCTTCTTTGGTTGTTCACCCGTGAGTTTGCTGAGTACTCCTTGTAGCCATATTGCTTGACATGCTGCTGATGTAGCTGCCATAAATTCTGATTCGCATGATGATAGTGCTACTGTACTTTGTTTCTGACTTGTCCATGTGATAGGTGAATTTTTGTAGTAGAATATTGTTCCTGTTGTTCCTTTTCCATCGTCTTGGTCTCCATAACTACTGTCGCTGTATCCAGTGATTTCTGCTTCTTTTCCTCTGCTGTATTGAATTCCATAATTCAATGTGCCTTTGATGTATCTTATCAAGTGTTTAACTGCCTTGATGTGAGTTGTCTTTGGTTTTTCCATAAATCTGCTGACGTATCCAACTGCGTAGGTGATATCTGGTCTGGTATGTGTAAGATACCTTAAGCTTCCAATTAGCTTTCTATATTCTGTTTCATTGACTGGTTCACTTTCATCTTCTTTAGTGAGCTTTAGACCTGATTCCATTGCATATTTTGTTGGATTGCAGTCTTCTAGTCTGGCTTCTTTAATGACTTTCTTCGCGTAGGCTGATTGCTTCAATTGTACCTTTCCTTGTGTTTGACGTACTTCTATCCCTAGATAGTAAGTGAGTGGTCCTAAGTCACTCATTTCAAACTTGTCTTGCATTTCTTTCTTGAAGCTTGATATGTCCTTGATTGAACTTCCTGTCACTATTATGTCATCGACATAAACTCCTATAATTATTGTTGACTGCTTTGAAGTTCTCTTGTATACTTCTTGCTTTTGTGGACATCTTGTAAATCCAATTTCCTTTAGGATGTTATTCAGCCTTATGTTCCATGCTCTTGGTGCTTGCTTCAAACCATATAGAGCTTTCTTTAGCTTGTAGACTAGATTTTCTTTTCCTTTCTTTATGAATCCATCTGGTTGTGAAACGTAGACATCTTCTTTTAATTCACCATGTAAGAATGCTGATTTTACATCTAAGTGATGTACTTGCCATCCTTTCTGTGCTGCCAATGCTAATAGTAGCCTGATTGTTTCTATTTTTGCAGCTGGTGCAAATACTTCATTGTAGTCTATTCCTTCTTGTTGTACGTATCCTTTTGCTACTAATCTGGCCTTATATTTGGTGATCTGTCCACTTGCGTCTCTTTTGACCTTGAATACCCATTTTATACCTATTGGTTTCTGACTTGAGGGGAGTGTAGTCAGTGTCCAAGTATTGTTCTTCTCTATTGAGTCTATTTCGCTTTCCATTGCTTCTATCCATTGTGGGTATTCTGCTGCTTCTTTGTAATTTGCAGGTTCTTCATCATATGCTAGATATAGATGTTCATATTCTTCTGGTCTAAGAGGTTGTGTGGCTGCGTAGATGTCATTAAGTGATCCTAGGGCTCGTACTGGTCTATGTTGGGAGCCTGGTGAGTCTTCTAACTCTTGAGTACTTGTCTCAACTGCTGGATCACTGGTCGGCATTTCTTGAACTGTTATTGGAGTTCGTGTAGCTATGATTGGACTGCTAAAAAATTCATTATCACTTTCATTCTCTTGATCTTCATTGTCCTCATTACTTTGCTCTTGTACAACTTCACTTTCGTGATCTCCATAAACTTCGAATCTTGTCCAAGATGATTCGTCGTTGCTTCCTTCTTTTAAGTAGTTGTTCCAATCCCATGGTTCATTTTCTATGAATTGGACATCTCTGCTAATATGTATCTTTTCTTCTACGGGATCATATAATCTATAGGCTTTTGAACCATTTTAGTTTCCTAGATGTACCATTTTCTTGCTTCTGTCTTCTAACTTCTTCAATTAGGGCGTTGTTACCTTTGCATATGTTGTGCAACCGAATACTCTAATGTGCTTGATATTGGGTGCTTTGCCATTTACTGCTTCGTAGGGCGTCATTCCCTTTAATGCTTTGGTAGGTAACCTATTCTGGATGTAAATTGCTTGTCTTGTTGCTTCTACCCATAAGTTCTGTGGTACGTTCATAGCCTTTAACATGCTTCTGGTCATACTCATTACTGAACGGTTCTTTCTTTCTACTACACCATTTTGCTGTGGCGTGTAAGGTGCTGTAAGATGTCTAAGGATTCCTTTATCCTCACAATATGCGGTAAGAGCTTTAGAAGTAAACTCTCCTCCACGATCCGTTCTTAGTCTTTTGAGCTTGTGACTTGTGTCTGTCTGAGCTTCGCTTAGAAACTTCTTGAAATTTTCATAAACTTGATCTATTGACTCAAGCATGTAGATCCACATATATCTTGAATAATCGTCAACTATCAGGAAGAAATAGTTGTTGCCTGCTAATGATGTGGGTGTAATCGGTCCACATAAGTCTGCATGTACTAATTCTAGAGGTCTCGTAGCTCTAAAACTTGCTTGAGAGGGAAACGGAAGTCTGCTTTGGTTTCCCGTAATACATGCATCACATACTTGAGATGGGTGCTGAATCTTTGGCAATCCACGTGCCATTCCTTTTGTACTCAATTGTCTTAGTGAATCAAAATTCACATGTCCCATACGTGCATGCCATAGCCATGCAGGTGTATCTATTGTAGCTTGTAAACAAATTGGATTTGTTATTCTGAACTTTACTTTGTAGAGTCTATTTTTAGCTCTTGGGACTTTCATCAATAGGTTGTTGTAGGCGTCATAGATCCAGAATTGTTCATTCTCCATAATTACTTTGCAACCTAATTCTGTAACTTTCCCGAGGCTTAAGATGTTGCTTTGGAGCGTTGGAATGTAGTATACTTCTGTAACTAGTCTTTGTTCTCCATTGTTACATTCCAGTACTATTGAGCCTTTACCTTTGATGTTAGCACACGACCCATCTCCAAATTTTACGCTGCCTGCTATCTTTTCGTCTAACTCTGTGAAATAGGAGCGTCTTCCTGTCATATGATTGCTTGCGCCATTGTCTAAATACCATACTTCATTTACATTTTCTTCATTGTGATAGCGTTCTGGTATTATCTTCTTTTTTTCGAGAACTACATTTCTTTCTTCACCAACTGCCATAAGTAATGTGGGATCCTCTTCTTCCATTACTAGGTGAGATTCTTCTTGCTTATTTCGAGGTTTAGGACATCTTGGAGCTATATGTCCTAATTCATTGCAATTGTAACATCTTACATTGCTGCCATCTTTTATGGGCTTGTAACTACTGTTGTCATGACGATTCTTAGTGGGATTTCGATCACTTCTCTGATCTTGATGACCATATCTGTCAAAGTTCTTCTTCTCATATCTTTGACTCTTATTGAACTTCCTAAAGTTCTGTCTACCTCGATTTTGATTGTAGTTCTTGTAATTGCTGTAAGGTCTTCTTTCTTGCCTTGTAAATAACAACTTCTCTTGACCGACTGGTCCATATTTCTTCTCATCTCTTGACTTAAGGCGTTCCTCGTAAGCTTTAAGTCTTCCAAGCGCTTCATCTAACATCATGGAATCTATATCTGAATATTGCTCTATGGATGCAATAATCTGTAGGAACCTTTCTGGTACGGAGTCCAACAATTTTCGTACCAAGACTGACTCTTCAATTTTTGTTCCTAGGGTTTTTGACTTTGTACTAATCGCACTTAACCTACCAGCAAACTGTTCTATGGTTTCTGTCTCTCTCATCGTTATCATTTCAAATTCTGTGCGTAATGATTGAAGTCTTGCTTTCTGGACTCGGTCAATTCCAATAAATCTTGTCTTTAATGCTTCCCAAATTTCTCTTGCTGTATTATGTGATGCCACCTGCATCACCATATCTTCTGGAATTGCCTGGAATAGATAGGCAATCGCTATCCTATCCTTCTTTGCATCTACCGTTGGCGTGCCTTCTATAGGTTCCACTACTTCCCAAAGACCATTTGCACTCAATATTGCTTTAACACGAACATCCCAAATCGTGTAATTTGTTGATATCAACATCGGTGTTTGGAGGCTGAAAGTGAGAGTCTCCTTCGTGACTGTCTCTTTCGTTGTCATTGTGGGTTTAATGGGCGTCTTCTGCGGACTTTTGTTCTTTTTCTTCCCTATTGTCCAAATCTAATATGGACTACCCACGCTTCTTTAGGAACTTTGTTCGACCACCTTTGTCCAACAAATTTTTGACCCCTTCTTAAAGTCGATAACGGTATTGATATTCAAAGAAAACTATATAGTTTAACAAATTTTTGATATTTTGTAAGGCCTTGAACAAGAATAACAAAAGATTTTGTCAAACTTATGTAGTCTTATAAGTTTTTGATTATCAATAAATGTTCCTTTCAATTTCTAAAAGTCAATCCGTTTTTACTTAATAATCCTCCAACAATTTTGATTAGTGTTCTTCAAATAACACTCAATCTTTAAAACACCCTTCTAAAACAAACCCCTATGTTTGTTTAATAATACTTTTCTGACTTCAAATAAAGAATCTTTCTTCGGATCAGTGTCAAACAACCCAAAACACTGATAGATAATTGTTCAAAATATCCCTCAATATTTTAAACTTCCTTACGTTGACTTCTTCAAAGTCAACTTCTCCTTTATAAACTCTACTGCCCAAACAAAACAAACACTTTCTTTTGTTTGTATGATCCGATTAAAACAGTAATATGTTCCAAAACAATTACTTCGGATCTTAACAAGTTTCTCTAACTTGTTCTAAAAAACAATCGAATACGAAAAACAATTTGAAAAAAAAAATTCGGTTCTTATTCCAAAACAGAAAAAAAAATCTTAATCCTTGATGTTTTTTGATAATTTTCTTTGTAAACAAATCTGTTTTGTATCAAGATTGTTCGAAGATGAGTTTTGAAGTAAAAAACTTGGTTTTTTTAATAAAATTTGGCGGGAAACAGAAGACTTCGAACAAAAAATAGAGTATGGGAAAAAAATAATTTCTGATTCGGATTAAGTTTTAAAGT
Organism: Ambrosia x helenae; assembly: GCA_030844895.1. NCBI lineage: Eukaryota > Viridiplantae > Streptophyta > Magnoliopsida > Asterales > Asteraceae > Ambrosia > Ambrosia x helenae. The sequence goes on along the minus strand of CM061227.1, from coordinate 17,568,100 downwards.
ATTCGATTATGATAAACTAATAGGACAGGGATAGATATAACCGTCTTTGATGCGTTTAAGCGTTCTATACTTCGATTCCGGTAATCGCCGGAGAAGACGAAGTTGGCCGGAAAAATCGTCCGGTTCTTATTCTTCATCTTTTGAACGGTTATACTCTTGTATAAAATGATACAATGTTTGGGTATTTATACATGATGAAGGGGTGTGTCCCCTTGACTATATAACCGACGTGATGGTTGGTATTTAACTAACATGACCCTTGACTAAACTTAGGATATAAATATACTTATGATATAATTGATATAATGTGGAAATAAGAATTATGTCTAACACCCAAATCAATATATGTTTTTGAGCTCAATTGAGATATGATGTCATATGTATGCATTTATGCTTACAAACTGTTGAAATATAGTCGCATCATGTTAGCTACATTCTTTTTTTCTCTACTTATTACTCAATTTTACTTCAGTAGTTACTTCCCCTGTCATTTGTTGTTCCTTTTTTTGATTCATATGCCTGATGAAATTTCATTTACTTTGACATTGAAGCATGCAGTTTCTAATTATACAAATACAATGAGCATGGAGAAAACATTGGGTTTATTTGGAATATAAAAAGTTGATCATTAGTAAGAGTCTAAATTTACAATTACGTCGAAATTCATATTCGAGTTCTTTGTTTTGATCTGGGTATATATTGTTTTGATTGTTTTGATCTGGGTATATATTGTTTTGATTGTTTTGCAGATTTTAAGTATGATGGTGGCACAGACTCTGTTTTTTGGTGGTGAATAAAAGTCATTATGATGGATGTAATGGTAATAATCCAGTTTTGAAGCTCGAAGGGGGCTATTCGACGTTTAAATTAGATCGACCGGGTCCGTTTTATTTTTTTTACCAAGAATAAGTCGAATTGTGATCAACCATATCCCCTGTTTCTCCACCGCACTATGTTAACGATAGGTTTTAAACAACTAACTCAAAGGTTCGCTGTATGATCGCTTTTTTGGACAACCTTTAACTCAATAGTTTGACGTATCACTGTTTTCTTTGGGAATGTTATTTATTGCTAACTCTATTCGCTCACAATCATGTTCAAAAGTTGCGCAGCGCGCAACTCGGTAACCCACTAGTTAATAATTATTTCAGATAAATGAATGCATTATAAATCAAACTTATTATTATTGAAGAGGTATAAGCAATTATACCTCAGCAAAAGCACCCATACTTCGGTCATACCTAAGTCCAGCAAGTTACAAATAACTTGAGGACTTGGGAGGACATGAAGAGGTATAAGCAACTATACGGCGGCTTATCGCCTAGACACGAGCTAGGGATCCTAGGTCGCGGTATGTCATCCCCACCGAAGGAAATTACAAGATACATTCGGAAGTCAAAAGCTTCTGAAGGATAGTACAAAGGGGGTCCAAAGCAAAGTACAACTTTGCTAACCACTATAAATAACCCCCCCATTAAAGTACAATCAACACACGAATGCTTACACTCCGAACCTTACTTTCTCTCTCTACATTCTCTCACTAAACAAATATTTATCCTTACGCCGGAGGGTGGTTACAGAGAGGCCCTCCCTCCTCCTCTGTAACAAGCCAAACGGTCTTTTGCCTTGTGTAGGTTTAAGTTTAGGTTAGGAACATTCAAGATCCAGCTCATTCAACCTTGTTATAAGCTTTATCTCAGGTTCGCCCACTTTTTGGATCATCAATTGGCACCATCCGTTTGTACAACCGTTTTCTTTAACCCTAAAAGGTAAGGATTTCGACGGTTTTTTCCCATGGCTGCTTCGTCTGAAGGTTTCACTATTGAGGACATCAGACAAACGGAACACGAAGAAGTGGTCACCACTGTCACAACCTTTGTCATCGCTGTCCCGTCTGTAGGAATATTTAGTACGGAAGGACGTTCAATGTTTACACAAAGTTCGGTAGAAAACATCTCTCAGAGGAATTCGGATACCGCACCGGAGTTTGATGAGGCTTTCCTCATCAAGAACCGTGACTTCTTACTGCAGCTTAAATCACAGCAAGATAAGGAAGCAAAACTCAAGAGTGTACAGGTAAACTTGTTCTCTACCGATGGACCTCTAGCGTCCTCCGGACAAGGATCAGGCCTTGTTTTACATGAAACATACTCCACTGTGGTTACTACTCCTAACTTCGGAACTCCGCAAGAAAGCTACATCCCACAAGGTCACTATGGAACAACACTCCCTATCACCACCATGGCAGAACAAAGGGTAGTTGTTACCGCAGCTGAAGACGATCTTACCGCTCCATATCGCCCATCCTATATGGCTGCATACTCCAAGTTTCCCCCCCCCCCCCCCCCCGAATCGCAAGTGCTCGTTTACCAGCAAGACCTAAAATGCCCGCAACAGTAAAAAAGTATGATGGTACGGTAGATCCGGATGATCATATTTTTGATTTTGGAGGAGCTGCAGAGATCGAGCTATGGCCCATGCCTACATGGTGCCACACGTTCGCTCAAAACCCTCACAAGAGCAGGTAGAGTGTGGTTTGATAGTTTGCAGGCAGGGGAAATAGCAAACTGGGATGAACTCCATCGTGCCTTTCTGCAGAACTTCTCCCAGCAACGGAGGTGTTCAAAAGACATCACCGAAATCCACAACATCCGCAGAAAGGACGGAGGGACACTTGAGAGGTTTATTGATCGATTTAACAAAGAAAGCATGCAGATTAGTGGAGCTATGGATCAGTTACGGATATCCGGCTTTTGCCACAGGGTCCGAAACAATCAGTTGGTGGAAAAGTTGCATGAAGATCTCCCAAAAACCATGGAGGTATTAATGGAGCGGGCACGAGCCTTTGCTCGAGGGAAAAATGCCTGCCAGACCTATGATAACGAATGTCGTTCCTCATCCAGGAACAGCTCTTGGAAGAAAGGCTCGGGTACTCCAAGCTCAAACAGAGGTAACTCGTGGAGTAAAAATAGGCAACAGCCTTACTCTAGAAATGACAAAAGTTCCTCTGGCCGAAGCTCCACCTCACACCGCAGTTCAAGTTATGCTAACCTACTGAAGTCTCCTAGTGAGATACTTAGCACATAAAATGTTGATTTTCCTAAACCTCTGAGGCAGAAGCCTACGTCTGATAAGAACACGAAGAAGTATTGTGACTATCACCGAGCCAGGGTTCACGATACTGATGATTGCTGGTCGTTAAAACAACAAATTGAGAAAGCGTTGAAGGCTGGAAAATTGGCACACCTGGTGAAGGATATCAAGGAGGGGAAAGCCAATACCTCCCACATCGCCAATCCCAATGATCAAGCAGGATCCACATGATTCGCACCTTAAAGCAGCAGGGGACGAAACGAAGTAATGATCATGTCATGGCTTGGATGTCCCAACCAATCACCTTTCCATCCATTTCACCGGATGATTATAAAGAAGGTCCGATAATAGTGTCCGGGATCGTAGCAGGGCATAAGACCAACTGTAGGATCGACGAATGTGTCACCCGACAATCACGAGGATTATATTCAAGGTGCGGAATCCCTTGAATATGTCTTAATAACAGAAACAAATATGAAACAATGATTAACGAGCAATTACAACACATAAATGGGTCAAAAGATTCACGTTTATATCATTAAAACAGAGCACGAGTGTTACAATGATCAAACCTAGCAATCTCAGACTTGGGGAGGGTGTTTGGAGAGTGTGTGTGGCAAGAACTAATGATTAGGGCAATGATTGGGTCTATTTATACCTCCCGTACTCGTACAGGTCAGTATACGCGAGTAGGAGCTATAAGACGTCAGCCTATAGGCGATTAGAGCCATAATCGCTTATAGAAGCTTGTAATCGCCTGATATTGATGTGGTATAGGGCTCTAATCGCCTATACCCATCTCCTACTCGCCAATAGCATCCAAAACACCCAAACACCCGAAATTATTTATCTCCAGTGCTTTCAGCTGTTAGCTGAATCATCCCAACAAAAGCTAATTCCTGTTTCTATGCCTTTAGTAAGTTTCTCCGGAGAAATAGTGAAGCCCGTCGGGCAACTCTCCCTGCCTGTAACGTTCGGTTCAGGTTCATGTCAAAGAACAGTCATCTTAACCTTCTTGGTGGTAGGCTCAAGGTCAGTGCACAACATCATCCTGGGAAGACCGGGGATGAAGGCCTTTGGAATGGTAACATCTACCATCCATGGTGCCCTCAAGTTCCCAACAGCAGAAGGCATAGCAACCCTCGAGTCCGAGTCCGGGCTTTACATCTCCGATATTCGCCAGTCCCTAGACGCGGGAAATGATAAAGATGATTCAGGAAGCTCTGGTACAGCAGTAGTGGAAAAATGGTCGGTACACCCACGATTCCCGGAACAAAAAATCTCCATCGGGGCACAACTCCCAGCTACAGCTCGGGAAGCCCTCTGGAATCTGCTCTCAAACTCCCTAGATGTCTTTGCCTTGGAAAACTCAGATATGACCGGGGTTCCAAGGTCGTTGGCAGAACATAAGCTAAACACTTATCCCGGGGTAAAACCCGTAGCTCAAAAGAAGAGAAGTATGGCCCCGGGCCACGTCAAGGCTATAGCTGAAGATGTTAAAAATCTGTTGAGTGCCGGAATTATCCGGGAAGTACGGTATCAAACCTGGGTAGCCAATCCTGTGCTGGTTAAGAAACACGATAGGGCCTGGAGAATGTGTGTAGACTTTAAAGACCTCAACAACGCCTGTCCGAAGGATTGTTATCCTTTGCCGGAGATAGATGTGAAGGTTGACGTCGTAGCTAGATTCAGGCTGAAATGTTTTCTTGATGCCTATAAGGGTTATCATCAAATTCAAATGGCCGAGGCTGATGAAGACAAGACGGCATTTGTTACGAACGGTGGCTAGTACTGCTACACAAAAATGTCGTCCGGGCTAAAACATGCTGATGCCACGTACCAGAGGCTGATGGACACGACATTCAAAAATCAGATCAGAAGGAACTTGGAAGTTTATGTTGATGATGTAGTCATAAAAAGTGGCACAGAAGACACAATTATAAAGGACATCGCCGGAAATTTTGCTAAGCTACGGGAGATCAATATCAAGTTGAACCCCAAAAACTGTTCTTTTGGTTTGGAAGAGGGGAAGTTCTTAGGTCTGTTAATGGCCCGGGATGGAATCAAAGCCAACCCGGAAAAGGTAGAAGCCGCGCTAAAAATGCAACCCCCCCCGGTGTTTGAAAGAAATGCAGTCCTTGAATAGGCGGTTAGTGGCTTTACACTGTTTCCTCTCTAAAGCTGCAGAAAGAACCTTGCCATTTATGAACATCTTGAAGAAAAGTTTGGGAAAAGAACAATTTGAATGGACGGTCGAGGCAGATGTTGCCTTCGCCGAATTAAAGAAGTGTTTAGTTGATCTGCCCACCCTAACAGCTCTGGAACCAGGAGAAACACTCACGGTGTATCTCTTGGCTTCGGAGGGAGCCATCAATTTCGTCCCTATAGTCACCAGGGCCACGGTACAACATCCCGTATATTACATCATCCGTGCCCTCCGAGAATATGAAGTTTGGTACCCAATCTTGAAAAAATTGGCCCTCGCCTTGGTGCATACCTCAAGAAGACTCTGAAGGTACTTTCAGGCATTCAATATAGAAGTACAATCTGAACAGCCAATCCTCCGAATCCTCCGAAAACCGGAAGCCTCCGGGCGAATGGCTAAATGGGCCATTGAGTTCGGTGCCTTTGATATCACGTATAAAACTAGAGGACCGGTGAAGGGTCAAGCAGTGGCTGATTTTTTTGATCGAAATACCTCAAGCTTCGACAATTGAAGTCCAAGATGTTCCGGAAAGTACCTGGTCTTTGAACACTGATGGGGCCTCGGGCTCCGAAGGGTCAGGCGCCGGTATGGTTTTAAAAGAGGCTGAAGGAAAAGAGCTGCTATACGCCATTCGGCTAAACTTCAAAAGCTCCAACAATGAGGCCGAGTATAAGGCACTCATAGCCGGACTTCGACTGGCTATCAAGGTCGGAGCCAAAAAGGTATGAACAAAAGTTCAATACTATAGAAACTCCCAGCTACATGCAAAGTTTACTAAATCATGAATACTGCAGGTCATTTTCCATGTCGATTCTTTGCTGGTAGCTAACCAAATATCTGGAGAATATGAGGCTAAAGAAGCCAACATGATTTTGTATTTAGCCGAGGTATGGGTATTACCTGGAGCCTCTTCAACTTCGGATATTGTTGCCAAAAAGCGACTAACTTGTGCATCAAAATGCAGGCTAAAAAATTGATGAAACAGTTTGAAGCTTGTCAAGTGGTACATATACCCGGAAGCAAGAACAAAAAGGCAGATGCTTTGAGCAAGCTTGCTGCTTCAACCACTGACATCTTAAAACAAGAAGTACACATGGAAGCCCTAAAAGGCCCGTCCGTCCAGACGGCTGCAGTACTCTCCGTAACCACAGTTTCTGATACTTGGATGACTCCCATAATCTAGAATCTCATGAATGATATTGTCCCAGAAGACAAGGCAAAAGCTCGAAAGTTGAGAGTGAAAGCCCTTCAGTATCAGATGATAGACGGTCAGTTATATCGAAAAACATTCTTGGGCCTACTCCTTAAATGTGTTGACTTGGACGAGGCTTCTTACATCATCCAAGAAATTCACCATGGCATATGTGGCATACATGAAGGTCCAAGAATGGTAGTAGCAAAGGTGATGAATGTCGGTTACTTTTGGCCGGGCATGCACAACAGTGTCGTGTCTGAACTTCAAAAGTGTGAAGAATGCCAGAGACACGCGCCCGTAAGCCTTCGAACTAAGAATAATCTCATTCCCATGACCACGGCATGGCCGTTCCAGCAATGGGGCATCGACATCGTCGGACCTTTTCCCAAATCCACGGGAGGAATGAAATTTTTGTTGGTTGCCGTGGATTATTTCATGAAATTGGTCGAAGCTCGACTTCTGTCAAAAATCTCCGGAAAAGAGGTCAAAAAGTTCGCTCGGGAACAAATAGTGTGCCGCTTCGAACTGCCGCACACGATCATCAGTGACAATGGGACGTAGTTCGCAAACAATCCCTTCAAGAATGGTGCCAGGACCTTCGTATCCAACAGTCATTTGCCTCGGTGGCTCATCCGCAGGCAAATAGCAAAGTTGAGCGGATCAACAGGAGTTTGGTAGAAGGGATAAAAAAGCGATTGGGGCGAAAGAAGAGCGGATGGGTGGACGAGCTTCCCATTTTTTTATGGGCTCACCGAACTCTAACCAAGACTAGTACGGGAGAAACACCTTTCAGTTTAACCTACGGAACCGAAGCCGTAATCCCCGTAGAAATCGGATCCCCATCCTTCCGAGTCCAACACATCGGCAATAATGACCAAGAACTTCGTTTGAATCTTGACTTGCTCGATGAAAGAAGAGAGGCCGCAGCCATAAAAGAAGCACGGTACAGAAAAGAGTTGGAAAAATTCTACAACTCTAGGGTAAAAGAAATCCGTTTCAAACCTGGTGAATACGTGTTCCGATGCAATGAAGCGAGTGGGGTCAAGAAGGGCAAAATGGCCGTGTCCTGGGAAGGACCATATGTAATCCAGACCGCCGGGGGAAAAGGTGCGTACACTCTCCAAACCTTCGACGGAAAGGATATCCCCCGCACATGGAACGGAATACATTTAAAGAAATGTTATATGTCAAAGTCGACAGCAGTCCTTTCTGTTTAAATTTAATTTCTCTTGAATTCATGTTTAGAAATGGGATACGCCATTCCCCATGATTATCTTGTAACAACAACCGGGACGCGCCTTTCCCCGGATTAAATATGAATAAAAAGTTGGTTCTTTCCTTTAGATAAATCGCTATCTATTTGGGTGCTATTATAGGTCGGAGCTAGCAAAAGCTCTGCCAAAAAACCACATGCTACATAATTAGTTTAAAAAGGAGTAGAAAAAGGTCCGAACTAAAGTGGACAATTTTTTATTCGAACCTTAACTAACCTAAAAAACAAGCACCCCATCACTTTTCAAGGTCGCAGGATAAAATTATCTTTCAAGTTATGGCCTACTTGTATTAAGAGGGAAAACCTAACTATCAGCCTACGGCATGGATAATGGCCGCAGGTTGGTAAGGAAACCTCATAAACGACCATGGTCTTTACAAAAAGTGTTGTAAAAATCATACAAAAGTCGTAATCCGCGGATAGAATTAGGACGTGACATAATGTAGAATACGTGGACGCACGATCAATTAAGCCACGAGCCTTTGAAAATACTGATAAAGAACCTAAGTCATTTTAGACAAAAAGGTATCGCATGAATAAAATATGAAAACAGGGCATATTATAAAAACCCGGCTGAAAGACAGCCGAAACATAACCCAGACCAACTAAAGGTCTGGGGTCAACCTGCAGATATACGTCGAACCCAACAGAGGGTTCAAACCATGGTGGAACTTGTTCAAAATATTACAAACATGCCGGACCACACAAAGGTCCGGACCAAATGATGATTGTTTTAAAAAGACAAGTACAAAATAAAGTCAAGACGAGGGATCGAGCTTGAGTTCATCGAAGGCTTCGGTCAGCGACGCGGGGTGACCAGTGACTTGATCAACGAACCTAGCAACCTTGGGAAAAACAAGGGAATCATAGGCATGAACAACAGCAGTAAGCTTGTCTTGGGCATCTGGCTTCAGCAGCGGCATCTTCTCAAAAGGAATCCCTTTCACCGCAGCAGCATAGCCCGCCTTCACGCCAACATTAAACCTTGCCGCGTTCATTGCATTGTTGACATCACTAACAGCTTTTTCATAGCTGGTCCTTTGTGGACATGGTCACCAATCAACTGGGCCCCGGTCGTCAGGAAAAACTTCTTAAGAATGAAAAGCTCGTCAATGTTCTCCACAAGCTCCTTCTTCTCCGCTTTCCAAGTTGCCTCGTCATCAGCTATTTTCTTCTCAGTTGCGGCCAACACCTGCTGCACCAGCTTCTCCCCTTTCACGGCCTCATCACGCTCTGAAAAAAAAGGAAAAAACAATAAAGTATTAGGTTGGGAAAAAAGTAAACTTTATTGATAGAATGTACCAACAGCTAAAGCATCAGTACCTTTCTTCAGGTTGGCCATAGTCACTTCCATCTGTTTTAGAAGATCATTCATCTTCTTGGCATCAGCAGCAGAAGCAGCCTCAGAGTCTTGATACTTCTTTTTTAAAGACTCCAACTCCTGGAGGGCCTTGTCCCTTGACTCCGCAGCTGAGGCTATGCTAGCCTTGGATGAAGAAGCTTGGTTTTGGGCATCCCTTAGATTTTTCTTTAACTCGGCCATAGCAGGCCCATGACCACAAGACACCCCCTTTCTCCTCAGCTTTTACCTATCTACCTCGGCATCCGTCTAGCGACGGTATGCCTCGGTTACCAGAAAGTTTGAATGTGATTGATTCACCAACAGGGCCTCACAAAGAGTAGGGGAATCCATATTGTGATAAAACTCCCGGTCAGCAGGAGTATCCAGGTTGAACAACATCATCCTGGCCGAAAGGGCATCTATCACCCGATCCCCATTCTTCAAATCCCACTCCGGGATAAACTTTTCATCTGCGATCAAACGATCGCCTCCAGAACCCTCCCCTGTCACCGCTGCAAAATCATAAAGGGAAAATGCCTCAGTCTCGAACCATTGTGGGGGGAAAGTATCATCCTTATTCCTAACGTTGCTCTGAGAAAGAAGGGGAGATTGCCTAAACTCACCAGCCGAATATGCTCCGGATTGAACAAACTTCTCTTTAGCCGGGCTGTGAAGCCCGGTAAAAGGATCAACCTCCTCTTCTTCTTCCTCGCCTTCGTCATCAGTCGCAACCTTCTCACTATGCCCCCCAACCTGAGGATGATCTACTATTAGTATTGGAGCGGAGTCTCGGGAGGATTTACCCCCGAACAAATGGTATTCAAGGTTATGAAGAAGGTTAGAATATACCTCTTGTGGATCTTCCAAAAACCTCATCTTCTTTTTCCTAGTCTTGGAACTAGCAGCAGTACTCTTAAGAGATTTTCTCTTACCTGAACCTCGGGAGACTGAAGTATCAGTAAGGGCGCGGCCCTCCACAACCCCAGAAACGTCTTTAGAAACAGGCTTTGAAAGACGAATAGGTTCAGAAGATTGGGGTCCCGGGCCAGTGGAAGGATTCAGTTGAAAAGTGTTCACAGGAGGGGATTGGGAGGAACAACATTAACAGTAAGAAGGGGCAAACCCTCGGAAGTCAGAGTCGTCCCGATAATCTCGGTCACAACCCCCGTGGTCTGACCATCTCCACCCGCCCCACTGGCACCAACCCCCGGATTCTCCACTGCAATGATCGGCTGATGAGACTTGACCATCTACTCCACCAACTGTTTATTATTACCAAGATCTTCACTTGTGTATTCCAAGGCTGCGTCATCAAAACTCGTCAACTTCAAGCAATCAAGCAGCAACATCTCGAAACCAATAAAACGCACTAGTTAGAAAAAATAAGCAATAAATAAGAAATAAGTGCATTAAAAAGGCACGGCTCTCCACTCACCCTCTCCGTTTTATAGCACCAGCGGCCACCTGTCATCCAGACTCCAGTTCATGCTTATGCCTCCGAGACAGAGGACATACTCCGGATACATTTGTATGATCGTCTTATTCTCAGCGAGGCTCACATATAAGGCACGGTTATACTTGAAATCCTTGGGTATATCCCACTCAGACGACTCAAACCTTTTACACCAAACCATGTCCGTGGGCAAACACAGGCTATCAAGATAGAAAAACTTGTTTTTCCAATTCTTAAGGATGGTCGTCTGATAGTCATGGCAACTCTCCAACGACCTCCGTTTCTCAAAAGTAAATCAATTGCCTATCTTATTGCGCTTATAAATGTAACATCGCCAAATTTTCAATTATAAAAACGTATATTAGTTCCATATTATGCCTAAGTTTTATTGCCCGACCACACAACTTATATATTCATATACATATATATATATATATATATAATAATAATAATAATAATAATAATAATAAAATTAATAATAATAATAACCAATATGTAGATGGATTTTTCTTACAAAACAAAACACCATTAATTCACATATGCCTTGGAGCCCAGCCCAACTCCAATCCTAGCCCATCCCTGATCCGGCCCACACAACCAAGCCCAATCCCCCTCCCTTCCCCTTACAATTAAAAAAAAAAAAAATTATGCTTCCCTCATGTCTCGAACCGGAGACCTCCCGCAGACTCACACGCACGTCCACCACCCGGGCTACACCATTTGTTTGGTTTAATCCTAACAAGAATAATATATATACCAATTTTAAAATTCCTTTCTTCCTTTCCTTGTTGTTCGCGACCTGCAGTAGCAGAATTGGCAAGGTTACCAAATCAATTAAAGCTTATTAATCATGGTTGACCATCGTTCCGTGATTACCGGCCTGTCAATCATCTATACGCGTCCAATTACAAGTTAAATCATACCAATTTGAACAAGAACGCGTCAAACATTAAAACTCGGTCAATGATTTCCATTTCGAACAACCGAATCATTTCACTATAAATTGAGGGCTTCTGCACATCCTATCATCGCCGAACACTCACCCTCTACCTCCAATTTCCATTAATTAACCTCTGATCTTGAAGCTTTTGAACGTTGTTGACTTTTGTCATTGACCGGGCTTTCATCAACGATTCAACACTGTGAGTCTAATTGTTTTTGTGGGTTTTATTAGTCGGCAATCAAACAACAAAAGCCCTAACTTCAATCGGGTTTATATTGTCTGATTCGTTTGATTGTTAAATCTAGGGTTCATATTAATAATTTGGGGATAAACTAGTTTTGGCACAGAGTATTTATATAATTTTAATCAGGATTCATCACAACCACTGGCCTAGGCCAAGTGGTTGTGACCATGGCCTGCAACAGAAAGTACCCGGGTTCGAGTCCCGGCTACTGCCCCCATTTTTGCTTCTTTGTATTCTTTTAAACAACCATTTCTATATATATATATATATTATACTTAAAACTTATAAATTCATTTTTAAATATCAAAACTATTTTATAAATTCTAAAAAAATTACATTTATTAAATCTGAGTCAAGAGTTTTATTTACAATTTTTGTTTTTCAAAAATTAATTTATTTAATATTTATAATAATTAGATCAATTTTATACTATTATATTTATAAAAATCCATTAAAATATCAAAACGATCTTATTAATTTCCACAAAAATTATCCTAAGTTTTTATAACATTAAGCTTTTCAAAAATGATTTTTATTTCAGAAAAATCATTTATTTAACATTTTTAATCAATTTTTGTTAGTTTTAATCATAATTAAATCATAATAAATTCAATTTTTGTTATTTTTGCACCAAAATTTTATACAAATTATTTCTGATCATTTAGAACAGAAATATGAATTTTAAACTAAAAATTATTTAATTTTAATATTTTTAAATATTAAAGTTAGATTTTGACAATTTGTTATAAATAGATTAAATAATCTATTTTAAAGAAAATAATTTCATAAAAATTATTTTTATACTTTAAACACATTCTTGTGACCATCCTAGATTTAACATTTATAAAAAGATTTTTAGTTATTTATTTACTAAATTTCTCTCAATTGACGAATATTTTTAATATTTTTCAAACGAGCATTTATCCCCAATTCGAAGCCCTAGAACTTATACATTTGTAGACTTGATAGACTTAGACATATTTATTACCTCATTTTAGGGTGATACTTGATACATTTGGTCAACAAATTTCTCAACAGATATAACATTTTACCAAGGTGAGTTTTACATAGCCCCTTTTCTATTTATCAACATTTTCGGGTGAAACATGTTACAACATTATTTATGCAGTTCAATCATCAATGTGTCTCTGTGTATTTCTATGTTGCATTATGTCTTGAACATGACTAGGGTAAGCACAATTCTAGCATAAACATTCATCAGCCAAACGGTATACATTGATAGATCTATTGGACTGACAATCCCACCCGGATACGTGCCTCCTACAAAGGTAGCGTGGGTGTTTGTTACTGCAATATAAACGAGTGAACCATGATCGTATGGGATGTACCACAATACAACAGTCACAATGGTTGATTATGCACTCGATTTACTTCTAATATGTTTTAACATATGGACTAGATTGCCATGACACATGAATTGCACAACAATTTTATTCGATTATCAAAACCTATGTAATTCTCACCAACTTTTGTTGACCCAAAACATTTTCAACTTAACATGTTTCAGGTTCTATTTGCTTGAAGATTTGAATTGATGCTTGAAGATACATGTATAGTTTTATTCAATTTGATGTACAAAATTCTAGAACTATTGTATGTAAATCATTTAAATTATTTAATGGAATTTATTATTCACCATGAGCTACTGAACAATCATCATTACGTGACATCCCAATGTTTCCGCCATCGGTTGGGGTGTTACAATAAAAACATCGGAAAACGTTTAGATCTGCCCCCTTTGCCAGGGCCCGGCAGGAAAGCTCAAAATGACTCACCCGGCTGAGGCCGAAGGGATTCACTTGAGAGATATGGACTCCGTGAAACTTCAAAACTTTCATCAAGAATTTTGTGAAGGGGACACGGTAGTTAGCAAAATCACAGACACGGGTATAAAAACCAAATTTCCCTGTAGGAAAGGGATAAATGATATCCTTAGGACCTGGTAAAACAGGGTTCAGATCCCGTGGAATCCCGTACTCATCAATAAACCGAGCTAACTTGTCGGCAGTTAACTTGGAATATGTGACTTCCATATCAGCTTTCACCATCTTAAACGCGACTAAAATAGGAAAAAGATGGAAGGAAAAAAGGGAAGACGAAACGCACCCGACGATTTACAGGGCTTGGGAAAGCTGTGATCAAAGCAAGACAGATCGCTGAAGGATTAAAGAGGGTAAAAAGAAAGCAAGAGACAGAAACAGTAAAAGTGAAAGAAAAAAAGGTGAAAGAGGGGATTATATAGGGGGAAGGAAAAACCGTTGAGATTACTAAAGTGGAGGACAGCTGGAGGGAATAAGCGGTCCAGATCATCTCGAAAAACCAACCGCCATCCCATCAAAGGCATCATCATGTGGCCACGAATAGATCCACGTGTCCCAAGCGTATGACACAAGTCTTAAACAGCTGGCTTCTACACGTGTCAGCCATCCCCATAACCCCCTAATTGCAGTGGCACAACTAAAAAGTCATAGGACTATCTAAGTCCAACAAGTTACAAATAACTTGCGGACTTGGGAGGACATGAAGAGGTATAAGCAATTATACCACGGCAAAAGCACCCATACTTCGGTCATACCTAAGTCCAGCAAGTTACAAATAACTTAAGGACTTGGGAGGACATGAAGAGGTATAAGCAATTATATCGCGGCAAAAGCACCCATACTTCGGTCATACCTAAGTCCAGAAAGTTACAAATAACTTGAAGACTTGGGAGGACATGAAGAGGTATAAGCAACTATACCGCGGCTTATCGCCTAGACACGAGCTAGGGATCCTAGGCCACAGTATGTCATCCCCACCGAAGGAAAGTACAACATACCTTCGGAAGTCAAAAGCTTCCGAAGGATAGTACAAAGGGGGTCCGAAGCAAAGTACAACTTTGCTGACCACTATAAATACCCCCATTAAAGTACAATCAACACACAAATGCTTACACTCCGAACCTTACTTTCTCTCTCTACTTTCTCTCACTAAACAAATACTTATCCTCACGCCGGAGGGTCGTTACAGAGAGGCCCTCCCTCCTCCTCTGTAACGAGCCTAACGGTCTTTTGCCTTGTGCATGTTTAAGTTTAGGTTTGGAACATTCAAGAGCCACCTCATTCGACCCTGTTATAAGCTTTATCTCAGGTTCGTCCACTTTTTGGATCTTCAATTATATAACATATTTTAGGAATTTGATTTTGGGGATATAATAAGAATAATAATCTGTAAAAACCTAAATTTACTACTGATGCTCATTAACTAAAGATTCAAGAATACCTAAAATTAGTACTGAAAAGGGTATACAATGATAATAAAATGAAATAAAGATTGTTGATTTGTAAATTCATTTAACTATGAGGAATCAATTAAGAGGGTGTTTGGGATTGAGTTTCAAAACAACTTATTGACTGTTTGTGTAACGCAAAAAAACTTTCTGTTTTGACTTTTGACTTTTGGCTTTTAAGGGTGGAAAAGCTGTTTTTGATAAGTTAGAAATCCTGGCTTTTGGCTTTTAGAAAAAAAAAATACAAATCTACCACCCATACAACTAATATTCACAAGTTAAGCGAAACACTTAAAAAACAACAATCTATCAACTTTTTGACGTTTCTCATCACAAAAGCTAATCCAAACACTTTTTTTTTAAAACTCATTTTCAAAAAGTCATAAGGCAATAAGCACTTCTGACCAAAAGCACTTTTGCATTTCCAAACTCAATCCCAAACACCCTCTAATAAGTTGGGTGAATACCTGTCAATCCGTGCTAGAATGTTTTCAGATGACATAATAACGAGTGGGACCTCTCGGAAGGTTGTAGAGCCCTTTATCTTTTTGAGCAATTCGTAACCAGTCATTCTGGGGATATAGTAATCAATGATCAGATCTACCTAACAAACATTTTGGCGGTGGAGATGGTGGTAGTGGTGATTTTGCAAGTCGTGGTGGGTGGGTGGCGACCGGAGGTGAGTGGTGGTAGGTTGGTTGGAGCGGAAGATGGGATGGTCTATTAGTAATTTCATCCAAAAACTAAGGGTATATCACTCATTTCACCCACAAACTAACAGAAAACTTAACGGCAGTTAGTCTTAGGTACGTAAAGTGTTAGCTCAACAAAAGTCAGGGACTCAGAGTATTATACTCGTGCTGAACCTGTTAGTTGGTGCAAACCATAGGAACGAAAACTACAATTAACTCTATTACATGTATGGTAGTTGGTATTTTTTTAAGACCCATTATATGCCTTTTTAACTCTTTAAAGCCTTTATATAAGAGTGAAGGGAGTTGAGGGGTGTGGGCGCGCACACGCGCGCAGGGGGGGGGGAGGCATGAGTTGACACGTGAAAGTGAAGGAGGTGCTTGAATTTAGGTAGTGGAGGGGCTTGAGTTTGGAACGTGGATTTTGAATAAGTGTGTATATACTTTTTTTAAAGCAGCCAATCAAGTTGTAGCTCACCCCACCCTACGCTCGTGACAACTCCCACGCCATAAGGGCCACCCCCAATTCCCACACCATGGGGGTGGTGTTTGGACTTGAGTGGGTGCCCCCCGCTACAATTAACACATCCACTTTTTACGATCTAAAGAGCCTATTATTAGGGCTGCAAACGAACTGAACTTTAAGCGAACCATTCGGCAGGAAGTTTGTTTGTGTTCGTTCGTTTAATAAATGAACGAACACGAACAACATATTTTGTTCGTTTAGTTAGACAAATGAACATGAACAAAGGCCGCGTTCGTTCGTTTATGTTCGTGAATGTTCGGTAATGTGTTCGTTTGTTTATGTTCGATAGTTTATTAGTGTTTTTAATTTTTATAAGTTGTCTTGATATTATTTTATTTTTATTTACTTTACCCAAATAAATAAATAAATTATTTATATGAAGTTAATATATGCATGTGAATTCGATTTTATTCGGAAGTTAATATATGTCTATATGTGTTTGTTTCCGTTCATTATAACTTCTTTGTGTTTGTTTTTGTTCATTTGTGTTTATGAACACTTGTTTGTATTTATGAACATCCATTTGTGTTCGTGTGCGTTCATGAACAAAATTAACAAACGAACACGAATATGAGTGTTTTCTTAACAAACGAATACGAGCAGAAAATTACGTTCGGTAAGTGCTCATGAACTGTTCGTGAACACATATATTACTTAACAAACAAATTCGTGTTTGTTCGGTTCATTTGCAGCCCTACCTATTATACAGCTCATCTAGCCTTTCTTTTGTTTAAAGCCTAAATGAATTAGTCTTCTAGACGGCTCTCAAATCTCATCCCACCTACCACAATTTGTTCTACCTTTTTTTTGTTCTCGTCTTACGAAATCTATCTTCTCATCCACATCCACATAATTACGCTAAACATTACTATATTTTCTCTCTCATTTTCAATCACAAGGAAAGGCATTAAAATTTCATTCCATGAATGTGAAAATTTCATTAGGCAGGCGGCAAAAAGCTGGGCTGCAACCATTTTCTGTATGACGAACCCTAATCTACTAAAAACGAAACCCCCCTCACATCACATAATTACACTAAAGATTACTATATTTTCTCCCTCATTTTCAATCACAAGGAAGGGCATTAAAATTTCATTCCATGAATGTGAAAATTATACATCAAGATAGCATTCAGGCGGGCAAAAAGTTGTGCTGCCACCATTTTCTGTATGACGAACCCTAATTTACTAAAAATGAAACCCCCCCCCCCCCTAATGTTGAGATACTACTTACTATTTTTAAATTAAATAGAATTTTTATACATTTGTCGTTACCATTTCTCTCACCTTCACTTACAACCACTTTTAAAAAATATTAAAAAAATAAAAACGGGAAATAGTGTCTTCCTAAATATATAGATTAGCAATAAACTTTTTTTTTCTTTTCTACTCATAACCACTTTTTAAAATATGCATAACTCACTCATAAATATTTGGGTAACCTATTGTGAATGATTTTAGTAACTATTTAACATTTTATTAATCAAACCTCGTGTATTACACATGTTTATAACCTATAATAAAAAAAACAAAGTAAATAGTTATAATAAGTAAATAAACATCAGAAATTATTCTTTAAATATATATCTTGACCAATGTTTGTATTAAGTGATTACATCATATTTATTCAACATGTGCAAGACACGTGTTCTCAACCCGTAAAATATACAAGGTTGTAATCTAGTGCTTTAATATGAAATTGAAAGGGAATATTAATTAATGAGTTAACAATCTAAACTACTTCTTAGAGAAATAAAATAATTTAAAGAAAAATATCCAACCAAGTACCTTTTTTTTAAGGAACCAAGTAGCTAATTTACAGATAGAGTCCTTTATTACAATAATTTTCTTACTATATCAAAAGTTTCATTATAAAATTAAGTTAAGTAGTATTTTAATACATTTGTTTGTTTATTCTATTACATAACAAAATCTATTATCTATTATCTATAATAAACCAATACAAGTCTTAACATGTGTTATTTACTTGAGTCATCTTTTTTCTTTCATGTCTCTTCCTCCGATTTAATTATATAATTAATACTTACTCCATTTTTTAATTAGAACTATTATTTCTTCTACTTAATTAACGATACTTATCTTTTAATTAAAGCTATTATTTCTTTCAATCTTATATAGTTTGGCTAATTATTTTTTAATTAAAGATATTTAATATATTATCAATAACCAAATAAATTTAGTATAGAATTAGTTATCAATAACCAAATAAAGATATTTTAAAAAGTGGTTTAAGATATGTGATGTTGCAGAAATGTTTTGGTATAACGAAATTATAATGTTGTTCGCTGAAATCGGGCGTTTGAATCGAGATTTAAATTCTGACGGTTACATCATTGAAGATCGTATTAATATGCGATTTAAACTGATTATTATTGGGTTTAAACATGGGGTCTTGATTGTAGATGTTGGAGAAACAGTTTGGGACATTAAAAACGAATTAAAAAAAACACCCGACATTTTATGAAGTGGCCGGAAAAACTACTTCGGTCGCCGGTTCTTGATCGGAAACAGATTGGAGGGAAGGGAATGTTTAAACTTTAACAGATTGGCAAAAACAGCCCCTCTTCAATAACCTTGTTAAGATTTATTGAATTTTGGTTAGCTTTTCCTTCATAAAACTTAACCAAGTTAAGTTAATTTAACCAAAAAGTTTCTAGAACTTTATAAAACTTGAAATTTTTTTATAGAATCTTTACGAATACGCTTCAGCATACGCAATTGATCAAAACTCATACCCTATCATTAATAAATATAAATGATATAATTTTAGTTAGCTCTAAAATTAAATTTGAAAATGACGAAACTTATAGGGACTATAATGAAAATATTTGAAGGACTATTATTGTTAATTAGATGAAAGACGAGGGTGACGGATGTCACAGTCTCCCATACTGTAGAAAATTCCGTCTCGAAATTTCTTTCAAGTGGAGGTTACTATGAAACAAAAGGCGTTGTAAAAGTCAACTAGATTTTTAAAAGAAAATTTCATCATTTATGATTCGACAAAATTTAAAATAGTTGTCTAATATCCAAAGTAAAAGTTTCAAAATCTTTGATAGTTAAGAACTTAAATGAGTAAGGTTTTGGGAATGTGTATCTGATGAGGGGCAGAGGTACTAATGAAACAGTCTCCCCTACTTTAGAAAGGTTTCAGACCGAACTTTATTAAGTACAGGCAACAGGATTTCGACCAACAGAGAGTGTAAGTGTATACAAAGTTTAAGGTTTTCTGTAGAGGTGGTCAACAAGGAAGACTCCAACATAACTAATTGAAACTTATTCTTATAAAAAAATGATAGCCGTTAATCAATGATCTAATGAAGAGGTAGCAACGGGTAGGTTCTTGGTCAGACTCCTAGTCCGCTCCCGCAGTATCGTTTATGCTTATATATAGGGTGTAACACAGCTAACCCACCACACTCCCGATACTTTGTCTATTTTGATCATTTTGTATATTTTCTTAATAGGTGTCAGCTTCCAGCCACCAGCTAATTTTGCCAAACATACCCAACATAGAGACAAAAAAAATATAGAAAATAGTTAAAACATTTTCACATCCCATCTCTATTTCCGCCAAAAGTTTTGTCATGTCTATTCTTTTATTTGGGAAGACAAGTCTATTACTGGTTTTCCAAATCCGCTAACAAGCGATTAAAACGATTGCGTTGACTAGCTTTTTCTTGATGAACGTTGGTGAATTTGGAAGACCCAAATCCACCACTTGTAGAAATATAATCGGGACGGCCATATTTTGTTCGATTCGTCGTTATTAAGTGGTTGGACCTTCCAAGTCAGATGATCCACTAGTCTTGGGCCGGCTCGGTCCAGTAGTAAATATACAAGTCAACATTAAGCATTGTTATTTCTTATGCTACCTTGTTGTTTCCTAGGAAACATGTTTCATGAATAACACTTCTTTGATTTGTAGTCCCAAATATATATAATAATAATAAATACTATGTATTTCGATAATCACATTAATCATCTTATTTATATTTTTAAATTATTATAGTGTTTAAATAGTTGACAATGATAATAGTATATTCTCTATTAAATTTCTTATTTTAGTTATTTCTAAACCACTTATGACTATGTTATATATTTTGATCAAGACTTCTAATATACATTATTGTTTAGGATAGAAAAAACAGGGAAAATTATTAAGAAACAAAAAGAAAAACAACTAAAAATATTGAAAATCACTATTTTATGTATACATGAGTAAAGACAGAAGTTTTCAACCATAACAGATTTTTTTTACATAATATTTTTACATTTACTTTATTAACTTACCGCTGATAATTTGAACTTCAAACTGCCGGAATCAACAATGTTGCATGTGACTGTTAATCGAAAACTTAGCCCGCAATAATTAAAGTAATCTCCTGGATGCGTATGGTTACACCTTGATCTAATATCTTACTGAGATCATTGTTACTTTAACTCTATTTTTCACCTTGTAGAAAGCGAGTTTATTTTTTTTCGTCAAATGTTACCTCACTATATTTTACACCAAAATAGTCTAAACTGTTGCTCGGATTTAATCCTTTGACCTCACCTTTAAGAGATAAACCTCTACAAATGGCTAGCCCTATATTAATCATTAAGTTTATTTAAGTTATAGCGTGTAGCTCACATTTATACAAATTCAATCGAAAAATAAGAGATGATAAAAATTAGAAAATAAAGAAAAAACTTTAAAAAATTGACAGGTTTACACGTCACCTACCTTATTAAAGGACATATCTAGAGGGTTAAATCATAAGGGTCAAAAACTTTAGTACTTGTCCTCGTTGAGTGAAAAGACAATTGAGGTGGCAGAATAGGAGAAATTGAGCCACTCTGCTACAGTCACGTGACTTGTTTTGATAAGAGCTGACTCATAACCAAGCTTTTCCAATTTTCATTATATATTACACACGTCACGTGTTCCTCCTCGTGCTCCTGGCCCCTAACTTAACCGGAATATATTACAAGACACGTTTGCCTCAATGTTACTAACTAAAATTAACTTTTTGTTGTGTAGGGGTAAATGTATTAAGTCATTATGTAAAGAGATAATAAATTAATAATAGTTCTTGTAATGTATTTAGTAAACTCATTTTAATAGCACACTTCGTCCCTTACCATGTCATTGATATGGTGAATTCATCTATAAGCACATGCATAAATAAAAAAAATGTTCATTCTTTAAAGAATAAACATGAATGAGACCTTTTTCGTGATTGTTTGATTCGTTTACAAACTTAGTGCATGTTTGGCTCTCTATTTCCACACCTCCTTTTAACTTATTAACTTATTCAATAAGCCATAAGTTAAAAAAAATGTTTGGATGGTTTTTTGAAAAGTAACTTATGGATGAGTTTTATGCTTTGAAAAAGAAATTTTAGAGGAAAAGTCATAAGTAACAAATTGTGACTTATGAGAATAAGTAACTTTTGAAGGAGGAAAAGTTATAAGAAGAAATGGAAATGAGGAGCCAAACATGCCCTTAGTAATGAAGTGCTACCAAGTTATGTTATTCTACTTGAACTAATATAGGAAGTCAAATCGAGACCTAGAAGGTCAGAATTTGTCTAAGTTGATTGCCCTTTAAGATGACATAGTACATATATCTACAGTGTCTTAGTGAGGAGTGAGAATTGTCTAAGCTAAACAAAGGTTGTGATAGAAAAACAATGAAACGTTATAAATTTTAGAATAATTATTTTAAGTGATAGCACATTATTGACTTTTACAATTTGTATTACATGTACTTTATTGCAGTTGTCTAAGCTAACGAACACATGGTTTTCCTGCAGAGGTACTTTTGGACCATGGCATTTCACTAGGTGTCTATACAATGGTCACTTATAAGCTTGGACAAAATTCGATCACATTTTACATGCTCAAACATGCCATTATTTATTTATTTGTGTATACTTAACCAACACATATCAAGTATATCATTTTTATGTTATGTACATAACACATCTTTTATCATCAAATTTACATCATGCGTCCCAACATTTTGTTTCTATATGCATTTTCTGCTTATTTTGTCGAATACAGGATTCAACCATGCTCTAACAATGTCATATTCCTAATATACATGCAAGTGAGCAACGACACCAGTTAAGTTTCCAATTACACGTAAATTGAAAATTAATAAAGATATCTAGAATATCATTAAAACTTAACAACAAATTTTACTTACTACACCAAAATTTCTAGTTTACATGAACCGTTGAAAATGGTACTAGTTTACTACAGTAGTTACTACTGACTACAACAACGTAGTAAAGATCAACTTCTTTTTACAGTTTTGTCTAATAAAGAAAATATAACGATTTTGTTTTGTTGAGGAATATGTAGAAGAAAGGAAGTATCAGAGTTATTGTATATAATTTATTAAAATTCTTAAAATTGAATTTGTAATTTTACATAACAAAAATAAAATTTCTAAAAGTTAGGGGAGGTTCGTTAGCTGAGCGGATCGTTTACAACCGAGAAACCATCTTTCGAGCGCGAATTTTGGTGATCGAGCGACGAGTGAAACGTAATTTGAACAACCATAATTTCTTTCGATATTTTTGTTTTCGAGTGAAGACTAAGGTCGAACTATCCGATATAACACTAATACTAAGTTCTGAGTATCCGAAGATGAGGCTTATGTTGAGGTCGGTGAGGTGGAGAGCATATTGTAGAGAACAACAATAGTCACATTGTGGTGTAGGATGGTATCAAACGAGAATTGACGACGGATGGCTAATAAGATAAAAAAGTCAAGATTGTCACTTCACGACTTAGGATTAAACTATTAAACTTAGTGTCAAATTTTTTATTAGGTTAAGTGGATTAATTATTTTTTATTTGCTTATATTAGTACAAACCCAATAGAGTAGTGTGTATAAAACTATAAATATAATTGTAAGTTGTGTGCACATATATAATATATTATTATATATATAATAAATTTAAAAAAATATCAAGTCGAATCGAATCAAGCAGACCTTTCCTCATGCTTGGCTCGTTTACAAACAAACCAAGTTGATCGGCACTATACAACCAAGCAAAAAATCAAGTCAGTAATTTCCAAGCGAGCAACAAGTGAGTTACGAACACTAAGCGACTTTGAACAATACTGTAAAAATGAATGGTACTTAATAAGTATTTTCCAAAAAAAAAAAAGTGAAAACTATTAAAATATAATAATTTTAAAAATTCTCAATTTATCAAATTTTGAGAAACTACCCAGAAACATTTATAAAAATAAAATAATAGTAAAGATAAAAAAAATCCCCAGTGATATGACCCTATAAAATTGCAAGTTGGGTGCAGCCTTTCCGTCTTCACTCCTTCACGCCACTATACCCCTCACTTTCTCTCTCCTCCAAATTTCAATAACCAAGCTTCAAACTTTACAAACCGGACCTCCTCTACTGAACAGCAAACCACCATTTCCCCCTTACATATTATTAGCCTACACACCTTTACTTGTATTGTATTGTGTACCTCCATTTAGAAACATTTATTCTTCAATAGATATACGAATATCTCTTTTTTTTACACCTCTATATCTACCCTTTCTCCTAATGCGAATCTCTTCATTTTCCTAAAACATATTTCCAATGAGCCAACAACAAATGTCTGATTCCGTCAAATTTACATTACACAGAACATTGACTACAATCGTCAACAAGTCGTTTTCTTCAACGGACGCCGCCTCAGTCGCCGGCTGTCCTAAAGTCGTGAGGATATCAGTCACGGACGCCTACGCCACTGACTCCTCAGGTGACGAAGCCGACGACTGCGACGGACGTTTAAGAGTAAGAAAGTTTGTTAAAGAGGTTGTTATCAAAAACTCTTCTGCTAATAACAGAAGGGTTAGTAGAACGACGTCGTTGAGGAATAAAGGGGTCAGTAATAAAGCAACCAAAGAAAAACAACAGAAGGTTTGTTCAAGTAACGGTTCAGGTAAAAAGTTTCGAGGTGTACGCCAACGTCCTTGGGGAAAATGGGCGGCTGAGATTAGAGATCCACTGCGACGTGTACGGTTATGGCTTGGTACTTATGATACAGCAGAAGAAGCAGCTATGGTTTACGACCACGCGGCTATTCGGTTACGTGGTCCCCAGGCGCTAACAAACTTTACTGTACCGACACCGGTGACTGATAATAATAATATTAATAATAATAAGCCGTCCCCGGTGTCATCTTGTTACAACTCCGGTGACGAGTCCAACATGTGTATTAATAAAAAAGTGACGTCGCCGAAGTCTGTGCTCAGGTTCTCGTCCGCTTCAACGGACGAGTCAACCGCTGAGTCGACTCAGAACGACGTCGTAAATGAAGCTTCATATGTAGCCAGAGATGCTGATAACTTTAGTGGGTTTCCGTGTTTGGAAGGACCTTTTTCAAACACCGAGTTGTTTGAATTTTCGGACTCCATACCCGACATTTTTAACCCGATGACTATGTCGGGTAGCCCGTTTCAAGACTCCGACCCGGTTAACATGTTCTTTGATTCCGGTGTAGATGTCGGGTTCGGGTCGGGTTCCGGGTCATGGCCAGCAGACGATTACTTGAATGACTTTGGTGATATATTCGGGTCGGATCCTCTTGTTTCTCTTTAGGAACAAGAAATGGAAAGTGGAAATATGAGGAAATTTTTGTATGAAATTAGGAGGCTAATTAATTGTTTATTATTATATAGATACTTTAAATATTTAGGATAACTCCGTTACTGTTGACGGTAACGGACGAGTTGTTAAGTTATGTTGATGTTAGTGTTGCCGTTTGTAAGGCACGTGGCAGGTGCACGTGAGTGAAAAAAAATGTTGTTGGTGTTTTTAATTAGGTGAAGAAATGAAATGGAATGAATGCTGCGTGCTTTGATCATGCATTATCTGATTTCTACCCAATTTTATTATTGCAATCGTATTCAATACTTGTAGGTTTTGGGGGTGCTATTCATGATGCATGGCGTACATATCCTCTTTTCACTCCATTTTATAGTATAATAATTTATTAGTCCGTTATTTGTGTTTTAAAGGCTTGGACTGGTATGTCAATTCCTACTTTTTGAACTGTGTATGAAAATTGTATCGATTTATAGATTATATGTTTGATCAAGTGGACTAGCGTCGTCCGTATAAAACTCATCCTATTTTATGACGAATCAACATAGTTATGTCAAGATGGGAAAAACCAGACTAAAGAATGTTCACCATGAACATGTATCTCGAAACATTCAGACCTTGCAAAATATATACCATAAGGTCTTAACCATCTTTACATAACAACCAAATCAAGCGGTATGGTAACCGCCCATTGCCTCTTAGTCTAGTGTATAGGTTGCTTATCCCTAACAAAGTGGTGTGTGCTTAAGTTGCAAAAAGCATAGGATATATGAATTTCCAAATATGTGTTGTGTATTTGTGCGTTAAAAAAATGATATATTTACTTTACGAGCATGTAGCAACATTGATACCATATTATGGAAGATAAAAATTGATACTTTCAAGTCACTTTTTATAAAATTTTAAACTAGACTATGATATTTTTAAATATATATATAATTCTAATAATGGAATAAGTAAATGTTGCATACAAAATTCAACTTTTAGAATGCGTGAATATTTGAATATGAGTTATGGGATGATGGTGGTTTTTTGATGAGGTGTTCGGTTTTCGGCAAAAGTTAAATAAAATATCTAGTGTTTGTAGGCATGAGTCAACTCTTCTAACTCGACACCTGCCCCCAATGTTTAATTCTTTGCTTCATCTTTCCTCTTTCCTGCATTATTGGGTTCATCATGATTTTTTTACTCTTGAATGCGGCTTATTATTAATTTAATGGTCCAGTTACACTTAACATATAACCAACATTTTCTTTTGTTAATAAGTATATGCATGAAACTCAAAACTCTCTTTTAGGATATCATGAACTTATAAACCCTCTCTCATATTATTGGCAAAGTGAGTATAATCACTTAACAAAATAATGTAGTGCCCTTCGATATGTAACTAGCTTGTAACGCGTAACGTGAGGTACGAAGGAAGGAGGGGGATGTTCATATGAAGATGTTCACGTTTCTTAAAACAAAAACTAGTGGAAGATGTTCAAAGTAGTTGATCGAGAGTCCCCAATCGGAAGCCCCATTAATGATATAAGTTACCACAACATTCTAATAGTCGGATGTTGTTGACATTCTTTTATTTACCATTGATGATTAGTTGCCATTGATCATCATTTAACACTGATGGTTAATTATCTTTTTTTAACCGTCAACAAAACACAATTTCATTAAATTACTATCATAAGGTTAAAAAAAAAAATTTGAACGGTAAATTTTATCACATCTTAATTCCACCTCACCTTGCATTTGCAAGGATTTAAACCCATAACTTTACATTTGTAAGGAGGATACCATACCACTAACAAAAGGTTAATTACTTCTAATGACCAATTTTCACTTATGGTTCTAACCGCCACTAGTAGTATTCACTTTAGATAAATAACATTGAGAAAGAAGGATAAGGAAAAAAAAATACAAACATGTCGTAAAATAATGCAAGAGAATTTTTAGTTATTACTGAATAAGTAATGGTGCCTAGGATTGATTTATTCCACAAAAGCTACAAAAAATGAGAAATGTGAGAAGCCACTAAAAAAATGATATGTGTATAAAGGGTTAAACAAGTGGGAAGAGTAATTTTGTGAAAAGAATATATACATGCAAGTCACATGTGTTCGTAACTTTTTTATACCTCATTTTTTTTTCAAAAAAAAAAATATACCATAAAATTGAGCGTGTTTTTATCTTTTATATCAGTACCATATGGTTATACTTTTGAAAAAAAAAAGTCAAAACTTAGTTGTGTAAGACACAGTAGAGATAACGTAAAACACAATGAGTACCAATTAAATATACAATGAACAATAGGGTATAAGATAAAACACAAAGAACAGTCTAATAAAACACATTGGACGACATACTAAAGACACAATTACAGAAGACTAAAACACAATGAATAGTTTGAAAAAAAAAAAGTCGAAATCTCAGTTGCTTAAGACACAATGACGACATACTAAAGACATAATGAACAAAAGACTAAAACTCAATAAATACTTTTAAAAACAAAAGTCGAAAACGCAATTGCATAAAACACAATGGACGACATACTAAAGACACAATGAACAGAAGACTAAAACACAATGAATACTTTTGAAAAAAAATAGTCAAAAACACAGTTGCGTAAGACACAATGGAGATAACGTAAAACACAATGAGTAACAATTGAAAATGCAATGAACAATTGGGTATAAAACACAATGAACAGTCTAATAAAACACAATGGATGACATACTAAAGACACAATGAACAGAAGACTAAAAGACAATAAATAGTAGACCTAAACACAATGAACAACATAATAAAACACAATGTACACCATAAATATAAAACTCGTTTGCGTAAAACACAATGGAAAGCATACTAAAAACACAATGGTCAAAGTTAAATCATCTGTAGACTAAAAAAACATAAATAACATATTTATAAAGCACACGTGCATACTATAACCCATTTAACACGGATATTTTTTTTCAATTTTAGTGTAGTAATGTGGTACTCATATTAAAGATTAAAAATGCTTATTAATATGGTGAAATTTAAAAAAAAAATATCGTATGAAAAAGTAATAGACATTTTAAAATGATGGGGGAATCGACATGTGCATTGTATGTGGAGAGAGAAAGTCAACAAATGTAGTTTTTCTTTTATGTCCTTCCTCTAATTTATTATTATTTTTCTCCAACAAACTAATCTCAACCCTTTAAATATAAGATCAATGAACCACAATCATTCTCACTCTTCTTATAAAAAGTGTCTTGTGTGTTTGATCCTAACACATGGTGGCTATTTGACTTGTTTTCGAACTAAATTTACGACAAAATGTTTAGTAACACAAATTTATACCATCGAATCAAAATGTATTACATTTGACCCTATTTGTTTCTAAACAAATTTACGTCAAAACGTAACATTTTATAGTTGGGTCCCGGCTCGTTTTCAAACAAAAAAAATGCTTTAAAGCGTAGACGAACTCGAATTTATACACATCCATAAAAATAAAAACATAAGAAATTAGTTTTAGAGTAAGGCTTTAGAAACCTAGGGGTCAAATGACTTTTTACAACGTCAGAAGGCTACCTTTGACATTATACCAAAGTTTGGGGGTTGAATGGATTACGTTTCAAAAGTTTGAGGGCGGAAGACACTTATAAATATGAGGATTTTTTGTCAAGTTAGAAAGGAGAAATATCATTTTTGTCAAGTTAGAAACTTTGTTTTTATCAAACTAAAAACTTAGGGGGTGATTTTTATCAATATATAAAAGTTAAGTGATGTTAAATTAAATTGCATGGTCATAAAAGTTAAGTGATGTTAAATTAAATTATATGGTCCACCAACCATGCAATTTAAAAGTATAATTTTGTTACACCATGTGTAACGGAAAAAGTCTTTGGGCGTTTAAAACGCCCCTAAGTGATTCGAACACCGCCCCTTGCTTGTGGATTGGGGCGTTTTATCAAGGGCAGCAAATTTTCCACGGCGTTTTGTTAAATGAATGGGCCAATCACAAAGCTTTCTTTCTAACGGTCATATTTCTTAAACGGCTATATTTGATTTTTTTTAAATGGTCATTTTTTTTCTTTATATATATATAGGGAAAGTATAAACTGAAACCATGTAACAGCGCAAATTTTGTTTATTTTTTTTTAAATATCCAATCGGCGTTTTTTTAATTTTTTGGCCCAAAACGCTTTAATACATGTATGTTACCTTGTGTATTTTTTTTAAAAAAAAAATTAGATGGTTTTTACAAGGGTTTTCTTAATTTTCTTAACTCAAGGGGGGTTTTAATTTATCCTCCCCTATATATATATATATATATATATATATATAGGGGCAGGATCAAATACAAAGTAATATAAACGTGCGAAGCGTGCGAAGGATCACTTTGTACATGATAATTACGTAATGATAATTACGTAATGCCTTCATGAACATACAAAAACATTACGTAATTATCATTACGTAATTATCATGTACAAATGCATGATAATTACGTAATGATAATTACGTAATGCTTTCATGAACATAAAAAACATTACGTAATTATCATTACGTAATTATCATGTACAAATATCCTTCGCACGATTCTCTATTTTTGTAGAATAACCGCCCCCTATATATATATATATATCTTGTATATTATTAAACCCACACACACTACACCCCAAAGTTTATAAAAAATACACACACTTCAAACCATAAAACCTTTAAAAGAATGGGTTCTCCCACATCCTCATCATCTTCGAAATATTATCAACAATTTTTAGCCTATGACGATGGCTCAACCGATGACGAGATCGAGCAAGATGCGGTTATAAGTGCTTGTGCGCTAGCGGCGACATTTATGCAACATGTTAGTAATCCTCCACG
Source organism: Ambrosia x helenae (assembly GCA_030844895.1). Classification (NCBI taxonomy): domain Eukaryota; kingdom Viridiplantae; phylum Streptophyta; class Magnoliopsida; order Asterales; family Asteraceae; genus Ambrosia; species Ambrosia x helenae. The sequence goes on along the minus strand of CM061227.1, from coordinate 17,538,331 downwards.
TCCTATTTTGCAAAGAAAACGAATTGAACGCGACCGTCTAGAGGCAAATGCTCGCTTGATGAAAGATTACTTTGATGAAAACCCGACTTATCCAGACCCAAGGACTTTCAGGCATCGTTTTCGGATGAGCAAAAAATTATTTCTACGCATTTTTGGAGATTTGGAAAACCACTTTGATTACTTTAAACAAAAACCGGATGCTAGAGGGACGCTTGGATTTACCGTTATTCAAAAGTGTACCTCGGCAATATGCAAACTTGCATACGGGGACACAACCGATATAAAACGACGAGTATCTAAAGCTGGCTGAGAAGACCACACACGATACATTGGAGCATTTTTGTCAAGGTACACATAGTTTTCTTAAAAATGATATTTATTTATTTTTTATGTTATTTTAAAGTAATACTACATGTACTTTTTTGTTATTTTAATAATACTTTGTATGTGAACTTTTTTAAAGGTATAATACAATTGTACGGGTTGCGTTATTTGAGAAGGCCAACGTGGTACGATCTAGAAAAAATATATGAGGTTCATTCAGATGTACATGGTTTACCAGGAATGATAGGGAGTATAGATTGTCGTCATTGATCGTGGTATAATTGTCCAACCGCATGGCAAGGTCAACACACACGAAGTAACCAGGGAGAACCGACGGTTATTCTTCAAGCGATGGCCTCATACGACCTTTGGGTTTGGTCGGCTTACTTTGGTGTCACGGGGTCATGCAATGACATAAACGTTTTTGAGCAGTCGCCTCTGTTGGAGGATTTCAGTTCGGGTAGAACACCAAAGGCATCTTTCTATGCTAATGGAAACTACGTACTACCCACACGGGTATTTTTTGGGCGATGGAATATATCCCAAGTATTATATTATCGTGAAGACGTTTAGTAATCCGTACGATGAAAAAAGAGCACATTTTAAGAAAGTTCAAGAGTATGCGCGAAAGGACATTGAGGGATGTTTTGGGGTTCTTCAGCAGCGTTGGCATTATTTGAGAAATCCTTGTCGTGCATGGACCAAAGTGAAAATGAGAGACGCTATGTATGCTTGTATAATCATGCATAATATGATATTAAAAGATGAAGGAAAGGCGATCTGTCAAAATTATATACCGGAAGCCGAAACGGAAATGCCTCAAGCGGACATGCCTCAAAGAATATAGAACGCGCTTGAAGTGCGTTGTGAGGAAACACATAACACTTTAGCGATGGATATGGTCCAACATGCGTGGTCGGTTCGGTATATACAAGAAGAAGGGGAAGATGACGAGGAGTTTTCCTCAAACGATGACTTTTAGACTGTGGTTGTTTGTGTTTTTTTTAGTATTATTTGTAAAAAAATTATGTCTTTTTAACTATGTTTTTTTTTTGTATGGTATTGTAATCTTTTTTTTAGTTTAATGAAAAAACTTTTATGAAATATAATTTTTTTTATTTTCAAAGTTTTATTAAATAAAAAATAATAATTGATATTAAATGATGTTATGCAAGATGAAAATTTTCACCTTACCACTACACCTGTATCCTAATTTAATTCCCTTAATGACCCCATATGCCACATGTCATTAATGCCCCATGAGGCTTGAAAATTTTCACCTCCCACTATATATGGTCTTATGAGATGTGACACCCGGCAAATTCGGGCTAACTTTCTACAAACATTTACCATTTAACTTGGTTAACTTTTATATATTTAATTTAATTCGGATGAATTAAGTCGGCAAAATATATACAAAACAATACGAACAGATAATTTGGTTAATTATCAAAACACGCTCGCGAGTCTTGAACCTCGAACGTTGGTGAAATAACAATACAAATATTTGTGAAATAACTAGTTGGATACTATTTGCAATTATGTGCATACGTGGAATTATTTGGTAGTAGTAGGAAATAATTATTGTTATGTGAATACAAGATCAGGTCCATGAGCGACCCTAGATGGACTGAGCACCGTAGACAATTTATAAAATATTTGGGTTAAATATTTTATACATTTATCATATTATTAATATAAACTATTACACAAAATTATCTTATTACGCAATATACACAATCAGGTTTGTTCCCGGCTCTAGTCGGACAGGGAGTCATAAACTAGTTATAAAATATATGGTTTAAATATTTTATAAATTTATTATTTACATATAATTTATATATTATATATATAAAGCGGTTCTTTATGTTTAAAATTGATTTTGAAAAAGCATATGACAATGTGAATTGGGGTTTCTTGATGATGGTCATGCGACAAATGGGGTTTCCTGAGATTTGGTGTTCTTGGATTCAAGGCATCTTATCTTCGGCTAGATCTTCTATTCTAGTCAATGGGTCTCCCACTTTTGAGTTTTCTTGTGGTAAAGGTATGCGCCAAGGTGATCATATTTCTCCCTTTTTATTTATTATAGCTATGGAAGCTCTTTCGGGGCTTGTGAAGAAGGCGTGTGATGATGGGTTGTTCAAGGGGGTTAATCTCCCTAATAATGGTCAGTGTATATCTCATTTGTTGTTTGCGGACGATGCTATGATAATGGGAGAATGGTCGGATTCTAACTTTAAGATACTTAGACGCATTTTGCGTATTTTTTTTTATCTATGTTCGGGTCTAAAAATCAATATTAACAAGTCGATATTGTATGGTGTTGGGTCGAACATAGAAGAGGTTAGAATTAAGGCCGAAGAAATGGGTTGTTGTCCGGGAGTTGTTCCATTTAAGTATCTTGGGATTCAAGTGGGGGCTAACATGAGTAGAATTAATAGTTGGGACCCGGTCGTGGAGGTTTTCAAAAAGAGAATTTCGAGATGGAAATCTAAGGTTCTTTCTATAGGAGGAAGGGTTGTTTTAATTAAATCTGTGTTGGAGAATCTACCATGTTATTATTTTTCTTTATTTAAAGCCCCAGTCGCGGTCATAAATAAACTAGAGGCACAAATAAGGAAATTTTTATGGGGTGGCAACTTGGATAGTATTAAGGTTTATTGGGTAGGGTGGGAGATGGTTACTAGATCGAAGAAAATTGGTGGTCTTGGTTTGACTAGCTTGGAAGTTAGTAATAATGCTTTATTACTAAAATGGGTTTGGAGGTATCGAATGGAGGTTGATGCTATGTGGGGGAAAGTTATAGACGCCATTCATGGCTCTCAAAGAAGATGGCAATATGTCCCGTGTAATCCGAGCGTAAGGGGTGTTTGGGGCAAAATTGTGGTCAGTGGTTCTAGGCTTTTGATAAATGGCTCCTCTTTTAATTCTCTAATACAAGGAAAGGTAGGAAATGGGTCAAGTATCAAATTCTGGATAGATTCTTGGGTTCATCGGTTGCCTCTTAAGAAGTTATTTCCTGATTTATTTCGGCTTGATAAGAATAAATGGTGCTCAGTCGCGGACAGAATTGGCCATTTTGGACAGACGGGTGTTGTGTACTGGGAATGGAAGACTTATCGGAACACTTTGCAAGAGTTGGATCAGTTGATAAGGTGCCATCGGTTGGTGTTCGGAATTGTTATATGTTCGCATAATGATTCTTGGACGTGGAATAATAATTCATTGCAGAATTTGACGGTTCGAGATTTAAAAGGATGGGTTCGTAGTGGTACGACAGAGGAGATGGTTAGCAAGTTTAGATGGTGTAAATAGTTGCCAGCTAAGTGTAACATCTTTATGTCGAGAGCTTGCTTAGATCGGATTCCTACCAAAATAACGCTTAGGAAAAGGAATATTATTACGGGTGGCTGCCTTTGTGTTTTATGTGAAGACGCCGAAGAAACGGTTGACCATTTATTGACGGAGTGTAGATTCGCTAATGGAGTTTGAAGTGGGATTGCGAAGTGGTGTCATCTACCTCCAATTTTTCTGTTTTCGACTCAAGACGTGCAGATCATGGTGGAATCTTTGGGCTGTTCGGACAAGAAGAAAGAGGTAATTTTCGGTATATTAGTCATCACTTGTTGGCGGATTTGGAAGGCGAGAAACGAAACGGTTTTTAAGGCGTCTAATGTGAAGGTTGCTTAAGTTATTTCGGACATTAAGTCTTTGAGTTATCTTTGGTTTACTAGTAGGGGCAAAAATGATAGTGTGGATTAGAAGGGTTGGTATTCTTTTTGGTTTGTATTCTTTTTATCTTGATGTCATGTAACTTTCGTTGGTTTGAGGCTATCTCTGCCTTAGAGATAGTCCGTTTTGTTTGGTGTTAATGAAATTTGCCCTTAAAAAAAATTATATATCAATTTTTTATTCTTATTTTTAGTAAAAAAAGATGTTGAATAATGTCACTAGATTTGTGTCTTAAACCATATTTATATCTATTTATTTTGATTTTTAAACATCTTATCATCTTTCTCTTTGATTATACTAGGCGTATTAAACTTGTTCTTACATATACTTTTAGTATCTTTTGATACGTAAACAGTTTAAAGACAAAATTACACGGATGGTGCCTGTGGTTTTCATATAATAACGCCTTAAGGTACTAAGCAACGTTTTTAACTTCTTTAGGGCCCATGGTTTAGTTTTTGTAACGAAAATGGGTATTAAGGTTTGTTTTTGTAACAATGTTGGGTACTAATACTAACTATCGTTAAAGTTTCTGTTAACTTTAGTTAAAGTGATTAGAATGCCTTTTTATAAACTAGAGGGGCCATTATGTATTAAACTTCATTTACAAAACCTTTAGTACCCAAACAGGAAACATTAGATAAACCACAGGGACTAACCATGTAATTAACTCATTATTTTATTAAATGTATTTATTTTTAAGATTTATAATTAAATAAGGAATATTTAATTAAAACATTGTTTTATTAAATATATTTATCCCATTATTTATAAAAATAAATCCAAGTTATTAGATTAATAGTTGTAACCATAAAGAAAACATTTAACTTAATGTTTGATGGACTTGTGTTATGGTTACAACTATTAATCTAATAACTTGGATTTAACTTATAAAAATGTTTTCTTTATGTGATTGAATTAAGTGTTATTTTTGGCCAAAAAGATGCAAACCCAATTCAAGAAAATTAAAAAAGATATAAACAAACAGAAGTTGAATTTTAATAAATAAAAAAAATGTTTGGACCTACAAGGTAAAAATCATTTTTGAATTTCATTAAAACCCATAAGTAAATTAATAACATTTAGAACGTTTTATCTATCTTAGAAGTATATTTATTTTTATAAATAATGGGATAAATATATTTAATAAAACAATATGTTTTAAATAAATATTCCTTATTTAATTATAAATCTTAAAAATAAATACATATTGTTTTATTAAATATATTTATCCCATTATTTATAAAAATAAATACACTTCCAAAATAGATAAAACGTTCTAAATGTTATTAATTTACTTATGGGTTTTAATGAAATTCAAAAATGATTTTTACCTTGTAGGTCTAAACCTACCAAACCCACCAGTTCTTGAAGAAGAAAAAAAATCTTTCTTTTTTTTATTTATTAAAATTCAACTTCTGTTTGTTTATATCTTTTTTAATTTTCTTGAATTGGGTTTGCATCTTTTTGGCAAAAAATAACACTTAATTCAATCACATAAAGAAAACATTTTTATAAGTTAAATCCAAGTTATTAGATTAATAGTTGTAACCATAACACAAGTCCATCCTACATTAAGTTAAATGTTTTCTTTATAGTTACAACTATTAATCTAATAAGTTGGATTTAATTTTATAAATATTGGGATAAATATATTTAATAAAACAATGTTTTAATTAAATATTCCTTATTTAATTATAAATCTTAAAAATAAATACATTTAATAAAATAATGAGTTAATTACATGGTTAGTCCATGTGGTTTATCTAAAGTTTCATGTTTGGGTACTAAAGATTTTGTAAATGAAGTTTAATACATAATGGCCCCTCTAGTTTATAAAAAGGCATTTTAATCACTTTAACTAAAGTTAACAGAATATATAACGATAGTTAGTATTAGTACCCAACATTGTTACAAAAACAAACCTTAATACCCATTTTCGTTACAAAAACTAAACCATGGGCCCTAAAGAAGTTAAAAAAGTTGCTTAGTACCTTAAAGCGTTATTACATGAAAACCACAGGCATCATCCGTGTAATTTTGTCCCGTTTAAAAAACCAAACGATAAAGGTGAAACTTTGGTGACTCGTATCCATGCACCGCTATCTAGTAATTGATTAATACCCAAAGGTAGGATATGGACGCAAAGTTCTAAACTAGCTTTTATTAAAGTAAAATAAAAAGAGTAGTTTATAATAAATTTCAGTGAATGTCATTTAAATAGTTCATATTAGGAAGAATATGGCAATAAAAATAATTTTTTTTTTATAAAATATTTGTACATGAGACAACGTGACCAGAATAACCATATGCATTGGTACTTGCCCTTAAAAGCGATAGATATGACAAGTTAGGACGAATCGACTCTGATAATCACGATAGAGAAAAAAAAATGTTGGACCAAATTATATGCAGGCTGTGGGGTGTGATTTGTAGTGGAAGGTCACGGGGTGATGTAGCGCTCCTGGCCATCATAGCACACCGCCTACCTTAATCGTGGCCGTGACATTTGCGGGGACCTCCACGATCTTCACGAGCTCCTAACCTAACATAACTAGGGGTGTTCACGAGCCGAGCCGATCCGAACGGAGCTTTGCTCGTGCTTGGCTCGTTTACAAATTGAACCAAGCGGAGCGGCTCGTTTACAATCGAGTCAAAAACCGAGCGAGCATTCTTCGAGCGCAAATTTTTCCGAGCGAAACCGAGCAGAGAGTAATTTTGACAACCATAAAATTGGGATGTTTCCTTCAATGATTTCATTGTCGGGTGACAACTAAGGTCAAACTGTCCGATAGTAAAACTATTATTGAGATCCGAGTGTCCGAGGATGAGGCTTAGGTTGAGACTGGTGAGGCGATCAGTTAACGCAGAGAAAAAATGTTGCATTGTGATGAAGGGTGCTATAAAACGACGATTAGCGATGGACGACTAATACCATAAAGAAGTTAAGACTGTCACCTCATGACTTATGGTTTTACTATTAAACTCAGTGTTAAATTTTCTATTGGGTTAAGTGGGTTAGTTATATTTTGTTTGCATATATTGAGTCAAATCCAATAGAATGTTATATATAAAGCTACATATATATATATATATATAAATTGTGTGTATATTTATAATTAAATAAATAATAAATTGATAAAAATGTATCCGAGCTGAACCGAGCCGAGCGGACCTTTGCTCATGCTTGGCTCGTTTATAAACTGAATCAAGCCGATCAGCTCATTTACAACCGAGCGAAAGATCGAGCGAGCATTTTTCGAGCATTTTCCGAACGAGCGATCGGCGAGCGCCGAGCGATTTGAACAGCCCTAAACATAACATAACAAGTTAGTGGAAGGGGTGTCGACTACACCCCAATCGTGACTGTAGCATATGTTACCTCACCTCCTCATCTTTTAGCTTTAACACTTATGTCCCCTCAAGTAACGTTCTAAAATTTTAGTAAAATGTCATTTTAACCCTTTAAATTTTTTAAGTTTCTAAAGTTTCAAGTTTACTATTTTTAACTTAAGAAACACTATTTTAATTTTAAGCACGTGTCTGTATATAATCAAGTTGTTTTATGCTTTATCGTAAGTTTTTTTCGAAAATGAGTCGAATCAAATATAATACGTTTTCATGTTTATTTTAGTATACGTTTTCATTTACTTTACGTTTTGACTTAAATTATGTTCAGGAACAAGTCGAGTCAAATATAATACGTATTGATTAGATTGTATAAATTCAGGTTATTTTACATTTTGATGTCACCGTAACACACTACGGGTAAAATTAATGGTTTGAAAATAAGGTATTATGTTCTCTTTAGTTTATAATTACATGTTTGATATCAGCTATGAATATATAAAAGTTTTTTTATTAAGAGATTTTTTACTAGGTCAGGTCATGGAAATCTTTTTGTTTTATATCAACGATGGATACGTAGGGGCGTAGGTAGATAGTGTGCTACGGGTTCGGCCAAATTCGTACCACAAAATATTTTTACTATATATACGTATATTTTGACACCGCATCCATAGAAATGTCCACATCGAACCCGTAGATATATCTACACCAAACCCTTAGAAACTTGAAAGTTGAAAACTAATACCTTAGAAAATTAAACACCGAACCTTAGCAAGTTTGATAACAAACCCCACATTTTAACTGACAAAGAATAACTTGATAAGGTCAAAGTCTATTAAAAAAATAACCTATTAACTCATTTAGCCCACATTTAATTAAAAGAAACACATTTAGATTTCCGTTGGTTTACATATTATTGAAATTGGCTCTCATTACCCTTTGCGACTGCAATTGCTAGGATATGCGTTTTAGCAATGAAGTACGTAAAGTCCGATTTGCATAATATGTTTGGTGATGAACGTTTAAGTGATAATTGCATTTGTTTTATTGAAGCCAATTTTCTTATGAAGGTTTTGATTAATCATGTAATTGATATGTTTAAAAAAATGAAAACTCATAAAGAGCAACTTTAATGAATTATATTCTTCGCTTTTAATATTGATTGACGTATTTTTATTTATTTTCATTTTAATTTGATGTTTGTTATGTTTTTATTATGTGACCTGAATCACCAGACAGAAAAAGACTAAACTTAGTGATAGAAATCGATCGTTCGTCCCTTGAAAATTTCTAAACACATAGAAAGAAAATCCTAGCTACACCACTGATCTGGATACGTACACATTTAACTAAGTATTAGTACCACCATAATACATCTAGTTGTGAAGTTGTTAATCCAATTTATTGTCATACATCCCTACGCGAGAGATTGACCGTCCCCATCCGGTGATTACAGCATTTTGATTTTTCTTTGTTTTGCTTGTAATACATACTACCGGGGTGTCCACGTATTGTGGCAGAGACCACAACATTTCAATTGGTGATTTTAAGGGTGTGTACAAACTGTTGTTCGGTTCACCTCGGTTTCGAGCCATAACCAAAACCAAAACTTTTGACTATGATATTTTAAAAACCGACTAGTTTCAATTATTCATTTGTTCCAGTTTGGTTAATCGGTTATGAACATCGGTCCAACTGGTTTTCAATAAATAACCGAAAATGTTACTTGAGCTGAAAATATGGACTTGAGTTGAAGTACTCAAAAAGAAGAACCCACTATTATTAGTTAATTTATTTTTCTGTTATTGTCCACTCCTTTTATATGAATATTTCTAAATATCTTTGTTCAAAATTCATTATAAACATAATATTTCTCCTCCGATCATAGAATTCAGTGACCGTATAGTTTAGATCAGATTAGCCATACGTAGTAATTTCAAAATTCAAATCGTTACCTCATGATTAAAAGCAGGGCTTTCATTATTGATTTCTCAATTTCTATATAGTATTATCAAGTTTATAAAACTCTAACTTTTATAAAGTACCTAATTCTATATAAAAGATTATAACAAAACATGTATTATAAATTATTTTTTATATGTGTTCTATTTAATGTCTTTAAAATAATTGTAGAATTGAACGTTATGTGGTCTCATAAACATCTCATGACTAGGGGTGTTCAACGAATCGAATAACGAATTTTCGAATTATTCGAATCTAATTTCTCGAATTTTTAATATTTTTAACTGAATTCGTATTCGATTCGTATTCGCTCAAAATTCAATTATTCGATTCGAATAAGAAACTTGAATTCGAATCGAATTCGAATTAATTCGATTTATTTCAAATTTACCATAAATAATAAATTATTTTACTTTTAGTTTTAAAACTAATATAAACTCATTCTTTTTAACATATAAAATCCAAATCTACAAAATTGATAAACAACAATATGTCAAAAACGGGTTAGTAAAAATAGTAGAGAGTATAGTTTGTTAGAGTTTTATGATGTATAAGGTAAATATGTAAAATATTGTTACGCTAAAAGTTGTAGAAACTATGGATTTTTAGATTTTGACCAAAATTTAGTTCTTTTTTAAATGTGTATATTTGTGTATATAATAATGTGTATATGCGTATATATATTTAAAAAAAATATACATGTACAGTTTTTATTCGAATTTTGAATCGAATCGAATTTAAAATCATAAATTTGTATTCGATTCGTATTCTATTTATTGGACTCGAATTTGAATTGAATCGAATTCGAATTCTTAATAATCGAATCGAATTCTTGGTAATCAATCAAACTAAATCGAATTTTGAATTTTTCGAATCCGAATCGAATTATGAACACCCCTACTCATGACTCTTGATTGCCTTTTAATGAAATATGGTGTTTAAAAGACAATTTTACCCTAAAAAGTAATTATTATATGCATTGTGTGTTGTACCAAAAGTAATCAAACTTATACCTTTTAAAATTTAAGAAATACTTGGCAAATGATTTATAATATAGTAAATAATAGATATACAAGATATAGATATAGATATAGATATAGATAATAGTAAAAGAAACAAAAATATGATGTTATTAAGGGTAGAAGAATAAAACATTAAAAACATTGTAAACTCGAACTAATTTAACCATTAATTTATGTTAATTGTCAATAAAGGAATGAATAATATAACTTTCAACAGATTAAAAACACAAAGTCAACCAATCTAGGAAGTGAAAAAGCACTAGTATATAGCAATCTTTGTGGAATATTTTTATCTTTTGTGATACCTGGGGTGCTCTTTCTTGCCCCAAATTGCCAAATGAATCTCACTTTTTGTACCCATGGGTCTACAAAGATTGCCCATATACATAAATATATACCCTTTCAACACCATACAACAACCACTAAACGAATTCCATGCATCATCATATTCAACTTACGCCTAGCGTAATATATCATATTTAACCTTTAGATAAACACAAAGATCTTGTCGTGCGGTATAAGGTGTAAATTGCGATACTAGTTGAGATGGTTTCAAAGATACGGTTATTGTCATAAACTAGATTCTAACCCGTGCATTCGGGAGTGACAAACCCAACAAAACTAAGTCATACATTAACAATTTGAAGTTAGAGTGAACGTAAAATTATAATACTTGACTATTACGTTTATGAAAACTCGGTTGGGAAATTCTTATATCATATAATAAAATATCATTAAAAAAATCAGTTTGGAAATGTATGGAACAATTGTTAAGAAATTAAGGAGCAATGGTCCTATGTGGAGAGTTCGTTATTCTTTTATTTGGTTCTTCACACTAGACGACGTCGACTTGGAGAATCCTTCAAAATCGCAGCAACTTGCATATCTATTGTTTGTTTGTTTTGTTTTTTTTTTTTCCAATAAACTTTCACCTTTTGCGATCAACAATTTTACTAGTTTACACATTTTGACACTAAATTAGTATTTTGGATAAGAGTAAACTGTCATTTTCGTCCTTGAGGTTTGGCACTTTTTGCCAGTTTCATCCAAAAGATTTTTTTTTCTCAACTGGCTCCACTAGTTTTCAAATTCTTGCTGGTTTCGTCCAAATGCCTAACTCCGTTAGTCAATCTCAGTTAACTGAGGGGCAGTTTTGTCATTTTATTGTAGCCAAACCCTAAGTATAAATACCCACTTTCTCCTCTTCCTTATCCATTTCCTGCAGCCACACCCCCAAACCCTACTCTCTCTCTCTACTCTCTCTCATCGTTCTCTCTCTCCTCCCTCACTCCCGATCCCTGCCTCCTCTGTCTCAAGAACGGTCGACCACCACCAAGCTTGGTGGTGGCGGCACATTGATTATCACGGCCAAAAAGAGGGCTGTAAAGGCGACATTGATTATCACGGCCGAACGAAGGTGTGTGGGGGTGGGTAAGGATGGTGCGGTGGTTGTGTTTGGTACTAATGGGGTCGGGTTGTAGTTGATGAGGGTCGAGGATGGTGTTGGTAAACAGAGGAGGACGACTGACGATGGTGACAGCCGATTGGGGTTTGTTTCGGTTGGGTAGGTAGCAGTTGTGGTGGTGGTGGTGCTGGATGATGTTGACGAAGATGGTGGTGGATGGTTCAGTTGTTAAAGGGTGACAGCCGGTGGTCGGTTGCGGTGGTTCACTGGAGTTCAATGGTGGCCGGTTTTGTTGATTCAGGCTGTGGATTGGAGCCGGTTCGAAGGTATTAGCGGTTTGTTCCAGGTGGTGGGGATGAGGAGTGGAGCTGCATTTTGGTGCTTTGCTCCCGGATCTTATAGGTGACGGTGGTTTTGGGTCGGGTTACGGCGGTGAGAGTCCAGGTGGTGGTTGTTTGGTTCGAGATGGGGGGTGGTTATGGATAGGTGATGGTCCAAAGGTGGTGGTTCGTGGGCTGATCACAGGCCCGTGAGGTGGATTGTCTTGAGTGGTCTGACCGGTGCTTGATCGGCCGATGGTGTGGCTTTTGTCTGTCCGACGGGTTTTGGTTGTCGGGTTTTATTATTATTATTATTATTATTATTATTATTATTATTATTATTATAATAATAATAATACAGATAATATTTGAATTGACAACTTTACCCCTCAGTTAACTGAGATTGACTAACGGAGTTAGGCATTTGGACGAAACCAGCAAGAATTTGAAAACTAGTGGAGCCAGTTGAGAAAAAAAAATCTTTTGGATGAAACTGGCAAAAAGTGCCAAACCTCAAGGACGAAAATGGCAGTTTACTCTTTGGATAATAAAGTATGTTTTGAAGTGAGTTTTAGAAATGATCATAAAGAGTAAACTGCCATTTTCGTCCTTGAGGTTTGGCACTTTTTGCCAGTTTCATCCAAAAGATTTTTTTTTTCTCAACTGGCTCCACTAGTTTTCAAATTCTTGCTGGTTTCGTCCAAGTGCCTAACTCCGTTAGTCAATCTCAGTTAACTGAGGGGCAGTTTTGTCATTTTATTGTAGCCAAACACCTTTTATTCCTGCTATTAAACTTGTCACCAAACACCCCTCTAGCTAGTTCCTACACCCGCATCCAAACATCCCCTAATCTGTCCCTCCTTTATAAACCCTCCCCCACCTTCTTTGTTTCTTCTTCTTCTTCTCAGTCCCGCCCTCTTCTCTTCCCTCCTCACAATTACTTCAATCAAGGTTTACTCTTTCCCCCAAACCATAACCTCTCCAACCCAAATGCTAATTTGGATTACGATCTGGCTACTATCGAGCAACATTTGTTGCAGCAAACAACAGATTTCAACCCCAATGTTACCTCCGTTTCTTTCTGTTTCATTGTAACCTTTTATCAAGATCACATTCTTTATTGGTCCAAATTGCCTAAATAATTCGGTAACTTCATTTTTCTTTATCCACAATGGAAGGTTCCCCACAAAAATTTTCCCTTTTTCAATTTGTTTGGATCCCGAATGACCTGAACTATCATCCAAATAACTAGTATTTTCAGTTTCATCCGAATCAGGTGGTGGAGGTGGAGGTGCTGGAGTTGGAGCTGGTGGCGGAGAGAGTTTGCTGGTTAACCAGAGCTTTTGAGTTAGGGTTTGTGATTTATTATTATTATTATTATTATTATTATTATTATTATTATTATTATAATACAGAATAATATTTGAATTGACAACTTTACCCCTCAGTTAACTGAGTTTGACTAACGGAGTTAGGCACTTGGACGAAACCAGCAAGAATTTGAAAAACTAGTGGAGCCAGTTGAGAAAAAAAAATCTTTTGGATGAAACTGCCAAAAAGTGCCAAACCTCAAGGACGAAAATGGCAGTTTACTCGATCATAAATGAGTAGATATTGATTATTGAGGTGTTAACTGTGTTAGGTTGGCAAGTTTTAAGTTGTAAACAGGTTATGCATATTGGTGCCTTGGTGGGATGTAAATTGATTGTAATATGGGTCATAAACAAGTTGAATTTATTATATACAGAGTAAAGATTAAATACAAAGTGTTTTTCGGTAAAAACTGTGAGAATCAAAGGGAGTAAACAAATTTTATTTTATTTTTTTAGAATTTTTTTTCCCATGTGCTTAAACATACTTTATTTTTTTAGAATTTTTTTGTGTAAATACACTAGTTTACACTAGAGTAATTATGTAATTACTCTACACCAACTTTTTTTTTTCAATACTATATACATGTTTAACAATATGGAAAAAAAAATAAAAAAAAAATACTCTCCTTTGATTCTCACAGTTTTTACCATAAACAGTTTGTACAGGATCTTTCCCCTATATATATATAATCTAAAATTTCAAATTGTTGACGGATCAACATGTTTAAACGTGTAAAACATGACAACCCGAATGGTTCCTAGTTAATTACATGGGTAGTTAAGCCAGTCAACGTGGGCACAACATTTTTATCAAATAAATCAGACATGACCTAATTATTTTTATGACGGGTTCATGTCGTATTAGAAATTACCATCCCTATATGAAACTACTTTGAAACTTGTAGATTTTGTATGTTCAAGACAAGGATATTTTTTTAAATCATACTTCAAAGCTGCTTTTAAGTTTTTAAACATAAAAATCAAATGGGCAGCTGCCTCTCATTTTTGTTTACGCCGGTCGCCAGACCATCAACTGAAATACTAGAACTTCAAGAACCCAAAGCCGGATCATTTACCTTTAGCTCCGACGGGTTCAAACTATTGGTTCGGATAGTTATCCGGACCGGTTTCTCATGCCACCAATATTTGCAAAATGTAACAATCTTCACAAAACATGTTTTGTTGATGATATTGATTTGCACATAACAAAACATAATAACTTAAGTGAGTAGTTTCAAATCTGAGGACACATTGCCCCACGAAATCTTAAATCAGGCCACAATCTTACATAATAACTCTAAAAGTGTCTCTTTCACGCTGTTGTGTTTTTTTGTCTCCTGAGCTTTCAATGAGTTGTTAAGTACACCCCTAATAATTAGTAATTACATTTTGGTCCCTAGGTTTCCTTTTGTGTTGCAACTTGCAACTTGAGCTTCGATCAGTGCTTTTGGACCATCAACACTTATTTGGTGGGGTTTTATACCAAGATAAGATTCTTACAAAGGGCGTTGAGTTCACTGACTTGTATTAAACCAATGGTCAATCAATGAAGGGAGAACCTATTCAAGAAACCGATGATAAGTTAGATTCTAAAGTTATCTAACTCAAAGTTAATGTAAAAAAATATGGTGAGTATTTCATTGTTTAACTATTCTAACGACAAACTAACTTACCCTTAATTATCTTTTATTAACACAGATTTACCTGCACCATGCATTTATTTGAACCATCCACCTCTTTGATATAGAGGAGACACCATACCACTAAGACACTAGGTCATCGGTGTTGATTGTTTAAGTGTCAATTAGGGCTGGCAATGGGTAACCTGCATAAGACACGATAAGACCTGTTGACTGAAAAATACACTATGTGATTTTTTACTTTTTTTTTAAATAATTAGAATTAAGAGGCAAAGATCATTCATTTCTCTTTTTTGGTACATAAAACGTAAAACTGTGTTATAAACATGAGATATAAAGTAGTTAAATGAGTCGTGTTCATGTTTAGAACTTGATTTGTTCGCGTCGTCAGAGACCTGTTAAACCTGTTAAGACACGATTTGCCAGCCCTAGTGTCAATGTAAAATTTAATCTAAACATCCAAGTTTGCATATTTAGGATTTGTTTGTCGAATCTAGGTGTGTCTCTTAACTGTTGTAAGTCGTAGATGTATGGAAATATAGTGTTTTCATAAAAAAAAATTAACTTTAAATAAAAACTATTAAATGATATTCATTTATAAAAATATACATATTAGAAAACATAAATGATAAAAATATTATACAAAACATATTTGTTTTTAAGTAGTCACTTTTTCATGTATACGTGACACTAATTATACACACCAAAGACGTTTGACAATGTGATATGATTATAAAAAAACCAAACAATGTGCATTATTTGAAATATCAATATCAATTCGAACTAGTGGATATATAGCATAACGGAGAGTAACCCTAAACTGACATGGAATAACAAAAAGAAAGGGTACGCTACTGAAGCTACCAATCTCAAAATCCGTTAAGAATTGTTATCGGTACCTAAAGTGCTCCTGTATTTGAATGTAAAAAAAGCCGGTAGAATACCATACCAAAAGTGCCGATCTCAAAAAATGTCAAAAATGAATACCAAAATCGATCGATATGATACGGTGCAGGTACCGGTTCAGTACTGAGTGTTTCTTTTTCTTTTTGGAACTGGTACAAAATTGCTCATCCATACATTAGAAAGTGTTGGGAAAATGGTAGTGAAAATGATTTTTCACTAATTTTGAACAATAAGTCACTAAATAATTGTATTTATATATGAGTTATATAGATAATTATTTATAAGTTTGTGTTCTATGGTGTGAAAGTTTCACAAAATGAAGCAAACCATGTCTAAAATCGAAGCTAAGATTAATGAGATTCGAAGTTGAGTGGTTGAATTGAATATTCTTAAAACTTTGGTGACTCTAGTATAAAATTATGACTTTGTCTAATTTGATTGTTTTGAATTGACTCTTTAAATATCATTAGAGGGAGCTCTTGTTTATGGCTCATAATTATATTTAATTTGACATTAACAAGTCATAAATTAATTAAGAGTTTTATTTGAGTCATAAAATTGTTTTAATTGTGTATAAATAAAACAATTATGTATGGAGTTTTGAGATGAATATAAAAGAGGCATCTTATGATTCATTTTTCTACACTATGAAAACTGTAAGAATATGTAAAGAAAAATTAGAGAAAAGAAATAGAGAATACTAGAGAATTTTTTTTTTGTCAAAATAATTTTATAGAATTTAGAGAGTACTCTCTAATTATTACACCATCACCAACTTCATATTCTATTATTTTCCACAAAATCGAAAACACCATAACCCGGTGTAATTTTTGGCGCATGAGCCATCTCCGGCAGTACACTACTGTACCAGTTGTTATACCCTGGGAGACAGACCGTCTGAGAGGAGGCGCGAAATCTGTTTAAGGGCCCCGTGTCAAACACGATCCTCAACCAAAACCGTCAACGACAAGTTTGTTTATTCTTGCAGCGAAGCGTTATACAGGATGGTTCGGTTGAAATTCTCTAAAGACACCGGCTTAAATAAAAATTCGGTACATTTTTGTGGTATCTTATTTTATTTATTTAGTTTTGTATATGGTATTGTACTTTTATATTTCCTACAAATAACGAGAGTCTCGTTATTATTTTTATTTTATTATTATTTTAATAAAATAGTGAACTCATCTCCTACAAAAAGTTGAGATTATTTTTAACAAATAAGATTGGCCCCATCTATGTTTAACAAGCCTCTTTAGACTGTGCGTTGTGGTTTGATATGGAAGATGGCGTTAAAGCGTCACATCACTACCACGTAGACAAATGTAGTTTTAATTATCATGTTATGGTTTAACTAAACATTAAGCAAGAACTAGTATTATGCCCCCGCGCTTCGCTGCGCAAATACAATTCTAAAAAAACATGGCAGCGTATTGCATTCTAATTTGGCTAATTTTCGTAAAGCATGTCTCTTTCTCGCTCTCATTCTCATAAGAGACGGCTTTTGAAAGTAAATTTAAGATTTAACAATCAAAATTACAATTCTTTTTTTTTACAACCCACATATTTTTTATGTTTATTTTGTTCATACAATCATTCAAGCTTAACTTTCTTAGTATAATATAATGATTTTAGAATTTATATTTATATTATAGTCATTTTGCAATTGATCTAGACAGTCACTTTGTCTTTTTAATTGAAATCATATAAGAGTGAGGAGCTTCAAAACAACTCACATGATAGTAATGAATGTGATAATTCAAAACATTAATAAGTCTCTAATCTGATTATATAGGTATAGTACAAGTGCATAATGCAATAAGGGGTATTATATGGAACTTTTACATGACATATCTATGTTAAAGCATGAGTCTCTTGATATCCGATATTAAAATGGGTGTAAAATTACTTTTCTAGACATGTCTCCTCCTTAATAAGGTAACATAGATAAAAAGAAAAAAGTTTTATTCCTGCATATGGGGTGGATCCCGCATAAAAGTGCCCTCAAGGGCGTTACCACATTATCGATGCAGGGGGTTGTGGCCTTTGGCGCCCCTCTATTGTGGTTTAGCTAGGCGTTAGCGCCCCATGGTGGTGATGTGGCCTTTACCGCCACCTCTCTCACGGCTCACAACCATGAGTCTTAGCACTAATGTATGAAAGCAAAGTTTATAGTCATACCTAAAAACTGATAGCTCTATTATCGTTTTGAACTCTAAATCTAAAATTTGAGCTAGTGTGGTTCGATTCTTGCATTATTTATTAACTACTTAATATATCATTATGTATGCATATGGATATTTTTATAAATTAATATATTATATAATTTAGTATCCTTTTTTTCCCTACTTAATTATGAATAATATATAAGGTAATATTTATTAATTTATAGTATTTATTTTTATCTTTATTATTACTCTACTATATGATAAATAAAAATCTTATAATTATCTCACTTCTCTCTCATATGAAATAACTAGCTGATTACCCCGAGAAAGTCCCGGGGTTGAAAAATCTAAAACCTAATCGACTAAACAATCACTTAATTAAGTAAGTTACAACGGTTCTAAAACTTATCACATGATTCATACTTAATTTTGAAATTCACAATTTCTACATACCTCAAGGTCGCGCATACATTTTTCAACAAAATAAAAAATAGAAACAAACCAAAACTTGTTATCACAAATCAATCAAGACACAAATAATTATTTCCCAAAGCCAATTAATAAAGAATACGTTTAAGATCTACATACCTTGTTGAGTGCAAAGTATCGAAGAAACAGTAACTGCAAGCACCCCCTCAACTGTCGATCCCGTTTATAACCAAAAACTTTTGTTTGGATCATTAAGTCCCTAAAGTTCATAAACAACAAACTTATTGTTAAGTTTAGGAGTCCACATATTCAATCATGCCAAAGTAAAGTTAGTCCATGAAACCGATTCGATGTGAAACAAAATACTATGTTATACGGTCGTAGATTAAAACACTCAACATAATGCGTCTTTAGTTGTCTAAATTCAAAACTCAATGTTTCTAATTTATCCGGGGTATATCATTTTTTTAGTGCTGAATCAAACTCAAACACAAATTGAAATGCATGCAAAACAGCATAATTAGTTTGAGTAAATAAAGACACAAATTTTAAAAGTACCTAATTGCATGTCCTACATAACTCAAAGAAACGTCCAAATCCTCAATCTGAAACTAAATCAGAAACCACAAGCAACTAAACCTAGCACTATAGCAGAAACAACATAATTAATTTGACTAAATAAATAATTTCTAAACGTACCTAATCGCATGCCCTAAATAACTAACAAAAACATCTAAATCTCTAGTTAACCATCTCAAACCACAATAAACTAAACCTAACACAAACAACACAATTCATAAACAACAACGAAACAAAATCAGAACGAACAAATCGTTGGACTGTTCAAAATCCATCTAATTACCTATCTTAAATCTTAATAAAGCTCAAAATTTAGGAATGTCTGATCATATCGTCTACAATGTCAAACTTAATCAGAAATCACAATCAACTAAACCTAGCAGAAACAACAATGTCTAATTTGACTAAATAAATACATACTTTCTAATGTACCTAATTCCGGTGATAGTAACCACAAAGGACAGGTACAGAAATCTGTTTTGGGCTTATGATGGCGGAATCGTTAATAAGCTTGCAACAGTGTTCAAAGAGGGAAAAAAAAGTTAATTAATTGGTACCTGGTAATGACGAGAATGGACATGGCGGCGGCTGCGATTGGTCGAATCGGCATAGACGTAATAGATCCAAAACGGTTTCGATTTTGCATCCCAAATCATTGTCGGTTTTGATTTCTTTTACTTTTATCTTATCAAATGAAACACCTTGTATCTTCAAATCAGAAACCTTGTATAGAGCCTGAATCACCTTAAATCAAACCTGAAAATTTGTAATTCTTTTATAGATAGTCAGTGGGTTGTTTTATTTTTTTAAGTTTAACAGGGTATATTTGTTTTTTTATTAGAAGAGGAGGAAATATTTAGTTTAATTTTTCTCTTGGGTAAATATGTAATTAAGGTTTTAAATAGGGGGATATATGTAATAAATCCTTTAATTTATATATTATTTATTAATTTGATTAAAAAACTTGCATCATATTATGCCATGTGGCACATTCAAGTGAGGGTTGAGGCCACCATTGAATGTCACATCAGCAAACATCAATTCTTTTATATATATTTACTAGATGGTATTAAAAATCAAAAATTATACCTAATCGAAGAAATAAGATTTAAGTTTTAACTTAACAAAGTATATAACTGTCACGTCAATGCTCATTTTTCCAAATATAGATCTTAAAGACTATATAAGTTGACAAATTGTATTATATTAGTATAACACACGAGTTTATTCCCACGTGATGTTTTATCGATCAAGGTGTATAGATTTGATTTTTAGTTTTTGTTGCTACAGATGGTTGTTCCCCTTTTGTGCAGAATTGTATCGAGGGGTACCCAAAATAGATATCAACACGTAGGAGAATGAATGTAATGCATTTGAAAATTAGTGAAGTAGGTCTACGATGATGAGTTTGATATGTTTCTTGGTTATTATTGAGATTTGAAATTGTGTTTCTTAGGGGCCTAATTTTTGTTATTCTCCTAACCGACACAGTTAAGTACTGAATTCAATTATAATTTTTCAAAAATAGGTCGAAAACAGTTGTTTCCAAAAAAAAAGCCAAACCTTTCAGACCACCGTTTCAATCACGTCCTGCAATGATTGTTTGGTGCTTCTACATCTACTCCTTACCCAAATGTACATTTTCTCTTTAATATATATTTTCATTCTTATTGATATAATTTAAATTGTTGTTTTCTCATATTATAGTACATTAATTTATATACTATATCATAACACACATTTTGTCATTCCATATTAGATTTGTCTATCTTGGAAAGCTTCAGGGATATAAACTAGTATATTATGTAATCATATATTGCATTATACTATATACAATATATATTAATATTAATATTGTACACACATAATATCCCGTTTAGACTAGTTATATAGAATAATAAAAAAAGGCCTTTAGCCTAATGGTATCAAGGTGTTTGATAAGATTTTGTCTTTTTAAGTGGTGAGAGGTTCAAATCTCATTGATGACTAAATTTAACCGTTCAAAAAAATATATAGAATAATCAAACTCTGTAAATTCATGGCCAGTTCGTTAAAACTTGAGCCTCGAGTCACTCTCGAGTGATTCATCCCTAGCTTTTCGGATAACCACCGAAGTAGGGGTGTAAACGTGCCGAGCCGAGCCCGAGCCTGACTGGGCTCGAGCTCGGCTCGTTATGGTTTTATGAAGCTCGAGCTCGGCTCGGTTCGAGCCTACAATCTTGAGCTCGAGCTCGGCTCGGCTCGAAGTGATTTAAGAACAATCTCAAACGAGCTCAAAGCTCGGCTCGAGATCACAAAAGCTCGGCTCGCGAGTGTTATTAAATGAGCCTATGAAATAAGGACTTGGGCTTTGGAGATGTGGGCTATAAATTAGAAGAGATATATAAATAACTTATAATTTTGCTTGGGCTCGTTTAGGCTCGCGAGCCCAATCGAGCTTTGTATTTAGGGCTCGAGCTCGGGCTCGATAACTAAACGAGCCATATTTCAGGCTCGGGCTCGGCTTGGGCTCGTTAAGGCTCGGCTCGTTCGGGCTTTTTACCGAGCCAATCCCGAGTAGCTCTCGAGCCGCTACGTGTCATTTACACCTCTACACCGAAGCAAACATTAATAGGACAAGAAGGAAAAATTTCGAATCACTATTAAATTGGTTTTCTATTTGTTATTAAGTTGTTATTAACAAACCAGTCCTTCGACTTTTGAAATACTAATACTACACCCTTATCTTTTCATAAAGATAACATCTATCTTCTTTGGTAGCAACGAAAGATAAAAAGGCTGGCTAAGCAATGTAACTTTCAGTCGGATATTGACAATAAAGTGGAAGATACAGTTGAAAGAGACAGCAGGCCTACAAACAGAATTATGTTCTTTCTGATTTTAACCTTTCAGATTTCTACTATGTCACACTTTGGCCCCTTACAATATAATGTTTTACATTTTCAGTACCTATTTTTATCACTTAGACCCACACTGGTGGTGAGTGAAATGGCGTGAAAGGGGCATTTTAGCGCCCCATCTGAAGCCCAACATCGCCACCTCCTTGTTAACGGGCGTTAAAATTTGTCAGGAGGAGAAGACGTGAAATATTTCAAGGGGGAAGGGGCAAATCTCAACCAATTAAATCCCTCCTCTCTCCTTAACAGCCACTCATTTTTTTAATTCATATATAATATCTTTATACATACACTCACACCACACCACTGCACCCTTTGTGTAGGGTGCAAACGAGCCGAGTCGAGGCTGAGCCTTGCATTATCGAGCTCGGCTCGTGACATTTTTCAGAAGCTCGAGCTCGAGCTCGATTCGAGCCTTGTATTTAGGGCTCGAGCTCGGCTCGATACTATATTTCAGAACTCGAGCTCGGCTCGAAAGCTCGATCAAAGTGTATATGTCAAGAGTTTAAACGAGCCCAAGCTCGGCTCGAGCTCGTTTTAGACCATTAAGGAACCCGTTTTGGACTATTAAGGACTCGTTTTGGACCAATAATGAGCTCGTTTGGGACAAATATGAAGCCAAGGCCCAAATTAATGTAGTTGATGCATGGTTTGCAATACAATTAGGCTATATAGTATTAATTGACATAAATAAGCAAAGCTTGATAAGGCTCGACGAGCCCAGCCGAGCTTTACATTCGAGGCTCGAGCTCGGCTCTTGACATTTTTCAGAAGCTCGAGCTTGAGCTCGAGCTCGATTCGAGCCTTGTATTTAGGGCTCGAGCTCGGCTCGATAGTATATTTCAGAACTCGAGCTCGGCTCGAAATCTCGATCAAAGAGTATATGTCAAGAGTTTTAAACGAGCCCAAGCTCGGCTCGAGCTCGTTTTAGACCATTAAGGAACCCGTTTTGGACTATTAAGGACTCGTTTTGGACCAATAATGAGCTCATTTTGGACAAATAAGAAGCCAAGGCGCAAATTAATTTAGTTGATGCATGAGTTGCAATACAATTAGGCTATATAGTATTAATTGACATAAATAAGCAAAGCTCGATAAGGCTCGACGAGCCCAAACGAGCTTTACATTCGAGGCTCGAGCTCGGGCTCGATAACTAAATGAGCTTTATTTTAGGCTCGAGCTCGATAAGGCTCGGCTCGTTCGAGCTTTTTACCGAGCCGATCTCGAGTAGCTCGCGAGCCGCTCGGCTCTTTTGCACTCCTACCTTTGTGAAATTCAAGCCCTTTTGAGCCCCTAATGGGACCCACATGTCAATTATCAAAAAATGTCTAAGTGAGGGGCTTCATATTTTACTCTTACTAGACATGGTCCTACTAAAATCTAAGGCCGATAGTTACTTGGAGGACAATATATTGGATTTGACCTAAACTTTGATTGTGATAATTCATCAAATATTTGGATTTGTAATCTTATGTGATTTTATGATGTTTGTTTGATAGGAAAAGGAAATGAGCCAAATAAATTGAATTATAAGCTTTAAAACACATGTGTTATCAGTTGTTTGCTAACATTTTGTTGATGTGAACATACACGATAACGATACTAAATTAAATTTTGACACCAACTCTTAGAGGTGGGATGTATGGACGGATTTAGTAAAAACTCATAAGGTATAATGAAAATGAACTAAGGTCAACACATAAAGGAAATAAAATATTTATAACAATCAAAGGCCACTATATGTAAAAGCAAACATATTCTTAATGATTTGATTGTTTTTATCTAAAATATAAACTATATTTCACTTTTTATTTATTTATAATGACAGAGACATTCTTCTATCTATTAATAGGTATTAACAGGCATGCTGATTTGAACAGTGTCTGAACACATATCCAAACACTGTTAGACCATTTTTTAAGGGTTATGAGATTTATACATCATGTGACGTCATATTCTGGGGGTGTGACATCACATTTTGGGGTATGTGACAGCCTCCTATTGGTATGTGATGTAGGTCAGGGTGTATGAATCCTAAATAGGTCAGAACTTACACCGCACCATTAGTGAGGTTGTAAGTTAGCTATCCTTAAAAAACCACCCAACCCACCCCACTCTACTTCTATTATCAATCATATATAACATTTAAATGATCATAATGGTTTTCACGATTTACTACTTAAAATTAGTCTAGGTTTGGGTTCTAGGTTTCATACACTATGTTACATCACATTTTGAAGGTGTGACATCACATTCTGAAGTATGTGGCAGCCTTCTATTAGTATGTAATGTGGGTCAGGTTGTATGTTTCCTAATTAAGGGGTGTATAATTCCTAAATACGTAACAAAATAACAAATACAGTATATTTTAGTTAAAAAACCGATGAGTTTGTAGTTTGTGAACAAAGTATGTCCCCTCCATTTTTGTTTGGGTGTGAAAACCACACTATGGAGGTTAAGGGTAAGGCATTGGTTAGTGTGTAAAAGCAGGAATGTGAATGGTCCCCCTACCCACTCAACCCACGGGTGCCACACGGACCATGGTGCAGTCTTTCATATTCTGAGCCGCCTCTATTAACATAACATGGTTGTTACCCTTCGGTGCAATTAATTAATGCAATGCAATGCAAGTGGCAAACATATTTGCTTCCTCACTTTAATGGCAGATGAGGACTCATCATCATTTTTTTTCTTTCGGCCAAAAATTATATATATATATAAAAATATATAAACCCAGCCAGCAGCGCGACGAAAAATACAAACGACACCCCAACACACCAACAGAACAACGGATTACAAAAGTTCAAAAACATAAAAACATCAATAGAGGACCATTTGTCCCATGCGATCGCGGCCCACTTTACTCTATTAACAATCAACAAATAAGCATCCTTCATTATATTTTCCACGGTCACGTTGACGGGTGAATCTATCTTCGAAAGTCTTGAGATTTTTAGCTTCCCAAGTTTTTTCTTTGATAATATATAATAGTTAGTACTCGTGTTTAACATGGCATGCATGGAAGTATTTGATAGTCAAGTGATTACCAATTTAGCTAACAATTCATTGGTGTAAAGGGGTCGAACTTGACTTAAGCTTAGGCACAAGAGTTTTACTCGTTTCGAGTTTTATATTTAAAGGTTGTGTTTTGACTTCTGAGTAATGTTTCAAGCTCGAGCTTAGCTCCTCTCTCGATATTATTTACTAATTTTTATTATTTTATATGTGAATAAAAGGAATTTTATATGTATTTATAATTTTACGAAAAACTAATATAGTATATTTTTTCACCATAAACAGGGACGAAGGATAAGAAGGGGCAGGGGTGGCCCTGGCCTCCTGTTTTCTGGCGCAATGGTAGAAATTTACGATTTTCATAGGTAAATTGAGTCTGGGTTGAGTCCGGCCCCCACCGGTTTGCCACTACCGATTGAAAAAAATTGAGTTCGGCCCCCACTGATTTCGAAACCAAGCTTCCCTACTGACCATAAATACATATATAAGACTCTATATCATGTAATATATGTTTCTTAAATTAAATAAAAATTTAGTTGCCTAAACAAAAAAATTCGTGTCTAGACTCGCAAGGTTAGTAAATTCAGTGTGTAAAGGTTAGGCTCTAATTCCTTTACCAAATTTATGTGAAAGTAAAAAATATGGATTTGGTCATGATTTCGAGGTCGGACTCTTTATACCTAGAGCTGTCATTTTCAAAGATTGACATTTGTTGAAAAACTTTGATCCGTCAATTCATGCTAGTAGTATTCTTAGAAGTCATAGTTAAATTTGATTAATTATTTAATTTATAAGTAAATCCTAATGGTATATCCTTTGATGGGATAATCTTTTTGTAAAATTTTCTTTATGACACAAGTTAAATTTTATATCATTTGTTTGTATTCTAGTTCTAGTAACTAATACAAAACACCACAAATTTCTACTTTGGATTTTATTTACTCAAGTTGTCTTGTAAGATTATGACTTTTTTTTTTCTTTCAACAAACAACGTTATAAGATGGTTAATTATAAACAATTTTACTTATAACAAACCACGTTATAATTAGATGGTTAATGGTAAACAGAGTTTGTTTTAGATGTTTTTAGATTAAATAGATTGCAGTATATAATTAAAAAAAAAATTTGTATTAATTTCTTACAAAAATATAGGCAACAAGTATAATAATAATATGCTTATTTGACATGTCGGATTGTCACATCTACACGATGTATTATGAATCTTATAACATTGTTACATAACATAGGTCAATTTGTTCTTATACTCTTGTAGTGTAACATTTTTTAAAATTTCATTTTATACCACATTTTACATTTATTGTGCCAACATTTTGTTTTAATGATATATCATTATATACTTATTAAACTTTAGGTTGAATGTTCTCGACCAAAACCTAACGTTGATCGATTGTAAGTTATGCATTGAAAACCGTTAGGTTATGTATATTGTCTACGATAGATTGAAAAATCTAATCCTACATGAAAACTCAAAACTGAAACATTATGGTATGAGAAATGTGACATGCCTTCAATTAGATATGCTAACGCTTAAGTTGTTTAAAACGATTGTTGTAGCATGATGTTTCAAAAACACATCTTCACCAGCTTTGAATCGTTAATTGATGTTTCAAGATTGATCATCGACTTTAATAACCAGAGAATGATCTCATTAGAGTGATATTCCATAGTTCAATCCTTCAACAAAAAGTAGGAAACATATATTAAGGTAAATTACACCAATAAAACTTATATTAGAAGCGCGTCCAAGATTATGGGTCCAACTACGCCGAAATAGGAGGGAATATTATAATTCGTAAATGCCCTCATGTGCGAGACAAGTGGGTCCCACTGATTTGAGGATCAAACATGACAAAATCATAATATGTGGGTCTGGCAATAAAGAGGAAACAAACTTATTAGAATTCAATAATATGGTCAAAATATGAGGCTTATGGGGAAAGAAGAGCAGTAGTTCAGGTGCATAATGCAAGCAAAAAAGATGCCAATCAATCAATATCATCATCATCTGAAGCTACCTTTTGCTTTTTCCCATTTGTGCAATTTATAAAACTGTCTTAAGCATTAGTTGGTGGGAGTGCATGCGGTATGGTATGGTATGGTGTGGGCTGGCATAGATGGTCATGTGGCCCCGCTAGGGACATCGCCCCGCCCCAACAGGTGTGGTAAACGATGGAGGAACTCGGGCATTGCAAACCGAGCGGTGAGGAGGAAAACGAGCATTAGGCTCTATCGGCTAGATCGTTAAATTCAAATCTATAAATACCAAATTAAACTTTATTATTTTTCACACCCATTTCACAACATTTTCCTATACAATTTCACACCTTTTTCTTATACAATTTCACACCACTTTCTCCTACAATTTCATACCATTTGCTTATACAATTGCACATCATTTTCCTATACAATTTCACACCTTTTTCTTATACAATTTCACACCACTTTCTCCTACAATTTCACACTTATACAATTGCACACCATTTTCATATACAATTTCATACCATTTGGGTAGTGCTTTACCTAAAACGGGTCAAATGAATAGATCAAAAGCTATAGATTAAAAGGAAATATTCCGAAAAGGAGCTTGAAAATGCATATCAATCCCAGCTGTTTTATACTATTATTGTAACAATATGTCAATATTGTTCATCTAATAATAACTTATACTATTATCATGTAAAAGAAGCATAATAATAAAAGGTTGAATGACTTACCCGATAAAACCATTATCTTATCTATTTCGGTGCATCTTCTCTTCTTCTGTTTCTTGTAGGGGTGTTTAACGAATCGAATAACGAATTTTTGAATTATTCGAATCGAATTTCTCGAATTTTTAATACTTTTACCTGAATTCGTATTCGATTCGTATTCGCTTAAAATTCAATTTATTCGATTCGTATTCGATTCGAATAAGAAACTCGAATTCGAATAAATTCGATTTAGTTCAAATTCACCACAAATAATAAATTGTTTCACTTTTAATTTTAGAACTAATACAAACTCATTATTTTTTAACATATAAAATACAAATCTACAAAATTGATGATCGGCAATATGTCAAATACGTGAATTGTAAAAATAGTAAAGAGTATAGTTAGAGTTTTGTGATGTATAAGGTAAATATGCAAAATATAGTTATGGTAAAAGTTGTAGACACTAAGAGTTTGATCAAAATTTAAAGATTCTTTTTTCGATGTGTATATTTGTGTATATAATACATTTCAAAAAAAAAAATTTGTGTATATAATAATGTGTATATGTGTATATATATTTAAAAAAATATACATGTACAGTTTTTATTCGAATTTCGAGTCGAATTTAAAATCATAAATTCGTATTCGATTTACTAGACTGGAATTCGAATTCGTTTGAATTCGAGTTCTTAATAATCGAATCGAATTCTTGGTAATCGAATCAAACTAAGTCGAATTTCGAATTTTTCGAATCTGAATCGAATTATGAACACCCCTAGTTTCTTGGGCAGCTTAACCCCCAACAGTTCTATTTCACCCAAATAACAAAAACCTCTCCATGTTCAAAAATTCTTCTTCGGTTTCTTTTTTTGTTTTAAGCTCAGGGGCCGATGTTCGGTAGTAGTTTACTGCATTTTCAAATACTCATGAGTCCTGATGACCAAAGCTAAATTAACAAATAATAGAATCATTAATTTCAGGACCCAAATGTTTAAATTTGGGCTAACTTGGACTTAAAATATATAATCTTGGTTGTTTAAATTTTTGTCAAAACCCGTTCTGACCCGAACCAAAATGACCCTCTTTTAAGACAACCCATCTGACACTAACCCGTTTTGACATCTTACCCTGCCTGACCTGAGCAGCTTGTTTTGCGAGGTATACTATTTATGTACGAATGGCTTTAGTGTGGATCCATGTTTCTCTAAATAAACGGGTCACAAAGGTTAAAAATTGATCATATCTGTGTTAACATGCATCTACATCTCCTAAATCACTAATCAAGTTAGCCACTTTTTGTAACAATACAACTTTTATATCATAATTTGCACATAAATCTATTAAAAAACCAGACAAAGATGTTGTGAGCCGACCCAACCCCACTCGACCCGTTTTGAATCATACTAAAATAGTATCGGTATTAATATTTAATATTAAAAAAAAAACACTCATAGTCACATGAATTGCGCTACGCTCCGGTTCGTGGTACGAAAACGGGTACGCGGTTCGTGCATTTCTTAAATTCAGTACGAGGGGGGTAGGTTCATTGGGTTCGCCAATTCGGTACGCGGTATGGTGTACCTATAAGTTGGTACGTCATATCGTATATAAACATTATACAATATTTTTTTTTCAAATAACTCCAATAAACGTTTCATAATCATAATCCAAAACAAAGCAGCCTTCAAGGCAAGCAAGCAAAAGTGCAAAACATAAATCAAACTAACAAAGTTCATAATTTTGGTAAGCGAATAGTCACCATAATTGCAACAGAAATAGCTTTTTTAATTCTGATTCGACAATACGGTACGTGAATTTGTGATATTTGTTTCGAAATTCTACACAAATCGGGTACGCTCAATTCTACGAATCAAATCGCGAACCCTAGGCGAACGGGTCACGAATGTACCCGATTCCGGTACACGTGATTCGATTCCCGATACACAACCTAACTAGCGAATCCTGTGACTATGTTAGAAACAAAGGTACCGTCGATTAAATGTTAGAAGTTAGATATCATATCATATGACATCGGGTAAGATCTAATAGCCTCAATGATACCAGTTACACTAAGGGTCTGTTTGGTAGCCTCTTAATGAGGCTTTGAACCATTCAGCTCTAAATGGTTTAACATCCGTACTGCTTGTTTCAACCTAAAAAGAGCTCTGAATAGAATAATTAAGAGCTGAACCATTTAGAGCCTCTTAACCATTCAGATTTCAGACCTTATTCAACACTTAATCAACCAAACAACACCTAACTCTAAGGTTCAAATATGCTAAAAGTGTATTTCAACTAGTTGCTTTTTGCTATATACAAGGACTACAATCTAGGATGGATGTGTAACATGTAACCTTTCCATTAAAACCACATAAAACCTCAGTCATTTAAATTACAGGTTGGACAATTGCAAGCCCAAAACGGCTTGGGCCCGCTCTGTTTCGCTCAAATATCTTTCTAGCTCAGCCTATTTACTCTACGCATAGCATGTTTGCGGTGACCACTCTAGATACTTAATTTACTTTTTACTTTACAAAATCTGTTTATTCAGTTATTTCAAACATGGTCAAACCAAAAACACACAGAAAAAGTCAACAAAAATAAGCAATTGAAAAAGACAAGTTATAAGCAAGAAAAATAAGTATTAATTAAAATACATTTTCATAATAGTTATAATATATTTGGGTATTGGATTTTAATAATCCAAACTTCCACTAATTGCCCGGCAATAATCTGTACTTAAAAATTCTCAACGATCCCAACTTTTAACGTATTGGCCGACAATGAATCTTTGTTAACTTTTTTTTGAAGATAAATTTGTTAACCGAGAATTAACTCAGTTAGTAGATGATGACGTGGTTAGTCATTAGTTAAAAACAAGGTTCACCCGTGGAAAAATGTCTGAAAGTTGGGATCGTTGTTGGAAATATTTGAAGTAAAAATTATTGTCTGCCAATGCGTGAAAGTTTGGATTATTAAAATCCAATATCCCTAATATATTTAAGAAGATGGTTACTTTTTAAAGACACGTTATAAAAATTAGTTATCTAAAAACTTAAACTATTGAAGCTAGTTACATCAACGTTAAGTTTGATATATAATACATTTATTACTAATATGTTTATAATGTTTGTGTGTGTTTTTTTAGTACAATTTTTATTTTCAAATGAAAAAAAAAATACATTTGAGTAAAGGAAAAGTGTACAACACTAGGACCGTGATTGCAAATTGTTGATATGCATGAAACATACCCTCAAATTTATAAAAGTGTTAAAAGTCATTAAAACGGGTACGTATGTCATGTGCACATCTCCATTTTCAACTAAAAAGACATTATGTACATTAGTCAAATCATTTGGTTCATAGAATGTGGATGCACATTTCAGTATGACTATAATGACAACAATTTTGCAAAATAGTTAAAAGTTGCCATTTAGCATAGAGTAAATTATATAAATCCTTTCATGTGGTTTATGACAACAATGTTTGTGTGTCTGGCACATAGGATAGATACTTAAAAAAAGTTGCGAAAAGAGTTTTATGGTCATTGCACAGTAAATCATGCTCCTTAATACGGTTGGCATATCGTGTCAGACACGAAACGATGACCTGAGAGGCTAGAAACGAACATGATAACTTATCGTATCATTTTTTTTCTAAATACGAACACGAACCTGTTTATAACAGGCTATAATTAAGCTGGTCGTGATTATTGCGAAGAATCAAATACCATTGATTAAGGAGATGAACTTTAAATTAATATAAACACAACAAAAATCAAAGATTAACAGATTATCCGAGAGAGAGGGAGGGAGGGAGGGTAACCGACTGATCAATACATATATATTTTGTTTAAAATCAACTATCCATTGTCGGGTTTTACCGATTATCCCATTTTCGTGCTTTCGGGCGGGTGAATAGTTGTTTTCCCCGGAACTGGTGGACTTGGTGAAACCAGGAGCTCCCATTACATGTCTGGCTATGCCGGGTGGAAGGGGTCCTGATTTGACTGAGTAGGGACTCCAAATGAAATTCTTAGTGAATTTTGTTGGCTGTTAAAAAAAAAATCAACTATCCATTAGTTTTAAAATTCACCAAAATGAATCGCCGTTTACTCCAATAGTCCAATTCAACTGAAAATCACCATTTGAGTCAAATTCATTATAATTACATGTTTGATTGTCATTTAAAGCACGTATAATAGTGATTGTATTCAACTTCCATCATTTAGTGATACTTATAAAACAATTTTCATGTGAAGATTAATATTGGTCTAGATCCACTATAACTCATATATCCAAATTATTTTTTGCACTTACATAATCAAGATTAAACTTTACGAATAAGTTAGAAATTATAATCATCGTATATGATCTAATCTACAAGCTCAATTAGTGGAAAATTTCATACATTGGTTCAAGGCCCATTTAAAGCTCCAAACATTTTAGTCCAATAGCTCACAACATTTGAACGAAATCGCACTAACACAATTCAAATAGAAATTTATTACTTCTATATCTATATCTATATTTAAGATCCTGTAGGAAGTGTGTTTTTTGTGAGAAGAGTGAGAAAGTGTTCTGGCCATTAGATCATTTTAATCTATGATGTGGATTAATTAAGTGACATTTTGGTAATTAATATTATAGGGTAAAGATCAAATACAAAATGTTTTTAGGTAAGAACTGTGAGAATCAAAGGGGGTAAAAAAAATTATTTTTTTCCCATGTGCTTAAACATACTTTCTAGATGAATAATACAAAAAAAAAAATTAAAAATTTTTTATAGTGTAATTACGTCATTAAAGTAAATACATTTTTTTTACATTAAAGTAATTATGTAATTACTCTACACCAAAAAAAAAATTATTTTTTTAGTTTTCAATACTATAATACATGTTTAACAATATGGGGAAAAAAATTCGAAAAAAAAAATAAAAAAATACCCTCCTTTGATTCTCACAGTTCTTGCCAAAAAACACTTTGTACAGGATCTTTCCCCAATGTTATATTATTAATAATAAATTAGATTGCTGAGGGGTATTAAGGTAAAATCATCACCCATATTTAATTCACATTTAAATTGAAATTTCTTAATAAAAGGAAGCATTCAAATCAATTCTCTCACCTCTTTCTCTCTTTCTCCTCTCTATCTCTCTCTGCGCCACCTACACAACCGCCATCAACCACCACCATCAACCGAACCACCATTCGACAGTCGCCATTACAAACATAAATCATCAGAGTGTTTTTTTAGGAATGAAGATGAAGACGACATCCGGTGATAATGGATTAGTGTGTTTTATCTCAATGCTCCTACCTTAGCGACCTGAGAAAACATGCCAAAAAGACGTCAACATATAATGCTGGTGAGTTCACAGGTTTTAAGTTCACAAAGCATTTCAAGCGTAAAGAGTTTCATCTCAAAAGTACCAAGTATGCAAAACCTTTAAGTAAATAACAAACGTTTCCTTACTACTACGACTGTGTTGCCGAAACCATTACTGACAAGCGTTTCATGTGTTGCCGCCCGTGTTTGAGTTGCCAAGAATAGAGACAATATGCACCCGCCCGGCTCCCAGCCGTCGAGTGGGGTTTGTCAATCCCAATAGATCTATCCACATTTCCTCCGTTGTGCCCCGCACATTCATGGTTTTTATTAGGAAATTCGAGTTTCGTCGTATAGTAATTCAAAACAAGCGTTGCGTTTCCATAAGTGTTGCGTTTCAAAGTGTTGCGTTATAAAACATAAGCGTTGTATTTGTTAAAATGTGTGGCATGCTTCTCCCCCGAGAGAAAAGTGTATAAAAGAGGGGCCGTGAAACTCACCTTAGAGTGCGTCCTCTGTAAAATACAAATCCGATACGTGTGTAATAGTCCCTACTAGTGGCGACCTATCAATGAGTTTACATAAGTGTGATGACTACTAACCCGAAGGCTAATCAGTCCCCAAAATTGTCCAGACCGTGACTGTGTATGTTGAAAACATGTTTGAACGTTAAACCGACCCGACCAGACAAGACCCGACATCCCATTGGTGACCCGACATCCCACGTGTTAGCCACATACAAGATATCATGCAACATATGCAATTAAACACTTAGCATGCGCAAACATTCACCCTATCTAGCATAACGCCCAACTAACGCATAAACAAGTCCGGACACGTATTACCAAGTTATTAGACTTGTCACGGGGTTCCTAACATGTTCCTAGGTGTCAAACCGTGTTCCGGGATGTTAAAATACACATATAACAGCAGTACACGCGATTAGGAATCAAACATGCAATTAAGAAAGTCAACTGGTGATTAGGATGGTCAAACTAGTGATTAGGATCGTAATCACATGTGTTACATGTGATTAAGCTATCATACATGCATTTAGGAAGGTTAACTAGTGATTAGGATGGTCAACTAGTGATTAGGATCGTAATCACATGTGTTACATGTGATTAGGCTATCATACATGCATTTAGGAAGGTCAACTAGTGATTAGGATCGTAATCACATGATGTACACGCGATTAGGCTCCCAATCGCCCCTAAGTTCATGCGATTGGGACCAATCACATGCTCTTCAGGCGATTAGGAATCCCTAATCGACCCTGCAGCATGTTTCCACCTTTTCGCGTGTTTAACCCTCCAAATCAGATCCGAAACATGTGGAAACACCCAATATCAAACCCAAAACAATTATCAAACTATTTCAAGCA
This sequence comes from Ambrosia x helenae, assembly GCA_030844895.1. Classification (NCBI taxonomy): domain Eukaryota; kingdom Viridiplantae; phylum Streptophyta; class Magnoliopsida; order Asterales; family Asteraceae; genus Ambrosia; species Ambrosia x helenae. The sequence continues at coordinate 17,503,785 of CM061227.1, read as the reverse complement.
AAAAACCCCTAATTTATTATCATCCTAACAGTCCCGAATGCAAGCGTTTTCCCAAAATAGCATAACTAGCATGTAAACATCACATCAACATGCAAGACTTACCCTAAATAGCAAATATCCAGATTTCATCACATAACGACGTTGTCCGACATTATCCTACTGTTCTAGCATCATCCTAGAGTAAACCCTAATCTCATACAATCAACAAAACATATCATATCATCATCAATCCTTCATAATCATTCAAACGGGTCAAAACGCCTATCATCAACAATACCCATCTATGACCCTCCAAACTCCTAGGTTAACATCATAATAACTCATTTAGGTCAGAAACATATCAATAACACAAGAACAATCATGTTTTAACAATAAAAATCCTATCTTTGCATGAATACATCACATATAACAAGCATAGAGGTTTGGGTTTGTTTAGAAACTGATTTTAATGAGTTTTCAAAGACACAAATGTTTAGAAACCAGGTCTGGACCTTTAGGGAGCAAAACAATATCATTACAAAGGTTTGGGATGAAGAACACACCTTGAATTTGCAAGATTATGAGGTGTAAGGCTTGGAAAGGTGATTTCTTGAGCAAAAACGTGTTCCAGAGGTTGGATAAGGTGTGGGATGGCTTTGGGGTGTGTTAGGGCTTCACAAATGATGTTTTACAACACAAGGGTGGTATTTACAGGCGTTTCTAGTCGTTTAACACATGTCAGGCGATTACGCAGCAGTACAGGCGATTAGGGTTCCTAATCGCATGTACCTACTAGTGATTAGGCCCCATTCGCCCTTAAAAATCCCCCAATCGCATGTGTTACTGGCGATTAGGCCAATCACGCCCTATTTACATGTGATTACACGTAATCACCTATAATGTCATGTGATTACACGTAATCACTATTTTAACACATATAAACACGTATTCACATACCGACAAGTTATATAATGATTGTAAGCACATAATGCATGATAACTAACATGTTCCCTTCCGTTCACCAATTCCCGGGACTCGAGATTTGCGTGTGTGCGTTAAACCTGACGATTCTACAAATCACCAATTCGTGTTCACATAGTTATGGACCGACTCCCAATGATCCCATGGATCACTGTAACGACTCCCGATGATTCCCGGAACCATCATAACGACTCAACTGACCTAGTTAAGTTTATTTGAAAACGTTTTCGCTAAGGTAGACTTATGTGTTTTATAAAATGTTAACCTAAACATTCCGGGTGTCACACTCTTTCTCCTGTCTCTCTTTCTCTCGCTCTTTCTTTACCTATTTTTATGACTTCTCTCACCTCTCTTACTAAAATGCCCAAACACCTTGTGCCACATTTCACTCCCATATAAGTTCTCACACTTCTCACAAAAAAATGGATTTGTACAAAAGCCTAAACCTATATATAGGTTAAGACTTGTGTAGAAAGTGGGATTTATCTAAGAAGTGTAAGAAGCCATAGAATAATGACAAGTGGCATCAATAAGTTTAATGGAAAAGGTTATATTGGTAATTAACAAATTGTGTTTTATCCTTTAATATAAAACAAATATTATAATATTAATTAGGTATTTATGTTTAGTTATTAATCATTCCTAATATCATGGGATTTCAAAATTGAAATCATACGTAAATCTTCAATTTTCTAGCCATCATCAAATAGTTTTCATTCCATCAATCTTCATATATTTGCCTTCCTTTCTCATGATTAATTCACTCTATTCACGTCCAGATCCAGATTCATATTTCACAGTGTTTTATCGACATATCACATGAACTTAAAACACTATTTTTTGAATGTCCAAAATTAAAACACCAATGTTTGAACGTCCAGATCCAGATTCATATTTCACAGTGTTTTATCGAAATATCACATGAACTTAAAACACTATTGTTTGAATGTCCAGAATTAAAACACCAATGTTTGAACGTCCAGATCCAGATTCATATTCGCAGTGTTTTATCGAAATATCACATGAACTTAAAACACACCAATAAGAACATATAGGAACCTGCAAACCTAATCGGAACTATAATAACCCGATCGTCCATTTTACAAGACACCGTCACGTTTTACTAAACTTTTATACAAATCAAAAAAATAAAACTTGGACTAAAAACACAACAGGGTGATTTACTTGAATGACCCTTCATCCTTTTAGTTGTAAAACTCCACAATGTTCTCCAGATGAATGTTAGACTAGGTAAGAAAAGAGTTTATGAAAAAGGTAGGAAATGATCTTTATGATTAATGATAAGAATGTTGTTTTTCATTATTTTTTGGTGATGTAGTTTCCTTTTTGCAGACGTTTTTAGAGGAGAGAATGTATTGGAATTGAGTAGATTACTATTAATTGAATAGTTTCCTCTATCAACGGTTTTTTTTCTTTTTCTTTTTTTAAAACACGAGTAGATTACTATTATACCCCTACACTTATTAATTATACAATAATTATAAAACACTAATTACAATCATGCCATTCATTTAATCTTGACCATCAATAATCTAATCCAATGGCCTAAAACACTTCCTACACTTCTTAAAAAAACACCACTTTCTACATGAACCCCACCATATATATATATACACACACACACACACACACACACACACATGCATTCTCTCTCTTAAGAGTGTCATGTACTCATGTAGGATCCTATGTGGCACCAATTAAAAAACAAAATGAATTGAGTTATTTTAGGAAAAAAAAAATTTAAAAACAAATTTAGATTTTTCTGTCTCATGTTTCCTCCCATAATTTTTAAACGTTAATATTTTTTATATACAAGATTTTTTAAAGAAAAAAATTTACACCAAATTAACGAGTGTTTTATTATCTTTCCAACGAGTACCATATTACTATATAAAAAAGGAGAAAAAATGACTATTTTTTTTGTGGGTTTCGTTCATACGGGAAAAAAAACACAAAGTGTTCAGATTATTCATTAATCATGTATTGGCAAGTCATTAATTATGTTCAAACCAGTAAATATGTACATTGTTTTAGGTTGGGTTTTAATATTAGAGTTATACACTGTTTAAGGTTAGACGTTAACATTGGAGATACATTATTAGTTGTTTTAGGTTGGGTGCTACCCGAAGCTTTTCTGCATGTAACTGTAAAGCGCATCAGTCTATCCTGTATGTAAAATTGATATGTCATATTAGATTTCTCAACCCCAGAACGCTTCCGGGATATAAAACTAGTATTATTATAAATAGAATAACTCCGTTATACTACATTAAAACTTCAGAATATTACAACTCTTCCACTAATTTAAGGGGTTTGTTTTTTGCTCAGAAGCACTTCTGACCTCTTTTGTCTACACCGCGCAGACTTTCATTGTTTGTTTTTTTGGAAGACCTTTCGCTTAAAAAGGTCTTCCTGACCTCTTCTTGGTGCAAACTTGTTCCAAGGTCTTCTAAGGTCTTATCCTCTTCTCTTCTCCTCACCCACCACCACCACCACCACCACCACCACCACCACCATCATCCATCACCATCACCCACCACCACGGTCCACCACCACCACCACGGTCCACCACCATCACCCACCACCACCGTCCACCACCACCACCACTGTCCACCACCACCACGGTCAACCACCCACCACTGTCTACCACCCACCACCGTTCACCACCACTATGGTCCACCCACCACCACCGTCCCTCGTCCACCACCACCACCCACCACCGTCCACCACCACGATCCACCACCACCAACGCCCACCACCACCATCGTACACCACCACCACCGTCCACCGTTTACCGTCCACCACCAGACTGCTGTAAAAAATCAGTTTATTTAAATTTCAGTTTATTTCAGCAGCCTGCAGACATTAACAAACAAAGTCTTCTTCTTGCAGACCGCATACTGCAGACCTTTGATCCACCTCTTCTCCTGCAGATGTCTGCAGATGTGGTCCGCAGACTGCAGACATTTTCCTACAGAAAAACAAACAACACCTAAGATTTCGTTACAAAAATCTCATTTTTTTAACGGTCAATAAATTAAACTTGAACACTCTTCCGACTTTTAGATGGCAGACGCTCCGACTTTTAGATGGCGGACGCTCCCGGGGTATAAATCTAGTCATTATATACATGGGCGAAGGATGTTGAGGGCCAGGGGTGGCCCTGGCCTTCCCTGTTTTTTGGCGCAGCGGTATAAATTTACGATTTTTGTAGGTAAATAAAGTCTAGGTTGAGTCCGGCCCCCGCCAATTTGCCACTACCGATAAAAAAAAATTAAGTTCAGCCCTTCCCGATTCGAGAACCAAGCTTTGCCCCTGATCATATGATCTAATCTACAAGCTCAATTAGTGGAAAATTTCATACATTGGTTCAAGGCCCATTTAAAGCTCCAAACATTTTAGTCCAATAGCTCACAACATTTGAATGAAATCGCACTAACACAATTCAAATAGAAATTTATCACTGATTATTATATATATAGAATAACTCCATTATACTACATTAAAACTTCAGAATATTACAACTCTTCTACTAATAAGATTTCGTTACAAAAATCTCATTTTTTTTTAACGGTCAATAAATTAAACTTGAATGCTCTTCCGACTTTTAGATGGCGAGAGCCCCCTCCTATATAACTTTACTATTAGATAATCTTGTTTCGAAACCGTTTAGACTTTTTAATACTTCCACTTATTTGTTGCATAGTTTGATAATTTTTTTTGAAGCCGATCTATAAAGAATGGTGAGGGCTCTCTACATAATTCAACTTGGTCATCAATGTCAACAATGCCACCCACATATTCTTTAGAGGAATTATTTGTTTGTTGTTGAGTAATACATTATTGAATAGTCATGGGTATATACTAAGTGCGGTTATCTTATTTAGTAGACACTCTTGTCTCTTAGGCTAATGGGTGTGGTGATTGTCATAATCACTATCATCAGCCTTCACATAAGCTCCACATCGTAATCCTCGGCCATCACCATCCTTTATCACTAGCCTAGGGTATGTTGTCCCCCTCCCCCATTTTTTTAATATTAAAAATAAAAAAATGTATTGTAGTTTTATTATTATTATTATTATTATTATTATTATTATTATTATTATTATTATCGTTTGTACTTAGTGAAGAAAAGATTAAGCCCTAGCATAATCTTATAGAGAGAAGAGAGAATCAGAAGTGGTGTGTTAAGTTAGTCCAAGAGTCCAACTTTATAGAAGAAGGATCTTCTACAAGAAGAAGTGTGTGACTCTTGATCCAAGGCTGCAGTGGAGGACTTGTCATTTTTGTCTATGGAAAGCTTTTGACATGCGGATAATAGCATTCACTCTCCGCACGTGATGACTGAGAGCTAGGCGGGAAATTCAACATTAAAAGTGTGATGTGACAAGACACTGTCTTGTTCTTTTTGCTATCTAACACAGCTGGTTTTGATTTAGAACCCTTTTGCCCTTTAATTGTTTAAGCGTTTTTATACATTAATCATTTTATTGAGCTTGGGCTACCCACATCATAAGCCCCCCAAGTCAGAGGTGTTTGCGGTGTAAGCTCAAACGCATCCGACTTTTATACAATATTCTTTTCGCTCAAAGGTTCCAAGCCTTAAGGGGTTGGGGCCTCAATGCTTTGGGCGATGAAGCCTCTGGATTTGAATTTTGAAGTGACCGTTGATGGGACAGGTGTCAGCCTTGTAGGTGGCGGTTTTTAATACACCCTAGGCATCATTATACCTATCAGTTATTATAACTTCTCTTAAGCGTTCATTTTTTTCACTTTCTCCCAAAATTAAAGATCATCTCCTCTCGTTATTTCTTTCTTCCATCAAGTTAGTATTTTTATTATTTTCTTTCTTCGATCATACTTCTAAATCATGGGGGCCAAAAAGGATATGGGGGTTAGTTATTCATGCCTTACACAAGAAGAGGTCGGAGCTTTTTGTGAAGAATGGGGCATTGATTCGTCGTTTAACCCGGTGGCTCCGTGTTTAGATAAGTCGATTGATCAGTGCCCTTCTGGTTCCATTGCCCTTTATAGTCGCCACTTTGAATTTTCTAACCTTCGTTATCGATTCTCTATGTCTGTCATTAACGTTTTTGAGTATTACAGTGTGTCTTTTGGTCAAATGCATCCTCATGGGTTGTCTAGGGTTTTGCATTTTGAGGTGTTATGTCGGGCTCTGGGTTATGGCCCATCGTTGTTGATTTTTCGCCATTTATTTCGGTTAGCCAAGAACAGCGATTGGTTTACTTTTGAAACTTTTCAGATTGATGTGTGCTTGATTTCCTCCTTGGTGACCATTCTTGGTACTTGGAAAAATCGATTCTTTTGGGTTTCCGAGTCATTCTTCCTTTTAAACCTGTTTGGAGGTATCCAGATGCTGTATTAAATGAACTTAAGCCTTCTGAGTCTGAGTTGAATGATGCTCAGTTGAAAGCCATCAGGGCATGTCCTTCGAGGCTTCGTCCCTTTCCTGAACATCTCTTGGTTTTAATGGGTGTAAGCGTGTTGTGGGACAAACCAGATCGGGACCCTGTGCTTATGAGGGGTGACCAGGGTATGGTTTGTTTCTTACTTTGTGGCTTTTTATTCTTCATATTTATCTTATGTTTTTCTTTTTTTATTTCAGTGATGTATGCCTTGGATTTTATCAAATTCGATGATGCTTCTGATGTTGTGTTTGGGGATGCTGAAGCTGCACCACGGGAGGATGTTGTTGCTAGGACTGAGAATTGTAAGTTTGATGGGGTGGATTATGTCAATGTGTCAAACGTTAAGGGGTTTACTAAGACAGATTCTTCAAAGCCTTCTACTCGTCGCTCAAGTCGTCATCTATTGAAAGGACCTAGCCAACCATCATCTTTAGAGTCGGTTGAGGTGAGTGACGATATTGAGGCGTTGGGGGAATAAGATGTTGAGGTTGAAGGGAAGTTGGAGATGGAAGAAGGGTTGACTTTGGTGGCTAACAAGAAACGCAAGGGGAAAGGAAAAAAAAGGTTGTTGTTTCCAAGGGTTCCCATGGGAAGAATAGGGAGGGTTCAACAAGTTTAGTTGCGGGGGATGTGTATGTGCCAGAGTGGGTTGTTAAGGTTAGTGATAACTTCAAGTCTTCATCAGTTTGTGAAGATGTCTTGACACACTTTTCTCCACCGTGTTTTCGAGACTCTTTGGCTACTATGGACGATGACTTGCTTCTGTCTAGGATGATGATGAATGGGTGCAACTTTATGTCGATGCTTCCTGAGGGGGTTTCCAGGTTTCGTAAAAGGATGCAAGAATATAAGGAGTTCTCAAAGAAAAAGAACAAAATGAAAGCTTTAATATCAGCCATGAAGAAAGAAGTTGAGGGATTTGTTGAGAAGGAGAAAGCTTGGAATGTTAAGGTTGATGAGCTAAGGTTACAGAATGAGGTTGAAAATAAAATTTTGATTGTGTGCATGGAGGATGACATGGCTAAGGTTAAGGCTAACAAGGCAGCCTTAGAGGTTCAAAGGGCAGCATTTTTGGAAGAAAAGGAAGGGTTAAAGGCTTCCCTTGCCTAGGCGACCAATGACAACCAGTGGTTGATTGAACGGAGGTTTCAACAAGTTGTTACATATCTTTTGTTAAAGATTGAAATATAAATTTGTAACAAGAAAGGTTTCAACAAGTTGTTACCTTTCTTGTTACAAATTTATATTTCAATCTTTAACAGATTGTTATTGTATTTTTTTATTTCTTCGAATTTAGTCCAATGTATTTTTTTTATTTCTTTGAATCCTGCTAATGTTACATAAATCTAACGTCGGAAGTATAAGTTGTAACATTTGAGAAAGAAGTACAATTTGTAACATTGCAAATTATATATTTAACATTTTTTAGTTACAAATAAATAAATTTGTAACATACAAGTTGTAACATCTGAATAAGAAACATAATTGGTACCGTTACATAAATATAAATTTTCTAGTTACAACCGAATAATAACATAACTTGTTTATAGCTGAACAAATATTATGTATTATTTATTTACTATTTTTATATGACACGGACTAGGTAAGATAAGTTGTTACAGCCGAATAAGTAACATATTTGGTACATTTACATAAGTATGTTTTTTTCGTTACAATTGAATAATAACACAAGTTATTACATCCGCATAATTTATACAGTAACATAAACATATCTTTTTTGGTAACATGATTGTTCATAAACACATAAGTTGTTACAGCTCAATAACAATTACATAAAGAGATAGTGTTGAGAGGATAGAAAAAGGATATATGAAGTTTAAGAGTAAATTACCAAAACCGTCTCCGACGTTTGGCCCAATTTGCATGTCTAGTCCAATCTTTTAAAAATTGCATGAACACTCCTTGATCTTTCAGAAAATAGGCCTAAACTGTCCAACGACTTAACCCAGTTAACTTTTCTCCATTAACTCAGGGGCATTTTTGTCCAATCGTCTAAAATTTTATAACCAGCCTTCCCTTTCTCGTTTATAACCCTGATTGAATCCATTTTCTCCCCCAAATAACTATAAACCCTAAATACGATTGAATCCATTTTATAACCCTGATTGAATCCATTTATAACCCTGATTGAATCCATTTTCTCACCCAATTGAAGACCCAACACTATAAACCCTCCACAACAGATCGTCTTCTGCAGGTCGTCTTATTCTTCTTCTTCTTCTTCTTCTTCTTCTGATTTACTGTTTATCATGGTCAACCTTTTAAATGTAAAGATGATATGGTGATGAAAATACTGATTTAGAGCTGCATTGTACATTATTTACTGCTGCATTGTTGATTATTGACCGCATTGTATGCCATAATGATGCAGGTGCAAACATCCAGTTGTTATGATGACTGACAAATCTTCTAGTTCCAGTTCTGATGTTGATGACCCTGAGAGTTTGACTGATGATGATCAAACTGGAGATCCACCTTTTTATCATGGTCAAGCCTTTAGATATAAAGATGATTTCAAGATACGCGTTAAAAACCATGCTGTGTTTGACAGGAGGCAAGTAGTGATTGACTGGAATGACAATGTTATCTTTTGTGTGGTGTGTAAGGGTATCAGTCCCCAAATGACTAGATGTGACTGGGTTTTGATCATTGAAAGGGACAAATCTAAAGGTGCGTGGATTGTGAAATCCTTAAACATGGACCATAAATGTTAGCTAATGAGGGATGTTAGGTTATGGCATGGTCAGTGAAAGGTAAGCAAGAGAACTTGCAACAGGAAAAGGAAGAAAGACAGTGGCCCTTCTAGTTAGTAGGTTATGTTAATGGTTTGTTGTAGTTTATGTACTGGGTTTAAATCACAATGTGACCTTTATGTACTCTTTTTTGTTAGAATCTTTTGTATTCGGATATGTTAACTTTTAAATGTTATGGATATGTTGCGTGTCTATGCAGTTTTGTATGTTGAGTTTATGTTGGCAGTAGAATATTTACAAGTTAATTGCTGGCCCAGACCCATTTGGAAGTCAACTGCAGGTCCAGCTCATTTGGAAGTCAACTACAGTTTTGTATGATGTGTTAACTACTTTATTTTGTGTGTGTATGCAGTTTTGTATGTTGTGTGTTAACTGCAGGTCCAACCCATATTTTCAGCCCATTGGGAAGTGAATTGCTGCATATGTGCAGACAAATATGTAGGCTCTGTTTGACACATTTGGAAGCACACTTTTGCATATTCTATGTGTATATGCAGCCTCTATATGACCCATTTGGGTGGATCAAGTTAACTGCACATATATGCACACCTATATGCAGTTATATATGATCAAGTAAATGGGTCAACTACTGATATGCACTAATATAGCCAGACTACATTTTACACATATCTATAACCAAACCACATTTTACATACAAAAAGCATGAAGTTCAAGCCTCCTTCTTAACCTGCTCAAAAGGATCATCCTCAACCTGCTACCAAACCTGCTCATGCCAAAGCTGATGAAAGACAAGTCTGTTTTTTAATGCATCATAGTCAGGATCAATATGCTCAACATATATATCAATTGATTTCTTAATTTCAACAATCTTGTTCAATACGCGCACATTACTGTCATTTAACGGTGGTCTTAAACCCAGTCCCAAGTCTTCACTGGGCAGCCTATAGAAAAGCCTAAAGTCGTCATCCTGATAATAACCAAGTTCCACCAGCATGTCAAACTGGAGATCCACCTTTTTATCATGGTCAAGCCTTTAGATATAAAGATGATTTCAAGATACGCGTTAAAAACCATGCTGTGTTTGACAGGAGGCAAGTAGTGATTGACTGGAAAGACAATGTTATCTTTTGTGTGGTGTGTAAGGGTATCAGTCCCCAAATGACTAGATGTGACTGGGTTTTGATCATTGAAAGGGACAAATCTAAAGGTGCGTGGATTGTGAAATCCTTAAACATGGACCATAAATGTTAGCTAATGAGGGATGTTAGGTTATGGCATGGTCAGTGGAAGGTAAGCAAGAGAACTTGCAACAGGAAAAGGAAGAAAGACAGTGGCCCTTCTAGTTAGTAGGTTATGTTAATGGTTTGTTGTAGTTTATGTACTGGGTTTAAATCACAATGTGACCTTTATGTACTCTTTTTTGTTAGAATCTTTTGTATTCGGATATGTTAACTTTTAAATGTTATGGATATGTTGCGTGTCTATGCAGTTTTGTATGTTGAGTTTATGTTGGCAGTAGAATATTTACAAGTTAATTGCTGGCCCAGACCCATTTGGAAGTCAACTACAGGTCCAGCTCATTTGGAAGTCAACTACAGTTTTGTATGATGTGTTAACTACTTTATTTTGTGTGTGTATGCAGTTTTGTATGTTGTGTGTTAACTGCAGGTCCAACCCATATTTGCAGCCCATTGGGAAGTGAATTGCTGCATATGTGCAGACAAATATGTAGGCTCTGTTTGACACATTTGGAAGCACACTTTTGCATATTCTATGTGTATATGCAGCCTCTATATGACCCATTTGGGTGGATCAAGTTAACTGCACATATATGCACACCTATATGCAGTTATATATGATCAAGTAAATAGGTCAACTACTGATATGCACTAATATAGCCAGACTACATTTTACACATATCTATAACCAAACCACATTTTACATACAAAAAGCATGAAGTTCAAGCCTCCTTCTTAACCTGCTCAAAAGGATCATCCTCAACCTGCTACCAAACCTGCTCATGCCAAAGCTGATGAAAGACAAGTCTGTTTTTTAATGCATCATAGTCAGGATCAATATGCTCAACATATATATCAATTGATTTCTTAATTTCAACAATCTTGTTCAATACGCGCACATTACTGTCATTTAACGGTGGTCTTAAACCCAGTCCCAAGTCTTCACTGGGCAGCCTATAGAAAAGCCTAAAGTCGTCATCCTGATAATAACCAAGTTCCACCAGCATGTCACACAAGGTGATTATAGAGAAATAATCAGAGTTCACCTCATCAATGTAGTTACGTATATCACATTTACTTCTGTTGGATCAGTAAACTCCCCACCATGATGAATTTTAATTGAAAACCTTTCGGTAGAGTGACCTGCATTGTTGATTGTTAACCAAAATTTCAGCTTGCATATTATGATCAATAACAATTCTTATAACAAAGCTAGTAGCATAGCATCAGGTACAGTATCAAACATAAGAACAGTAGCAACCTTTGCAACACAAGAAAAAATAGTTCAATCATTCGACCAAGCTTTACTAAAACCCAAATCAACTTCCATAAAAAGATCACAAAGAACAGGACTATCATTAGGATTTTCACAAGGTGCAATGTACTCAACTTACACACTAGTTCTGTTCTTTGGACTTTACCTAGTGAAAACAGATTACACTAAGTTTGGATTACCAAATCAAACAGATTACTAAAACTCAAATCAAACAAATTACCAAATGGGTTTAAATGTAAGATGTGGATCGATTGACTTACCGTATTGTTCTTCAAGATTGACTTCGTCTTCCCCAGTTCGTACAAACCATTGTGTCATCTTCCTCTTCTTACGTTGCCGAATTTCCATTTGTGTGTGTGTTTGGAGGAAATCAGAGAAGTGTGGATGTGGAGGGAAAAAATGGAGGGAAACAACTTATAAAGGAGAAGGGAGAGTGAGGGTGAGGGTGAGGGTGAGGAAGGCTGGTTATAAAATTTTAGACGATTGGACAAAAATGCCCCTGAGTTAACGAAGAAAAGTTAATTGGGTTAAGTTGTTGGACTGTTTAGGCCTATTTTCTGAAAGATCAAGGAGTGTTCATGCAATTTTTCAAAGATTGGCCCGGACAGGCATATTGGCCCAAACCTCAGGGACGATTTTGGTAATTTACTCAAAGTTTAATTATAAAAGATGGTGAGAGGAGAGAAAAATGAGAGTGGAGATTATTTATTTAATATTTATTTTCTTAACTAATTTTTTTTTATATTTTAACTTATTGAAAACAATTTAATATTTTAGTAATCCAACATAATGTATATTAATTTTTCTAACCTAATAATAAATAAAAATGTTAACTACAGTTTTGTATGATGTGTTAACTACTTTATTTTGTGTGTGTATGCAGTTTTGTATGTTGTGTGTTAACTGCAGGTCCAACCCATATTTGCAGCCCATTGGGAAGTGAATTGCTGCATATGTGCAGACAAATATGTAGGCTCTGTTTGACACATTTGGAAGCACACTTTTGCATATTCTATGTGTATATGCAGCCTCTATATGACCCATTTGGGTGGATCAAGTTAACTGCACATATATGCACACCTATATGCAGTTATATATGATCAAGTAAATGGGTCAACTACTGATATGCACTAATATAGCCAGACTACATTTTACACATATCTATAACCAAACCACATTTTACATACAAAAAGCATGAAGTTCAAGCCTCCTTCTTAACCTGCTCAAAAGGATCATCCTCAACCTGCTACCAAACCTGCTCATGCCAAAGCTGATGAAAGACAAGTCTGTTTTTTAATGCATCATAGTCAGGATCAATATGCTCAACATATATATCAATTGATTTCTTAATTTCAACAATCTTGTTCAATACGCGCACATTACTGTCATTTAACGGTGGTCTTAAACCCAGTCCCAAGTCTTCACTGGGCAGCCTATAGAAAAGCCTAAAGTCGTCATCCTGATAATAACCAAGTTCCACCAGCATGTCACACAAGGTGATTATAGAGAAATAATCAGAGTTCACCTCATCAATGTAGTTACGTATATCACATTTACTTCTGTTGGATCAGTAAACTCCCCACCATGATGAATTTTAATTGAAAACCTTTTGGTAGAGTGACCTGCATTGTTGATTGTTAACCAAAATTTCAGCTTGCATATTATGATCAATAACAATTCTTATAACAAAGCTAGTAGCATAGCATCAGGTGCAGTATCAAACATAAGAACAGTAGCAACCTTTGCAACACAAGAAAAAATAGTTCAATCATTCGACCAAGCTTTACTAAAACCCAAATCAACTTCCATAAAAAGATCACAAAGAACAGGACTATCATTAGGATTTTCACAAGGTGCAATGTACTCAACTTACACACTAGTTCTGTTCTTTGGACTTTACCTAGTGAAAACAGATTACACTAAGTTTGGATTACCAAATCAAACAGATTACTAAAACTCAAATCAAACAAATTACCAAATGGGTTTAAATGTAAGACGTGGATCGATTGACTTACCGTATTGTTCTTCAAGATTGACTTCGTCTTCCCCAGTTCGTACAAACCATTGTGTCATCTTCCTCTTCTTACGTTGCCGAATTTCCATTTGTGTGTGTGTTTGGAGGAAATCAGAGAAGTGTGGATGTGGAGGGAAAAAAATGGAGGGAAACAACTTATAAAGGAGAAGGGAGAGTGAGGGTGAGGGTGAGGAAGGCTGGTTATAAAATTTTAGACGATTGGACAAAAATGCCCCTGAGTTAACGAAGAAAAGTTAATTGGGTTAAGTTGTTGGACTGTTTAGGCCTATTTTCTGAAAGATCAAGGAGTGTTCATGCAATTTTTCAAAGATTGGCCCGGACAGGCATATTGGCCCAAACCTCAGGGACGATTTTGGTAATTTACTCAAAGTTTAATTATAAAAGATGGTGAGAGGAGAGAAAAATGATAGTGGAGATTATTTATTTAATATTTATTTTCTTAACTAATTTTTTTTTATATTTTAACTTATTGAAAACAATTTAATATTTTAGTAATCCAACATAATGTATATTAATTTTTCTAACCTAATAATAAATAAAAATGTTATAACCTGTGTGATACACAAGTTTCTAATGAATTTTTTACACTAAGTGAAACTGTAAATAGGAGTTTTGTTTTCATCAAGAGCATAATCGGTTAAAACCAGTCGTTTTCTAAAATTGCTTCACCTTCAAAGACACCACCTCAATCACGCCCTGCAATGGTTGCTTCTGCCCCTGCTATTCATCCAAACGTACATTCTTTATTTAGTATGAATTTTCATTCTTATTCACATGATTAAAATTGTTGCTTTCTCATATTATAATACATTAATTTCTATGCTATATCGTAACACACATTTTATCACTTCATATTAGATTTGTCTATTCTGACCTTGAAAAAGCCCTCAAGATATAACCTAATTTTCTATTACAAACTTAGCATATCCATTTTATTTCTTTACGTAAAAAGATATTGTTATTGAAGTTTAGCACTAATGGTTAAAACAAGCTACATTGGAGTATTTTTCAATGGATTGGAGTATTTTTCAATGGATAAAACAAGCTACATTGTTATGGGTATCTTTCACATTCACCATCCGGAACATTGGAGCATACAGTATCAAGTGGCTACATTTGCACATGCAATGGATTAAACAAATCTTAAATTTCCATATCTTTCCAACTTATAATACTTTGGATCCACATCACCATGTTCAAGAATAAACATGTAACATCAAACTTTGCATTTTATATATTTTAATCATACATGAGGAGTATGTTTTTTTATTAGGTTTCGTTATTTTTTTTTTCAATTTCGGTGAAGGGTTTACATCCTAAATATTGTTAATCTCGTAATACATTTTTTTAGTTAAAAAATATAGTAACACTATACTCAAAGTATAAAGAGTAAAATGTCCGTTTTTATCATTTATTTATTTTTAACAAAAAGTATTAGCATATAAAAAAATTATGTTCGTTTACTATTCGTGGGGTAGTTAGCTAAAAATAAGAGAAAAAAGTGTAACTATCTATACAACTAATATATGAAACTCAATGTGGACACATGGCACTCCCATGTTGATCCTTCAATTCTCTAGCCTATCAATTTGTGCCAAGTGTCCAATTGTGAGAATTTATAAAGTTTTCTTTTTTCTTTTTTTAAATTGAAAATTCATTTAATACATAAAATAGTCAAAATCGGTCACTTAATACTTTCCTAATCTCATTAATTAAGTTAGTCAATTACCCTAAATCACAAACACACGATCATCTCTTTCTTCTCTTCATACCCTCTCATCTTCCATAACCCTACCATCGCCGATCATCTTCTTTTTGTCTTCTCCTTCCAGGTAACATTATAAACTTCTTCTTCTTTTTTAACACACACTGTTATCAATTTTATTAGTTTTCTGTTCGTTTTTTTATCCTGTTATGATTATTGCTTATTATTACATGTCCGATCAATTTTTATCTGCTTTTCTTTTTACTGATTTTAATGATATTTGTTTCTATTATTCAGGTTTCGGCGATTAGGTGTTGTGTGTTGTTGTTTAGGTTAGTTTGGCGATTAGGGTTCATGTCCTGTTATGTATTGTTTTGTTATTCTAATAATTTTTCAGATTTGAGCGATTAGGGTTCATATTCAGAGGCCCCTATTGTCACACCACGTCTAAGGCGGAAACACGTGGCGCGACGGTTCAAAAGTATTAAGCCAAGATTAATGCAAAGCACAATATTAATTAGAAAACGGGCATTTATTCAATGCTAATAATCATGTCAAATTGTCAATACATAATCATAAATTGTTTTCGAAAATGATAAAGAGGCTTCTCCCTTTATCCCTAAATCTATGGAATAAAGAGATAAGACCCCGTCACGACATTCCCAACGCCCGATTTGGAGACATCCCCGACCCTGCTTGCCATGCTAGCTTCCATCAATCAATTACCTGAAAGATATGTTTGAAAATCGTCAATATATAAATATTGGTGAGTTCACAGGTTTTAATTTAATAAGTCTTTATAAAGTGGGAATATCCTTGTTATGACATCCATAGGAGTTGCAAAGTCCTACAATTTACTTGAGCCTATAACCAAACCAAGACAATTAATAATGCCCCCGCCCAAAGTCGTTACTCGGTATTCCTACGACTTTATTTCAGAATAAGTGCACCCCAGGCATACGCCGATGCATAATCGACGCTATCGATTAGGGGTGGGCCTTGTCAGGCACCAATAGTACTATCCAAATATCCCTTTGGTTTCTCATTCCTGAACAAATGATTATAGTGGGGAGGTCTCAACCCCGAGTGGCGATCTTTACTCAAGTATCCAACCCGTCATACAATCCCAACATATCTTTCCCCCGTAAAAACGTTAAATAGTTTAGAAATGGGGCCGTGAGACTCACCTGTAACTGTGCTCGGCTCAAAGAAAATAGTAAAGTTTGTGATCCCGTACCTACAAAGGTTCTAGGCGTATAAGTCACTTACACCTATGGTGTATGTGCCTTGGCAAGTTGTACACCCAACTTCCCGACCACGTCTTTATCCCAATTCCCGTTTAATAGTTTCGTATCCTAGGTTCAATGGCGATGGATTACCCTTTCCTTACAAGTCATATATTATTCTTATAATTATTCTTTATGACTTGTACAACATTATACTTGACACGACTCCACCCAACGTATAATTATTTTCCCATTCAAATAATTATACTTAGGATCTTTTCGCTCAATATAAAGTGTTTTCTTATTAACCGACCCGACTTACTTTGCCACATATTTATTTTCCCATTTAAATAAATATGCTAAGTCTTTGTCGTTTGGTAACATAATCTTAACGCCCGACTAGACTTATCATACCGTACATTTATTTTCCCATTTAAATAAATGTACTAGAATCTTGTCGGTATTCACGCGTTCGTAGATATATCTCATCTACTCGTCTCGGTTTTCCTTCTCGCACATCTATTTTCCCATTTAAATAGATGTACTAGAATTCCGTCGGAAACGAGTATATGTACATATACCATCGCGTGGATACTACTTGTTAAGCTCATGCGTCGTTTAGCGTTTTTAGTTTGTTACGTTATGTTTCTCTTTTCCCACGAATATTGTTACCACACTTAGGAAAGTGTTACGCACGTTTCACCCTTGTTATATATATTTTATTTCCGTAAAATATATATGTATATTTTTATCTCGACGTAATAAGTCCGTGTACGTTGGTTCGCGCAACTAAGCTTGTTAGCGTTTTTCATATTTATTTCCGTTGTGCGTTCTCATGGAAGTATTGTTCCAACTTCCGATTCCGAACGTTTATTTTCTCGTAAAAGTATATTATGTACGTTTTAGCCCGACTCGTCCAACTTGTTACCAAAAACGTCTCCGATACTTTTATATTCCCATTTATATAAAAGTACCTTATTTTTGTACAAGTCTTTCCAAGTATTTATTTTATAAAACCTTACTTTATAAAATACTCGCGTTACTCTATTTATTTTTATAAAACGTCCATTTTATAAAAATATACTTTTTACTTAAAATGCCCAAGTAGGCTATTATTATTTACCAATTCGACCTTGTAAATCGTTACTTACACTTTTTGACACTAATATTTCTATTATTGTGTTTTTGGTCCAATACTTCTAAAATATTCATTTTAGTCCATTGGTTTCCAAGTTTGTCACATTTAATCCTTTAATTTATACTTGTTGCATTTTTCATTTAATCTTACAAAGTTAATATTTTTCTTTTCCCACTTTAGTGGACTTTGAAGAATCATTTTTACCATGTTTAGTTGTTTTTACTCCTTTTTACTTTTAAAGTTCTTCTAATCCATTCTAGATATCAATAACATGTTTATTTCATATCTTTACCCAAAACATCAACTTTTTACTCATCAAAGTGAGTGGACTTTGAAGAACTAGTTTTTCCATCTATGGCTTTCTAGTCCATTTTAATATTTTTATGACTTTAACTAGTCATCTTATGATGATTAAAACCATATTTCATCATATTCAAGTATTTTTCCCAAATCATGTTCCACTCATCTTCTAACCCAAGTGTATGTTATTATTATTACATTTTCTCACAATATCACTTTTATTAATGTTAATCCAAGATTTCTTCATGTTATTATTCCTTTATTTTTATTCTTGTAAGATTCATCCTCTTTATGTTTCAAAACCATACTTTACCCATCAATGTACAACTTGCTCATAAACACTTAATATGAACATTAACAAACAAAACAAGATTAAAACTTACTACTAGCTCAAGGCTAGGGAAGACAAGAACCTTGATTTGGATGGGGTTTTAGTGTGTTCTTCCAATGGGTTAAGCTCCAAGCTCTTAACACACAAGAAGGGGTTTTGAAGGATGATGATCTAGAGGTAATTTGGAGTAGTAAAAATTGCAAGAAAAGTGTTGGTGTGGTGGTGCAAATCCACGGCCACAAGGGAGAAAAGAAGAGAATTTTTGTGTTTTTCTTCAAGTGTTCATCAAGTGTATATATGCTATCTTACTCAATCTTCCAAAGATTACTAATATCTTGCAAGGATTGGGTGAATATCTTAGTGAGATTATGGAAGGATTTTATTAAGATTATGAAAAATCAAGAGGGATATGGAAAGGGTGTATGGGCCGTGAGTTTTAAGAGAGAGAGAGAGGGAATGATTTGGTTAATCCTATTGCCCAATCCCATTGCATGCAACCTCATCATTAGTAATAATATGGAAGGATTAAGAAGTTATCCCACACAACCTCTCACCCAAGTGGCCCATGGCCGGCCCCCCCTATGGGGTGCTTGGTGGGGTCCACTTTGCTAATTAACTTCCATATTATGTTTAAGTTAGTTCCTTCCGGGTACCGCCCGGGTATTTCTTAATTTTCGTCGCGTTTTCCCTCGATATTAAAATACCGTTAATATTTATAACATTATGTCCAGTTACATTACTGATAATTTATTTCGGTTTCCGTCGGGTGAATTTACGTGTTTCGCGCGTATCGGGTGCGGTACGCGCACTTTATTCGTTACCGGGAGATTTGTGCAATAAGCTTTTACGTATGGCTTTGGGTTTCCAAAACTCATAATATTTTGTGAAAATATTATTTATTTTATATTCCGGGTGTCCGGTGTTCGTTTCGCTTATTTCAGTTTTACCGGGTAATTGCCAGTGTCCATACCGGATAGTTTTGTCTGCGCACGATCCTATCATGCTTTGCTATTAAACTCATGCATTCCTATGCATTATTTGGGAATTCCTATCTTTCTAAGGCCTCAATTAAATATTCAGCACATAATTACGGTTAATTACGTTAATCGCGTTTAATTAATTAGTACGGAATTACCTTAATTTTGCCGGTTGTTACATTCTCCCCCCGTTAAGAGAATTCCGTCCCGGAATTCACTTTGAGCTCTCCGGTATAGGGGTCTTCTCGAATAGGGCGGGATACTTTTGCTTCATCCGGTCCAGCCTTTCCCACGTGAACTCCGGTCCACGCTTGGCATTCCAACGCACTTTGACCAACTTGATCTTACTGCGTCTTAGCTTTTGGACCTTCCAATCGGTTACTTCGATTGGCTCTTCGACGAAGTGTAACTTGTCGTCAATGTGGATTTCGTCTGCGGGGATGATGAGGGTTTCGTCGGATAAGAACTTTTTCAAGTTTGACACGTGGAACGTGTCGTGTACACCGTTAAGTTCTTGTGGTAACTTGAGCTTGTATGCTACGGGGCCTACTCTGGACAGGATTTCAAATGGTCCAACATATCGTGGGTTTAGCTTTCCGCGCTTCCCAAAGCGCGCGACACCTTTCCAAGGTGACACCTTTAGTAGGACCCTGTCTCCGACTTGAAATTCCAAAGGCTTCCTCCTCATGTCTGCGTAGCTTTTCTGTCGGTCACGTGCCGCTTTGAGACGTTCTCTAATCAGAAAGACCTTATCTGTCGTTTCTTGAACAATTTCGGGCCGGTAAGTTGCTTTTCGCCAACTTCGGCCCAACATAGAGGCGATCTGCACTTGCGTCCATATAGAGCTTCAAAAGGTGCAGCTTGAATGCTCGTGTGGTAGCTGTTGTTATACGAAAACTCTACCAGTGGCAAGTGTGTATCCCAATTTCCGCTAAAATCGATTGCGCATGCCCGTAGCATATCCTCCAGGGTCTGGATGGTTCGTTCACTCTGACCATCGGTTTGTGGATGATATGCGGTACTCATGTCAAGGCGAGTACCTAGGGCTTTATTCAGACTTTCCCAAAATCTTGAGGTGAAACGACTATCTCGATCGGAGATGATAGAAATAGGTACACCGTGCTTCGACACAACTTCCTTAATGTACAAACGGGTTAGTTTCTCCAACTTATCCGTTTCGCGAATGGGGAGGAAGTGTGCAGATTTTGTCAATCGATCAACGATTACCCAGATCATGTCATGGCCGCTTGTTGTCCTGGGCAATTTGGTGATGAAGTCCATAGTGATCCTTTCCCATTTCCATTCTGGTATTTCCGGTTGCTGGAGCAATCCGGATGGTCTCTGGTGCTCGGCCTTGACCTTTGCGCAAGTCAAACATCGCGCAACATATGCCGCTATATCTCTCTTGAAATTCGGCCACCAGTAAAATTCCTTCAGATCATGGAACATCTTGTCTGCTCCAGGGTGAACCGAATATCGCGAACTGTGGGCTTCGGCCAATACCAGTTCACGCAATCCACCGTACACTGGTACCCAAATTCTGTTCATGAAATACAGAGCTTGATCCGCTTTTGACTCCAGTGACTCAACCATCTTCCGCAATCTTTCTCCTTTGACATTCTCGGGTTTAAGAGCGTTAACTTGGGCTTCACGAATCCGGTCAGTCAGGTTCGTGTGGATGGTTAGACCCAAAGCTCGGACACGCAGTGGCTTAACCCGTTCCTTGCGACTCAAGGCATCGGCTACAACGTTTGCCTTCCCGGGATGGTACTTTATCTCACAATCGTAATCGTTCAATAATTCGACCCATCTCCGTTGTCGCATGTTCAATTCCTTCTGGTCAAAGATGTGCTGCAAGCTTTTATGATCGGTGAAGATCGTACACTTGGTTCCGTACAGATAGTGTCTCCATATCTTGAGTGCGAATACCACGGCTCCTAGTTCCAGATCATGTGTGGTGTAATTCTTCTCGTGAAGTTTTAGCTGTCTGGAAGCATAGGCTATGACCTTCTCTCGCTGCATCAATACACAACCCAATCCCTGATGAGAGGCGTCACAGTAAACTACGAAGTCTTCTGTACCATCGGGGAGTGATAGTATTGGTGCGCCACATAACTTATCCTTCAGCAACTGGAAGGCTGTTTCCTGCTTTTCCGTCCATTCAAACTTCTTATCCTTTTGGGTTAGCATGGTTAAGGACTGTGCTATTTTAGAAAAGTTCTCGATGAACCTTCTGTAGTAACCCGCAAGGCCAAGAAATTGTCGTACTTCAGTAGGCGTCCTAGGGGCGTCCCAATTCTTGATTGCTTCGATCTTGGCGGGATCGACATGTATACCCCTTTCGTTCACCACGTGGCCTAAAAAGTGAACCTCTCGAATCCAAAAATCACATTTTGAAAACTTAGCATAGAGTTTCTCTTTGCGAAGTACCTCGAGGATTAATCGGAGATGTTCCTCGTGTTCCTCCTTCGTGCGTGAGTAGATCAAGATGTCATCAATGAAGACAATAACGAATTTGTCCAAGTATGGTTTGCACACTCGGTTCATCAAGTCCATGAAAACAGCTGGTGCGTTGGTTAAACCGAACGGCATAACCAGGAACTCATAGTGTCCGTAACGAGTCCTGAATGCTGTTTTTGGCACGTCTTCTTCTTGAATACGTAACTGATGATAACCGGACCTTAGGTCGATCTTGGAGTAGAAACTGGATCCTTGAAGTTGATCAAACAAATCGTCGATCCTGGGAAGAGGATAGCGATTTTTAATAGTTAACTTGTTCAGCTCTCGGTAGTCAATGCACATTCGGAAGGTGCCATCCTTCTTTTTCACGAATAAGACGGGAGCTCCCCAAGGTGAGAAGCTTGGTCTTATGAAACCTTTGTCCAACAACTCTTGCAGTTGTTCAGACAATTCCTGCATTTCTGAAGGAGCTAGGCGATATGGCGATCGCGCTACAGGTGCTGCTCCTGGAACAAGGTCGATACGAAACTCGACTTGTCGGGGTGGTGGCAATCCCGGCAAATCTTCTGGGAACACATCTGGAAAGTCTCTAGCTATCGGAATGTCTTCTAGCTTTCGCTCGTCAGCCTTCTTGTCTACCACGTGCGCCAAGAATGCGACGAGACCTTTCCTTAGGCACTTCCTGGCTTTCATGCTGGTAATAATTCTCAATGGCGTTCCACTCCTTTCCCCTTGGATCGATAGGGTTTCACCGCTCGCGAGGGGAACTTGAATTACTTTGTCATTGCACACGACGATGGCGCGGTGTGCAGATAGCCAATCCATGCCAACGACTATGTCAAAGCTACCCAGTACGACTGGTAATAGCTCAATGTCAAACTCATGACCACAGAGATCCAACTTACAACCCTTTGCTACCTCTCGGGTTTCTATAGTCTTACCGTTAGCTAGTTCAATGGAATATGGTGTGTCTAGCTTACTAGTCTTTAAACCAAGTAATCTTTTAAATTCGACAGATACGAAGCTAAAATCGGCGCCAGTATCAAACAATACTGAAGCATAATGACCATTTAGAGGGAACGTACCAGTGACCACATTAGGGTCTTGTCGTGCGTCACCGGCACCAATCACGAACGCTCGCCCACGGGCTTGGTTGTTAAGTTTGGGGCAGTCCCTCTTCCAATGATCGAGCGATCCACATGAGAAACAGGGCCTCGCTCCACTGTTCTTTGGCGCTCCTGATCTGCAGTCTTCAGTCTTGTGCCCCGAACGACGGCACTTACCGCAGATTACTTCGTTCTTGCCCTGATAACCTTGCTTCCCATTATTTCCACGTCCAGTGGCTACATACCCTTTCCCTTCTTCCCTGAACCTGATGATCCATCCTTCTTCCTTTCATCGCGCTTACGCTTCCCAAACCTTGGCCTATTTCCCTGTTCACTTGACCCAACGGCTGAGCTTGTACCCAGGTTCTTACCCTCAACACTGCTGGACTCAGTAAGCTTCAACCCTGACACTTTCCGGATTAGAGTGCCCATTCGGATGGCGTCTTCAGTGAGGCTCAAAGCGAGGTCGATAGCTTCACGCATGGTTGTAGGCTTGGAAGCAGTAACCATGCCGCGTATCTGTGGTGCCAGTCCGAAGAGGTACCTTTCCACCTTTTTGCTTTCCGGGGTGACCAGGCGAGGCACTAACCGGGAGAGGTCATGGAATCTGGACGTGTAACCAGCTACGTCCGGTCCAACCATGGTGAGGTTCCAGAACTCAGTCTCTAGCTTCTGCACTTCACTTGCCGGGCAGTACTCGGCGATCATTAGTTCTTTCAACTCCAACCATGATAAGGAGTAAGCAGCATCATCTCCCAGTGTCTGCACTTGGTTGTTCCACCAGGTCAGAACTTGATCCAGAAACAGGTTGGTGGCATACATGACAGCCTGTCGTGGGGTACAGCTGCTAATACGAATCACAGCTTCGGTTTTCTCGAACCATTTGACTAGTCCGACAGAACCTTCAGTGCCGCTGAAATTCAGTGGTTTGCAGTCCAGGAAAGCTTTAAAACGTGCAGCCACGTTCTCGTGAGGCCGTTTCTGCAATAATAAAGCAATGTTAAATATAAGGTAGGAGTTTCACGAAGACTCCTGTCGCATATACCCGACGTCTTCTTACCAGTAGGGGAGGTTTCGCGTCTGTCGCTCCCGGTTCGGTCTCGCGACCTTTCGGTGCGCGTGGCATTGTGTTCTGCGAGAGCCTGAGCGATACGTCCTGAAACTAGGGTTTCAAGCTCTTCAGGTGTCGTGGGTAGTCTTTCATTCCCACTGTTGCTTCTTGTGGCTGGTGCCATGTTTCTTCAATAACCAATATCAAAGGTTAATTTCCAACAATCATTCATACAATATCATCACATATATAGTATAAACAACCACACAACATATGAACACAATAATCACCATAACAACAACACGCAATCACAACATAGGCAGAATAAGTAATAATAATCGTAGATAATCACAACACATATTTTACCATAACAAAACTTTCATTAATTTCAATACCAAGTACAATGATTTGTTCATAATAACAAAAACCGAGGATACCTTCCTCTTACATTGCTCTTTGAAATACACCAGAAATATAATGTCATATGCCGGCACAATCCCGCTCGGCTAGGCAAAAATGCAGATGGGTGCTATAACCCATGCTGTGCTATCATACTACTACTACTACTGCTATGTCCGCGAGTGATCTCCCAAGCGTCCCTGATGCAATGCTACTGTGGTGGTGGCGGCGGCGGGTGCTGGTACTGGTACTGAGGTGCGCACATGCTGATGGTCATACTGATCGCCATAATGCGGTCGTACAAGAATTGGCGATGCGCAAAGTGTGCGTCGCCCGTAAGGCCACAATGAGCATCCATGCTCAATAGCTCCTCAGCGTAATGTGCCAGTGCATCCCTGGCATCAATGATCCTGGCCCACATGAGCTGGGCCTGCTGCTCCACCTGACTCACGGTGCGCTGCACCGTGTCGGTGAGGGTCTGGAAATCTCTCTCCAGTGAGATCACCTTGGACCATGCGGGTCCTGTCAGTGGGGCCATCCCGTGGGGCTGCGACGGCCCGGGGATGTCAGTGTATGTCGGCTGGGACGGGCCGACAATATCGGGTATGGGTAGTGGTGTGAAGGGTGGGGCAAAGCCCGGTAATCCAGTGAAGCAGTAGGGTGGTACCTGGTATGGGTCTCCTGCACCTAGAGTACACGGTGCAAATGGGGGTGTCACAAATGGGGCTCCTGCATCCATAGTGAATGGTGCAGGTGGTGGGGTATGGAGCATCTCAGGTAGGGGTGGTAGTGTGGGAAAAGTGGTGATGGGTAGTGTCATGGATAAGGGTGAGGGGACTATAAGCTCGGCGAGTGGAACCATGAGTGGCTGGGTGTCGGTGACCCACTCTAGAGTAGACATCACAGTGGTAGGGGTAGGAGGGCTAGCAGTGGCATGAGCTGCCAGTCCTGCTCGGTGCAACTCAGAGCTGCGGGCTGAGCTGCCCTCAAGGATGTGCCCAGTAGAAGCTGGCCCATCCTGTGGTGTGGGCTCGGGCATGGTAGGTAAGGTGGCTGGGGTAGCGGTAGCATGCCCTGTTATCGGAGCAACGTGCTCCTCCTGGCCTGTTGGTGGGATAGGCACAGCAATGTGCTCCACCGATGCAGTTGACTCATCGTCAGAGTCGTCGGAGATCCACCCGTTGTGTCCCCGGCAGACAGGCACAAGCCTCATGCCAGAGGGAACGGGGATAGGTGGGGTAGGTAAAGGCTCACGGTCGACTGGTGTGTGTCGGTAGTACGGAGACTCGACAGTCTCCGACCGTGTAGGGATGGGTCTCGAAGGACCTGCGCAACCTACAGGGAAGTCCCTGACGGCGCGGATAGGTAGTGCTGGCAATGGTGCTGCCTGGAATGGCACTAGAGGCAAGTCGGCCTCGGCCATCGGTAGGTCGGCCACGGCGGCCATGTCGTCTCCAGCGGGGGCCCACGCTGGGTCCTCGCTCGGGTCTGTCTCGTCGGAGCTATCTCCGTCGGCGCCCTCCATGGCGACATCAGCGTCCATCTCATCATCCTCGGGATCGAGTATCACTACCTCGATCGGCTCCGCTGGTGGTGCTGGGATGATCTGGAGGCTACTGTCGTAGCTCGGTGCTACGCTCCCTGCGTTCGACATCCTGGCAAAAGAAACCGTACTAATATTTAAGTATTATTCGTTAGGTAGTTAAGGCACATATCTACGGTTCTCTTCCTAACCTTCTAACAAAATAATACGTATACTTACCATGGCTAGCTTGGTCGGAATCTCCATATACCCAAATGGTCGTTGGAAAAATTTACTTTATTGCGTTTCGCATTTATTTGAAAGATTTTGAACCAAATCCGGTTATAGTTTAGATTTGTTTAAAAATGCTAATTCGCTATAACCTTGGCTCTGATACCACTTTCTGTCACACCACGTCTAAGGCGGAAACACGTGGCGCGACGGTTCAAAAGTATTAAGCCAAGATTAATGCAAAGCACAATATTAATTAGAAAACGGGCATTTATTCAATGCTAATAATCATGTCAAATTGTCAATACATAATCATAAATTGTTTTCGAAAATGATAAAGAGGCTTCTCCCTTTATCCCTAAATCTATGGAATAAAGAGATAAGACCCCGTCACGACATTCCCAACGCCCGATTTGGAGACATCCCCGACCCTGCTTGCCATGCTAGCTTCCATCAATCAATTACCTGAAAGATATGTTTGAAAATCGTCAATATATAAATATTGGTGAGTTCACAGGTTTTAATTTAATAAGTCTTTATAAAGTGGGAATATCCTTGTTATGACATCCATAGGAGTTGCAAAGTCCTACAATTTACTTGAGCCTATAACCAAACCAAGACAATTAATAATGCCCCCGCCCAAAGTCGTTACTCGGTATTCCTACGACTTTATTTCAGAATAAGTGCACCCCAGGCATACGCCGATGCATAATCGACGCTATCGATTAGGGGTGGGCCTTGTCAGGCACCAATAGTACTATCCAAATATCCCTTTGGTTTCTCATTCCTGAACAAATGATTATAGTGGGGAGGTCTCAACCCCGAGTGGCGATCTTTACTCAAGTATCCAACCCGTCATACAATCCCAACATATCTTTCCCCCGTAAAAACGTTAAATAGTTTAGAAATGGGGCCGTGAGACTCACCTGTAACTGTGCTCGGCTCAAAGAAAATAGTAAAGTTTGTGATCCCGTACCTACAAAGGTTCTAGGCGTATAAGTCACTTACACCTATGGTGTATGTGCCTTGGCAAGTTGTACACCCAACTTCCCGACCACGTCTTTATCCCAATTCCCGTTTAATAGTTTCGTATCCTAGGTTCAATGGCGATGGATTACCCTTTCCTTACAAGTCATATATTATTCTTATAATTATTCTTTATGACTTGTACAACATTATACTTGACACGACTCCACCCAACGTATAATTATTTTCCCATTCAAATAATTATACTTAGGATCTTTTCGCTCAATATAAAGTGTTTTCTTATTAACCGACCCGACTTACTTTGCCACATATTTATTTTCCCATTTAAATAAATATGCTAAGTCTTTGTCGTTTGGTAACATAATCTTAACGCCCGACTAGACTTATCATACCGTACATTTATTTTCCCATTTAAATAAATGTACTAGAATCTTGTCGGTATTCACGCGTTCGTAGATATATCTCATCTACTCGTCTCGGTTTTCCTTCTCGCACATCTATTTTCCCATTTAAATAGATGTACTAGAATTCCGTCGGAAACGAGTATATGTACATATACCATCGCGTGGATACTACTTGTTAAGCTCATGCGTCGTTTAGCGTTTTTAGTTTGTTACGTTATGTTTCTCTTTTCCCACGAATATTGTTACCACACTTAGGAAAGTGTTACGCACGTTTCACCCTTGTTATATATATTTTATTTCCGTAAAATATATATGTATATTTTTATCTCGACGTAATAAGTCCGTGTACGTTGGTTCGCGCAACTAAGCTTGTTAGCGTTTTTCATATTTATTTCCGTTGTGCGTTCTCATGGAAGTATTGTTCCAACTTCCGATTCCGAACGTTTATTTTCTCGTAAAAGTATATTATGTACGTTTTAGCCCGACTCGTCCAACTTGTTACCAAAAACGTCTCCGATACTTTTATATTCCCATTTATATAAAAGTACCTTATTTTTGTACAAGTCTTTCCAAGTATTTATTTTATAAAACCTTACTTTATAAAATACTCGCGTTACTCTATTTATTTTTATAAAACGTCCATTTTATAAAAATATACTTTTTACTTAAAATGCCCAAGTAGGCTATTATTATTTACCAATTCGACCTTGTAAATCGTTACTTACACTTTTTGACACTAATATTTCTATTATTGTGTTTTTGGTCCAATACTTCTAAAATATTCATTTTAGTCCATTGGTTTCCAAGTTTGTCACATTTAATCCTTTAATTTATACTTGTTGCATTTTTCATTTAATCTTACAAAGTTAATATTTTTCTTTTCCACTTTAGTGGACTTTGAAGAATCATTTTTACCATGTTTAGTTGTTTTTACTCCTTTTTACTTTTAAAGTTCTTCTAATCCATTCTAGATATCAATAACATGTTTATTTCATATCTTTACCCAAAACATCAACTTTTTACTCATCAAAGTGAGTGGACTTTGAAGAACTAGTTTTTCCATCTATGGCTTTCTAGTCCATTTTAATATTTTTATGACTTTAACTAGTCATCTTATGATGATTAAAACCATATTTCATCATATTCAAGTATTTTTCCCAAATCATGTTCCACTCATCTTCTAACCCAAGTGTATGTTATTATTATTACATTTTCTCACAATATCACTTTTATTAATGTTAATCCAAGATTTCTTCATGTTATTATTCCTTTATTTTTATTCTTGTAAGATTCATCCTCTTTATGTTTCAAAACCATACTTTACCCATCAATGTACAACTTGCTCATAAACACTTAATATGAACATTAACAAACAAAACAAGATTAAAACTTACTACTAGCTCAAGGCTAGGGAAGACAAGAACCTTGATTTGGATGGGGTTTTAGTGTGTTCTTCCAATGGGTTAAGCTCCAAGCTCTTAACACACAAGAAGGGGTTTTGAAGGATGATGATCTAGAGGTAATTTGGAGTAGTAAAAATTGCAAGAAAAGTGTTGGTGTGGTGGTGCAAATCCACGGCCACAAGGGAGAAAAGAAGAGAATTTTTGTGTTTTTCTTCAAGTGTTCATCAAGTGTATATATGCTATCTTACTCAATCTTCCAAAGATTACTAATATCTTGCAAGGATTGGGTGAATATCTTAGTGAGATTATGGAAGGATTTTATTAAGATTATGAAAAATCAAGAGGGATATGGAAAGGTGTATGGGCCGTGAGTTTTAAGAGAGAGAGAGAGGGAATGATTTGGTTAATCCTATTGCCCAATCCCATTGCATGCAACCTCATCATTAGTAATAATATGGAAGGATTAAGAATTTATCCCACACAACCTCTCACCCAAGTGGCCCATGGCCGGCCCCCCCTATGGGGTGCTTGGTGGGGTCCACTTTGCTAATTAACTTCCATATTATGTTTAAGTTAGTTCCTTCCGGTACCGCCCGGGTATTTCTTAATTTTCGTCGCGTTTTCCCTCGATATTAAAATACCGTTAATATTTATAACATTATGTCCAGTTACATTACTGATAATTTATTTCGGTTTCCGTCGGGTGAATTTACGTGTTTCGCGCGTATCGGGTGCGGTACGCGCACTTTATTCGTTACCGGGAGATTTGTGCAATAAGCTTTTACGTATGGCTTTGGGTTTCCAAAACTCATAATATTTTGTGAAAATATTATTTATTTTATATTCCGGGTGTCCGGTGTTCGTTTCGCTTATTTCAGTTTTACCGGGTAATTGCCAGTGTCCATACCGGATAGTTTTGTCTGCGCACGATCCTATCATGCTTTGCTATTAAACTCATGCATTCCTATGCATTATTTGGGAATTCCTATCTTTCTAAGGCCTCAATTAAATATTCAGCACATAATTACGGTTAATTACGTTAATCGCGTTTAATTAATTAGTACGGAATTACCTTAATTTTGCCGGTTGTTACACCTATTCTTGCTGAAGTTTCAACACTTTTTTCACTACGAAAATACCTAATCTGGAGAGTTTCTCAATAGATAAGCGAACGTCCAATATAAATTACTTTATGCAATTTGGTTTGATTTTGCAAGTGCTGATACAATAATATGAACTCACATGTAAATTTTGTTTTAAATGTTTTTTATTCACCTTGGTGGCAGGTTTTGTTTATGTGAAGTATGAGACAAGAGGAAGCAGTTGCAAGTATAGAGGAATCCGTTCAGGTATAAAATGCAACAGTGAAAAGTTTGGATTTTATAATTTTATTAGACTTAAACTTTCAACCTATATCTTTTTTTTTAAGCAGGGGCAGGGCATGTTGGCTTGCACTTCACATAGGCTATCCTTAGTTAGTGTGCATTAGTTTAAGCTATTATAGTAATAAGGATTTTTATGCATTATTGTTCATATATTCTTCGGTTTCTAATATTGGATTTCTGTTGCAAAGTATTTATGATTTTCATGCATTATTGTTCATATATTATTTGGTTTCTAATATTGGTTTTCTATTGCAGGTTTTTGTATTATGTAAAAAAAAAAAAAAAAACTTTGTTATGCATTGTTGTTTTGACTGAAGAGCTTTCGTGATGTAAGTCTGTTAAATTTCCAATTTTTTTCTTTTTGCTCTTACCTAAATGCATATAAAAATATAGATGTCTAATTATGACATTTGTTATGTATTTGCTTAATACCATATAGATTCATATTTATAAAGAAGACTAAAACAGGAGCAACATGAGCTGCATTCTGCTTATAAGCTGTTTTTAGCAGCACTGTGCATCGTAGCCATGTTCCGAAGTCACCGACAACAGCAAGAACAGGAGCAGCATGAGCTGCATTCTGCAACTAAGGTAATTAGCGATTCGGCTGTCTAATATTTGAACCTATATCAATAATCAATTTACGGTTTTGAACCCATGGATGCAGCAGATCAATGAGCTTAGATCAGCTCTTGGTCCACTTTCGGGTCGCAGCTTAAAATACTGCACGGGTGCATGCTTGAACAGATATATGGAAGCTAGAAACTGGAACATAGAGAAGACAAAAAAGATGTTAGAAGAGACATTAGCATGGAGATCAACCTACAAGCCAAAATCATTCAATTACTTTTGGTCAAACTCATTTACAATGTCTTTATTAATTTTTTTTTAAATAAAAAATCTAGCCATTAAAGGCAATGGTCAACATCGGTCAAATATTAAACACTTTTCATGTAATTAATGCACTTTTTAGTTTTTTTTTCTAAAATAAAAATCATTAATTCGAATTAAATTTAGTAATTCATTGATTAAATTAAATTTGGTAATTCGTTATGATTATTTTAATTTGAATTTTTGGTCAAAGCAAAAATTTATCAATTGTGTAATAACATTTCTGTTAAACTATAAAAATATTCGAATACTAAATATTCTGTTTAAGTATTTAACTTCAAATTTTAATATTCATAATTTTAATTTTTAAATTTTGGTTAATATTATAAAAATTGAAAATTTTGAATTTAGAATAATTATGGTAACATTTAGAATTAACTACTACATTAGTTTCATAATTGTGAATGATTTAAATATTTAAAAAATCCAAATTTGTTAATTTAAGTTAATAATTGTAACAATTACACCTATTTATTACCTTTAAATTATAGATTTTCTAATATATTTAATTTTAACAAATAGTAATAATGGTTATAAATTTCTCAAATTAGTTTCAAGTTTAAATTCAAATTTTGAATACTATAATTTCAAAAATAGTTTTCAGTTAAACTTTGAAAATATTTGAATATTAAATGTTCTATTTAAGTATATAATTTTAAACTTTAATATTTATAACTAATTTTTAAATTTTGGCTAATATTGTAAAATTTCTAAATTTTGAATTTAAGATAATAATGTTAGCAATTAAACTTAATTAATGCATTCAATTTGAAATTTTGAATGAATGGAATATTTTAAAAAAATTTCAAACTTATGAATTTAAGTTATTAATTATAACAATTAAACCTACTTATTACCTTTAATTTAGAGATATCCTAAAATATTTATATATTTTCCAATTATGGATAACATGTATTTATAAATTTTTGAACTAAGATGCAAACACAGAAACGAATCCAGGATTCACATATGGCCATCTTTATGTGGTATTGTCAAGAGTTAAAAGCAGGGTAGGGGTTGAGTTACTTGATCCTGAGTGGAAGGTCATAAATAAAACAAAAAAGGTTGTGTATAAGGAAATATTTAATGATATTTAAATTGTATGTGTATTTCTACTATATTTTCTTTATAATTTTTATGCTTCAAATAATTATTAATTGTTGAACCGCGTGTACACGTGGGCAATAAGCTAGTTGTTTAAATAAACAAAAGTTGAGTAAATATGAGAAAATTAAAGTGTAATTAAGATGAGATGATTAAAGTGTGTAACTAGTGTTTGAAAGACTAATTTACCCTTAATTTTAGGTTGCACGTCATGCATTATATTATAAAAACTCTTAAGTTTTTACTATCTTAAAATGCCTCTATAAAATATATTATATATGGTATAGATATCTACGGGTAATCAATAACTGAATCGTTAACCGAAATTGAACTAAAAAACAGACAAACCGAATCAAAATTAATAAAAAACTGAATAAAGCAATACCGAATTAACTTAAAATTGGTTTTTTTTTGTACCCTACATTTTTTGTTTTTTCTTACAAAAGTCACTCAATAATTCTTTGTACTAAAAAACACTATACGTCCTGTTTTTTTTTCTGATAAATGTCACCCAACAATTTATTTTCGCATGAATACCTCTCAAAATGTCAATTTCGAAAAATTTTGTTTTTTTGTTTTAAATAACCTGGAACCGTGACTCTCCATTGTGTTGCTTGTGTGTTCATTTGTTGCATGGGTGGCCTTGTAAAATCAAAATGATGAAGTTATTGATCAAGAAAGTTAAATACTTCAAGCGTCTTACATCGATTTAAAAATCAATGCTTATTTGTTATATATTCTTTTTCTTATTAAGAATTGTATCACTATATAAATTAGAAACCTAATATTACTTGGATTGCAACAAGATATTTTTTTGAATATAATTTGTTACAAAAGCATAAATGTAATTACAAAGTATTTTAAAAAGTAAAAAAAAAAAAAAAACAGTAAACACAAAGAAAAAAAATTGTTGGGTGACTTTTATGAGAAAAATCAGAAAATATAGTGGTTTTTAGATTTAAAGAATTGTTAAGTGAATTTTGTAAGAAAAACTGAAAGTATAATGCTTTTATATGTTGTAATTACTTAAATTTAGTTGTAATCCTTCCGTCATGCTTTATAATATAGTATAGATGTGGCTTTCACATTTCACACCAAGTAAGAGATATTTTGGTGAATCATGTCCCCCAACAATCGTTTGTCTCCCCCTCACGGTTGTGTAGAACTCCATGCCCCCGCCTAAACCCCTCAATTACGCCAGCAGGTGGCAGTGGTCGAGCCCAACTACAGATAATCCTTGATGGTTGTCCACAACGTACTTATTTTTATGTCACCATTAAATTGTGTTTTTTTAGTTGGATTACTTTTTTTAATTGTCAACTCAGCGCTCACTATAATAAGTCCTATATCTATATCAATATCCACCATGGGTTGCTCATAGGGTGCTCGTTTTTACGTTGCTACTAAGACTATAAGGAGTGGTGTGGGGGGGGGGGGGGGAAGAGGGGGATGAAGCGCCATGTGGCATTTGTGGGACCCATGTGGGGGGGGGGAATTGTGGGGAGTGGAAGGGGGGAAGAGAGGGGGGAAGGAAATAATATTATATTGTGTTAAAGTTAAAAAAAAAAAAAAAAAAAAAAGCTGGCCAATCCACGCATGCCACCTCACCCCCACCCCAAGCCCCACGCCGGTGAAGCCACCCCCGCCCCAAGCCCCACGCCACTCTCCACGCCCTAATGCGGCGGTGTTCCCCCCCCCCCTTCCCGCCCCTCTCCCGCCCCCACTCCGGTAAGTCTAAACTACATATATTTATTTGGTTCTATTTTTTTAATGATTAACCACTTGAAGAGAAATACCTCTAAAACACTTATTGATACCGCTAGCCGCTTACAATCACTTTAAAAGTTTGATCAATTAATTTGAGGAAAAAGCTGGTGCAAATGGTCTTTATGGCTACGGTTTGGAGAATCTAGAACGCGAGGAACGCCAAGACTTTCGAAGGCAATTTCATTCCGGTTCTTAGAACGGTGGAGCTAATAAAAGAAGACTCTTTCATGTGGCTGTGTCATCAGTCTAGACTGCCAAATCCTTCGTGGAATAGTTGGCTTTTGTTTGATGTTGGTTGTCTCTGTTAGTTGGTTTTTCCTTTTGGAGTCTGCTTTTCTTCCTAGCCACTGATGGGCTCTTTATATATATATGTATGGTAGGATTCGTGTAAAAAGTCCATTTTTTCTAAGAAGTGTAAGAAGTCTATGTAAAAAATATATTTTAAAGTTTTGGAGAAATGTTTTATATTATCTTGGTATTATGTTATATAGAAAAACAATAAAAGTAACAATTTAAAACACAATCAAGGGAATTTTAAGCATTAAATTGTAAAACACAATGATTATTTTTAAAACACAATGATTATATTTCTTCGCATGGTGTTTTAAATTTAATGATTAAAATACATTTGTGTTTTAAATTATTACTTTTATTGTTTTTCTGTATAACACTATATCAAAAGAATATAAAACATTTCTCCTCAAATTTAAAACACAATACCTACATAGACTTCTTACACTTCTTAGGAAAATGGACTTTTTAGCCAATTCCTTACCTATATATATATATATATATATATACACACACATATAGGATTTGGATCATTTGGGAACCACCATTTATAGAGAGAACCAAGGAACCAATGTGAACATGGGGCATTTTTGTAATTAGAACAAAGAAAAAAGCAGGCTCACGTTTTTACAAGATTTGAAACCCTAACTCCCTATTCTTCACCTTCATCTTCATCTTCACCTTCATCTTCAACACCATCTTGTAAACCCTAAAACCTTCATATCACCATCGTT
This sequence comes from Ambrosia x helenae, assembly GCA_030844895.1. Classification (NCBI taxonomy): domain Eukaryota; kingdom Viridiplantae; phylum Streptophyta; class Magnoliopsida; order Asterales; family Asteraceae; genus Ambrosia; species Ambrosia x helenae. Next base: position 17,468,676 of record CM061227.1, on the reverse strand, counting down.
TCTTCACGGTACCACTACCCCATCGCCACCATAACACCACATTCTTCATTTTCTTCACCATCCTGTAAACCCTAACACCTTCGTACAACCACCGCGTCTTCACCATCTTCTAAACCCTGACACTTCCGTATCACAATCACGTCTTCACCGCACCACCACCTTATCCATACATTAACATCACCACGTTTTGCAGGTATGTCATATTCCAATTCCACTCACATTGATTATTTTATTACTACTAATGATATTAGAGTAACTACTCCTATTTAAGGCACTAAGTCGAATACAACCGAAAATAAACACTATATTCCTGTGATGTCTACAGATTCCATGTATACATCAGCTATCAGAAGTGTTTATGAACCATCAGTCACAAATTATACTACTTTTCCACCAACCATAACAACATACACACGAGTTGCCGAACATATTCAGTTCATACAATCTGAAACCTAAGGTATTATATTGTTTAACCAGTTACAATGGACACATACACATATGTATATGTAAGATAGTACCAAATATAATACTAAACTACAACCATTATACAAAACTATATATATGCACAAGTGCATAACCCAATTTGGTCTCTGTTCGTTATTAATGCACATGTGCATAACAAGCTTTAACACCACATAATACAGCCTAACTTAACATTTATCACTTGTATCTTATTTTATACTATACAGGAACAGTTAAATCTTCTGTTTATGCTACACCTAATGGCACCTCATACTGGATACCTGATGTTGATGCTGAATACACACCTGTTGTAGATAGTACAATTGACCATTTGGGACGACATTGTGACGATGTACAACACATATGCGATAAAAAAGGATTTTCCACCCGTATCAGCACACCGAAGAAAAAATACCGGGACAATTACATCTAACATCCGACACATCGATACATACTATGCTCAAAAGAAGATGTCGATTGTCATGATGATGTTAGTGAAAATGATGATGATTATCCGAATACTAATGTTAATTAAGATACTGATCATGATATTGAGGACCGTTCATACATGGTCCTCCATGAAAAACCACCTAGACGTTCATCCTGGTGTTGTAATGCACCTAGCCATTCTTAAACATTCATTATCTGATGTAAAAAAAGCTTTACGTATATCACTCAATTTGATTACAATCTGATTTGAACCAGTTTTTGTATTATTTGTTTGAAAAATCTTTCCATTACATATTTGATATATATCTTCATTATTTCATATCTACAATGTATCATTGTTACGTATTTCAACATACACGCATGTGGATTGCCCAACATATGCACTATTTGTATTTATGCACATGTGCATATGTAAAATTCTTGACAACACCTAATCATTTAACACCCATAATATATTACTACTGTGTATATCATTTCAGACCATGTACCTTTTAAATTATGATACATTTCTCAAATGTATATTATTTCTAATCATAATATATACACCATCGTGTTATTTTTCAACCTATGCACATGTGCATTACCCAACATGTTTATTATTTATACTTCTCCACACGTGCATATGTCAATTTCCTATACAACCCATAAGCATTTATCGTGACTAATACATTATCATACATATATTAATCATTTGACATACATATTCACCGTATTCACATATGTACATTACCCATCATGTGCATTATTAATACTTATGCACATGTGTATTACTTTCATGTCCATTATTACACTTCAACATAAATCATTTTGTATTACTTAAATATATGCACATGTGCATTACCTATAACGTGCATTAATTATAACCATGCAGATGTGCATATGACAAACTCCTTATCATACCAATTTACATACGCTAAAAATACAAAAACCACCAACATAACCAACCCAACAACTACCATATAATACCAACAAAAAATATGCATATTTACATTCAACATCATCCAACTAACAAACTTTTTTATACCCAACCGTTTTTATCATTCAACTACAAAAATTTCTGTCAGACGCATCAACACACAAAACAAAACGATAACAATAATATCCATAATAACTACCATTCATTTTACCACCGACTACCTACCTACAAAACTAAACACAACGTAATGTGCCAACTTTGCCGGTAAACCATCTGTTTTTAGTTGCAACATACTTCCAAACCTTATTTTTTATAACCACATCTTTTTGTCTATTTGACAGTTTGTTGATCCCCATCCAAAGTTGATGTGGTGTGAGTCGTGTACGTATCAAGCGCCACGTGTCTTTTTTTATAACCTTCTTTTGACTTGAAGTTACTGCCACCGCTTCAAGTTTATTTGGTAAGTTTTTCTTTCTATACCTGAAGCTGCACATACATTTGTCAAAACACACATTATATCATGTTCATCCATAATTATGCACATGTGCATATTCAACTATATATATTAAATATTATGCAAAACAACATACCATCATTATTCACCATCACAATATGTTTCCGCTTATTTGACCTCGTTTGAACCTCTCTTCTTAAATCTATATCTGCATATAGGATAATTTGTGTGTTTAAACAATCAACATTTAATATTTTCACAAGAAAAACTACACATATGCACATGTGCATTTCTATATAAATGTACTTAATGCATAATAACAACCTGATTCAACTTCTTGATAAACATCCATTACATTATCAGCTTCCGATTTTGGGAGATCAAATGGAGTTCGATTAGTTTTTGCTATACAATAAATAAAGAACATAACTAATAAATGGAATAAAGGAAATACCAAGTACATCCGGACTAAATAAATAATACCAACCTGATTCAAATTTCTGATAAAAAATCGTGTCACTATCTTCAATTGCATCCGGTAACCTTTTTGTTCCTTTGTCCCTCGATTGTAATACAAATGTTACTTTCTTTGATTTTTCCCCATCTATTAGCTACAATCAATAAAAAACGCATAAGAAAACCGATATTTCGACTTGAATGCACATGTGCAACACCATTACTTTGTTAATTACAACAAAACACATTCAATTGTGCATTATTGTTACTAACTTAATTATACCAATATGTGCTATAACATCAATTTAAACATTATAAACTACGTTTTCCACATGTGCATTAACAAACTTAATGCACATGTTTCGACATTCAATTAATACTTAACCTATTTTGACCCTCAACACATAAGCTGACAGACCCATTTCTCACCAAAACCCACCAACAACTATTAGCGTGTAGGACCAGCTCGACGCAACTTGTTTCGACATTAAACTAACACTTAATCTATTTTGACCCTCAACCCATTTTGACCCGTATACTCAACCCACCCAATCGGCCTATTTTGCCAAGACTAGTTCTAAGACATCATCAAATATCTCACCAATAGGATAAACAAGCAAACTTCATTAACCTTTCGAATTTGAATTTACAACATATATCAAATAAGCATTCAAACTCCATCTCCACAAATTGCCACATTGAATGAAATTATAACTTAAATACGGGTGGCATCGGTTCGACTCGGATGAGAGGCCAGATTTTATCGATTATTCCACCGTTGTGCCTTCCGGCGGGTGGAGTTCGGGTTTCTGCGCATTTGGGAGAGCCAAGGGGCTGGCGGCGGTTCAATAGTCGACCTTGGCAACTTCGCCCGGTGTCACGGTGATTGACACGTCGTTCCATGTTGTTCAAAAAAAATTAACAGCCTAAATAATAATTAAGTATTTAGCAATTTTCATTTATCGTTGGCATGGACGGGGTAAAATCCGTAAATCCTAAATTGTTGTTTCGAAAACTCTCATAATTATGGAAACTATAACACAAACACTGCATTCTTCATATTATACTATAATCGTCGGTTAACTTTTAGTTATATTGATATATAATTATATGGTTTACCATTTGTCGGCGTCATACAAAACCGATCCCGCCGCAACGCGCGGGTTGATGTCAACTCGTTATAACTTAAATAGAAAACAAACAAAAAAATTTAATAATAACATAATTAACTGTGCATTAACTGCTTGTATCGTACAACTTACTGATGCACAGTGAATACAGTTGATTCATCGATTATTCTACTCAGCCAAAAGCTAACAGACCTATTTCTCACATAACCTAACCTGTTTTGTCCCTCAACTAAAACCCACCAACAACTATTAGCGTGTATGACCAGCACTAGACGTAACCTGTTTTGACCCTCAATCAAAACGATGCATCAATAATGTGGACCATTGACGATCATTTGTCCGTCCATTACTAACACATTCAATCAAAACTAAACAGATTTCAATCAAGAACAACATAAAACAATCCATAAACAGTATAAAACAATGTTTTGGTAAGAACCTGTGGATGACTGACGGTTTTTTAGATGTGTCACACCCTCAAATTTCCACTGCGGAGTTTTACCGCGAGGCGCATGACAAACCAGGATCCAAGTCAACGGTCACAATAAACAACACTATATGAAATACGTAAACTCAAAACATAGTTTCCATAAAGTGACAACCATAGCGGAAGCATTTAAAGAATTTAATCAGCTACGGAACTGTGTTTCAAAGTATTCAAGACTCTTATTTCAAAACGTGCAACTAAGCCTAGACACCAATGCAGACCCGTGCGCCTAGTCCAACCGATGCTACCTTAGCGACCTGAGAAAACATGCCAAAAGAGACATCAACATATATAATGCTGGTGAGTTCACAGGTTTGTTCAATACGTTACCATAATGTTACCAAATGTTCCACAGTGTTACCAAAGTGTTACCATGTCCATACTATATCCGTGTTACCAAGTACGCTAGCTAGGCGTATGTTTTGTTACTACTACGATTAGAAAACCATTACTAGATTGTTACCAAGCCGTCGAGTGGGGCCTGTCAAGCCCAATAGATCTATCCACATTTCCCCCGTTGTGCATCCCCGCACATTCATGGTTTCCCCTGGGACTTTCAAAGATCGTATAGCAACGCAAAGTTAAATCATAGTATGACATATGTTACCAAAATAAGTTTAGCACATGTTTTCTTCCCCAAAAGTAAAAGCAGTAAAAGTGGGGCCGTGAACTCACCTTAAGTTGTGTTCTTCAATAATATAAGAAAGCCAATGTAACACCCCAACCGATGGCGGAATCATCGAGGTGTCACGTAGTGACGATTGTTCAAAAGCACATGGTACTAAAATGTAAATATATTATTGAAAAATTTAAATTGTCTTACATGGATGAAATGGGAAAAATACATAAGCCTGAACAAAACATGAAATTTGAAATAAATTATTAAAAGCAAGCACTAAAATCCAATGCTATGGAACTAAGATCAAACTGCACCTGAAACATGTACAAAATAAGTTTTGTCAACATATGAAATGTTGGTGAGCATTCCTAGTTTTAATACATATAGTAAGTTGGAAAAATGTTATACAATTCAAGTGCAAAGATACAGTGCATTAATGTAAACTATGTATCATACAAATGAGCGAAATCAATCATGTGACTGTGTAAATGTACTAAAATGAACGGCGGTGTACTTATCCAATAGATGGATAATAACTTAACAATGACCATGGATTCTCCGATGAAAAGGGGGAGAATCACCTAGGTGGGTTGTTAATCCAATAGCGCTATCCAATGTTAAGGCCGGCTTATACATGGTTAATGATTTCACTAAGTACAAATGTATTCTACATGTAATGTCTAAGCATAAAGCACGTATGTAAGCAAATGCACAATGTACTAGAATTGTATTGTAAAAATGTGAACTTGTATTTGTATTTTGTATAAGTGTACATGTAACACCCCAAAAGTGAATAAAGACAAAAGGGGGATAGGATATACTCACTTTCGCCAAAATGACTAGATGACTAAGCGAGCGTGAAAATGCTAGCAATCCAAAGATTCAACAACGAAACTAGTCCAATTTAGAAGAAAAGAAACCGAATAGGAAAAAATACCAAGCTTCCAATTCGCCAATTACAAGAGCTTATAATCAAAGCTTCAAATGTAGAAGTAATATACTCTAGAAGAAAGGTATGAGGAAGAGTTTAATCGAATTAAAACAATCGATTTAGAGGTGCAAAGTGTAATGGGTCATCGGTGAGTTTTTATACTAGTTTTGGATTCAATTAGGCTTTAAAATTGGTCAACACAATAAAGTAAGGTTTTAAGATAAATTGACTATTTGACTAGGACTTTGACTAGGACTTTGACTGAGACTTTGACTAGGATTTTGACTGAGACATTGACTAGGACTTTGACTAAGACTTTGACTGGGACTTTGACTATCTTAGCGGACCACGGGGGATAAAAAAAATAATTTTTCTAATTTAATCAATTTTAAGTTATAGACTTGTTTCCTTCTGTTTCTAAGTTGTTTTAGGATCGAAAATTAAGGGCTTTGAGTATCAAGGTCTAAAACATACGTGCTCGGGTGTAGATGTGAGTATAAAACGTGCATACTTTTACTTATAAAAATTATTAGTTTTATTAAATTGTGAATTTTGGTCCTATTAAAATACGAGGGTTAAAATGAAAATTTTGAAATAGTTGAGGAACCAATTATGCACATTTATGAAAAGTGAAGGGTGCAGATTGTCACAGCCAAGCCCTTGATGATCCCAACTACCGGAGATCTATCAAAATGTTCACATAAGTGTTCCGACTAATAACCATAAGGTTATCTAGTCCCCGATTGTCCAGATCGTGACCAAGTATGTTTTAAAACGTGTTTTGAATGTTCAACTGTAACACCCCAACCGATGGCGGAATCATCGAGGTGTCACGTAGTGACAATTGTTCTAAAGCACATGGTACTAAAATGTAAATATATTATTGAATAATTTAAATTGTCTTACATAGATGAAATGGAAAAAATACAAAAGTCTGAACGAAACATGAAAATTGAAATAACTTATTAAAAGCAAGCACTAAAATCCAATGCTATGGAACTAAGATCAAACTGCACCTGAAACATGTACAAAATAGGTTTTGTCAACATATGAAATGTTGGTGAGCATTCCTAGTTTTAATACATATAGTAAGTTGGAAAAATGTTATACAATTCAAGCGCAAAGCTACAGTGCATTTATGTAAACTCTGTATCATACAAATGAGCAAAATCAATCCTGTGACTGTATAATGTACTAAATGAACGGCGGTGTACTTATCCAATAAATGGATAATAACTTAACAATGACCATGGATTCTCCGATGAAAAAGGGGGAGAATCAACCTAGGCGGGTTGTCAATCCAATAGCGCTATCCAATGTTAAGGTCGGCTTGTACAATGTTAATGATTTCACTAAGTACAAATGTATTCAACATGTAATGTCTAAGCATAAAGCACGTTTGTAAGCAAATGCACATAGTACTAGAATTGTATTGTAAAAATGTGAACTTGTATGTCTAATTTGTATAAGTGTACATGTAACACCCCAAAAGTGAATAAAAGCAAAAAGGGGATAGGAAATACTCACTTTCGCCGAATGACTAGATGACTAAGGGAGTGTGAAAATGCGAGCAATCCAAAGATTCAACAACGAAACTAGTCCAATTTAGAAGAAAAGAAAGCAAATAGGAAAAAAATATCAAGCTTGCAATTCGCCAATTACAAGAGCTTATAATTAAAGCTTCAAATGTTGAAGTAATATACTCTAGAAGAAAGGTATGAGGGAGAGTTTAATCGAATTGAAACAATCGATTTAGAGGTGCAAAATGTAATGGGTCATAGGTGGGTTTTTATACTAGTTTTGGATTCAATTAGGCTTTAAAATTGGTCAACACAATAAAGTAAGGCTTTAAGATGAATTGACTATTTGACTAGGACTTTGACTAGGATTTTGACTGAGACTTTGACTAGGACTTTGACTGTTTGACTGTCTTAGCAGACCGCGAGGGCTAAAAAAATAATTTTTCTAATTTAATCAATTTTAAGTTCTAGACTTGTTTCCTTCCGTTTCTAAGTTGTTTTAGGACCGAAAATTAAGGGCTTTGAGTATCAGGGTCTGAAACATACGTGCTCGGTTGTAGATGCGAGTATAAAAGGTGCATACTTTTACTTATAAAAATTATAAGTTTTATTAAATTGTGAATTTTGGTCCTATTAAAATACAAGGGTTAAAAATGAAAAATTTGAAATAGTTGAGGAACCAATTATGCACATTTATGAAAACTGAAGGGTGTAGGTTGTCATAGTCTCCCCAACTTTAGAAAATTTCGTCCCGAAATTACTTTCAAGTGAAGGTTTCCATGAAACAAAAGACATTTGTAAAAAGGCAAATAGATTTTAAGAAATGCATCAGCCATGATTTGACAAAGTTTGAAGTAGTTGTTTAATAGCCAAAATAAGAGTTTGAAAATCCTTAAAGTTTGACTCAAGGTTAGAGAATTAAGAGTTTATAATGAGCAAGGTTTGGGAAAAGTATGTAACTGGTTAGGGCAGGGCAGTGTTATAGTAGCTTCCCTTACTTTAGAGAAGTTTCTGACCGAACTTTATTAAGGACGTGCAACAGGATTTCGACTAATAGAGAGTGTAAGAGTATACATAGTTTGTGTTTTCTGTGTGGATGGTCTAGAGAAAGACTCTAGGAAGTCGAATTGAAGCTCATGTAAGAACATTCTTATCGAAAATGTTAGCTATTAGTCAACGATCTAATAAAGAGATAGTAATGGGTAGGTTCTTGGTCAGACTCCTAGTCCGCTCCCGCATTATCGCTCGTGCTTATATATAGGGTGTACCGCAGCTAACCCACCACACTACTGATACTTTGGACTCGTACTGATTGTCTACCAATAGCCTAAGTAGAATCACACACCACCCCCATGTACCTGTAAATCCATGATTGCGTTCCGGACCGTAATCATCGATTTACCTTACACTAGGGTGCTATGTTTTTCCATAACACTAACATAAGTAATACAAGAAACAATGCGTGCAACCAAAATGTGTTAAGTAGTAGATACTGCTCAAGTATAAGATGCGGTTAAAGGTTCTTCCCCTTTCAGGTTCACCCTTTAACCGTAATGAGATTAATGTGTAAGTATAAGACATGATTAGGGGTTCTTCACCTTTCGGGTTCACCCTTAACCGGTAAATTTTTTGTTCACATCATTGGGCTCTAAATAACCATATCGATAAACTCTGAGGATTACACTGTTCCCCTCGGGTTAGAGGAGTACTCTGACCCGAGTCGTACATGGGAACTGGCTTAGATCTCATACGAGCTATCAATTAGTATGTTCGTTGGCCATGATGATGAACAAAATAATGTAAAGTATAACAGGGTTTTGCTCACAAAAAAAAAAAATGCATACCATGCGTTCATGTAAGTATATAAGTATAACATAAAATTTCGATTGAAAGAATAGCATAACGTAAATCGAGTAAATCGCACAATTTGCACAAAATGAAAGTAAAAGAGTTAAATTAATGCTCAAAAATAGTGTTGTAAGAATAACTACTAATAACTAGTGCGAGAATAGTTACGAATAACGCGTGAAAATAACTACCAACAAAAGAATAATACAAAAATAATAAGATAATGTACGAATGTAACTATAAATAGAATGGTGTAAAAAAAATAATGAAATTTACTGTAAATGAAAGTGCGCAGAACAGACGTATAGTCTACTGGTATGAGGATAACTTTTTGGAAACCGAAGAATGTTTTAAGTTCAAAACAGGTTCACTTGAAAAGATTTCGTAGGTACACATTTTCATGTGTTTACGAGAAGTTGAGTTTGAAAAGTGTTATAAGGTATATTATTAGTTGCAAATTCCTCCCGAAAACATATATTGGATACGTTATATGAAAACATGCAGATTTACATTTGATTTGTAAAATATGCAATGCAAGTTTATAAAATGCAAAATGAAACCATTTCATGAAGTGTGTGTAAATCTAATGTGTTTCGAAAGACCAAAATTTAAAATGGCGTGAAGGTTGTGAATGATCCCAGATGCTTTGACGAATTTTGGAAAATAGAATTTTCTGTATTTAAACATTTCTTTAACTTGTGGGTTGAAAAGTCAAAAAATTTTAATTGTTATGAAATGTTGAGAAAATCGAAGTGTTACCCGTTAAGACTGGGTAAACTTGAAACCTTTTAAATTTTCAAACTTTTACGAAATTTATACATTGAAAGATCATTTATTTGTAGGATCATTAAGGCATCTGTTTGGGCTCATAGCGGGCTATTTGTTTCAAGGCACAGGGTGTATGAAAAGTGTGTTCTAATTTGGCGAATAGGCTTTGTGAAAAGACTTATAGAATAAGTTGTCAAATTAATCGTTTTAGAGAGTAGTGTACTAGTGTGTATCGTGTAGGTAGGCATTTATGTATGAGCTTAGTCTGACTAAGAAGTTCTAACTAATGGTAGTTGGCTATGGCTTAGGAGACTGGGTGCAGCAATATTAGTATTAGGTATATGAGGATATACTGTGACTTCGATCAAGTAAGTTTGTAAACATGAAGGTATAAAACAGGTTGAAATAATAAGTTTGGAAAAACCATGTTCATTTTTAACTGTATGATGACGCAACATTCCTAAAATCAGGATGTGATCAAAGTTAAACACAGAGTTTAAAACTTAAGTCGTGGGTAAAAATGTTTTAACGCAAAACGAGTAATACCTTATAGTGTAAGAATCATGAGCATAAGTGAAATAGTGTAGGCTTTAATGCGATAATATATCGAACAAAAGTTTTAGTAATGATGATAAGGGATTCAAAAGCGAATGATCAATAAATAATGGCATATGAAACATCAAGTGATTAAATGGAATTTTCAAATGATAAACAAGCATAAATATCAATGATTGGAATTGTTTCTATAGGAAACTTTGACCAACTCAAGTATTTGAAATTTCCAAGTGGCTTGTGGGGGCGTACTTTAGCCTATAAGTGAATGCTCATCCCAAGAGTTCCCAGGTAGGTGTACGGGTCCCTCGTCTGATTGGGATTTATACGAAATACCAGGCCTAGACAGAAAACTCAGGATACAGGTGCTCACCCTTCCAGATTGCATGTGCCCCATCAATAGTGAATTCCAAAACTTTAGCGAGATTAAAAACGAGATGCAAAAATAGATCCTTGAGATTTGGATTTCACTCCTAACTCAAAGATGTATTTCAAAATTGAAAACGATTGTGGAATGAAACCAATCACTAAGTTAAGGATATCACTCCCAGCTTAGTGGTTAAGTTCCTTTTTGAAAGAAATACTCTTTGAGGTGTGGATGTCATTCCTATCTCAAAGATATATTCCAAAGATAAATAACATATAGAGGAGTGAAACTAATAACCAAGGTATGGATGTCACTCCTAACTTGGTGATATCGTTTCGTTTGTGAAATACGAGTATCTTCTTCTTTAAACAACACACCGAAAGAATAACAAGAAAGAATCATAGCGAAAATATCTTGAAAGAAAATAATAGGATAAAGAGAAATAAACACGAGAGGACTCGTGAATGTAAGCTTGGTTATAGACTAGGCTAAAATGCATTCTAATAACCTAATTCCCTATAACCATGGCTCTGATACCAATCTGTAACACCCCAACCGATGGCGGAATCATCGAGGTGTCACGTAGTGACGATTGTTCAAAAGCACATGGTACTAAAATGTAAATATATTATTGAATAATTTAAATTGTCTTACATAGATGAAATGGAAAAAAAATACAAAAGTCTGAACGAAACATGAAATTTGAAATAACTTATTAAAAGCAAGCACTAAAATCCAATGCTATAGAACTAAGATCAAACTGCACCTGAAACATGTACAAAATAGGTTTTGTCCACATAAGAAATGTTGGTGAGTATTTCCTATCCCCTTTTTGCTTTTATTCATTTTTGGGGTGTTACATGTACACTTATACAAATTACAAATACAAGTTCACATTTTACAATACAATTCTAGTACTATGTGCATTTGCTTACAAACGTGCTTTATGCTTAGACATTACATGTAGAATACATTTGTACTTAGTGAAATCATTAACATTGTACAAGCCGACCTTAACATTGGATAGCGCTATTGGATTGACAACCCGCCTAGGTTGATTCTCCCCCTTTTTCATCGGAGAATCCGTGGTCATTGTTAAGTTATTATCCATTTAGTGGATAAGTACACCGCCGTTCATTTAAGCACATTATACAGTCACAGGATTGATTTCGCTCATTTGTATGATACATAGTTTACATAATTACACTGTAGCTTTGCACTTGAATTGTATACCATTTTTCCAACTTACTATATGTATTAAAACTAGGAATGCTCACCAACATTTCTTATGTTGATAAAACCTATTTTGTACATGTTTCAGGTGCAGTTTGATCTTAGTTCTATAGCATTGGATTTTAGTGCTTGCTTTTAATAAGTTATTTCAAATTTCATGTTTCGTTCAGACTTTTGTATTTTTTTCCATTTCATCTATGTAAGACAATTTAAATTATTCAATAATATATTTACATTTTAGTACCATGTGCTTTTGAACAATCGTCATTACGTGACACCTCGATGATACCGCCATCGGTTGGGGTGTTACAGATGACACACTAGACCGACCCGACATCCCGTTGGTGACTCATTACCCTAACTAATCAAGTATACATAGGTTACACACATGGTCCAAGCATAAAACACTTGGTTTGCATCAAAAATCTCATTTTTGATTATATAGGGTCGAACGAGGGTTTTCTGTTCCACCTTCGCCCCTTTTTCCTCCACGTTTTACCTTCGACCCATTAGACAGATTTGACCACAGCTGTCCAGGTTCGACCCTGGGATTCCACCTTCGACCCCACGACTGGTCGGGGGTGCCTAGGTTCGACCCTGGCAGAATGTTTTTCCCCAAAACGCTTCAAAAACATCCAAAAACATTCTGAAACATCATCAATCACAGCAGTCAAGTGTGAATAACATATCCCCACAAAACCCCACCAATTTTGCCTCAAAACCTGTTCATTTTAGCCCTTTCCCAAAATGGCAAAAATTATGGAAGTGTCACATCATGCATGAAATCTTTACCTAATTTGGAAACTTTCTGAAATCTTTTCATAATCATCTTAAAATGTTCTGTTTATCGTGTATATGAAAACCCCCAATAGCTCTATTGATAATACTAGCATACAACAAGCCCTAGATTTATCAAAATCCCCAAATTAGACATGATATCATCATCCATCTAATTGTAACCTTAAACAATCCTAAACTAACATCAATAGCAGCCCTAGATCATGTTTCTAACATTAGTACAACAACAAATCATTAAACAACACATAATATCACATAACACATAATTAACATATGTTTATTGATATGAAAACCTATGTTCAATGATAAGGTTTAGGTTTAGAAAGATGTTTAAAAGGTTTTTAATCATAAAAACATCCTTAGAACAGATCTGGACATTTAGGGTTAGATGAAAACGAATTAAAATGCTTTAAAAAGAGTTTAGGATTAAGAACACACCTTGGATTCTTGATTAGATGTTGTTTGTGGGTTAGATTACGAAAAACAAGAGCAAAAACTCCTTCCTCAGTGATTAAAATCGTTTGAGAGTGTTTAGAGACGGCTAGGGTTTGTGAAATGGTGAAAATGACAAAGTGTGGTATTTATACTAACTCCACATTCGCCCCTTGTATGGGGTCGAAGGTGTCACCTTCGCCCCTTTACAAGGTCGAATGAACTTGTTCTGTGGTTTGTTCCAGGTTCGCCCCTTATCCAATGGTCGAACCAAGGCCCATTTCTAGGTTCGCCCCCACGCCATGGGTCGAACCAGGACTTGTGTTTTCCAGTTTTTCCAGTTTTGTCGTTTTAACGTATTTAAACACATTCCAACATATGATCATGCAATTCTAACACATGTTAAGCACATATAGGCACGTATAATCATGTTCACACCTTGTAGCACATATTATCATGTTATGTTACACGTGTGTTAATAATCTACCTGTCCAACTTTATTCAGTTCATGTAATTTCACCAACAACGGGACCCGGTACTAGTGTATTCCCAAAAATGACTCCCAATGATCCTCCAGATCATTGAACCCTGGACAATCCTATCATAACCCGACCCAACTAACTAGTTAAGTCCGTTTATAAATGTTTCTTTGTGACACCCGGCATGTTTGGCTTAAACATATTAGTAACAACTAAGTCTACCTTAGCGAGAAACGTTTATAAACAGACTTAACTGGGTTAGTTGAGTCGGGTCAAGTTAGGATTGTCCAGGGTGCAATGATCTGGAGGATCATTGGGAGTTGTTTTGGTAATACACTAGTACCGGGTTCCGTTGTTGGTGACATTACATGAACTAATTAAGTATATGTGTAGATTATGGGTCGTGTGGTGGATTATATACATAGATGTGTTTAAATGATGTGTAAATGATTATCCATGCTTAAATATGTTAAATATAGACAAAGGTTGCATGCTTATGTGTTAAGATGTGTTAGAATGCGTTAAACACGACAAACTGGAAAACTAGTTAAACATGAGTTCTGGTTCGACCACTTCGAGTGGTCGAAGGAGAACATTTGTTTGGTTCGACCCTTTGTAAATGGGCGAACCTGGGGTGTGGAATTGAAAGAATTCCTTTCGACCAGGACAGGGCTCATTCGACGACCCTGTGAAAGGGTCGAAGGAGGCCACCTTCGACCATTGAGATGGGGCGAAGGAGGATTAGTATAAATACCAAACTTTGTCATTTTTCATCATTTCACAAACCCTAACCGTCCCAAAACACTCTCAAACGATCTTAATCACTAAGGAAGGAGTTTTTGCTCTTCTTTTTCATAATCTAACCTATCTACAACATCTAAACAAGAATCCAAGGTGTGTTCTTAATCCTAAACCTTTTTAAAAGCATTTTAATTCGTTTTCATCTAAACCTAATTGTCCGGATCTGTTCTAAGGGTGTTTTTATGATTTAAAAACCTTTTAAACATCTTTCTAAATCAAAACATTATCATTTGACATAGGTTTTCATGATGATAAACATATGTAAATTGTGTATTATGTGGTGTTATGTGTTGTTCAATGATTTGCTGCTGTATCTATGATAGAAACATGATATAGGATTGTTATTGATGCTAGATTATTATTGTTTAGGGTTAGGATTGGATAAATGATAATATTATGGGTATTTGGGGGTTTTAACGAATCTAGACTTGATGCATGATATTTATGATCAATAGAACTAATAGGAAAGATCGAACACTCGACAAACTGAGCATTTTAAGTTGAATACGGATCGATTTCAAAAGTTTCCAAATTGGGTAAATAATCCATGCATGATAGTGACGTTTCCATAATTTTTACCATTTTGGGAAAGGGCTGAAATGGACGTATTATTGGGGGAAATCGGTGGGGTTTTGTAGGGATAAGTTATTCATGCTTGACTGATGTGTTTGATGATGTTTCGAGTCGTTTTGAATGTGTTTGAAGCGTTTTTAGGAAAATTTGCATAACAGGGGTGAACCTGGACTCCTTCGACCGATCGAAGGTGCGAAGGAAAGAGTCCAGGGTCGAACCTGGGTTATATTTGGGCGAACGTGGTAAAACGGGCGAAGGAAACATCAAACGGTCGAACGAAATACAAAACGGGCGAAGGAGATTAAAAACGGGCGAAGGAGACTTAAACTGACTGGTTCGACCGTTCTGATGCAGAAATGAGATTTTTGATACAAACTAAGTGTTTTATGCTTGAACCTTGTGTGTAATCTATGTGTACTTGATTAGTTAGGGTAATGGGTCACCAACGGAATGTCGGGTCGGTCTAGTGTGTCGGTTAAACATTTAAACACGATTTAAAACATACTTAGATACGATCTGGACAATCGGGGACTAGATAACCTTATGGTTATTAGTCGGAACACTTATATGAACATTTTGATAGATCTCCGGTAGAGGGATTGTCAAGGGCTTAACATCTTTACTTATAACCGAAGAACGCTATCTAAGGTGAGTTCACGGCCCCACTTTTACTGCTTTAACTTTTGGGGGAGAGAACATGCGCTAAACTATTTTGGTAACATATGTCATACTATGGTTTTTAACTTTGTATTGCTATACGATCTTTGGAAGTCCCGGGGGAAACCATAAATGTGCGGGGATGCACAACGGGGGAAATGTGGATAGATCTATTGGGCGTGACCTGCCCCACTCGTCGGCTTGGAGGGCCGGGCGGGTGCATGTTGTCTCGAACAGGAACATTGGTATCATGCTGAACATACGGGCTGCTTAAACATGCTAAACATTGCTAAACGTGTCTAGTAATGGTTTCCAATCGTAGTAGTAATAAAACATACGCCTAGCTAGCGTACTTGGTAACATTGATATAGTATGGACATGGTAACGTTTTGGTAACATATTGAACAAACCTGTGAACTCACCAGCATTATATGTTGACATCTTTTTGGCATGTTTTTCTCAGGTCGCTAAGGTAGCAACAAATGGAACTAGGCGCACGGGTCTGCATTGGCGTCTAGGCTTAGTTGCACGTTTTGAAATAAAGTGTTTTGAATACTTTGGAATACTATTGTAGCTGATTAAATTCTTCTTAAATGCTTCCGCTTATAAATCGTTGTTTATGGTTTTACGTTTTTCATATAGAGTTGTTTATTGTGATCGTTTACTTGGATCCTGGTTTGTCATGAGCCTCGCGGTAAAACTCCGCAAGTGGTAATTTGAGGGTGTGACATTCATGCTAAGGTAGACTTATGTTTTACCAAAATGTTTAAGCGAACATGTTGGGTGTCACAAGATGTGTAGAAGGTAAGAACCTGAGATGTGGAAGGTATACACGATGGTGGATGGTGGCCGTTAGTTTATTTGTGGGGATCTAGGGTTTTGATTCTATGTTAGTTTATTTGTGTGGATCAACACATGACCCGCCCTTTTAACCCAAACATGACCCAGGGGTTTTATTTAAGTATACTACATATTTACTAAAATGCCATGTGTTCACATTGGTTCCCTGGTTCTCTCCCTATATATATATATATATATATATATATATATGGGAGGGTTATCTTGAAAACGCTAAATATTGTGAGAACCGTGAGAACAAGTAAAAAATCAATCAAAATCAATTTTTTTTAATACAAACCTCATTATAATCAATATACAACATTAATAAATGAATTTTCTTTTCAAATAATTCATCTTTTCTTGCAAAAACACGTTCAAATTAACATTTTACACATGTGTAATGAAACAGTTTACACATGTATAAACAGTAAATGTACACATGTGTAAAAACAAATTATTTTCGTATACTTTTGAATTTTTACGCGTATATTTCGTGCGAACCGTGAGAACGACATCTAAAACCATTCAAATTCAAAATTTATTTTTACACTTGTCTTTATTACTAAAATATAATCTCAAAAACACAATTTACGCGTAAAAATTCAAAAGTATACGAAAATAATTTGTTTTTACACATGTGTAAATTTACTGTTTATACATGTGTAAACTGTTACATTTTCACATGTGTAAAAAGTTAATTTGAAAGTGTTTTTGCAAGAAAATATGAATTATTTGAAAAGAAAATTCATTTTTTAATGTTGTATTTTGATTATAATGATGTTTGTTTTGAAAAAAAATTGATTTTGATTGGCTTTTTCATTTCTTCTCACGGTTCTCGCGATATTTAGCGTTCTCAAGATAACCCTCCCCTATATATATGTATATATATATATATATATATATATATGGATTGGGTTCATGTGAGAACCCCCTTGAGTTGAGAGAACCATGAGAACCCCTCTAGACCAATAACATAGTGACACATATACCATTTACCATTATAATATAAAAGGGCATGATAGTAATTTAACCCCATCCCAACCCCACCCTACCCTTGTCAATAGATTTATAATCTGTTTTTTTGTTTTTTTGTTTCAAAATAAACACACACACTCCTCACTCTCTCTCTCTCTCTTCTCTCTCTTTCTCTCTCTCTCTCTCTCTCTCTCTCTCTCTCTCTCTCTCTCTCTCTCTCTCTCTCTCTCTTCTGTCTCTCATCTGAGACGACGAGTATAAACAAAATAATGGTGACGATGAAGACGATGGTGGTGGTTCAGGGGTCAGGAGAAGGGGGGGACGGGGGTGGTTTTGGGTGGAGGAGACGGCGTTACGGTAGAGACGACGAGGGGGTGGGTTGGGGGGGTTGTGGTGGTGGATGTGTGGGGGTTGTGGGTTTTTGAGGCGGTGGTTCGTGGGGTTTTTGGGGGGATCTGAACGGGGAGGGGGCTGGTGGTTCGATGACGGTGGTTTGGTGGGGAAAGGTGAAGGGGGCGGTGGGGGTCAACGGTGGGTTTTTTTTTTTTGGAGGCGATGGTGATGGGTTTTTTGGGGATTTGAAACAGATCTGGGGGGTGGTTTTGGAGGTGGTTTTTTAGGTGGTTTTGGAGGGTGGTTTTTGATGATGATGAGAAGGCTGTTCAGGAATACACTAGTGTAAAGCTAGGAAAACAAAGAAGAGTTGAAAACGATGACGGAGGGGGTGGAGGAGATGGCGGAGGGGCGGCGGAGGACGGTGGTGGGGGGTTTTCCGGTGGTTTTTTCCGATCAGGTATCCCTTTATTATTATTATTAGTAGTAGTAGTAGTAGTATTATTATTATTATTATTATTTTTCTGTTATTAACCCTCTGTTATTATTATTAGTATTATTATTTTTGTTATTATTTTTATCATTATTATTTATGTTATTATTTATTAATATTATTATTATTTTCTGTTATTATAAATATTATTTTTCTATTATTATTATTATTATTATTATTATTATTATTATTATTTCTGTTATTATTATTATTATTATGTAAAAACACCAGTGTAAAATATGAAATTTGTAGAGGTTTTGATGTATAGATCTTTTTGTAGTTTTGGTTTTTACATTAGTGTATTTTCTGTAGAAGTTTGTGGTATATATGTTGTTTTGGGGGGTTTTTACACTAATGTAAATAATTACCCCGGTGTAATATCGAATGTATAGATTATAGATGTTGTTTTTTGGGGTTTACACTAGTGTTTTTGTGTAGCAGGGTTTTTGTGTAGCAGGGGTTTTGGCAGGGAGATGATGTTTTGAAGAAGATGAAGTTTTTGATGGATGATGATCGTTTGTTGTAGATGCAACAACAGGTTTTTTTTTCCTCAACAATAATGTGTAGTATGAGTTTTATAGTTTTTTGGTTGTTTTACATTGATGTAACACACATTTGTTGATGTTTTGGGGCATTTTACGGTGGTGTAATACGAATGTATATATGTTGATTTTGGTTTTTACACTAGTGTTTTTGTGTAGTAGGTTTGTTTTATGGTAGATTACCCCGGTGTAAATAATTACACCGATGTAAATCATGGTAGAATTACACTGGTGTAAATAATTACACCAGTGTAAAACGAGAGAGAAGACAGAATGTTAAAGTTGATTTTTTGTGTTTTAAAAAACTAAGTTGGTTAAAAAAATTAAAGGGTTTAAAAAATAAAATATAGTTTAAAAAATCTGATTTTGTTAATTATTGAATAAATAATTCATTTAATATTATATTACTTATATTTCTCTCACATGGTGGATTTACCCTAATACCCCTAATTGTACTTTACTTCATTAAAAAAATACATTCACATCCAAGTGGGCTCATAAAAGACAAAAACAAGAAACTTTTGATCTCAACCCTTCATTGCACAAGATCAATGGCTGATAATGGTTCTCATGGTTCTCTCAACTCAACAAGGTTCTCAAAATAACCCAACCCATATATATGGGAAAGTGAATATGGTGCTGTTGCACATGTAACCTTACATGTGCAACCAATCAAAACTACGTAGTTTGGGTAAATTTCAATTAAAAATCATTTTCACAAATTAGTTTCCATGATTATCTGAGTATATATCCAAACGAAAAGCTACTTTTCGTTTATCAAAATGATAATGGAGACTACTCTACCTAATCCCATAAGTAGCCATGGCCCATAGCTTCACTATTCCATGATTCTTATATTTCTTCTCTTGATTTTTTTTTTTACAAATGAGCAAAATCTTCAATCCTACTTCTTCATATATTGTTTTCGAAACAATAAACGTTAATATTTTTAATTGAAATTTACCAAAACTACGTAGTTTTGATTAGTTGCACATGTAAAATTACATATGCAACAGCACCATATTCACTTTCCCCATATATTAATCTTATATTAATGCATTCAATTAAATAAAGGACCCTTAAATTATAAAACACTAAAAAGGTGGCATCTTAATTCTTAAACACATTCCTTAACGAATCATGTGGACCATGAATATTATTATTGGTACATGTGGACAAAAGTTTTGTCGTCATGTCCTACTTGAGCATATTGGTACTTGTTGGGTGTATATGTGTCCACCCAAATATTATACGATCCACACATTTTGGTTCTTTTCTTTTACCTTTTGAGGAGTGTTGGTTATTGATTCGAACTAGAATTTAACCCGTGCGCGTTGTAGCGCGCTAAACGAATCGTTCTTGGTTTGTTAATATGTACTTATGTTTTCGATTATACCGAAACTTGGCATAGTAACCGGAAACGGATACCTAAATACAGTACAGTTAGCAACTGAAAGAAAAAACTAAAAATCTAAAGCGACAACGCAACCAAAACAATATGACAATTTACGTCAAACATAAATCAACCTGAATTTATATCGATACATACATAAAAAATAAAACTTGAAACTTTATAAACTCGATGGGGTAAGTGAAAAGATAAACAAAATAAAAACGAAATATATTACATATGATCTGACTCGCTTAACTATGTTAAAAATTCAAGTATGAAAATTTAATATTGATAAGTTTAATGTGTGACCTTTCTTTTGTTGAATCAAAGAAAGCTGCATAGTCAAAATAATAGTATCATGGTAACTAATTTTCATATCGATACATTACACACAATTATTTTTGTTTCATCAACTAATTGCCGGTGACCCGGTGTACAGATGTTGAAAAAGGAAATATGGCATCATGGTTATTAATTTTAAAATTGATGGTAAAGATAAACTTCACTAAATGACAAAAGTGTCCAAAGCGAAATTTGCTAGAAACTATTGTGGTCCAATCCAAAAACCACAAAAGAGCCCTGGCGCAAATGCATGTTTTGAAATGATATCCATATTTTATAATATCTTATTAAGGAGGAGTGATGACTAAGATAGTCATTTTCATTTCCGTACAACTTAACAAACAAGATGTACAACATGTTTAAGCAAAAAAAATCAAGGGTATTATTGGCATACTTGTGACTATTAAGACACTTAGGAGGGTAGTTTAGTAAATTTAATATAATCAAATACCTCACATCCTAAAATCTTATCCCAATTATGCCCTAACGTCCAACTTTTAAAACACAAAATACAACCTAACCTATGATGCATCTTAAATGTGAGACCTTTCAACCCCCCCTCTATATTATTATATATACTTCATTATAATCAATTTCTTGAATGTTAATAGTCTTTTCATAACCCCAAACAAAATCTTAGAGCTAATTTCATGTTTTAAAACTTTGTTTTGTCCAAAAAAAACTATGTCTTCATTAGATGAGAAGAGAATAAAATCAATGAGAAGTTAAGACGCTTCAAGATATGGTTCCCGGATGCTACAAGGTATAAAGATATGAGTTAATCTTTATATACATATATACATTTTTTTTCTACTTGTTCATATGTTCTTTGACAATTACAAAAATTTATCTTTATAATATATCATTGTTTTGCTCCATTTAAATTTAGTTATTTTCTATAGACAATGGAAATGCCAGTGATGTTGGATGTAATAATCAACTATGTTGGATCGTTGCAGAATCAAATTGAGGTAATTTAATTGTGCAACTAACAATTAAAACAATAAACAAACAATATTATGAATTATTGATGAGAAAATATTTTTCAAAATTAATTAGTGCAGTTTTTTTCTCTTCTTTGTGCATTTTTAGTTTCTCTCCATGAAGCTTTTCAGAAGCAAGCATGTTCTATGACCTATTGACCTCAACTCTACTGAATTGGATGATATGGCCCCTATGAAGGGGACATATGGCTTTCCCAACTATCCTTGTTAATAAGTTGTGTATCTTGAATCATATATATTGTTAACTAAATAAAACGGACAAAATTATAAACATAACATTCTAGATTTGCTAATATGTTTCTAAAATATTATAAATATTACTTCCACTTACTGCATGGGATGAAAACTGATGTTGCAGGGAACAAATGGACATGAAGGATAGATGGTTGGAGAAGGGTATGGAGACTTTCCTCAATTTCAATCAACATGGTCTCCTTGAACACCATGAAATAGTTAACTCGATCTATACGTAAACTATATTTGTTCTAAGACTTTTAAGGTATTTGTTGATCTATTTAATGTTCTTGTTAAACGTTGTATGTAGTGTGGTTCGCAATATTATTTTGCTTTCGGCAATTGTATATTGTTTATGTTCTAATTCTAATTAATAAAATTAATTAAACACTAGCATAAAGAGAAAACAAAAACTTAACTATGTGTTAATTACTTATATTATCTGTGTTAAGAAATAAGAAATCAAAAAGCTATAAATTCATGCTCACGCTAATAAATCAACCCGAATTTTTATCTTCTATACTATATTATAAAGCATCAGTGAAGGATACCTGCAAAATTTAAGTAAATACAGCCTTTATTATGTTTGTATCAATGTTGGGTAAAATTGTCTTTCTACTTAAATATTAAATTGTTGAAGAAATTAATTTAAACATAATTATAAAATTGATGAGGAAATTAACAATGGTGACTCTTTACATTCATAACCTCCATGTCTTTATTATGTTTGTATCAATGTTATAGTCTTATAAATAGTGGTCATGTATTTGGTATATAAATAATGTGGTAACTCTTCACATACATAACTTACATATCTTTCAATATTTATAGTAAATAAATTACATCATATATTATGTATTTATATATTCTTTTTAGATTTATGTGGTTGCATGATGGTATGATGTGACACTTTTGCACACAAATGAATATGTAGGCTTGAAGTTTGCCAACACACCCAACCCATGACACGTTTCAACCCATTAAAGTGAGCGATATATGTAGGCTTGACGTTTATACAAGCAAATATGGTATAAATACTTCATGAGGAACGTCATCATCTTCCTCGATGGTTTTTTGTTTTCTTTGCTACTATAAGCTTCTAGGAATAGAATTTAAGTTTCTGATCTCACGAAGTCACCAATTGTTTACATATCCAAAAGAAGACAAGTTCTTATCAGTCGATTTGGTAGTTTTAACTATATTGATTACTAATTTGTTTGGTCAATTATATTTGTTACGACGCTTGTCAAACTAACATAAAACGAGAGTATCTATGCAAATCATTGACTATGTTGCATCTCGCGGGTGCCCTAAAATAATAGAAATATACAGGACACTACAAACTGCATTTTAGTAATTACATTACTTCCACTACAATCTTATGGTCAATAATGTCACACCCTCAAAATCCACTTGCGGAGTTTTACCGTGAGGCGCATGACAAACCAGGATCCAAACCAACGATCACAATAAACAAGTCTAAATGAATATAAATGCAATTTCAAAACATAGTTTAAAAAAATCCCGTTTACAGCGGAAGCTTATTCAAAAACAATATCTCAATAATGAAACAATAGTTCAACGTTCAAAAGACCATGCAACCCTAGTAAGACGCCGTGCAGACGCGTGCGCCCTAGTCCAGTCGTGCTACCTTAGCGACCTGAGAAAACATGTAAAAGTTTACGTCAGCACAAAAATGCTGGTGAGTTTACAGGTTTTGTATCCAAGTACCAAGTCCACCTGTCCATACTATAATAAATCGAAAACCAGTATACGCTAGCTAGGCGTACGTTTTGTTACTACCACGATTGGAAAACCATTACTAACTCGAATACCAGATATTGTGCCCGAAAAGTACCAAATGTTCCTGTTGTTCCTATTTGAGACAATATGCACTCGCCCGGCCCTCCAAGCCGACGAGCGGGGTTGGTCACTCCCAATAGCGCTATTCACATTTCCCCGTTGTGCAACCCGCACATTCATGGTTCCCCCCGGGACTTCCAAAGATCGTGTAGTACACAATAGAAACCCATAGTATGACAGTAGTTACCAAATAATCGTTTTAACACATGTTTTCTCCCCCGAAAATATGAAACCAGTTTAAAAGAGGGGCCGTAAACTCACCTTAAGTTGCGTTACTCCTTAACCCGAGTAAACTCAGCTACTATGCTAGTCCCGTAAAGCGGCGACCTAACATACGACAGTTACAAGTACTTAGACTAATAACCCGTAGGTTAATTAGTCCCTAGATGTCCAGACCATAACCAAGTTCGTTTGAAAACACCGTGACTGTTTAACTGACCCAAAGTACAAGACTCGACATCCCATTGGTGACCCGAGACTCCCCGTGTTATGTTTACGCTCCAAAACATACAATAACGCAATTACACTTAACATACGTTAACGCACAACAAGTTATAGCACATCGTTCACGTATCACCGAATTACATCCAAATATATGTTACCAAGTTATTAGACATGTTACGGGGTTCCTAGCATGTTACTACATGTTAAATCGGGTCTCGGAACGCTAATTTACACTTACAGCAGCAGTACACGCGATTAGGAAAAGTCAACTAGCAATTAGGTTGGTCAACTAGCAATTAGAAACCCTACTCGCCTCTATTATAGGCGATTAGGAGCTACTCACATGAACTTACTAGCAATTAGGGCTATTCACATGAACTTACTAGCAATTAGGGCTATTCACATGAACTTACTAGCAATTAGGGCTATTCACATGAACTTACTAGCAATTAGGGCTAATCACCTGATCTTTCACACGAGTAGGCCTCTACTCGCCTGTGTTATAGGCGATTAGCACCCTACTCGCCTATAACATAGGCGATTAGGAATGCTACTCGCCTGTAACCTTGCTGTTCCGGTTTTTCGCGCGTTTAACGCTCCAAATCAGATCCAGAACGTGTGTAACCACCCAATATCATCCCAAACACTATCCTAAACATGTTTAACCCAAAATCCTTCGTTTAACCTCGTATAATCAGTCCTGCATGCAACCAAGTAATCCAAACACCATTCACATAGCATGCAACATCATACTAACACGCGTAATCATAACCCTAATATCCAATTACTGAGATTCCTATCATCATACTATCAATATCAATACTGATCTATCATAATAACATATCAAATCATCATCATGAATCATAAAAATCCTAGCTTTCTAATCATACACACCCATAACGCATGTATATTAGTTATAATCCGATTAACAACCCTTATTATCGATTTTCAGAAAGCTTTTTCGTTTAAAAACAGGTCTGGACCATTAGGGATTGATTAAAAACGTTTATAAAGAGTTATGGATGAAAATCAAACCTTAGGATTATGAAAGAATGATGATTCAAGCTTGAAACCTTGTGTTTTGATCAAAAATCGCCTTCCAGAGGTTGTTTATGTGTTGGGGCGGGTTATGGGACGACTAGGGTTGGTATAATGAAGTTTAGGAGGTTAAGTATGGTATTTATAGTCGCTTTTAGTCGTCCAGCCCGTTACTAGCGAGTATGCAGCAGTTTCAGGCGATTAGGGCTCCTAATCGCCTGAATGTTCATGTGATTGGGCCTATTCGCCCTTACCTATACACGAGTAGGGTCCTACTCGCCCTTAGGGTTCCCTACTCGCCTCCCCTATGGGTGATTAGGCTTCCTAATCGCCTATAGGGGTTGGTTTTGTGCGTTTTGCGCGTTAAACCCCGTTTTAACATATGTTAATACATATTCACGTACCGACAAGTCATATAATGATTGTAAACACATAACACAAGTAAATACACATTTTTACACTCGTTCACCAATTCCCGGGACTCGAGACTCGTACGTTCCGTATGTCCTGACGATCCTACAAATCGTCACCGTTTGTACACTTGGTTAAGGACTGACATCTAACGAACCTCTAGACCAACATCCAATGATCTTCTAGACTAACCAATAGTTCCCGAACCATAACCCGACTTAACTAACCCAGTTAAGTACAACATACGCGTGACTCGCTAAGGTAGACTTTCATCTAGACAACGTTGTTAACCAGAATTTGCCGGGTGTCACAAATAAGAGATACAACGCCACTTCACTACGCTAAGCACCGCTCTACGATGGCATACTTATCTGCCTTCGAGATACATAAAAGGGTCCCACCAAAGGATGTGGGCCAATTTAAGGGTGTTGCAAGGAATAGTACGGCCCTATTGTTATGTACCCATTTAAAATTTTCAGAAGATATACTTATGAGTTTCAGTTTTTAGTAACATATATTTTATACATCGTTGTTTTCTAATTCATCATAACGAATAACCAACAAACACGATGCACGAGGGGCAAAACAGATGCACCCGCCGCAACGCGCGGGCATTCCTACTAGTATCTTATTAAGTAGGAGTGACGGCTAGGATAGTAATTTTCAATTCCGTACAACTTAAGAAGCAACATGCACAAGTGATTTATGCTTAGATCATGAGGGTATAATTGGAACTTTGTGGAACATTAAGACATTTCAAAGGGTATATTAGTCAATTTGTAATGACATTTTAGTTAAAATTATAAATTTCTTTACCTTAATACCCCTATAATGCACTCTCTTCCTAACCCCCAATTTAATGTTTTAAGATGGGAGTTGAAGGGTCCCTTCATAAGTCTTCAACTTTTGGTCATTTTCTTACATTTATGCCCATCATGTACAACTTATAATACTAATTGTATAATTGTCTAATGCAAACTTTATACCCTCTTAGCATATAACTCCCATTCATAATGTCTACACATTCAATTTACAATTCATTGGCCTTCAATGAATTCCATCACTTTTCCTATCAATCGACCATTCCTCTCAAGTTTGCCATTTAATCCCCCATTCAATATCAATTATAAAAGGAGGGTTGTCTCTCAAGTTTCAATAAACATGTCATACACCTTTGATTTAGAATTCTGAGTTATTCTCTGCTATACTATAACTCCGCTTGTGCTCCATAGTAAATTAGTAGATTTTGTAGAAATCATATTTTTTTGTGCTCGTGTTAGGTTTTGTAAAATCCAAATTTGTTTTTTCTTATTTGAGTAATTACTTATAGTTTTGATTTTGTACTCACCTTTGATTTGGATGCTGTAGTTGGATTTAATTTGTTTGGTGTGCCTACATCGCAGGTTGAATTTAATTCAAAGGATATATCCATGTTCATATTTTTTTGCATTATGTGGAGGTGGTGGAATGGCCTGGTTAGGTTGCTACCAAAAACTATTTATTTTTTAACATACATGTTTCATTCACTCGCTTTGTATGCTACTACCCAGGTCAAACATATGAAAAAGGTTTAGGTTTTTAAATAAAATGCAATTTGTCATGTTGGCGAAGCTTGATTCTCGAATCGGTGGGGTGGCTCAATTTTTTTAGATCGGTAGTGGCCGGAAAATCAAATTGGTGGTGGCCGACTTAACTCGGACTCAATTTATCTACAAAAATCATAAAATTCCACCACTACGTCAAAAAACGGTTGGGGTTGGGTCCCCCTCGGGCCCTCAAAAAGCTACGCATCTGGTCATGTAAGACCTCTAACAAGTGAAAGCATACTATCTGTTAATACAATTTTCTGCTATATATATTTTTGGTAACCTAGGGAACTTTTGATTACTTTAAGACTCGGATTCTTTCAGCTTTGAAATATTTGATGTTGCTTCATGATTTGTAAGCAGTTCAATAAAGTGTTTCAGTTGGTTAAAGTGAAATCATAGTCAATTAAGTTAAAAATAATAGTTAGACAAGTGATTATTTATGTGCTAATATTGTTATCTTTTCACTTTTATATCAACTAGGCAATAGCAACCAACATTGCGGATCAAATAACTACAACAAGTGCAATTTTGTTTAATGAGGCCATGTCTTCCTTGATAGATATCAGCTGTAACTACATGGTCATAACACGGCTACACCAACCCACATATCCTACAAATACCAATGTGAGCAATCAAGGGGAAAGAACTGTTGCATCACATTCATCCACATAGATCAACATACCAAGATAATACGACTATCACTTTTAGCAACTCTTTGAAGCCTCTTACATTTGATTTGTTTTTTTTTTCAGCTTACTATTTGCATTTGTTTGCTCACAGGTGAAAAAGGTGGCAGACATAGCAAAAAGCCACCTATCATTAGTCAAGGTTATTCACAATTACAATAAATCTTATTAGCATTTCATTATAATTTATTGGATTAGTTATTTGTTTTATTGTATTTGAAATTTTGAATAAGTTGTTAACTGATAAATTGCGCAATCCTATTTAGTGAAGATATTATGTTCATGAAAATTTGTCTGTGGAACTGCTAATTAAGAGTTCTAATGGTTTTTCATTTCTTTGTTCTCATATTTTGTCACATACGCTTTGTTGACATTTGGTTATAAACTATCTGTTTATGAACTTGATACTTTAAAATAGTTGTATATGGTAGGAAGGTGCTATAGATAGCTAGCAGTTCTTCATATAAAGTCATATGCTAAATACAAATTATATTATGAGACCATTAACATATGTGGGCAGGTTCTATAGTCTTGAATAGTTTGTTGAATGGAAAAAGATTACCAAAGGCGTTTAGCTGGACACAACAAAAGGCGAAGAAAGACACATTTAGAAACCCTGGCAAATTGGATGTCAATAAATGACGAACAAAGTTGTATTTATTTGCTTGTTAGCCTTTAAGGTCTCCAATGTACAATGTTAATTTTATTGAACTTGTTTTATCTTTGTTTTATCTTTGTTAATGTCCCTTAATTTGCTATTTCTTCATGGGCTAATGTTCTATAAAATCAACTAACTTGCAATGTTCAATCCCTTAACCTTTTTTGTTGCGATGCTTATTTCCTTTGAAGTTTCTTAGACTAACATCATACATTGAACATCAAACATGACTTAGAAACTTTTTCCTTAAAAACCTACCCAAAACTTACCCGCGGTAACGCACGGGCATTCCCACTGGTATATAATAATTAGAGTTCGGGCTTTAACCTTTAAGTTTTTTTTTTTTAAATAATAATAGATTTTTTTAAAACTAATTAGAAAATCAAACCTGAAATTGATTTTGGATCTAACCCAATTCAGAAACTAAATTTAAAACATAGTATTACCTAATTTGTTTTAAGTTGTAAATATTTTGCAAATGTTATGTGTTTGTACAAACATATTAATTCCCTTTATGTATCCGAGATAAGGATACATAATGTGACTTAGGTTTGTCTAGGCACTTTTAGCGATTTTAGCTCCTTACGTTATCTGGACATGTAATGATAATTAAAGACTTTATAAACCTCACACCACTCGAATTATAAAGTTTATACTAGCCAGTGACGAAGCTTGAGAAATTGTTTTGGGGTCGGAAATCACCAATCACAGGACGGGACCTAGAATTTTTTTTCTATAGCTATGTTTCGGATTATATGTTTGGGTCAAGTCAAACATTAAATACAATAATATCAAAGTTCTAAGCATCGTTTAACAAAAAATTTAACAAAGATACTAAAACATTAAAAATGAGACAAAGCGTGTGTACTTGGATGAAGTCATAATTATTTTCAAACCCGATTCTTAAACAACGTGCTAACTTGGCAAAAAAGATTGAATATTAATAAAAAAACACCACCGCCCATTATCCAAAGCAAAACGTCAACACTCAACAAAACAACAACTAAATATTATATTGGGTGTTTTATGAAAGTATGAAAAATGAAATTAGTTGTGTATCTGGATGGAATGATCAATGATGGCTTGATTCTTTTTTATTTTTGAACGAAGGCAAATATGGTTGAAACTTGAAAATGTATTGGTGGTTGATGACTGAGATTCAGAGACATGTAGGGCTGTACACGAGCCGAGCCAGGCTAAGCTCGAACTCGATTACAAAACGAGCCAGCTCAGCTCGGCTCGTTTTTCTGGTCGATATGAAAAGTCGAGCTCGAGCCAGCTCGTTATTTTTTTAAATTTTTTTACAAAGATTTATAAAATAAAAAACAAAATATAAATAAATAAAATTACACATATACATGTATATTTTTTATTTTTCTAAGTTAGGGTTTATTTGATTATGAAAAGGTGAGGTAGATAGGTAGTATGAGTGGGACTTTCAAAATTTGAATTTTATAATTGGGTTTGGAGCCAAAATATATTACCTTCATCTATATATTAATTACACATGCATAAGCCTGAGTCAAGCCATATGTCGAGCCATCAAGCCGAGCCACGAGCTGAACACCCCTGGCTCGAGCTCGGCTCGATTATAAAACGAGCCAGCTCGATTATAAAACGAGCCAGCTCGGCTCGGCTCAGCTCGAAAACAAAACGAGCCTTTTCAAGCGTGCTTTTTTCGAGCGAGCCTCAAGCCGCGGGCTTTTATTTGTACACCCCTAAAGACACGGAGTAGTACAGAGAGGGATGAGGGTTTTTGTTAAGAGTTTTATTGGGTTTAGGCTTTTAAGTGGGCTTTTAAATTGGGTTTTTCTAAAGAAAAAAATGGGCTAAATAGAACAATTGGGTTTACCTCTCAAAATGGGGCCAAAAGAAAAAAAAAAGAAAAAAGATAAACTCGATTAAACAACTGATATTTGGGAACCTTGTATCGTCCGATATATCGTTAGTTTGGTTTATATAATATACCTATTTTTTTCAAAAAAAAAAATAAAAAAAAAAATTGGGGGTCGAAACCGTATCTATACTATATTATAAAGCATGAGACAAGGATTCCAACTAAATTTAAGTAATTACAACATTTTTTGCTTATGGTACAACAAGTTAATGAAATTGGTAAGCGTTAATATGGTATTTCTACATAAGTATTAAATTGATAAATGAATTGTTTGATAAATTGATAAATACAATTAAATTGCTTTGAATTATATAATAGTAAAATTTTTAATCTTCATATTCTAACATTATAACAATTAAAAAGAAGAAATTGAAAGGATGCAACTTCTTATATAATTAAATGATTTGTTAATTACTAGAGAAAAACTAAAGAGACAACAAACTCTTATAAATGAAATTTCTTTTTCATAACAATAATGGTTAGATATGATGTGAATGTAAAAAGAGAGCAACCAAACATGATGCTTTCTATTTGAATACATTGAAAGACGTGAACGTGTTTCGGCAAGCAAGGTTACTCAAGTGTTGTATGTTTTGTCTTTACTTTGGTTATGTTTGTATGTATTTTCTGATTTTGGTTTTAACAAGATGACTCTTTTGTTTATACAAGACATCCTTGTTTACTCTTGTTCTAATTTGATGATCTTTTAGGAGCTTCAACATTTAAAAACTTATGTATGTATGTATGTATGTATGTATTGTGGTATATATCTTTGACATCACTTTCATTTTCCTTTAGTTTGAGAAACACCTATTTTGCCTTATCCATGAAAACCTCGTGAAATTAATCAAAGATTTAGATTAACTATATCATCTAAACATGTATAGATAATTATATCATAGCAGGGTGTTGAAATGAAATCGATGTTGATAATGTTTTTTTATATAACATAGGGTTAGAACTGCATGAATAAAGTAAATATACAAATGATTGGTCAATAGAAAAACACAAAACTTTACTTTTTATAAGAAAAAAAAGGATTTGGTAACATACTAACGGTAAAATTAGTAAATGTATCGAGTAAATTTGTAAACATTTTTGTGATAAGGAACTAATAGATCGCTATCTAAGGAGGTACCAATTGGGACACGACCTACAATTCAAGTTTTAAGTAAGATGATTGATGTAGTATTATGCGCTTTTATTTTTTATTACAAGATAATTGAGTATGTGACTATGAATCATATATATCAAGCATTGTAGCTTGATGTGCTTATTGTAGCTTTATTTTAAATAGAGCAATTCAACTAACAATAATGATTTATAAGACTTTGTTATTTGGGATAAACACATTTAGATATATATTTTTGTTAGCTCTCTCTTATGCATGAACTTATTAAAGTTATATTTTTATAACTAACTAGGTTAGAATCTCCATATTTATAATTAACTAGGTTAGAGTCCAAAATATTATAATTAACGTGGTTTTCATTATAAAATTGAAATGAACCATATCATCATGTACACACCCCTAAAATCAGTGGCATAAGTGTTATATTTCCCGCCGCATCGCGCGGGCATCCCACTAGTATACCAAAAATATTCTATACGGATGCTATATAATCGGTACTTCTGAACGAAAATTCGGGGGGATCGGCCGCCCCTCCTCGCCCCTTCATAGTTGCGCCCCTGATAGTAACCGAAATCATTTTAGTTGAAAGTAAGATTACAAGCGTTAATTATTATGATTATTTTTTTAAACGGCTAATTACATCCTCCCCTAATATTCTTTCAATATTCACCCTTATCACCTGTGGGGGGATTCAAACTCCTGACCTCACATTGTACACCCTCACCCCGCACCATTGGGCCAAAGCCTCAGTGGCAATTATTATGATTATTTATTTATTGAATTTTAATTGCAGATTACTGATATTTTTGGTGAGAAATGTAAAAAAAAGAGTAAATTGTCAATTTCGTCCTCGAGTTTATACAAGAATTGCTACATCCATCCAAAAAAGTTTTTGTTCTCACTTGAACCACTGAGGTTTACATTTTGTTGCTAAATCCATCCAAATCAGTAACTTTGTTCAAAATTAACATAAACATAGGGGTAATTTAGACATTTACCTATTTATTTTTGTTTTTAATATTTTTTTATTTTGTTTTACATTAAAATAAAATTAAAATTAATTATATAACCCTTACCCCCATCCCACCCACCCGTCTCTCTCTCTCTCTCTCTCTCTATCCCTTTCTCTATTGTACGCTATCTTTCCCTCTCTATAACTAACAACAACAACCACTTTACCACCACAAGTCGCATCTCCTTCCACCACCACCACCGCTCCTTCTCCAACAACCACCCCACCACCCGTCTCCACTCTTCCACCAGCCACCAGTCCACCACACCACCAGTCACCACTTCAGTTGCTTCACCACCACCAGCCACCCCACCTCCCGTTGCAACCCCACACTCCAGTTGCTACCCCACCACCAGCAACTTCACCACTTGCTCACCACTGCCACAACCATCGTTCACTCTGGGTTCAGGCAGTGGCAGATCCAGGATTTTTTTCACTGGGTTCCTTTTTTATATGCTCTAATTTCATATGACCGAACATAAAAAAAATCCGGGTCGGTACATGGGTTCAGTTCGGGTCGTTTTAGGGGTTCGGGTCGGTTTAAGTTTCAACAGGTTAAAATTTAATATCCCTAAAATAACTAATACGATAATAACCAAAACTATAACTAATACGATAATTCTATAAGTATTTAGGAGGTTGTAAGCATTTACATACCTTTAATTGTCTGCCTAACTATGGCTTTTACCACAACAAGATACCAACTCATTTCAGCACATGTCTCACTTCAATGTGATCCTGCAAAAACACACTAACCATCTATAAATATTAAATAACACAATATTATCACCCTACATTCATATCAATAATCAAATATAAATAAAACTAGATGCACATAAAAAGGTTATAGTTATGTGATGTCTATCCAATATAAACAAAACCAAAATTTAAACCAGTTATGCATTTAATGTTTCCTACTGTTGCAAATGTAATAAAACTATCATACCCTAGCTTCTTCTAGGTGATCAAAGATTGTATATTGTAGCTCTCAATCAAAATGATACTAACATTGTACAAGACACGAATAATACGAAAAGAAGACGAACCTCTCTTCACCGGCAGTATCCCAAATCCGTGCCTTCATCATCTTCTAACCAATAACCAAAGTTTGTGTCTGAAACTCAACACCAATTGTAGCTTTTGAATCAATACGAAACTCATTCTTTGTAAACCGGGCAAGGAGCTGAGTTTTTCCTACAGACGAGTCTCTTATCAACACAACTTTGAACAAATAATCGACCTTCTCATTGTTATTTGACATTCTCAAACCGTAATTATACCAAATACAATAACGGATAATATATTAAATCTTAATGGATTCTAACCCAAAACCCACAGACCCAGTTAACACCAAACTCCAACTAGCTCACCATCAACACGATGTAACTCTAGGCAAAGAGGCGGTCATATGTTTGGTCACTTCAATTAGTTATGTATCAATCGAAAGAAAAAAAACAATTTACCTGGATGGGAGCAAGGGGCGGAGGACAGAGCGGGAAAGAGGAGGCGGCAGGGGAGGAGCAAGGTTGCAGGGTTCTTTTATTAGATTGTTTCATTGTGTTTGTTGGGTTTGAGTTTTCAAAGAAAGGGGTAGGGATGTGAATAGGAGGAGAAGTCAGGAGAAGAAGGGTAGTGGGTTAAGGGTTTGGGTATAAAAGTATAAACCCTAGGTTTGAACTTTGAAGTTAAACAAAAAAAGGTGTAGGCGCCTGGAATCGAACCGGGACTTCTTATATTGTAAGGAGGCTTTCAACCACCGGAGCACTCCAAGATTTTATTAATGGGTTCCTCAACTAAAATCTTTATGGGTTCCTACCAGTTTTTTGTATAT
Source organism: Ambrosia x helenae (assembly GCA_030844895.1). NCBI lineage: Eukaryota > Viridiplantae > Streptophyta > Magnoliopsida > Asterales > Asteraceae > Ambrosia > Ambrosia x helenae. The sequence goes on along the minus strand of CM061227.1, from coordinate 17,434,026 downwards.
ATTAACACTATAATTTACGAACTGACTGGGTTCCTAGGAACCTAAACCCCAAGCCTTAAATCCGCCCCTGGGTTTAGGTTTTACACACAGATCTAGGTGTCTGGGGTCGGGGTCTTACGCATGGACTTGGGTGTCTAGGTTCGGTTTTACACACACATTTGGGTGTTTGTGTTTTGTTTGTAAGTTTGGGTTTCTATTTAAAGGATGGTAAAGAAATGTTAAATGTTATACCTTTACAAGGTTTTGAGCTTCTCTTCCTTGATTTGAACGTAATTACTGTTGCAAATAATTGATTTGATTTATTTGGGTCCAGAAACTGTCTTGATTTTGACTTTATGAGTTGATTAATCGTTAAGCATTTCCCTCAAACTATAATTAAGCAGACTCAAGTTGGTATCTTGTTTACCATTTGGGCAGCTGCAGTTGTAATTACAGAAGGCGTGTCCGTATCCTAATCCCTGAGCCTCAAATACTGCTGACTGGTCAACCTATTCATTATTTAGTGAATGGCATGAAAGATGGTGATTGAGCCGGTCAAAATGGGTGGTAGTTGAGGTGGTGTGGTGGGGTTGGTGATGGTAATGGCGACATGCGGTGATGACAAGGGTTGAAGGATGTAGTTATTGGGGTTGATGGATTTGGCAAAATGTTAAAAGTTTATGGAAATAAGAAAAAGAAAATAGAAATAAAAATAAATATGTAAATTGTCAAAAATACCCCTCAGTTAACGTTAATTTTTAACAAGGTTAGTTAAATGGATGGATTTGGCAACAAAACGTAAACCTCAGTGGTTCAGTTAAGAAAAAAAAAACCTTTTTGAATGGATCTAGCAATTTTAATATAAATGTAACATCGCAAAAATTTTCAAATTATATATATATATATATATATATTATAATAATAATAATAATAACAATAATAAAACTAGTTTGTTAAAAACTTAACCCAACAAACCAACACCCTCTAAAACCCAATATCCCTCTTATTTTCCAGCCCATCAGGCCCAAGAGCCGGCCCAACAAGCCTTGGCCCACTAGTCTGTTTTTAAAAAAAAAAGAAAAGAAAAGGGTTTGCTGCCCACGCGAATCGAACCCGAGTCAATCAGGACACACACACACGCCACACCAGTTAAGCCACATGAGCCTATTGTTCCTATATCAACCTACTATATATATATATATATATATATATAATGACTTGAGTTTCATTCTGCTGGATCGCTGCACATACAGACGCACGCGGTCATGACCAAAGGCACAAATTCATCAATCAATCACACAATTATGGTAATAATTCGTGATTCCGGCCTGGTATGACTCGGCACATTGATTATTAACAGTTAATAGTTGCCAAGATTGATCCTTCGGCGCGTCAAACACTAAACCCGGGTCAAAGCTTGCCATTTCGAACAACCGGACCTAAACACTATAAATTGAACCTCTTCGAACCTTCACAACTCGCCACTAATCCTTCCTACACCTCCAATTTCTACTTATAAGCTTCTGTTCTTGATTTGCGATCGGGTGTTTGACTTTTTGGTTGACTGATCAATCGAGCTCGAAACGTAATTGTAAGTCTAATTTTGTTTGTGGGTTTCGTTAATCGGCACTTGCTCAGTAGTTACCCTATGATTAATTAGATTAACATTGAGTAAATCGTTTGATTGGGAAATCTAGGGCTCGAAACTATAATTTGGGGAAGAACATCAACACAGTTAATGTATATAATTTAAGCAAACTGAATCTAAACACAACCACAGGTCTAGACCAAGTGGTTGTGTTGTTGCTTTATTACCCAGCAGACGCGGGTTCGAAACCCGGCTGCCACACCCCTTTTTCATCCATTTTTTTTATCAAACCAATTATATATATTATACATTAAAACTTGTAAATTCGTTTTTAATTATTAAAACCTTTTTATAAATTCTAAAAAAAATTATTTTTAACTAATCTGATATAAATGTTTCACCTACAATTTTTAGTTTTCAAAAATTTATTTATTTGTTATATATAATAAATAAATCAAGTTTATTCCATTTTATTTATAAAATTCTATAAAAATATCACGACGATCTTATAAAATTCCACAAAAATTATTCTAAGTTTTTATAACAATAAACTTTTCAGAAATGATTTTTATTTCTGAAAAATCATTTATTTAATATTTTTAACCAATTTTTGTTAGTTTTAATCATAATTAAATCATAATAAATCTAATTTTTAATATTTTTGCACCAAAATTTTATACAAATTATTTCTGATTATTTAGAACAGAAATATAAATTTTAAACTAATAATTCTTTAATTTTAGTATTTTTAAATTATTAAAGTTAAAGTTTGACAATTTGTAATAAAAAGATTTAATAATCTATTTTAAAGAAAATAATTTTATAAAAATTATTTTTATACTTTAAATACATTATTGTGACCATCTTAACTTTAAATTTCCTAAAAAGATTTTTGGTTATTTATTTATTAATATTCTCTCATTTATCAAACAATTTTCATATTAATTAAACAAGCATTTATCCCCAATTCGAAGCCCTAGAAACTTATACATTTGTAGACTTGATAGACTTAGACATATTTATTACCTTATTATAGGGTGATACTTGACATATTTGGGCAACACACTATTCTATTTATCAACAAATACAACATTTTGCTAAGGTGAGTTTTACATAGCCCCTTTTCTATTTATCACCATTTTTGGGGTGAAACATGTTACAACATTATTTATGCAATTCAATCATCAATGTGTCTATGTGTATTTCTATGTTGCATTATGTCTTGAACATGACTAGGGTAAGCACAATTCTAGCATAAACATTTATCAGCCAAACGGTATACATTGATAGATCTATTGGACTGACAATCCCACCCGGATACGTGCCTCCTACAAAGGTTACGTGGGTGTTTGTTACTGCAATATAAATGAGTGAACCATGAGCGTATGGGATGTACCACAATACAACAAGTCACAAGGTTGATTATGCACTCGATTTACTTCTAGTATGTTTTTGCATATGGACTAGATTGCCATGACACATGAATTGCACAACAATTTTATTCTATTATCAAAACCTATGTAATTCTCACCAACTTTTGTTGACCCAAAATATTTTCAACTTAACATGTTTCAGGTTCTACTTGTTTGAAGATTTGCTTGAAGATATGTGCATAGTTTTATTCAATTTTGATGTACAAATTCTTAGAACAATTGTATGTAATTTATTTAAATTATTTAATGAAATTTATTATCTTTCCATGAGCTACTGAACAATCATCAATACGTGACATCCCGATGTTTCCGCCATCGGTTGGGGTGTTACAATAAACTTGGGGACAAAATTGGCAATTTACTTAAAAAATGATATACATTATACATAGACATATCACTACAAGGAAAAAGAATTTAAAATGATAAAATAATCGAGTGCTGCTAAACGTGCATTTTCTAATTATTCTTTACTAAAAGGTATGTCCTTCCTTAAGTTTCAACTAATTCAATTTTAACCTTTTTGTATTCTTTTGTCATTTTGTTACTATCTTTTATTATTATTTGTTTTTTTAAATAAAAAAATGTTTTTCTTAATATTCTATAAAACGTTTTTTCAGTTTTGTTTTAAATTTTAACTAAGTGATTGGTTAAATGTGTATACATTATTTCTCATGCGATACGACTAAGCTGACTGGTCTATTGACCAAGTCAACAATCCAATACTGTAGCTTTGACCGTTGTTGACCTGAATCTAAATAGTCCCCAACATGAATACTCGTCATGTAACATTCCCAAGGTCCTCTCTATCCATCTTCGACGTGGAAGGTTTCGACAATCAGGTCAGAAAAATGGTTAAGGGGGAAAAGGAGATTCATGTGTCCCCATGAATTTTTTGTCTCTAAATTCTAGGGGGTATCCGGTAGGGGTAAACAGGGTTGGATTCGTAGATTGAAAAGGGAGTCTAAGGTTTCCTTTATGTGTATTCAAGAAACGTACTTAGATTCTGTTCCTGATTCTTTCTGGTGTAGTCTTTGGGATAAACCTCCTTATGTTGTGGTGACGGCTAAGGCTATTGGCAGGTCTGGTGGTTTGGTGTTCATTTTGGACCCGTCATTATTCTCTTTAGAGTCCTTTATTGCCGATCATAATTTCCTCCTGGTGATGGGGTTCATAAAGGGAGATCCGAGAAAGGTTAATATTCTAAACATTCATGCCCCTAATGATGTTAGCTTAAGAAGGAATCTTTTGGTTAAAATTGAGGAAATTCGTTCCCAATTGGATGGTTTGTGGGTAGCAATTGAGGATTTCAATGAAGTGCGGACTGAAGAGGAAAGATTGAACTCGGTTTTCGATGCCAATTCTGCTGCAACGTTTAATGAGTTTTTAAGCAGGGTGGGATGGTTGGAATACCGTATGATGGGGGGTCGTTTCACGTATATCTCGGATAATGCTGATGTCAAGTGCAACAAGCTAGATAGGATCTTCGTTTGTGATGTTTTTATGAGCTCTTGGCCGGCGGCTAAGATGGAGATTCTGGGTAGGGGCCTTTCTGACCATTACCCGATTACCCTTTCCTGCTTAAAGGTGGATTTTGGGCCACCCCCCTTTCAGATTTTCCAACTCTTGGGTGGATGCAGAAGAGTTGGGTAACTTTGTTAAGTCTCGCGTTGGTAGTGGGCTGATTATCGGTAAAGCGGGCAGGTATCTTGCCATTGTCCTCAAGGACATTAATCTGGATATTAAACGGTGGAGAGGTTCTGTCAAAGTGTTGGAAGATAAAGAGAGAATGGCTCTTGATAGGGCTGTTACCCAGATCGAACAGATGGCTGAAGCCGCAACTCTCAGCGACTCGGATAAACGCCTGAGGGCTGAATTCAAAACTAAACTAAGCAAGATGGAGATGGCTGAAGTAAAAGATTTACAGCAGAAAGCTCGGGTCAACTGGGTTAAATTCGGAGATGAAAACTCCTCGTACTTTCATGGTATCATTAACGTCAAAATGGCCTCTAGGAGGATTCATGACCTGATCTTTAACGGTACCTAGAAGACTGACCCTAAGGAGATTTTGAAGGAAACTAGGAGGTGGTGTCAAAAACAATTTGCGGAGCCAATCCGTAGGAGGCCAAAGTTTATAAACTCGGGTTTATCAAGTATTTCCCCTGCCCAGGCTGATGGTTTAATTCAGCCTTTTACTCCTGATGAAATCTGGAACGCTATCCGAAGCTGCGATGAAGGAAAAGCCCCTGGCCCGAACGACTTTATAGTTAAGTTCTTTAAAAAATTCTAGAACATGTTAAAACCAGGTGTGTGCAGCATTATGGGGGAGTTTTTTGCTAGTGGTGAAATCTCTGCAGGGTGTAACGCATCCTTTATAGCCCTTATCCCCAAAACGGTGGATCCTCAATTGTTGGAGGAATTCAGACCCATCTCCTTAGTCGGCTCCATGTACCAAATTCTTGCTAAGACTCTTTCTTCTCGGATTAAAAGGGTCATGCCTCCTATCATCTCGCCAACCTAATTGGCTTTTGTAGAGAGGAGGAACATTCTTGATAGTCCTCTTATCATAAGCGAGACGGTGTCTTGGGCAAAGAAATCTAAACGGAAGGTTCTCAAATTCAAAGTGGTTTTTGTAAGGCCTACGATTCGCTCAATTGGAGATTTATGTTTCGGGTCTTGGATTTTATGGGTTTTCTTGAGAAGTACGGTTAATGTATCAGACTCGACCCTATCTTTCGTTGCATGCATTCCCATCCGTGTCGCAACTGATTCTATATCGAAATTTTAGTTTCTAAAATCATAGGAAAATCCCTGGATAGCCTGGTAAGAATGTGGAAAAGCGGGCACTAATGCAAGGAAAGGAGGTGTTGTTCGTCCACTTTTGCTCCCAGATTTTAAAAAGCAGATTAGGTACTTCCAACAGGAGAATAAGAAAGGAAGAAAGAAGAGTGGAGAAAAGGGGAAATGGAATTCTTCACAAAGGGAGGGAACGCAAGGGGACAGCACTAATAAATCGTTGTTTAAAATCGGGTAGGGGAACCGTTTTGGTGAACGGTGCGCCTACCAGAGAATTTCCGTATAAAAGGGGCCTTAGATAGGGGGACCCGATCTCCCCGTTCCTGTTTATTATTTCCATGGAAGTCCTCTCTATGTTTATGAAGCGGGCTATCGAGCTGGGTATGTTCAAAGGTGTTGTCTTACCTAATAATGGGCCTACCCTCTCTCATTTATGCTACGCCGACGACGTCCTCTTCTTTGGAGAATGGTCTGAGTTTAACGTTAAGAGTCTTAGCAGGTTCCTGAGATGGTTTAGCTTAGTTTCGGGGCTGAATATTAACCACCAAAAATGCCAACTTTTTGGGATAGGAGTGGAGGACCAGGAGGTGTCTCGTATGGCAAGGATTCTGAAATGTAAACCTGGTGCATTCCCTTTTATTTACCTCGAGATCCCTATTGGTGTAAACATGAAACGAGCAAAATATTGGAAGTCGGTGATGGATAGGGTCTCTAACAAGCTGTCCTCTTGGAAGGCCAAACACCTATCTTTCGCAGGAAGAGCCTTGCTTGCGAAAGTGGTTTTGGGTAGCCTTCCCTCATACTACCTTTCTCTTTTTCCAGCTCCGAAAGGGATTATTAAAAAATTAGAGGGGATGAGGCGTGATTTTGTTTGGGGAATAACAGCTACCGAAAAGAAAGTTTGATGGATTCGTTGGGATTCTTTGTCTAGACCAAAGAGCCGCGGTGGGCTTGATTTGGGCAGTATTGCTGACTTCAACATAGCCATGTTGGTCAAATGGTGGTGGAGGTTTAGAAAAGACCCGGACTAACTCTAGGCTAAAGTGGTGTCCTCGATCCATAGTTCGGCTTCTAATTGTATCCTTATCCCCATTAATAAGGCGACGCCTGGTGTGTGGAAGGATGTTAGTGGGGGTGGATAATGAGCTTTCAAAGATTGGGCTCCACATTTATGATAAGCTAAATGTTACTGTGGGTGATGGGAGCCTTACCAAGTTTTGGAAAGATCAATGGATGTCGGATGCCCCACTGCGTAGTGTCTATCCAGATCTGTACAAGCTGGCTGCAGACAAAGACGCTTTTGTTGCAGCCTCCGTGGTCAGATTAGGAACTAATATTCACTGGATTGGCAAGTGGAAAGATAGGTTAAAAAACGGAAGCCTTGGGGCTAGCTTTGGTGAGCTGATGCAGCGTCTGCAGGGCATTTCTTTTGGTGCAGGCAGCGATAGCTGGAGATGGGTCAATTGAAAAAATGATGTGGAGTTCTCGGTGCAGGATATCAGGCTAGAGCTCGACAACGTGAAGTATGATCAGGGGAATGCGCAGGTTGTCCGGTAGGAACATTGGGTTCCTCCTAAATGTAATGTGTTAATTTGGAGGGCAATGTTGGGGAAGGTGGTTGTCAAGTCGGAGCTGTTAAAAAGACGTATCGCCTTGGACGATCACACTTGTGTTCAATGTGGTATTGCCATTGAAGATGCGGATCATGTTTTCTTTAATTGCTTGATCGCCAAAGCGATTTGGTGGCAAGTGTTGGTGTGGGTTAGAATTCCTTTTCCTAACAATGTGGACAGCCTTGGTGATCTGTTGTCAAGTCTTTCGGATTGCTTATGATCCAAGATTTGGAAGCGGCTGATTTTTTCTATAGTGTGCGCCACGGTATGGAGGATTTGGTTTGCAAGGAATGCGAAGATCTTCGATGGAAAATTCTTACACGTCAACAAAGTGGTGGAGCTCATCAAGGAAGACGCGTATGTTTGGGTGTGCCATAGAGCAAAAATCCCATCTCCGCTTGGGATAATTGGCTGAATTTTGATGTATCGGCAAGCTTGTAATCGGGCTCGCTCGTTTTTTGTCTTTTTGCTTTTGTTTTGTATTCCCAGTTTCTTGCTGGCTCTTTATATCTATATATAAAGCGTTCTTGCCGTTAAAAAAAAACCATCATAGACCAAGACTCACCACTCAAATCTTTATATTTCAATAAGCTAACTGGATACAAAAAGGTTGTAAAGACTTATTGAAACCAGTTGCTATTGTATCCTGCTTCTAAACCCGTAATCCCCAATCGGATTTCAAGCTTCATCATGTACCATCCTCGTTGGTCTTTTTTCTGAAACCCCATAGTCTTTTCTTAAAATCATCGCTAGAATAGATGAGCCGTCACCACAATAGGAGAGAGAGAGAGATGAAGAACCTTCGAAATCGTTCGATCAAATTACCGATAACACCATGCAACCGTGGTGGTTCTCCGGCGGGATCATGTACCTGCAAAACATATAAATCAACATAGAATAAATATAAAAAAGAGTGAAAGTAAAGAAGTAACCCGGTTTAAGAAAGATGAAAGCAAATCGATGTCAGCGAAAACCCTGAAACTACTCCGGCACAACAAAGATACACACACGATGTAGCAACAAACGAAGGTGGTGGTGATTGTTTTAAGAGGTTGGACGTTGTGTGTTCTAGAGAGAGAAACATGAGAGAGAGAGAGAGAGAGAGAGAGAGAGAACCTGGGAGCAACAAATGGTGAAGGAAAGATAGGGATATAAACCTTGTACACCCTGATAATCATCCCTGCCACAACACAGATTTACCAAAATGTCATCGATTCAGTGTTCAATCACATTGAATTTAAGTATATTGTAATTTTACTTTTTTATTCTTAAATAAAGTTTTTCTAAAGCTCGTTTTAACCTTTTAGGAAAGTGCTTTTATATGTGTTTTTTTTAGAAATTTAACACTTGTATGGTATTAGTAATGGACCGAATTGATGCCATCGAACAACATATGTACTAGTAACATTATTCATTTTTTTGTTTTTCATTTTCAATAAATCGATATCGTACTAAACATAACTGGTACCGACTGATTAACATCGGTACTCGTAATACCGTATTCATGTTTATGGTTACGAATTTCATAACTTCATTTATCATTGAATTTGATTTTTCTTTTACGGTTGTATATATACGTATAAATAGCAGAAACACTCTAACACCCAACCCCGACTGATGGTGACATGTCACTCAACAGTAATCATAAATGGTGTCAAACCTTAGATGCGAAAGCAATAAACTATGTCATTTTGATTGAATATGAATGAAAAGTAATTTTTCTTATTGTTCCAATTTTCTCTCCATTAGTTTAGCATGTATTAATCTTTGATTCAAAATACGTATTCATGTTTTATTACGAATAGGTTAGATTAATTTCAATTCTTTGTGTTTGCTATAAAGCAAAAACGGTGTTGTGAATATAGAATTGATGGAACGGTTTTAATATATACCAAATAAAAGAGGTTAATCCTAGCACTTTCATGATTTTTATAATGGTTGTACATTAGAATGAGTATGTAGACATTGAAATTAACTTAAAAACAATAATTGATTTGGTTTTATAATTAGGGATACTCATAAAGGTTTAGTATTGTCTTCACAACTCCTAACTTTCAAATGTGTTATAAAAATGAGGATTTTTATAGGGTGAAATTTGACAAGTTTTAAACTTGTTTTTTAAAAAAGGGGTATGAAAAGTGAAAATAGGGTCCATTTAACCCACCCCTAAAATACCACTAGTATCCATCATGAGAAACAAATTTGGAATTTACACACCAAAATGAAGAAAACTCATAAATTTAGATATTAACGGTCACTTCGAGTATAAGGAGGGGGAAGGCGTGGACGCGTGGGAAGCCCCTTAGGCGGGAGAAGTTCCCCCGGCGTGGGAAAAAAAATTGGCCACGTGGCCGTTTGTAATTGGGTGGGGCTTCTTTAACCGTTGAACATTTAAAAAAAAATTAAAATTCTTACCGTTGATATGTAGCGGTTCAAAAAAAATTAATATATAAACCAACAATATATAAAAAACACACACTCCACATTCCTACAACCTCACATATTCACCCCATTTTTATACATTTCTTCATCTATTTTTATACATATCTTCATATTTTTTTTTAATAAAAATGAACCCATACAACAGAGGCTTTGACCCGAACAACCCATACAACTACATCCCAAACCTGAATACACCACCGGTTCGCCCGATACCAAACCGTCCACCCCAATTTCAGACACCGTGTCTCGAATACGTCGGTTTCGCGACTTACATTAGTGGGCGTATGTATCCCAATTTTTCATTTGACGATTCCTCCATTCCTTCACAACCACAAACCCCTTTAACGCTACCCGAAAGCGTACCCGAAACTTAACCACAAAATATTGTGGGTTCATCGTCGGGTAAAAAACCAAATGTAAGAAGAAGTCACAAGAAGAAGACGGCGGAGGAGAAAGCGTTGGCCGCCGCCAACCGCCAAGCGATTAGGTGGACAACCGCCGTAGAGGTTTCCTTAATGAAAGCTTGGATAAGTGAGTCGGAATCCTCGACTCAAGGTATTTCTAATACTTTTTTAAACATAATATATGTTGTTAAAATATATATTTTTACGTATGACTAACGGCCATTTTTTTTTGTAGGAAATAATCGCCACAAAATCAACTGTTGGATCGAGATAAACAGTTCGTTCCATAAGTTGATGGATCGAGAGTTCTATCGAGCAAACGATAGTCTCTCGTCCAAGTTGACCGAGATAAGCAAGGCGATGAATGCGTTCAAGGTGCATTATTATTACGCAAGAAACAATCCAAGAAGTGGTGAAACGGACGACAACTACCTCACCAACGCGCTAAAAGCTTATCGTGACGAGAAGGGTATGGACTTCAAGTTTTTGCATTGTTGGGAAGTCGCGAAAAACGATTCAAAATGGGCGAACGTCCCTCTGCAACCGATTCGTCAAAAAAGACAAAAACAAATTCATCTCATAACCGTTCGGTTGGTCGTGAAAACTTGGAGGAAATTAACTTGGATGATGACGAGTTCGACGAGGAATTAAGTCGCCTACCCGGTCGAGATAAGTCAAAAAATAGGGCACAAAAATCCCCTGCTTCGGGTTCTGGATTGGGCAAATGTGCTTACACCGGTGAGTTGGCTGATTTAAATGCCAACATCGCTCAATTCAATATGATTCAACAACAAAGGCTCGAGAAGAAAAGAAGCATTCACGGAGCCTTTGAAAGACAATTGAGTATGAAAGAACAGCGCAAAAAGCACGAATATATGAGATTTCTCGCTATGCCCGTCGATCATCTAACCGGTCAAGAGTTAGAGATGACGTTATCCATGAAGCGCGAGATCATGGAAAAATATAATATGTAGTTTTTTAGGTGTTCCATTTGGATTTTTTATGTTTATTTTTTTTGCGTTTTTTATTTTCTAGGTTTTTTATTTAATTTTATTATTAATTATTATGATTTTTAATTATGTTTTTAATTAAAAATATGTTTTTAATTAGTTTATTAAAAAATAAAAAAATAAAAGAAATGCCACGTGTCGAACAATGCCCACCCTCCCCCTTCCACTCCCCACAATTTTCACTCTTTACACATGGGCTTCACAAGTGCCACATGACGCTTCATGCCTCTCTTCCCTCCCTTCCACTCCTTATAGTCTTATAAGACGCATTCGAAATCCCTTATCACAAAGATGAGCCTCGCCCCATCATGTGTGGATCACGGATTTCCTTCTGACATGATTTGAGTGTGGTTAGCCGACCAAGATGCGTGTAAAAGGTTAAGGCTGGACATTGCGTCACTGATGCCTTAGATTTTGAAGTTGTAATGCTCACGAAATGCGCGAGCATACAAAGGGGTCGACACGTGATTTGGTCAATTACTCAAATGACCACGAGATCCAGACTTTAGGGAGATACACGTGCTAACACAAAAACTAGAGTGTCTTAGTATGACTCCCAGAAAGTCCGTTAGACACCCAAAATCCCACATTATCGATGTCGGCACTACTCAACCAATCAGCAGAACGACAGCAACGAGAGGTTGCTTCAAGTCTTCAACCAATTAAATTTACGGACCAGTACACCACATGTTACTACAACAATCAAAGTTCAATCGATTGCTTCAAATCTGTTTTGTTTAGCGTTTGCAATTATGCTTCAATCGAACTTGTTCTATTCACAATTTCCCATCAATTGCTACTGGATTAACATGTTAGTAATATTAATCTCCGTTTTAATTTGATCGCCATTCTTTCTTTTTTTTCCCATGTTCAATTCAATACGAGATTAATGACCAATATGATTACTCAATATGCTTAATTCTTCCTTTTTCGCCCCTATTTGCTTAACTTGAGTGGCAAAGTTTAGTTGGAGACTCATTTTGATAAAACAAGAGAGGTCTATATCAAAAATTTTTTGAAAAGGACCTCAATATTTTAGTTCGTATTGTGCCTTCGAATATGTTCAGCCAACTTTGTACATATGCATAAAGACGTGCGTGCACACACATGAAGCTCCCTCTATAAGATGGCTCGATTTTATAAAATGTGTGACGTTACATCAACTTATGTAAAAAGCAGCATAGTGTTGTTTTGTTTTATAATTTTTATATTTATTTTCCACCAATAATATCCTTTCTTTCGGTCTTTAAAAAAAAAAATTTGAAACCACAAAAAGCGGTTCAACTCTGATTTTTGGCATGCATGCCAGACAAAATTACTTTCCATGCCACCTCAGTTTCTCTAATTTTCATTTCACCTCCATATGTTTAAACATTATAAATCTAAGACCCTATAGTTTTCACTTTTGCTCTTTTATTCACTCAAAATACATGCTATATTCATGTTGATTTTTATCATAATCATGTCTACACTAATGATGTTTATAATGAAGCTTCTATGATGTTTAAACGTTGAAATCCCAGCAATAGTTTTGTATTCTTCTAAAAACAATCTTTATATTGATATGCTCTTTTGTTATGTACACTTTTTTGTTACATTTCATGTATTTTTTATGTGACCTTATGACCGGAAAATTTTTATTTGTGGTGTAGTTGAATACAATTTTTTTTCCAGTAATAATAGAATGATTTACATGATTGTTATCCTATGTATTTATTTTTTTCATTAACTTCGCTCATATATTGAATCTACAAGTATGAAGTATGTGTTTTGTGTTGTATGAAATTTGTAAATATATATATATAGGGGAGGGTTATCTTGAGAACGCTAAATATTGTGAGAACCGTGAGAACAAGTAAAAAAATTAATCAAGATCAATTTTTTTTAATACAAACCTCATTATAATCAAAATACAACATTAATAAATGAATTTTCTTTCCAAATAATTCATCTTTTCTTGCAAAAACACTTTCAAATTAACTTTTTACACATGTGTAAATGAAACAGTTTATACATGTATAAACAGTAAATTTACACATGTGTAAAAACAATATATTTTCGTATACGTTTGAATTTTTACTCGTAAATTGTGTTTTTGAGATTGTATTTTAGTAATAAAGATAAATGTAAAAAGAAATTTTGAATTTGAATGGTTTTAGATGCCGTTCTCACGGTTCGCACGAAATATAGGTGTTCTCAAATTAACTTTCCCCTATATATATATATATATATATATATTATATATAGTAAGAAAACAACCAAACACCATGATTTGTTTCTTACCTTGAATCGATCGTTTTTTGACATAGCAATACAATCATAATGTTGTTTTTTCAAAGGAACTATTAGGATTCAAATTATTTTTGACGGGTTAATAACAAAACATGATACATTTAAGTGAATTAAAACTATTTTACAAAGATAAAATGACATATATAAAATTATTGAATAGGGAGAGACTTTTTTCATACAATTTACCTTGAAAATATTAATGATTAATTACTTATCTAATTGTCATCAAATACCTCTACTAGACAAAATAGAAGTACATTGGCTTCATGGATGATAATATAGGTATGCAAAAAGTTAGCCTAACTTTTCTTTGTTACATATTATAAAGAGTAAATTTACTATTTGAGTCCCTGTGTTTTGATGGTTTTAACTAATTGGGTTCAAATTCTAAATGTTTAACGACTTAAGCACCTGATTTTTCTAAATATAACTATCTGAATGACTGAATCCAATTTACTAACGCCGTCAGTCAACTCTGTTAGTTAGAAGGGCATTTTAGTCATTTACATCCGAGATACAAGTTTTTAATGCAAAAGATATTTAAAAATAAATTTATTATTATTATTATATTGTTATTATATACGCATATATATATATATATGTGTGTGTGTGTGAGTGTGTGTGTGTGTGTGTTAAGCTATACACATACATAGAGAACCACTGCCACTACACTTCCTACCACAGCCACCACACCACCCCCTACCACACCCCCGCACCACCCCACCCCCACCGTACCACAACCATCGTCCCCCACCATGGTTCCCCACCCTTATCGATGTTCGATTTGAAGTTGCAGGTTCATTTGCAGATCTAAACAATCAACCATCGCCCCCCCCCCCCCCCACCACCACCACCACGGCACCTCCACACCACCCCAACCCCTACTGCACCACCCACTACCACAACCACCTCCACACAACCATTGTACCCCCCAACCATCGTTTCCCACCATTAATGATGTTCGATTTGCAGATCTGAACTATCAAAGATGTGATGTGTTTGTTGCCTCACTTTTTGTAGATATGGGTTCGGTTTGGTTTGTAGATTTTCGCTCACAAGAAATAAGATGGTGGTGGGATTAAAGATGATGTCATTGTGTAGCTGACGAGTTCTGAAATATCAAGGGTTTTTTTTTTTTTTTTTTTTTTTTGCTTTGGTTCAAATCGGGTTCTTGCGTTGTTGTAGCTGACGAGTGGTGCAGTGCGGTGAGGTTAAATATGATGTCGTTGTGGTGGGGGTAGTGCAATGGTGGTAGAGTAGTGGGGGTAGAGGTTGAAGATGGTGGTAGTGCGACAGGAGTAGGGTGGTGCAATGTTGGTGAGGTGGTGGAAGGGGTTGAAGATGGTGGTGGGTGGGTTACTTCTAGTAGAGAGAATGTAGAGAAAGAGAGAGGGGATGAGGAAGAAGATAAAGGGTAGGTTAGGTTTATATAAATAATAAATAGGGGTATTTTTGTCTTTTACCAAAAAAGTTAACATAATTATTAGACGATGTTAGTTAAATGGACTCAGATTGTTGCAATTTGGAAAACCAAGTGCTCAGATAGTTAAACATTTTGATTTTGGATTCAAGTAGTTAAAACCATTATAACAAAAAGACTCAAATAGTAATTTACTCTATTATAAAACTTTTATGGTTGCCTTGTTTAGTTCTTTCATCTCCTTCAAATTCCTTTTCACACAATCAAGTCGCGGTTGGTTGTCGACCATCTTCCTTCATTCATCACTTTGTATGGGGGATTTTGTTCTCCCTCCTTGTCTTGTCCCTATGATGCTTATGTTTGTTCTCTTAACACCACATTCTTCACCAAAGCTCTCCCACCATGATTCTTGCTTTTGGTGTATTTTGTCACCAAGTTTTCTTGCTATTTAAGGGTGTTTGTGATGTCTTTATTTCTCTTCTTCACGTCCCGTCCTGCCCAGAGGACGCTTGTAAATACATATGTTTGGTTTCATTCATTTTTCTCTTACTGTCATAATCCCCACTATAGCTCTACCGGCGCGCCATCTTTTCGTGACAAAGTTTTCTTACTATTTAAGGTTTATGAGTTCTTTTCTTGTTTTTTTTTTCAAGTTTATATGTTATCATATCAACACAACTTGTTTATTGTTTTTCATTTATGTATGATTGCAAATGATTATTAAACATAATATATTAGTCATGGTTTATGGTTATTACCTTTAGAGTTATTAGGATATATGATTTAATGCCAACATAGCAACTCAACTGGTATTGGAGGGGAAATGAACATTTGGGTTGAAGGCCAGGGGCCTTAAGTTCGAATAAGATCCCAAGCAGGTTTTATTATAGTGGACCTTCGGGCAGCGAGTTTTCCCTGAAACTAAAAATGATGAGCTTGGGCTAGACTATCCAACACTGTCTGTGATTACGGACGTATGGGATCACCTTTTACCATTGGGTTAACCAGATATGTGAAAAAAATAAGGTTTAGTATTCTTAATTTCATGGTATTCTTATTTATAGTCAATTAATAACTTATAACACTTTGCATGGTTTTCATTATTCCACAATCAATTAATGAATTTGATATGTGTTAGTTATTGCTTTATAAATAACTTTCAAATTAGGTAGCAATGTTAGGCTAACAATTAATTAAATCAGTCTTCTTAGTCCTTCTCCAACTTAACTTGAGAAAGATATTAACTTAAACAAATAAAAACACCCATCTGAACATCACATCACATGATAGAACATACCTAATTGACAACCTTAAACTATTTAAACTATTCTTAAAAACAATGTTTAAACTTCAATATCATATTAAAGCATGTGAAGATAATCAATACGTCTTCGTCCTCCTGGCTTTTGATACCTTTGGGTCTCTGGCCTCGGAATCTATCCGTTTTTTAACCAGGGTCCAGCAGGTTATACATAGTAATGTCTCGACTCCAGGGGACAAGGGTTTGTTTTTTGTAGACTAGGGTTGTTTTTTGTAGACTATGGTTCGCTATACAGAACAAGGTGACGGCACAACTTGTTATCCGTCTGCCTGCTATTTTGATGTAATATTCGTTTTTAAGGAATGAAAGTAATTGATTAAAAAAAAAATCTCATGACACATACAAAAAAACATCCTACTAAAAACTAAATTTAAAGCTTCTTTTTTTTTAGCGGTGACTTTCATATGAGTGACTCAATGTCACACTGTCAAATCAGTAGCCCCAGCCAAGGTCTGCCACAGACTACGTTGTATTAACCGGGCCCGCGCTGGTGTATCAGACTTGGTTACGGCGTTCCCCCGGAAACCGTACTGCCTCCACAAGAGTTTCCTCGCTGGAGTAACAGCCGGGTGAAAACCAGGGTGCGACTTAGGATCGAATGCTTCTCGGTGCGTTTGTCACCATCATTGCCAGATGCCGTAGAAAATAATGGTGAGAGTAAGAATCAAGAGTCACAAAGAATACCAAGTCTTTCCCCAATTTAAAGCTTCTTAGGCTAAATGGTGTGGCACACCGATTCCCCGATCCACCTCACATTTCCACCTCTCTTCTCCCATCAAATGGTGTGGTGTTCCCCCTTCCCCATTTTCCTCCACTTGCACACACACATACACAATATAATAATATTAAACAATCACTCGGTGAGATCGATGAAATATTCCCGATTATCCCGATCCTGATTCGGGATGGTGTTTCTCATCAAGGGAGATACCACATAAATACCACAAAAGATCCCAACCCCCCTTCTCCGATACCACACCAAACAGCCTTATGCATGTTTTGTTCACATAACAAACCATGTGGTATAGATCATCAAAACTTAATATATTATGTGACCCTTTTGAAACTTATTCAAAATTATTGGGCCATGATACAAAAATAATATTAAAAAATAGGAAATTCCAGATCAATATTCAGCCCATTCGGATTATTACTCTGTCTCTCTCTCACTCTCATCACACCCCCCACTAATTCATCAGTTTTCTTTCTCTCTTTCTTTCTTATTATTATTATTATTATTATTTTCAATTTCAGCTCAATTTCATAATTCTGATCCACTTCTCAACCGTTGATCGCCCCTTTGCAATTCAAATCCAACGGTGAGTCGTTTAATTCTTAATTTTACGTTTTAATTCGATGATTTTGAACCAAATAACGTATGGTTGATTAAAAGATGTAAGTTTTATTATTTCTTGATTTATTGTAGTTATTATATCTTTTTATTTTGTGTAATTAAATCTTTTTGTATAAAGATCTAATTAAAATAAAATAAAATAAAGTGCATGTTTACATGTAAACGAACAACAAGCTGCATCGCAACGTAGCAAAGCCGATCGTACTAAAAACAAAGTTATGGGTGAAAAGATTTAGTTTTGGTTATGTTAATAAGTGAATTGAAATGGGTTGATGGGTTTGACTGAGTTTGATGTTGATTGAATGTTATCAATCAGTTGTCAGTTGATAACAGTTGTGTTATGTTTGTTTTTATTTGATTTGTATTTGAATTTGCATTTTGTTTGAATTTGAATTTGGGTTTTATGACTTAATTTTAGTGATTATAATATAATATTATGATGTTTATATTTTATTGTGTGATTAATATTATTGGTAATTTGATGAAGATGTGATTATTTGTAGGCACACATGGATTTATTTTGTTTAGTATGCATATATGTCAGGAAGCTGCGTTTGTTTGTTTTACAGTTTTGATTTAGGAGTCTGCGTATGATTTGGTTTTTCGGTGTTTTGATTGTCAGTTTTGTGTAGCGAGTAGTGGGAAATTATCTTTATGCATTAAAGTGTGTAGAAATGATTTAGCTCAAAAGAATATGTGAAAGATTGATCGTTGCGTGTACAAGAATATTAGTACCGTTTGCTAGTTTGACCGAGAAATGATCTCTATTTCCCTGTTATGTCATATGTGATCAATGCATTAGAATCTATTATCCAAGAAGAAGTAGATATATGAAGACAAGTAGGATTACCTTATTTTCGGACGATCTTTATGAATTATTTCACTTTTTAGTTTGAAGTATTCTTCACTTTTACGGTGCCTCATGGAGACCATGTCATTCTGTCTCTTAGTTTAAGTTATGTGAATCCTGTTTTCTTTGTGTTTGAATTTCTGAAGCGGTTATTCTGTTATTATTTTCAGGACCGAGCTCAATTTTGTTAGAGAAAAGTAGAAAAGTTGCTTTGTTTGTTGAAAAACATCGTCTTTGTTCTTCTTGCAAACGCCGTTATCTTCTTGAAGATTTGAGGAACACTTGGCGAAACTAAACAAGGAAATGAAGAAGCATCGTTTTAGAAATAAAATTCAGTCGATCTTTGGAAGTCATATTGATCCTGACAAAGATGAGGAACTAAAAGGGAGTAATAAAGGTATACGTTTTGATAAATACCTCGTCACTTCTGTTTTAGTTATCATTATAATGCACTTTTATGCAAACACGACAACTCTAAACGTCACTTTTATGCAAACAAGACAACACTTCAATCTACCAAACTGATCTGTTCTCTTTGGAGATTCTGTGTTCCCATCAAATTCACAATATTTTTCTATTTGAATACATGAAAAGCCAATGTCTGTAAAGTATTATTATTGACTTTTGGTTGCAACATAACTCATTTGAAAGTTTACGTAATTTGTCCAAAATAGCTCATTTCTCCAAAGTTATGGTTGCAATGTTTATGCAAACACGACAACTCTAAACGTCACTTACTCTTGCCTTTAGTCACTTATCTTTGAATCAGTGTCTTACTGTCGGGTCGGGTCGGGTCTGGCTGATGAACACACCAACACTTTATTTTTGCCCATTCTTTTAATTTCTAAATTTCTTACTGTACTAACTCAGATTATAAAATTCGTTCTTTTAAAATAAAAGTTTTAACTTTTATAAAATAAAACAATTTAGGAAAAATCTGCTCCATCATTTACTATCCTTGAATTTGGTAAACTATTTAATGAAGTATCTCGTTTTACTGACTTCGGTTGGTCTTTGACAATCAGCATTAGTTGTTGTAGTTTCCAAGTAGAACGTACAAAAAAACGAAAGATTTAGAACATGGACTAACTCTGATTTTTTTTTTTTTGCAGAAATGGAGGACAATTATACGAAGATTCTAGAGATTCTCAATGAGGAAGACAATGATGATAGAAAGAAACTTGTTCAATTGATTGAAGATTTCCACAAACATCATCAATCAATCTACGAACGCTACGATCACATCACAGGAGAGTTGAAGGCAAAAATTCATCCAAAGAAAGAACAAGACT
Source organism: Ambrosia x helenae (assembly GCA_030844895.1). Lineage (NCBI taxonomy): Eukaryota > Viridiplantae > Streptophyta > Magnoliopsida > Asterales > Asteraceae > Ambrosia > Ambrosia x helenae. Next base: position 17,414,235 of record CM061227.1, on the reverse strand, counting down.
CTTCGTCCTCATCGAGCTCAGATTCAGATTCGGACGATGATCTAAGTAAAAAGGGAAGTAAAAAGGGGAAGTTGAAAGCGGTCGACATACTCAAAGAACAACTTCAAGATGCGACCACACATATCGACGAGTTGACGAAAAAGTTGACCGCTGCAACAGAAGAATGCCAGGCTGCTTTGAACAAACAACAAGAAACCGAGAAGATGAACGGAGAGTTGAAACTACGAGTTGATAAATTGCATGAAGAGAACAACGAAAAGGAAGCTGAATACGATAAAAAACTAGAAGAACTAAAAGCCGTTATTGTTCTGTTGGAAGGAGAAAAGGAAGGTTTCAAGTCAGAACTGTCTCAAATGCAGGCGAAACTGACGACAACAGAAGACGAGCTATCGAACGTAAGTAAAAAACTAGAAGCTTCTGAGGAAGAAAGAAACTCTCTATCCGTAAAGGGTTTAGAGTTATCTGACGAGATTAAAAAAAATCAAGAAAAAGTTGAAGAACTTGCTGCGGAATGTAGCCAGTTAAAAGAACAGTTAGCCGAAAAAGAGAAAGAGCTTCTTGGTCAAACAGAGCTGCACACGTCTCACAAAAGTGAGACAGAAATTAAAATAAGAGGTTTCGAAGAAAATCTCGAGTCGTTAAATTCCCAGAAACGAGATATCGAGACTCGGAAAGAGGAAGAAATAAAGAACTTGACCGAAAAATTTGACGAACTAGCTGCTGAATGTAGCCAGTTAAAAGAACAGTTGGCCGAAAAAGAGAAAGAGCTTATTGGTCAAACAGAGCTGCACACGTCTCACAAAAGTGCGACAGAAGTTAAAATAAGAGGTTTTGAAGAAAATCTCGAGTCGTTAAATTCCCAGAAAAGAGAGATCGAGACTCGGAAAGAGGAAGAAATAAAGAATTTGACCGAAAAAGTCAGCAACTTGGAAAAGGAATTGGAATCGATGAATATTCAGAAAAGTAAACTGGAAGAAGATGTTAATGGAAAGCAAGAAGAAATAGCGTCTCTAAGCGGCCAAAAACTAGAATCAGAAAGTCAACTGGAGAAAAGTAGTCAGCAGATTTCAGAATACTTGATTCAGTTAGATTCGCTGAAACAAGAGTTGGCTGATAAAGTAGCGGTTGAAAAGAAATTGTTAGAAGAGAAAGAAGTATACGCTGATCGGGTGAAGGAGTTAGAGGAAGAGGTGAACACGTTGCAAAGACTGAAGGCTGAACTAGATTCAGAAGTCTGCGGGAAAGATCAGGAAATTACGGAATATGTTACTCAGATAGGGAATTTTAAAGAGGAGATTGCAAAACTGTGTGTCTTTCAAGCGACGATTTTGGAAGAGAAAGAAGTGACAGAGTCTAAGGTTAAAGAACTTGAAGTGCAGCTTGAATCTGTTAACAGTTTGAAAAACGAATCAGAGTCGCAACTCGAGAAAAAGGCTGTTGAGATTTCTGAACTTTTAGTTTTGATTCAAAGTTTGAAAGATGAAGTTGAAAACAAGTCAAAAGAACACGAGAAGACGGTGGAAGAGAAGGAAGGATACGAGGCAAAGGTTAAAGATCTAGAATCGCAGCTCGAATCATTAAACAACCTGAAAATTGCAACAGAACAGGAACTCGAGAAAAAAGGTGTCGAGAATACGGAGCTCTTAGTTCAGATTAAAAGTCTGCAAGAAGAAGTTGAAAGCAAGTCAAAAGAACAAGAGAAGACACTGGAAGAAAAAGAAGCCTATGAGTCAAAGGTCAAAGATCTGGAAGCGGATCTCGAATCTGTTAGCAATCTGAAAAACGAATCAGAATCGAACCTCGAGAAAAAGGTTCTTGAAATTTCTGAACTAATAATTGTGATTCAAAGTTTGAAAGAAGGACTTGAAAGCAAGTCAAAAGAACAAGAGAAGACAATGGAAGAGAAGGAAGGATATGAGTTGAAGGTCAAAGATCTAGAATCGCAGCTTGACTCAATGAACAACCAGAAAAACGAAACAGAAATTCAACTCGAGAAAAAGGGTCTTGAGAATGCGGAGCTCTTAACTCAGATTCAAAGTTTAAAAGAAGTGTATGAGTCAAAGGTCAAAGATCTGGAATTGCAGCTCGAGTCCTTGAACAACCTGAAAAGCGAATCGGAATTGCAACTCGAGAAAAAGGTTTTTGAGATTTCTGAACATTTAGTTCTGATTCAAAGTTTGAAAGACGAAGTTGAAAGCAAGTCAAAAGAGCAAGAGAAGACGGTGGAAGAGAAGGAAGGCTATGAATCGAAGGTCAAGGATCTAGAATCACAGCTCGAAGCGTTAAACAACCTGAAAAGCGAAACAGAAACTCAACTTGAGAAAAAAGGTCTTGAGAACTCGGAACTTTTGAGTCAGATTCAAAGTGTGAAAGAAGAACTCGAAGGCAAGACAAAAGAACAAGAGAATACTCGAGAAGAAAAAGAAGGCTATGAGTCAAAGGTCAAAGATCTAGAATCACAGCTCGAATCGTTAAACAATCTGAAAAGCGAAACTGAATCACAACTCGAGAAAAAGATTCTTGAGATTTCTGAACTATCGATTCTGATTCAAGGTTTGAAAGACGAAGTTGAAAGCAAGTCAAAAGAACAAGAGAAGACGTTGGAAGAGAAGGAAGGCTACGAGTCACAGGTCAAAGATTTAGAATCAAAGCTCGAATCACTGAACAACCTGAAAAACGAAACAGAAGCTCAACTCGAGAAAAAGGGTGTCGAAGTTTCGGAACTCTTAATCCAGTGTGAAAATCTGAAAGGAGAACTTGACAGCAAATCCAAAGAACAAGCAAAGACCTTGGAAGAGAAGGAAGCGTGTGAGTCGAAAATAAAAGATCTTGAACTGCAGCTCGAATCCCTGAACAGCCATAAAAACGAATCAACAATGCATCTTGAGAAAAGGGGTCTCGAGATTTCTGAACTTCTAATCTTGAGCAAAAGTTTGAAAGAAGAACTTGAAAGCAAGTCAAATGATCACACAAAGACTCTCGAAGAGAAGGAAGGCTACGAGTCGAAGGTCAAAGATCTAGAATTGGATATCGAATCCTTGAACAACTTGAAAAATGAATTGGAAACGCAACTTGAGAAAAAGAGTACTGAAATTTCAGAACTCTCAATCCTAAGTGAAAGTCTAAAGGAACAACTAGAAAGCAAGTCAAAGGATCAAGAAAGGACATTAGAAGAAAAGGACGGCTACGAGTCAAAGGTCAAAGATCTAGAATCAAAGCTCGAAACGTTGAACAATCTGAAAGATGAATTAGAATCTCAAGTTGAGAAAAAGGGTACCGAAATTTCGGAACTTCAAATCTTGAGTCAAAGTCTGAAAGAAGAACTTGAAAGCAAGTCAAAGGATCATGCAAAAACGGTGGAAGAGAACGAAGCGAACGAGTCAAAGGTCAAAGATCTTGAATCGAAACTCGAATGCTTGGAAAAGGAAAAACAAGAGAATCTTCAGTTACAAAACCAACTGCAGGACAAGATTCAAAAACTGGAAGTAGTTTTAGTTGAGAAAGAAAACGAGATCAACGAGATGACAGAACAAATCCGATTAAAAGAACAAACTGTTGAGCAACTAGAGGAAGCCATTGAAGACCTCAAGGGAGATTTGGAAATCAAAGGAGAAGATGCCACTACTTTGACCGAAACCGTTAGAAACCTTGAAGTCAAAATCCGTCTCACAAACCAGAAGCTTCGTGTAACAGAGCAGACATTAAACGAGAAAGAAAGCGAATACGCAGGCAAAGAGGAAAAGCTTCATCAAGAAAACAAATCACTCATGGACAAAATCTCCACGTTATCCGAAACCATCGCCAAATACAAAGAATCTGAAGAAAGTGTCAAAAAGACGATCACACAACAAGTCAACCAGATATCAATCGGCATGGATTCACTTAGTGTAAAGTTTGAGGAAGATCACGGACACGTATCAACACAGATTTACGAAATCATGAACGAAATCCAAGTTACCAAGATATCCATGACGAAGATGAGTTGTGAGAAAGATGATCTGAAAGAAAAGCTGGGAAAGACGATGGTACAGTTGCAGGAAGTTGAAACTGAGAGGGAGACGCTGAAAAAGTCGGTTAGTGAACTTGAACAGAAAACTAACCAAAAAGACGAAAAGATGAAAGAGCTAGAAAAGCAGCTTCATGTGAAGGATGAAGGGTTGGTGGATCTTGGAGAGGAAAAGCGAGAGGCGATACGACAGCTGTGTATGTTGGTTGATTATCAACGAGACCGTTATGATCACCTGCATCAATTAATCTCGAGAAAGCAAACCGCGAGGTAAATATGCATGCATGCAGTTTGAGTAAATTGGTTTTTGATTCTTGAGAAGGTGAATGACATACAGAGACCATGTTCATCTTTTCTCATGTATTATTATTATTATTATTGTTTGGTATGTATTTTTTTGGTTTGTTTTATGGTATATGTTATTTGTATCGAGTTTAGGAAATTACTTGCTATTTCCTAGTCATTTGTAGTATTTATTCATTCGGTCAGTCAGTCAGTCAGTGATATCATTTTGGACAGATCAATCTATTTATTGAATATATATGTTTGTGCTAGCTGTTGCATGCTGCATTTGGTATTAGTAGTATGCTTTTGATGTGCACATTCTTATTACATAGTTTATAAATTTTGCTTGCTAAAGTCATTGAGTAGCCGTCCTTGTATCGTACCAATTTTGGGTGCTAAACATGTCGTTTTAGCGAGTTGTATATGGACAATATATTCTACATTTCTTTGTGATTGTTGATAAGAGACAACGCTTCGTATGGCTCGAGGCAACATGATCTCAAAAAGTGGCCAGAGGCGTGCGCTCAGGCGCTTGCGATGGCAGGGTTGAACGGGACAAGAGAAAGAGTGAGTCAATCTGTTTCCTTTTTATTTCATTACAGTTTTGACTTCCTACTGTGAGAGTATGTTATGTCAAGACAAAACACTTGTTGTTGATGAGAGAATATGTTATGTCATAGATAAAAGATAGAACATGTGATATTTTTTTGAACGGCATAAAAGATAGAACATGTGATATTTTTTTTTAATGAGTATGCATTGCTTTGCCTTTTCTAATTTTTATAGTAGCTTGTCAGAGTACCAAATGTGTCGCCAAACACAACGACAAACAACCCGGAAAATATCGTAAAAAAAATTAATGCAAAAAACTGAACTTTTTTTAACTTTTGTGGCAATATTATAAAATTACCAAACTTTTATTTAAAAAAACGATAAAGTTTACTATAAAAACAACACGACAAACAAGTAATAATAATAATAATAATAATAATAATAATAATAATAATAATAATAATAATAATAATAATAATAATAATAATAATAATAATAAACAACCAAAGGTAAAAAAAAAACAGTCATTTTACCAAGATTCTAACAACCACGCAAACGACAGACTAACGAAGAGATGTATAGTGAAGAGAAATGTAAAGTAGAGGGGTTCAGATAACGGAAAATCAAAGAGAGTGGTGCAACATGATGTTTTATATATTTGAAGATAGAATAGATAGATTAATAGAGAAACTTTAAAATACAAAGGGCCGTTAACGTTCAAAGGGTACGAAGGGTGTGTATACGTTGCGTAATTGTGCATTGGTTGCGCATTATTTTGAACTTTGGCTATGCGTATTTTTGATTGCGTAGGGGTTACAGTATTATGATGAGATTTCTAGTGTCAGAAAATTGTAGGTGGTTATGCAGGTGGGGTTGACCGTGATATGGTTGTGGTGGATTGTTTCCATGTGTGGTGAACAGTGTTTGCTGAAGGTGGTTAACAGGTTATGGAGTGACGAGTTGTAAATGGTGTTGGTTAAAAGGTTGGTGATACTGTTGTAAGGAGTTTTGTAGAACTCGCTAGGTGCTAGTCGGCCGGTGGGGTGAGGACTAGCGATTAATCGAGATTTATTGGATTGGGATTTTCATATGTAATTCTCAGTTTCTTATATATTTTCACACATTTCTATAGGTAAGCATTTTAAATAAATAGGACTTACCCCTCATCGACCCATTTTTTGAAGTACACATTATTAATCGCCAGAATCTACATAGTTCGTTTGAAAACTTGGCGGAATTTACAGGTTTCGGCCAGAATTTGGTCGGAAGCTTTCCGAAATCACAGATTCTTGCGAAATCTTATTGGAATAGTCAATTTTTGTCGGCCAACTAGTACCAACTACCGATTAATGAACAGATTAACTAAAAATTACTTAATAACCTACCGACAATAAAATCACCAATTAATCCTAATTTTTACAACAATGGTTTGGTGAGATGGTCACGTGAAGAAGGTAAATGAGATATGTGTAGGGTATGTTTGGCAAAACTAGCTGGAGGCTGGTAGCTGGAAGCTGCAAGCTGGTAGCTGTTAGCTTGTAACACCCCAACCGATGGCGGAATCATCGAGGTGCCACGTAGTGACGATTGTTCAAAAGCTCATGGTACTAAAATGTAAATATTCGATTATTGAATATTGTTTTACAACATGTGAAATTCAATACATTACAACAAAATAAAGATAATTGATTGATTTAATCTAAGTCCAAGGTCCTATGTGAAGCGTCAAGCAGCTTATCCTGAAACATGCACGAAAATAATTTTGTCAACATATGATGTTGGTGAGTACTACTTAGATTTGTACATATAGTAATGTTTGAAAAGTAGTACAATTCATGTGTCTAGCATCACCAAGGCATTATGTAAACACGCAAGTAACCAAACAAGACAAAGATCAAATGTAAAGTTTGTACAATGAATTTGATAATGAGCACCATAACACCAAGTTATGTCTGTATGTAAAGAGCACCATAACATAAGTTATGTCTGTATGTAAAGAGCACCATAACACAAAGTTATGTCTGTATGTAAAGAGCACCATAACACAAAGTTATGTCTGTATGTATGATTTTGTATGTAAGCTACGTTCATGTTCAAGCATAAGCACAAAGATACTCACCTTAGCAAAGTGTTAAGTCTTGTGAAATTGAATAAGTGTAATCCAACGTTGCCAAGTATCACCCTATGTATAATGTAACAAATAAGTCTAAGTCTATTTAGTCTATGAGTATTTTCTAGGGCTTCGAATTGGGGATAAGTATTTATTTGATTAATAATCAAATTGTTTATTAAATATAAGAAATTTAATAAATAAATGAATAAAAGTCTTTTTGTAAGTTTCAAATTGAAGATGGTCACAACATAAGGTTTTAAGTATGAAAATAATTTTTATAAAATTATTTTCTTGAAAATAGAATATTTAATCTAATTATTTCAAATTGTCAAAATATGACTTTAATATCTAAAAATATTAAAATCAAAGAATTTCTTAACTAAAAATTGTATTTCTGTCCTAAATGGATAGAAATGATTTATGTAAAATTTTGGTGCAAAAATGTTGAAAAATGAATTTATTATGAATTATTTATGATTAAAACTAACAAAAATTGATTAAAAATATTAAACAAACGGTTTTTCAGAAATAAAAATTATTTCTGAAATGTATATTGTTACACAAGTTTAGAATAATTTTTGTGGAATTTTATAAAATCGTTTAGATATTTTTATTGAATTTTATAATTTTAAGTGAATAAACTTGTAATATTTATAATATATATTAAATAAATTATTTTTGAAAAACTAAAAATTGGATGATGAACTTTATCAGTGGAAAAACATAAAATAAATTTTATAGAATTTATAAATTAGTTTTAGTATTTTAAAACGATTTTTAAAAAGAATGGAGATAATATATGTATAAAGGATAACCAAAAAAGATGTTTGTTCATGGTGGGACTCGAACCTGGGCCATAGGCCGGTTCAAGTCTTACCACACATTGTCTCAACCAACTGGTCTATAGATCATATTTGTTTTAGTTCGTAACCGTTTAGTATATAAACATGTTTTTAAACGTGTTCTTCCCCAATTCAATATATTGAGCCCTAGCTAATCCAATCAAACAAATTAACAAGAAATTCTCACAGGATTGTTAGGGCTTTTATTTGGACAGTAATGAAGAACATAAACATTCACTCAATTGATACTTACGGATGCGATGAAGAACACGATGGCGTGGTCAACAGAAAAGTCAAACCGAGCTAGTATGCTTCGAGAGGCGAATTAAAACAGAAATTGAGTGTGAGGGTTTGTTCATCGGTACTCTTAGGCTCTCTAGGAACGTTCAATTTATAGGAGTCATATGAATTATTTGTTTTAGAAAGTCTTGACCCGTTTAAGTATAATGTGCGTGAATTTCGCCTAGATTGGTCAAACTTGGAGCTTGTTAATGCGTGAATGATGTGTAGGTTTGGGCGAAATTGCTTGTGGGTTCAAGGGGACACTTTATTCCGGTCAAACAACAAAAAAAAAAGGAAACTTTCTGTTTTTGCTGTTGCTCGCGTACAGGAAGAAGGAAGGGAAGGAGAAGTAAGCGCAAATCAGGGTTGAAATATATTAATGTTTGAAATACAACACAAGTGTGTGTCTGGCTTAGTTGGTGGTGCGTGTGTTGTTGTTGAGTATGACCCGGCTCCTGCCCGGGTTCGAGTCCCGGCAGGGGCAAAACTTTTATTTATTTTTTTAAACAGATCAGGGAAAGGTGTGGGCCGACCAGTGGGCTCCAAGGTACTGGGCCAACTTCTTGGGCTTCGAAAAAGAAGAGGAAGAAGGGTATGGTTGGGTTGGTTATGTTGGGCTCAAGGATAAGAATGGTTGGGTTTAATGTTTAAACCAACATTTTTTTTTCATTATTATTATCATTATTATTATTATTATTATATAAAAATAAAATAAAAAGTGACGGATGTCACATAGCTCAACCCGTAAACCACAATAATGTGGACCGCAAAAACATCTCACCCTCAAAGTCAAAACCAAGGATGCGTAATTTTGGTTTTAATCAAATCAAAAATGCTTTTTAAAAGGGAAAATGGCCAAAATAGCCCGTTGACCGAGTGATTTGCATGAATAACCCTCTCCCTCCTCTTTGGAGAGACGGGACACGGCTCCCAACGTGCCTGAACCGTCTCCGAGAGCGTTTGGTTTTAGATCCAATGGCCAACCAACACGTGGCGTCTCTCATCCCGAGGCTGTACCGTCTCTCTCCAGACGGTTCAGAATTCTCTCCCAGACGGTTCACATTTCCCCATGCCGGTTGGCCTTCGGTTCAACTGTCTCAAAAGACGGGTCACAACCCCCAAGTCGTCTTAAGCCGTTTTGGGCTACCGTCTGAACCGTCTCACGAGTGTATATAAATACCCCAATTCACTTAACGAAATTTGCACCCACCGCCCTCCTCAAACCTTTCATCTTCCAAACCAATGACGTTTTTTGCTTTCCCAGCCGAAGCTTACCGGCTTACGAAAATATTGTCCGATTACTTGGATTGTTGTTTCATCTGCGTACGGCTACTTGGATTGTTGTTCCATCTGCGCATGGTTTAACCCGTGTAGAATGGATCGATGATGTGGTGGTCTACATTATTGGCAAGTTCGTTCGCCTCCCAAATTTATGTCTCGATGGTCGACGTGTGCACACTGAGAACTATTGTTACATAAAACGAGGAAACGTCTCGGACTTGTCTATGTAGACCACATACACCATTCGAAACAACGTCTATGTAGACCACTGCTACTACCACCGCTATGGAGGACAAAACATCTAACATTAGGATGTAGTCTTCAATAGTTGGTTAGACATTTAGTATTACAACACTTCGATTACTTCAAACAAAGTTCTTAGTTCTTAGGAAGTAAATTTAGGAAGTTTGTTGTAATAGTATAGTTTGTTTATTGTTGTTGTAATAGTATAGTTTGTTTATTGTTGTTGTAATAGTATAGTTTGTTTATTGTTGTTGTAATAATATAGTTTGTTTAATTAAATATTTACTTTAATATAAAAAAAAAATTAAACATTCATTGCATTAATAAAATTACTCCGATTACTACAAAGGTTTTATAAACTACAAATTAAGACGATCCCTCATCATTTGCCAGGCAGACACATGTTTAAATTCTTTGCGCTCCCTATTTTTATACTGTCTTTTTGAGTGTCTAATTGACACGTCTTCGGGCATGTCAGAGGGTACCTCCTGAAGTGTCCGGTTGTGGTACCCGTTGAAGATTTGACACTTCGTGGTCAAATCGGTCAACTTCCGGCTAAGGGACTCGGTTGTTCGGTCTGACCCTCCAACCAGCCGATTGTACTCGTGCAATATACGGAACCATTTGTTGGTTTGGTGGGTGCTTTCTTCGACATGGCGCCATGCTGCAATCAGTGCAATTTCCTGTTCTTCGGTCCATCGTTGCGGTGCCATTTGGATGAATTAGACTGTGGTGGTGGGGTGGTGGATAGTGTTAGACAGTGGTGGGGTGACAGTCTGACGGGAATGGGACGGAGTTTGTGACTGAGAACGGTATTTATAGGGCTGAGCTGGACAACCGAAGCGTCGGACTAATCATCGGGACTCACCGAACTCATGGGGAAATGTGACCCGTCTTGAGAGACGGTTGAACCGAAGGCCAGCCGGCATGGGGAAATGTGACCCGTCTTTTGAGACGGTTGAACCGAAGGCCAGCCGGCATGGGAAATGTGAACCGTCTGGGAGAGAATTCTGACCCGTCTGGAGAGAGACGGTACAGCCTCGGGATGAGAAACGCCACGTGTTGGTTGGCCACTCGGAGACGGTTCAGGCACGTTGGGAGCCATGTTCCGTCTCTCCAAAGAGAGTTGAGAGGGTTATTCATGCAAATCACTCGGTCAACGTGCTATTTTGGTCATTTTCCCTTTTTAAAATCAGTTATCGTACGTTTCGTTGGATAAAAAAGTCAACAAAATTCAAACCACGCACGGACACACCAACCTTTTGACTAAAACCGTAAAACGTTTAATACCCGCTATCTAAATCGGAATCCGTCTCCGGCACGGCCGTCCCTTCGTCCAATAATTTAACATCAATCGATTCATACCATAAAAAAAACCCTTTCATTTCATTCGATTAAGCCTTCACTTTACTTTACACATCAATTATCCATGACCATCGTCATCCCCCTTCAACAACCATTATTACCACCAGGTATCCATCCTACCCTATCTATCTATCTTTTTGTTTTCAAAATTATTATTCTTCCAAATTTGGTCGTTTGTTTAGTTTCAACTATAGTGTTTTTGGCAATTTAACCGATTATCGTGACCAACGCCTAATCGGAATTTAACCGATTTCTGTAAATTTATTGTCCTCATTTTGTCATATCCTTATCGACCTCGTTGTTTAAGTTAGGAAAGTTCCGGCTCGGCTTGTTTATTATTTATTTATACTAATTATAAATAAATATTGGCACCGGAGGTAGAAAAACATGCTAAAGTCTGCAAGGAGAACCAACACGTTTTTGTACCCTTGGCCTTTGATACCTTTGGCTCATTGGCACCGGAGGCTACCCGTTTCCTGACCAGGGTCCAGCGGGTTATTCATAGTAGTGTCTCGGCTCCGGGTGGGCAGGGTTACGTTTTTAGTAGATTAGGATTTGCTATTCAGAAAGGGGTGGCGGCGCAGCTTGTTGCCCGCCTGCCCGCTATCTTGATGTAATTTTCATTAGTCATGGAATTGGTATAAAGAAAGATTTTATTAAAAAAAAATTATAAATATTATGTTACATATAGTTTTGGTATTTTTTTTCATACTTTTATAAATAGTAATTATTATTATTTAAATTAAATATATATTTGTTGTATTAATTAAATAAAAATTATATCCATTATGGGCTCGTTTAGGCTCGAGCTAGATAAATGAAGCTCGGTTCAGTCGAATTTTTTTTTTTTTTTAGTCTAGCTTGAGTAGATCAGCTCGTGTGCACCCCTAGTTGTAAAACAAGGTCTAGACGGTTGAGTACTTGGATCTCCGAGCTAAGCAGTTAATGCGGTGGGAAATCGAATATCGGTCGAGGGCCGATATTTGATATATAGGTTATCGCGGTGGGATATCGGCGGGATATCGGTAATTTTAATATCATGTAAAATTTTAATATTTATATATTAACATAATATAAAACCTAAACATAGTCATATATAATACTTATTACTAATAGTAATATCCAAAGTCAAGACTCCAAAGTGTCAATATTTGAAATGTTATCTCTATATAACCTAAAACATAATAATATATAACACTTACAGATTTTATGGCAGTCACAGACGAATGGCAGAAGACGAAGGAGAGACAAATATGTCCACTTTAGGGTTTTGGAAGTGTTTTTGGGTAGTTGGGCTCTTAATATTTATAGGCTTATTCCAAAAAAAAAAACGATTATTTTTGGCTTTTAGTGTAATTTGGCTTATAAAAAAGCAAAACCTAGAAATGCGGCGCTATAACTGATATATGAGAATCAACATATCGGTGGGATATCGGCAAATATCACCGATAATATCGGTACCGATATTTGCCACCGATATTTGACACCGAATATCGGTGAGGGTCCGATAACCGATATCCCACCGCTATCCCACCGATATCCCACCGATATTGACTGCTTAGTCTCCGAGTAATCGCTACAAGGTATTATGCCGAGGTGATTTTCTTCTACTCCACCTGATTACTTGGAATTGATCAAAGACGGTCTAACCTCGGCTAGAATCGGATTTATTCGGTCAACTCGGGACGAGTTTGACTTCAAAAGTAAAACATAATTCCTATATCTATATTATTAAATGGATGAATACTAAGTTTTGAAATACCTTAGTATTTGAACTTGTATCTTTTTTATTTATATTGATATTCACGTATTATGTTATAAATATTAGTAAATTTATGATATAGCCATATATGTAATTTCCTAAAATTTCCGTTCTTTATAATTTACCATGTCCAAGTACTCCCTGAGTACTCCTCGCTTAGGCCGAGTACTCGCAACTCCCCAGTCGACCAACCTGGTAGTGCCAGTGGCCCCGCCCCCCCCCCCCCCCCCCGATTTTTTGCGCAGAAGTTCCGATTATATAGTATTCGTATAGAAAATTTTGGAAATATAGGGTTTCGACCCCCCGAAACTAGTGACTCCCCCCCCCCCCCCCACACCCCCCGAACCTTCGGGTCAAGCTTCACCACTGGGTAGTGCCTAGCGACTTCTGCAACCATGTATCCGTTACAAAATACGAAATATATGGGTTACCCAAACATCTAAAACAAACCTATGTTTATTTTGCATAAAATAACTGTAACAAGAATTCTTCCCCATGTGTATTGAATATAATATCTTTTTTTTGGTTCACCAAAGTAAAGGAATAACTTGCATGATCAGGTTTTTGTGCCAGTAAACATGCTTACTTTTAGCCAGTTTGTTATTTATTTCCCCATGTTATAAATAAAGATAAAGATGCAACAGATCTGTATTAATATTATTGGCATCTTGTTTTGTGCCGAATCATTCAAGGCTCAATTTGTATTTACTATTTATTAAAGATAATAATCACGTCTCTTTCTTTAGGTGTCATGTTAATTGACAGATAACTTATTGTTTACATATTAAGACAAATAAGTTTCTTGTACCTAAACAACTGCTAATGTTGACAACCTCACATAGTAATAATCATACATTTTACATGTATTCTTTTAACTGATTTTTCTTGATGACAGAAGCTCCTCCGTTACCGGAAAACGAAAGTATCCGGCAGGGAGATGCTGGTGCCACTTTCGTCCTCGAATCAAAAGGTGATTTTTTTTTCAGTTATTGTTGATTTGTAAATTAATTTTGGTGTTTAAATGTGTTTATTTGTTGTATGGTAGGTGAGTGGTATCATGCAGGGTTTCATCTGACTACTGCTATAGTGGGACCCACTATACTGACGCTACCGTATGCGTTCAGGGGGCTTGGATGGGGACTTGGGTTCTTTTCCCTCACGGTCATGGGGGTGGTCACGTTTTATTCTTATTATCTCATGTCGCTTGTTCTTGAGCACTGTGAGAAAGCGGGTCGACGTCATATCCGGTTTAGGGAACTCGCCTCTGATGTACTGGGTATGTTAATATGTTATAATGTTATTATGCATTGTGCCTGTGTGAGTGGTATGTTTATGGGTTAATTGCGCCAAAATGCAACATACGTTCACCTGTTTTTGATTGTATACAACGCAGATAACCTTATGTCCATTCTATGCAGCATGCATTGTGATAAAAGCTCCTAGATTTTATTGTATTTGATAATAAGTAATTTATATAAAAGCTATAACTTTGAACAAATATAAATTCAGGTCAACGCAATTTGACTTGTTTTGAAACTTATCTGGTTGACCAACCGGCTGCCTGCACCTCGCCAACTCTATACTTCAAGATAACCTGCAAGCTTTAGTTGTATTGCGTTACGTTTAGGCATATGTTTATCTATAGTTCTTTCAAATTTTCAATACAATTGTCTTGTAAGGATATAATGACTGGTTTCAAATTTCAATTAGAAGCCCGAGCAACGACTACTTATAAGTTGAAAACGCCTTACCATGTTTTATAGTGGAATGCTTGGCCTTACACATTGGTTGATTGTACTATTTCTGTAGGGTCTGGTTGGATGTACTATTTTGTAATTTTTATTCAAACAGCCATTAACACTGGCATAAGCATAGGAGCGATCTTGCTTGCAGGGAATGCCTTCAGGTAAGATAGAAGTTACGGCACATAAGCAGTAAATATTAATCAAAATTATTTTTTGTCGTTTTGTTGATATTTTTTTTTAATATTTAGATAATGTATTCGAGTATTTCTCCTGACGGGCCTCTGCATCTATGGCAATTCATAGCAATGGTGACGGTGGTGATGATGGTTCTATCTCAGTTACCGACTTTTCATTCTCTTAGACATGTTAACTTAGCTTCGCTGTTCTTGAGCTTAGCCTACACATTCATCGTGGTCGGTGCTTGTATCAATGCAGGTACAGTTATCACCTTTGTCTAAATAAACGGATATGGTAAATGGTAACGGGTCAAAATGGGTAATTTGTTGGACTGGTTAAGAAAGTTAGGTTGTGTTGACCAGAAACACTTATCGTCTCAAACGCAGGGCTATCGAAGAATGCACCTGTACGAGATTATTCATTAGAATCTTCAAAGTTTTCGATGGTTATGAGCGCTTTCACTTCAATCTCTATAATCGCTGCCATATTTGGAAATGGGATCGTCCCTGAGATACAAGTAAGTTCATTAAACCGTGTCATTTCATCATTATATATGGTTTGTTATATTAGTTTAAAGAAAAGAAATTATGCAGGCTACATTGGCTCCACCAGTAACTGGAAGATGTTTAAAGGGCTTATGATGTGTTACTCTGTGATTTTCGTTACATTCTACTCGGCTGCAGTATCTGGTTACTATGTGTTTGGCAATAAAGCTAGCTCAAACATTCTTAAGAGTCTCATGCCAGATGAGGGACCCGCCTTAGCCCCGACTTGGCTTTTGGGACTCGGTGTTATATTCGTTCTTCTTCAACTCTTTGCTATTGGTCTGGTACGATCTCTTCCCTTTTTCGCCAATTTTTTTACCATTTTGCCAACATACTTGCAATAATTCCAGACAACATTAAAAGGAAATTATTCCAATAGGTTGGGGGTGTTTGGTAGTATGTTTTAAAAGCGGCTAAACTTTAGCTCCCCTTTCTATTGGGAAAGATTGAACCAAACCTTAATGAGACAAATACGAATCGGCTGAGCTCACTGGACCAAGACCGGGACCGAATAGGAGTTGTGTCTACAACCCAAGTTTCCAATCATGATGGCAGTGAAACTTGGTTTAGCTCCTCCCCATTTACACGGGAGGACTGAACTAGAGACGTACAAAAATATCGATTTGGGCCCCCCGCCAAACCGATTTATAACGCGGCTCACTGCTAAAAGAAAACTGATTTGAGCCTGACCCCAGCCTGCCGGTTTGGTACTAGCTCGAGATTTGAAGGAAAAAACCGGTTTTAAACCCGGCCCGATTTCAATTTTTTAAAAAGGGTTTATTATTAGGTTTGGGGCCCCGAACTGTTTTAGAACTGACCCTAATCGGTTCATATAGGTAGGGCTGCAAACGAACCGAACGAACACGAACAAGGCCTTGTTCGTGTTCGTTTGTTAAGGAAATTATGTGTTCACGAACAATTCGTGCACACTATCGAACATAAATGAACTTAAATGAACACGTCACCGAACGTTCACGAACATAAACGAAAGAATGCGACCCCTGTTCACGTTCGTTCGTTTAACTAAACGAACAATTTTTTTTGTTCCCGTTTGTTCATTTATTAAACGAACACAAACAAATTTCCCGCCAAACACAAACCAGTTTTTTTTTTCAGACCTGTTTGGGCCTGTATCTGTGTTTTGTACACCCCTAGATTGAACCTAACCCTGATGGGCCAATTAGGAATGAGCCAGCTCACTGGATTGGGCTCAAAACAGGGCCATTGTCTACAACCCAAGTTTCCAATCATCATAACTATGAGTTTTGAACAATCACACATGATAACTAATAAAACTTGATTTGAAAAACAGGTTTATTCTCAAGTAGCTTATGAGATCATGGAAACGAAATCCGCAGATGTGAATCAAGGAATGTTCTCAAAGCGAAACCTCATCCCAAGAATAATCCTACGGTCACTCTACATGATATTTTGTGGCTTTTTCGCGGCCATGCTGCCATTTTTTGGGGACATTAACGGCGTGGTTGGAGCGCTAGGTTTCATTCCACTAGATTTCATCCTTCCGATGCTGTTATACAACATGACTTACAAGCCGTCGAGATCTTCATTCACTTACTGGATCAATATTATTATTATGGTGGTGTTTACGGGCGTTGGCTTGTTGGGTTCGTTTTCTTCTATAAGAAAGTTGGTTCTTGATGCTAGTAAATTCAAACTGTTTAGTGATGATGTGGTTGATTGATGACATACTAGACTTGTAAGTACAAAGGTAGATGAATATTGTGCACAACTTTGATGTAGGAAATATGTATCATGGTGAAATCATTCAATGGTTTTACATTAATTATAACGTTTATAATATACATGAAAAATACAAGAATTGAGTTTAATAAAACGATGATATCTGAGCTAATGAGGTTGTGATGCAGTGGTTGGGAAAAGACTTGGTGTTCCTTGTGACACAGGTTTGATTTTCACTCTCCTCATTATTTTATGCGGCATCCAGGTGAAGAGCGAATACGGGTGGTGCTGGTTCGACTCAGACGAGAGGCGAGGTTTAATTGATTATTCCACTGTCATGCCTTCGGGTGGTGGAGGTCGGGTTTCCACGCATCTAGGAGAGCAAAGGGGCTGGCAGCGATCGAGTAGTCGATCTTGGCCACAACATCCAGTGTCACGGTGGTTGACACGCCGTTCCTTGACGTTAAAAAAAAATATGAGATATTGGTTACGGGTCAGTTTCGGGTTTAAACCGAAACATGATCGAAATTTCGGTTTTTGGTGTAAATTTTACATGTGGTTTTGAAATGTTGGAATCTTAAAAAAAAAAAAAAAAGTGTCCAAAACTAAAGAAGTCTTGTTTAAAACTTTTCGTTTAAATTAACTTACGGCCCAAATTTATGAATTTAGGGAATGTGTAGTGGGGGGCTTTATGGGGCTTCATGAGGCTTTAGTGGGAATAAAATATTATAAATTATTAGGTCATGCATAGTGGGCGTTATGGAGTCTCGTTATGAGGCATTATGTGCCCCCATAGCGTCGGGCACACCGCCCCCAGGCGCTGTGGGGGGCGTTTTCGATTTGAACTTTAGACATAACGAGAGAAGAGGCACAATATTTGATGATTTGTTACCGTTGGACGAGTGGACCGTTGGTGTGAACGGTCAAATTGATAAAAAAAACCACCACTTTATTATATATAACATAATATTCACACAAACATTATACACAAACATTCAAACACAAAGATGAATCATTTCGGTTGAGGTTATGTTTCTCAATCGTCTGGCGAGCCAAACTAACCTATTGCTCCGGGTTCAGTTCAAAACCAAGCAGGTTTTATGAACCCGTTAAACCAACCCATGGGATGGGACCCGCACACGTATAACTTCAACATGGGAGGTTTCGGGTCATCCCCAAGTCTTTGGGTCTTCTCAAATGTTCGGGTCATCACAAGCTTGGCAAGAGCCAATGTCGGTTCGGGTCCAACTAAGGGGGAGTATTAGTCAACCCTCTTTACTCGGTCATCACACACATTTACTCGGTCAACATATCATCTTTATGTACATTACTTTCCTTCCATATATTGTATAGAGATTATAGGAAGGGTATTGACTATAAAAGGTTAGTTAGAACTATGAATCACTATAAATTGTATCATGTATTTCTTGTGAAATGCAAACCAATATAAATAAGGTGCGGGATGCAAGACACTACAATCTCATTATCTCAAGAAGTAATTGACAAACAATTTGAAAAACACCCCGAAAGGAGCTGCGAGATGCAAGACACAGCAATCTCATCCTCTAAAGAAGTCGTTAAGAAACAATTTGGAAAAACCACGACAGAAGCTACGAAATGCAAGACAACTGAAATCTTGTTATCTCGGGAAGTCATTGAGGAACAATTTGGAAAAACCATGAAAGAAGCTGCGAATAACCTTGACGGTAATAAATCAAAACTCTTATCTAAAAATCATTTATTTTCTAATTTTTTTTTCCTAATGGAGTTACTAAACATTCATATCAAAAGATCTGAGAATTTTTTTTTTCTTAATGTTGTGTCACAGTTTCTGTATCTACATTGAAATGCAAGTTGCGAAAACTAGACATCCCAGAGTGGCGAGGACCAAGTTATGTGAAGCGAAAGGTAAATGATTCGTCCATTATTCAAATCAACAGAAATAAAGAAAATAATGGACCAGTTCAAGACACAACAATTGTTAACATAAACAAAAATCTCATAACCATAAAGGCAGAGTATGTAGATAATATGATCAAATTTTGTCTCCCAATATCACAAGCAACCTTTATGACTGTGGAGAAAGTGATTGGTGATAAGTTCAAGTTGATTATTGGGACTTATAATCTCAAGTACCTTGATGAAGATGGAGATTGGATATGCTTAATATCTGATGAAGAAATGATTGATTGCATCAAAAGTTCAACAAAATTGGATCGAATTTTAGTTCGATTGCGTGTGATACCATCTCCATAACCAATATTCGGGCTTAATGGTTGATCGAATTTTAGTTTTTGGATATTATGTAATCTAGTTATTGTTTTGAAGGATTTTTTCGTACCAATAAGGCTGTAATTGCATTCGTCATTTTGGGAAGTTATGTAACCATTTTTAAACAAATCACTTTGTATATAATTGGTATAGAAATCTAAGCGGAAGCGATTTTCTATTTGGTTTAGTTTTTTGGTTTTAGCCCTGCAGCCGGAGGGCTACTCGGTTTCTAGCCAACGACTTTCAAAACTGCAAGGTGGTTTCGTATAAGAAATATAGAGGTGGAAGAATTGTTTTATTTACTGATTGAGATATTTGGTACAATACAAGGAGGAAACAACCTCCTATATAAATACATAAAATGAGGAAGTGACTAAACTTTAGG
Organism: Ambrosia x helenae; assembly: GCA_030844895.1. Taxonomy (NCBI): domain Eukaryota; kingdom Viridiplantae; phylum Streptophyta; class Magnoliopsida; order Asterales; family Asteraceae; genus Ambrosia; species Ambrosia x helenae. The sequence goes on along the minus strand of CM061227.1, from coordinate 17,394,680 downwards.
GCATAATCCAATGAGGCTAATCTCTAGTCTTGGTCAATGATCAATAATGTTGGTCAATGGTCAAGGTTAACATTATTGATTAGTCAAGTGGTCATAATCTCCAATAATTGGGCCTTGTACCCACATTGTCTCTTGCCAAATCTAGTAGCATTGAGAAAATTGAAGTCAAGTTCTTTTACTGTAAAGTTTAAGACTATTTTCTTTGAATATAAACACACTACTCACTTTTGGTCCCTCTTATACATAGTCGCAGTTACATAACCTTACAGATCCATAAAAACTACTTCAATTGACGCTAAAAAAATTGTCTTCAGAGTATTTGTATTATATTAAGGTGCTATTTGTTTTTTCTGCAGAAAAAGGTCTGCAGTCTGCGGACCACATCTGCAGACATCTGCAGGAGAAGAGGCGGACCAAAGGTCTGCAGTCTGCAAGAAGAAGACTGTTTGTTTGTTAATGTTTACAGGCTGCTGAAATAAACTGAAATTTAAATAAACTGATTTTTTTACAGCAGTCTGGTGGTAGACAGTGGTGGTGGACGGTGGTGGTGGATAGTGGTGGACGGTGGTGGTGGTCGACGGTGGTGGACCGTGGTAGGTGGTGGTGGTGGACCGTGGTTGGTGGTGGCGGACTGTGGTGGTGGTAGACGGTGGTGGTGGTGGGTGGTGGTGGTGGATGGTGGTGGTGGTGGACCGTGGTGGTGGGTGGCGATGGTGGGTGGTGGTAGTGGACCATGGTGGTGGTGGACGGTGGTGGTGGGTGGTGGTGGTGGTGGACGGTAGTGGTGGACCGTGGTTGGTGGTGGTGGACTGTGGTGGTGGTAGACGGTGGTGGTGGTGGTGGTGGGTGGTGGTGGTGGATGGTGGTGGTGGTGGGTGGGTGGTGGGTGGTGGTGGTGGTGGGTGGTGGACCGTGGTGGTGGGTGGGTGGTGGTGGACCGTGGTGGTGGAAGGTGGTAGGTGGTGGTGGACGGTGGTGGTGGACGGTGGTGGTGGACCGTGGTGGTGGACCGTGGTTGGTGGTGGTAGTGGGTGGTGGTGGTGGTGGTGGGTGAGGAGAAGAGAAGTGGAGAAAACCTTTGAAGACCTTAGAAGACTTTGAAACAAGTCTGCACCAAGAAGAGGTTAGGAATACCTTTTTGAGTGAAAGATCTTCCAAAAAAACAAACAATCTGCAGACCTCAAACGTCTGCGCGCGTCTGCGTGGTGAAGACAAAAGAGGTCAGAAGTGCTTCTGAGCAAAAAACAAACAACACCTAAGTGTAATATTACTGTTTAATGTATTATAGAAAGAGTAGCGGGTTGGTCCTCCAATATCCGGTGTTCGTGCTTGCTTGATTGATTCAGTTGTTTGACCGTCTGGACCAACTAATGTTTTCCATACGGAAAATCAAACTTGGGAAGTTTCGAAAAACAAACAGGTGATTGCTTGATTTAGGATAGTCTTAGGGTTTTTTTTTTTTTTTTTTTTTTTTTTTTTTGAAAATTGAACTTCATTAAAACCAACCAAAACCGACAACTATCTCCAAGACGGAGAAAGAAGCCGAAAAACCACAAAGGATAGTCTTAGGTAATATCTTTTACAAATTTCCGTTTACATTTGGATGACTTAGTAGGGGTCGAACTGATGATCTCCCTAGGAGGAAACCACTTAGTGCTCCAGACTAACTCGGCTATACCATCTTTTTACATGATTTATCTATCTTGTTAGCTTGTTGATTACTAATCTCATGATGAGATACAAATGGTGAATTACAGATCATGGATTTATGGTTGGTGAATGGGTAATCATATTATGATATGGAGAATTTCAAGCATGTATCTCGTTATAAACTTGGTTTTTTAGAACTTAGATCCTTTGAGACATTATTTGGGAATATTATGCCGATATAGTTTTTGATAATTATGTCAAGTACTTAACTTTCTTATGTAAAAATGAACATCATTTGTTAAATTACGTAGAATCAAAAAGCGATGATGTGAAAATGTAAGGATTTTATCAGAATATTTGTACTACGATTAGAATGAGAATAAGCGCTTTTGAATAATTAATGGAAATTTGATATAACAACTCACTAGACGTGTTTTAAAGTATTTTTTAGCCATTAATCACAAAATAGACTAGGGTTGTTCAAAAAGCCCACGGTTCAGTCGAAGCTTGCTCGAAAAAGCTCGGCTCGAAATCGTCTCGACTGTCAACAAATCAAGCCATCACTATTTATTTTATACATATTAGTTTTGAGTTTTTATATATAAACGTTAATAATATGTGGGGTGGAATTGAAGTGTTATGTTTTTAATTAGGCTCTATCGATTCACATCCTCCTGGGTTCTATTTCAACCCCCGCGAAGCGCCTCTCTTTGGGAAAAGCTAGGCGCTTTCGCTTTCTTTTCCAAGAAAGTCGGTACTAGATCAGAAAATGCTGAAACTTTAAAAGCGAAGCGCTTCGCTTTGGCCAAAGCGAGGCGCTTCGGATCAAACCTTATTTTTGGCTAGTTTTTTGGTGTCATAAATTTTAAAAGCAAAGTGTCTCGCTTTGGCCAAAGCCAGATGCTTTACCCCCAAAGCACTTCGCTTTGGCCAAAGCTAAGTGCTTTGCCCCCCCCCTTTTAAATATTGTTTTTAATTAGATTTAAATGGTTTTACTTACTAAAAAAATATTTTAATTCATTTTTAATTGTTTTAACTTGTTTCCAATCAAAGAAAAATTAGTTTGGCGTGTTTCGGTTCGTTTATTGCTCGTTTGTGCTTTTTAGAACAAACAACCGAGAATGAACAACTTTCATAAATATATGTACGTAACACATGAAGTGTGCAATCAATACCATGTTTTACCAAATTTCAAATTTTACATCTCTAATCGATATACTAGACTTCCGGACATTGTTTAACGTGTTTTGGTTCGTTTAGTTGCTCGTTTCAGAGCAAACAACCGAGTATGAACAACTTTCATAAATCAATGTACATAGCACATGAAGAGTGCAACCAATATCATGTCTTATCAAATTTCAAATTTTACATTTCTAATCGATGTATTGGACTTCCGGGCCTTGTTTGACGCGGTTTGGTTCGTTTATTTGCTCGTTTGTGGTTTTCAGAACAAACAACCGATAATGAACAACTTTCATAAATAATAATATAACTTTTAAAATCAGGTGCTTTACCCCCAATTAAACTATCATTAATAACTCTAAAAGCGTTCATTTTTTATATTTTATTTATAAAAAAAATAATAACCTACAAATTGTTGTGTATTAGGTATAGTCCGAGCACCGCGTACAATGCTTCATCAAAGTTGTACAAAGCTAGATGTTTCTACCGAAAAACACAAACGAGCAATAAACGAACCGAAACGCCTTTTAAAAAAAGGCGAAGGGCCGGTTTCGAACTGACCGGCCCGTTATCCACCCGGATCGTAACGACCCGATCAGGTCCGGTAACGAACCGTACCGGTTTTGAACAGACCGCCGGTAACGAACCGTACAGTTTCGAACTGACCAGCCCGTTATCCACCCGGATCGTATCGACCCGATCAGGTCCGGTAACGAACCGTACCGGTTTCGAACTGACCGCCCGGTAACGAACCGTACCGGTTTCGAACTGACCGGCCCGTTATCCACCCGGATCGTATCGACCCGATCAGGTCCGGTAACGAACCATACCGGTTTCAAACTGACCGCCCGGTAACGAACCCTACCGGTTTCGAACTGACCGGCCCGTTATCCACCCGGTATACAATAAAAAAATAATCGTGATGTGATGGATTTTTATTCTACGAGTATACAATAAATAAATAATCGTGATGTGATGGATTTTTATAAGTTTAAATTATTATAATTATTTAAATAATTATTATATTTGCAACCTAGTTCCTGATCAAAGAAATTGTTTGAGAATATATTTTAGAAATTGTTTGAGAATATATTTTCTGATTAAAAGATCCATAACTAAACAGTTATTTGGAATGGTCCTGATCATTACAGAAGAGGAATGGTTTGAAGGTGTGTGTTGTATGTATAGAATGGTAAATTATTGTAGTGTGTTAGGTATTTGATGGAAGGGTTTGAAAAGAAACAGCACAAGTCTTTCTTTAATGTTGTTTATAATTAAAATGAACTATGTTGCAAAAGAACTTCAGGTCAGCCAGAAGTAATGAATAAAAAAAATAAATAAACACTAAAAAATGATATTTTTCAAATATTGCAGACAAGGGATAACGAAGATTAATGTTGTATTTTTTCCGGAAGTAATGAATAAAAAAAATAAACACTTTTAGAGTTATTTAATTTAATTATTTTATTAAATAAATTAAAAAAAACTACAAAATATCAACAAAAAAAAAAAACAACCAAAATTAAAACTTTGATTCAAAAGCTGTTTAGTTATGGATCTTTTGATCAGAAAATATATTCTCAAACAATTCCTAAAATAATTTCAGGATTTTGTCGTAGTTTTGTCGGAAACATTGAAAACCAGTGTTGTCGCAATTTTGTCGGAAACATTGGAACCAGTGTTGTCGCAATTTTGTGGCAAATAATTGTGAGAATTTTGTCGGAAAAGTTATCTATAATCTCGTGGAATTTTTTTGAAACGTGGGAAATTTGTCGAAGGTCTTCAAAAAAATTTGTAGAAACTTTGTCACAAAAAAAACATTTATATATTTATATTTATAAATTATTTTTCTTGGTATTATTAATTTTAGAAATAAAAAAATAAGAATTTGTCGAAGAATTGTCAGAAAAACATAAAATGGTGTTTTGCAAGAATTTTGTCGGAAATGTTGCGACGAGAGCGTTTGTCGGAAAATTGCCGAAAATTTTGTGGTAGTTTTGTCGGTAGCAGGAATACCGACAAGTTTTTTTCTCACTAACTGTTTTGTGGCGAATTTGTCGATAATGAGCATTTTCGACAAATTTCCGACAAATTTGCTTGTCGAAAACCTAGCAGTTTTCTAGTAGTGCTAGCTGTTTAGTTATGGATCTTTTGATCAGAAAATATATTCTCAAACAATTCCTAAAATATATTCGAAACCGGTACGGTTCATTACCGAGCGAACAGTTCAAAACCGGTACGGTTTGTTACCGGACCTGATCGGGTCTATACGATCCAGGTGGGTAACGGGCCGGTCAGTTCGAAACCAGTACGGTTCGTCACCGGACGGTTAGTTCAAAACCGGTACGGTTCGTTACGAGGCGGTCAGTTCAAAACCGGTTCGTTACCGGGCGGTCAGTTCGAAACCGGTATCGGCCCCTGAACTTCTTCCTCACATCTCCGACCTTGATCTTACACCCTATACAAAACTCCCTTCCAACTCAAGTCAAATTTATCGACTATACGACAATCTTTCTTACAAAGAATTCGAACATAAGCAAACGAGAAATCCACCTCCTCATTCGTTACGCATGTAGGCTAAATAACAGTACCATACCTACTACCAATTATGTCAAAAAACCTGATCCAGTGCTAACTGAAATGGTACACCATGTACTTAATCCAGGCAATTCGTTCATTGGACAAACTATTGCCTCTCCACTTATCAAGAGACGAAAACCATGAATTCCATAACTGTTTGCTCCCTAAGAAACCATCCAGTTCCTCCTTGTTAACAAAATTCAACAAAACATTGAAGCCACCCAAGTATTTAATCTCAATACACCCCCACTTAGAAACTTTCAACAACGAATGAAGACTTGTAAGTATCTTGAACTCCTTAACCCTTCCTAACAAAGCCGTCTCATACAGATGCCGAAACGCCTCAACATTGTCATCAATCGATATTACATCCAGCGTTTCAGCCGGTTGCCTATTAAGAACAGTATCAAGGAATGATCTCCCTGTTCCACCCCCTCCACCTCCTTGTTTACCTACCTGATTAGGGTTTGCATATTCCCCTCAATAGGGTTTTCATGCTCACCCCCTCAAGAATTACCATTCTCTGATGTATCTTTTTGAACCGCTCTATACTCCTTAGCGTCACCCCTATCCTCTCCCCATCCACAAATCTAGCCATGACCACAAATAACTTGTACGAACTGATCCAAACATCGCTCATCTCTCCTTCCAATCTCTTGACGTCTTTAACGTTCCTGAACGAAATAAAACCAAACTTCTTCCCTAACCTGTCCCGTTTTCTCGCAATATACGATCATGTAAACTCAGCAAACCCCATGAAAACCTGCTTCAGATCCACTGACGTAGCTTTTGGAGGAAGATTCGACACGAAAAACTTCGTGATGATCTCCTTGTTTCGATGCCCATCATTCCTACCTTCCCGACCTTTTCTAACCGGAACATCATACCATTCACCTTGTTTATGACGGCTGGAACCCTTCATCGCCTGATTGTCACCATAGTGGCTAGTGGTACCATTAAAAAATAATATTAGTGTCACAAATTTAAATGTCACTAAAAATCAAAATTAGTAGCATGGCAGTTAAATGCCACTAAAAATATGTGTTAAGGAAGTATGGCATATAAAAAGTGTCACTAAAAACCTAATTAGCGTCACAAACGCTAAATGCAATTAAAAGTGTGTGCCACTAAATGATTTTTTTTATAGTGACCGTAACATTGATGCCATTTAACACAATTTTATGCCCCCTTTCGCAACGCGAGTGCTTAACGCTAGTTTTAATTCAATGAAACTCAACATAAAAGTAATCGGACTATCGGAGTTAATAATATGGATTGAAATGACCACAAATGAAACTATAGTGTGACAAGAAAAAAAATATTAAATTGAACTGTTTGTTCTAAACAAATCACAAGAACGAAAGGCACTAGGAAGTAAGGAATAAAATAAAATAATATAATGATAGTTTCACATACATAAAAAAAACGTGTGATCCTCCAGTCTTTAAAGTAATCTCCCGTGTCTACACTGGTCTTTAAAGTAATCCAGCTCCCTGTGTCTGCTGTCTCATATGTTCATATTATCATCATCATCATCTCCATCTCCTATTTAAATCTTGGATCGATCATCTGTCTGTCTCGTATCCGATTACCTTACTGCCGCCTTCCAAGGCCGATTGAATATTCCACATTCAATTATATTAATATATGTCGTCAAATTTGTTAACTTCAGCTACTCCGATATCAGGGCCATCATCCCCACCTTTCACTTCTGTAGATGATCCACTTAATATTGTCAGTCCATGTGATGAAGATTCTTTACTACAACTCCTCAAAGGATTGAATAAGAATGCCAATGAACCGTGGACTTATGTTATTTTCTGGCAATCATCTATAGTGGATTACTCGCTTATATTAGGGTGGGGTAATGCGTACTATCACGAGGAGCTGGACGATCCTAAAACTAAAAGACCGACGTCGGTTGCTGAACAGGAGTACAGAAAGAAGGTGCTTCAGGAGCTTGATTCGTTGATATCCGGATCTGTGCAGGAAAAAGATGTCAGGGATGACGATGTTACTGATACACAATGGTTTTATCTCATCTCAATGACACATTATTCGTTCGTTAGCGGTAATGGATTACCCGGTCAAGCGATGTTAAGTAATCAACAGGTTTGGATTGCTGGACATAAACAGTTGTTAGCGGCACACTGTGAACGTGCACGACAAGGTCAATGTTTCGGTTTGCAGACTATGGTTTGTATACCATTTAGAGGCGGAGTTGTTGAATTGGGTTCAACGGAGTTGGTTTTTCCGAGTTTAGGTCTTCTGAAGCAGGTTAGAGTTCTGTTTGATTTCCTTAATAGAGAGCCAGATTTAACACCGATGGATGCGGGTCAGACTACCAGAGGCGAAAGTAATCCTTCGAAAGAGAAATGCAAGCCAACTGAAATCTCATCATCTCAAGAAGTCGTCGACAAACAATTTGAAAAACACCATGAAAGAAGCTGCCAGATGCAAGACACTGCCATCTCATCATCTCAAGAAGTCGTTGACAAACAACTTGAAATGCAAGACACTGCATTCTCATCCTCTAAAGAAGTCGTTGAGAAAATATTTGGAAAAACCACGACAAAAGCTACGAAATGCAAGACAACTGAAATCTTGTTATCTTGGGAAGTCATTGAGGAACAATTTGGAAAAACCATGAAAGAAGCTGCGAATAACCTTGAGGGTAATAAATCAAAACTCTTACCTAAAAATCATTCATTTTCTAATTTTTTTTCCTAATGGAGTTACTAAACTTTCATATCAAAAGATCTGAGAATTTTTCTTTCTTAATGTTGTGTCACAGTTTCTGTATCTACATTGAAACGCAAGTTGCGAAAACTAGACATCCCAGAGTGGCGAGGACCAAGTTTTGTGAAGCGAAAGGCAAATGGTTCGTCCGTTATTCAAATCAACAGAAATAAAGAAAATAATGGACCACTTCAAGACACAACAATTGTTAACATGAATAAAAATCTCATAACCATAAAGACAGAGTATGCAGATAATATGATCAAATTTTGTCTCCCAAAATCACAAGCAACCTTTTTGACTGTGGAGAAAGTAATTGGTGATAAGTTCAAGTTGATTATTGGGACTTATAATCTCAAATACCTTGATGAAGATGGAGATTGGATATGCTTAACCTCTGATGAAGAATTGACTGATTGCATCAAAAGTTCAACTAAATTAGATAGAATTGTAGTTCGACTACGCGTGGTACCATATCCATAACTCGGCCTAGCGGTTTGATTGCGTTGTCGGTTTAAGATTTTATGTAATTTGATTGTGATTTTAAAGGATTTTGCATACCTATAATTGTATTATGCTTTTGCTTTGTTTTTTTTCTTTCTTTTTCATGTAACCCCAAGATTTTGTATCTTCTATAATTTAACCCAACATTTTTTTACTTTCAACTTGATTCCCATATATCTTTTGCGAATCTTTCGTTTTAAATTTCGTTCTAAATTTTGCGATTTAACACACCACAAAGTGCGTGTGTTTTTCAATGTTTTTATGTGTATTTTTTTCCGTTTAATAGCTCTGACGCAACGAACGGGTCAAAGATCAAGTTAGTTATTTTTCCGGCGTTTTACGTTTTAGCCTAATGTTTTCTAGGGCTGTCCCAAAAGCTCGTGGCTCGAAGCTCGCTCGGATTTAGCTCGAAAAAAGCTCGCTCGATATGGCTTGGTTTGAAACTGAGCTGAGCCGGCTCGGATCAGTTAGAAAGTGAGCCTAGCTCGGTTCGGATAGTTTTAATTTTTAATATATTGTGTTATATACATATATATATAGGATAGAGATAATTTGGAAACTCTAATGAGATGGAGAAACTATGGAAACCCATTTGTGGCCTTAGATGTATGGCAATCAATGGTCCAGATTTGACATCTAATATTTTAATAATAAAGTTTGCTTGTTATTTATATTCTAATTCGTTGGAGGGCATTATCGTCCAAGTAAAAAATCAAAAGGGTGCATCTTGGGAAGGAGAATACATGCAAGTACTCTTTTGACGTGACAAAACCGTCAAAGGATCTCTTCATCCTCTCTCTCATTAATCTTCACTCACAAAACACAATCTCCCATAAAACACAAAATCATCTCTCATCCATTTTCTCTCATGTCTATTAAGAACACGGTGATTTCCCCCCAAATTATTATCCGATTTGTTATGCAGAATTGAGGTTAGTGATCAATACTCCAATTTTTTATAAGTGTAACTACTACCAATCTGTCCATGTATTAATTTTTTGGTTTTCTATTTTTTTTTTTTTTTTTTTGCAGATCTTATACGTTAGGGTTACAAAAAATGAGGCAAAGTTTGAAGGCTTTGAAATCGTCGAAAAAAGTGGATGCAAGGGCTAAGGGTTATAGCAGGTATTCTTGAAACTTTGCTTTTGTAGGGGTTAGTTGGTTTAACTTGTTATAAATAAGAAAATGGTGTAATCTATTGTTTAAAAGAGAAAAATGGTGTAAAGACTTAAATTTATTGTGAAGTTTATGTGTGTAGATGATGAATTCTAAGGGGTTTGTTTGAAATAATGTATGGAAACACATTTTTATTTTTTCTTTTTTTTTATTATGCTTAAAGAGAAGGGTTGAAAAATGAGAAAAAGATAATTGTTAGGAGAACAAAACATGGTTTGAAACTATGTTTAGTTTAATTAATTTATTCTTTTTTTAATAATCTTGGTACATGCTTAATGTTTTTTTTAAAAAAAAGTTGTAATATACTGTTTAAGAAAAAAAAAGAAGATTTGAAACTGTAGTTACTTTATTTAAATTCCTTTTTTTTTTATATAATTGGGGTATATGCTACTGTTTAAGGATTTGAAACTGTAGTTACTTTATTTAAATTCTTCTTTTTTTTAAAAGGTTTTATTAAGTTCAACAGAATAGCATGGAAAAAAAATGGAAAAAATGGTAGTTATAATCAAATAGTTACATATATTATGTAAGTGTAACCCTGTTAAGGGGATTTTCAACAAGTAGCATGACAAGAAAAATTGGAAAAAAAGTTAGTTATATAGGATTTGTTACAAAAATGATACAGATGTAACACTGTTGAGATTTTTTCAGGAATCTGACGGGGAGCGGAAGGTTTGCACGAGGTATTCCTGGTGGTCTGAACACTGTACAAGTTAAATGAAAAAATGTCAAACTTTTATAAAACTAATTCACATTTCAAATTATTATGGTTCAGGCCGGAAAAGCCCTCGTATTGCACGAAATAAGTTAAAAAGGTTTAAAAACACAATAGAGACTGCCATAGTTGTTGATCATGAGGATGAAACCAACAATGAAAGGAACGACGGTCCACGGAGGCGGAGGAAGTTAATAGGTAACATGAATTCGCTTATGAAAAAATATCTTAAAAAAAACTTTGAACATAATAATGCTACGTAATACAAAATCTGTTTTAATGTTATATGATTATTAATGCAGGATATGACGATGATGAATCACCTACGAATGAAACAACGGACTGCAAAATAATTTCCGGAATAAAGCTTAAAAACAAAGGTAGCGAGTTTTATATTGTTAATTGAGTATAAAAATGCCTTGATTATTATAGGGTAATTCTGATCAAAAAAATCAATATTGTAACTAAATTTAGAAAGAGTCTCCGAAGACAGAACATCGGATTGCAAGATATTATCATCGTGGAAAGGGAAGAAAGGTTCGTAATGTTAAATAGTCTTCTTAATTAGACTGGAATTATATACATGTATATACAAAAGGTATTTTTTTTATTTGGAACGGATCTAAACTAACCATAATACAACAACAGAAAAAAATCCGAGTGTCGTGAAGTTCCATATAGGAAGCTCAGAAAAAAAATGTAGTCCAGGTATGGAGTGAAAAATTTAGTAAAGTAAATACAAAATAATATTGGATCAAAAAAAAGTTTTGCATAAAACAAAAAAAGATTAAAAAAAATGTATATGAACAGGTAAGAAGATGAAAACTGCAGAAAATGAGGATATGGAAGGAACTTGTGTCGCTGACAAAGGGATAGAAAGCTCCGGCAAAAAGAAGATTAAAGGTACGGATTATAGGTTATGGATATTATTTTACTTTTTAAAATGTACAAACTATACAACATAAAAAGGTGAATTAAATGAAGCATTTTGGCATTTATATTTTTTTTTCTTTGGTATGGACATGAATGAAAAAGAAAACAGGAGATAGTGAAGGTATGGAACAAGATGAACGTGTGGATAAACGATTGGTAAAGAAGAGGAAAAGACAGACAAGTGAGCCACAAAGAGGATCGGGTATTATGGAAGAAAACGCAGGCGATGGGGATGTTGTGGGAAAAAGAAACGACTGGTTTGGAATAAGGACCCGTTCGTCGCCTTTGCAGTTTTTTAAAGGGATAAATAGATTGCAGGATGAGCAGAAAAGGGCGGTTAGACGTATGGGCTTTGGAAAATTAATAAAGTTCAAGGTGGATGGTATACCGGCGAAATTGGCGCATTACGTGGTGGATAGATTTAAACCCAAAAAATGGAGATACGGGTGCCAAGTGGGAGAATAAAGGTAGATAAAGAATCTATTTTTAAATTACTTGGAATACCAAATGTGGGGTTAAAGATAAGTGATATGGAGGAATTAGATGAGATGGAACCAGAGATAGCAGAGTGGAAAGATAGATATCCAGGACGTTTTGTCGCCCCAACATCGATAGTCAAAAATATACAAAGTGCCGAAGATGAGGACACTTTTAATTTCAGGATGGATTTCTTAATGTTGTTCCTTGCAATCATGGTGGAATGCCATCAGCAAGGTAGATGTAGGTTGAAGATCTTAAAGAAGTTGAAAGCTGATATGGATTTCAAAAACATAGATTGGTGTGATTACGTACTCGAAGGGATGAAAAAATGCAAAAGAAAGTGGCGAAGGTGTGACAGCAGCAAAACATTCACGGGGCCACTTACCATTTTAACGGTATGTTTTTTCGGTACTTTTTCCGTATATTACAGTTGATAAAACTTTCAAAGTTAATATTATAACCAAAAAATGAACATTGGGGGGGGGGGGGGTGGATGATTACATACTTTGTGACTGGCTACTGTAATATGAGCAAAAAAACAAGACTTTGGGTTCTGTTTTGACTGATTAACATACTGGAAAACATTGAAAAAAGGTGATGCAATTTGTATGAGTTATGATGTGATGAAAAAAAAAACATGATATGTTTCGAATTGACACGATGCAGTTACTTTATGTCGAAAGTATTGGGTGCCAAGGGATGAAGTTGGATAAAGCGTTGACACCAATAGAATATTGGGACAAAAATAAGTTGAAAAGAAGAGAAACTTTAGATATCAAAGGAGGGGGGTTCGGAACAGGAAAATATGTGCGATTCCTAAAAAATAGAAAATCGGCTGTTGAGGAGCCTGATGATAATGTTGAGCAGTTTGTGCTTTCGGTAAGTCATCTTTAAAAACAGCGTATAAATTATTCATACTGTAACATTTTGGTATTCTTAACACTTACAAAAAACTTTAAAAAATACAGGAGAGTATAGCGGAGCTGGGAAGCTTAATTGATTCAGTTGTTAAGAGCAAGTCGAAAATTGAAAAAAAGCTGACAGAGGTTTACGATAATGCACCAGAGAATGAAGATGTGTTGTCGATGGTTGCAAGGTATAATTCGGTATTCGAGGTTGGTTTCAAAAAAACACGGCAGGAGGAAGTTGTAGGTACTAATGTCGGAAGTCATATAACTAATGTCGGAAGTCATATAAGAGAGGTCATAAGCGGTTTAGCCAATGAATTGAACGTTCATGATATGGACAATGAAGGTACTAAATTATACATGGCCTACATGTAACCTATTTGTTAGTCGTAGCATACGTAAAGTTATGTATAAAAATTTTTTAGTGTGTTACTTAAAAAAGCATTAAATGTAGATCGGTATTCAAGTGAAAGTGATGACATGGACTCCATGGATGAAGGAAACTGCGGTGGCAACGTTGATGAGATAAGGGATGCCGATAAAGGTAAGCGCAATACGTTGTTAGGATAGATGTGCATATGTTTTTAAATGTGTATAAAAAATACTACTAAAGTCTATATGTGCATTTTTATGTCAAAACAAAAACAGGGCATAATGAAGGTGCTGAGAATCTGCATGCAAGTGGGCAGGCTAAAATGCTTGTACATGAATTATCAAAAGACAAAACTTGTCAAAACATGGAGGAAGAAGCGGACAAAACCGGTGATGGGCAAGAAAAAGGTACATGCTTGTTACCCTCGTTTTGTGTTAAAAAAAATGTGATTTGTTTAATAAAAGCCTGATTGTTGTGATAACTAGGAGGTAATAAAACAAGACAAAAAGGTAGCGGTAGTGTTGGGGGGGGATACGAGCATTAAACTTTGTCCGAGCCACAGTGGATTTAAAGAAAAAAAAGGCGAAGCAGGTAAAAATTAATTGTACATATATAAATATATATAAATGAAAGTTCTACATTAAAAAAATTGGAGAAAAAAATAATAATAATTTGTTGATTTGGTTATCTAAGACAAACAAGGACATAGTGAAGCGAGGGAAAAGTTATCCAGGACTGTGGCGCAGACAATTGTTCGAAAAGACAAGAGTCATGAGGTGGTGACAAAGTTACAAGTTAAAGAAAGGATTGAGTCCGATGGTGCAGGGAATGATACAGATAACAGAGAAGGTGTGTTTCTGCCTACGGTTATTTAACAAATTCAGATTGTAGGGTTATAAAAAAAAAACTAACCAAAATGTTGTTATAAATTAATAGGTGGTGTTAATGAGATGACAAAAGGGACTACCGCTATTGACGACATTCCAAGCTTCAGCCTGGGTGTAAGCCAAAAAGAAGTGGATAAATCAGGTTAGTGTTAGTAATTATATTATAACTGCTATGTGTATGATGATAAAGAAGTTGTAGACTATTACGTAAGTAAAAACGCTGTTTTTTGAGATGTATGTATATGACATAGTACACACGGAAACTGAACAGACTAACGAATACTATGGAAATTAAACATAAAAATTGTTTCTGGTGTGCAGGATCATTATCTACCGACAAGTGTGATTCTCTAGGAGTGGGGTTTAGTGTTAGCGAAGGCGTGCAAGCTGACGTAACAGTCGGAATTACTGATGACAGCAACAAACTATTAAAGGAACCAAAATCACAAGAAAAAGGTAAGTATGCTTTTTGGTAATTGTTAGGTAGGATTATGCAAAGTGCTTTGATAACTAAAACTTAAGGCTACATTATTACTTAAATAGGTGATAAAAAATCTATGGTCCAAGGAAGCAATGATGTTGATGACTGCCCAACCTTTAGCCTTGGATTAAGTCAATTAGAAAAAAAAAACCATAGTTGCTGATTCAGGTAATCCCGTCAATCACGTTACATAATATAATAGACTTATGCAGTTACATATGTAAAAAATGTATAAAAAAATAAAAATCATATGTAAAACATACTAAGAACAAAATTTTTTTTACTAACGTTAACCAGGTGCCAAAAGTGGTAATGCGGAAAGAGCCGGTCTTTTCCAATTCATACCGACTTACATGTTTGAAAAAGACCACAACAAAAAAGTGTCCGAGCAAACGAGCAATGTGAATGAAACAACAAAAAAGGCATCCAAAGGTATGTAAAAACAACTTTCATAAACAAAAAGTGTAAAATGTTTTTTGATATTTATTATTTTCAGGAATGAAAGGGAAAAATGTCATCGGTCTTAGTGAAACAGAAGTGGTTGAGAATGTAACAGATTGTGCATTGCCGACATTTGATCTAGGTTTGACACCGTCTGAAGATAAGTCGTCTAAGGAAATATCAGAAGGTA
Source organism: Ambrosia x helenae (assembly GCA_030844895.1). Lineage (NCBI taxonomy): Eukaryota > Viridiplantae > Streptophyta > Magnoliopsida > Asterales > Asteraceae > Ambrosia > Ambrosia x helenae. Next base: position 17,379,441 of record CM061227.1, on the reverse strand, counting down.
AAGCTCGAAAGATTTTCTATACATATAACCGGAAAAAAAATGTGTTTCTTATGGTGTTTGTAAATATATTAAAATGGATAGACATTTGTCTGTGAATGATCAGGTGACCATGCGGGCCTAGAGGGAGCGAAATTTAAGTGTCGGTTATTGGGCGAAGAAGCTGCGAGGATGCGAGATATTTGTATATCAATGATGGAAAAGGCTAGAAGGAACCCATTGACAGAGAAGACTGTGAGACGTGTAGACATAACGTCGAATGTTACGAAAGAGGAAGATGATGTTTGGAAGTTTATTTTCAACAGCCAGGAGGTTGACGCTGCAGATGGAAACCAAGGGAAATCAAAGCTTAAAGGGGAAATGTAAGTTTGAGCTAAGCTTTACCAAAAAAAAATAAAAAAAAATCTCCTAGTTTAATTCAACTATGTATTTAAATAAAAAATCTCTTTTAATGATTGTGTACGTTTATATACAGGAAGGTGGACACAGTTGGGGGAGGTAGCAAATCTTCGAGCGAGGGACAGGGATCAGACAGCAATCCAGAATGGTAAGTCATAAAAATGTAAAACAAAATATATATCATTATTATATAGCCGTACTTGAGTGTGTGTGGATTACCACGTTAATGTTTTAGTATTTATTATAAACGTTTAATCGAAAATGTGTAGGGAGGTATTGTTTAGGAGTGCATACGGTGTGGAAGCTAACAGATCAGTGTTTAAAAGCTTAGCGGCAAAAACACGAGTTATAGATGAGGTCATAAATTGTTGGGTGGAGGTCTTGAACTTTGAAGAAAGGTACAAAGAAGCAGGATCAGTAAGTAGGCTGTTTTTGGGTACCAAGGCAATTGTAAGTAAAAAAAAAAGGTTGCTTTCCTTTGAGAATGTTATAGTAGTAATTTTTGGAATTTGAACAAATGACACATTAGTAACATATTCTTATATACTAATAGATTGACTGGATGCTGAATGCGGAAGACACCACCGAGGAGCAGAGAATGGACAAATTTACCAAAAACATGAGGGCAGCTGTGTACGGGGACGACAACCTGGTGGGGCTACAATCTTTTGGATTAGTTTTCTTCCCAATAGTTGAATTTGAGCATTACTACGTGATCGTGTTTGACTTGGAGAATGCGATAATTAAAGTGATTGATAATTGGGGGGACGTGTACCCGTTGGTTCGCTTAATTGACCACCAGGATTACTTTTCAAAGGACTCCGCCTTCAAAGTGGTAAGCAATGTGTTCTTAGCCTATCTATTTTTTATGTGATAATATTCACACCATTGATAAAATAAAATGGAAAATGATTTGCAGAAGCATTTGTTTGTAAAGTACCTTCATCAAGTGAACCATCCGAAAAAAGACGAAATGGCAGTGGCGCCTATCACTAAAGAAAGCATTGGGTGGGCAACAAAAACGAATTTGCACGACTGCGGAGTTTTTGTGATGCGCCATATGGAGAAATATATGGGGCCGGGCAAACCATTTGATTGCGGCTTTAGTCGGAATGGTCAAAAGAAATTAGCGGAGCTGCAGAAGCTGAGAACAAAGTACGCTGCGCATATGTTGCTGTCGGATGCAAATGTTTTGAAAGATAAAATTGCAGCTACATGAAAGTGGTTAGTAGTACTGTTTATTTTGTGGTAAAAATGTTTCAGTAATGTTGAATGTGTGTGCACTTAAAAAACTACTTAGTCTTTGTTTTGTGAATCTAATGAACTAGTCTAATGCTACTGCAAATGTAACTGAGTTACAACAGGAAAAGCAGTATTTTGGAAAGCACAAAAACATATGTGCGTTATGAAAATCAGGCTGCTTTATGAATCCTACTGCCTTTTCTTATTTTCTTTTAATAAATATTTTATAATAAATATTGTTTTTGTTTGTTTGTTGATTTACTTTTGTGATTAAAAAAAGTATTTTTTTTAGACACAAAAAGATGTGTGTCAGAACATGTAGGGAAAAAAGTTGAAAGTGACACTTTCATAGAAAAGTTGGGTAACTTTAAATGCAGATTGGGCCCCACGCAAACCAAACCCCCCTTATACTTATTTATCATGTAATAAATAACATTAACCCCCAACCACCCCAAAAAACTATATAAATTTACAAGACAAATACATCTCTCTAAAATCAAATTGTAAAAACAAAAACATGAAATCAACACCAAGCACACCTCCTGAAGTTGAACTTCGGGGAAGAAACTTCGCTCCAATCAATTATTACCTTCGACCTAGAAACAACCATCATGTCCAAGGTCACGAACAAGTGCGACCTTTTGCACCCGTTAACATCCAGCCTGACCCGTTGCGCTTGCCGGCTGCCGTAGAAGACAATCAACAACATCAAGTTGTAAATGGAAATGTGGTTGAGGAGAATGACCTCGAACATCATGAAGTTGTTGACGACGTTACACAAGGTAATGTTGACGATGAATTAGATTGGAATTTGGCTTATGAACTGCTATATCCGCAAGTAAACAATCAAGATGACGTAGATGCCACATCCGAAGGACATCACGTAGAGTCACGTGAAGATAACACACTGTCAGGTACTTTTCGTCCGACTATGGTTACCCCAGAATGGGCAAAGGGGTATGAAACGGATCCTGGTGCTGAGTATGTGGATTGGTCTGATGGAGAAAATACTAGAAAAATGGAGTGGGAATGGGCAATGCATGACCCATGGGAGGATGAGCGGGGTACGGATTCTGATTGTTCCTTTGATTCGATTTTCAGTTACTAGGTGTTTTTAATGTGTTATGTACGTCTGCTTATGTTTCATTTCCTTTTTGGGGATTAAACCTATATTAATATTATTGTGTGTTGTTGTCATGTAACATGAAATTTAGTAAACAAAAAACATCAAGTGAAAAAAAATGAATAAAAAATGTAACAAGAGGGAGTAGAACTAAAAATAGAAAAGGTGAACAATATTATGGGTGTGTGTGTGGGGGGGGGGGGGGGGAGTTAACATTGCTATGTAAAAGTAAAAAACAAATGGAATAGTAAGTGTAAAAATGTAGTAGTAGGTGGTGGGAAGTGGAAGTTTACATTACTAATTAAAATGTAACAAAATTTTAATCGCAAACATAAAAAGGGATAGGTAGTAGTAGCAGAAGGAAATGTATAAGGCAATAGAAAATCAGGAAAAGCAATGTGATTTATTATGACTAAATAGAATAAAAAAAACATTTCTTCAACTTTCACAAAAATAAAAAAAAAGAGAAAAAAAACTTGGAAGGAATAAAGGTATGACAAGACAACATTATTGTGTGATTTGAAAAACAAGAAATGTAGGTAACTATGTTATAAAAAAAATATATTTTAAAAGTATAATATGTTACATTGAAAAACATAAAAAAAAGGGTTGATATCTAGACATCTTGGATATCTATATTATATAATTTTATTATTGGGAAAATGTGTATGAAAAAGATTTGACTTGCATAAAAAAATACACTGGTACTTTATGTAACAGCTTTATGTGACATAAAAGCAACCTTAGCCAACAAAAGGATTTTTGCAAACTTATGTGTTTATGTGTGTGTCAAACAATCTACAAATATGATTCTCCCTCTGATATAAGATCTTTTGACTAATTTTTTTGAAATCATGGAATCAAAGATAAAAATTGTTACAAAAAAAGGTATATAAGAAAACAAATATTTTACAATAAATCGGAAATGTAAAAATGAATTATTTATACATGTTTTCAATAAATTTGATAGATTAAAAAAAAGTAAATTCGTCGGTATCCTAGAAGGCCATACAATAAAACTATGAAAGACAAAATAGAAGTGTGTATACTATATCATGACTAGACACATGATGTGACAACACATAAAAAACAAATATATAGGGATTCTTTTTGAAAACCACCCACGTGAATGCATATACTTCATTAAATGAAGTTCACCTACTTACTTTTAGTCACATGTTTTCAAAAAAATGGAAAAAAAGGTTTATAAATAATTGGGTATGGGGAGGGTGTTGCTAAATTGATTCTCTCCATTTATTAAGACAAAGACATAACAGAAAAAAGATATAGCTTCATTGAGATGTGTCATTTTTGTTTAAAAAGCAGTTGTCAAAAATTCAGTTAAAAGCCTCTTGTGAAGACTTTATATACAAATGTAAAAGGATTGATAGACGATTGTATTATTCTCAAAATTCATTTGGGCACATCTCGATTTTTAATGTGTGTTTGTGTAAAAAGTAAATGAAAACTGATATTGGGGGATCTTTGCGAATAACCCAATAGTATGCTTTAACAAAAAATATTAAGATACCTAATAACATAAAATAATTGAAACTGATATTGGGGACACAGCATAATTTATAAAGATATGTAATAACATAAGAAAAAAACAATTTAGAGTTATAACAAAAAGCATAAGATAAAATACCAGACTATACTGAGCCCAAAACCGAGCACATACAAAAGCGATCATACAGTAGCAAAATGTTACAGACGTAACATACTGAGTAGCAAACATGTTACAGACGTAACATACTGAGTAGCAAAATGTTACAGACGTAACATACTGAGTAGCAAGCTAGATAACATCTGTCAGAAATTATAACAAAACATTCCGAAATTAGATAGATGGCTCAGTAAATAGTCGAGATAAGTACACCTAAGTGGCTGCAGATGGGGTCTGGGTTTGGGAGCTACCGCCAGAAGCGTTAGCACCACCATTTGACATCTTCCTGCAGTTACGAGAGTCGTGGTTTATTACGTATTGCATGCACGTGCGACAGAGCCTTGGAGCTTTCGGGGGCTTGGCGGCCTTCGTTTCAGCGATAACAGATTTCAGGCGACGATTCCTTCCACAACCTTTAGTACGAACAACCTCGGGATTGCTACATGAGATCTCAACATCCATTGGTTGGCCAACCAACTCTTCCACAACAGCCTCATTTGACTCGATAACAGGCGCTTCAATAGACCTATGATCAACAAGGTTAATTTTTATATCTTTCAAACGCTGAACCAAGTTAGAGAGCAAATCCGTGTCAGTCCGGACAACGTCAACACATTCAGTAACCAACTCCAAAATCTGGTTGCGCAAAACAGCTTGTGGGGAGTGGTCGACACCGTAACGATTCTCAATAGAAAAAACACGCTTTGGCAGTGCATCGCGTAGCCACCTATCAGTAACATACATGGCTGGAATTTTTTGGACATTCTTAACCCGATAAACACAAAACACATGACGGCACAAATAGCCAATACGGATGAATCCACGACAAGAACACTCAGCAGAGGAATCAAGCGGGTTAAACTTGACCTGTCAAACAAATAAATAAGTTTATAGAAAAAATAAGGAACAAGTTTACAGATTGGTTAGACATATTAAATTAATTGGATACGTATGGACAGGATATACAAAAAAATACCTCAAACACATTAACATAACCATTCATCCGATCTAGGTGAGTGACTGAAAAAACCAACAACTCATCGACAGTCTTTGTGTTTGAGACATAACAAGATTCTTTTCCCTTTGCAATCTCTTTGAGTACTTCCATAAAAATCGGATGCGTATACAACTCAAAGGCATGTCTCTCAATAGTTAAACCGGTAGTGTCTGGAAATTGTGTAGTAGAGGTTTTATACTCAGCCATCCTTTGCCGATAACGCTGTGCATCAATTCTGGTTTCATAACACAACATAAACTGGACTAGCGTATTAGCGCTTGTAGAATTAACTTTGAAAGAGGCATTCGAGCTCTCACAACGGGACGTAGTTTTCATCAAGCAACACATGGGGATCTCACGAAAGTAAGCCGGTACCCAACGATCCCTAATATCGTACATTTCCTTCAACCAAGAGTGGTCTTCCAAACCAAAATTAGCCAATAGCTCTTGCCAACGACTCTCGAAGGTAGACGGCTTGATATAAACATTCCATACCAAACGGTGGATGCATTGACGGAAATTGGTGTTTTGTAACAACTCGCCAGTCATCTGCATACATGGAAATTTATAAAAGAAAAAAATGAATAAAAGCAAACATTAACAAATAGCAAAAAAGACATTCAACAAAAGGTAAAATAAAAAATATGTAGAGAGCAAAGTACCTTGACAGGTAACTTCTTCATAATATGCCACATGCAAAGGCGGTGGCGAGATTCAGTAAAGACTTGAAGAATGGCTTGCCTCATCGCCGGGTCTTGATCGGTTAAAACTAATGCTGGTTGCTTTTCATGAGCTTTCAGAAATGATTGGAGCAACCATTTGTATGAGTCAATGGTTTCACTAAAAATCAACCCAGCACCAAAAGTTACACACTGTTTGTTGTAATCCACACCAGTAAAAGGAACGAAGATCATATTGTACCTGAAAAAAACAAATAACAGCGTGCACGAACAAAAATAGGTAACTTATGTCACTTATGTAACAACAAAGAATGCACAAAAATACTTACTTATTGGTTTGATAAGTTGCATCAAATGCAACAACGTCACCAAAAACTTTGTAATTCAGCTTCGAGATCTCATCAGCCCAAAAAATAGATGTAAGTTGACCATTTTGCACAACGAAATCATAAAAGAATTCTGGTAAACTATCAAAGCGATCACGCAAACGATCAAGCACTAACTGAGAATCTCTTTCACCGATGAAAATTCTCATTTTTTGACAGAAGTTTTTGAAGTCAACTGGTGTGTCATGCACATTATGATGACCACCCTTCATGGTAACGTAACAGCTGTGGGCTCTGACGGGGCCAATCTTGTTCAAACTCATCTGATGAATGAACTGCTTGGCAGCAAAGCTAAGCTTACGACCAGATTTTGTAAGGTCGCGGTTATACGTGTCAACAAGAGGATGGTTATGGTTCTCTACGAACTTCTGAACAACATAGCAGCCTTTTTGTTTGCATAAAATTACACAGATGTGTGCATCACAGTCAGTGAGTGTAAAAGTACTTTGACGAGCCTTCAGCGTATCGTCCACCAAGGAGTCAAAGGTACGCTTCATTTGAGGTTTCCCAGCTTTGTTACACCGGAAATACTTATGGGTGACAACACCGTTCCATACTTTCGCTTGGTTTTTCCTAACTAAAAAACCAGCTTGCTCGGCATAAGACGCATACAACGTATACGCATCATCCAAACTGTCAAATGAACGCCCAACAACAGGCTTATCCTCCAAAGCAACATTGGGAGTCCAGAGCCTAGTTCCATTAGGCGTTTGAAAAACAAGAGCAAGGGGCTGATTGGTTGCTATAAAAAAAAATAAGTGGGTGAAAATAATTGAAACATGGTGGGTGAATGAAAAATAAAAACAAAAAGACATAAGTAACAGAAATTTAAAAAAAGAATCAAGTAAGTACAAACATAAAAATCTTACATATGTATGAGAAACAAAAAACATAAGTAACAAAAAACATATGTCACTTATGTACCAAAAATAAAAAAATGTTCCTTACATAATAAAAAAGTTTTTAGTGGATAAATGAAAAATAAAAACAAAAGACAAAAAGACATAAGTAACAAAATTTAAAAAAAGAATCAAGTAAGTACAAACATAAAATTCTTAAATATGTATGAGAAACAAAAAACATAAGTAACAAAAACATATGTCACATATGTACCAAAAAAAAACAAAGTTCCTTACGTATGGTTGTCATCGTTTTTAGTATGTAACTTAACTAACCAAAAAAATAAAAAATCCAATAATATATATTTTACAAAAGACAAAAAAGACATAAGTAAAATTCTTACATATTTTTTTCATTTAACAGAAAAACATAAGTAAAAGAAAAATTGTACGTAACTTAAGTAACAAAAAATATAAAATATTCAATGATATATTTTTTTACAACAAAAAAAACTTAACACTAATAAAAAGTTTTAAAAAACACCAATATAAGCTAAGTGGAGGGTATTAGAACAAAATGGAAATAAAGTATAACAAGGGGTAAAAAAAGCCAAAATCTTTAGTAATAAAAAAAAGTTCTTTGCCTCATTAATAACATTGTAACAAAAATGTTGATATACAACTTTTCACTTAATATAAGAAAACAAATAAAATCTGCCATACTTCTTTTTAATGTTTTTTATTCACAAAATAGGATAATTAACTACTATGATTAGCTATAGAAGTACAATTATTTTGAGTTAAAACATAATAAGTAAAGTTTGGGTGAAAGCTTGTTTAAAAAAGTTGTATAAACAAAAGTTTTACCCTAATTACAAAAAAGTCAAAGTAGTTCATGTGCTCATTAAAGATGTAAATTAATACCAAATATAGCTAAAAATCTAAAACAAAATAGTGTATAAACAAAAAACATAAAATTGTGTCAAAGATAACCTGGACCATCCTCAAACACAACAACATCATGAGTCAATACAGCGGGTCTGGGCAACACATGGCTACTGTTCTCTGAAAAATACAAGAAAAAACAAAAAAAAAAGAAAACGGTTAAAAGAAAAAAAAGCAAATTTACACAAACAAAATGTCGTGAAAAAGGAAGTAATGAAAGTGGAAAAACAAAAGTTATGAACCTGGCAAGTTTAACACAGCAGATATTGGGTCTTCATTAGTTTCGAAATCAGAAAGCAGGTTGCGTGGTACGATCGGGGTCGGATGATCATGAGATTCGAAAGCATTCTCAAGGTTGTGAGGCACGAGGTGGGTAGGGGAACCAATCTCACTGTCATCATCCATAATTGCTATGTTTTGAATGATATGTGGTGCCTGGTTTGTTGGAGAAGACATTAATGGCTGGACATTTAATATGAGCTTTTGAGTATGGTTTGGGAGGAGAGTTTGAATGATAAAATTTCAATGTTTGACTGACAAAAAGGATACTAAAGAAGACATAATATATTAAAAGATCCTTCATGGTACAAAAAATAAAGTTGGTATGATAAAGAAAGGAAGTCTGAAGTATGTCAGCATCAACCAGAAAGAAAATCTTTCCTCTTAATCGAACACAATGGGAAGTTACAATCTTGCCCTTCATGCCAAAAGTAAGATGGTATATGTGGAGAGATGGTGACCCTAGGATGGGTTTCAAGGGTTTCTCCAACTCAACATGGTTTCCAATGGATACATAGCCTATATATATATGTATATATATAATATACTATAAAAATGTTAAAAAAGTTGAGGAATATGTTACATGTTTAATATTTGGTAATAGTAGTATGGGGATTTTGTGCTTGAGATTAAAGTTACAACTAATCAAGTTATTTAAATAAACCATAGCATAATGATAATTGTCCAAGTAGTCAAGTTATCAAACTCAATACTGCTTTTGATTCCAAATAGGTCAGTATTTAGGAGTTCAATCAGACATCTATTGCATATATAGGGGGTTAATTTGTATGCTGATGAACTTATACTGTATTTTGTTGAAATTTAAGACTTATTTTGTATTTTTTGAACTTGACTATAACTTGTAATGTATTAGGTTGAACTTATTTTAAATGTGTTATTTTTAACTATTGAATAATATTATTGAATTTTGAAAGCCAATTTTTCTTTTTTCCTTTTTAAATTCGAGCCAAACAAAGCAGAGCTGAGCCGACTCGGTTTAAAACCAAGCCGAGCTTGAGCTTTGATTTTCAGTTCGGTTTCAAATCCGAGCCGAGCCAGCTCGTTTAAAACCAAGCCAAGCGCAAGCTTGACCTGGCTCGGCTCGGTTCGGGTCATGAACAACCCTAATGTTTTCGCATTAACACGCCGCAATAGGCATGCGTAGTTCAATGTTTTCGGTCTAGTTTTCATTTGGTGTTATATTTTTTGTTTTTTATTTCGTTTTACTAGCTTTTCTTGTATTTACGTTAGTTAGCTGTACTATAACATTGATGTCACTTGACACAATTTTATGCCCCCTTCGCAACGCAAGCGCTTAACACTAGTTTTAATTGACTTTCGGAAACTCAACATAAAAGTAGTCGGACTTAATAATATGGATTGAAATGACCACAAATGAAAACTATAGTGTGACAAGAAAAAAATAACTACTAAATTGAAACTGTTTGTTCTAATCAAATCACAAGAACGAAAAGCACTAGGAAGTAAGGAATGAAAACTAATCCACCTTCGTTGAATAGAATAAATAAAATGATATAATGATAATTTACCAAACAATTAATAGTAATAAAACTTATTGACTAGACTATGACCATGAATATGACTTGAACTTTGACTTGAAAAACATATTTCAAAATATACAATTAATAACATTGATTACCAGGTCAAACGATGTTAAGTAATAAACAGGTTTGGATTACTGGACGTAAACAGTTTTTTGCATCACAACGTGAACATGCACGACAAGGTCTAGAGGTTTTGGTTTACATACTATGGTTTGGAATTTGGATACCATTTAGAGGAGGAGTTGTTGAATTGGGTTCAACGGAGTTGGTTTTTCAGAGTTCAGGTCTTATGAACCAGGTTAGAGTTCTGTTTGATTTCGATAATAGACAACCAGATTTAACAACGATGAATGTGGGTCAGACTACCAGAGGCGAAAGTGATCCTTCGAAAGAGAAATGCAAGACAACTGAAATCTCATCATCTCAAGAAGTTGTCGACAAACAATTTGAAAAAAAGCATGAAAGAAGCTGCCAGATGCAAGACACCGCAATCTCCTCCTCTAAAGAAATTGTTGAGAAACAATTTGGAAAAACCATGAAAGAAGCTACGAAATGCAAGACAACTGAAATCTTGTTATCTCGGGAAGTCATTGAGGAACAATTTGGAAAAACCATGAAAGAAGCTGCGAAAATCCTTGATGGTAATAAATAAAAACTCTATCTACAAATCATTTATTATTTAAAATTTTCTAATGCAGATGAAATATCTATTTTACTACACTTTCATATCCAAAAGATCTGATAAATTTTCTTTCTTAATGTTTGGTCACAGTTTCTGTATCTACATTGAAACGCAAGTTGCGAAAACTAGACATCCCAGAGTGGCGAGGACCAAGTTATGTGAAGCGAAAGGCAAATGATTCGTCCATTATTCAAATCAACATAAATAAAGAAGATAATGGACCAGTTCAACACGCAACAATTGTTAGCATAAACAAAAATCTCATAACCATAAAGGCAGAGTATGCAGATAATATGATCAAATTTTATCTCCCAAGATCACAAGCAACCTTTATGACTGTGGAGAAAGTAATTGGTGATAAGTTCAAGTTGATTATTGGGACTTATAATCTCAAGTACCTTGATGAAGATGGAGATTGGATATGCTTAACATCTGATGAAGAATTGATTGATTGCATCAAAAGTTCAACTAAATTAGATAGAATTGTAGTTCGGTTGCGTGTGGTACCATATCCATAACTCGGCCTAGTGGTTTGATTGAGTTGTCGGTTTTAGATTTTTTGTAATTTGATTGTGATTTTAAAGGATTTTGCATACCTATAATTGTATTCATCCATTGTCTCTTTCCAAACTACTGGCATTGAGAAAATAGATGGATCTCTTACTGTAAAATTTAAGAATAGCCTCTTTGAATATTAACACAAGATGCACTCACATCAGACTCAATTGTGGATTTGTGGTTGAGATAGTGAGTGGCGAAGCTTGGTTCTCGAATCGGTGGGGCTAGACTCACCTTTTTCGATCGGTAGCAGCTGGAAGATCAAATCGGTGGGGGCCGGACTCAACCTAGACTCAATTTACCTACGAAAATCATAAAATTCCACCACTGCACCAAAAAACGGTAGGGGTCGAGGCACCCTCAGGCCCTCAAGAAACTTCGCTTCTTGAGATAGCTCAAACTTTTCATGAGCCGAATTGGGGCTTGACTTTCCAGCACAATAAAAATAAATGAGCCGAACCAAAATAACTCATTTAAGTTCAAGCTTGAACCCAACCCGATTCAACTGAATATAATTACACCATTTTCCAACAAGTATCTTCTATTATCCTTCACACGTGTAAAAAAACCGAACACACAACACAACCAAACCAAACACAGATAAGAAACCTCGTCTTCTTCAAAACTTTCATTAAACCCACAATGCTCAACACTCTTCAAACACTTCACACAAATTCAATACTCCTCTCCTCTTCTTCTTCTTTATTACATCGTACCCATGTCTCTATCAACACTCCTTATCCCAACATTATCAAACACCACACAACCCCAAAACTTTCTCACAAAAACCGAAATAATAATATTATTGTAAACGGGTTACCATTTCCAGTAGACCCATGGTCACCCACCATTGATTCACAAAGCATTGCTTCACAGCTCTTTGCTTTCTCTTTGTTTCCTTACATTGGGTTTTTGTATTTTATTACTAGGTCTAAATCTGCCCCGAAGCTTACCCTTTTTGGGTTCTATTTCTTGCTTGCTTTTGTGGGTGCCACCAGTTAAGTTTTTATTATTTGGTTTGTTGGATAATAATTTGGAGGTGTTTAGATTTTGATTGGTTGGCGGATCTTGAGCGAAAAAGCGAAAAACCTGGTAGAGCCGGACTTAATACATATATAATTTTTCGGAAATTTTCGGTAAAATTTACACTACGAAGTGAAATCACTAAGAGAGGATCCGTTAGAGAATGCCTGCCAAGTGCTTGATGAAATTACTAAGTGAAGTGTGCTAAATTTTTTTGTTCTTGCTGGTTATAATACCTTGTTTGAATTGTAGTTTTCTTTCATTTTTTTTTTTTTTTTGAAAATGCATCTTATTTGGAAACAATAACATTATCATTACTTTTGATTTTACATTCCATTATATGTTTAAAATCACTAGTTTTTGAAACTTTGGCTTGTTATCTTGGTTTTAAGAAGCTTGTGTGGTGCTATGATTCGTTTTGTTCCCAAAAGCTCATGTGTGATGCGCGAACGTATGCGAGGCGTTTGTTATTAAAAAAAAAATACTAAAAAATTGGTTAGAGATAATTTTTTTACCTATTAACTTTTAAACGATTAAATATAAGATATTGTCGTTATCTGTAGTCAGATTTGTTCGGTCGATGGTCTAATTTGTTCAAATACTCAAACCCATAGTTGAAGTGATGGTCAGATTTGAAAAACACAGACCCATTACGATTGACAGTCTAGTTTGTTCGAATACCCAAATCTGTTGCTGAATCAATCAACAGATTTGAAAAACCCATACCCATTGCAGTCGACGGTCTGCATAAGGTGCTGCATCAAACAGCAAATCTCATGAGAGTGCATCTGATGCGTGCATATTAAAACCAAGCTTATCGTGCTCACAATGGGTTTGTTATGATTTATTATGGCATGATTCTGTTAATGAATCCTCAGTTCCTCACACAGTCGCATATTCCCAATTCTGAAACCTCGCTGCCTTGTTTTGATGTAAAAACGTATAAGTTGTTTGTGCTATGGTTCATTTCATCTTTCTATGCCTTCATCAGAGACATTTTGTCAAATTTATTCTGTCATTTTTACTTTTGAAAGTACATTTGTTGTTCATTTAATTACACTTGATCTAACTATGTTTGTTTGTGATGGTGGTTTTTTTGCATCTTTTCATCGCATCCAGTTCCAGCAGGAATTTACGGTAATATCCTCTTTCCCAACTTCAATTTATTTTCCAATTCAACGGATAAACTCTTTTGCAAGAAATGTGATACCCATAGGAAGTTACGAACAAAATGGTTTCGGGTCAATCTTGATACAATATTTTTCAACCCAGTATTCATTTTTCGACTTGACCCATGATCACATCATTTCCGATGTCTGAACTAATACAAATCTGCAGTCTTTACTTTAAAGAAGTAATGCAATATTTTTCTTAGTCAATCTTGATGTATGTATTCATCAAATTGGATCTTTTTAATCCCTTCTTCAAAAAAAGTAATCAAGATTTATATTCACAATTTTGTTTATTTGTAAAAAGGACTTAAAAATGAATATTGTTTTAATTGTAAATATGTGAAATATTATGAGTCTTTTTTTGGTGCAGCTAAGGTGCATTATGGAACTTCCTTATCAAATGTGGATTGGTTGCATGGCGGAGCGGAATCACTTCTCACTTTGACCAACTTGTTTATCGTTATCGGCTTAAGACAAGCTCTTAGAAAAGTCAACAGTGCAAAAGAGGTACAAGATGATAATAGTCCATCCACTTAACTCCAAACTATCAGTCTGTCATGGAATTTGTTGTTTGAATTAGATGATACAGATATTAATATATTATATACATGTTTAACATGAGTTTCTGTTATATACTCAGTAACTTGCAATTATTATACTTTTACACCATGCACAAAGTGTTTCATGTTGAAGTTGCTTAGACTGGCTCATGGCTTGCAATCTAAAGCTCTGGGTGTGGCTCTAGTTACATCGGGTTTGTTCTAGTTGGCAACGCGTCATACTGAATAATGGTTATATTAAATAGTAATGGCAATGGAACAGTGGCACTACCGAATTTGAATTCCTCATTTGCGCTGCCTATGGACATCGAAGACTCGGCCAAGCTTGATGCTTGAAGAGCAGGTACCAAACAGTCACTTGATTTGCTAATTTTATCAAACCCTTGGGTAAGTTGACTTCAGGTCAACCTTTTCTTAGCTCTTTAGCCATTTGTATCCCTTGAGTTACCTCATGAATGATCAGTGGCTGACTCATGATTTGTTTACCTGGAGCACTAAGTCTTGGTGTTCTATGTCAAATTTGGTAATTACTCTTTTTAATTTATTTGGAAAATGCTAAATTTTAAAGTGAGAGTGCCATGTATGGACATATTGAAGTTACTATTTGACCAGCAGAATTAATTGATAAAGAAAATGCCATATTGCATTCTTGTTTATACCATATTTGAATAAACTGACTCAAATGAACAGTACTAACAAAGTTCAAAACCCAAATATCTCCGAAAATAGAGATGAAGTAAGTTCACAACTAATGAAGGTTGTAAAACCAATGTTGGCTCAAGCCATCCGACTGGTAGTGGCGAGAGGAGACAGGACGGATTAACCAAAATTGAGGACGGATTTCAACTTTTTAGCAGGATGGAGATGGTTGTGAGGACTGAGGAGCAACCCGCAAAAAGAACTGTGTAGATACTTATGCTTAAAGGAAAAAAAAAAAACAAATACTTCGAGTAGGATTCAAATTTGTGGTCAGTGGCGTAGTCAAGTATAACAAAAAAAAAATTAGTATATTTTATAGGCGAAAATCTTAATTGCACCCCTGGAAAGTTTGGAAAAAAGCTCCCGATCGAACCCATTGAAAAACAATCCTGGATCCGCCACTGCATGTGGTGTTCATAAAGGAATATGGTTTAACCACTCCTTGACGTATCGAATTTGATTTTATTCTTGATTAATTTTTTATAGAGGTTATTGTTCGAAAAACTACAGGGTTAATCCAATTTTGGTAAAACATGTTGCATAAAAGAAACACAGTAGATGGCTTTACTGTGTTCATATAGAGAGAGAAGCACTGTCAACGTCTTTTTAGTACAATTTTAGATGCAAATGATCAAGCTAAAGCAGGTTGACTTTGATAGTCAATGGTAGCTCATCTTAGTGATATCAATTTCTTATTCTTTGCCTAAATCGTGAACTATTAGTTAAATGCAATGTTTTCATAACCGGACCGGAAGACGAACCGGATGTCTTACTGGTCCACTGGTCGGACCGGTCCAACCGGTCGGACCGGATTCAAGAACCGGATAACATCATAAATAACTAAAATTTTTCAATATCTAGAAAATACAATTAAAAAGTATGTTTGATAACACAAAAATATTAAAAACTTCATTTTATAAAGTTGCTTATATGCTTTTAAGTTGTTGAATTGATAACTTTATATAATTTCACATATTATAGTTGATTTAAAAATTACAAACGGATGTAAATAAAACAATGTATTAGCCCAACTTTTAAATGAGCATAATATATTAATATCCAATTGTTGGGTCTTTCTAAAAAGCCCAGGACAAAAAAGAATTAGGTTTAATAACCATCTTCTCCTTTATGCATCTTAGGGGGTGTTTGGGATTGATTATTCAAAACAGATTATGCGTTTTGGAAAAGCAGGGGTGGAGCTGCTTATAGATTATTGCGTTTTGGTAGCCTAAAAAACTAATTATCTGCGTTTTCAAAACGCAATCCAAACACTAAAAACTGATTATCTGCGTTTACAAAACGCAATAATCTAAAAATCAGATTCAAAACGCAATCCCAAACACCCTCTTAACATCGCACTGAGCATACTGAGCACTAGCAGGTTCATTCCTTTATCTTTCTGTACTACAATCATCGCTCCATTTTTTTCGACGGATCCAAGCAACAGATTTCGATCGATGGCTTCTTTTATGCATTACTATCTGGATCGAAGCTTAGCCGCAGACAAAACCACAACCATTGAAGAGAAGACCGGTCCGGCCGTTTTTACACCGGTTCTCTGGTTCGACCACCGGCCAAGGGTCTGGCCGGGCGGTTCCCTTCACAAACGGTCCGAAGAGCATGACCGGACCGTCGGCACCACCGATCTCCGGTTAAACCGGTCGGACCGGCCGGTCCGGTCCGGTTTTCAAAACGTTGGTTAAATGGGATGTAAAACCAAAACGAACTATTTAAAAATACTTTTGAAAAATGAACTATTTAAAAATACATTTATAGAGAAAACGAACGGTTCAACGAAAGAAGTATAAAATAGGAATGATATATAAAAAGTCGTTTAGAAAATGAACGGTTTTTATACTTATTTTCTTACAATCATTTTTTAAAAATAAAGTGTTTTATTAATATATAAAGGGAAAATAGATTTTAATACTCCCAACTATCGCCTATTGGCGGATAATACTCCCAACTATCACTTTGGCCATTAGCACTATAAACTTTCAATTTGTTTACTTTTATCACTCCCAAACTAACTGAGGTCTAACCTGGTTAGTTTTCGTGGCCAAAATGTAAAAACCTAAACTTTGGGACATTTTTGAAACTTTTTAATATAAATCCCAACCCACCCCACCCTCACCCCCTTCCTTCCTTCTTCTACTGGCAGACTCACCCCACTACCACCACCCTTCACCATCCACCACCACCACCCTTCACCGTCCACCACCACCATCAACCACTTATAATATTTCAATCAACAACAACTAGCAAGGGAAACGGTAGTACAGGTCTAACCGTCGACGCCATCATTATCCTAATCAAAAACCCCAATGTAAACCATCACTGATAACCAGCTTACATCCATCCCTGACTTCGTTTTCCTCCGTCCTAGTACTGGTCTCTCGCCTCTGATCCAGTAACAGCGGCCGTTGGCGATGGTTGCAGGTCGGTGGTGGTTGCAGGTTAGTAGTTATTAAAGTTAAAACCCCTTTCAGTTCATCAACTCTATTTCTCTCTCTAATCCTTTTGTTTCTAATGCAATGGAGCCTCAAAGAAACCATCAGATGCTTCAAAATTATACCCGACTAGACCCGAAGATGGGTTCGGGTCAATAATAATAACAACAACAACAACAACAACAACAACAACAACAACAAGAACAACAAGAACATGCCGAAAGCAGGGCTATTGGTGTTGGCGGTGGAAAAATAGGTGATGCGGTGGTGGAGAAGGTGGCTGTAGCGGCAAAGTGGTCTGAACAGGAAGACGACCATACCATTAAGGTCGATTAATGAGGAAGGGCAATAGGAAATTTCTTGGAATGAATGGATTTAACTCAGAACCAACAATTGGCAAGTGAAAGCTACAGTGGAATGGAATCGTGGAAAGAATGACATAAAAAGAGGGGGGGGGGGGTAATAGAATTTAAAAAAAGAGAAAATTGCAGTTTTCGTCCCTGTGGTTTGTCTAAACTAACAGGTACTCAGGCTTAACACCCTGAGTACCTGTGGTTTCATTTTCTAACACTTTACGTCCCTGAGACTAACGTCGTTAGTTGTTCCGTTAGTTTTTGGGTAAATTGACTAATATACCCTTAATTTTTTTTGGGTGAAATGACTCTTATACCCTCCCATCTTCTCAAACCCACCCACCCACCACCACTATCTCCACCACCACCACCACCTGCAACACCACCACCACCATCTCCACCGCCACCCTCCCTCTCCTCACCATCTCCTCTCTCCTCCACCGTTGAACAATGATGAACTTTTCTGAACCCTTTCATCCCATATCAGAAAATTAGATAAGAGGGGGCATTTTAGTTGTGAAAAAAAGATATTTATACAAATCAATATTGATTCTCATTTATCCAAACGTTACTTGCCATTAATAGAAAAGGCGGAACTGAATGAAAAGTAACAGAGCCTTAAGTTAACACTCAAGTACCATAAACTGGGACAAATATGATGAATCTCTCATCTTTATATTTTTATTTTTAGTTTTACAGAAGGTTTTTGGGTTTTGTGGTCACCGGAAAGATGTCGAAATTGTTCGCCGAAGAAGAGATGGTTTGATTGATAAGGTGCAACCGATGATGAAGGTATTGTTATGTTCGGTCTTGGAGTTAATTACAGAAGTGGTCACCGACTATTATTGTTTCATTATCAAAAGAAGATTGTGGCCACCGGAATGACATCGGAATTGTTTCATTATCAAAAGATTGTTGTTATTTTGGGTTTTGAAGTTCAGTAATATTTATTGTTCAGTTAACATATTATGTTTATGTCTGTAAACATTGATTTTGATGAACTCAGCCTTTGAGCTATGGATTGGGTGTTGCAGGTGGAGTGGAGATGGTGGAGGAAAGAGGAGATGATGAGGAGAGGGAGGGTGGCGGTGGAGATGGTGGTGGTGGTGTTGCAGGTGGTGGTGGTGGTGGAGATGGTGGTGGTGGTGTTGCAGGTGGTGGTGATGGTGGTGGTGGGTGGGTGGGTTGGAGAAGAAGATGAGAGGGTATAAGAGTCATTTCACCCAAAAAATTAAGGGTATATTAGTCAATTTACCCAAAAACTAACGGAACAACTAACGACGTTAGTCTCAGGAATGTAAAATGTTAGAAAATGAAACCACAGGTACTCAGGGTGTTAAGTCTGGGCTGAACCTGTTAGTTTAGGCAAATCACAGGGACGAAAACTGCAATTTTCTCTAAAAAAGTTAATAATAATAATAAGTTTCAAAAATCGCCCTTAAGTTTTCGTTTTTATATTTTGGCCACATAAAAGTTTTGGTTTTTACATTTTGGCCACGAAGGCTAACCAGGTTAGACCTCCGTTAGTTTAGGGGTGATGGAACAAACTAAGTTGAAAGTTGGGAGTGCTATTCGCCAAAGTAAAAGTTCGGAGTGATATCCGTCAATAGGCGATAGTTTAGAGTTATTAAATCCATTTTCCCTTATATAAAACAAATAAAAAAGACATTATATAAAAATGTTGAAACAGTTTTATTAAAGTCTTAAAAAACAAAAGGTTTTAAACATATGAACATTTAGAGCATTCACATCCGCTCCACCAAATCCCATCTATCAAATTACACTAAAAATCACTATTTCACCCCTAAATCTTCTCTATCCTAATTAAAATAATAATAATTTTTTATACTTTTATTATTACATTTTCTCCCTCCTCACTCACAACTACTTACAAAAATATTAAAATATATATAGGGGTGAACAGTAGTTTTTCATATTTAGGGTGGAACAGTGCTTCCACCAAATATTTTCTTTCTCCTCCACTCACAACCACTTACACTCACCCCATATAATTTAGTGGGCACACTCACATACATTTGATGGATGAGATATGAGTGCTCTTATAGAAATAGAAGTTTAACAATGAATGACTTTAAAAAAAGACACGTATAAGAAAATAAATTATTTTAAAAAAAAAGTAAAATAACTAACAATCTTATATAACTAACAATTTAAATAAAATGAACATTTTCTAGATTTTTTTTAAAAAACGATCAATTTAAAAAAAACTATTTTAAACAAACTATTTAAAAAAAGTTTAAAAATGAATGTTTAAAAAAAAACAATATGTTTCTAATAAACAAAACTTTTGAAAAAAAAAGTCAACAATGAATAATTTAAAAAGAAAACGAACACAATTGGATAAAAAAATAATGACTAAAAATAAAACAACCGGATTGTAAGAAAAAAAAAAAGAAATGTATAAAATAAACGATTTTAAAAAAGTTGTTTACAAAAAATGTATTGTTTTAGAAGTACTAATGTATTTTTATATTTAAAAATTGTTTTATTAAATAATAAAATTAAAATTAAAAACAAAAATAGAATAAAAATTATCATTATCCACCAACTTATTAAATGCTTAACTAGTATTTTGCCCGCAGGTGTTGCCTTGCGAGCTTATGAATATCAATTAAGGGCGGGCGGGGTGGTCATAACGATCATCACACCATCACACTATCACACCCAATCTCATTGTGTCACCTCATTTTACCATACTCCATCACATTCCATCACGGTGGAGAAGTAAGAAGTAGAGATGATGATGATGATTGAGGAGGATGGTAATGATGACGGTTAAGCTACAAAGGAGAAGCAGATGGTGATGATGACTAAGGAGGATGGTTATGATGACGGTAGAGGATCCCCTATTTCATCTTAGAAAACAGAGACGATGATGACTGAGGAGGAGGATGATGATGATGACAGTGGAGGATGATGATGATGACTGAGAAGGACGATGACGATCCCCTGTTTCATCACCTTAAACTACGGTGGTGATGGTTGTGAACGGTTCAAACTTTTTTTCCCGCCATAATTCATTGTCGAACAAAACAACTTTATGAGCTGAGGAGGATGATGATGATGACTGAGATGGTGGTTGGCGACGGAGATGGGTGAAGTAGAGGTGGAAACAATGATGATGACGGGTGGTGACGATGATGATGGATGGTGGTTCGGTGAGGTTTTTTTTTTAAACTCCAACGTTTGTGCCGTGATGTGTGTCACCAAATATGATTATCACGGCCGTGATAGGAATGGTGGGGCGGTGGTCGTGATGGTCATGGCCATCACGGGGTGGCCATCACGGACCACCCTGTCCACCCTAAAAGACGTTAAACCCTACATACACATTGCGGCGTGTTAACACAAAATTTAGAACGTAACCTAAATTGGAAAACTTATGAAAGATGGAAAATATGAGGGAACAAAGTTGAAAGAAAAAGTTATTGGGGTTAAATTGCAAAAGATGAAAAACTTTGAATCAAAGGTATAAAAATAAATCAAAGTGGGATAAATTGCAAAAGATGAAAGCTTTTGAGTTAAAAATGAAAAATAAAATTAAAGAGGTTAAATTGCCAAAGATAGAAAAGTTAGAATTAGAAAGGGCCTGATGATGGTGATGAAAACTTAGAAGTTAAATTGCAAAAGATGAAACCTCTTCCTTCTGCCATGGTGTCATTAATTCCAATACTAGTAACAACCGTATAAACGGCCTGATGAGTGGTGGTTCTTGGATTACGGCTCCTGCGATCATTAAAGATTTGGTATTCTTGTATTTTTACGGCAGGTTTCATGAACCGCTGGATGGAAGACCTACGCTGGAGTGTCCGAACATCAACAGGCTGTCCGAATTGGAAGCTTCAGATCTGATAAGTCCGTTTTTCTTGGACAAAATAAAAGGGGCAGTCTGGGATTGCGATGGTGATCATGCGCCGGGTCCCGATGGCATTAATATTAATTTCGTCAAGAAATTTTGGAGCCGGTTGAGTAGCGATTTCATGAGGTTGTTTAATCATTTTTTTTTCTGCGGAGCATCTGGGTAGTAGTTGTATGTCCTCGTTCATTG
Organism: Ambrosia x helenae; assembly: GCA_030844895.1. Lineage (NCBI taxonomy): Eukaryota > Viridiplantae > Streptophyta > Magnoliopsida > Asterales > Asteraceae > Ambrosia > Ambrosia x helenae. The sequence continues at coordinate 17,357,757 of CM061227.1, read as the reverse complement.
CTCTTATTCCGAAAAGGAATGATCCAGGTGGCCTCAATGATTATTGACCAATAAGTTTGGTCGGATGCATTTATAAGATTGTTTCAAAAGTGTTGGTCAATCGGCCGCGGAGGGTAATTCAAAAGTTGGTGTCGGTGGAGCAAACGACTTTCTTAGCTAATCGAAGTATCTTGGATGGGGTGATTATTCTAAACGAAGTTATTCCTTGGCTAAAGAAGAACAAAACGGAGGGTCTTATTGTTAAGGTGGATATTGAAAAAGCATATGATTACTTGAGTTGGGAGTTCATAGATTTGATCCTTTTACAAATGAATTTCCCGCTGAAATGGAGGAGGTGGGTTATGCCCATTGTGTCTTCGGCCAAAGCTTCGGTTCTTGTCAATGGTTCTCCCACCCAAGAATTTTTATGTAGTCGAGGATTGAGACAAGGAGACCCCCTATCGCCTTTTATCTTTGTTCTAGCCATGGAAGCGTTATCAAAGGTTATGAATAAAGCATGCGAAGTCGGTATCTTCAAAGGTTTGTCCTTGTCCCCCGGTGGGCCGATGTTATCCCATTTCCTATACGCGGATGATGTCGTGTTCGTGGGTGATTGGAGCTATGATAATATTTTGAATCTGAAAAGGCTGCTTAGATGTTTCTTCCTGGTCTCGGGTTTGCGCGCTAATCTTCTTAAAAGTAGCCTTTTCGGAGTGGGGGTCGATGAGGTCCATGTTCAGCTTATGGCAGATGTCTTGGGCTGCTCTAGAGGAGTGTTTCCATTCAAATACTTGGGGCTTCAGGTGGGCACAAACATGAACTTGAGCAGGAATTGGCAGCCGGTTGTTGAGATTTTCAAGAAAAGACTATCGATTTGGAGGGCTAACACCCTTTCGTTCGGTGGTCAGATAACCTTGATAAGGTCTGTCCTAAACGCTCTTCCAACCTTCTATTTCTCGTTGTTTAAAGCTCCGGTCGGGGTTATTAATAAGCTTGAAAAAATGCGGAAAGACTTCTTGTGGGGTTCAATCCCGAGAGGGACAAATTCAATTGGGTTTCCTGGAAGAATACTATGGCTCCAAAAGACTTTGGTGGGTTGGGTTTTGAGTCACTTCAAATGGCTAATCTTGCTATGTTAGCCAAATGGTGGTGGCGGTTCAAAAATGAGCGGGATAGCCTTTGGCGAAAGGTTATTTGGGATATTCATGGCAATTCTAGATCGTGGAGTTTTATCTTGGTTCGTTTGTCTATGTCGGGGCCTTGGAAGAATATTGGGAGTATCGCAAGGGAATACGAGTCTTTGGCATTGATTTGTTGACGTCATTTCGTGGTATACCGGACCAAAATAGCGTGATGAAGTTCTGGAAAGAAACGTGGTTACTCGACACTCCTCTGTGTCATAAGTTCCCTGCCCTGTATGAGCTGGAAGTTAGTAAGAACGCGGCTGTTGCAGATCGCTTTCTGCAGGTCAATGGGGTCCGGGCTGTCCGTTTTAGGTGGCGTCGGGCTCCTTCTTCTCACTTGGAATTATCGGAATTGGGGGTGTTATCAAGTGCGCTGCAGTCCTTTGGGCTTATTCCGGGTCAAGACATGTGGGTGTGGGTCCCAGATTCAGCAGGGTGCTTTTCTGTGAGGAGCATGAGGAACAGTTCAAATGAGGTGTTTTTTGTTAACAGGCACATGGAGTCAGTTTGGAATAATTGGGTCCTTTTAAAAGTTAATTTCCTAGTTTGGAGGCTGGTTCAAGACAAACTCGCCACAACTGATACCCTTAGCCGAAGAAACATCTCCCTTCCAAATACCACATGCAGATTTTGTAATGATGCGGACGAGACAGCGATGCACTTATTCGTTTCGTGCAGGTTAGCAGCGCAAATTTGGGATTACGTTACTCAGTGGTGCAGGTTATCGAATATGTACATTTTGGAACTAAAAGATTTCGCCGTGCTACACACAAGAATGAATGGGTCGAGAAAATGGCGGAAATTGGTGATGTCAATCATCCAGACTACCGTGTGGACGATTTGGAGATGGTGAAACGATGCTGTGTTTAATGGGAAAGTGGCCAACTTAAGAAGAATCAAGGATGAAATTAAGAGCTATAGCTTCCTTTGGCTGAAAAATTGGGCAAACATTGGTGAGATTTCATGGGCAGATTGGTGTAGCGCAAATTTCGCTGCAATGTTGTAATGTTTTGTTCCTTTTTCTGCTGATTTTGTACTGCTGAATTTTGCTGCTTGTATGTTTGGGGGCTCAGACTAACGGTTTGTTAGTCGGAGATTATTCTAATAAAAATTTTGTTGGCCTTTCAAAAAAAAAAAAAAAAAAAAAAAGGGGAAATCCAGTTTTTAAAAACTCCCCGTGCAAAGAATACAACCCAAATATGCACGAATAAAGTTGTTAATTATAGTTTTGATAGTGATTTGCATAAATAGTCCTTATATGTAAATGACTTAAATACAGTTAGGTGTTGTTTGTTTTTCTGAAAAAGGTCTGCGCAGGCTCTTCTATTTGCACCGCGCAGACCACGCGCATACATTGCCATCTGCAGACTGTTTGGTTTTCTGAAGACGTTTCATTAAAAAAGATCTGCGCAAGCTCTTCTTGATGCAGACTTGGCCGACCACTTCTAAGATCTTCTAAAGTCTGCAGAGGGTTAAAAACCACTGTCCACTACCACCCACCGTCCACCATCACCACCCACCGTCCACCACCACCGTCCAGCACCACCACCAACCACCATCCAGCACCACCACCACCACAGTTCACCACCACCACAACTATCCATCGTCTACCACCACCACAACCACCATCACCGTCCACCACCATCACCACCGTCCACAACCACCCACCACCACTACCCACCACCCGCCGTCCACCACCTCCATCGTCAACCACCATCACCAACACAACCACCCACCGTCCACCACCACTTGGTACTACATCGGATCGAGAATATATGACTCGGTTACTAGATGAAATTGTTGTGCAGTTGATGTAAACTATGGAATAAATTATTTGAAAAATTGTTATTTGTGGTTTTATGAATATTATTTCAGTGTTGTATAACTATTATTTAAATTTCGATGTTAAAAAAATATTGATTGTCTTAAAAAACAAATTTATTTAAATTTTAGTTTATTTCAGCAGGCTGCAGAAGTTAAAAAACAAACAGTCTTCTTCCTACTGACTGCAGACCTTTGGTCCACCTCTTTTTCTGCAGATGTCTGTAGATATGGTCCGCAGACTGCAAACCTTTTGGCTCAGAAAAAACAAATAACACCTTAGACTTAACTACAAGTATTAACAAAGTTAGTATCAGGAGCTGAAATAGTTACAGAATTTAAACACCAAATTAAAGGTTGAAATGTTAAAAGATTCCTTTTAGGTAGAAGGGATTAATTGTTAAATATCACAATTCTCTTATTTTTCACTTGAAATTCAAATTCCCAACTTGTAAATTTGGTGCGCTACGTGAGATACGAAGGAATGTCAAATATGCAAGAAAGATGGTAAGATATTGTTAATTTATCGCCACTCAAAACTAGCATCAAGGAAGAGAATGGAAATCAAGAATGTCAAATAGGACAAGCCTTTTAAATTCTCACCACATGCTTAGATATGGGTTTTATATGCTTATAATGCCAAATATGGTAATGGTTCTATATGCTATAGAAGGGGTAGAAACTAGAATATTTTAACTCTAAGAGCGTTTACGACAAAGGGTTTTAGAGATATAGTTAGCTCATGTGAAGGAAAGAGGTCATGATGTAAAAGAAAGATGGGTTGTTTAGTGTAAATAGCCCAAAACGAGTTATTCGAGGAAGGGGTGTTAGACAGAGGATGAGAAAAAAAGTGTTTGGTTTTAGAGTTGTTTTTGTTTCTTAGAGGGGCAAAACTTAGACAAGAGTGATGTGATTAGCTTTTTTGGCCCTTTTATTTTAGATGCTCTAAAATACGAAAGAAACTTTTTTTTACGCTCACTTCAACTACATCATGATTTAAGATTTAAGGGCTCCAAATACAAGAAAACACCTATGTTTGATACTTATCGGTAGAATGATCGAGGCCCGAGTGACATTTTAGTTTTGCCCATGGTTTGTGATCGAAAGTTATTGTGACTTGTCATTCGTCCCAAGGGTCGAGCACTTATTGGTAGTGGAGCATTTTCAAGTTTCCAATTTTTCCCTTTAATTTGCCTTTTCTTTTCTGCTACTTTTTAAAAGTAATGTTATGTGGTCCATGGAATGAGTATGGAAAAATGACTTGTCTTGAAAGAGACTCATTGTTTTTAGTACAATCACATTTAAGGTAAGACAGATTAATGTACAATAAGCAATCGCCACGATCATAAAGATGGCCATGTGTCCCATATAACTTAGATCTTGTTATGATCGTTGAGTCATATCTTTAATCATACCATAAAGACCATTTTTAAACCTGGTGTCTATTATGGTGGTGGGAGTGCTTACCACTCTTACTATTTGGTTCTTAGAATAGGCGGAGTGGTCCGTAATAGCCACCCCGTGATGGCTGTGATGCCCGCGAACACCGCCCCGTTTATTGTATCACAACCGTGATAACATCACAATGTGATGGCCATCACACTCAAAAGCAAGCTGATGGGAGCACGATATTATTGGGTGTGATGGGTGTGATGAAATGTGAACGCCACCCTATGAAATTAGTGATGAATGTGATAAAGTGTGGTGAAAATAAGATAACACAATAATTGAGTGTGATTATGTGATAGTGTGATACTATCACCAACGACTCCATCAACCCTTACCTGTCACAACTTGCCAAATAACAAGAAATGTAGTTTGCATCTCATGGTTCTCATGCACAACCAATTTATAAATTAAATAAAATTTTTTTAACTAAAATATGATTAGTTATTAATGCTGGAAGGGGTCCGCTTCTCTCCCCCCACCACAACACCCCCCCCCCCCCCCCCCTTTGCAAGAGTGGCAAAGGTTGCCGCAACCTCCTTGCCAGACTCCACCTTGCCGCAACTTGCTAAATGATGAGGAATCATATGCCACAAAGTTGCCGATGGTTGCCCAGCTCCACATGTCGCAGCACTCCCTCCACGGTTAGCATTGTTTGTTACATTATTGAGGGATTCAGTATACTTATAATATTCATATATATACAGTAAAACATGAGTATGTATATTCTTTAAATACATATATCTCAACTTATATTAAATATTTTGTTCCTCTTCTATTTCTTTACCCCTGCTTTTGATAGATCGACTCTTCATGCAATATACTTGGTTCACAAGAAACATAGATAGTTGATAGATCAACACTCATGCTTATTTGTGGATTGATGATTTGTGAGTAGATATGCTTTTACTAGAATAAATCTTGCTTTTTTGTGTGATTTCTAATCCTTGCAAGATTCATTCGTATCACTCACTAGCTACATGACAAATGCCAAAGATATGTATGACCCCACCAATATAATTTTTCTTTTTTCTTGGCAATAAATCCATATTTTGTTGGCATATAAAAAGGGGTACTTGGCCAATAAGGTTCATCAAGATCTCAATACGAATGGGATAGGAGGGAACGTTTAAAAAGACTTTTCAAGGCATTGATTGCCCGTTCTCCCTCAAAGGCTTCTGGTTCTAGCTCTATATATAATACTCAAGTAAGAGCATGTAACCAGAGCCTGAGGTAGAATGGAAATTCAATGTCCTGATGTTATACAATCTCTAACTCAAAATCGATGTCAGTCTCAAGAAATTGATATGGTGTCATCTCTTTGTTCTCTCATGGACTTCTAGCAGCTTTATGTAAGTGGAAAGTAGATTGTTTATCGATCTCTTAAGTTCAAAAGGTTGTTTTTATTTAATATACAAACATGCAAGATCTTGCGATCCGGATTTTTATAAACACGGAACATCGAATATGCATTGATAATAACTTTTAATATACTCTAAAACATGTTTGTTTGTTCTGGTTAGAGCTAGTAACTTGTGTGAACAGTACTTTTATTAAACAATATTTGGTATCTTATCCTTTTTTATGTTTTGCTTATGCACTTTTATTAAAAGTTACATTCATGAGAGTGAAGAGGTATAAGGCTTTATACCGCGGCTCAGGACAAGCAAGTGCATATAACCTTCGGAAGTCAAACACTTCCGGAGGAAAGTACAAATGGTCCGAAGCAAAGTACAATTTTGCTGATTACTATAAATACCCCCTCAAAGTACAATTGACACACGAATGCACACACTCCGAACCACACATTCTCTCTCTAAACAAATACTTATCCTCACGTCGGAGGGTGGTCACAGAGAGGACTTCCATTCTCCTCTGTGACGAGCCTAACGGTTTTCTACTGTGTGCAGGTGTGTTCAAGCCTTAAAGCTCACAAGATCTCTTTGTACCATCCCTGTTCTATTCTAATTGTAGTCTTTGAACTTCTTTTCCCGTGTCACCCCCAAACTAACCAAACACTAACTCAGTTAGTTTTTATTAATTGGCATGCAGGCGTGACATGGTTTTTTCTATGTGGCATGCTGACATGAGAATATTTTCCTGCGTGACATGCTAACATCAGCATACCACGTAAGAAAAAAATGTAACGTCATAAAAAAAACTAACTTAGTGTTTACTTAGTTTGAGGGTGATACAGCAAAAAAATTTATAGGACAGGGTGGTGGTATCTAGTTTAATAGTTGGGGATGGTAGCGGTCAATAAGTGATAGCTTATGTTTTTAAAATCCAATTTCCCTTACATAAATAAACATTAAACGAAAACCAACATATATTTAAGACATAACCTAAACTAATTAGGTTGTAAAAACCCATGAAAACTCAATGTAAAAAAATAAATAAATTTTATGGAACGTAATATACAAATTCCTAAGCGTTTTTTTTTAAGAAAATAAAGGGCCGAACGAATTTAAAAAAAATAAAAAAAATAAAACACATACGTAAAATGCATGTAACACTAAACAATAGTAATTATCTTCTATGTATAGTTAATTGCCAAAATGGCCTCTGAGGTTTGACTCAAATTGCTTGTTTGGTCACAATTAATTTTTTTGCCAAAATCACCCCTCACGGATCGAAAATTGCCAAAATGGTCCATATTTAACTGAGTTTTTAACTGAGTATTGAAAATCAGTTGGCCCCTAAGGACATAAAGGATGAAATTGCCCCTGAAACTTAACTGACTTTCAATACTGAGTTAAAAACTCAGTTAAATATGGACCATTTTGACAATTTTCAATCTGTGAGGGGTGATTTTGACAAAAAAAATTAATTTTGTGACCAACCAAACAATTTGAGCCAAACCTTAGGGGCTATTTTGACAATTAACTCAAAATATAACCGTTTACACGGTTTTCATTTATTGGTATTCATTGGTGATATAAAACACTAGTTTTTATCTCGGGAGCGTCCCGGGTTGAAATATTTAATATAACATAATAAAATATATTATTATTATTATTATTCTTCTTATTATTTTAAACAAATCTCTGCCATAAGTTATCATATTCAAATATAAAAAAATGAATCTCTGCGCCGGTGTATAAATCTAGTGTCATTACAAATGAATTCGAAAGTTTGTAATCGATCATTCTAAAAAGAACTAACATGAAATAAAAAAAAAAGTTAATTATTGAAATATCGAACGTATTAGTCTAAGGGTTATGTGATGCGTTAAAAAATTCATGGGTATATGATCGGGGAATTTGGGTATGTTGTTTCGGGTAATCAGGTCGGGTATCACCTAATCCCAGACCCGACCCAAACCCACAATTTTTTAAAACTAATCTCAAACCCGACACAATACCTGTCGGGTTACAAAAAATAATCATTTTTTCTCCGATTTTTATATAGCACTATGGTACTCGTTGGAAAGATAATAAAACGCTCGTTAATTTGGTGTAATTTTTTTCTTTAAAAAATCTCGTATATAAAAGATATTAACGTTTAAAAGTTATGGGGGGAAACATGAGAGAAAAAATTGTAAAGTTTTAATATTTAGATTTAGTAGATTAGGTATTTAATAGATTAGGTTAAAGATTATAATAGATTGGTTTAAATCATATTTATTCTTTTTTTTAATTGGTTTACATATGCCACATCACACCCCATGTGGCATCTCTCAAAGAAGAGATTGCATAAGAAGAGGACATGTAAGATTAACCCCTTTGCAATATATATATATATATATATATATATATATATATATATATATATATATATAGGGTTGGGTTATTCTACAAAGGCTACAAAAAATGAGAAGGGTAAGAAGCCACTAGAAAATGACATGTGTCCAAAGGATTAACAAGTGGGAAGGGTAATTTTGTCAAAAACATATGCACATGCAAGTCACATGCCATTTCCACCTTCATTTTTAAATGCCCGTAACTTTTTTATACGTCATCCTTTTTTAAAATAAATTATACCATAAAATTGAGCGTCTTTTTATCTTTAATATGAGTACCATATTGTTATACTTTTGAAAAAAAAAATTCAAAACCCACTTACGTAAGACACAATGGAGTGTAAAACACAATGAACACCAATTAAATATATGGTATAAAACACAATCAAGAGTCTACTAAAACACAATGGACGACATACTAAAGACACAATGAATGGAAGACTAAAACACAATGAATACTTTTAAAAAAAAAAGTTGAAAACCCAGTTGCGTAAGACACAATGGATGACATACAAAAGACACAATGAACAGAAGACTAAAACACAATAAATATTTTTGAAAAAAAAGTTAAAAACCCAATTGTGTAAAACACAATGGACGACATAATAAAGACACAATGAACAGAAGATTAAAACACAATGAATACTTTTGGAAAAAAAGTTGAAAACCCAGTTGCGTAAGACACAATAGAGATAACGTAAAACACAATGAGTACCAATTAAATATGCAATGAACAATATGGTATAAAACACAATGAACAGTCTAATGAAACAAAATGGACGACATATAAAAGACACAATGAACAGAAGACTAAAACACAATGAATAATAGACTTAAACACAATGAACAATATAATAAAACACAATGTACACCTAAATACAAAACTCATTTGCGTAAAACACAATGAAAAACATACTAAAAACACAATGCATAAAGTTAAATCATGTGTAGACTAAAAAAACATAAATAACATATTTATAAAGCACACATGCATATTATAACACAATGAACGAGCATAAGACACAACGGAGAAGAAAATCCATTTAGCACGATTTTTTTTTTCAATTTTAATGTAGCAATGTGGTACTCATATTAAAGATAAAAAAACGCTCGTTAATATGGTGAAATTTTTTTGAAAAAAAAATGTCGTATGAAAAAGTTATAGACGTTTTAAAATGATGGGGGAATTGACATGTGCATTGCATGTGGAGAGAGAAAGTCAACAAATGTGGTTTTCCTTTTATGCCCTTCCTCTAATTTATTATTTATTTTTTTCAAACAAACTAATCTAAACCCTTCAAATATATGATCAATGGATCACAATCCTTCTCACCCTTCCTAGAAAAAGTGTCTTGTGTATTTGATCTTAACCCTATATATATATATATATCACTATATATATATATATATATATAGATGGTAAAAGGAAACATGGTTACCCAAAAACAGAATATGCAATAACATTTTGTGGTAGGGGTACGTATACATTGGACTATAATAATAAGATAAAGTAAACTCATCTAAAATAATCCAACCACTTGGATGATAATCCCTAAATCGCTGCCCGTAACAACCCTCACACCTGACCATAATTAATGACCAACGTCTAATTTAACATCACCCATGCACACGTAAACAATAATACCCTCAATATTAACCATGGACAACAAAATTGCTACCTTGATCACCTTCTTTGCCTTGTTATTAATCTTGTATACTGTCTCTGCCGCGCGCCCCACGGTGTTGGATAAGCCAATAACTAATCCAACCGCGGTTAGGACCGATGATGCATCCAAGCTACCCAAGATTTCGCGCAAATATGTGGCTTCCACGGGCCGTTCTAAGATTGTTCTCCCTGGGGAGAATGTTACGTTGGACAAACCTACAAATGATCTCAAACCGCGTACGAATTTTTCGAGATTTCACCCTATCAACCGTCACTTCCAAGTTGGACCTCATAGACAATCACAACATACCAGAGCACACCGTCGGCCTTGCTTGAAGCACAGGCAATACAAGATCCCATTCCCAAAGATAGAGGCCTCTAAGAAAAAGGATGAGGTAGCAGTGGAAAGAAGAGACGCCCCTAAATTGAATAATGAAAACCCTGTAAGGTATAGTACAATTTTAATTTATTTGTGTTTTTGTTCTCACAATTTTTTGAGGCATTATTTTACATGGTCAAGTGATCGAAGAAAATAGTTGGAATTTTGTTGGAAATTTTTTAGAAAATGTGGTCGGAATGTTTTACGACAAGGATTTTTCCTGACAAAGTACTTTTTTGTTGGAAACTGGTCGGAAGTAATGTTTCCCGACTAATTTTCAACAAAAGGTTTGTGTTTGCCGGAGCCATGATATGTATGCTTTTTAATAGTGGAGAAATAAAAGGGAAAATTGCCAAAATAAACAGTTGACCAAGCATATTTGCCAAAATAAACACCTGATGCGTCTAAACCTTAGGGACGAGACAATCTTTTGCATCTACTAATCAGATGATTACACATGTAAAGTCTTTAGACGCTTTAATTTTTAAGGTACCTGCGTCTAAAGAATAGGTTAGCCCCTTTGGGTCTAAATAACAGCCTCGCGTCTAAAGTTTAGATGCATGGAGCTTAAAAATAAAAGCGTTTGAATACTTTATACGTGTAATCATCTGATTGGTAGACGCAAAAGAGTGTCTCGTCCCTAATGTTTAGACGTATCAGATGTTTATTTTGGCAAATATGCTTGGTCAACTGTTTATTTTGGTAATTTCCCAAATAAAAATTATAAAGAAAACTTAATTAAATCATATATTCTATTGTGTCAGAAAATTGTTAGAAAATATGAAAGAATACTTTTGCAACCATGGTTCTTTTGACAAACGTCTTTTTGTTGAAAATGGTCAAAAATACTGCTTTCCTACTAATTTCCAACGAAAATCATTTGTTGGAATCATGTTTGATTTTTAGTAATGCGATGATAATAATTGCAAAGTAAACCTACCAAATTATATATTCTATTTATAGTAATAACATAGTAATAAACTCTGGCTGATATATTCTCTCTAATACTAGTGCAGACCAAAAACATTCCGTGGCGAAGTTCCTGCGAACTCGTTAAAGGTAAAGCACCATTACGGTTCCCGTCAGCAACATAACAACCAAAACCACGACAACCAGGCCAATAAGAAGGAAGAAAATGTTAAGAAGATGAAAAATGTGTTCGATCAGGAGAAGATGAAGAGTTTGAGACACCAACAACAACTAAAGAAGAGCGAGGATCACAAAGCAGGATTGATGAAGGACATTCGCAAGTTTCTGAAACATACTTTTGATTGATCATCGATTTTTCTTGAATTTCACCTTACTTTTAAATGCAAGTAATAATGTGTATACATATGATTAGTGTATTTATGAATAAATTAAATTGTTTACTGGTACATTAGTGTCTATAATTTGTACATAACTACTCATTGCATCCACTAGAGATGTAGAAAGCATATTTAGAAAAATAATCAGTTATTTAAATTTTTCTTGGTTTTGATAAACTGATTACATGATGATTTTCCCTTTTTTTAATCCTTAGAGCATTAACAATGGCTTCCTCATTCCTCATTTAGGGTGGACGGGGTGGTCCGTGATGGCCACCCCGTGATAGCTGTGATACCGCGAAACACCGCCCCACCTATTTAGTGATGCAGTGTGATGTTCACGACCGTGGTATATATCACGGAAGTTTGCACAACTTGTTGGTGGGTGGTCCCCACTAAAAACCTAGCTCTTTTGATTTTTATTTATATAAAAATACTGGCAGGTGTGATGGAATGAGGTGTCACAAGGTAATTTGGTGTGATGGTTTTAGTGATAATTGTGAACACTGTCACATGGGTTTAGTGATAAAATGTGATAAAATGAGGTGTCACAAGATGATTGGGTGTGATAAATTTTATACCACCCCATGTGCCCTTACTTAGAACCAATCACAACCATATGTTATATTAAAAATTATTATAGTTTCTCTTTCTTCCACTAACAATCACTTTCAACAAATATTAAAAAATAAATACAGTTTCTTGTTTTGCCATAAAAAATTCTCAAATAACCCCAAATATACAGATAAACAGTAGATTCCCTATTTTCTTCACTCGCAACCACTTCCAACCCCATAAAAAATTATAGGGTTTTTGTTACACCCCGACAGTGCACAGCAGAAAGCAAGTCATGAGGTAACGGAAGTTGTTACCATAACAGTTTAGCAAATTACACAATAGTTACGTATGGACATCTTGCAACCATCCTCTAGTCAAACATATTTAAGTTTCTAAGGTCATAAAAAGTTTAAAAACATGTTCAACCAAGATGAAGCAACATAAAAGTAAACATTGTTTTACAAAATAAAAACATAGTCTTAAAAGTTTTATGATCCCATAATCATGTCCATAAGTAGTGCGTGCTAAACCAACACTCTCAACCCTTATGCATCAGTACCTGAAAAACATGCTTAAAAATATCAACAAAAATGTTGGCGAGTTCACGGGTTTTAAGGCAAATACACATATTTCCTTGTTTAAAAACGTATGATTGAGTACGACTAAACTGAGAACCAAGTAGACTAGCTAGGTCATGCAAGCATGATCGCAACCTAAGGCCCTTAATCAAACCAGGACATTTCTTCCCGTTTGCGCAACTATGTACACCCAATGTGTCTTCCGACGTCTTTAATGAAGATGTTCTCCCAATGTGGCACAGCGCGACTGCTTGGGAGGGCGTCAAACCCAATAGATCTATCAACACAATTCAAGGCTCTAAACCTAAGGTTAATGATTAAGAATGCAAGGAAGAGTCCACCCTGTGGAGTGACTGGCGCCCAACGCTACGTCGTGCATCTACCAAAGGCCATCATATGTTCAATATAGTTCTAGTCTACCCATCATACAAGCATGTTAATCCCTCGATTATAAAACGTTTAAAAACATTTAAAAAATAAAAGGGGTTGTGAAACTCACCTCAAGCGCAGCCACAAGCAATTCCTAGTCCAAACCACAATTCGTTTTGAACAATCCCCTATTATCCAAAGGGCTATTTTAGCAAACATTCTAGAAAGATGTTATATGGAAATAACTTACTCTTGTGAAAGATTATGAAAAGAAATAGAAATCACCACCTTGCCCAATACACACAGATTGCAAAATACACATATATATCATGTTCATTTATGAAAAACTAATAAACTCATAGTTGAATGGCACTAATTTTCAAGAAAACGGATCTCACTCAACGTAGAAGCCCTTGGAAGCTTAAGCAACTTTGTGTACAACTGCAGATCTTCATCTACCCTTGAGTTTTCCCAAGCTATTGTTACCGTCTTCAACACCTCTGCATTTCTTAATATGTATTCTAGAAACTCTATATCCGACTTTTTCCCTTTGCATTTTGTAAACTGGATGGTTGTAAGGCTTGATAGCATACAAGTGGGAACCAACTTCGGTTCAATCCGGTAAGATTCTTCAAGCTTTTGTTTTCAACACAAACAAGATAGAAAAAAGTAAAAACCCATTAATATACATGGATATATAAAAGATATTGTTAAAGAAGTAAACAACTTTAAATAAACAGCATAAGTGTATACCTTTTCAATACACAAATGTTTCAACTCGGGACAACTATCAAGAAGCCAAGGGATTAATCCAAAATACCAAAAGCCCTTCAACTCCAACTGCTTTATATTATGAAATGTGGGAAGAGGTGGAAAATTGAATCGCCATCTCCCCATTTTGTTGAATGGGAGGTGGAAAATGTGAGTGATGTGTAACACCCCAACCGATGGCGGAAACATCGAGATGTCACGTATTGATGATTGTTCAGTAGCTCATGGTAAATAATAAATTTCAATAATTGATTTAATTACATTATATACAATTGCTCTACAAGAATTCGTACATCAAAAATGAATAATACTAAGTACACATCTTCAAGCATTAACTCAAATCTTCAAGCAAGCTACAACCTGAAACATGTTAAGTTTGAAAATATTTTGGGTCAACAAAAGTTGGTGAGAATACATAGGTTTTCGAATATAATAGATAACAAAAGTTTGTACAACAATCACAGTTGTATAATAATAGAGTATGAGTCCGACATGTAACAATGCGTCTTTGTACAATCAAACCTTGTGTCGACTGAGACCTAACTCGCAAGTTAGTTAAATGTTGTTACTGTTTTCGATCATCCCTGAATTTATGCGGGGGGATGGGTTTGTCAGACCTATAGCGCTATAATCTAAACAGGCGGCTTGATCAATGTTAATGATTGTACTGTGTCTTTTTGTTACAGTCAAATGATAGAATGAGTAAATGATAGTGTAGTGGAATCACAAGTTTCAACAATGTAAGAATGAGTAAATGATAGTGTATAAAATGTTTAAACATGTTTCACCCCAAAATGTAAAACAGAAAAAAGGGGCTATGTAAACTCAACTTAGTGTTAGAATGGAGACCCTTGTTATAAGTAAATGTGGCTCGTGTGTATTCAAATATCACCCTATTTCAAGGTAATAAATAAGTGTTGGGGAAAACTTAATAAATCTAAGTTTTCTAGTCTAAAATGTGCTAGGGTTCCTAATTTGGGGATTAATAATTGATTTATGATTAAATTTGAATATTTTAATAAATAAAGAAATAAAAATGTTTTCTGACCAATCTTAACTAAAAGTAGTTGAATTATAATGTATTAAATGTGAAAATAATTTTTATAAAATAATTTTCTTAATTAGTGAATATTTATATATAATTACTTATTTGATAAAATGTAGACTTAATATTTAAAAATTATAAATTTCGAATCAAAAATTTATATTTCTGATCTAAATTACTAATAATAATTTATGTGAAATTTTTATGTAAAAATAATGAAAAACGAATTTTTATGATTTATTTATGATTAAAATAACAAAAATCGATTAAAAATATTAAAATAATGATTTTTTAGAAATAAAAATCATTTCTGGAATGTTTACTGTTTTATAAGTTTGGGATAATTTTTATGGAATTTTATAAAATCGTTTTGATATTTTTATAGAATTTTATAATTATAATAGAATAAACTTGTAATATTTATTATATATAATAAATAAAAGATTTTCGAAAAACTAAAAATTGTATGATAAACGTTTCTATTAGAATATCATAAAATAATTTTTTAAAAATAATAGTGAATAAGGAAAAAAAATGTTTTACATGTGCCAGGGATCGAACCCGGCACCTCACCCGGTTCGGGTGACTCGGACAACACACACAAGCAACTGATCTGCACGTCTGTTGGTGTTTTATTTGGTTTCAAATTAATTTTAAACAATTAGGAATTCTAGTCTTCTTCCCCAAATAATATGTATGAAACCCTAGAATCCTATTCAATTTACACAATGATTAACAGTTAGATTAACCATAGGGGTTTTGATTGACTCAGGTAAATTAACTTGTAGGAACCAAGAATTAAGATCATACCAGGCTCGAGGCTTGGAATCGTCGGGTCAACCAGAAAAGTCACCAATCGCAAGGATTCATGATTAAGTGGGTTTAAGAGGAGAAATTGAACATCTGTGTATGTTATTCGGCCCTTTCAGAACATGTGGGAGGGTTCAATTTATAGTGTGTTTGTTGAAGTGGAAGGTTTTAAATGCTTGGTCAAAAAAACGCGTATGGTATACGAATTGGAGTGGGTTTAGGCGCAAATCACGGGACATGACTGTAGGAGAATGTTTATCGGTCAACGAGGATGAAATGGTTACCAAAAATGAGGCCAATAATTGTGGAAAACGAACTGGGTTTTGGCTGCTACTCGGGTCGGGTCTGGATTGATGGTCGGGTAAAGGGGAAGGCTTGGTGGGCCGGGTTTCTGATCTGGGTTGGGCTTCTGGTTGGGTAGGTTCTGTTCTGGGCTCCGAATTTTTTAAGGTTTTGGGTGGGGTATGTTGTTGGGCTATTAAAAAAAATGGGTATTAAGTTTTGGTGTTCTTCTTTCACTTTTTTTTTAAAAAAAACAGAATTATTATTATTATTATTATTATTATTATTATTATTAGTGTTTCGAAATAAATAAGATTTAGACAGGGTCAGTTTTATACAAAAGAAGTTTAATACCAATAAAGTGATGATTTACTAAAAAACATTTTACGCGATGTTACAGTCTCCCTTACTTTTAGGAACTTTGTCCCGAAGTTATTAAAAACACAGGGTTGAAGGTGATTGGGTAGAAATTAGGACAACTGTGGTTTGGAAAATTTAAGTCACGGCATGAAGGTGAATAATCTGTTTCGAATAATTTGGATAAGAGGTTTGTTATTTGTGAGTTTTAAGGGTAGGATTAGGTGTGTCTTGGAATCGCAAGGAGAATAAGAATCTTAAGTTTTAGAAATCCTAAAAGAAATGCATAAGTTGATGGACTATAGAAAGACTAAATGAACTACCAGGTAACTAGAGTTTATAACCTTGATAGAATTTCACACTACCTTAACGTACCTGTAAATTCATGATTACGTTTCGGACCGCAATCACCAATTTACCTTACATTAGGGTTTTGTGTCCTTCTATAACTCTAGACACACATGTAAAATAATATGATTAACCTTGTATCCAAAAATGAGTCCAACTGTTGAGCAGGAAAAAGACTTCTACCAGTCAGTGAGTGGGAACCTCTACCGATTGTTGAGCAGGTTCGATAGCCTCCACCAGCCGTTGAGCAGGTTGTAGGGCCTCTCTCGACTGTTGAAAAGGCGTGATGACCTCTACCAATCGTTGAGTAGGTTATTTGATACTCAACTAACTGTTGAGCAAGTACTTTATCCTCTATCAGTTGTTTGATTAAGTGTACCAATTATTAAACACATGAATTGCAAATTGATAATATGTACATGTAAGCAATGAAGTATCAAGTATAGCATACGAGTTGTAATAGAGTTGCCCTAGACAAGGTTAATGACTCTAGGTGTCTATAGCAAATAGTTTATATTCCATGAATTCTAGTTTCAAATGTTCAAATATGGTAGATAGTCGAATCCTCATGTATAACTAAGGATTATGTTTGATGCAAGACACAATCAAGTTTCAATAGTCTGGTTATCATGAGTAACTAGCTTATATGTGAGAAGGTGAAGGATATGAATTTAGTTCTTGAGAGAATGATGAAAAAAATCTTGAAGCAGAATCAAGGTTGTGAGAGATGGTGAATGTGAAGATAGTTGATAAAGAGTTAATTTTATAGTAAGGAGATTATGTAGCAGTGTAAATTTTGGGGTTGGGATCAAAGATTATAATCAAGTGTATAAGAAAACATGATTGTGGTATATGCCAAATATTTTAAAAATTTGAACAAGTTGAAAATGAGTGAGTGTCGATGGAGAATTTAGAGACTAGATATTATTCCTATGGAAAAAAAAATTATTTCCAAAATTGATTTTGTATATAAAGCAAAAGTTGTTAAATAATGCAAGCTAAGTGGGCTTTGATTAAAATATTCCCGTTAGTTGGAGATTTCAAACACGACATTAGGTTTTGAAGATCAAGGTTCTATTAAGTGATTTTTAATAGTTTAAAGCATTATATAGAAAATCGTTTGTTACGTCAATAAATAAACAATTGAATTTAAGTTCGAGGACATCTTTTGACAAAAATATGTACTTTGTAAAGTTTCTAGGTAATAAAAATACAATAAAATTTAGTAATCTTTAGTTTGTGCTAAGGTATGAGGTTATAGTTTTTCTAAAAATAAGTAACATGTGGAGAAGGGAAATAATATGATTTGGGTAGGGTGTTGAATATTTAAAAAGTGGCTAAGATGGTAAGGTGAAGTGTGATTGTGAAATCCATAGATGGTTATGAAATGAGATTGATTTAAGCCGTAAAATTTTGAGGTTTTAGAGCTTAGCTTAAGGAAAGTGAGTGTAATCATTTATTCATTAATTAAAACGAATAAACGAAAACGTTGACTTATCAAAGATTCTAGATTCTAATAACATAGTGAAGACATGCTTTAGCCTATAAGTGAACACTCATCCCGAGAATTCCCAGGTAGGCATCCGGGTCCCTCGTCTGATTGGGATATATGCGCAATGCCAGCCTAGCCAGAAAACTCAGAATACAGGCGTTCACCCTTCCAGATTGCATGTGTTCGTTATTAAAATCCAGAACTTCGACGAGATCTCAAGGTGTTTCAGGCTAAACCTGAGGATTTTGTCCTATTAGTAGATCCAGTGATGGAGAGCAATCTTCTTGTAGGGATTAGAGTAGGGATAATAAGTAGGAGGGAGATAGAGAATAGCAAGTAAAAGGAGCAAATACTGGTTATAATCCTATGGTTATAGACTAGATTACTTTTCGAATAACCTAATTCCCTATAACCATGGCTCTGATACCAATCTGTAACACCCCAACCGATGGCGGAAACATCGAGATGTCACGTATTGATGATTGTTCAGTAGCTCATGGTAAATAATAAATTTCAATAATTGATTTAATTACATTATATACAATTGCTCTACAAGAATTCGTACATCAAAATGAATAATACTAAGTACACATCTTCAAGCATTAACTCAAATCTTCAAGCAAGCTATAACCTGGAACATGTTAAGTTTGAAAATATTTTGGGTCAACAAAAGTTGGTGAGAATACATAGGTTTTCGAATATAATAGATAACAATAGTTTGTACAACAATCACAGTTGTATAATGATAGAGTATGAGTCCGACATGTAACAATGCGTCTTTGTACAATCAAACCTTGTGTCGACTGAGACCTAACTCGCAAGTTAGTTAAATGTTGTTACTGTTTTCGATCATCCCTGAATTTATGCGGGGGGATGGGTTTGTCAGACCTATAGCGCTATAATCTAAATAGGCGGCTTGATCAATGTTAATGATTGTACTGTGTCTTTTTGTTACAGTCAAATGATAGAATGAGTAAATGATAGTGTAGTGGAATCACAAGTTTCAACAATGTAAGAATGAGTAAATAATAGTGTATAAAATGTTTAAACATGTTTCACCCCAAAATGTAAAACAGAAAAAAGGGGCTATGTAAACTCACCTTAGTGTTAGAATGGAGACCCTTGTTATAAGTAAATGTGGCTCGTGTGTATCCAAATATCACCCTATTTCAAGGTAATAAATAAGTGTTGGGGAAAACTTAATAAATCTAAGTTTTCTAGTCTAAAATGTGCTAGGGTTCCTAATTTGGGGATTAATAATTGATTTATGATTAAATTTGAATGATTTAAATAAATAAAGAAATAAAAATGTTTTCTGACCAATCTTAACTAAAAGTAGTTGAATTATAATGTATTAAATGTGAAAATAATTTTTATAAAATTATTTTCTTAATTAGTGAATATTTATATATAATTACTTATTTGATAAAATGTAGACTTAATATTTAAAAATTATAAATTTCGAATCAAAAATTTATATTTCTGATTTAAATTACTAATAATAATTTATGTGAAATTTTGATGTAAAAATAATGAAAAACGAATTTTTATGATTTATTTATGATTAAAATAACAAAAATCGATTAAAAATATTAAAATAATGATTTTTCAGTAATAAAAATCATTTCTGGAATGTTTACTGTTTTATAAGTTTGGGATAATTTTTATGGAATTTTATAAAATCGTTTTGATATTTTTATAGAATTTTATAATTATAATAGAATAAACTTGTAATATTTATTATATATAATAAATAAAAGATTTTCGAAAAACTAAAAATTGTATGATAAACGTTTCTATTAGAACATCATAAAATAATTTTTTAAAAATAATAGTGAATAAGGAAAAAAATGTTTTACATGTGCCAGGATCGAACCCGGCACCTCACCCGGTTCGGGTAACTCGGATAACACACACAACCCACTGATCTGCACGTCTGTTGGTGTTTTATTTGGTTTCAAATTAATTTTAAACAATTAGGAATTCTAGTCTTCTTCCCCAAATAATATGTATGAAACCCTAGAATCCTATTCAATTTACACAATGATTAACAGTTAGATTAACCATGGGGGGTTTTGATTAACTCAGGTAAATTAACTTGCAGGAACCAAGAATTAAGATCATACCAGGCTCGAGTCTTGGAATCGTCGGGTCAACCAGAAAAGTCAACAATCGCAAGGATTCATGATTAAGTGGGTTTAAGAGGAGAAATTGAGCATCTGTGTATGTTATTCGGCCCTTTCAGAACATGTGGGAGGGTTCAATTTATAGTGTGTTTGTTGAAGTGGAAGGTTTTAAATGCTTGGTCAAAAAAACGCGTATGGTATACGAATTGGAGTGGGTTTAGGTGCAAATCACGGGACATGACTGTAGGAGAATGTTTATCGGTCAACGAGGATGAAATGGTTACCAAAAATGAGGCCAATAATTGTGGAAAACGAACTGGGTTTTGGCTGCAACTCGGGTCGGGTCTGGATTGATGGTCGGGTAAAGGGGAAGGCTTGGTGGGCCGAGTTTCTGATCTGGGTTGGGCTTCTGGTTGGGTAGGTTCTGTTCTGGGCTCCGATTTTTTTAAGGTTTTGGGTGGGGTATGTTGTTGGGCTATTAAAAAAAATGGGTATTAAGTTTTGGTGTTCTTCTTTCACTTTTTTTTTTTTTAAAAAAAAAACAGAATTATTATTATTATTATTATTATTATTATTATTATTATTATTATTATTATTAGTGTTTGGAAATAAATAAGATTTAGACATGGTCAGTTTTATACAAAAGAAGTTTAATACCAATAAAGTGATGATTTACTAAAAAAAATTTTACGCGATGTTACATGATGAAAGTGAGAGTGAGAAAGAAACGGGTAAAAATAAAAATGTTTTTGAAAAATCAAAACCTGTTGAAAACAAGTAGGACCTGAAAGCTAAGGAAAAGGGTGTGGAGAATAATGCCATCCTTTATCCCGAAGCCTTGTTGGGACCCAAGAAAAAAGAGGTCAAAAAAAGAGGCCCACAACAAGAAGAAATGTGGGAAGTTTTTAAACAAGTAAAAATTAATTTGCCTCTTTTGGACGCCATAAGCAAATCCCCTCATATGCTAAGTACTTTAAAGATCTATGTACCCAAAAGAGGACTAACAAATTTCCTAAAAACTTGATTTAACTGAAAAAGTGAGTTCTATCCTTTCGGGTGCATTTCCACCTAAGCTACAAGATCCCGGGGCCCCCATTATTTCCATCCAAGTGGGTGAGTTTAAAATGAATCGGGTACTTTTAGACCTTGGAGCTAGTGTGAGTATCTTACCGGAAAGCTTGTATGACCAATACGAATTTGGTCCTCTTCAGGAGTCCAACTTGACTCCTAAGCTTCCCCGTGGGATAGTCACCGTGGTATTAACCAACTTGACTCCTAAGCTTCCCCGTGGGATAGTCACTTATGTGATTGTAAAAATTGAAGATTTTTACTTCCCGGTGGACTTTTTAGTACTTGATTATGTCCATAGACCTAACTAAACAACCTACGGTTATTTTGGGTCGACCTTTTCTAGAAACCTCAAATGCCTTAATTAATTGCAATTCTGGCATGGTTGACATGACCTTTGGTAACCGTATATTGAGATTAAATGTTTCTTCTATTGGGGATCACTCTTTAGTCAACGATGAATGCTATATGGCGGACGTTGTTCACACGTGTATACCACTTTGCGACACCGTCACGGATGAGGAGAACACAATAGGGACATGTTTTGTGTTTGACAAGTCACAGGTTGAAACAGTCAAGATCATCATGGAGGAGGAGAGGAAGATAGAGATTTTGGCAGTTAAGGAAGGAAGACCACCATGGACTCACCAAGTGGAAAGCCTCCCCGACAACATTGATACCAAGTTAAAACCATCCTTGGTAGAACCGTCCAAGGTTGAATGGAAGGAATATCCTAAGCATCTCAAGTATGCTTATGTTGGTGAAGGCAACACGCTCTCGGTAATCATTTCATCAAATTTAACTGAGGATCAAGAAGTGGAATTAATGAAAGTTTTAGTCGCTCATAAGGCCGCTATTGAGTGGACCGTGGCTGATTTGAAGGGAATTATTCCCTCCATTGTGATTCACAAGATCATCATGGATGAAAAAAAATACTCCCGCTAGAGATGCTCAAAGGAGACTCAATCCTAATATGCGGGAAGTCATGAAGATGAAGTTTTGAAGTGGCTAGATGTGGGTATCATTTACCCCATTTCTGATAGCCAATGGGTGAGTCCAACACATACTGTCCTAAAGAAAGTATGTCTTCAAGTTGTTAAAAATGACTCAGGTGAGGAGGTAGCCACTCGGCCGGTAACCGGGTGGTGCATTTGTATTGACTATAGAAAATTGAATGCCGCCACTTCTAAGGAGCATTTCCTCTACCTTTCATTGACCAAATAGTGGAAAAATTAGCGGGTCAAAAATATTTTTGCTTCTTAGATGGTTATTCGGGTTATAACCAAATTGTCATCCATCCGGAGGACCAACAAAAGACTACTTTTAGTCCATACGGAACATTCACATTTAGGTGAATGCCATTTGGATTATGTAATAACTCCTCCACCTTTCAAAGGTGTATGACGAGTATCTTTTCGGATATGGTGGGTGAGTCTTTAGAAATCGTTATGGATGATTTTTCTATTTTTGGGTTAACTTTTGAAAAGATGTGTTGAAACTAATTTGGTCCTTAGTTGGGAAAAAAGTCATTTCATGGTCCAATAGGGCATTTTGTTATGACATGTTGTGTCGAGTCGTGGTATAGAGGTAGATCAAGCAAAAATCCAAGTCATATCGACCCTACCTTATCCCATGAATATTAAATGCATTAGATAATTTTTGGGACATGTAGGATTTTATAGGAGGTTCATTAAGGGGTTTAGTGACATCACAAAACCATTATGTAAACTTTTATTAAAAGACAAACCGTTTGTTTTTAATGATGAATGTGAAAATGCTTTTAATGTTTTGAAAAAATGATTGGTGGAAGCCCCCATCTTGCAATCACCAAATTAGTTATTTACCTTTGAAATTATGTGTGATGCAAGTGGATATACGGTTGGGGCTATTTTGGGTTAACGGGTGGATAACCCGATCATTGATTAGTGCGCTCAGTTCCTCTTGCGTCATGCTGATGCTGCCTCTACCATTTCCTCTTCCCGTCATAGCAATTCTACATTTACATTATACTCATGAGAAAACAATAATATGTTCCGCATACTATCGTTCATGCAGTATAAGTAAACTAGAATGTAGCATGGATTATAAAGGCGAGAATAAGATAAAGTAGTAGATTGATATTAATAGTAATAATAACATAGGACAAACGACTCTCAGTAGTTTTCCATTCATTACTCGTAGTGTAGCACCGCGCCGTGGGTACTGCATAGTTCTCCGTCATAGTGGCTATACTGCCTTCAAGGGTTCTTTCCCATGAATCTGACAGTTAGTACCCGCACTGGTACTCTATTGCCGACTTCCCTATCCGTGAAGCTGGTTGGAATTTTAGTCCCAATTGATGCGCCACATGGCCTAGCTTTCGTCCTTCACTAAGGATGTGCTCAGTATCGGATTTAGTATTAAAGGATTATATATCTCCTATAACCTGTTAAGCAGGTATACATAGCCTGAAAGCTAGTTGTGCACTTAAGCTGTGAGTGTAACTAATGCAATGCTTAGGCTATGACAGTTATAGACTAGAATGCAAATCCTAGTTCACTATAATCAATGGCTCTGATATCAATCTGTCACACCCTCAAATTTCCACTGCGGGGTTTACACCGCGAGGCGTGTGACGTTCCAGGATCCCATAGCCTTAAGTCACATGAACGACTCTAAATGCCCAAACCATTTAGTTCGTTATCGAAAACAAGTTTATTAGATAATCATTTATTCAAATAGTTGCGGAAGCGAATAATAGTTATTCAAATAGTCAGAGTAAAACAACGCATTCGAAGTCGTAATAGAAATTAAACATTCGAAAATAGATAAGCATTCATATCCCCATGATGCTATATGATGCATTCCCTACACGTGCTCTGAAACTAGTGACCAGGCTTTCTAATCGCGGCACCGGAAGCTAACTACCTGTAAAAGCATGTATATCGTGTGTCAACATAAAGTTGGTGAGTTCACAAAGTAAGGTAAGTAAAAGTGTAGGTTTCCCAAACCAAGAACGTTTATTAGGTTCCCCGAACCCAAAGTAGTAATCATTAACCAAAACCAAGAAACAAGAAACAAGAACCACAAACCACTATTTAAGAAACATGAACCACTAGTTCAGCGTATGCCAAGGGTAGCTAACCCATTCATGATAACTAAACAATGATATACCGAATTTCTATTCAAACGATGCACTCGCCCCGCGAGCTGGTTTTTGCCTCCCATCATTGCCTGTCAACAATGATAAAGTCTAAGGTCGTAGTTCACGCCCGGCTCCCAGCTCGGTGTGAGGTTTGTCAAACCTAATAGCGCTATCAACTAGTAACCCGCTTGCTATAACCCGGCAACTCATTCGGTAAATAGTAGAGGACTTCCGTGATAGAATGCAGTTTAGTTCATCAAGGACACAAAGTGTGAAACTAGAAAAGCCCGACCCACACAAGGAGTCATAGCACCCCAAACCCGGGATGTGAAAGTAGTCCCAAACCGGACTAGAAAAGTTAAGTAAGTTGTCTCAAACCCGAGACACATGCTTTTGAGAAAAGAGTAGTGAAACTCACCTGGTGTTTGTGTGAGAGATCTAGCAAAGCAAAGAAAGTAACTTTTGTGAACCACATCAAATTGTGTAGATCGTGTTTTATGTATAAGAAGTTTGATCTAAAATGTTTCATGAATCCATGTGTAATGTGTGACCAATTGTTTTAACATGATTGAACATGTAAGTGAAATAATGTGCGCATAATAGAAGCTCGATTACTAAGTGCATATTAGTCAACTTACTAACACTAGTTGAGGGCCGATCTTAATGATAAAGAGGCTTAGGCTTGGGTTCACAACGAGGGCCGCATATAAGTGACTAGAAGGGGTTAGTACTCACCTTGAGCCTCGGTGACAATGGGCGAACCTTGGGACCTCTAGTCGCTTCCCTAAGAGCTCGTTGGTTTGGATTTAGAAGGGGTGTGTGGTAGCCGAAGGTTGGGAGGTGTTGTGGGTGAATGTTGGTGCAAGTGTTAAGATTTCTCAAGCTCTCTATTTATAGTGTAATTCAAGGTAAGTCCACTCCATGGATCCTTGTAGTTTTACAAGTACATTCCAAATAGGTGTAAGGAGTTGACTTTGGATTGAAAGGGACTTGAGCTCTTGTGTTCATGGGGATCGGCCGAACTACAGGAATCAAATAAGACTATACATGTTTTGGGATAATGTCATGCTTAGTGTTGTTTCTAAACAAGGCCTATTTTGGTGTAACTTGATGATAGCTTATCATATTCCTTGTCTTTCCATGCATGTGGCCGATGAGTTATATGGCAAGCTTTTTTAGGAGTGTTGTCATATCTAGAGGCTTTTGTCATAGTTTGTTTGCTTTACTACTTTGGTATAAGTGAGTGTTTGCTTAGGTGTTTATCACATGGGGTTTAGGGGTGGCCGAAAGTTCTTGGGGTGGGGATAAAGTGATTGAGACAAATCATGGATATAGGATTAGTAGGCACATGAAGATAGTGATGTTTCTTCCATGCTTCTTGTGTTTGATTGGTTACAACCAAATTAGGAAAGGTTCTATGTGTAAGGATGGTTTCTCTTAGTTGTCTTTTGCTAGAAACATGAAAGTTTGAGATGATCATGTGTGATAGAGACCTATCATGGAAGCAAGTATTACAAGAGTTTGTCTTTCATTTGAAAGGGACTTGTCATAGTTGTGATTAGTTTGTTTGTTTTGGCCGAAAATCCATGGTAAAACATGGTGGATGGTGACTTCTCATTAACATGTCTTGTCTTTACTCTTGGATGTTGATGGATCATTGAGCTTAGTTGTGAAATTGGAAGCTTCTATCTCTTGTCCAATGTGGTCGCTAGCTGTCAAGAGGCAAGAAGAGGTATGGGTGGTTATGTTGGGTGATGCACATTCTAGTGTTCTTTCCATTTGTGTATAACTTTGGTACTTGTGTGATGGTGACACATGAGAGTTCTTGGCTTGTTTCTATTTGGCAAAATATTTAAAAAAAAATATGTAAGAGTTTGTCTAGCTAATCTAGCTTAGATATCAAGCATGCTTGGATAGTGACCTATCATAGATCCAAGAATTTCTCCATGTGCTATATAGCCCACTAATTAGTAGAGTAGGAATGTTTGTCTCCCATAGGGTGGCTACAAAAGACAAAAAGAAACTTCCAAGTGTGTGGGTATGCATGCGTGTGTTTATATATGCATGTATGTATGTATGTGTGTTAGCTTCTAGAAGGTATTTAACAAAATATAGTTTTTCTTATCAAGCCTAGTGTATATGCATATATATATATATATATATATATATATATATATACAAGCACATTTAGGAGTATAAGAGATTCATGTGCACCCATAGATTAATATTTATAAACTCTCATAAGTTTATTCATATGTTTGTCAATCTATTATAGCTCATAGATACATATACAGCTAGTGTGTGCACGTGTAACTTATCTAGTTAACTCTAGCCAAGTAGAATGCAAGTAATCTAGGTGCAAGTAACTAGAGTTTAGTTAAATCAAGAACCTGAAATTGCGGGGGTATCACAATAGACATCTTGGTCACGAAATGTTTGGAATTTTTGGGGTTTTTTTTTATCTTTATTGAGTTTTGTTACTTGTTCCATCTTTTAGGTGTGTTTCTCATTCTTCAAGGTATGTTATCCACTTTTGTCATTATATTATTTACGCTTTACATATTATTTGTTGAAGTATAATAAGCATGAATATCGCCTGTGAATGCAATTGTGAAAACGAGATTAACAAGTGTGGGATTTACTTCGTTATACTTGTTTTCTATTAGTGATTATTTGAACAAATGAAAATGAACAGGATTGAAAAACATATGTGATATGTTTAGAATCTCATTTGAGTAATTTGTGAATGCAGATGTCACAAAGAAAGAAGTTTAAGCTTAATTTC
Source organism: Ambrosia x helenae (assembly GCA_030844895.1). Classification (NCBI taxonomy): domain Eukaryota; kingdom Viridiplantae; phylum Streptophyta; class Magnoliopsida; order Asterales; family Asteraceae; genus Ambrosia; species Ambrosia x helenae. Next base: position 17,330,520 of record CM061227.1, on the reverse strand, counting down.
GCGGAAAGTTCTTCAAGAGTAGGAAAAAGGTGTTTAATACTGGAGGAAGAAGTGGAGATGGTAGAAGCAGAAAGGGTAGCGGCTGCGAATTTTAAATTTGACTGGAAGATTGATGGTGCAGAAAAGGACCCGTTGGGGCTGAAGTGGAAACAAGAAATGTATCGGTAGTTCAAATATAAGAACAAGACAACCGAGCGAAGAATGTGGAAGTGGAAGATGGCAACTATGCAAAGTTCAACTATGTTGGAAGTTTGTGTTTATGAGAAACTAGTGAAGGTTAATGAATTGAGGCCATATGGGATTCCTCAAAAGTTTGAAAGGTTAGGTTGGAAGCGTGCTTTAGATTGGAATAAGCATGCAAGTGAAAAGATATATTTGCAAACAATTTGTGAATGCTTGGAGACATTGAGGTTGGTCATCGGGAACAACCCTCCCCATACTTGGCAGTTGATACGGGATGCCGGGGGCAAGAAAATGATAATGTCTTTCGAAACTCTCAATAGGATTGCTAAATTTGATTCATTGGGTCCTGTGGCATATCAATGTCCAGATATTGATAATTTTTGGAGTGGCGGAATTGAGGAAAAGGACCCGGTTGTATCAGTTAGTAGTCCCACATCCGGGAGTGGCAAAGGGTGTAAAGAAAAACTGGATGTCACTAGAGGAAAAGATTTTGCGGACGTTTTCAGTGAAAAATGTGGAGTTACGATTGGGTGATAGGGGAAATCTCCGCATATAGGATTACTGGGTTATATATAAATTGCTTATGGGAGAACCGAAATTCTCATTCCGCCATATTTTGATGATGAATATTTGGGAGTACAAGGAGTTGATCAGAAAGACAATGGTTTCAAATGTTCATTTAATTAATGAGTTGCGGATTCGATAGTGGTGTATTGAGCAAGGAGCATTATGGACAAAGATTCCAGTAGATGAGTTTAGGATGGCTAGGTTAAAACTCTCGAATATTGAGGAAACTGATGAGGGGTATTACTTAAAGATAGAGGATACCAAGACTCACTTGGTCTTGGGAGTTAGGAAGGCGGATGCACCCCCATTGAAGAAGATGAGGAATTGAGAGGAGTTGAAGAGTATGTCCCAGCCCTAATCAAAGGCACCACACCGGGCCTCGACATAGGGACATGCCTGTCTAGTTTATAGCAAGGTAGCATAGCCGGCAACCAGGAGGCTGGTCACATTGGTCCCTGGCTGATCGTTATACGTTTGATAAGGTAGCTACCATGAGGACTGAAATGGAAGATGAGAGGGTTCATGCGCATGAGCATGAACGTGATGCTTTAGAGGACCAACGTTGGCATACTTATGCCCACGCCTTGGAAAGAGACCGAGTTAATCGGTTTGTTTTGGAGGAGTAGTAGCGACAATATTAGGGCCGATTTGCCTTATCGAGAGTTTGTTCCATGGGTCGGATTATTCCACCACCAAGAATCAACCGAAGGAAGCGCAATATGCTACGAGGTGGGCACAAGGAGTATCTTCTAGCTACTTGCCTACACTTCTCCACTTGATGAATTCCAAGACATGTGGAGAGCTTTGGTGCAGCTTCCGTATCAACCATACCCACCCTATGAACCATATGAACACTACTATCATTGAGGGGAGGTATGTTTTATGTTGTTGTATATTTCTTTTCTTTATTTGTGTGTTCTATTTTATTTTGGTGTGTTTTGGCGTGTTTTTAGTGTGTTTGGTATCCACAGTTTGGAAACTTGTTTAAAGGGAACTTAGTAATATTTTTCGTAAAGGGGATAATGTTTAAATGAGAAGCTTGCTTCTACACAATTATTAGTTCCAGGTTATTCAAGATGAAAAGGGGAGTTGCATTGTCAAGAAGATCCAGTCTTTGGAAAGAAAGGATAATCAGGTGCATCAGGTTCGCTTTGTCTAGTTTTTAACTATTTAATAAGTGGATTTTATCTGTTTTGTTTTATTGGGGGAAATCTTTGGCATTGGTCTCATCACATTCCCAGAAATATGCTAAACTTTTTTCCCCACACTAAGGACAATGTGAACTCAAAGTGTAGGGAAGGGAGAATTTTGAGAACTTGAATACTTCATTTAAATTCTGCACATTGAGGACAATTTTGACCTCAAAGTGTGGGGATGGGGGAGAAAATGGTTAAAATTTTTCAAAATTTTCCAAAATCTCCACATATTGCATTCAAAAGGCACGATTAACAGAAACCAACAGGGGATGCGTGAGCCATTTTGGTCCTTTGTCATGGTTAAACTCAAAGAAACCCACGTGATAGATGCTTCACTATAGTATTATAAAAATTATGGGTGTTTTCTTGGAAGTAGATCATTTGATGAGTCAGTTATCCACACACATATCACATACCATACCCAACTCCCATGTGAGTACTTGAGCCACCATAACATGTTAACTTCACATATTATTACAATTTATGCATGTTATGTTCATTTTAATTGAGGGAGCCTATGTGATGATATATGGTAGAACTTACGTCTTTTGATTTTTTATTTTTACACCATTTTTTGCACAAGAATGATTAAGGCACTAGGTTTGACCTTTTTATTTTTACACCATTTTTACATCCTTTACCCAAAAAACAATTCCCTTTAGTAGCCAATCTTGAGCCTGAACCTTTCTTTTGAACACCCAATTTAAACCACTTGACCCAATTAGCCTTTTATCTTTAAACCCAAGTGACGAAAACTCGATCTTAGCTTTATTTTAATTTGTAGTAGCTTGGTAGAAAAAGAGAGAAACACGAAAATATGTGTTGGCTTTTAGAAAATAAAAGGCACAATCTCGCCTTGTAGTTGTTGTGTAGATTGTACATAGTTTTAGTATTGTTTCAATAAAAAATGAATTTTCGTTACTTTAGTCACTTCCAAATTTCCCATTCCATACCCTTTCACCAAACCCCGTTACAACCCTGTGAAAAGACCTTTTGACTTGTGTAATAATTTTATGCAAATTGGTGGAGAGTGATTGAGATGCAAGCCTATGCTAACATGGGTCACATTCAGCTGAGAATGTTCATATATGCATATACTAGTATATTAAATCTAGTCATTTTATGCCAAGATGAGAGACAATTGTGAGGGATGTATGTGTTGGATTGTTGACTATTGAAGGTGGTCTAGTTTTGGAAAAATGCTTGCTTTAAAAATATTGTATGTCATGCTATTCTAAAATTGTGTGGTTGAAATGAGTTGGGTATGACTTAGGACCTTAACTTGCATTGCATAAGGATGGTACGCTATATCGTTTTTGACAGATGTGAAAGTGTGAATTGAGTTTGCTTGAAGACAAGCAAAAGATAAGTGTGGGGATGTGATACGTGGTTGAAATTCCCATCTCTATTGAATCTAAAACTAAGTTTTTACATGATTATGTGAGATGGGATGCAACACTTTGATGGATTTTGGTGTTACAGATTGAAAACGCTTGTGGAATGGATTTTACATGATTTGAGGAGTGAAGGATTGGAAATGGGAAGCTTGGAGAAAAGGAAACTAAGAAAAGAGTAAAATGAAGGATGGGAACGTCAACAACACCGTCGAGTGAAAATTGGGGCGTCAAGGAGTCCACCGTCGACGACGGTTAGCCCACAGTCGTCGATGTCGGGAGTTAAACAAGCAACAAAATGTTGGGCGCTGGGTATGGTATCTGGCGAAGCTTTGGGCGTCAAGGAGGTGACCGTCGACGACGGTGGGTTACAGGTAGCAAACAAGTAAGATGTCTGGACGGCGTCGGCCGAAGTTTTGGGCATCAAGGAGTTGGCCGTCACCGACGGTGGTCTTACCATCGTTGACGGCGGGTGCAGCAAATGCTTAAATTTTTAAAATTGTTTAAATGCAATCAATGAGATCTTTGACTAGAGGCTGGGATTTGTTGAAAGGGAGAAAAATTGAGGATTTTGCTGGAGAGTTACAACATTTAGAGGCCTATATTATCAAAGAAGATTATCAAGTTTTAGGCATCTCACACTTAATTCTCTACATCGAAAATCCAATTTCCATACTTTATCATATTCACTCAAGAATCATTTGAAGAATCAAGAAAATGGGCTTCATTTCAATCATGCCTGCTTCAATCATCTCCATGAGAGGCTAATTTCCTTAGGTTCACCTCGATGTAATTTTTAAGTTAGGGTTCTTGAAAAATTTGGGGATTTTTATATTTTCTAGTTGTATTTGACTATTTGAACAATTATATTTAATGTGGTAATCTTGTTTTGAATTTTTGATAGTTAATTTCCACTCGCACTAATAACATCACAAAATGAATTCATTTACATACTCGGATTGATTTAGGATTTGAACATTCTTGAGCAATAAAGTGTATAATTGTCCATGTTTAATGTTTGACGATTATTGACACCTACGTATTGTAATAATGACTCCGTTAGTAGTCATTGCATAAACATCATCTCCCCTAAAGTGTGATAGAACCCATAGCTTACTTATGAATTCGGGTGTGACCTTTTTCTTATCAATTGTTTACAACTAATTTTTATCAATTATCTTCATTGCAATTTAATTTCACGTTTTAGTAAACAATCAAACTCTTTTCAAATCATCTTAAATGAATAGAATAGCAAGCTTCATAATCACCTAGACACCTTCATAAATAGTTTCAATCAACTTAAAAGCCTTAACACTGTCCACAAACTCTTCGTGAATCAACACCCTATTACCACTAACCACATAGTTAAAGGTGGTAAGGTAGACATATAAATATCATTTTTGACCGGACCGTGACAACCGGTCAAAGATGAAGGGTTACATTGATCATCTTACTTGTCTTGACGCTCCACTTAATAATGAGCTTGCTGGGGATGTGATCCTCAGTTCTCTACCAAAGCCATATGATTAGTTCGTGTTTGAACAATTATATGAATGGGTGGGACAAGATGATCTCAGAGCTACATATCATGCTTAAGACTATTGAAGCTAACATACCTGTTGTGACACCTGCCGAATTTCCAGGTGAAGATACGTACAAACTCTCATGATTTTTGTCATTTTCAGTCATGAATTAGACATTTTATAGTAAATGTGTCACCCCGAGTCTAGCAAATTCAGAATAGTACAGGAATTCATTACCTTTTCCATTTACGCATGCAACACCCGGACAATTCTAAAACAATTGACAATGACAGACAAGACAATCACATGCTCGGCAGAGAACAACCAAATGCCCGATTATTACACACAAACAAAACCAGATTTCACATCAATTGGGAAACTAATCAATTCCCGAGCACCTATAAGATAAATTGTGAATGTCCGACACATAAGTGCATGGAAATTTTACAATTTATGGATTCAAGACTCAAAAACATGAACACAACATATGTTTGAACAAAATTAACATATGAAATTTTATGTGATTAACACCATGTTGTTACCATTTTACAATACATGCATGTGTTATCCATAATTTAACACAACATCATGAACATATCAGCATGAATTAATGGATTCCAACAAATTTATCATATAATTACACAATCATTCGGTTATATGTGTATACACATGAGTTTGTTAAACCACAATCAGTATAAACTAAACATATTCCATTCGATATATATACATGTACACACATAGACAAGTGTGTGTTGATCAAGTTCCAAGAACATATGTGTGTAGTTATATATATATGTGCGATACATATATGGATATGTATGAGTATTAGAACCAAACAAACACATCTCCATGTAGATATATACACATACGGCCACACACATATACATATGATTGTATCTTGTTGAACAATTCACCTATATACATACATAAATACATCTGAAAACATACACACCTCACCATTCTTATCCAAACACTCACACAAAACCAAGCTTTATACTAACATGGAGTCATAGACACCCTACAATCAATCTTACGTTAAACAAGCTTAAACACAAAGCATTTGGAACAGATGTGTTAATAACCAAAGAACATGTGTTAGTAAGGGTAAAACATGTGTAAATGACATTTTCACACAAAAAAAGACCTAAAACATATGTTAACATACCATATTTCATGCAAATCTTTAACATATGTATCATGTGGTAACATATAGTAAACCAAGACATTAGTTTTGCCACAAATGGTTATTTATTGTCACAAACAACATACAAAATACGTAACATATATGGATAACCTTACAAAAACACACAGTCCATAGACGTACAAATCAGGTGAACAATTTGCATGGTAAATAATCCAGTACATAGACTTAAGTTGTCCTTGTTAATCTAGGGCACCCTTATATGGACGTTTCCATATAGGATTCAGTCCCATCTTAGCAGTCAGACATCAGGTGAGTTCTCATGACCCTTTTTACTGTTTACATTCTTTTAGGGAAAAAACATGCGTACAAGTTCAGTTACATTTTGACTATTATGTGAACATGAGACAATAAGGTTTAGAGTACTCATAAGCCCTCGTGTCATGCATTTTACTGTGACAATTAGCTATGGACTTAGCCATGAAACACCGGAATAGATCTATTAGGTTGACACCCCCACTCTTGGTTAGTCGCTCTAGCAGGATTACAGTCATCAAGAGAGTGCTTGTATTTCACATTTATTCATTGTTTTTAGTGTACAATGGGCAAGGCACAACATTTGTCAAGGTTTAGTTACAGGCTCATGTCAATAACATATGATCATTGTCTTAGCTATGCAATGGTCCAGTCACCCATGGTTTACACATACATCAAAACTCGTGACCTCACCAACTTTAATGTTGACATATTTATTTGAATGTTTTTCAGGCAATTGATAATGGGAGCATGGAACTTGGAGTCACGCACTTGCATCTGAGGATATTATAAACTAATATTTTGTTAAATGATTTAGAATAATGTCATTGGAAGTGTGGGTTTTAAGACAATATTTTATATTAAAATGCTAAACATTGATGTCTTTTAATACATCTCTGAATTATGAATGTGATGCTTGCGTGACTTACGTTCTTGAAAACCTTTCGAAGTTACATCCCATGTTTCCGCCTAGGCGGGGTGTGACACCTGTTGGCAGTTTTAGTAATACAAAATATATCATTTTTCCGATCCCCAAAACTTAGTGTTTAAGCCGTCAAAACATTGGTTTTGGAGAAAGAGGATTGTTATTAAACCATTGTCAAGTTTTAAATTTATTAGTAAACAATAATTACTTACTTAGAAACTAAAACTAACACACAGGCAGAGAACCTGACGTGTGTAGCATATATTTCTAGGGTAAATACCGAGTATCGTATTCCAGAGAACACACTTTCCCCTACTCAACCTTCCGTTACTTTTGTTAATTGGGTTTTGAAAAGAAAATACAACGGAGCGGTTCGAAAAGAAAAATATTTTTTAAAATGTTTTGGTTTTATAAACAAGATAAAATAGTAGGGTTAGAAAACATGCTAGCCGTAGGAACCCTTCGAATAAGTATATTATTTATATTGACAGTAGTAATAGTTTTAATTATTGATGTGGAAAACAGGTTTTGAACGGTCCATTCAGAGTTAGGAGATGAGAAAATAAGTAAACAAGGGATGACGTTCTGGCAACTAAATGGGTCACGTGCAGGGGACGTGCATGAGTCCCCATAAAGATGTATTCGGACTGCTAGCCCGTAAGCCAGTCTTCTCCTTGTTGACAAGTGCCGACTAGCATAACACACACAAGTCATATAGCTTATTGGAAAGCTTGAGTCCTGCTTTTTAGGCACTTCCCAAACCACCACAAAACCCCTCGTTTAAGCACTGGTTTTCTAACTCTTCAACCTCTCTTAACTCTCACTTTCCATACCGAAGGGTTTCACATGCCATTATTGTCTTGTGATGGGGAACCCTCTAAAATGTAAACAGCTTTCTAGCAATGAGAGTTAGATCAAATATCCTTGTTATGATTATCTTTATATAATATTTATGTTTCATGCCTTTTAAAAACTCTAAGCCGCTCCCCGAACTTCGACAATTGTTAAAGACACTACTCCATAAAGACTATTGACAACTTAAATATTTAATGATCAAGTAAATATAAGTTTGGTTTAGTGATTAAGTGACTTAACAAATTCAACCCTTAATCCCCAAGACTTGTGAATGATAACCTTAACAAAGGTGGAACATAATCCTAAAGGTGTGTAATCCAAATATCACTAGTGCACCCGTAAAGAAAACCACTCACATACTGTGTGATACCAGAAACTTGTTACCCGGATCTGGTCCACTTTAGAAGCAATTGCTTAGAATCCGGTTTGGATATCAGAAACTCGAAGGATATGTCTCACTATAGGTTTCCTTACCTTAGATCTAGCTTGGGACTACTAGATGTCGTACGAACCACATGATAGTTTTTAGATAAGTTAAGTTTTGGTTGATTTTAGGATTCTTAAGTTAACCAGTAATTGAACATGTCACAAAAATAAACAAATAAGAATTAGTTAAGGTAAAGACATCCAGTAACTAAAAATAAACTACTAATAATATAAAATGTCTAACGAATCGAATAGGTTTCGAGAATACTGGATGGATACAACCATCTAAAGATAACAACAAAAGAAACATCAAGATCTTCCACTTATAGACAAGCTTCCAACCACCTTGATCCTATGTGTATGATGTGATTCTCGTAACCCTCGACTTATTTGCATGTAAACTACTCTTATGATGCCATTTCTTGAACGAGAACCCAAGGTAGGAAAGCTCCTAACCTCAGAGAGGTTTTAGGTCAACCCTAAGGACTCCCACAGGATCCCAAGAAGGATCAAGAAAGGTAAAAACTGGCACACAAATGGCTGGTTTGAAGATGTTATTTATAGGCAAAGTTCAGGATGAGCACGGCCATGCTTACAGGGTGCCAGGCCATGCTTGATGCTCCACGTACATTCTGTTGCTGTAGGAAACAGTCTGTCTGTACGATGTGCTAGGAACGGCCATGCACCTAGCCAAGTGATGTTTTCTTATCTCCCAAGTTGGCTGCTTTGACTTCTAGTGTGCATGTTGTTGGTACATTTGTGACCGTGGCTATGCAACTCGTATGGGCTTAATCTAATAGAACTAGAATAGGGGCAATTTTGGTAGCCCAGGCGACATGCCTAAGGCCCAGCCCAAGTTTAGTTAGTTAGTTAGTTAGCCTATATATATTTGTGTAAGGGTTTAGGGTTTCCAAGAGATAGTTGCAACAGGCTCTTAGGAGAAGACTACTGTATGTGGTCTAGTCCAGGTTGGCATGAGGTTGAGCTCACCTTAGGCCGGCGTTCCATTCAACAACGTATGTATGTATGAAGAATCTGTGCCGACTTGTTTATCATATATGAAAGTAAGATTCTTGGTTTTTCACATATATTATTTATTGTTTTATCTATTCGGTTTGATGTCTTGTGGAGATAATCAGGAGCGATTGGTGATGTAGTTTCGGTCCTACATCTATTAACACAAGCTCTTGTACCAATTTGCATGGCCATGCTTGGTCGATCCCGGGCTGATTTTGTAACATCGCAAAATTTTCCCCAAATTTGTATACGTAAAAGCCCTTATTTCTATTGCATTTTTATCGTTAATATTGTATACATGTGTCTAAATCCTTATTTTTCCTAACTCACCACGTACATGTATATATATATATATATATATATAATGATAATAATAATAATAATCATAAAAACACCAAAACTTAATACCCATTTGCCCAACAACATACCCCACCCAACCCCCTTAAAACCCTACCTGAGCCCATCTAATGCAGCCCATAACTCAGCCCAGTAGAGGTCCGGCCCAACCCCTCCTCCCCTTCCTGTTTAATAAAAAAAAATGAATCCAGTAACAGGACTCGAACCCGGGCACAGAGCCGGGTCAGAGACATCCACGCACGCGTCAACCAACTGAGCCACAAGATCATTCTGATAAAATCCCAACAAACAATATATTTATACCCGCTGAAAACCCTTATTCCCTTCTTCCTTAGCTGCTGCACGCTGACCTGTGTGACCAGCAATTGGGCCGTGATTTGTGGGACGATTATCACCATTAAATGCTTCTATTTGACCGATAAATCAATGTGTGTCAAACCTATGCACCATTACTGGCCTATTGACTCAGACACACGATTAATTCTTACCAAATTTGGTGTTTTGACGCGTCAAACATTAACCACGAGGTCAAACTTGCCAAATCGAACACCTAGACGACCTCACTATAAATTGAACCATTCCTGGACCTTCACAAGTCGCCATTCACTCTTTCTCAACCTCTAATTTCTCTCAAAAAGCTGCTGATCTGAGTGTTTTCTGTTCGAGTTGACTTCGTTGTTTGACCATTCGTTCGTAATCAATTTGTTGGGTCTGCTGACCTGGAGAAGAACAGATGATTAGAAAGCCAAAACATGCTATCAGTTTGATCCTTGAATAAACAGTCTTTACAACTTGCTTCTCCCAAAAGACTGCTGACCCTAACTACTGTTCTATCCAAACAACTGCTCAACAACTGCTGATATAAAGAACTGCTGAGGAAACAACTGATGAAGAACAACTGCTGACCAAAGGTCTGATGAAGAACAACTGCTGATACAAGTACTGAAGACCAAAGCACTGCTGGAACCAACAGCACTTAGGCTCCAGCAGTGGATACAAGACCATCAGAGTTTATCTTCAACAGCTGTTTAATATCAGTGCTTTCAATGTAACAGTAGTTTGTAATAGGCAGATGTTTATGTTTGTTATTCTGTTAGAGGTCACTGTCTTAGGTGACGTCAGCCTAGGTCATCAGTGCTTTGAGTCTGTCTATAAATAGAACAGTGCTTGTACTGTTCTATTGTATCACACACACAAACATTCTCTCAGACAAACACTGTGTGATCAGGCTGAGGGGGAGTAATTGTACGATTGTAATCTTTTGGATTAATGAAAGCTTTCAATCTGAAAACGTTTACTCTCTTGTTTTGATTTACAGTTTATTATTCCGCTACACTTTCATTCTGTATTCATTTCATATTACCATATTTAGTTAAACAATCAAAACAAACAAACTCAGATCCTAACAATTGGTATCAGAGCTTGGTCAATTAAATTCGATCTAACAAATCAATTTAATAATCAGCTCACAATTATTGATATCGTTTGTCTGTTAGATTGAAAACAGAGTAATAGTTTAATTTCGTTTCAACCGTTTTTAAACAGACTTTGTTTTTTGAAAAATCAGAGAATGGCTTCTATCAATCACGATCCACATAACACTGGCACGAACAACAAGCCACCGATGCTTGTCAGATCTGAATACAATATCTGGCAACGTCGGATGAGCCATGTTCTAGCTCAACAAAACACTGGGTGTTGGAAGTCGGTTATCTTCGGACCACATGTTCCGACTGTGCCGAGTACTGAAGATCCCAAAGTGTTTGAGCCAAAGAAACTTGAAAACTACTCCGACCAGGATTTTCAGAAAATTGAGCTAGATGCTAAGGCCTTCAGTATTGTGGCCATGGCTCTACCAAATGATATATATGCTGGGTTGTTACACTGTAACAGTGCAAAGGAGTTGTGGGATGCACTGAAAGAACAGTTTGGTGGGACTGAGGAGGTTATTGAAAACAACCGTGAAATACTTAACCAACAATATGAAACATTCAGTCATGTCAAAGGAGAGTCATTAACTCAACAGTTTGAGAGATTTAATTGCTTAATTAGTGAACTAAAATTGGTTGGTCTTACTTACCCTCATTCAACCTTGAACCATAGGTTTTTAAGATCATTACCAGACAAATGGGACACTATTGCTATTGTAATGAGAAACTCAATAGGATTTAAAGACCTATCACTGACCCAGCTTCATGGTAAGCTCTTAACCTATGAGAGAGAGCTTAACCAGAAAAAGAAGCTCCAGGACTCTGGAAAAGTGTCTGATGACTATGTGTTTGGGAATACAGCACTTTTGGGTCATGATGAGGTGCCTGGAAACACAAAGGATCAGAGTTATGATCATTTTATTAACATAACTTCAGGTTTTAACTCAGGTTTTAACTCTGATTCTTATTCACCAAACTATGCTTTCACAGCAAGTGGTGGTGATATACAGGCATCTGATAATATATCCTTTGAGTATGATGACTTGAAATACTTTGACCCTGATGATTTGGAAGAAATGGACATTATGCACCAATTGGCCCTTCTCAGTGTAAGAACTAATAAATTTTACAAGAAAACTGGGAGAAGGTTTCCAGGGTTGACTGGCAGATCTAAGGTTGGGTTGGATAAATCAAAGATCAAGTGTTATAAATGTCACAGGTTTGGTCATTTTGCTAGGGAATGTAGGGGTCAACATGGTACACCTATGATAACCTATCCAAATCAAAGACCACTGACCAACACTTATCAGAATTCCTATAATGCCCCTGGACCTAATGTGCAAAACACTGCTCATTTTGCACAATCCTCAAACACTGTTCCTGTCCAGTATGTCCAAACCACTGTTCCTCAGATCCACTATGTGCAAACACCTGTTGCTCAAACACCTGTGCAAACGACTGTTGCTCCACCCTCTGCTCCTGCAGAGACCAGTCAACAGAGCTTCTTTACTCAAGGCTTTGTTGATTGGAGCAGTCTACCTGATGAGCTAACAGATGAGAATTTTGCACTAGTTGCCAAAGCTGAAAATGAACCAGAAAATTTTTGTTTCATGGCTATGGTAGATGAGATTGAATCTGAGGAAGTGGTAACTGAATCTGATGTTGTGACTGATGATGTTGTTAGTGAAGCTGTTACAGGTGAAAAACCTGAAGAAGAGGTTGTGAATCTCTCAGATCCCTGGGGTGCATCTGATGATTGTGAGTGCAAGTGTGATTATGCTTTGATGGCTGCTGCTAAGGTATCTCCTCAAATTCTTAAAGAGTTGTGTTCTGACAAATGTGTAATAGCATTTGCTAACATCAAAGAGGTGAATGAAAACCTTAGAAAGAAAATTTTGGATGATGAAGTTAAATTTGAAAAACTCACAAAAGATTTGAAAACAAGTTTAACTGCAAAAGAGTCTGAAATTAGCAGTTTAAAACATGAAGCAACTATAACCAAAGACCAGCTCCAAACTATGATAACAAAATATCAAAGTTGTAAAAGTGAGCTTGAGTCCACCCAATTTGAATGTAAAAAATGGGTGGAATCATGTAGAGGATTTGAGATGCTACTCAACAAACAAACCAAAAGTCATGTGAAGTTTGGCTTTGGTTTTGCAACCACTGCTCCAGCTTTTGAAAACACTGACACAAAGAGTCAAAAGTCTGTTGAGATAGTACCTACAAACCTGCAGGGTCAAGAGATTAAAATCACTGAACCAAATGGTAAGAAAATTGTTCTTGAAAAACCAGAAGGTTCCTCATCTTTTGCTGAACTTGAAAAGTATGAATTTAAGCCTACTTGGTCTGATGAGTGTGATACTCTTGAGAATTTTAAACCTGTTGATTTCAAAACTCCTGAGGGAAAGACAGCTCCTCAGGCAAAGGTCATTCCCTTGGCTAAAGTCATTCCCCTGAAAGATCCTCCAGCAGATGCTCAAACATCTGCTGAAAAGAAGACTGAAAAGGGGAAGAAGAAAGAAAAGACTGTCAACTTGTTCTGTGATTTCTGTGAAAATAAGAATCATGTCACCAAAAACTGTTTTCTTCTAAAAGCATATGATATTAACAAAGGGACAAGTGAATGTGATTCCAAAGCCACATGTTCAATATGTGGGAAAAAGAATCACAAGACCAAAGAGTGCTTGTATCTCAAAAATTTTGATGTTAAAATACAAGAATACAAAGCTAAAACTCTTGCAAACCCTGTGGTCTGTACTCCAAAAGGAAAGCCCAAACAGACTTTCACCCCTGTCCAAACATCTGTTACAAAAAGGCTTGAAACATCTGCTTCTAGAGATGTCCAAGTAACAGATGCTCCACCCACAAGCAAATACCCAAGAGGTTATGGTCAACCTCCATGTCACAGTCTGCCACATGTTTATGAGGAGCCAAAGAGACCCTCTAAACCAAGAGTGAACAGAAATCCATATGGGTATTATCATCTGTCTGGAAGTGATCAAACAACTGCTGCCCCAAGTGTTGACATTCAAGCACTGGCAAATGGTCAGCAGCAGTTGTTGACCTTAATTCAGAAATTGGTCCAAACCACTGATCACCTTCCAAAGCTTGAGTCTGAAAGGTCTGAGGACCCATCCAAAGCCAACTTGGCTTTGGACACTCACCAAAACTAATCATTTACTGATGTGCAGGGAGCTTCTGCTTGTTTAGATAGTCTTTGGTATGTAGATAGTGGAGGTTCCAGGCACATGACAGGATGTAGAGCCCTACTTCTGGACTTCTTGGCTCATGGAGGGGGTGATATATCCTTTGGTAATGATTCTAAAGGTAAGGTGTTGGGTTCAGGGACTGTACAGGCTGGAAAACTCAAGTTTGAAAATGTCAATCTTATTGATAATCTCAAGTTTAATCTTCTGAGTGTTTCCCAAATGAGTGACAAAGGTTATGGCTCATTTTTCACAAAGAAAACTTGTAAGATTATTGGGCCAGAAGTGGTGAAAAAGATTGATACCATTATTGCTGAGAGCAAAGCACAGCTTGTTGCTCATAGAAGTGGCAATGTGTATGTTGTTGATATGTTAAAGGACAATCCTATGGCAAATGTCTGTCTGTTTTCTGCTGCCTCCACTAAGGAGACAGAATTGTGGCATAGGAGATTGGGTCACACCAACCTTAATACTATCAACACACTCTCAAAACAAAGCCTTGTCAGAGGTTTACCATCAAAAGAATTTAAATGTGATGAGCATTGTGTTTCTTGCTTAAAAGGAAAACAACATAAAAGCTCTTACAAATCCATTGATGAGTCCAAAACTAGTCAGTGTTTACAACTGTTGCACATGGACTTGTTTGGCCCTGTTAAAATCATGAGTCTAAGAAGAAAGAGATTTTGTCTTGTCATAGTTGATGATTTTTCTAGGTTTACATGGACTTACTTTTTACATTCTAAGGATGAGACTGCAGGTATATTGAAGGACTTTGTCACCAAAGTTGAAAAGCAATATGACTTGCCAGTAAAAGTCTTCAGGAGTGACAATGGAACAGAGTTTAAAAATAAGGAGTTGGATGACTTCTGTGTGTCAAAAGGGATTGTGAGGCAGTTCAGCATCCCAAGAACACCAGAACAAAATGGGGTAGTTGAGAGGAAAAATAGAACTCTTATAGAAGCTGCAAGAACCATGCTAGCAGATTCTGTTTGCCACTGTCCTTTTGGGCAGAAGCTGTAAACACTGCTTGCTATGTTCAAAACAGAGTTTTGATCAACCCCAGACATCAAAAAACTGCTTATGAAATTTTGTTCAAAATCAAACCATTAATCTCATTTTTCAAAATCTTTGGCTGCCCATGTTTCATTTTAAATCTCAAAGATTCCATTTCAAAATTTGCAGCCAAAGTAGACTGTGGATATTTTCTGGGATATTCTTCTACTGCTAAGGCCTACAAAGTGTTTAACACAAGGACTAAGACAATAGAAGAAACTTTGAATGTAAAGTTCAATGAACTTTCATCTCTAAAAATCCCTGCAAACCCTGCTGAACTATTTGATTTAGATAAATTCAAATTTGAAGATATCACTGTTAAAGCTAACAATGCAGGTATTCCACAGTCTCCACAACAAGATTACAGAACAGATGTTGTGATCCCCAGTCACTACAAAGTCTATTCTGCCTCAGAGGAAGCAGCTGTTCCTAACAATTGTCAAAACTCTGCCACAGCTGTGTCAACCACTGTTGGCCAGTCTTATCCTCAAACCACTGCCTCACCCCTCATAACCACTGACCTATCATCTGCTGATAAAAGTCAACCATCTGTTGACAAAAGTCAGTCAAGTTTCACACCACTTGGACCCATTCCTCCATTACCATTCCAAACATCTGATGGCACTACAGAAGTACCAACAGATGTTACACCAACAGAGTCATCAAACCTCTGTCCCTCACCTCAAAATGCCATTGTTCCATATCAAGGAGATCTTATTTACTTAAGAGCTCATCCACCAGACCAGATCATTGGCAACATCAGAGAGGGTGTGCTCACAAGAAGCCAATCCTCAAATATCTGTCTTTTTGCAGGCTTCTTATCCCTCACACAACCTGTCAAGTACCAAGAGGCACTGAAAGACAACAGTTAGGTAGAGGCCATGCAGGAAGAACTCCTTCAATTCAAAAGACAACAAGTATGGGAGCTTGTACCACTTCCTAAGGATGTTTGTCCTATAGGAACAAAGTGGGTCTTCAAAAACAAGACTGATGAAAGGGGTATTGTTGTCAAGAATAAAGCCAGGCTTGTGGTTCAAGGCTTCAGACAAGAAGAAGGAATAGATTATGATGAGACCTTTGCTCCTGTAGCTAGACTAGAGGCCATCAGACTCTTTTTAGCCTTTGCTGTCAACCACAACATAAAGGTGTATCAGATGGACATCAAATGTGCTTTCCTTTATGGCAAAATTCAGGAGGAGGTATATGTATGTCAGCCACCTGGTTTTGAAGACACATTCCATCCTGACTATGTCTACAAGCTCAACAAAGCTTTGTATGGACTTAAACAAGCACCAAGGGCCTGGTATGAAACTCTCTCCACATTCCTCTTATCCATTGGCTTTACAAGAGGTAAAATTGACAAAACTTTATTTCTTAAATGGAAAGGGAAACACTTAATGATTGTTCAAATATATGTGGATGACATCATTTTTGGATCCACATGTAACCAAATGTGTGAAGAGTTCAGAAAACTCATGACAGCAGAGTTTGAGATGAGTGCCATGGGTGAGCTTCAGTGTTTCCTTGGTCTTCAAGTGAAACAACTGCAAAATGGCACATTCATTCACCAAAACAAATATGTAAAGAACTTATTAACCAGATTTGAGATGAATGATTGTAAGCCATGTAGCACACCCATGAGTACAGTCAAGCTGCTCACTATTGATGACAAGGATGAACTGGTTGATCAAACACATTATAGATGTATGATTGGGTCTTTATTGTACCTAACTGCATCTAGGCCAGACATTATGTTTGCTACCTGTGTCTGTGCCAGATCCCAGGCTTCACCCAGAAAGTCAAACCTTATTGCTGTAAAAAGGATATTCAGATACCTCAAAGGTGCTCCCACACTTGGTATCTGGTATCCTGCTAATGGAAACATTGAGCTTTCAGGTTATTCAGATAGTGACTTTGCTGGCTGTCACACCACAAGAAAATCCACTTCAGGAGGGTGCCAATTTCTAGGGAATGCCTTAGTTTCATGGCAAAGCAAAAAGCAGGCAGCTGTTTCAACTTCAACAGCTGAAGCTGAATATATTGCTGCTGCAAGTTGTACAGCCCAACTCATGTGGCTTCAAAATCAACTACTGGATTTTGGGATAACTGCACTTAGGACTCCACTCATGTTGGACAGTCAAGCTGCTGAAAATATCATCAAGAATCCAGTCTCTCATTCCACTACCAAACACATTGACATAAGACATCATTTTGTCAGAGACAGTTATGAAAAAGGTTTGATTTCTTTACACCATGTTCCAACAGAGGATCAGTTGGCAGATGTGTTAACAAAAGCTTTAGACACATCCACCTTTACAAATCTGATTTCCAGAATTGGTATGTTAAACATGGATTAATTAAGAAAAGTTTCAATAAATCTTAAATAAAATGGTTCAGCAAATCAAATCAATAACTGTTTGGTTGAAAAATCTGTTTATAACATCTGATCAGATAAAACAACCACTGTTTCATTCATATCCACTGTTGGTTGAAAAATCTGTTTCAAAACATCTGATCAGATAAAACAACTGTTAGTTGAAAAATCTGTTTCCGAACATCTGTTCAGATAAAACAACTGTCTCCTTATATATATATACTATATGAAAACGTTTACTTTAAAAAAAAAAAAAAAACATCTGTTTGTATCAACTGTTTGTATCAGTTGTTTGCCAAACACAGCTGTTTTCCACCAGATGTTTCACCCATCAGATGATTGCCACGTCTACTCATATAAGCAGAGGTTTGGCCACATCAGCGGTTTCATTGAGCCTATAAAACCCTGTTTTACCACAACAGACGTTACACTGTCTCATTGTATTCAATATACTGATAACCGCCTTCTTCACTCTCAAACCCTTCATCAATCTTCAATCATCTTCACCTTTGAAATCCACTAAAATGGATCTTCAAGCCAAAGCTACACACAATTGTCTCCCCTATCTGATCAAAACAGATGACAACACTCCATTTCATTCCACCATCGACATTTTCCTTAACTCCAAATACTTACCCATCCTAACCGCCAACGCCCCCATTTACCTTGATACACTCCAAGAATTCTGGTTGAATGCAGAGTTTCTACTACAAGACAAAAAGCCTACTTCCATTATTTCCAAAATTGGAGAAACCAGTATCGTCATTACCCCTGAAACCATATCCACAACCTTCACACTGAATGACCTGGCAGGTAAGGACTCCTTTACTAAAACAGAGCTTCACACTGAGTTCCAAGAAAGAGGGTATGATGGTCAGATGACTGGATCAACTCTTTTCAAAAAGTTTTTCCCTCCAGTCATGAAATTTTTCTTCCATACTCTTCTTCTTTGTGTCTCTGCTAAGTCCACATCCTTTAATGAAATCCCATTGAGGATGCAATATCTGGGTTATGCCATGTTGTCAAACTCTGACTTCAATCTTTCCCAGGGATTGTTCATGGACTTGGTATCAAATGTGAAAGCTGTCAAGTCTGGGTCAAACAATGCTTTTCTTATTTACCCAAGAATTCTTAGTGTAATCTTACAAAAAGTCTTACCAGAAAAAGTTTTCAAAAAGGGTGAGGCTATGCAAATGAAAAGCTTAACTGATGAAACTTTCACAAGAATGCTGGGTGGAAGCACCCAAGAAAAAGTGTCTAAAGTGTCAAAAGTTTCTAAAACACAAACAAAGAGGACAAAGGCAACAACTGTTGTCAAAACCTCTGTTGTTGAGCCCACTGCTCCTGGTGATCATGGCACTACATCCAGTGCTGTGAAACCCACACCAGCCACTTCCAAAAAGAAACATCCATCCACAAAAACCTCCACTCAACCACAAATGAGGCTTCTGGATGATGAGGTACCAGAAGAAACCTCTGTTGCACAACAAAAGCAACCTGAAACCACTGTTGTTACTTCCTCACAACAGTTGGACATACCTCCACCTGACCAAACTCCTCATGCATCCTCTCAAAAGGATCATGTTGTAAGCCAAGGGGACACACATCATGATACATTTGAGTCACTTGACCATATGTTCACAAGCCCTTCTCCCAGGGCTAACTCTCTTGTTACTCCTCCATCCTCACCATCACATGTCCCACAAACAATGCAACCTCTGTTTGAAGCAATTGATAAATCTCAGGAAGATCCCAGTTCCTCTCTTCCACCTGTCACTGAGAGTATACTCCAACAAGTGACTGGTCCTGAGAATATACAATCTGCTATCCCACAAACAGAAGAGGAGGTTACACCACCTGAGTTCAATAAAACTCTAGGTGAGTTTTCAAGTGGAGCAGCCACTACTGATGTAGAGACCACTGTCTCACATCAGGACAGTGATTACATAGCTAAGACTCCCTTGAAGGCAACAACTGTTGAAGCCACTATAGTGTCTCCAAAAACAGTTGGAAGTCCCCAGTACCAAGACAAAGGGGCATCTGATTCACCTATTAGGCCTGAATCAGGTAGAACTACCACTGGTAGGGACTCAGATGATCCTATTAATTTAGGAGATGGGTCAAAATACCAAGAATTGACGGACAGAGTTTCTGTCATTGAAACCTCTGTTGCTGACATCAAATCTGATGTCAAGCTTCTACTGAGCTCAATTGCAGATCTTTCCAAGAGTCAACCATCCACAGCTGATATAGCCAATGAGTTATGGAAATCAGTTTCCCCCATCATCATAGCTCACAGAAAATTGGCTGATCAGACACATGAAACTTACATGGCTGAGATCAGGAATATGGTAGATGCAAGGTACAAAGATACCCATGCTGATATCAAAGCCATCAAGGATCACCTGCTGAAGACTACTGGCTCTGCCCCTACCACCATCCCCAGGGATGAAAATGATGATGCTTTCACGGCTGATGATGCCAAAAAGGGGGAGAGTGGCAGAGATAGGCTACCAAAACTAGATCCTTTTGGTTGTCCTCCTTCTCAAAAAGGCCAAGCCAAGTCTGCCAAGAAACCAGAGTCTACCAAATCAGCTCCACAACAACAACAAGCAACAACAGCACCACCACAACAACCACCACAACAAACCAGTGAGAAGAATAAAGCAGTAGATGACTCTGCAAACATAGAAGCTGAAAAGGCTGCTCAAGAGAAACATAAAAGAGCTGACACTTTGGAAGTTAAAGCAGAGTCATTAATTGAACTCAAAAAGAAACAACAAAGGGAAACTGAAGATGTGGGATCCTCTAAAAGGATGAAAAGACCTGCCAAGCATGTTAGAAAACCACCATCTAAGTTGAACACCTCTGTTGATAAAACCACTGCTACTGAAACCACTGCCACCCAAAACACTGAAGCTACTCAAAACACTGCTACCCAAACCACTGCACCCAAACCAACAAACACACCTGAACATACAACCACCAAACATACATCACCAGCCAAATCCCAAACATCTGCTGGACCTACTAAAAGGCCAACAGATGTTAAACCAACCACTGCTACCAAATCACCATCACCAAAAATCATGTACACAAGGAAGAGAAAATCAACCTTTGTTGTACATGATGAAAACATACACACATCACCAACCATCACTTCAACTGCCCAATCCACTCCTCCCATCACAGCTATTCCAATCACATCATTCTCACCACATACATCCAAGTTCAGATCCCATAGACCACCACCAACCATTACACCATTGGTTGTTCAGTATCCCCTTGAACTTGATCTACTCAAGGGGGAATTACAATCCTTCTACAGTACTGAACAGCCATCTGAAAGATCCTTCCCATCTCTCCCAAACTTCCCTGTTCCCCTCAATATTGATACTTATCTGAAATACAAGGGTGAGCAGGTGGATGCCATCATCAGGGAGAAATGCAAAGGGAAGGATGACAGGACTGCTCAGGGCATCCATTCAGCAGAGCTTAGCAAACTCAGAAGGATTGAAAATTTTGCTAAGACCCTGAGCAATTCCATGTCCTCCATGCCTCTTAGTGTAGATTTGGAAAAGGAGGTAAGGGAATCTCTTCTTGAACAGATAATGGCAACCAAGCCTTACAAAGCAAACAAAAAGCAGTTCAATGGTTGGACTACTCATGCTTTGAGAGAAGAACTACTCAGGATTGAAGAAATGGCCAAAGACCCCAAAGCTAAAGTCTCCACTCCTAATTTTGGCAAAGGCAGAGACCCAGTCAGAGCCTTGAAATTCAAAAGGATGAGGCAAGAGATTATAGCTGCCAACTATGGGGAGATGAGGTCTGTTTCCAGATGGTCTGAGTTAAGGCTGGTTGAAACCTACAAAAGTCTGGAAGAAAATAGAAAGAAGGATCCCAGCCTTCCAAGAAAACCAATTTACACTGATGAGCCAATGATGAAGAGACCCCAACAGACTTTTAATCTGGACAGCTTACTTGAAACCTCTGATCTCACAGCTGCTGCAAGTAGACAGTTCAAGAAGCAGAAGGAGATGTCAGAGGAAGATCAAAGAAAGTTTGCTGATACATTCATCAAGGAAGGGCTCTTCAATCAAATACATTATTTCTCTGATCCCACAACAGAGAAACTCAGAGAACTCATTGGAAGACCTCCTTCACCCAACTCATCAAGAATAAAAGTTCATCTCAGCAAATCCACTGACTCAAAAATTCTAAAGTGGAAAGTCAACAAAGATAACCACGAATTGACATTGCTCAGGTCAGATGGAAGGGTTCAGAAGATCAGCATGGATGATGCTTACAGCCTATGTGCAGAAGATCACCAAGCATTGCTAAATCTGGATCTAGAAAGAGATGAAGAAGACTTATTTGCTCTGAACTTTGAACTACAATTCAAAGGTCAAATCAGAGAAAGTCTGATGAGGAATAAAGATCAATAAATAAAGCTGAGTTTTGGCATCATCTGTTCTAGGGGGAGATTGTTGGGTCTGCTGACCTGGAGAAGAACAGATGATTAGAAAGCCAAAACATGCTATCAGTTTGATCCTTGAATAAACAGTCTTTACAACTTGCTTCTCCCAAAAGACTGCTGACCCTAACTACTGTTCTATCCAAACAACTGCTCAACAACTGCTGATATAAAGAACTGCTGAGGAAACAACTGATGAAGAACAACTGCTGACCAAAGGTCTGATGAAGAACAACTGCTGATACAAGTACTGAAGACCAAAGCACTGCTGGAACCAACAGCACTTAGGCTCCAGCAGTGGATACAAGACCATCAGAGTTTATCTTCAACAGCTGTTTAATATCAGTGCTTTCAATGTAACAGTAGTTTGTAATAGGCAGATGTTTATGTTTGTTATTCTGTTAGAGGTCACTGTCTTAGGTGACGTCAGCCTAGGTCATCAGTGCTTTGAGTCTGTCTATAAATAGAACAGTGCTTGTACTGTTCTATTGTATCACACACACAAACATTCTCTCAGACAAACACTGTGTGATCAGGCTGAGGGGGAGTAATTGTACGATTGTAATCTTTTGGATTAATGAAAGCTTTCAATCTGAAAACGTTTACTCTCTTGTTTTGATTTACAGTTTATTATTCCGCTGCACTTTCATTCTGTATTCATTTCATATTACCATATTTAGTTAAACAATCAAAACAAACAAACTCAGATCCTAACACAATTCAACATTGTAAGTGTGATTATTGTGGTGGGTTTCATTAATCGGAAACCTACACAATATTAACCCCATGATTAATTGGGTTAATGTTGTGTGATTCGATCGATTGCAAATCTAGGGCTCGATTGCAAATATTTGGGGAAGAACATGAATTTTGTTATGCTATTTATTTTTAATAAAACAAGAATCAACACAACCACTGGTCTGGACCAAGTGGTTGTGTTTGGTGCCATCTTCCTTAGCCACGCGGTTTCGAGTCCCGGCAGTGGCAAATCTTTTTCTTTATTTCATTTTTTTTACAATCAAAATTAATTATATAATGCTTATATTGTATAAATTCGTTTTAAAATTATTAAAACTCTTTTAAAAATTCTACAAAAATTATTTTGTGTTAATCTAGTGAAAAAGGTTAACATACAATTTTTAGTTTTCAAAAATCTATTTATTTAATATATATAATAAATAAATCAAGTTTATTCCATTTTATTTATAAAATTCTATAAAAATATCAAAACGATCTTATAAATTTCCACAAAAATTATTCTAAGTTTTTATAACAATAAACTTTTCTGAAATGATTTTTATTTCAGAAAAATCATTTATTTAATATTTTTAATCAATTTTTGTTAGTTTTAATCATAATTAAATCATAATAAATTCAATTTTTAATATTTTTGCACCAAAATTTTATACAAATTATTTCTGAATATTTAGAACAGAAATATAAATTTTAAACTAATAATTCTTTAATTTTAATATTTTTGAATATTAAAGTTAAATTTTGACAATTTGTTATAAATAGAATTAATATTCTATTTTAAAGAAAATAATTTTATAAAAATTATTTTTATACTTTAAACACATTCTTGTGATCATCTTAAATTTAAATTTTATAAAAAGATTTTTGTCTAATTAATTACTAATATTCTCTCAATATTCAAACATTTTTAATAATAATCAAACAAGCATTTATCCCCAATTCGAAGCCCTAGAACATATACATTTGTAGACTAGATAGACTTAGACATATTTATTACCTTATTATAGGGTGATACTTGACACATTTGGGCAACACCACTATTCAATTTTTCAACAGATATAACATTTTGCTAAGGTGAGTTTTACATAGCCCCTTTTCTATTATTCACTGTTTTTGGGGTGAAACATGTTACAACATCATTTATGCAATTCAATCACCAATGTGTTTATATGTTTTTCTATGTTGCATTATGTCTTGAACATGACTAGGGTAAGCACAATTCTAGCATAAACATTGATCAACCGACGGTATACATTGATAGATCTATTGGACTGACAATCCCACCCGGATACGTGCCTCCTACAAAGGTAGCGTGGGTGTTTGTTACTGCAATATAAACAAGTGAACCATGAGCGTATGGGATGTACCACAATACAACAGTCACAATGGTTGATTATGCACTCGATTTACTTCTAGTATGTTTTCACATATGGACTAGATTGCCATGACACATGAATTGCACAACAAATTTTATTCGATTATCAAAACCTATGTAATTCTCACCAACTTTTGTTGACCCAAAATATTTTCAACTTAACATGTTTCAGGTTCTACTTGCTTGAAGATTTGAGTTAATGCTTGAAGATGTGTGCATAGTTTTATTCAATTTGATGTACGAATTCTTGTAGAACAATTGTATGTAATTTATTTAAATCTCATAATGAAATTTATTATTTACCATGAGCTACTGAACAATCATCAATACGTGTCATCCCGATGTTTCCGCCATCGGTTGGGGTGTTACAGATTTAATCGTGACTTTTGCCTTGGGGAAGTCTGTATACATCCTTGGAACATGCTTCAAGTATCATGTCTTCAAGAATCTTCATTTCTTGATGTTTTCACCCTAGAATTGCTTCTTATCGGGTTGGAACTTCATTTCCCTGATATACACAAATAGGAACAATTAAGTAGCTTTTATTATCAATTTTAGCTCAATTGCGTCCTATTATGAGACTATTTGTGCATGTTTAATATGTGTAAATAATGGCACATCAATACCCAAGAAAGGTGGGGATGTGTTGATGATCGAGTAAGGACAAGATAAGAAGCAAGAGAACAAGAAGAAGGCAAAGGGTAAGGGTAAAGGGAACTTCGTGTAGGATCGGTTTTAGAGAAAGAAACGTTTGGTCAACACGAGTACTGATGTATCAGGTGCAGAAACCCTAATAATCATGCAAAATGATATAAACCGTAATCAGAAAACAATAATATCCATTTTCAAATGCTTTCATTAATCTTAAAAGTGTTTATAACGATTACAGACTCAGAATAATGAAAACACACAGTTAAACGTGTAGTTGATCACACACTGGACACACACACAACTGACCAACTCTATTAACCAACTTAAAACAGCCCACATATGTATAGACAGTTTGGTTCGACCTTTTGTGGGTTCGAATCAAACCTTTCGACCTTTACAAAGTACGAATCAAAACTTATAATCTTCATCCTGCCTTAGATAAACTGGTTCGACCTCACGATTACCCAAACCAATTCTTCCAAAATTAACTTTGTCTTTAAACTTTGGCGATTATGACTTTGACGATCCAAAAGCTACGGACATATATATGAAATATGTATCTACAAACTCCCCCTTGTCTATAGCTCGGATTATTTGTTCTTATTCTCTCTTTCAACACCTTGCAGCTTCTGTTTTGCTTTCAAAGTCTTTCCCGATTCTTTAACTTGTATTGGCTTCTTCAACTTTAACGCGTACTTTCCCAGTAACCCCTTATAATCACAATTTGCATGCACTTCGAACGCAAAGCAGAACTTCACAACTGGTTGAAATTTTCACGCCCGTTAAATATCAAGTGCATCAAAATGAATCGGATTAAAGTAAAGTGTCTCTATATCATTCTTTGAGCAGTTAATCAGCCACATTGGATCAAAAATCCTTAATTTTCTGCAAAGCTTTGTCTTTTCTTCATTGTCCATAACATTAACCGCTTCAGACGCACCCTAATCATAATACCAGAACGCAACATTCTAGCTAATATCTTGTTCCATTGGTATCAGGGGAATCTTCTTCATATAAATTGGTGGCTTATAGTTCAAAGTCATGTACGGTAAGTTGTTCGCCGGGTTAATCTTCTTGTGAACTATGCGGTGTGGATATTGTGGTTTGAAAGTATCCCACTTCGTCAGACTTTCTCGTGTCATCTTGTCTTCCATATATTCTAACAATCCAGTAGCACAAACCAGCTTATGTGTACAAACATCGCGTACGACCCAGTAGAGAAGAGTCTTAATGTAATGAAAATGACTGAAATAAAGAATCCATTTTCCCACTTGATACCTACACACCTAAGCTAAGGAAAGAACTTCCAAGCTATCGCTCGACCTTTGAAAACCTGATTATGATAGCAATAGAAATCTCCCTGAATTGGTGGCTTTGGTCTACTGTTATCTTCTTCACGTAACCTTCTAAGATAGTTCAATAAAGCATCTGATTTCTTATTCACATAAACCTTTTCACCTTCAGATAGAATCTCATCAACTATTTTATTTCCCTTTTCATCAGCCACTTTCTCAGCTTCTTTCAGGATTGATTCATCAACAAACGGGATGATGGTATTATCCTTCATGTTGTAATATTCAGGATATTCTTCATCTGAAATATCATCGATCTCCACTTCATGAAAGTCCATGTTTGAATCATCTAAATGTTGTCATGGCTCAACAACTGGTAGATTTGGAATCTCTTTCTTCTGAATTAACTCTTCAAGAGTCATACCAGCTTGTTGTGCTACGCCTTTAAGAATCTCTCTTGCTATTTCAGCGCATACTTCACCATCTTCCAGTTCAGGTTCAGGATATTCAATGCAATACTTCATGTTGTCATTTATGAAGACATCCCCGAATCTGGCTGTGAACCTTGCTAAGACATATCCACGCTTTAACATCTTTTTCAACCTTTCTTTGTCAGCATCTGACATCTGTTCTTCCCCACTATCACTCAGACCTGCTGGTTTATCTTCTTCAGCCTCTGTCTCTTCACATAGGAATAGTTCTCAATGTCATCATCAATATCATTAGAATCAATCGACCCTTCAGCATCTTTTTCTTTATCATCATTGTCACCATCATCATCAGAACCATCATCATCGTTATCATCATCATCTTTCTCCTCCTCATCCTCTTCTTCATTAGATTCCTCAGTACCTTTCAGTTGAGGTGCTATATGATATAAACTTTCTATGATCTTTTTCAACTTCTCATTCTCTTTTTCTACCTCCACAATCCTCCTTTCATTATTCACATTCGACAGATGTAAATTTGAGTTCTCAAGTTGAAGACTAGTAACTTCTTCCTCCAACTTATCTTGCTTCTCTTTTGATTTGGCGATAATCTTTAACATAGATTTGACACATTTGGTACATTTAGACATCCGTGTTTGATAGATTTGGGAGCAATAGTAGAACCAAACATATCATCGTCAGCATCCAAGATCAAATCCTCATTTTTTTCTACATACCCTCTTTCAAGCTGAGCTGCAACTATCTCGTCAACAGGATTAACAAAAGCACCAGTGGCCGTGGTTTCTATATCCTTATTAGGGATTCAGTCAACAGGAAGGAATTGACTAAAACGAAGTCTATGCACCAGTTGCGTGTATTGAAGCAATTAGAATGTTTCTTGCGTTTGCATCTTATAAGAAATTCAAGGTGTATCAGATGGATGTTAAAAGTGCTTTTCTATATGGTGTGGTGAAAGAAGAATTGTATGTCAGCCAACCACCGGGTTTTGAGGATCCTATACACTGGGATAAGGTCTATAAACTGAATAAGGCGTTATACGGTTTACACCAAGCCCCGAGGCAGTGGTACGAAGAGCTGAGTAATTATCTTCTTTCTAAAGGATTCAAGAAAGGTTTGGTTGATTGTACTTTGTTCACGAAAAGAACAGAGGGTGATTTGCTTCTTGTGCGAATATATGTGGATGACATTATTTTTGGTTCTACTAATGAACTTTTATGTATGGAATTTGAGAAAGTTATGCACGAGAAGTTCGAAATGAGTGCTATGGGAGAAATGCAATTTTTTTTAGGCTTATAGGTGGATCAATTGCCAACGGGCATATTTATTCACCAGACGAAATACGTTTATGAAGTCTTGAGCCGATTCCAGATGGATGATTCAAAGCCTATGAATACTCCTATAAAACCCAATCACGGGATTGGAGTTGACGCTAAGGGGGAGCTTACTGATCCCTATACTTATCGTGCCATTGTCAGATCTCTCATGTACTTAACTGCATCCCGGCCAGATATAATGTTCGCTACATGTCTCTATGCACGTTTTCAATTGAAGCCGAAACAAAGTCACCTAGTTTTAAGTGTGTTTTGTAAATTAAAAAGGGGTGTTTACTATAGTTTATTTATGAAACATTTCCTTTTTCTAATACAGGTGCACCATCTTACATTCCAGTGGGGATAGAACATGTATCACCTATTTCGTGAAATAAGACGTATTTACCTGTAGTAGACAAATCAATTATTCCTTAGCTTGGAATGACGTTTACTACTGTTGAGGAGTCGTATAATTTTTATAAGAAGTTTGCTGATGTAGGTAGTTTTACAATTAGAAGTGCAGCCGATTATAAAAAGGATGATATGATTCACACTAAGTACTATGTATGCTCTAAGGAGTGTTATAAAAGACCGAAGGTGTTTCATTCACCTAACGAGGAGTCTTCCTCTAAAGTTGTACGGAGAGTGCCATCGATAAGGACAGGATGTCGGGCATGCATTCGTATAAGTTTGAATGATGATAAGCGGTATGAAGTATACTTTTTTAATGCTCAGCATAACCATTCTTTCATAGATGATGATGATTGGCACTTACTACCATCTAATAGAGGATTGACATGCCAACAAGAGGAGATAATAAGTTCGTTGGCCAAAATAAACGTCAGGCTTGTTAGGGCTTTCAATATAATGAGGTCGTTGTACGATGGTTTTAACAAGGTGAGTGCCACCAAAACCGATTTTAAAAACTTTAAGAGGGATTTAAACAAATATGTTGGCGAGAATGTGTATTATATGAGGGATTTTAAAAACTTTAGGGATTTTAACAGGCATTGTATCAGGTGTGTTATATGACATCAACAATGTTTTTTAAATATCAAAAGTGTTATATAACAAGATAGTATTGATTAACAACATGTGATCCACAACATCATATAAAAGGAGTTACAGGTTTTGGTTCGGGTTTATAACGACTATTTTGTAAAATGTGTTTAGAGGTGGGGGGGGTTTACAGATGTGAATTTGAATGGTTTTTAACATAGACGAATCAGTAGTGTTTTATAGAATGTTTTTTTTACCTTAATAGGTTGATACAAAGCAAGATTTAGACGTGCTATAATAGTCGTGGTTAAAATTTTACCAATATCTTAGGTAGGAGAAGTAAGCATTTTGGCGAATAATCGCCTTCTTGTACATTTATTGTAATAAAAAATAACAACCCTTTTAGCTCTATTATACGAATAAGTATTGTTTTATATGTTGTTTTCTTAACATGTTATGTAGGCGAAGTATGCATTTTGAGGAATCAGTAGTGTTACAATAGCTGTGTGTAAAATAAAAAAGTACCATCATAATAGTGACGTTTTCTTAAAATCAAATATCCAAAAACACAATGTACCGTCATCCAAAACATATTCTAGACATAATCCAAAACATATTGTGTTATAAATATTTTTTCAAATGACAAAATTAAAGTCACTTTTTTCCCATTGAAGGCCCCAACCGTTCACCAATTCAATCAAACGCGGTCTTCTCCAATTCTATCCTAGTAGCATCCGGGAATATTGGTCCGCACCTAACTCAACATCCGGTCTGTACAAATTAACATCACTTAGTAGGATCTTTGCAACATACTTCCTCCTTAGTTCATTAAGTTCTATCTCTTCTTTGTGTCCCCAACAATTCACCCTTTTTGTTGCACTCGTTAGAAAAGCCGCAATTCCATTCCCTAACCGGCGTACCCTTGTAGGTCTACATGTGTCTCATCGTGAAAACACCACAGTTTACTTCATTATGGATCGTTTTCTACAGCATTTCCAACCAGTGCGACATTGATTGCATAACCCAATTTGCACTAGTGTGGCCCACTGATTTAAGGTAACCGGCGAAAGCTTATGTCTGTTCAAAACAATGTGTTATAAAAAAGAGATATAAACAAGTAGATAAAAGCAAAGTTAAAATATTTTGTATTAATAAAATTTTTGTGTTTACCATTTTTTTCCTGTCAAAATTGGTATCTCGCCTTGAAACATGTCGTTATACTCATGTTATAAATTACTAGTGTGTCATGCGTCATGAGGTTAAAACACATGAGGTAGAAATGGTTTGACTGTATAATGGGCACGAAAATTAGATCGAACTCACTTATCATTTTGCTCTCCGTCCCTTTCAAACATGCTACCATGTTTTCCTCAAAGTGTTTTATCCTCACCCTGACCTGCCCAACATAATCCTCTTGTTCCTGTCCACACATATAAATAATAAACATTATAACATCAGGAGTATTTTTTGAAAATGCTTGTTATATTATATAAAACACTACTTATTCGTAAGTGTTAAAGAACACTCCTGATGTTATAATGGTTATTATTTTTATGTGTGGATAGGAACAAGAGGATTATGTTGGGCAGGTCAGGGTGAGGATAAAACACTTTTAGGAAAACATGGTAGCATGTTTGAAAGGGACGGGGAGCAAAACGATAAGTGAGTTCGATCTAATTTCCGTGCCCATTTTACAGTCAAACCATTTCTACCTCATTTGTTTTAACCTCATGACGCATGACACACTAGTAATTGATAACATGAGTATAACGACATGTTTCAAGGCGAGATACCAACTTTGGCTGGAAAAAATGGTAAACACAAAAATTTTATTAATACAAAAATATTTAACTTTGCTTTTATCTACTTGTTTATATCTCTTTTTTATAACACATTGTTTTGAACATACATCAACTTTCACCGGTTACCTTATATCAGTGGGCCACACTAGTGCAAATTGGGTTAAGCAATCAATGTCGCACCGATTGGAAATGTCGTGGAAGACGGTCCGTGATGAAGTAGATTGTGGAGTTTTCACGATGAGACACATGGAGACCTACAAGCGTACACCAATTAGGTAATGGAATTGCGGCTTTTCTAAGGAGTGCAACGAAAAGGGTGAATTGTTGGGGACGCAAAGAAGAGATAGAACTTAATGAACTAAGGAGGAAGTATGTTGCAAAGATCCTACTAAGTGATGTTAATTTGTACAGACTGGATGTTGAGTTAGGTGTGGACCAATATTCCCGGTTACCAGATGCTACTAGGAGAGAATTGGAGAAGACCGTGTTTGATCGAATTGGTGAACGATTGGGGCCGTCAATGGGAAAAAAGTGACTTTAATTTTGTGATTTGAAAAAATATGTGTTTATCTGTATAACACAATATATTTTGGATTATGTCTAGAATATGTTTTCAATGATGGTACATTGTGTTTTTGGATATTTGATCTTAAGAAAATGTCACTATTATGATGGTACTCTTTTTTTATTTTACACACAGCTATTGTAACACTACTGATTCTTCAAAATGCTTACTTCGCCTACATAACATGTTAAGAAAACAGTCTATAAAACACTACTTAATCGTATAATAGTGTTAAAAGGGTTGTTATTTTTATTACAATAAAATGTACAAAAAGGCGATTATTCACCAAAATGCTTACTTTGCCTACCTAAGATGTTGGTAAAATTTTAACCACGGCTATTATAGCATTTTTAAATCTTGTTTTGTATCAACCTATTAAGGTAAAAAAAAACATTCTATAAAACACTACTGATTCATATATGTTAAAAAAAAAAAAAACCATTTGAATTCACATCTGTTAAAACCCCCACCTCTAAGCACATTTTACAAAATAGTCGTTATAAACTCCAACCAAAACCTGTAACTCCTTTTATGTGATGTTGTGGATCACATATTGTTAATCAATACTATCTGGTTATATAACACTTTTGATATTAAAAAACACTATTGATGACACCTGATATGATGCCTATTAAAATCACTAAAGTTTTTAAATCCCTCCAAAAGTTTTTAAAATCCCTCATATAACACATCATTATCGCCAACATATTTGTTTAAATCCCTTCTAAAGTTTTTAAAATTGGTTTTGGTGGCACCCACCTTGTTAAAACCACCGTACAACGACCTCATTATATTGAAAGCCCTAACATGCCCGATATTTATTTCGACCATAAAACTTATTACCTCCTCTTGTTGGTATGTCAATCCTCTTTTAGATGGTAGTATGTGCCTATCATCATAATCGACGAAAGAATGGTTATGCTGATCTTTAAAAAAAATATACTTCATACCGCTTATCATCATTCAACTTTATACGAATGCATGCCCGACATCCTGTCCTTATCGATGGCACTCTCCGTACAACTTTAGAGGAAGACTCCTCGTTAGATTAATGAAACGCCTTTGGTCTTTTATAACCCTCCTTAGAGCAAACATAGTACTTAGTATGAATCATACCATCCTTTTTATATTCGGTTGCACTTCTAATTGTAAAACTACCTACATCAGCATACTTCTTATAAAAATCATAAGACTCCTCAACTGTAGTAAACGTCATTCCAAGATGATGAATAATTGATTTGTCTACTACAGGTAAATACGTCTTATTTCGCGAAATAGGTGATACATGTTCTATCCCCACTGAATGTAAGATGTTGCACCTGTGTTAAAAAAATGTTTCATAAATAAACTATGGTAAACACCCCTTTTTAATTTATAAAACACACTTAAAACTAAACTAAACAAAAACTAAATCCATATTTTAAAACAATACAAAAAGGATATATAACACACTCTCCATTTTCTGTTAAAGTAAAAACACCTTAAAAAACTACCATAAACGCACCATATGCCTATACATATACAGTTTTATAGAAACACTACTGATTCGTATCTGTTAAAAAACACTACTGGTTCGTATAATTTTATAACATAGATAAATATGCAGACAGTTGACATGTTACTACATTTACGTTGAAAAAACAACTATAAACATTCGTTAATTTAAAACACTATTACTGAAAACAAACAACCACACAATGAATCCTGGAAAATACATCCAACAAACACAACAGGTTAAAATAACCACCAAATCAAAGAAATACACAGTGAATTAAATCGATTGAATGTATATGTTAAAAGACTACTGGTTTGTATTTGTTAAAAAAACTACTGGTTCGTATAAATTTAATACTAAGGGTGAGCATATATTGGGTTGACCCGAAAATTACCGAAAACTGGACTGAAAGTGTACCAAAACCGAACCGGTAATAGCTATTTAAGTACAACATCGGTCTTATATTTTTGCCAATTTCGGGCTTGGGTCGGTTCTCGGTTCCGACCCTAATCAAACCGATAATGTTTGCGCTGGACCAAAAATTAAAATCAAATGAAGGGCACATCGATCAGTTAACCTAAAACAACACACAAGGCAACATCTATATACAGGTAATACAGTAATGTATTTTTTAATGAATATATAGAGAGGAGAAGAGCTCTTTGTACGTGTACAGAACTCTTTTTAGCACTTGCTTCCCATAAATCATCTATATTTTAATTTATATACACACACATTGATGTATGTGAGCAAATTATAATCACTCTAACGATTAAAAATGTGAGGATATAAATATGATCGATGAACGTAACAAATCTAAAATGAAATACACATGCCTACACAGTCAAATTTGATCGAATTATGGATTCTCAAATTCGGTCCGATTAACCCGAGTGCATCAAGAACCGAGACCGACTACTAGGTTAGGGTTCTTATTCGGTTCTGTAATTCATGGTGTGTCAGGTCGGTTATTCTTCAGGTCAGGTCGGTTCTTGGACTTTGCACACCCCTATTTATAACATAGATACATATACGAATCGTGAGTCCTCAACGTAATGAAACAAACAAAAACACACAACGAATCTTGGATTATACATCCAACAAACTCAACATAATAAAATAACAACCAAATCAATGAAAATACACAATGAATTAAATCGATTGATTTCATAATTCACATAAAATTTGTATCTTGATCGCAATAAAAAAACACCAAATCGGCTTGAAAAAAAAACCGACATAATGCTTACCAATCGAACCATTTTGTGTAACTTCTGCCGTAACAATAAGCAATCAATGTTCCCCTTGATGTTATCGTATTTTTCTAAAATTAATACTATTGAATAACAGGGGAAAAAAAGGATGCGTAGATCTAAATAGGTTGTTGATGATTGTATGGAATGGATATTGAGTTATTTAGGGTTGAATATCTTATTAATTAATCAAATAACTTTTGCTAAAATTGTGGGATTGGAATATTTAAAAAAAGTACATAAAGTCTATAACGCCCTTTATCAACCAATTTGATCCAAGGGCTATAACTTTTTCCTACACTTCCTACACAAACCAATTTTCCTACAGAATTCTCTACATATATATATATATATATATATATATATATATATATATCACACTATGATTGTTCAAATTTGAAATTATAAAGATAATCAAACACCCCCGTGATGACGATGAAGATGATTCGACGATGCTGGTTTTGATGAATGAGTGGGAGGTGGAGTTCTTTTGGGACTTGATATTGAATTAATAGGGTTTGTTGGAGATGGAGGGGATGAAGATGGATATGAATGTGTGTGTGTAGGGCTGTAAACGAACCAAACGAATACGAACAAGGCCTTGTTCGTGTTCGTTTGTTAAGGAATTAACGTGTTTGCGAACTGTTCATGAACACTTACCGAACGAGATTTTTTGTTCGTGTTCGTTTGTTAAAAAATAACGTGTTCACGAACTGTTCATGAACACTTACCGAACGAGATTTTTGTTCGTGTTCGATTGTATTTATTTGCTAAATTTAGGTGTCGGACAAAAACAAACACAAACAAACACAAATGAACGTAAACGAACACAAATTGGGATTACTGAACAAAATCGAGCACAAACTAACACATTAAATTATGAAAATTGGCATTTTTCATCGCTAATATCGTATGCCCAAAATATACTAATCCAATTACCCAAATATATCTTGATCACATAATGTCTTATAAAAACACAGAGGTATCATATTAAACTTTAAATCCTCATTTAATCCACAAAAATAGCAGTTAATCAAAATAGTTAAACTAATATTAACATGTGATACACTAATATATGTTAAATAATCTATCATTGGGAAAGTTGAAATACTTAAATTAAATATAAAAAATAACCCTAATGAACTATCGAACACAAACAAACATACACGAAAACGTTACCCGAACGTTCACGAACATAAACGAACGAACGCGGCCTGTGTTCATGTTTGTTTGTTTAGCAAAACGAACAGATTTTTTTGTTTGTTTTCGTTTATTTATTAAACGAACGAACACAAACGAACTTCCCGCCGAACAGTTCACAAACTATTCGCCGAACGTTTAGTTTGTTTACAGCCCTATGTGTGTGTGTGTGTGTGTGTGTGTGTCTGATAATTATATTTTTTATTTTAATGAATTTTTAAAAAATATAAAATATATATTAAATAGATTAAATAAAATAATATAAAAAAAAAAGGAAGGTGAAGGAGGGGGAACCATTTTCTTGGTTTGAGGGATGGATGTGGAAAAATGAAGTGGCACTGACGTGGAATTTAGGGGAGTTGAAGGAGGGTGTCACCACACCAAACGGCCTTATACTGTTAGATTGACACAGACAGTTTTAAGTTACAACTTCCAAACACGCTTACTTGTTACTATAAACATAAAATTTGGTCTCCTCCACTCGCTTTTTGTAGTGTCAACCAAAACCAGAAATTTTCAAATAGGGCTGCAAGACTTCAACTTGCAGGATGTGGAAGCTGTGGCTTCGAAACCAGATGGATTTCATCAAGCATGGAAGACCTACACTGTTAGATTGACACAGACAATTCTTTTATTGAAAAGTTAATTTGACTCTTGGTTATAGGTGTGAGGTCTTTTTAATTGAATCACAACTTTTATCAAAAGACTTCAAATACTCTATTTCAAATAGGGGTAGCAAAACTTCAACTACTCTACTCAATTCAAGAGTCAAACTACAAGAAACACTGCTTAGCTCGGTTAGAAAAGTGTGCGGCACTCCTAGGCGTTTAGTTCCCAAAAGCCAAGGCACAAGCATTAAATACGTAAGACGTTACTATACATACAAGCAAAAAAGTTTTATTTACAACCAGAAGTTGCGTCTCTCTCATATGTTTTACATATCAGTCTTTTTATCAAGTAAACCTTGCATAATGTAGTCGTCCCTTTGGTTGGTCATATACATCAGCCTCTTATAGACCCAGATTTTGACCCAGTAGTATATGAGACGCCGCCTCAAACTACTGTGGTGGTTTCCACATCACCCCACGTCTTTTAAAACCAAACCGCGTAAGCCAAAGATACCAGAATTGGTGTTTAAGAAACATGTGTTACGTAAGAGACCTCTATCAGGTAGAATATATAATACAATATTATGGGGAATACAGAGGAAACATGTGCAGATGGATAATGTTGTTTTGGGCTCAATGGAGACTGAAGTACAATAACAAGAAAGACAAATTTGACAACAAGGTTGACAATATGCTTCAAACATGAAGTGCTTATAGAAAAATGCTAACAAGTTTACTTCAAGGAAGGAAGGACAGGTCACTAATGCTACTATATGTACAGATGAATCATGCGAAAAGGAATCACAGTATCACACCTGGACAATGGGAACGGTACGGTCTTGCACAGTCAAACGCTCAGACACGTCAGCCAGTGACTTAAGGTTGCATTTTATAAGTGCCTCAACAAAGTAGCATGTTTCATCTACGGTGTTGCCATCTGGCACATCCACTACGAACGATTCAATAACCAAAGTTCCTGGCCGTCCATCAATTATCTCTGGATGCAGGGTGATGACAGATGAGTAATTCTGCAACAAATACCAATGATTTTAGTCCTGAAACGTTTAACATGAACAGGGCGGGTGGGTTCGGGTTAAAAAAGGTACCTGGAGTCTGTGATCACCACCGACGATTCTCATGCCTAGGATGTGTTCCTCTTCATTAAAAAGTTCCAACCTTTCTATACTTGTGGTGGCAGGAAGTCCAGAACAAACGTTTACTTGCCTAACGCTCCCAATTTCAAGGTCGCCTTGCACATTGCATTCACTAACAAAGGGTTTGTACTTTTGTGGTTCATCAAACCTCCTCACTAGTGACCATACCTGAAATACACACAAGCCATCAATTTATGATCTTTTACCGGTTTTGAAAAAAAAAAAAAAACATCATTAAAGTTCATGTACATCAAGAACGGGGTTATGATTCAAGATTAAGTCCCTCAATCTTAAGTTAGCATTCGCATATGGTTCAATAGCTTAATCCTCTCATCCTAAAACCACTTAGGCCAACTGATAACTGTGCTATATATGCTTTTTCTAGTTTGATTGTTGGAACCAAAACTAAAATCCTGATGAATGCACTGCCCAACTGAGACCACCTATGAGTTACCTAAGAGTTAATTGATACCAGCAGAATTGATGTGTCCATAGGCATGCTGACGGAACTAATGATAAAATTGGCAGCATTGAATAAGAACCTTATGGTGAGTATATAACTATGGCACAATAAAGTGATCATTGTATGAAATATGTACGCAAATGCAACGTTTTTAAAGCAGACTACGGTGGTAGCATTTCGTAACATCACTACTCGCTCCATTAAACTATTAGTGTCTTGTACATAATAGTATTTTCAGTGTGTACGAGTATTATATAGAACTTGATCTTTGTATGGAAGATCTGAGCTGCATAAACTACAAATCAAACATCAAAAGTTTGCGAGTTTCTTGAGAAACCAACTGTGAGACTAAATCAGAAACAGTACATTACAAATGTAGGTACAAATGCACAACTATAAGCATTAAGAAATATGGTTCTAATCTTTGTGATTAAGCATTAAGACAGATAGTTCTAATCTTATTGATAGTTCTAAATTAAAAACGTAACACCTAACCTCAAAGCTTAAAGGTTATAGAGCTCCCTACAACATTCCCTTCCTAATTAACAACAATCTACTTTCATTTAAGGTACAATAAGCTTTGGCGTCCCTGAAAATTTAGGTACCCTATCCGAGCGGTTAAAAAATAGGCCCCTTAGGCCCAACTTTAAGTATTAAATGAGTTATATAAAAAATATATACATATATATAGGATTTTTTTAAATATGCCCCCCAGATTTATGGACCCTGTCGGTTGGCCTCCTTGGACCTCCCCAAAGACGCCCCTGCTAATCATAAAACAACTCTTTAACTCTTCACAACACACATTTCAACATTTCATCCATAAACATCAACAATAACAGAATAACCTACCATATCTAGACATCAGCAACCAAATAAAAATCCATAGAGAACAATTGTAAATCGATAATTGTACTTCCATTATGTATTTCGAACGAAGATTGACAAATTTTAATTATGTATTGTAAATTTTAGTTTGATTTTATCATTTAACATGTGATCCAACTCGACCCGACCCAACCAGAAGCGGACCTAAATTCTTTTTTTTAATATTTAGCGATAGTCAAACCACTTGTAAAACATTCCGTCCCAGTAAAAAAAATTCTAGGTCCGCCACTTTTAACACGATCAACAATCTCTGTAATGAAAACACTCAATTCAGTTAAATAAACACAGTTTAACCACATATAGGCATGTTAAAGGTGTTAAAGGGGTCGTGTTCACAGGTTTGTGGGATCCAACCCGACCCGAATAAGAAAAGTATCAGACATATAAACTCGAACACGACCCGCGCGACCCAAAATATTTATTTTTAGTTTTATTTGCATATAATATTATTTTAAAATTAAATTTTTACAACAAAAATAGAAATGTATATAAAAAGTTATTTCTTTATTATAGAATCTTATGTGAATTTCTTTTAAATTTATAACTATG
The DNA here is from genome assembly GCA_030844895.1 of Ambrosia x helenae. Classification (NCBI taxonomy): domain Eukaryota; kingdom Viridiplantae; phylum Streptophyta; class Magnoliopsida; order Asterales; family Asteraceae; genus Ambrosia; species Ambrosia x helenae. Next base: position 17,291,551 of record CM061227.1, on the reverse strand, counting down.
AGGGTGTTTCGGATTGCGTTTTGAATCTGATTTTTAGATTATTGCGTTTTGAAAACGCAGATAATCAGTTTTTAGTGTTTGGGATTGCGTTTTGAAAACGCAGATAAACAATTTTTTAGGCTACCAAAACGCAATAATCTATAAGCAGCTCCACCCCTGCTTTTCCAAAACCTGCTTTTCCAAAACGCATAATTTATTTTGAATAATCAATCCCAAACACCCCTATGTCATAATGTTAAAACAGTCAACCTAAAAATTGACCCGAACCGTTTAGACTAAACATAAACCCGTCAATTTCCCATTATTTCCCATTAGCTTCGTGTCGGAAATTCACACCTCTCTATTCAAACTAATCAATCACAACAGCAAAATGAACTAACATAATAATCATATACTTAAAAAAGAAAACCGTTACCAGATGAACAGGCGCTTTGATCCGTTTAACAACCGTCGATGTGCACTGGGTCGGTCTAACCTCATGCTTATGATGTCTCTTGATGTAATCGTTCTCCGTTAAACTCGTAACGCCGTTACCGTCACCGTTACTGGAGATAGTCATGGGAATTGACGATCAGGATGAAATCTGATTGTTCGTTTTGATTGATGATGCTGAAAATTGATCAGAATTCAGTTGAGTCGTTGACGGTTTTAGTTTTAGAGAGAGAAAGTAGAGAGAGAGAGAGAGAGAGAGAGAGAGGGGCTTAATGGTTGGTTGTGTTTGATACGTAGGATATTTTATTTTAAAATCTAAAGGTGGGTGTAGTGTTTAATTGGTCCTTGGACTATAGTTGGTTATTAATTTGTGGTCCTTGTAACTTATTGTTATTAAAATTGTTTTTGACTTTTAGTCGGCACAAGCACAACTAGTATAGGCAATCTGGGTTGGCTTGGGATGTAAAACCATGTCAAGTAGCACAAATATCATGCCATCGTTAGCGACCATTAAAACTGAAAAAGATTGTAAAAACAAAAAGGAAAAATAACGTCGAATGGAAAGCAGACGTAAAATCGTTGAATCATGCACGCTTGTTGCGACTTGTTAATGCGGAGAAATTGGATTGAAAGGTATAACTAGAAAAGAATAAATAAGTCGATCTTGGACCTGCGCGCTGCGACGAACATGTCAAACAAGGAAAATAAGCATGTTGTGATGGGCCTATCACATGGGAAAAATAGACGAAAAACGTTGAATCTCACACGCACGTTGAGGGGTAATGAATTCACAATATTTAAAACGAAACGTAAAGCAAAAAGGTTGCGAAAGATAAAAAGCATGGGTGACCAAATCTGAAAGTAACAAAGTGTTGAGATTAATTACAAAAGATAAAAAAACTATGTGGTAAAAATAAAAATAAAAAAATCAAAGGGTTCAAGTTGGAAAAATGAAAAGTTTTGAGTAATCAAAAAAAAAATAATAATTAAAAGACACCCATAACATGGCTATAACATAAACACAAACACAAAGTTGGTATGAAATGTTATTTATTATTATAAAAAAAAAAAAAAAAAACAATTGTTGCCACAAATATCTATAAAGAAAGGTTATGTTTATTCGATTATGTATTGTCTGGATTTTTTGATAGGCAATATTGAGTGATTGAGTCAACGCCTGTTACCACAGTAACGAGAGCTTGCCTTAACACCCCCCCTTTGACTAGCATGAGGTGGTGTTGAGGGCGTTGTTAAGCTAATGTGGTTGTTGCCCACACCACCCGGGCTAATAGATAATTTAGGACCAAAAGTTTAAAAGGGATTGTTCAACAAGTCTGTAAATACATGCAGAAAGAGCAAATAAGTCGACATGGTAAAGAAAATTCTCAAACAGAATATAATAAAGTGATATATTAGAAAGTGCATCACATGTACGTACATAAGTTCAATTGAGGAAAATTTATAAATTGAAAAAAAAAAATCTAATGACAAAGGCGGTGGCGATATGTGGATGTGCTAGTAGATGTTCGACCACATGGATCTAGATTATAATGTCATTCACAAACACACCATAGACCAGCTTTAAAAAATGACGAGATACGCAAATCAAATACTCATTAGTGCGTCAGACTCTTCAGTTGTTTAAATAGTTTCGTGTTGTTTCAAATTGCGAGATGTCCATTGGGGGTATATGGGTTGATAGCACAAGATATTAGAGAAATTGATACTTTGTTTTACAATGGGAGACGGTTGTATTTGTTGGCTGGGTTCTAGTCGTGATTGTAAAACATAAGAAAACTAGGATAGATACTAATGTAATTTAATACCATGAAAGTTGAATAAAAAACCATAAAAGTTTGATGCATCAATAATAGCGTGTATATAGAACAATGTAACATCTAAACATGCCAAAGGGAACGTATGTTCCTACAATAGGTGAGCGTGTAAAGTAACAAACACATACACACCATTGTAACTTATCTTCACCTTGAAAATAAAAAGTTGTAAAATATGAAGGGTCTAAATAAGGGTAGCTATTGTCTATTTAATAAAATAAAATAAAATAAAATATAAGAGATATTTGGACCATATAATATTATTCCTAATGGGGTGCAAATGTTACTAATGTGATTGGTTATTCGAGATGTTGAATAAAGTAGTGGACTTTGTGAGCAAACACTTTTTTGTGTCTTTGTTTCCACTAAGGAATTTTTTATTGTATATTTAGGTTTAATGTTTGTAGATACTTTTAGGATTTGGCAAGCCTGAATTTGTCACTTTGTCCCTCCCTTTTGGAAAAAAAATGAAGGTTCAAATGATACATGGAAGAATCGGTATCGGGTCAAGAAACATCACATCTATACTTTTTTTTAAATAACTGTGTATGCTAAAAGCAACTACATCTTATTCCTTATTTTAACCTTTTATATTAACCTCTTTTCTCTATCTAATTTAGAGAAAATTTTAAGGTTTTAATCAAATTTGACATTTAAGTTATTCTAATTAGCAAAGGAAATGTGCAATGCTTTGTTGTACTGTTGCTTTATAGGTTGTACTGGTGGTATTCCACAAATCCACGTGATGGTTTTGTGAATGTGTCCTGGTTTGTGTTTATCTTTTACACGTGTATCTCCCTCCCTCTTTCTGGTCAAGACACCCCAACCCCACCTCTCTCTGCTATCTCTCTCTACGGTCACCCATATTTCTCTCAACCGTCATCAAATGGTTGTCGCTCGAACGAAAAATTGTACTCCGTATCAACGTACATAGCATCATCTCATCCCATTTGTGCGCCTCCCAATCACTTTCTTCCATGACCCTGTAACAATGGCGGAGGCCGTGGCTTTCGGGTGGCACGAGGCGAACATTGACGATGGTGTCTACGCTATGTGTACTCTTCTCTTCTTCGCTACTGCCTCTGTACTGTACTGTTCTCATCGCATCCTGCTCATTTGTCTAATATTTCTGTAAGGATTGTTATTTTACTTTTTACTGTTTATGTGTTGTTAATGTAATTATGTACAATTTTGCTCGATTATTCCAGAAAGCATTTGTTGGGAATCATGGTATCGTATACACAGCGGAAGCGGTTTATATTATTATTTAAACCTAAAACCAATATATATATAAATATATATATTTGTGAAAATAATAATTTTATTAATCCAATTAATAAAATATTCCTAATCAGGATCTCGGTTAAACGCGTATAAACAAATAAAACATAAACAACCATAGGGGGTTTAGTAATCAACCTTTGACGACTACACCGGAATTGTAACACGCGGGTTACAACGAATCCTCGCTAGTAGGAAGTTCACACTGAGCACGAACCAACCGGGAAGCAACACTTTGCAAGAGGAAGGCGACGGCTTGTGGTAGTTATTGGCCGAAACAAGGCAAAAAGAGGCGACGACACTTTTTCCTTGTGTGGCGGCCGCAAGAAACAAAGAGGAGGAGGCAAGGGTTTGTTGTTTTATAAAAGTGTGCATTAGGGTTTACTCCTTAACCCTCCTTTTATAAAATAATAACTTACATTAAGCCCCCTTGTTAAATATCATAATACTCCTTAATATTAATCTTATTAATATTAAGCCCCTCAAGTCTAAAACAATTATTATTTCATAAATAATAATCCACCTACATGTGAACTTGTCTGATTCGTGTACCAACGTGTAACTCTTCGGATCGTACCGGGTCGGGTTACGTTGATCTCGACTTTTAATTACATCGGACATACTATATATCCAACAGCATTTAATTTATAAATTATTTTGTAAGTGTGAGGCTTTAATGTCAGTGGTTAGATACTTAGATGGCTGGTTATGGTTAAAGAGGTCGGTAACCTGATTCAGGTTTGCATGTTTCAGTGTGATGTATGTCTTTTGGAACCCTCATAATTTCATATGTATATTGATTTAGATGTGTATATGTGTGTTGGTTGTGCAGATAAAATTGAGGAACATGATTTGTGGATGTGGTTGCGTGGCTAACTTGGGGGTTAGTCTTTGTTTTCTGATCTATTTTTTGCATTGTATTTGTGTTTAAGCTTATTGATTTATTCATTTTGTTTGCGCACGCTTTTCGGATTCAGTATTGGGGGTATCCATTTTTTCCGGCTAAACAATAAATAATATCAATGTGTAGGCTAACGACGGCTAATGATTTTATTTACATCTATTGTTACTCACAGATAGATGCAAAGAGAGGGATAGAGAAGAACACGACTATGGCGAATTCAAGCGATTCCGTCTTTGTTGATGTAATAATCATTTATCTTTGTTGGAGGTTTGGTTTAATTCAAGTTTTATCCATGTGAGTTTTTAGTAGAAAATGCTTTAGTATGTATGTTGAATGGAACGTGTTGCTGAAATGCTTAAATGTGTGAACTAATTTTTTATAATCTTTTGAGTTTGTTCTTTTTATTTGTTGTGATTTGGTGGATTTTTTGTATACGCTTTTAGGGATGAACTAATGTCTATTCCCTAAAAGAAACAAACTCAAAGATTATGAAAAATTAGATTAGTTTGAAGCTATTCATATTGTTAGACTTATGACTTTGATACCTCACTTATATGCATTCTGTCATGGATTGATTGGGAATTTAAATAAATGTTATTGATAATTCGACAAAAGTTTTAAAGAGTTACCAATTTAAAAGCAAACATGGTTCACAATCAACAATTATTTGTTGAGTACTATTTATCTTAATTATTTTTAGTGGTGAATAGGTGATTCTCAGGACCAGGCTATTAAGTAATTTATTGCTATATGGGGTTTGAACCTAAATTTATTTCAAAGGCAGAACACATTTTCAAGCTCGAGCTTGGTTCAAGAATGGCTTATTTAGCATGGTTTAGTCCGGTATATGCCATATTTTTTTTGGCTTTTGCAGTTTTGGGTCAAGTGAAAGAAAAGAGTAAATAGTTTTCATCCTTAGGAGACATGTCAAGAGACATACGTACATACATACATGTGGAACTACAACTACACATAACATACATATTAAATTACCGTTGATACCATGTATTACACTAAAGCAACATACTGTGTATGTCACAGTTTACACCAACCTGTCATGGCTCCCATTGGTGCAACACAATTAACAGGAAAGGAACTTCTTGATTCTGTTCTGGATACTATTATTTGAATATTTGGTTCATGTAAGTAACCATCAACTTATGTGTGTGTATGAGCTACCCACTTAATTTCTTTGTAATAATGATATGTGTTATATTGTTCAGATAACCGTGTAGTTGTTGGGGAGCTTATTGAATCTTATCTTTTCAACAAACACACATGAACACAACAAAGTCAGTGGCGTGTGCGATCTCTGGGAACCCTGATTCTGAACATTTCATGCTATAGGAGGCTACACTATTTGGTTTTCCATGACAGTTATGCAGGTAGTTAATTTGACAATTTTGCTAACCTTCTTTGTTGTCCTACTGTTGACTAATGTTTAGTACCTTTTATTTGTAAAATTATAATGAATGCAACAGCTCATATGTGAGATTCTAAGAGCAAATCCTGAAGCTACAACTGCAGATGGGTATTTAGGTACAATTTATTATTCTTCATCTCTTTGGTTTATAGTTTTGAAGATTATGACATTTCAGGTTATAATAATCTTGGCTATAACGATGATTGTTGTTAAAATGTAGGTTTTTTTATTTATATTTTATAGTGGTCCCCCTACTATGCACGAGTAGTCGAGATGGTTGACTCACTAAATTCGCATCGAAACGTAAAGTAATCCAATTCGTTCAGTTTATGAGCCTATGAAACAGGGGTACAGGGAGAGAATCACATCTTAATTAATAGATCAAAAAATGGAGATTGTTAGCATCAAAGAACAGATAGAAGAAAAGAAATTCCTTGCTGCCTCTAAAGTTGTAAATTTAGATTAGATTTCATTTATAAGTTCCTTATTGTATGTACCCTATCCCTATAGTATGCAATACCTTATGGTTTTATCATTCTATATGGTAGTGGATGACAAATATGCATGCCTGGATCATCAAAAGATAATACATCCACTTGCTTTATTGCCAGTGGCTTCAAACATGCTTTGTTGTAGAAAGATAGCAGAATTGTTGGCAACATTGGTCTGCAAGGTGGTGATTTCAAGTTGCCCATACTTTTAATGACTTATAAAATAATAATAATAGTGTGTGTTTTTAATGATTTGGTACCAACGTGTTCGACGCCGCCGCAACGCGCGGCGGCGGCGGGTCACAATTCTAGTTATATCCTATTTTGCAAATTAGGAATTAAGTTTAGGAACTCACTTTCTATGAATGAAAATGGACAACCAGATGTGAATGGTCTTATGTATACTGCTAGATATTGATCCATATAAATAATTTTTTTTTTTGAATGGCCAACAAAACTTTATTGCAAAAGCTAGCAAGGATTTTCAGACATATAATGTAACTAGAATTGTGACCCGCCGCGCGTTGTGGCGGCGTCGAACACATTGGTACCAGACATATAAGTGTTTAGTTAGAATCTAACTAGTTTGGTTAGGATTTTCTGGGTTCTATCGCGTGTTTATTACGAGCTATTCCAGACATATAATTGCCTCCCAATTACCCTTAAACATAAGTTATTTTAGGCATTGGTAAGTTATTTAGGCTTTTATTGTGTGAATTTATATGTTTCGTGCGTATCGGGTGCGCTACGCGAACTTTATTCATTACCGGGAGACTTGTGTTTGGAGTTTACACATATGGTTTTGGAGTTCCAAAACACATAATATTTCATGGAAATTACCTTTATTTCATATCCCGGGTGCTCGGGATCGTTTTTGGTTAATTAATAATTATCGGGTAATCACCAACGTCCGTTCCGGACAAGTTTACTTGCACGCGATTTCGTCGTGCTTCAACATTAAACATGTGCATTCCTGTGACACCCGGCAAATTCTGGTTAACAACGTTGTTTAGATAGAAGTCTACCTTAGCGAGTCACGCGTATATTGTACTTAACTGGGTTAGTTAAGTTGGGTTATGGTTCGGGAACTATCGGTTAGTCTAGAAGATCATTGGATGTTGGTCTAGAGGTTCATTAGATGTCGGTCCTTAACCAAGTGTACAAACGGTGACGATTTGTAGGATCGTCAGGGCATACGGAACATACGAGTCTCGAGTCCCGGGAATTGGTGAACGAGTGTGAATATGTGTATTTACTTGTGTTATGTGTTTACAATCATTATGTGACTTGTTGGTACGTTAATATGCATTAACATATGTTAAAACGGGGTTTAACGCGCAAAACACACGAAACCAGCCCCTATAGGCGATTAGGAAGGCCTAATCGCCTATAAGGGAGGCGAGTAGGCAAACATAGGGGCGAGTAGGGGCTACTCGTGTGCCCTAGGGGGCGAGTAGGCCCCAAATGCCTGAACAATCATGCGATTAGGACTCCTAATCGCGTGTAAGGGCTGCATAATCGCTAGTTACGTGCTGGACGACTAAAAACGACTATAAATACCATACTTGACCTCATAAACTTCATTATACAAACCCTAGTCGTCCCATAACCTGCCCCAACACACACACAACCTCTGGAACGCGATTTTTGATCAAAACACAAGGATTCAAGCATAATCTATCATTCTTTCATAATCCTAAGGTTTGGTTTCCATCCATGAATCTTTATAAACGTTTTTAATCAATCCCTAATGGTCCAGACCTGTTCTAAAACGAAAAAGCTTTCTGAAAATCGTTAATAAGGGTTGTTAATCGGATTCTAACTAGTATACATGTGTTATGGGTGTTTATGATTAGAAAGCTAGGGTTTTTATGATTCATGATGATGGATTAACATGTTATTAGGTTAAATCAGAATGATATTAATGTTATGATAATAATATCTGAGTAATTGATTATTAGGGTTATTGTTATGCATGTTAATGTGATGTTGCATGCTATGTGAATGGTGTTTGGATTACATGATTGCATGCAGGGCTGATAATACGAGGCAAAACGAAGGGTTTTGGTTGAAACATGTTTAGGATAGTGTTTGGGATGATATTGGGTGGTTACACACGTTCTGGATCTGATTTGGAGCGTTAAACGCGCGAAAAACCGGAACAGCAAGGTTACAGGCGAGTAGCATTCCTAATCGCCTATATTATAGGCGAGTAGGGTGCTAATCGCCCATAACTCAGGCGATTAGGCCTACTCGTGTGACCTTAGGGGCGATTAGCCCTAAATGCTAGTAACTTGCATGTGGTATAGCCTAAAATGCTAGTAGTTACATGTGGTATAGCCTAAATGCTAGTAATAACATATGGTATAGCACCTAATCGCCTATAATAGAGGCGATTGGGGTTCCTAAATGCTATTTGACCAACCTAAATGCTAGTTGACTTTTCCTAATCGCGTGTACTGCTGCTGTAAGTGTAAATTAGCATTCCGAGACCCGATTTGACATGTAGTAACATGCTAGGAACCCCGTAACATATCTAATAACTTGGTAACATATGTTTGGATGTAATTCGGTGATACGTGAACTATGTGCTATAACTTGTTGTGCGTTAACGTATGTTAAGTGTGATTGCATGATTTCATGTTTGAGAGCGTAAACATAACACGGGAGGTCTCGGGTCACCAATGGGATGTCGAGTCTTGTACTTTGGGTCAGTTAAACAATCACGGTGTTTTCAAACGAACTTGGTTATGGTCTGGACATCTAGGGACTAATTAACCTGCGGGTTATTTAGTCTAAGTACTTGTAACTGTCATATGTTAGGTCGCCGCTTTACGGGACTAGCATAGCAGCTGAGTTTACTCGGGTTAAGGAGTGACGCAACTTAAGGTGAGTTTACGGCCCCTCTTTTAAACTGGTTTCATACTTTCGGGGGAGAAAACATGTGTTAAAACTATTATTTGGTAACTACTGTCATACTATGGGTTTCTATTGTGTACTACACGATCTTTGGAAGTCCCGGGGGGAACCATGAATGTGCGGGTTTGCACAACGGGGAAATGTGAATAGATCTATTGGGAGTGACCAACCCCGCTCGTTGGCTTGGAGGGCCGGGCGAGTGCATATTGTCTCAAACAGGAACAACAGGAACAACTGGTTTACTTTTCGGGCACAACATCTGGTATTCGAGTTAGTAATGGTTTTCCAATCGTGGTAGTAACAAAACGTACGCCTAGCTAGCGTATACTGGTTTTCGATTGTTATAGTATGGACAGGTGGACTTGGTACTTGGATTACAAAACCTGTAAACTCACCAGCATTTTTGTGCTGACGTAAACTTTTACATGTTTTCTCAGGTCGCTAAGGTAGCACGACTGGACTAGGGCGCACGCGTCTGCACGGCGTCTAACTAGGGTTGCATGGTCTTATAAACGTCGAACTATTGTTTCACTGTTGAGATATTGTTTTGAATAAGCTTCCGCTGTAAACGGGGATTTTAAACTATGTTTTGAAATTGCATTTATATTCATTTAGACTTGTTTATTGTGATCGTTGGTTTAGATCCTGGTTTGTCATGCGCCTCGCGGTAAAACTCCGCAAGTGGATTTTGAGGGTGTGACAATTCCTATGCATATTATGGGGAATTTTCTATTCTCTAAGGCTTAGTTAAAACAATTAGCATGAAATTGCACTTAATTTCGTTAATTACGAATAATTAATTACTACGGAATTACCTTAATTTTGCCAGTTGTCACAAATCTACTAGAATTGAATTATCACGAATTGATTAATTCAATGGAATGATATGATCACCAATTGACCAAACCAGGATCAAAAAAGAAAACAGAGTAAATGATGAAAAACAGAGCATGAGACTGAATTGAAATGAGAAGGAAAAGAATGATCAGAAATTGATCGGAGAATCAGAGTATGTGTTTTAATGGTGATTGATGTTGTTTTAGAAGATGAATGCTAGTTAATGATGGTTGAATGTGGTGGCAACTGGTAGTTATGGTGGTAGTTACGGTGGCAAAAGTTAGTTACGGTGGTTAGTTGTGGTGGTGATTGGTTGATAAATGGTGATCGGAGGCCGAGGATCGGCAGCTCTGATACAAATTTGTTAGCTATAAAATGAAGAAAGAATCAAAGAGAATGAAATTGCTCAAATCATAGCCATTTTATTAACTATGACAACCGGGTTACTTATACTAGAGCATAACCCATTTTCCCACCATACAACTAACTTTTAACGACTTACAAACTTTTGACTTTTTGACACTTTTAGTCCTTACAATTACAATATTGACTCTTAAGCCCTTTTCATGTAGCACATTTGGTACCTGGTATTGAGAAATACCAGTATCAATTTAGTACCCACTTTTGGCATTTATGAGGTTTGATATTATCAGTTTGGTACGGTACCGGAATTTTGGCTTGATTTACCTTTAAATTAGGGAAATTTGATTTTAACACCCTGAACTATTGATTATTGGCCGTTGACACACTGAACTATAAAATTGTTCACCATCACACTGCACTTTGAACTTCTTGGCTTGTGTCACCCTCGGACTAACCATGGTTAGTTTTTTTTTCTGACGTGGTCATTATTGCTGATGTGGCATTATGACGTGGCTATTTTTCTGATGTGGCATGGTGACGTCCAGCAAAAAAACTAACTATGGTTAGGCCGAGGGTGATACATGCCAAGAAGTTGAAAGTATAGTGTGGTGGTGAACAATTATGTAGTTCAGTATGTCAGCGGCCAATAATCAATAGTTCAGAGTGTTAAAATCCAATTTCCCTTTAAATTACTATACCGAACTAATACTGGTACGGTACCAAAATCACCAAATGTTGGCCAATGCATGGCTGCTCATTTTGGTTTAACTAAACCATTGATTATTAACAAGTTCAAATTGTGAAACCAAACTGGAACCAAATCGTTCGTAACGGTTTGGTTTGGTTTGGTTTGGTTTGGTTTTAGAATTCGACGGTTCGATTCTAGTTTTCAATGATAAAACACCGACATAAACGGTTTGACCCAAAAACTGTCAAAACCGGACAGTGAACACCCTTACTCTTTGCTGCAACTTTGCATAATCACAATTTTTGTCTGGATTTAACTAAAAGTTTTTGTAATGTCTCAACGACAGGAGCTGTAACTATTGCTTTGAAAGCATCCTCGTTCCTCTCTGACGGACTCGCATTCAACCCCATAGTTTTGTAAGATATGTTCATTTTTACTGAAACCGCGCCTGAATCTGAAGTCACTCGAACCCGAATAAGAGAATACCTAAAAAATCCGAACCGTACCAACCCGAACCTTATATAGGTAGGTTATTGATGTGCCGAGAAATTGATATGTTTTCACACATAATTATCACCTATCTTATACTCTAAATCGTGCTTTTATCTCTGTTTTACCATGATTTATCTTTCTTTGTTGATAATTGCAGGATCCGAGGCTAGGTGATGAAAAGAAGTGGAAAACTGCACAAAACGGCACTAAACGGATGAAGAATTGAAGACTTCGAAGGTCTGCCAGATATGGCACGGCCGTGCAACTGTCCCGGGTCAACAAGTCAACATTTCCAAGTCAAAAGAGGTCAAAATCACATTAAAAAGTGTGCACGTGCGTGCCCCATTGTATGGCATGGCCGTGCTTTGCTCCAACGTGTTCCCCAAGGTTTAAACCGACCAAAAGTGACAGCAAGGGTACAAAAGATGGTGTGCTCATGTCATGAGCACGGGCGTGCTTAGTACCTCAGGGGACATTCTGCGCGAAAGGACTCTACAACAGTACCTGATGTCGAGCAGGGGCGTGCCAAAACTCCGTCAAGGGCGTGCTTAAGTTGATTTGCCTATAAATAGAGGCCTCCACCCCACATTTTGAAACATCCCTTCCCATTCAAAAACCAACACTTCTCCAGGAAGTTTCAGCCACCTTTGGGGTCTTGCAAGTGACCTTTGGAGCTTGGGATCACTCCATAAACACTTGGTGATTGAGAGTTGAGAGAGAGATCACTAAAACTCACCCAAACCACCCTATTTAATCCCAAATACACTCACAACTATGTGTTCTTCTAACACCCAATATAGTATGCAAGATGTAAAGCCAGTGTTTGGCTAGATTAGTTGTGTGTTGCTAGGGTGAAGACTTATCTTGGTATGGATTATATAGTTTTTATTTGTTAATTAGTGTTGTGTTCTTGTTAAATTCTTTTCATTTAAAACTTTGTTTGATGAATTAACTAACTAATTAACTAGTCTTTGGTCTTGTGGGTGTCTTGATTGGAAGTGGGAGGACTTAAGAGTGTACCCATGGTGTATGTAACATCCCAAACTTAATATTTGTCTAAGTTAGAATAGAATTAGTGACTAGCTCGGAATAACCTAGTCAAACTAATAATTTCGCTACTAGTGACCTAGAACTTAACTTGGTTAAGCTAAGTTAGTAAATCATAAAAGGCACACTAGCATGACACTAACTAAGTTAGTGATTAACAACAACTTGAATACTTGAGGGGCTAAACTTGTGCAATATGATAGTGAAAAGGAGGGGTTAAGGCACATGGTGAGTGTCGACACATTCACAGGCTCCCATCCTCACCACCTAAACACACACATAAGAGCTCTTCAAAGGAGAAATCAGGAGATTAGGGCTAAAATCATTTGATCATCTAAGGCTCCATCTATAACTAAAATTAAATGAAAATTACTATCTTACCCATCAAAAACTCATTATATAGTAGTATAGATATGGTATATTGCCTCTACCACATCTCTCGAGATCTCCTACCCGTTTCTCTTTCGTTGTCTCGTTGTTTAATCAAAAAACCATTTTCGAAAGGGCCTCAGTTTTAAATGCTTTAGGCCTCCGAAACATTTAGCCTGGCCTCGGTTTGAAATAGATACCAGGAAGCTAACAAAAGTTTAATTCGGACCCGAATCTGAAGAGACTTGAACCCGAATTAGAGAATACGTGAAAAACCCCCACCCTTGTGGTGGAGTGGCATTCAGGTGATTAAACCATTTAAACCGAAACCGATCTCTTCATCGCGATGAACAGCTTGGGGTTGAACCGGCCCATTACGGTTGAACCACTTGAAATGGTGTTGAAACTCAATGTAGAACGACGTTACTTATGGCACAGTGGTGGATCTGGAGACCCTTGTTATTCAAACTAATGAAAATCATCAACAAAAGGGGAATTGAGCTGACTGAATATATGAACATCTGATCTTTTGCTGTTATATCTACAATTGATCAAAAGGGTGTGAATGTTTAAGTTTGGTAGAATGGCATTTTTCCATATGTTTATTTTATATTTGTCACTAACTAAATTCTTTTTGCTTTACGTGCTGTACATGGAACTATATTTAGTGAATTTGTAGTGTTTGCTTATTAGGAAAAAGATCAAATAGGAACCAAGAGCCTAGTTAGGAACTTAGGAACCAATCTGAGTCATTCATCTTTGATCTTGATCTAGGGGGTAGTTATGTAATTAGACAATTAAATATTATATTTTAATTTAATTAAAAGTTTTATATATGACAGTTAATTATCTTCCTGCAATTAATATGCAAGTTTTTTTTGACTTTCCTTAAATCTCTCAACCTATTATCATCTCTAATCCCAAATCAAAAAAAATCACGTTCGACCAATGTACACTTCAAAAACGAATATACACCAATGTATATCTGTGTACATCAATGTATATCTGTGTTGATGATGAATGAAAAAACGAATATACATTAATGTGTATATGTGTTGATGATGATGAATGAAAAAACCAATATACACCAATGTATATCTATGTTGATGATGTTGAATGATGATGAATGAAAAAACGAATATACACCAATGTATATCTTGTGTTGGTGATGATGATGAATGAAAAAACGAATATACACCAATGTACACTGTTGTATATATACCGAGATATAATTTTAATAGTATATACAATAAATACGTTTGGGTATACCATAAACACTAATTTGTTGTTTCCAAATATACATGAGTTTCTTATTAATTACCTAATAAATGATATTGAACAAAAGACATTAATACCCCTTTATTAAAATAACAATTAATTAAAGTTTTTACTTATTTACAATCATGCCATTGAAGATGGATGGCTCAGATTGGTTCCTATAGTTCCCACTTAAGGGTTGGTTCCTATTTGAACCCTACCCTTATTGGTACATGTTTCTTGCAACAGCCTGCAAAATGGCATGCATACTCAAAATCTGGTCTAGGCAAAGGCGCGCACCTAACGCAGTAAAACTGCCTAACGCGTGCAAAACTGTGTGCAGCAAAAGCACAAAGGTTCATAAAAACACATGCCAAAATCTGCACCACCAAAATAAACTTATTTGAACGAGCCTACACTAGTCTAAAACAGCCAAAAACATGTCTAAAAAAGCAAAAAAATGGTCTGCATTACATGTGCGCCTTGCTTAAGTGCCTTGTGCCTAGGCGACAGGCTCATACTTTGTGCCTTGATCCTTTGAATGACCTAGAGAGCTAGTGAATAATAACTTTGTTTTGCCTGTGATGAATGTTAAATATTTAACAGTTTTAAAGCAACCTTTGATTATTTAGCATGACTCTTTACCAATTGTTATTGAGGAATGAGGACTGTTTATAAGATCTAGAATTACATCGCAGCAGTAACTTAACAGCTTAGAGGTGAGTGGCGAGCCAATATGCTGGCGATATGACATATATGTTGCGCGGTCAGAATACTTGATGAAATGTTTCACCCAAATTTATCGTATCTTACAGCTTTTGAGAGAAATCAACACCGGAGGCATGCAATCCGAAGGCGAAAAAGGCATACAGTTGCTAATCAGCATATTATCTTTCTTACGTAATTTGATTAAATCTATTACATGCTTAAAGTATTACATTCATGCAAGATATATTCAATACTATATGTAAGGTTATATAATTATGTGCTGAAGACGTGATTAAAGACATATGATGCGTAATTACAATGCCCATTTCATACACTTATAATAATGCTAAGAAGATTTTGAAGTGTGAGACAGCTTATATGATTATATGATTGAAGAAGTCAAAAACAGATTTTATAGTTGAGATTTCCCTCTTCTAACAACAATATAATAAATTAATTATTATTATTAATATTATTATTATTATTATTATTATTATTATTATTATTATTATTATTATTATTATTATTATTATTATTATTATAGTAGTAGTAGTACTCAACAATATAGGCAAGACAACTGTCCTTCAGCATTTATTGGGTTTGTTTGTTTTAATCATTGGTATTATTGTTGAGAAGAAATTAAAGACACAGCTCTACGAGAAAGCTACAAGGGTGAAGGAAATGTAAATTGATTACAATCCCTCTACAAACCATTAAGTTGTTTATAACTCGTTTAACGCATTTATTACGATTCTTTTAACACTTTACAACTAGATAACAATTAACAGCCAATGACCCACAGACCAGTTGGTTTGTGGAGAGCTGGGAAGGTTATCCTTAGAGTTTCCTGCTCGGGTGGTCGCGGGTTCGAGTCCCACAACACGTGTTTACGCCGGCTGGCAACCGTTGCAGCTGGGGATCGAACTTGTGCGGATGAGGTGATCTTTAGGGTGGCGCTCCGTTTGGCTATTAAAAAAAAAAAGATAACAATTAACAATCCATTTACAAACCATTAAATTGTTTGCAACTCGTTTAACCTATTTATTACAATATGTTTAACACTTTACAACTGGATAACAATTAACAATCCATTTACAAACCGTTAAGTTCTTTTTGCAACTCGTTCAATTAATTAAATAAGTGATTCGTGTTAATGCAACTTACAAAACTTAAAGTGTGTTAAGAATTATTGACACATATAAATCGACAAATCATATTCACAATGTCGTATTCACCGATTCAGTTTTTCACCTTTAATCCCATCTAGTCAAGTGAATAAAGTTTAAAGGCTCCTTTTGTCTGTATAAGAGTAACAAACGTTATCCCATATAAATGAATGTAGACGAGTCCAACACTTGTAGCCCAGTTGGTTGAGGGCCTAAAGTTTCCTGTGGAAGGGTTGGATTCAATTCCCACTAGCTACATTTGGAGGACATTGGTAGAGGGGAAATGAGGAATGACCCGGCCATTGGCTTGGGTTCGAGTCCTGATCCCGACCGGTTTTACCGACTATTTCACCGTCGTGCCTTCGGGCGAGTGAGTGGTCGGGTTTTCCCGGGAATTGGTTGCAATTGGTGGCCCGTGTACTCTCGAGTACCTGATTCGCCAAAGGGGGTGCCCGAGAGTGCTCGGAATTGATTCGTTGGCCGTTAAAAAAATAATGTAGACGAGTCTCCACTTTTTATGTATTTAACAAAAAATACGTCATTTAGAAAACATGATTAGTTTTAGAAAAACAATCATTTGTGTTCGCACGTGTTGAAATATACTTTATTAAGAACACACTACTAATTAATCGTTGGTATATTTTCCTTTTATTTTTTAGGATGGCGACTTTCAAAATGACTGGGTGACTACATAACAACTTGCAATATCAATCCCGGTTTGACAACCCACGGAGTTTTTCAATAAAGATCATAATACCTGTTTAACGTGCTCAAACCGTATCCTCAGAAAAACCATAACCTCTGATACCACTCAATACCAGTCACACCACCACAAGATCGAAACTCTTTATTGTTATTGCAGAAAGATTACTAAAATTAGAAACTAAAAATATGACAAGAATAGAATACACAAAGGACCAAAACATACAAGTCTCTTTAATCAAATTGATCACCATTGACCATCTCAAAAGTCAAAACAAGTGTTTAATTTAACCTTAACCAACTCCTAAAAAATCCTAATTACTAATTAGCAAGCACTTCCCATATCAAATCCAAATCATAGGAAGTCACTCCGGCCAATGACCAACCACCCATCTCCGCCGTATCCGCCGCCGCCACCTCGCCGGAAAACGAACAACCCGACGAACAATTCTCCCCAATCCCAAACCCGTCTTCCGACACGCTACTCGACCCGACATCGCTCCCGCTACAACTCTCACCGCCACCGGAAACCGCCACCACCGCCGCCGGAAAACCTCCATTTCCGGCGACTTTCCCTCTTTCTCTCTCTAACTTTTTCTTAGCTTTCTCTCTCTTCACCTTTTGCAATATTGTCTCAATTTTATTATCCACAGTACTCCTCACATCACCCAATTTCCGGTTACCTCCGATCAACCCCGCCGGAAAATTCAATTTCGCGTATTCACCGCGCAATTTATACGCGGCGCGATCATACGCGTACGCCGCCATCTCCGGCGACTCATAAGTCCCCAACCAAACCCTCATTCTGTTCTGGGGTAATCTAATTTCCGCTACCCATTTCCCCCATTGCCTCTGTCTCACTCCTCTATACGATTTCTTATTATACGCGTAATTCGATTGCTGATTGAATCCAATTGAAGAATTATTATCAAAATTGGCTGAGGAATTTGGGAATTTTGTGGAATTTAAGGAATTTGAGAGATTGAGGATAAGATCTCTCTGTTTGAGGTAAATTGAAGAGCCTTTTGCTGTTAATTGTTCTGAATTTGATGAAGATGAGGAACAGAGTGAGAAAATTGAGTCCAAAGTGCTTTGATTTCTTCCGGTTAGGAGCAAATTCGATAGCGAAGAGCGAACCGAATCGCTTATTGAATGTGGAGTGAAGGGATTGATGGAGTTTTGTTGCATGATTTTGTGGAGGTTTGAAGAAGATGAAAACAGGGGATGTGTGTTGATGGAAGAAGAGAGTTTGGATGATGAGTTGGAAGATATTGTGTTTGTTTGTTTGTTTGTTTGTTTGAATATTTTATTTGTAGCTTTAAAGGGTATTTATAGGGATTTTTTTAGTTTTGTTAATTATATTTTCTATTTGGAATTTCATGAAAATGGCTTGAAATGGGAATGACATATTTGCCCCTAAATAAAGATATGAATTATTAAGGTTTAACAAGAAATCATGTTGGGTTTATGTTGTGGAAGTATATATATTTATTAGCGGCCAAAGGCATTATAGCATAGCGGCATCTTGGTGGTGAGATAAGACTTAGGGATCATAAGGTCCTGGATTCGAATCTCACAAAGGGGGTTTTCTTATAATTATTATGAGTTTCCTCCTGAATTGGTGACTTGGTGGTGGAATATGATCGCGTGACAACATTGGTGGCACGATGATACTCTAGTATTCCGTGAGTGATTCCAATTTGTTGACCGTTCAAAAAAAATATATTTATTAGCGAAATAAAGGATCTCTAACTATTTCATAACCTTTTCTAATCGAAAACCTTGTTGGGAAAACTAAGTGTAAAGTTTATTTTTTTTAACAGCTAAACTTATCACCCCTAGTTTCACTATTTGTGAGATTTAAACTTTCATTTTCCTTCAAGATGGTTGTTCCCTCTACCACTAGGCTAGAGATTATAACCGAAAACATGTTTCGCCGCTTTGACACTTGAGATATTTAACTTGCTTATCACGATGATGTTAGTTTACTCGGATTTCATAGATGTAAAATAATCTAAAATTGATGACCTAACTAATCGTTTACTACTTTGTAAATTTCAAACTAGCTAACAAGTGATCGTTTGCTAAACCTAGTTGCCAGCTTGTGTAAATGTATAATGCGTAACATATACTATAGCAATCAACGTAAAGTTTGATGCATTTGGAAAAGAGAAAATTGCAATTTTCGTCCATGTGGTTTGCCAAAACTAAAAGGTTCAACCCACGCTTAACACCCTGAGTACCTGAGGTTTGTTTTTCTAACACTTTACGTCTCTCGACCTAACAGCCGTTACATTTTCTGTTAGTTTGTGATGAAGGGTATAATAGTCATTTCATCACAAACTAACGGAAAATGTAACGGCCGTTAGGTCGAGGGACGTAAAACGTTAGAAAAACAAACCTCAGGTACTCAGGGTGTTAAGCGTGGGCTGAACCTGTTAGTTTTGGCAAACCACATGGACGAAAATTGCAATTTTCTCTTTGGAAAATTAACCTACAAGAGTGATAACAAATTCCATTGAAGCTTTGTTTTAAAATGTAATGCCAAAAGGATATAAAAAGTTTCAAATATGTCGTCATAGCAGAACCCGAATTTTTATATTGGAGGGTCGTAGTAGAATTTTTTTTTTCAAATTCGCCAATATACATTTGTTCCTTTCGGTGCACTAATATTCTAAGAAGCAAAAATATAAAATCATGTTCCTTGAGATTTTCTTATAAGTTTAGAAATATCATATTTTATATGAGTAATGGATTTAAATAATATCAACTATTGACTATTGGCCAATAACAGTCTCAACTACAAAAATAAACATTAGTGGTCTCAATTTTATAGGCGATTTTTCACTGAGTTTGAAAAAAAAGAAACGAGACGATGATATTGATGTGTTGTATAAAGCAAAGCAAATTGTACAACAAATACTAAAATATTAAGGTTTCATCTTTAAAACACATCAGCTTTTGGGAAAATATCATCGACTTTTTAGACTATCACATGTACTTGTTAAATTGTCAAATATCTTTTTTTATTTCACTTAAAAAGGCATTATGAAAAAGTTGTATAGTTGTAAAGAGTGGTGAAAGTCAAAAGGCTTCAGTTTTAGACACGTATTGCATTAATTATTGAAAAAATTTACATCAAAAAGGTAACTTTATGGCAGGGGTATTAAATTAGAAATAATGTTATTGTAAGTATTTGTACTTAGAAATTTAAAGATGTAAAACATATTATCGAACCCATAAAATTTTAATTTAGTGGTATAGTGTCCTTCCTTACAAATGTAAGGTTGTGGGTTTAAATACTTGCAAATGCAAGGTGAGTTGAAATAAAGATGTAATAAAAATTTACTGTTAAAAAAAAAACATATTATCGACTTAGTCAAATTGTTACCAAAGATTTTATTAATTCTATCTATATATAACAACCATCATATTTTATTATTCTTTTCTAATATTATACAAATATAATCTACCACATGTAGTCATATATCATCATCACATTCCAATATTGTTATATTGATACCCGTAAGTGATCATTTACGGGTCGGTAGTCAATTGGCAGAGACAATATCTTTAGGAGTACCATTTAAGAAGTGGTTCCATGTTCTATCATGAGTAGTTATAATATATGGGTGTAGTTTAGGAGAAGGAATAAGTATATATATGTTTTACTTGCTTACACAAATAATTGCAATCTTATTTAATTACTTCATGTTATTGGTTGAAATTACGAACCCAATAATGATCTATTTATTCATGTAAGAAAAATCAACCCTAAGTCCCTAAGTCCCTAACACATTCAAGATATCAAATATATATGTAACCCGAACATAATCGATTTAACTCATTTTTAACGTGTAAAACAAATATACAAGTTACAAATGAAGAGTAAAGATCAAATACAAAGTGTTTTTCGGTAAGAATTGTGAAAATCAAAGGGGGTAAAAAAATTTTATTTATTTTTTTTTTAGAATTTTTTTTTCTCATGTGTTTACACATACTTTCTAGATGAATAATACAAAAAAAAATAGTGTAATTACGTCATTAAAGTAAATACATTAGTTTACACTAGAGTAATTATGTAATTACTCTACACGTAATTACTCTACACCAATTTTTTTTTTAGTTTCCAATACTATAATACATGTTTAACAATATGGAAAAAATTTTCGAAAAAAAATACTCTCCTTTGATTCTCACAGTTCTTACCAAAAAACACTTTGTACAGGATCTTTCCCCTACAAATGAATTATCTTAATTTTTTTTTTTTTTTTTTTTGTGTCGACATGATAAAAGTTAAATTAGTGTATAATTAAATTATACACACTTTGTATGGGAAAAAGTGGAAATTTGTTTGTTTGAAAGTTTCTAAAACTGAGAAACACTTGAATCATAGTCTCCGTGTGGACCCCGTATGTTGTGTTATAACACACCTTTTGGCATTTATTTGGGGGTTGGAATGTCACATTTCTTCCGATTCAAAGTCAAAGGAGAAAAACAGAAATCCTTACACACTAGTAACACGAAATGCTTAAAAATATTTATTTAATATATATCGTTAGAATAACACAGTGAAATCAAGAACAATAACCAAAGAATTATCTAACGATTTTATTGAATGATTAGAACTGAATACATAAATTGAATGAATTGAAAGGATTACAACTCAATTGGAATAGCCTCAATTTATAGACAAGCTAGCCCTAATCTGATCATCAACGAACTTGTATAATAATTTCATATATGATGGAAAATGTAGTGTATGAGCATATGAATAGTTATACTTAGTACTTGTATAATAATTTCATATATTTACAATTAATTATTAAAATAAGAAATGCATTTTAATACGTGACCATGTATGCATCAACACAAAGTGACCATGTGACCATAAATTCAAAAAAGGAAAAAAGAAGACATGTAAAACATACCACATACACAATCGGTATAAAAAATTTGATGAATACATGGTAAAGTTTTGGAAACAAAATAATTTATGTTGTGAATTAATATAAATATTCAAAATATTTTGCAATTATTGGTGAGATAAAATACAAATTTGAATGATGATTGCTTCCAAGAGAGAATTATTTAAAAATGGGCATGTGCTCTACTGCTCTAGCGATACCATTGTGTGTAAAATAATGTACATCCTTTTAAGGTAGAGTTCACGTTTCGTAGTGGATATCAGAGGGTGTTTGTTAGCTGTTAAAAAATCATTAGGTTCTGTTTGGTATGGGTAATGGAATAAGAGACAGAGAGAGGGAATGAAATGGAAGAGGTAATGAAATAGGAAAGGAAATGGAATGAATCATAACCATTTCATGTCTTGTTTGGTTATTATGTGGGAATGGAATGAATTCTTATTTTGTGTTATTTGGTATGTAAGAAAAAACGAAAATATAAAATCGATGGTGAGTGGTGGGTGGCGGCACTAACGGTGGTGGTGGGTGGCGGCGGCGGCAACGGTGGTGGTGCCAGTGGGCGATGACGGTGACGATGGTAGTTGGGCGACAACGGCAGTGGTGGGTTGCAGCGGTGACGGTGGGTGGTGGTGGCGATGACAGTGGTGGAGGCAGTGGGTGGCAGTGACGCAGGTGGTGGTTGGATGATGACAACGATGGTGGGTTGTAATAATAATAATAATAATAATAATAATAATAATAATAATAATAATAATAATATATTTGTTTCCATTCCTTGAAGGAATGAAAAAAACACCACCTTACTAAGGAATGAAAATTCTTAAAATGAAAGGAATCATATTCCTTATGGAATGATCCATTCCATTACTACATGGTAACCAAACATGTTTAATTTCATTTCATGGGAATGATCTATTCCATTTCACCTTTGATTCCTTCATACCAAACGCAACCTTACTTTGTTAGTTTGTTTTAGGAATAAGAATTTTGAGTTTACTAAATGATTATTGTAATATGTTTTTTTTTATAAAAACTTGAGCGTAAATTAGTTTTTATAAAATATAATAACTATGCTTTTATGTGTAACATAAAATGCTAAAAAATAAGAATATTGGTTCTTTCATATTGATGGATAATATTGAGGACATAAATAAGCATTAAATACGAAAAGGCAATTTCACGATGGTCACTAAAGGTCATATTTCCATGTGACTCCACCAAACAAATTGTCCACCACAAGTCAATATCCCCAATCCTCTTCTCGCTAGAGACTAGAGGTGTACAAATCATAACCCATGAATTGTCCAAATGAAATACATCTTTGGTTAAAAAATATAAAAATTCGCATTATGTCAGAGTTTTTACGATTCTAACAATGAAATGAATTCTCAACTAAACCAAATCATATATATAGAGATAGGTTAAAATAAAAACTAGGTTTAGTTGTGAGAACCATAGAAACTCACTTATTAGCCACAAGTTTAATCAATTATCAAATGAATATGTGGTTGTGATTAAAACACAATAAAAAATTAAATAAAATAGTAATTGTGTTGTAGCGGTGCGGTCATTTTGTTACACCGGTCATTTTTCATTTTTTTGTATATTTCTTAATTAGCCATTTTTACATCCTTGGGTAAAAAAAAATTTAAATTTTGCATTATACGTCGGAGTTCTTACGGTTCTCACAACTAGAGTAAGTTCTCAACCGAACCGAATCATATATAGATAACAAATCGATGTCTTGCTATAACAAATTAACCAGTTCTTCAAAAAAATTCTTAGTTGTTTTTCTTTTTACCATCAATTTAGATTTTACCTACCATATAGGTCTTTATAAATTTATAGTGCATGTTAATAAAAAAGACTGAATAAATAAAAAAAATCAACGAAGTAAATAATATATGCACATGTATAAAAAATATGATCTGCGTTCCATATGTAAACATATACATGTATATATACATTTCTTATATGATGTTTATAAACATAATGTTCATAAATTTTAGTTATTGTACAGAAGTAAGAATTAATTCCAATATATAACATAATAAAGTTTAGGTTACTAATTTGCTTTTAACATAAGATGAGCATATATACTATCTACCCAACCGTGACAGACGATGAAGCAACAATACACACAGTTGTAGTTGGAATTTTGGTTAATTTTTGCAACACGACCCGCCAAATTTCCATCGTGAAATTGATAGACATCCAAAAATAAAACACAATAAACATCGTTAAAAAGGATCTCTAAAACCATTACTATTAGGGATGAGCTCGGGACGGTATCGGTATCGAACCGATATTGATCTCGACAATACCGATACCGAAAAGTCCAAAAAACCAATACCGATACCGATTATACCGGTAGGGTATCAGTATCGGTATGGGTATGGTACCGGTATGGTATCGGTATTTTACATTAAAATACCGATACCATACCGATAATATCGAAACCGAAAACCTCTAAATGTGGGTACCGATACCGATACCGAACACCCTTGGTTCGGTATCAGTTCGGCACGGAATCAGTATTTTTTCGGTTCGGGATCGATTTTCGGGACCGTATGCTTATCCCTAATTACTATACACATACACGTAACAATATAATACATTTCATGATTTTATCAAACCATTTTTCCTATACCAACACCGTATTTAAAATGTAACAGTTGGCAGTCGGGACAAAGACTTGGTCATGACTCATGACATGATGAAGATGTAATTTCAGTGAAATCTAAAGGCAAAAATGTAATTTTGCATGATCAAAAAGTAGTAATTTGGCAGTATTAGGAGGTGGGGACGCCGACAACGTAGAAATGGGGTCGACACGTAAACAACAGCCATCGTGATGAGTGGCCCATATCTCGTGACTGTGGTCCTTACTACTACTTGTGATGTGTCCCCATACAAGTAGTACGTGTTTGATTCCATCTTCATTATCGTTTTAAATGGAGGTAAAATAGTTTTAAGATGTATAAAATTAATATACTTAGACTAGTTTATAATAATAATAATAATAATAATAATAATAATAATAATGAGATGTCCAGAAACAGAGCCGTTCCTGAGAATTTAAGTGTCCGGGCCAAACCGTTAAATATGTGCCCATTAGTTTTAGATTTTAACGAAATAAATTACATAAACTATATTTTTTAAACGAAGATTAAAGTTATATCAAATTGATAAATCAATTCTTCACAGTTTATTTTATCCAACAATACGTTCTCGATAGCTATCATATTCGCCAATCCGTGAAGTTTTTTTTTTTTAACTTAAGTGTTTTGAGCCTATGGCGAGCAAAAAATCGGAACCAACATTAAAATAAGATGATAAGGGATTACTTTTAAGTTACTGTTACTGTTATTGTTAATCTTAAAAAAATAGGATGACACCGCTGTAGGCGTTTTTTTTCTTTATACATTTGCATATTCTAATGTCTGTAATACCCTCATAATTTTCTAGTATTTACACTATGCTACAATCTTCCTCAAAACAACCCATTTTATACCCTCTAACACCAGCACTATGCACAGATCATTTAGAATTTTCCGATGAATTCTATTCCATTGTCCTTCACTGTCGCCGGTCACAATGCCCCCCTAGAAATTGGGCCCGGGCCGGGAGTCTTCCCAGCACCCCTCAAAACCGGCCATGACCAGAAATGTACCTTAAAATTAAGAGGTAAACGAGATGAGTCCTTCGTAAGTTATTCAAGATCTGCTAGATTAAAGCTTGAATTGCTCAAGACTCAAGAGTAAATCTGTGATTATTATGCGAGTGTGGTTGCTTTTGGTAATGGAAGTGAAAACTTAAAAAATCTGAATGCCACTGTTAAATTGTTAAATATTATCAAAGAATGGGTTATAGTTTATATTATTAAAATGCAACTCGTCATATGTGTGTTTTATATATATAGACACACATGATTATATGTGTACATAAATAAAATGCTCAAACATTTAATCTGAATCGAGCTCGAGTGATGATCAAGCTTATGTGAGCTCAAGTTCGAATCAACTTGTACACCCTCTAGTTATGATTAAGGAATTTTAACTATAAGTTTTCTATGTAAAAATGAATTAGTATTTGTTACTTCAAACAGTAATTGTAGTCATTCAAATGAAAAAAAACACTATGTATTTGTGAAACCAATAATTTAGAAATACAAACGCGTCACTCATAAAATATAAATTAAATAATTTACAACCTAAAAAGTTTTTGTGACTTTCGTGTATATTGTACCGGTTTTTATTGTTGTTATTGATTGCATTATCTTTTAAAATCACATGTGTCATGATGTACCTATTCTTAACTTTGTCCGAAACATCTACTTGCATGATGAATATGGCATCTCATGATGTCATGATGACTTCATGATTATGAAACAAGGTGTCATCTAGAATAAAATAATGGGGGACGGGACTAGAAAAAGTCACGGGTACCTCACAACCAACACATTAACACCGCCGCTATCAGTGCTGGTATGGGTCTTATGAATCGTTTTCTGGTTCTATCTAACGAGCTGGTGACCGTGTTTTTTTTATTATTATAACCGTAAGTTGTATCACTTTTTTGTTATTGTTTTTTATAATTTAAACCGTTTGTTTTAAAAATAATAAAAATAAATTAAAACAAAATTAAATAAAAAAACATAAACATAAACATAATTCATTAATATTAAACATTAATAAAAATACATCAAAACATAAAAAAATAAAGTTTAAAGTTGGCGCATGAGTTGCCACGCCTGGACATGGTCAAATGTGCCGCGATAACGACCCACATAGGTCACTTGGGTCATCTCCAAGCTCATGATGCGCTCGTACAATGTCATCCACCGATCACACTTGTTTAGATCGGTCCATTTTCTTTGCAGACTCTCGATTGTGTGGACGCTTTGGCCGACTTGTTTGTTGAAGTCGGCCAAAACACAGTGTGTGTCCCTGCCACCTGAGCCTTGGCGGCGTTGGCGTTGCAAGGATGGGTCGTTTTGTGCATCTTTGACGCACACAACCAAGGCCATTTCTTCATTTTCGGTCCAACGGGTGGGTGTTCTTGATGTTGTGTTAATGTTGAAGTGTGTTTTTACCATCGTCGTATGATGGTTTATATACTAAAAGATCCAACCGTATTGCATGCTTTTTGACGGTTAGATAGGACCGATTTTAATGCAAATAAATATTTTTGACCGTGTTGGATGGAACGGTTTATGGAAGTTAATTATGTGCTGACTGTTAGGTGGTAAATTATAAAAACCGTGTGAATTTAAAAAAAAGGTTTAGATTTGCATTTAAATGAAAAAAAAGAATCAGTGGAGTGCTGCCTCCAAAAAAATGTTTCAGTAAAGTAAATCAGTGAAGTGAATCAGCGAAGTGATATGATAATGCATAATTGGTTAAAATCAGGGAAGTGAAAAAAGCTTATGTTAGTGCCCCTTCCCCCTAAGAAAACTAGTGAAAATGGTAAACAATAAGAAAGAAAGTATCACATCTTAATAACTCATAACATTCGCATAATGAAATCAACACACATTCTCTATATATATTATATAGTGAACGTACGTCGGTTATAACCACCTATAATGTCACACCCCGTCAAGGTGAAAACGCGATATGTAACTTCGAAGTGTTTTCAAGCACACAAGTTACAGAAACATCAATTTCATAAATATGGGATATATTAAAAGACGGCAGTGTTTAACATAATAAACAAAACATTGTCTTAAAAACCATTGTTAAAATGACATGTCTATAATTATTTTCAAAACAAGGTTCACAAAATCCCCGAGATGCTTGTACGCGACTCCAAGTTCCATGGTTCTCAACTAATTGCCTGAAAAATATGCAATTAAAATATGTCAACAATTAAGTTGGTGAGGTCACAGGTTTGAGTTCTATGTAAACCATGGGTGACTGGATCATTGCCTAGCTAAGACAATAATCATTATGTGACTGTCATCAGCCAGTAACCAAACCTTCACGAATGTTGTGTCTCACCCATTGTACACTAAAGACAATGAATGTAAAGTGAAATACAAGCACTCTTTTGATATCTGTCATCCGGTTAGAGCGACTAAGCAAAAGTGGGGTGTCAACCCAATAGATCTATTTTAGTGTTTCATGGCTAAGTCCATAGCTAATGGTTACAGTAAAATGTTTGACACGAGGGTTTATGAGAACTCTGAACCTTTATGTCTCATGATCACATAATAGTCAAAAATTTAATTGAACTTGTACGCATGCCCCCCACCCCCTAAAAAAATACGAAAACAGTAAAAATGGGGTCGTGGGAACTCACCTGATATCCGAATGCTAAGTCTGACTGAATACTAAGAGGGACTTTGGCATGCAGGTATGCCACATCTGTTGGGACCGGTGGCGGCCAACAACTGATAGCAAAAAGACGGAAATATGTTAGTCATGGTTCGTTGATTGACAATATTAAAATGTGGGATCGTCAGCATACATTTTGTTAGACCATGTGTAATGGTGGGTGAAATTTGATGGATTAAAGGGGCATTTTTTGACACTTGGTATGTGGGGCCACTTTAGTGGGTGAAAGGGGCTTGAAATGGGCAAGAGGTGTAAGGCTATGGGGTATGGGGTCGGGGAAGGGGTTCGGTGGGTGACATGGAGCCCTTTGCCGACGGGGAACACCGCCCCCCCCCCCCCCCGATCGGTGCTCGGCAAAAACGGTAAAATCCCACCGATGGTGCCGTCCCACTTCCCAATGCATCTTTTTTGAACGTTGGGCCATAAAAGAACGTTGGAAGAGAGAGAGAGAGAGAGAGAGAGATAGAAGGGTTTTAGAGAGAGAGAGGTAAGAGAGAGAGAGGCCGGAGAAGATGGGTGGTGGTGGAGCTCCGGCGGCAGGTGGTGGTGGAGCTCCGGCAGCAGGTGTGCAGCGGGAGGCGGAGGGTGGTGGGATTGGTGCAGGTGGAGGCAGACGGTGGTGGGGTTGGTGGAGGTGGATGCGGAGGCGGACGGTGGTGGTGATGAAGATTGAAGAAGATGGTGATGAAGATTGAAGAAGATGGGTGAGAGAGAGAGAGGGTGAGGAAGATGAAGATGTGTGTGGGTGTGGGTCAGCTTGTTTTCTTTCTTTTTATTTTTAATTTTTTTTTTTTTTTTTTTTGCAATTAAATAATGGAAGGGGAAGGGGGAACCATTTCCCTTAGAAGGGGGAAGAGAAGAGGGGAAATGATGTGGCGCTGACGTGGACAAGGGGGAGGGAAGGGGGATGGGTGACCACACCCCATAGCCTAATGGTGGGTGAAATTTGGTGGGTGAAAGGGGCATATTTAAAAAGTTCCACGTGGCATCATGGGATTGCCTGGCCCAACATTTCACCCACGCGATATATTTCGCTGAGCAAATGTTAGCGCCCCTTTAACAAGATGGGGTGGGGGTGTTCTTGGGTTAATAGGGCGCCAAATGCCCCCTTCACGCCCAATTCACCGACCCATTACGGGTGGTCTTAGTTGAAACCGATGGCAACCAATAGCTGATAGTTTGAATTATTTAAATCCACTACTCCAAAATTATAACCTAACATTTTTATCTATTGCAATTGTATTTAAGGGATGAGTAGTTGTACTTCAAGTAGGGCTGCAAACGAACCGAACGAATACGAACAAGGCCTTGTTCGTGTTCGTTTGTTAAGGAAAATATGTGTTCACGAACAGTTTATGAACACGTACCGAACGAGATTTTCTGTTCGTGTTTGTTTGTTAAGAAAACACTCATGTTCGTGTTCGCTTGTTAATTTGTTCATGAACTCACACAACACAAATGGACATTCATGAACACAAACGAACACAAAAAATAATGTTCATGAAAGAAAAATAAAAGAATATCAAGACAATTTATAAAATATAAAAACCTTCTTAAACTATCGAACACAAACAAACATAAATGAACGTAAACGAACATGTTACCGAACGTTCACGAACATAAACGAACGAACACGACATCTGTTCATGTTCGTTCGTTTAACTAAACGAACAAAATATTTTGTTCGTGTTCGTTCATTTGTTAAACGAACGAACACAAACGAACTTCCCGCCGAACGGTTCATGAACAGTTCGCTGAAAGTTAAATTCGTTTGCAACTCTAACTTCAAGTCTTAAAACTTAAAAGTGTAATTTTGATATTGAAATATTTGATAATTTTAATCATAACTTCTTTCCCAAAGAGATACATATATACTCTTTCCGTACTTTAAACCCTTCGATTTCTATGTTGTAATTTGTTCGATATAATTATTATTTATATCAAACGTACATAAATCAATTTAAAACACAAAATGTATTTGTTAACTCTTTAATTGGGTACGATTGTAGGAATTTTGTTTCACTGTATATCAAATATAAACTGTAGTTTAGTTCTTAGTTATTATCGAATGTAAATGGAGAGTATTTAGTTTTCCCAATAAACTTAAAACACATGTATAATTATTTTTTTTGAACGGCAAGTGATGCAATCGGTGGAGCTCCGGCTAACACCCTGGGCCAGCCTGTACTGATTACCCATTCCATCTGGATTAGGAATCTCCCCAGGTGAAACCCCCACATGTGGTAAATATGGCTCCGACAAAAATCGAACCCTCAACCTCCACATGACCTCCACTCTAGCTCCTCCAATTTTCACCAATTGAGCTAGCCTTCATCGGAAACACTTGTATAATTATACCCACACACTTTTTTGTCCAAAGTTCAGAATAATATCTCATTCATAAAAATTGATAAAAAAATCATGGGAAATAAATTTATGATAAAATTGGGACTTTGGGATGTAAAGAGACATGGAGAGAGATTGTGGGCCTAAATGAGACCGTCCTTGGATGAGTCAAAACCTTTTAAAGTTAATTATTCTGTGGAAGTTAGAAGAAGTCAACATTTTGGATATAGGTCGGTTTGACCTTTTGGAATTGTTCCGATACAAAATTATTGTAGTAGATTTCAAAACAGGGCTCATTTGTATATTTTATAGATATTGTGTAGAACAAGATAATTTGTTTTAAAGACGTACTTAAATGGTGAAATTATAGTCCTAATAATTTTCGGGTTATAAGTTCGAGTCTTCCCACACGCCGGACCCTTTCAACCTTAATGGTATGATTTTTCGATGGACGAGAATCGAATCTGTGACTAACCCCGGTCGGAAACCCTCCCATCTCAAACCAGCTGGACTGGAGATCATTGGCGTGTAGAACAAGATAATAATTATCATATTGCTTCTCTTAGAAAATATAACCGATTTAAAAATCTCTATAAAATATTGTGTAGAACAAGATAATAATTACCGAATGTTACCGG
Organism: Ambrosia x helenae; assembly: GCA_030844895.1. Lineage (NCBI taxonomy): Eukaryota > Viridiplantae > Streptophyta > Magnoliopsida > Asterales > Asteraceae > Ambrosia > Ambrosia x helenae. The sequence goes on along the minus strand of CM061227.1, from coordinate 17,260,390 downwards.
ATTAATGACGACAAAGACTAAAGAGAATTCAAATGAGCACATTATCTCAGTTAAATTTTGTTTGTTGAATTCTCCTAAATCCTAATGGCACGTAAAAGACTTAAGAGAATTGCCACTTGATCTAGAATACAAATAATAAAGGTTGACCAAAACCACACTTCTTATCGTATTTCATTGTGAACACTAATTGTTGTCTTGTTGATATCATCAATAATAGAAACCTAAAGAAACTTTTAAACAATTGAAAATAACTTATGTCGCCTTCCATATATTATATTACCATCTTTGATTATTTTTAATTACTTTAGTTAGAAATTGAAGAAGTAAGAACCTGGCTGGTAATTAATTCTTCTAGATGATACAAAGTGATCTTTCCGAACCGTCCAAAACGAATGAGAAGGCTGTTTCTGCAAAAGAAAACACCGTTAGGACTCGCCACAGGATTGGGGGTAATCCTATGACCACCCTCCGGCGTGAGAATAAGTATTGTTTTCTGATAAAAGTGAATAGTATAGTGATAGTGATAGAGATAATGGTGAGATCATCCATGTTTTACCTTTTGTCCTCCTTTTATAGCTTGTCGTCCTGCTATTAGTCAACTCTCTTCGCAAAAGGAAGTAATCATTGTCGGATTACTTGCACATAGATCTCGCTATTATTTATATTTCATTTGACTGCGTGTTGACCGCTTTTGACTCCTTTAAATTAGTTGGGCCTTTCTCTATTGGGTTTTATGTTGAATGGGTTTAAGCTTGTTGTGGTATGGGCCAGTTTAACTTAACTGGGCCCTACCTCGTCAGAAATGTAGTCTAATTGGTTTTCTAACCTATACACAACATAACAACCTATACACACAATTCTTGCAACACTTTTCTATTCTAGAATGAACTTTTGTGATTGCATAATGTGGGACTCTCATCTATGGATGGAATTCCTAGCACTACTTGATGAGAGGGATGGCTTCTTACCTTCACATAGTAATATATTTATTATAATGGTAATTCTTTGATAATTTTCTTTTACACATGTACAAGTATAAGTACAAGAAAAGTTACAAAATTGAGGGAGAGAATATCTCTCATTTACTAAAATATACAAATCATATTAAAAGAAAATATGAAACATCTTTGACTAGGAGAAATCATGGTGGAAGATGATTTGATTGATGAAGGAGGCGCCTAGTCCACATAGAAACCAATGGTGTTTTTCCTCATCACTTACGGGACGCCCAATAGCCGCGAGTTGGTCAGTTAGAGACTTGAATTTACGACCAAATTCGGACACGGAGGGGTCGCCTTTTTGAAGAGTTCGGAGAGTGTCATTGAGATTGTGAATACGTTCGATTGAACAATGGCTATAGGCATCGGCTAAAGCCTTCCACACACTAAAGGCGGTTGTGTGACCAATAGTCTTAGCTATCGCCTCTTCGCTGAGAGTGGAATTGATCAAGAGGAGGACGTTTTGGTCAGCGGCTTTCCAAGAAACGAATGCATGATTATCAGTTGTTTGGTTCTCTATGGTGATTTTTTCAGGAGGGGGAGCGGTTGAGCCATCAATATGACCGATTAAATTAAGGTATGTGACAACCGATGTGAGTTGTTTCTCCCATGGGAGATAGTTTATGGAATTTAATTTGATGGTCATAGATGGCTTAGAGAATGTAGATGTATGGAGGAGCGGTAGGAAGTTGTGGTGGTGGCCATAGGAAGAATTGGCAGAAGAAACAAGGAAATAAAAGGTGAAGTAATCGACAAAATGAATAAGGAACAAAAGGACTTTATCAAAGAAAGAAAATGGTCAGCGAATATCAAAGAAAGAAATGACTTTATTGGTAGGCTGATACCATATTACAATGGTAATTTCTTGATAATTTCTATTACACGTGTACAAGTATAAGTACTAGAAAGGTTACAAAATTGAGAGAGAGAATATCTCTCATTTACTAAAGTATACAAATCATATTAAAAGGAAATATGAAACATCTTTGACTAGGAGTAAATCATGGTGGAAGATGATTTGATTGATTGACTTTATGTTGGCAATATTAATAGAATTCATGTGACTTGGGTTGATGAGAGTAATGGCTTGTTATCTTCAAGGCTTCATGTAGTAAAACAATGCGAAGTTATATGAATTGGGTTGATGACTCTACCAAAGATTGGTTGATAGATGGGCTTATTTCACGCTTACGTTATAAACTATGATTATGCTGAAGTACACAAGCTATGATTTACTCATGTGTCATGTTAATACAAGATGAAAGGTTATGTTTACATCTTCTACATTTACACCCAATAATTTCTTTGGATTACACACAAACACTAGTGATGCAAAGAAGAAAACGGACAAGAAATCATAATGCATTTAAAGAAATTGCGCATTTAGCGAAATCTCAAATTGAAGTTAAAAATATTAATAAAATGGCAAAATATACGGTTATAAAAGATAAAAACATTATTTACATTAATAGAAACATGGTAGAACATAAACTTAGACACTAGACAGCACCAATGAGTTCCTTCAACTTTTATGACAGTTGAAGACTGCGTCCAATTCTTATAAAACCCAACTTAGATGACAACTGAAAAAATCTTTCAACTCAGAATTGAGAAAACGGTTCAGAAAAAAAAGGAGTTGGAACAAAACTCAGTTGCACAAGCCTCAAAGTTTTGGTCTGGAAATGGTGTTTGCATGTCACGACAAGTTAAATTTCGAACACACCACCTTAAGTATTGATATTACATTCAACTTAACTCAAATTTGACACTTCTCAACATGTTGAAATCAAAGACTGAAATTTGTATCCACATATAACAACAATTTAATTACAAATACATACCTTAAGTGTCGATATTTTATTCAACTTAATCCCAAATTAGACATTCCTTAGCTAGTTATGAAGCTCTTTTCAAGGAGAACACAAATTAGCTTAATAGTTATTATATATAACAATCATCTATGCCAAAAGTCAGTGAAAGCTACTTTTCACTTTCTCAACAAGACATTCCAAGTATTTAAGCGTGAAGGCTTCATGCTTATTATCCGGTTAACTTGGACTTTTTGTTTGAAAGAAAACACATGCATTTTATGTTGGTAATTTTAGTGTCACCAAGCCATTTTTATTTAGTTGGATTTATTTATAACTGAAGTGAAATCGTAATAAATACTGGTACAAGTAAGAAGTTGTGGAGAGCATGCTTATTTGAGACCATTGTGATTATCAACACCATGAAAGGATCTCAAGGTGATATCACAATTAACACAAAACTCTCGATGCTTTATTCAATCAGCAAAGGGCTATATATAGCCTACAATCACCGAACTCCAACGTTCACCAGAAAAATAGAAACAGACCATAAGACTCTCACAAAACCATAAGACTCGATCAACAGATAAACAACCTTGACTTGACTGGACTCTAAACACACGTGGGCATATAACCCATTATTGATGGACTGGACAAAAAACAACCCAAACACAAATAGGCCCAACCAAACTCAAACAAACAAACACATCAAATTCCTCCCTTAAACAGAAGAATATCCCATTCTTCATGTTTAATCTTATGAATTCCCATCCATTATGTTAGCTGGACAAAAGTATCAAGATATATTGGTTTGGTCATTGCATCAGCAAGTTGATTATCAGTTCTGCAGAATTCCAACTTCACAACATCTTGATTTACTAACTTTCTCAAATAATGAACGTCGATGTGTTTTGTACGTCTATGCATAACCGGGTTCACCGAGAGCTTGATGCTTGAGTTGTTTTCACATAGAAATTTCAATGGTCCATTTGTCTTTCCCCCAACTCTTCTAACAACCCTTTTAACCACGCGCAGTGACACGCACAAGCAGTGGCTGGCACGTACTTCGCCTCCGTTGAAGATAAAGCAACAATTTCTTATTTGCGTGAGCTCCAACATATTGCAACATTGCTGAACATACATACATATCCCAAAGTACATTTTCGGTCATCAACATCCCTTTCATAGTCGCTATCCGTGTATGCTACAAGCTTGTTTATAGAATATCTTTCATAAATCAAACCATAGTCATACGCACCTTTCAAATACCTCAAATGCGTTTTGCAGCCATCATGTGTTCCTTTCTTGGGCTAGACATAAACCTCGAAAGCAGACTGACCACATACATCAAATCGGGCCTGGTCATAGTCAAGTACATCAAACTTCCAATTAACCTCTTGTATATCGTTGAATCAACTTCCTCCCCGACTCCAAACTTTGTAAGAACCGTTCCTGGAACGATTGGATTATTCACCGAGTTTCCTTCCCACATATGGAACCTCTCTAAAATTTCTCTTGCATATTGCTTTTGGCAAAGAGAAATTCCAGTGGTATTTTGCTGAACTTCTACCCCAAGAAAAAAATCTCATATCTCCCAAATCTGTCATTTCAAACTCTTGTTGCATAGATCTTTTGAAAGTTGCACACATCATGGTATCGTTTCCAGCATAAATCAAATCATCAACATAAAGACTTACTATGATTACTTTCTGCCAAACCCGTTTGATGAAAAACGTATGATTGTACTTGCTCTTCTTGAAACCTTCTCTAATGAAATAACCTTCTATCCGATTGAACCAAGCTCTAGGTGCTTGTTTCCTCGTCTTCTAAGAAACCCTCTGGTTGTTCAACGTACACCAACTCTTTAAGTTCCCCGTGCAAAAATGCACTCTTTACGTCCAATTGATACACTTTCCAGTCTCTTTGGGCTGCTACAGCAAGCAATGTTTGAATAGTGTCCCACCGTGCAACAGGGGCAACCACTTCGCTGTAATCCACTCCTTTCTTTTGCGCATAACCCTTTACCACGAGCCTGGCCTTGTACTTATAAACTTTGCCGTCTGCATTGAGCTTCGTTTTGTATACCCCTTTGACACTAATAGGTTTCACCCCCACTGGTGCTTCCACAAGATCCCGTGTATTATTCTGCTTTATAGCCTCAATCTCACTTTTCATGGCTATGGCCCATTTTACTTCCTTACATGCATCTCCGTAAGTTGTAGGGTCATCTGATATAATATACATTGCGAACCCTACTGCTTCAATATCTTCATCTGATAGTCCCTCTCCTGAGTTATAATCTTGCATCCAAATTGGACTTTTACGAACCCGTGTCGAAGGTTCGGCTTGTGTCTCAGTTTCATTCAAGCCAAGACTAACAGAAGTAGTAGAATCATTAGATATATTATAATTAGAATTTGTACCTGGATCAGCCAAGGGATGTGATTGAGTCACATCAGATTTTATCGGGTCTGCATGCTCCTGATCAAGTAGTGGGGTTACAATTTCTTCTATCACTGGTGTATTATTGTTTTCTTTTTCCTTGTCAATGATCAAATCTTTTTCTTCCAATTCCTTTTCACTCCAATCCCACTTTGCATCTTCATTAGATACCACATCTCGACTAACAACAATCTTTTTCTGCATTGGATCATATAATCGATACGCCTTCGATCCTGCACTAACTCTGAGTAAGACACACTTGTGACTCTTGTCATCAAGTTTGGTCCTTAATTGAGAAGGCACATGGACATAGCCAATGTACCCAAATATACGAAAATAGTCAACTAATGGTTTAGTTCTAGACCACAGTTCTTCAGGTACGTGATTATCTAGGCTTCAACTAATGCACCGATTCAGGACGTGACAAGCCCACTTTGTTGCTTCAGCCCATAAATACATCGTTAAAGATTTTTCAGTTAGTAAACAACGCGCCATGTTCATGATGGTACGATTTCGGCGTTCCGCCACTCCATTTTTTTGAGCAGTGTATGCAGCCATCAGTTGTCTTTTGATACCATGAACTTCACAAAACTCATTGAACTCCTTTGATGTAAACCCCCCTTCTCTATCACTTCGGAGACCCTTTATCTTGACCACCGTTTCCGTTTCTACCATAGCCTTAAAACGTGTAAATGCTTCAAAGGTTTCTCCTTTATATGACAAAACATACACCCAAGTTTTTCAAGTATAATCATCAATAAATACAAAAACATAATGTTTACCGCTTCGAGATGATGGTGTGATAGGACCACACAAATCTGTGTGAATGAGTTGTAGTTTCTCAGTTGTTCTCTAATTGCTTTTCTTGGGAATCAATTCTCTTTGTTGCTTGCCTATAGCACATGTCTTGCAAATTTTGGCCTTCCCAACTATCTTTGGCAACCCTTTAACCATTTATCTATACTACATTGTTCTAAGTGCTTTATAGTTTATATGAGCAAACCGTTTATGCCATATATGGGTGTCGATTTCATTGACTTGTAAACAAGTAAGTGAATAGGGTTTTGATATGGCATGCACGGGAAACATTCTATTCCTTGTCATTCTAGATGAAATAATTAAACCCTTGTGAGGGTGATAAACCTTACACACTCCTTCCTGCACAACAAAAGTGATTCCCTTCTCTTGCAACTGACCAATGCTCAAAAGATTGGAGGAAAGTTCAGGTATGTAGTAAACATTTGTAATTACCTGGGTTATGACTTCCACATTGACCCGTACTTCACCAATTCCTCTTACCCTTAGCCGGTAGTAGTTTTCGAGTCTTATCGAGTGAGTGTAAGATTCATCCAGCTGCACAAACCATTCTTTTATTCATGTCATATGGTTGGAACAGGCTGAATCAAGAAACCATGTTCCTTCCTTCTTCTTTGTTGTCACATCATCGACCAAAGCCATCAACAGTAGTTCATCATTATCTTCATGCTCAGTATAATTTGCAGACCGACCACCAGTGGGGCACTCCAACTGAAAATGCCATGTTTGGTGACATTTGTAACACATTATTGTTGATTTTTCGAACAAACCACGTTCTCTTCCACATCCTCTACCCTGATTAGGGCTGAACCTACCACGTCCATTACCTCTTCCAACTGATGGTTCAAAGTCAGTCTTCAATACTTGTTCCTCCGGAATCTTTCGTTGAATTTTCTTCTCATGGACCAATAAGGAGCTCTGCAATTCATCCACCATCATCTCATCTAAATCCTTAGATTCTTCAATTGAGCATACGACAAAATTGAAGTTTTCTGTTAGTGTTCTAAGGATCTTTTCAACAATCTTCACTTCAGGCGTATATCTTTTGCTATAATCATAGTTCTTCCAAAGTAGGCTGTAATTGACTCACCAGCCTTCATTTCGAGTGTTTCGAATTCTCTTCGAAGCCGTTGTAGCTGTGCTCTCTTCACTCTTGCGTTCCCTTGATACTTGATTTTCATTGCATCCCTGATCTGCTTCGCCGTGTTCTTCTGGGTAATGTGTAACACCCCAACCGATGGCGGAAACATCGGGATGTCACGTATTGATGATTGTTCAGTAGCTCATGGTAAATAATAATTCTCATTATATGATTTAGATAAATTACATACAATTGTTCTACAAGAATTCATACATCAAATTGAATAAAACTATGCACACATCTTCAAGCATTAATTCAAATCCTCAAGCAAGTAGAACCTGAAACATGTTAAGTTGAAAATATTTTGGGTCAACAAAAGTTGGTGAGAATTACATAGGTTTTGATAATCGAATAAAATTGTTGTGCAATTCATGTGTCATGGCAATCTAGTCCATATGTGAAAACATACTAGAAGTAAATCGAGTGCATAATCAACCATTGTGACTGTTGTATTGTGGTACATCCCATACGCTCATGGTTCACTCGTTTATATTGCAGTAACAAACACCCACGCAACCTTTGTAGGAGGCACGTATCCGGGTGGGATTGTCAGTCCAATAGATCTATCAATGTATACCGTTGGCTGATAAATGTTTATGCTAGAATTGTGCTTACCCTAGTCATGTTCAAGACATAATGCAACATAGAAAAACACATAGACACATTGACGATTGAATTGCATAAATGATGTTGTAACATGTTTCACCCCAAAAATGGTGATAAATAGAAAAGGGGCTATGTAAAACTCACCTTAGCAAAATGTTATGTCTCGTAAAAAAAAATAGAATAATGTGTTGTGAATGTATGCGAGGCGAATCCCAAAGACTCAACAACGTAGCTAGTCCAAATTGAAGAAAACGAAAAAGAAAGAATATCAAGCTTCCAATTCGCCAATTACAAGAGCTTATAATCAAAGCTTCAATTGTAGAAGTAATAGACTATAGAAGAAAGGTATGAGGGAAAGTTTAATCGGATTGAAACAATCGATTTAGAGGTGCAAAGTATAATGGGTCATATGTGGGTTTTTATACTAGTTTTGGAGTCAATTAGCCATTAAAATTGGTCAACACCATAAAGTAAGGTTTTATGATGAATTGACTATTTGACTAAGACTTTGACTGTTTGACTAAGACTTTGACTAGGACTTTGACTATTTGACTCAAGGCTTTATTTAAAAAAAAAAAATCTTGTATGTGAAAAAAAAGAATTTAGAATCATATTATTATTATTATTATTATTATTTATATACATTTATGTATGTATATAAGTTGTGAGTTAGGATAAATAAAGACTTAGGCACATTTGTATAATATTAATGATAAAGGTGTAATAAAAAAAAATATATATATATAAGGGCTTTTTATGTATTAAAATTTTGGGGAAAATTTTGCGATGTTACATAATGGTCTTCAAGATGTGCTTGTCAATTGACTTGAATAGATAGTTTCGTGCCTTCAAATCTTGAAGTCGTTTGGCCTCTGCACTTGCTCGTTGAGTTGTTGTCATCTCTACACCTGGTCTCGGTGTCGTGTACCATTCTTCGACCAACGTCCAGAACTCCTTTGACCTGAGAAGAGTCTTCATAACTAAACTCCAGTGATCGTAATCCCCATCAAACTTTGGTACACTCACTATTTGAAAACTGCTCGAATCTTCAGCCATTTTCCTTCTTACTCTCTTGAGAGTGATCTCTCTCTTTGTTTTGTTTTCCCTCTGATGCCACTTGAAAGGATCTCAAGGTGATATCACAATTAACACAAAACTCTCGATACTTTATTCAATCAGCAAAGGGTTATATATAGCCTACAATCAATGAACTCCAACGTTCACCAGAAAAATAGAAACAGACCATAAGACTCACACAAAACCATCCTTGACTTGACTGGACTCTAAACACATGTGGGCATATAACCCATTATTGATGGACTGGACTAAAAAACAACCCAAACACAAATAGGCCCAAACAAACTCAAATAAACAAACCCATCACACCATTGAATCTATTGGTTCAAGGAGGCAAAACCCGCTAGTGACTAGTGGTTTCAGGGGAAACACCCCCTAGCAGGGTCCAAGGGGCTAAGGGCATTTCTTTCGGCTTGCTTGATTCTAGAAAAGTTGAATGAAAATTAATAGTTAGTGGTAACTAATTATGTGCAGTAATTGATCATAACTGGTAACCAATTATCAATAGTAGATGTGATCATCATCAAGTATGTTGTCATGGGTAACCACAAACTATTTTTACTAAGTTTTCTAACAAGACATTCAAGTATAAAATCTTTACCGCTAAGTTGTTTTGAATTCTTCTTGTTTGAAGGAAAACACAATCATTTATGTTGGCAATGTAGGTGCCACCAAGCCATTTTTGTTTAGTCGTATAAGTGGAATCATAATGAATATAGATACAAGTTAGAAGTTATGGGGCACATGCTTGTTTGAGACCATTGTGATATTCGAAACCATTGAATCTTTTGGTTTAAGGGGGCAAAGCCCACTAGTGACTAGTTCTTTCAAAGGCAGCACCCCTTGCAGGGTCCAAAGTGCTAGAGCACGTTTCTTATGATTTGCATGTTAATTTAACATTTATATGAAAATTAATAATTAGTGGTAACGAATTATCCGTAGTAACTTATCATAAGTGCTAACTGATTATCAATAGCAGATGTGATCATCAACAAGTATGTCATCAGTTGTAACTGCAATCAATGGCAAGTAGTGTATCGACAGTAACAACTTGAACAATCCGTAGTACTGGGTTACTACTTAAGGATGTTTTATTGTGGAATTTGTGTGCTTGGAGAGTTTCCCCAGAGGTAACCGAATAAATATTTTTTGAACGACTAACAAAATCCCGGTCATCCGGGTAAACCCAATGGCAAAATGCCACCCACGCCCATGAACACAAACGACGTTGATAACCCGGCCCGCCACCATTCCAGAGGAAATTAACCCACTACCCTAAGGTCCACTTTGGTAAAACCTTTGGCTCAAGCTAGAAAACTTTGTTCTAGGTGAGTCTCCAACCCATATCTTCCACATTGGAAGCTCATGGGGCTGCCACTCCACCAGAAGGTGATTGGCGAGGTAATTGAATAACTATCAGCCATTTTAATCACCAGCTGACATAATCTTTCACGAATAGTTGTGTCGTTTTAAAACAACGTTGTGGTAGTTCTCAAGTTATTTTTTTATATAAACAATAATTTAAATTGTTTTCTTTTCAACAAAAGGGCAAATTACATAAGAATAGCATGCAGACGGGCAACAAGCTGCGCCGTCACCCCTTCTGATAGAGAACCCTAATGTAGAGAAAACAAATCCTCGCCCCTAGGGAGTCAAGAACTTGATGTGGACCACCCGCTGGACTCTTTTCAGAAACCTGATCGCTTCCGGTGCCAATGAGCCAAAAGTGTCAAAAGCCAAAGGGACAAAAGCATGTTGGTTATCCTCGCACGCTTTAGCGTGCTTTGTCACCTTGTTCGACTCTGCTCTAAGTACCGCTTGCCCTGCCACGAACCCACTCTCCCTGAATCCCGCTAAAGGTGACACACCCGTAAGGTCTACGCATGCGTGTTTCCCACCTTCCCAACCAAACACTAGCAGGTCAGCCAGCCGTAAAGTGGACCTCCGTTCTGCCGGGTCTGTAAGAAAGTTAACCGGGGCCTCTTTCTTTGCCGAGATCCCTACTCGTCTAAGAATATCCATTAAAACGTCCCGAACGAAATCGTGCCTGTACTTAAACCCCGGTAACTCTCTACAATGGAGGGCATGCTCCCCATATTTATCCAAACACGCTTTACGGCAAACTGGACATGTTTCGTCATCCGGAAAACTGGGAATCGTCAAACGATATTTAAGGATTGCTCTATATTCCACCGCTGACATTCGTTGGCCCAGCCCTTCGATTGGGATAACTGTTAGGAAATCTTGGGCGTGGGGCCTCTGTAAGCATTCCATGACGGCTTTCTGGCATGGGTCAAGCAAAAATCTTCCCCCAGACTTCATGCGATTCGACAATAAAGAGCATTCGCCAAGTTTTTCTGTGGCTTTTTTTGGGGGCAGTGTCTTTATTGGAGAAACCGTCAAGATCAAAGTCAGGGAGATTTTCATGCAGGCGTTCCAAAGCGCAAACATAATTCGAATCTGTGTTATCAACCCCGCTACTACATAAAATATGGTCTTGCAACCCCCAGGATTGAGATCTGGATGCCACAAAGGCATAAGTGGCTACATCCTAGGCCGAGAGAAGGCCCAACCCACCATGCCGCATCGATAAAGTTGCGACCCGCCACTGATGGTCCCCAAAATATGGCCCCCCATAAACTACAATATCTTCAATTGCCTCCCGGAGGCCTTTATCAAAACATGAGACAACACTGCCTACAAAGAGGGGCTGGCATGTTCGTAAGCCGAAAAACAACTTTGCGACCCTCATACAGGATCTGAGCAGAAAGAGCTCACTTTGAGGATCACGCAGACGAGGGAGGAGCCCCATGAGATCCACAACCCGTGACGCCCTTTTAGTAGATGAATCACAGATGAGGCTAGAATCGCGGTTGACTGCCCCTCCTAGCAGTTTGACACCTCTCTCAGGTCGTCCAATATCACTGGGAAATAGCCATGGCCTAGTCTTCATCCTATCGCAGGTTGGCCAAAAAATCTCTGTTTTCCTGATATTAAGGTTAAGCCCCAATGATGGTTCTTTTGAACTGATGATTTCCAGGGCCTTAGCAACCTGCACAGCGTCCCCGATGATCGTCACATCATCTAAGTACCAAGTGTGGAAGGGGAGGTCAAGGGAAAAGAGCAAAGGTCCAAAGGGGTCCCCTTGTTGAACCCCCGTGAAGGCTCCGATGCGTTCATCCCCAACATATAACCTAGCTGGCTGGGCATATAAAAATTTGACCCACGGAAAAATGGAGGGGGAATGGCGATGGACTTCCCATAACAAAACAGATCGTTCAACTACGTTGAAGGCATTAGAGAAATCAACCGTGAGCATGGCCAAAGAGTCGTCTGCATGAAAGGAACTGAGGAACCTGTTAGTGCTGTGCAACACGGCCTCTGCCCCATTGGGGATTCCCACCCCGAATTGGTAGTCTCCCAGGTACTTAATAATTTCTTTACCAACTTTCTTCATGGCTACTTTGGAGACCAACTTTCTCCAAATGGCCCCCACAGCAATGGGGCAAATTCCATTATCAGGCTTCAACAACGAGGTCTGGGAGGCTGAAGCAATAAATTCAGCGAGTACCCCGGGACATAACCCCCTAACCACATATGGACCATATACTCCTTCGATATGTTTGGTTTGTTTTGAATACAATTTCGATATGTTTTTTTGGTACACAAGTTTTTAGAACAATAAACATATACTCCTTTTGTGTTCCTTTGGAATGATCAAATAAGACATTTTGATTGTATCACCGAAATCTTTAATCTGCAAGTGAACAGCACGATTTAGAGAGATCTGATGAGCAACACATCAAGTCTACAGTTTACCATTTGTCTTTTCCCATTAAGTGAAGCAACATATCATGGAATCCCTCATAAACAAGACACAACAAGATGGAACCTACTCAATCCCCACAACCTATTGGGCATGGGAAGCTTTTTGTTGAGAATACTAATGACATTGTCTTATACATGGGCGGTTCTTTACTAGGGCCAGACCGGGCCTCGGCTCACCCAGTTTTTTCGTTTCGCAGTGAAAATTTTACCGAAAATTTCCAATTTTTTTTTTTATGTATTGAGTCCGGCCCTACCAGATTGAGCCCAGCCCTACCAGGTTTTTTCGTTCAAGATCCGCCATGGGTCTTATATTCTTATGAACCAAGGAATGTCACATGATTTAACATCAACCTAGGACTCCTAGTACTTTACACCACCTTAACCATCAAGACACCACTCACCAGTCACTACCACCATGTTTTTTCATCATTCTAAACTGAATGAGTAATAGAACTAGGAAAAGGTTTATCGAGGTTGCTAAATACTAAACCACTGCCAATATTATAAGCTGAGTCGTTCAACTGGTAGAGCACTTCGCAACGAGTTAAGCAGTTACCAATTACCACCATGCTTTTTTATTTTGGTTTTTTTATCCAGCCACAGTGGTGGAATGGTGGAGTGGCCTTTGTTCACTTAATGTGATCAAGGGTCCGATCCTTATTCTTAACATTTATGGTTTAGATATTTTGCCAAGTGATATATGTGTGGCCTTTGGGGGGCAAAAGTAAAGTTGTACTAGTTTTAGCGTTATTTTACTAATTTCGTGAAAATAACGTTAAAAACGACGGACGGTTAATCATGCATCATGTGGTGGCGTGGATAACCAAAAGACAAAGTGGTACATGCACCGATCGGGTTTGCCCCGATTGCTAAGTGTTCTGTGCCTTATGTCCAAGGCTTGATACCAAACCACATCGAGCCAGGGGTCTCACTGGAAGCAGCCTCTCTATTCTTAGGGGTAGAGGTAAGGTTGTCTACATCTTACCCTCCTCAGACCCTACCTTAGCTTTGCTATAGGTGGGATTAACTGAGTATGATGATGATGATGATGGTTGAGCCTACTATCTTCAGAGTTGTCAGGTTCGATTGTGATGGTCCCCCGGTTTTCTATTACCGTGCATTTATTCCAGAGAGACTTGCCTCTTGTGGAGGGTGCAACATCTGTCAAGTGGCAGGTGGCGGGAAATTTTCCGGGTGGAAGCCTTAGTGCCCCTTATGCGCAACCTCGACTCGCTTGTGGGCCGGCCACTCTAGCGTCAGCGTGGACCCAGTTAAGACAACATAGTCTGACCATTGTAGAGTGGCTAGGGGATCCCCTTCTGGTGGGTTGTGATCAGAGGCAAAGGTTTCTTGACGCCAGGGGTAGCCCTGCCCCCTGTTTTTGGCGCAGTAGTGGAAATTTGCGATTTTCAAGGGTAAATTGAGTTCGGGTTGAGTCCGGCCCCCCGGGACTCAACTTCCAAGCTTCGCCCCTGATTGTGATGATCTCTGCCACAACATAGAAAAATCACCTTCCAAAACAAAAATAAATAATAACTTTTTATTTAGATAAAATTCGGTTAAACGGAGGTAAAAAAAATCAACCGCTAAAATAACCCGAAAAATCAATTAAGACAACACCACAGGCCACCGGGTTGACACCGAACACGTATTAAACGCACAAATAGAAAGAAGAATTAGTCATTAAACTTCAAGGCAAGTTGACATCTTAGTCATAGTATTTGACTTAATACACCCAATAATGGATATAAACGTCATAGGTATTCTTATGTGTGATGGTATCAACATTAATTTTTTTTATTTATTTATTTTTGAACGAAAATCACTTTATATGAGAAAAGATCAAATACAAACAAAATTATCGTGCGAACATACGAACTGAAGGGAACAAAAAAAAGTGGCGGTGGCATTTTCGTAAATAATGACCACCACTTTTTGTATAATTACTTTAGTGTATATAATTACTCTAGAGTAAAAAAGTGACGGTGGCATTTTCGTAAATAATGACCACCACTCTTGTTGTATAATTACTCTAGTGTATATAATTATTCTAGAGTAATTACCCTAGAGTAATTATATAATTACTCTAGTTATATAACTACACTATATAATTACTTTAGAGTAATTTTATAATTACTCTAGTTATATAATTACGCTAGAGTAATTACGCTAGTTATATAACTAGAGTAATTATATAATTACTCTAGTCATATAAAGTTTCCAATATTTACAGAAATGCCACCGCGTGTTTTTTACTTCCGTTCGTACTGTTCGTACGATAAAGCCTATTTGTACGTGAACTTTACTCCACTTTATATATATATATATATATATATATATATATATATACAGGGGAAAGTTAATTTGAGAACACCTATATTTCGTGCGAACCGTGAGAACGGCATCTATAACCATTCAAATTCAAAATTTCTTTTTACACTTATCTTTATTACTAAAATACAATCCCAAAAACACAATTTATGCGTAAAAATTCAAACGTATACGAAAATAAATTGTTTTTACACATGTGTAAATTTACTGTTTATACATGTGTAAACAGTGGCGGATCCAGGATTTTTTTTGACGGGGGGGCACACAAATAGGTTAAAAAAGGTCGGTCAAATCAAGTCAAGATAAAATAGATTAGGTAAAACCAATTCATATTTATCCGCTCAATGGCAATTGGATAGCAAATCAAGTACGGATAAAATGGGTTGGTTAGAGCCAATTCATACTTATCCGCTCAATAAATCTGATTAGTAATAATTAATATTTAATACAAAATATTTAAATGTATGGCTGATAAAATTTAAATAAAACTATTATTAATTAGTCAAATTGACATCTAATATTAGTTCTATAGCTCTAGTATTATTTAGAATTTATATCAAACTAAAAAAAGTATATTATACAACTTTGCTTAAAGTGAAAGGGTGTAATATAAAAATTTTATTTGTATTGAACTAACCAATCATCCTCACCTACACCAACAACCTCCTGCAACTATTCTCAAAAAGCATCTCTTCCATGAAAACTTTTAGAAAACATTCATCTTTCTTTATTACTCCTCTCTTGCTCTTTCTCTCATTATTTACGTCCCTGTTTCATTCCTAGGATGAGGCTTTTTTTATTTTTGGGAAACAAATGTTCTAATTCTGCACTATATAGACGGATTCCGGTGGGAACTTCACGGTAGAAAGCATGACATTGCCAAAGCGGACGGTGGGCACCGGCCCACCGTACTAATGCTGTGAATCCGCCCCTGTGTGTAAACTGTTTCATTTACACATGTGTAAAAAGTTAATTTGAAAGTGTTTTTGCAAGAAAAGATGTATTATTTGGAAAGAAAATTTATTTATTAATGTTGTATTTTGATTATAATGAGGTTTGTATTAAAAAAATTTGATTTTGATTGATCTTTTTACTTGTTCTCACGGTTCTCATGATATTTAGCGTTCTCAAGATAACCCTCCCCTATATATATATATATATATATATATATATATATATATAGGGTTAGGATATTTTGAAAACTCATCCTTATTCGGTAAACTCTGGAAACTCTGACTTCCCAATTTTTTATTTTGAAAAAAATAGGGCAAGTAATATACATGATTTTAAGCATTTGGGCCAAAAAAAATTAAAAAAGCGCCGAGTAGTTTTTTTTTTTTTTTAAAAAAATAAAATTTTGACTAACACATGTTAAGCGATAATAACAGGTGTTAACTATCTGTTAATTATATGTTAACAGTAGACGTTTTTTGTTTAAAAAAAAAACCGTTCGGCGCTTTTTCGATTTTTTTTGGCTCAAAATGCTTAAAAAAATGTATATTACATACCCTAAAATTTTCATAAAAAAAAGTCGGGAAGTTAGAGTTTCCAGAGTTTACCATATAACAAGGGTTTTCTCTATATACTTCCATTATATATATATAGAGAGCCAGCCAGAGGCGGGAGACAATACAAACACCAAGAAACTTACAACATACTTAACACATCAAACGAAACCCACTGATCCCAAGAGGGAGTCAGGGGCTTAGACCTATGACAAATCCAAAAAACGAGTCTTCCTTTATTTGACCCACCGTCCTCATAACTGGAATGAAGCGTCTTTTGAACACCATTTCGTTTCTTGCGATCCAAATTCTCCAAAAGGCTGAAGCCGTGATAGTATACACTATTTTCTTCCATTTTTTCGAACCCGGACAAGAGGAAATATAGTTTACTAAATCTGTCACAGTCTTGTTGTCGTCATTCCAATCGATTCTGACCCACCTAAGGACATTCCACCAAATCGCCCTAACCCAAATACAACCGAACAAAATATGATCAATATCTTCCACATTTAGGCCACATCTTGTGTAGGAAGAATCGGCAATCTGAACGCTCCTTTTCAACAGCTTTGAGAAGACATGTAAGCGCCCACGAACAGCTTTCCACATCCGGAAATTAGATTTCAGCGGAGCCCACGAGTTCCACTGAAAGATTGGCTCGATATCCTGCGCACAAGAGTTTATCGACAACTGCAATCTAACCTCTTTAACTGAGAAGCCCACATCCGAATTCTCCTTCCACTTCCCGCAATCCGAACCACCAATAAGGAATCTGACATGCAACAAACTCAGAAGCATCCCCATTTGACTCCACTCACAAATAGACCTCGGATCCGACTTCCACTTTAAATCCCGAACATTGTTAGCCACCCAAAGATCAGCAATACTCCAATTTTTATTCTCAGCAAGCTTAAACACATAAAGGAACGCAATCATAAGCGGGTCGTCGAGTAACTAAGCATCTTTCCAAAACTGGACTTTCTTCTCATCACCAACCGAAGCTTTGAGGCATTCATTTATCTTAATGCCCCATTTGTTTAGGACCTCTCCATGTTACTAATATCCTTCCAAACCCCCGTGATGCCCTTTTTTACTGGGATGAGCAACCTATTCGTTTCGGTTTTGTGGATAGCATGAATCACTTTCAACCATAATTGACCCGGATCCTCCCTTATTCGCCACCACCATTTAGTCAACATAGCACGATTAAACTCTTCAATCCCACCCAACCCAACCCCACCAAGGACTTCAGGCTTAGTAATGTTCTTCCAACGGACCCATCGAATTTTGTTGTGAATCCCCACTTTACCCCACACAAAGTCGCGTCTAATCCCTTCCAACTTCTTAACAACACCTTTTGGGGCTGGAAATAAGGATAAATAATAAGAGGGCAGGTTGCCCAACACACTCTTAGCAAGCGTCATTCTCCCGGCGAATGATAGTTCTCTCGCCTTCTACATAGAGAGTTTTTGTTGGAACTTTTCGATCACAGGCTGCCAAAACTTGATTCTTTTTATATTAGCCCCTACTGGGATACCCAAATAATCGAAAGGAAGGGATCCGGCCTCGCAACCAAAGTAACGAGCAAATCGGGAAACCTACCGGCCATCGACTCCAACCCCGGACAACTTGCATTTGGCGTGATTGACTTTGAGACCGGAGACAAGGAAAAGACATCGAAGGAACCTCTTGAGGCCAAGCACGTTATGCTTAGACCACTCGCCCACAAAGACGACATCGTCCGCGTAACACAGATGTGATATAAAAGGTCCTCCATTAGGAAGGTTTACCCACGAAACAGTCCCAGCTCCACAGCTTTGTGCATAAACATGTTCATGGTTTCCATAGCTAAAATGAACAAGAATGGGGAAAGCGGGTCCCCTTGCCTAAGATCTCTTTTATAAGGGAACTCACCCGTAGGCGAACCATTAACAATAACCAAGCCCCGACCCGAAGAGAGGCATCCTTTAATCCATTTCACCCATTTGATAGGAACATTCATATACTTCAAGGTTTCAAATAGGAACTTCCAGTTTAACGACTCATAAGCTCGTTGGAAGTCGACTTTAAAGACGCGTAACTTGCATTTACTGCATTTTGCCCAAGCTATGGTTTCGCTCAGAATAAGTGAGATATCCAATATATTACGGCCTCCGACAAAAGCTGGCTGCATCGGCCCAATCAACTCATTAACAGCCCCTTTAAGTCTCGAAGATAAAACTTTCGCTATGATTTTGTAAATGGATCCAACAAGAGAAATCGTTCTATAATCCATAAACCCCATAGGGTCGGCTTTTTTCGGGATAAGGGCGATAAAGGATGCATTGCATCCGAAGCTGATAACACCCGATTGGAAAAACTCGTTCATCATCGACATAACCGCATTTTTAAGGTGTGTCCAGTAGTACTTGAAAAATCTCATCGTGAACCCATCGGATCGGGTCCGTGTGCTTTCCCACGATCACACTCCTTGACCGCCTTCCAAACTTCCTCTAACGAGAACAGGGACACTAGAGAAGTAGCACGTATATCAGAAATAATAGGAAGGCCCAAATTCAAAAATTTTGGTCTCCGCCTCATCGGTTCGGAAAACTGGCTTTTGAACCACTTTCTAAATTCCTCTTTAATACAATTAGGATCCTCAATCCAATTCCCACCAATATTGACCCCACTAATTCGGTTATGAGCTTTGTTGATATTAATTACCTTATGGAAGAAGCTCGAGTTCTCGTCTCCAAATTTCACCCAGTTGACTCTCGCCTTTAGTTGAACGTCTTTAACCTTAGATTTCTCGAGCCTTTTTTGTTTCATCCTAAGATTTACACGCAACCTTTTCTCTTCATCCGAAAGGTTGGAATGCATCGCTTTCTGTTTAATTTCTTCCACGGCTTTAGTAGTTTCCAACAGAATTTTTTCATCTTCAAGGCGTTTTTGTGATCTCCATTTCTTAATCTCTTGTTTAATCTGCTTGAGGGTGTTCCCGAGGGTAATGTCACCTCTAATATTCTTGTCAACAGCAGCCACAACAGAGGCCACAATCCCTTCTAATTCAGCAGCCCCAGTCCAAGAATTGTAGAATTTAAACGGAGCCGGACCAAAGTCTTTATCATCACAAACAAGAATAATCGGGCAGTGAAGACCAACTACCAAGAACTCCGGAAGAATATTATATTAATGACATAATACTTTTAATAGATAATGTATTTATAGGAATTATTGTGTCACCTTTTCCTTTCTATTTTGTCTTTCTCCCAATAACTTACCTATCTATAATTATCCCTTTGGCCCACCCTTTGTCTCTTTTTGCTGCACCATTCTCATACTCTATTACCAAAACCCTTCTAATACATATATCCTTATGTTCATCTCTGTCCCAACATGGAAAACAAATTGCACCCATCTATCACGGTTTCTAGTATAAAAAAATTCATACCTATAACCCTTTAGATAGAAACCGGTCACTGGCCAACATGGTCGAAACTTTTTAAAATCCATTGCAAAGCTTTTCAAGTCTATGATCACCTCCTCCCAGTCTCCCACGCCCTCCACCTACCACACCCGCTCCCACTGACAAAGACAAAGCACCCGCCGCCGCCTCATCATCCTCTACCGACAACTCAGTCTCTGTGGAACTTGACCGGTTTGGTTTTCTTGTGAAGGATTACAAGAGCCAGATCCCTATCCTCCGGTGCAACAGCAGCGGTGATCTTTACCCACTCGTGTTTGGAGCTGGAACCACTACCTTCCCCACCACTTTTGCTTATGTCACCTCCACCTTATGGCACTAACGTCTTGGCCACCCAGGACGTGCACCTTTACAGTCTTTATGCCTTAACTTCGTTCCAATTGAGAAGGTTTTTATCTAGATGATCCCTATCCTCCGGTGCAACAGCAGCGGTGATCTTTACCCACTCGTGCTTGGACCTGGAACCACTACCTTCCCTACTACTTTGAATAAAAACATTAGTCATTCATGTGTACTTGACAAAAGTATCAGACTTCCCTTTGCAAGTTTTGATACTCGCATTTTTAATGCTTTTGATCTTATTCATAGTGATTTATGGACATCTCCGATTTTGAGTTCTGATGGGCATAGATACTATATTTTGTTTGTTGATGATGTCACCAATTTTCTTTGGACTTACCCTTTGTCGAATAAATCACAAGTTTATAATGTTTTTTTTGTCAATCTCACAAATTAATAACTACACAATTTGAACGCCCAATAAAAACATTCCAATGCGATAATGGCATCGAATATGTTAACTCATCCTTCAAAACCTTCTTTACCACCAACGACATTCTATTTCGCCATTCATGCCCTCACACATCTTCCAAAAACGGTAAGGCGAAGCGTATGATTCGAACCATCAATAATATGCTTCGCACCATTCTTCATCACGCCTCCTTACCAAACACGTTTTGGCACCACGCCCTTGAAACCACCACCTACCTCCTAAATATCTTACCTGTCAAACATATACAAAACAAAACCCCCCACCGAATCCCTTTACCATTTCATACCATCCTATGATCACCTCCTAAATATCTATGTTATCCCTTGTTTCCAAACACCTCTATTCACAAACTTGACACTCGTTCTACCCCATGTGTCTTCTTGGGTTACCCACAAAATCACCGTGGTTATAAATGTTTTAATCTTAAAACCAAGCAACTCATCATATCTCGTCACGTGGCATTTGATGAGACCACCTTCCCATTTGCTAACACAATTAAACCACCCCCAAACTATGATTTCCTCACTACCTTTCTGACCGTTTATTGGCCCAACATCTGATTCAGCCCAATTCAAACCCAACACCCATATTCGGCTCAACCCACACCTACCAATCCCTCACAGCCCACAAATACTTCTACCTACACACCAGTCCAAACCAATAACCACCCTACCTTACCCCACGACCCAACAACTCCCTCGGCCCACATGCCTTCACCCCACGGTCCTCACCCTCAGACCAAGCCGACCTCCCAACACCCTCATTGACACCTTCCCAGCCACTCCACACCCCACCGGCTACCCCCTACCCTACCACCCCCACCACCGCCCCTACCCACAACCGCACCATGCGTACGCGTGCTATGGACAGTATTGTCAAACCAAAATAACGCCTTAACCTCAATGTCTCATCCATTGTACCGATTCCCAAAAACCCAACCGATGGCTTGTCCAACCCGGTTTGGTATAAAGCCACGACCGACGAATACCATGCTCTTATAAAGAATGAGACGTGGGAATTAACATCGAGGTTACAAGACATGAATATTATACGAAGCATGTGGTTGTTCAAACATAAATTTAAATCTAACGGGTCATTAGAACGATATAAGGCACGATTGGTTTGTGATGGTCGCCTTTAGCAGGTTGGGGTCGATTGTGGTGATACTTTTAGTCTGGTTGTCAAACCAGGTACTAAACGCACAGTTTTGTCTATTTCTCTCTCTCTCTCAGTCGTGGCAGATACATCAGTTGGATGTCACGAATGCCTTTTTACATGGTCATTTGAACGAAACTGTGTATATGTACCAACCAATGGGCTTTCGAGACAAGAATTTTCTGGATCATGTGTGCCATCGTAATAAATCATTATACGGGTTGAAACAGGCACCTAGGGCGTGGTATCAACGGTTTACTGATTTTGTTCTTACCTTGGGCTTCACTAAGAGTAAATGTGATGCTTCTTTATCTACTTTTCATCAGGATTTACAGGTAGCATTAGGGCTTGCAATTTCAGACACAAACACGAATACCCGACACAAACCTACACGATTTTAATAGGTACAGGTATGACCTTAATAGGTTTCGTGTCCTAAACAGGTAGACACGAAATATACCTATTAATTTTCATGTCTAAACAGGTTAAATACTTGTTTACCTTTTTAGTACCTGTTAAGACATGTTAAGGATTTTTTTTTTTTTTTAAATATAGGTTGTGGGGGTGGAGTATTGGAGTTATACGTTTTTATAGATGGAATTCTACCTTTTTAATGCTTGATGATACCCATTTAACATGTCGGATTTGGAAAACATGTTCGTATATTATCGTATTAAGTATTAACTTAGTATAAACAAGTATTATCGTGTCTTATCGTGTTAACTTGGTATAAACTGGTATTATCGTGTAAACTAGGTATAAACAGGTTCGTGTTCAAGTTTAGAAAAAAGTACATGATAAGTTATCGTGTCATGTTTGGGTATACATGTTTCGTGTTCGTGTCTTAACAGGTTTGTGTCTTAACAAGTCGGGTATACACGATTTGCTAGCCCTAGGTAGGATACCTCCTCTTATATGTGGATGATATATTACTGGTTACATCTTCTATCACTTTTCGTACCAGTCTCATGTCTCATCTGGCAAAAGAATTTGCCATGAAGGATCTCCGGCCGCTCAGCTTCTTTCTCGGTATTTTAGTCAAGAATTGATAAAATGTTTTTGTCACAACAGGTCTATGCACAGGAAATCATTGAATGTGCCGATATGACCTCTTGCAATCCAGTTCATACCCCTATTGACACTCATGCGAAACTCAGCAGTGACGGTATAAACTTTCATGATCCAACATTATACCGTAGTCTTGCAGGTGCTCTACAGTACCATACTTTCACTAGATCCGATATTAGCTATGCCGTTCAGCAAATCTGTATACACATGCATGCTCCTGAGACTGCTCATGGGAATGCTCTTAAACGCATAATTCGCTATATATAGGGAACCACTTCTTTTGGCCTTACTCTCGGCCCCTCCAGATCACCAATGTTGATTGCTTATATAGATGCAGATTGGGCAGGATGTCCAGACGCTCGTCGGTCGACCAGTGGATACTGTGTTTATTATGGTGACAACCTTATTTCTTGGTCCTCAAAACGACAAGCTACTATTTCTCGTTCCAGTGCAGAAGTTGAATACTGCGGGGTTGCCAATGTGGTTGCTGAAGTCTATTGGATTCAATACCTCCTCCTCGCGCTTCGGCGTCCTTTGTCACGAGCTGCTCTTGTTTATTGTGACAATGTTAGCGTGATTTATCTCTCTGGTAATCCCGTCCAAAATCAACGCACAAAACACATCGAGCTTGACATCCATTTCGTGCGAGAAAAGGTTCAACGCGGCGAAGTTCGAGTCCTTCATGTCCCCTCTCGTTTTCAGATCGCTGACATCTTCACCAAAGGCTTACCGCGCGTTTTATTTGAAGATTTTCGGTCCAGTCCCAGCCTCAGCCTTCGGTCACCTCCCGCTTCGACTGCAGGGGTGTAATAGATAATGTATTTATAGGAATTATTGTGTATATTATTATTGACATATAATCCGTTGTAATCATCCATAAAATAGGGGATTGTATATTCTATATAATAGGATCAAAGAACCTATTGTTCCAACTTTTTATTTTGTAATAGCAAATAATGGTTAAAAAATCAGTTGAGTTAATATAAAGATAAACAAATGATAAATACAGATTAAAAATGAAATATAATTGTAAATGCCAATATGTTAAAAATTAATGGTATAACTTATACTTATTTTGTACTTAGTTGATTATGAAAGATTCAATATGAAAAATAAGTTTGTAAAATAGTTTGGCATAAGTTTTAAAAAAAATATTTCATTACGAAAGACACATTTTATAATTTATCAAATAAATTTAGTCTTACATTTATACTCGAGGTATTGAAAAATTATTTTCAGAGATTGTTTAATATAAAAACAATTATTTCTTTTAAAAAAGTAACAATATAAAAAATGACATTCCATTCATAGATCTGGGTGGTATTTTTCTTTTTTTTTTTATACGCTAGTAAACTTAATCAAACATGCTTGTGACAATAAACTAGGCTCGGCCCATTGGGTGTAACAATTTTTGGTACCTCGTCAGTCGTTACAGAGTTACAAGAGATGCAATTTATACAAAAGTTTAAAAGAATACATGGCGCATGATGAACTAGATGTGCACATTTTTTTCCATACCCGGTTTCTGGTATGAAACCGAATTTGGTTATGGTCAGGGGCGAAGCTTGGTTCTCGAATCGGAGGGGGCCGGACTCAATTTTTTTCGATCGGTAGTGGCAAATCGGCGGGGGCCGGACTCAACCCGGACTCAATTTACCTATGAAAATCACAAATTTCCACTACTGCGCAAAAAAACAGGGGGGGCCAGGGCCACCCCTGGCCCTTTAAATCCTTCGTCCTTGGTTATGGTCATCAAAGTCAAAACCGAGTATGGAGCCGGTTTGTTTGTGTTCCTTCATATCTAGGTTGGGTATGGAATCAAGTTTTATTCGGGGTTTTGATCGGGTAGGGTCAAGTGCATCTGGGCTAGACCCTGTTTTAAATCATAGGGTATGTGCTCGATAAATTCCTGACGGGTAGGGTTGGGGTGGAATGGGGTTGGGAATACCTGGGCATTGACCATACCTGGTTCTGTTTTTTTTTTTTTTTTTTCTGCAGGTCGGGTTTCATACCCGTTTGTTTCACCTTTATGATGAACCTATTAACTTTGGTCTTTGTATTCCTATCAAGTAATCGAGAGAGACATTATATCATTGAGACATTGGATTTTTTTTTTCGGGATTAAGTCCGGTCACTAAAATATTTGAATTTATGTAGATTTAGGGTTTTCAATTCGATTTGGTTCGTATGGATTTTAGAACTATGATGTTAATTCAAAATTCATTTTTCTTGTTAATTCAAATTTCATTTTTCTTGTAAATCTATCAATCTTTGTTTGAGAATAAAGTATTGTCCACATACGTGTAATTAATTTTTTTTTTAAGGTGACTTTTTATGTTGTGGCAGAGTTCATCACAACCCTAAAAAGGGGATCCTCTAGCCGCTCTACAATGGTCAGCCTATGTTGTCTTAACCGGATCCACGCTGACGCAAGAGTTGCCGATCCACAAACGAGTCGAGGCTACGCATAAGGGGGGCACTAAGGCTTCCACCCGGAAAATTTCCCGCCACCTGCCACTTGACAGATGTTCCACCCTCCACAAGAGGCAAGCCTCTCTGGAGTAAATGCACGATAGTAGAAAATCGGGGGGGGGGGGGGCATCAGAATCGAACCTGACCCCTCCGAAGAGGGTAGGCTCAACTATCACTTGGCAAAATATCCACCCATAAATGATGGGAATGGGGATCGAACCTGCATCACATAAAGTGAATACACGCCTTTCCACCACTCCACTGCTAGTTTAACGAACCAAGTTACTCACTTTTGTACCCCACACCTCTGTTCTAGAGCTCCAGGGTTCAAAATCCGTCCTCATAATGCATCTTATTATTCTGATGCACCGGGGGCTATCAGAATCGAACCTGACCCCTCCGAGGAAAGTAGGCTCAACCATCACTTGGCAAAATATCCACCCATAAATGATGGAAATGGGGATCGAACCTGCATCACATAAAGTGAGTACAAGCCTTTCCACCACTCCACTGCTAGTTTAACGAACCAAGTTACTCACTTTTGTACCCCACACCTCTGTTCTAGAGCTCCACGGTTCAAAATCCGTCCTCGGAATGCATCCTATTATTTTCTATTGATTTGATGTAGTGTGTGTTTTATAAAGAGGCAACATGATTACCAATCCAACCAAATGTATTCTGTTATTTCTTGTACACACCATATTTAATCTATATCTATACTACTATATAATGGGTGCTTAATGGCTAAAAAGGTAAATTTACATCTTTTTTAAGATGACATATCAAGAGTCTTAGTATAAATCTATAATTTTTGTCCAATTTTTTCCTTTTATACCCTCTTATACAACATTTAATGCCAATTGTATATGTATCTAATACATACTTTATATCCATCTCAAGATGTAACTCACCCTCATAAAACACAATAAATCTTAATTGAATGCTTAATATTAAGACTTTTGAATGTCCATAAAGTGTATATGTATCTTCACCTTCTCATGTCTCAAAAATTACATGTTTCCCATTCTTCTCATCTCCAACCATAGAGAAATAGAATATGTTTCCCATTTATCTGTGAAAAGGGACGACCAAGCATGCAGACATAGGTTAGTGCCTCTTACTAGCAGGCTTTAATTGATGCGCGCAATCATATCGAGCGTGAAATGGAACAATTTATGATTTGTGAAAAGGAGACAAAGACAAAAGCTTTCTGCCTGGGTCATCAGCCTAAAACGGTATGTATTGCATTATTTTTTTCCCAATAAAATACTGAACTTTGGCATACGCTTTTACTTTGTATTGGCTCAGTAACTTCATTTGATAAATTGTAAAATATTTGAGATTTAAATTATTTATCGTGAAGTTTCTTTGTTGATGATATTTTGTAGGACCCAAAGGAGATAGCCAAGTCAGGGACTAGAGATGGTTGAACAATATGGTATGGCATTATTTATCCAATCTAATGGCCTGCTTTTTTTTTTTGCTCAAGTTTTGGTCTTCTATTATTGTTAAGTAAAAAGTTCTATGTAGGAAATTAAAACAATGAGAGATTTAAAGAGAATGTGTTTTGAAACAGACGCATCAACTTAATTGATACAGGACATTCGTGTTGTATATAATGTTATCTTTGCCCTAAGACTCGCTAATCTTATCATGTAACTTTTGGGGTTTTATATCTTTTTTATTGATACTAAATATTTGATTTAATTATCTTATTCCTCCTAACCACCAAGTATGGCTTCAATCTAACTATATAGTATTTTCCAAATAACTTTCTATATATAGTATTTTCCAAATAACTTTCTATAAGTCGTTACATGTGCAAACCTTTTTAATAATTGGATTTGGAACATAGGCTCATTTTTTTTGTTTTGCTTTTAATCAGAACTATATGTTCAGGACATGGAGTTAGGGGTGTGAATTAACACGCCATCAATCAAACACAAAATTTTTAGGTAGGGTTTAGTCTAAATGGACTCGGGTCGGTTTAATATTGATGGTCCTAATTCTTATCAATTTAATTCAACTTATTAACATAATTAATTTCAGTTTGCGGAAACAACCAACCGGTTGAACATAACAAACACAATACTTGTTAAATAAACTACATACAATGAAAAAATCTATAGAACTTACTAGGAGTTGAATTTTTTGACTGCATCATTTTTCACTTTGTATTACATTTTAAAAATCTATGTTATAAAGCTTTGTTTATATTCAACATAGTTTTATAAATGTCGAAATATCACACAGTTATATAAAGTATCAAACGGTAGTTTTACAAACTTATTCAAGGTACTCAAGAACTCATGGATACTAAATAATTTATAACTAAATATTAGGTTGTTGCTTCCTACATACTTAGTATCACCATAATGAATCGTCCATAAATGTCATACACGCACCACAAACACCAACAACAACTTTGAGGCAACAAAACAAACGCACCCGCAACAACGTGCGGGCATTCCCACTAGTTATTTATAGTATCGTCACGAAACAATCAATTTTTGATAGTATGGATATAAATATAAAAATAACGTAGGTTAAAATTACATCAAATGACTAACACACGCTTCTTGATTATTAAGGGGCTGTTTGGTAAGCCTTTTAATGAGGCTCTGAACCATTCGATGCTGAATGATTAAGCATTCAGTGCGTTTGTTTTAGCTTTTGAGTGGAATGGTTAAGGCTGAACCTTTAAGATTTGGGATGTTGCTGAACCATTAAGCACTGAACTATGCTAAACCTTAATAGGTCAAACTTAATGATTCAGCACTTAACCATTCAGACCTCTTAATGATTCAACATTTAATCAATGAAACAGCCTTTTAAGTCTTTGTGAGTTTGATCTAAATTTGTGTTCACTGAGCTATATAAAATTCATAAAAGCTAAGAACCATCTCGATTGCTATGAAGCTGGGCCAAAGTGTTTTTGAGTTGAACAATCACCAAAGAACTCAGATATATAAATATCCTGTATCATTTTGGTTAGCCCATTATGTATTTAAGATGGGCCGAATTGCTTTCGCCTTTCGAATCTATGATTTTTTAAATCCGAAATATTGGATATTTGCCTTGCATGGATAAGCCCAAACAACTGAGCCGAAATATTTATATACCGGGCTATAAAGGCCGATTCTGGACCTAACCTAGAATTGGTCCGCTTCCTACCCGAGGAAGCGGTTTTTACCAAACCCGGTTCCTACCCGACCTTAAAAAAATCGGGTAGGAACCGGTTTTTACCGTTGGAACTGATGGAATTCAGCGGTTTGTTTGTTTTTTTTTTTTTAATAAACCTTTGAAACTAGTTTCTAACACCCCCACAAATCATTATAAATATTTTGTGGGATATATTGATAAATTTCCCAACTCAAAATTACATGAATTAACAAACAAACCAAAAAGAAACGCAAAATCAAACACATGACATGTCTTCAATAGGCGTAAATTTCCTAAAACATTTTTGGTCCCACATAAATTTCATCGTATTTTTTTCGTTTTAAGTTTCGTTCTAACTTTGCTAGTTAACATGCTGCAACGTGCGTGTGTCGTTTATCATTTTTACGTCTATTTTTTCCAGTTTGATAGTTACGTCGTAATGCGTTTATTTTTCTCCGTTTGACAAGTTCGCCGCAACGCGTGGGTCCTAGACCGACTTAGTTACTTCACATTAACCATAGTTCTTAAAAGTCATCGATTTTACGCCTTTGGCATTAACACGTCGTAACGAGCGTGTGTGGTTCAACGATTTTACGCCTTCTTTTCATTTGGTGTTATTTTTTACTTTTTTATTTATTTTACTTTTACGAGCCTTTGGTGTTGGTTTTACGCCCCCGTCGGAATGCAGCAGGGTCCTTAATACTAGTTTGTAACCAAAATGGGTTCAATTGAACCATGCCCATAACCGAAGGTTAACAGACAGTGATATGAAACTTAACCATCACTTACTGAGTTTTAACTTGTATGTATTCTTTTAACTTTTAAGTTTTAACGCATAAGCGAACCAAAGTACCAAACTGACCCACACCCAAACCCAAACTGAAACCATTGGTCCAAAACCCAATTTGCTTTACATCTTTTGTGTTCTTCAAGCCCAGTAACAATGTATAAATGGACCACCCATTACCATCTGAATCATGGGTTCACGGGCACCAAATACACAATACATATGGCTAATGGCCCTAATAAATAGAGATATAACAAAATGGGTAAAACCAACCCGAACCGAAACGGCACTAAAAAAAAGCTCAGATTGAAAATGAATCAAAATGGAGCTAAAATCGGCCAAACGAACCGGAACCAAAACCGACATACAAACCGAAACCGAACCGAAATCGGTACCGCTAAAAACCTGTTGAAACCGAAAATGAACCGAAACCGATTTAAGATAAAAACAATTTTGGCCATACACAAAAATAAAATTATGCTTTTTTATGTACTAAAATTCTATTTTCTTGTATAAAATGTAAAATTTAATAAAAGTTATATTATATGTAGTTTACATGATTGTTAAAAGTACGTACGTGAACAAGAATGAAACCGAACCTGGGTAAAAAAAACCGATTGTAGTTGTACAAACCGCGACGGAACCGAATCGATTTTACACCGAAATCGGTTTGGCTTGGAACGGATCAAAGTCAAAATCGGTTCCAAAATGAAACCGGTTCGTAAAAAAAACCGATTTGTTCACATCTACTCTACTAATCTATATCTACATCTATATCTACATTATAAAGGGGGGACGTGGGCAAATATGTCCAAATTGTCAAAGTTAATATGACATGTGAAAAGACACATGCTTTAAACCTATAATGTCATATAAATCTTTCCAATATTACCCCTTGATACATTGTTACTTGTACATTCATTGCAACTTATATGTTGGATCTAAAAAAATGTAGTTTCTTTTCAAAATTTAAACAATAAAGAGAAATGGATTAATTTCATATACATCGTTTTGCATTCAAAGACAATGGAAGGAAGACATCATGTTTTTACACTTTTCCTACAACTTGGTGGTCTAACACGGCTACGCTCAGTGGCGCAGCATAGTAGGGGCGGGGAGGGGCGGCCGAGCCCCCCTGGATTTTCGCGCAGAAGTTCCGATTATGTAGTATTCGTATAGAAAATTTTGAAAATATAGGGTTTCGACCCCCCGAAACTGGTTTTCGACCCCCCGAAACTAGTGACTTCCGACCCCCCGAACATTCGGGTCAAGCTTCGCCACTGGCTACGCTTGTACATTGTTAAAAAATATATTTATCTTAACCGTCCCGCAGCAACGCGTGAGTTTCCCACTAGTAAACAATAATACCCGAATTTGGTTGGGATTTATTATTGCTATATCTCAGCCTAAGGTAAGTCTCATCTACTTCAAACAAAACAAAAGAAACAATGCTCAGTATTCAATCGTATTTTTCAATATTTTCTTTTTCGCACAAATAGGGTACATCATTATGTCCGAATTTGGTTAAAACTTAACTTAAAAAAGCTCATATCAAACTCAAATAATGAGATAAAAATTGATTTGTTTACAATAAGAACAATGAAATCTAGTTCATAACACCATTATTTCTTTAAATCTTTAGCTTCAAGATCTTAATTATATCGATCTTGGATGTACCACATGGGTGTAGTCGAAGAAAAACGAGTGATGTTTTGTTTGACAACCAATCAATTCGATGGCCCATGTTTGATGTTCTTCTTGGTTGTCATTCTTTATAATTCATATAATATCTTCTACCTAAATCATTAAACGCCACATTCTCTTATTCTTAATTATCCCTAAATTAGTGTCACGTCTTATAATCATATATATAGTTTAATCATATAAAATGGAAAATGATCTGTAAATTATTTTCTGATCATATATTTCATTAAATTATATGATTTTTGCATAATTTTGGTCTACGTCAATTAATAATTTCAAACACTGGATTTATTTTTTATTTACATTTGCAATTGCATATATAAAAGTTTGAGAAAGAATATAAAATATAAACTTCTAAGGATGATAAAAGCATAAAATGTAGCAATTTTTATTAAATCTTATGTGTCATATGCTGATTACGTGGCATTTTACGTGAGATCAATGAAGACTCCTTTACTCATTGTTGCGAAGTAGTCTCATTTACTCATCTATCTATATCTACTAGTGGTAATGCCCGCGCGTTGCAGCGGGTTCGTTACGCGAGGAAAATATAGTCAGTATCTTTTTTTGGTACCAGAACTTCTTATGAAGTGGCATCTGAAATTCCCGATATTCAAACGTGTTAACGTGTTTCCAAAGATTAAAAGACCGAAAAGATTGATCTAATGTTTTGTTGTTTACCTTTATGTGTGAAATTTCTTTCAATTGCCTATCAGCAAAATAGGCATATAAAGCTCTTAGAACAGCCTGCAATGCACAAATCCATTAAACCCATGTTTGCATTGCACAAATCTTTCAATGGATGAGTTGGGTAACAGGTAATTTACATACGGTTTGGGCCATACCCACCAAAAATAATGTTCATTTGTTTTAAAAATGTAAATAAAAAACTAATACCCTAAATATTATTCAAAAGCTATATTAATACATAAACATGTATTAAAATACACTTTACAAACACGTTTAACCCGTTTTATTTTTAGTTTTTTTAACCATTTGTGGAGGTAAAATTTTGTGGTTGCCTTGTCTTACCTGGTGAGATACGACTACAACATGCGCGCGTTGTCGTTCTAACTCAATAATAACCGGCTCCAACTTATTATATACACAACTGCAAACTTTTGGCGTTGCTTAAAATACCAAAACTTTAATTAGTTACTTTCTATATTTTCAACAGAGATTTTTCCTTGTATTTGAATTCAGTACCTTTGTATCACATCAAGATACGACTCTCCACGAGGATATCGATACCTGAGTTTGTCTTTCTTCCTTGACCTTTAAAAAAAAGACCATTGAATGGAAAGGTATAACATTACAAAAAAAGAAAAAAAAAATCGAATATTTCATATTTAACATGCTTGTATTCTTCAGGCATGTTCTTCTTTATTTTTTCATACCTCATACAGTCACATACACCAACATTTATCTTATCAAGTGCACGCCATTGTATCTATAACGTAAAGAAAGTACACAAAATTTACAAATGATAAGTGATCAAAGAAGCAATTTATGTGACATGTAAAACAAACCTTGGGAAATCCAGCAATTTGATTTGTAGTCAAAATTGTTCGTTGCAATGTGCTTGTCCAAATCTAGGTGCATAAATAAAAAACAATATAAAACATTGCAAACTTTGTGCAACAAACAAAGAAAATGCAAATAGTAAAATAAGTAATAGTTCTTACAAAAGCATTTTTTTGAAGGCAAGATAGTTCATGTAGGCCTTCAATTGAATGTTATAAGAGGAGGAATGATAAGTGATAAAAGAAGCAATTTATGTGACATGTAAAACTAACCTTGGGAAATCCAACAATTTGATTTGCAGTCAAAATTGTTCGTTGCAATGTGCTTGTCCAAATCTAGGTGCATAAATAAAAAAACAATATAAAACATTGCAAACCTTGTGCAACAAACAAAGAAAATGCAAATAGTAAAATAAGTAATAGTTCTTACAAAAGCATTTTTTTGAAGGCAAGATAGTTCATGTAGGCCATCAATTGAATATTATAAGAGGAGGACTTGAATTTCACAATCAATCTCATTCAATTTGATCCTTAGGGTTACGGAACTTGAAGGGACAAGAGGTTAATGATCTATATTTATGAAGCAAGAAGGCAAATGATTGAAGGGTATGGATGGAAGAAGGAGGGTAGTATTGTAAAAGTCTTTTGATATTGTAAAGGAGGAGGTGGATGAAATGTCTATATTACCCTCTTAAATGTCTTAATTGTCCCATTTATGCCCATAATACCCTTAAATTTCTTGCTTAAATATGTTGTACATGTTGCTTGTTAAGTTGTACGGAAATGCAAATTACATTGTTGTACATCAGTCCTCCTTTATAATGTATTATAGATACTTACCATATTAGGGTTGAGTTATTTTGAGAACTAGTGTGAGTTGTGAAAACCATAGGAACTCTTATAGGTCATTGATCTTGTGAAATTAATGGTTGAGATTACATCTTATGGTCTTCACATGTTTAGGTTGTTGTCTTTACTTGTTATTTTAATATAATAAAGTATAAGGGTGTTTTAGTAAAAACACAATATAGAAAGAGAAATAATTAATATAATACTATACTAATTTTTTATTTAATTATTCAAAATATCATATTTTGTTACTATATTTTATTTTTTAAATCCTTTGATTTTTTAAAACAAATAATAACATAAATCTGATGAGGATAATTTACACTGGTGTAATTATTTACACCAGTGTAAATCTGCTATGATTTACGTTGGTGTAATTATTTACACTAGTGTAATCTACCATGATTTACACTGGTGTAATTATTTACACTCGTGTAAATCTACCATAAACAACTTACTACACAAAATACACTAGTGTAAAAACGAAACCAAACATCTATACATTCGAATTACACCACTGTAAAAAATGCCCTAAAACAACCCAAATATTTATAAAAATCATACTACACATTATTGTTACAAAAAAAAAAAAAAAAAGCCCACAACAACCCTGCTGCATCTGCATCACACATCATCATCATCTATCATAACATCATCTTCTTCAAAACAAACAACAAATAATAATAATAAAAATAATAATAACAATAAATAATAATAATAATAATAATAATAATAATAATAATAACCTGTTTGAGAGTTGTGTAAGAAAGCAATATCTCTGATCGAGTACACGAGTTCCACCTTGTTCATTATCACCTTAAAAACCCATCATCATCATCTTCAAAAACAACAACAACAAACAACTACAATAATAATAATAATAATAATAATAATAATAATAATAATAATAATAATAACAACAACAACAACAACAAACCTGTCTCTCTCGTCCGTCCGTCACCGCCGTCTCCTCCACCCCCTCCGCCCCCTACCCCACCAACAACCACCCCCTCCGCCTCCGGATCTGTTCAGGTCCCAAACCCCACCACCAAAAAACGACCCCCCACCAAAAACCACCATCATCATCACCTCCAAATGACCACCCGTCGACCACCGCCCCTTCACCTCTACCCACTTATCTCACACAGATCTGTTGAGATCTGTTGAGAGAGAGAGAGACAGAGACAGAGAGAGAGAGAGATTCAGATGTGTGTGTGTGTGTTAGAGAGAGAGTCGTGTATGTGTGATGACCACCGTCATCCTCCCCCGATCGTTATCCTCCCAGATCGTCGTCCACCGTGGTGATATATATATATATATATATATATATATAAATAAAGAGAGAGAGAGAGAGATGAGTGTGTGTGTGAGAGAGAGGATTATGTGTGTGTGTGTTTAGTTTTAAAAAAAACTGACATATAATAATAAAAATGGGTGGAATGGGGGTGGGTGGGGTAAGGGTGGAGTTAAATTACTTTTATGTCCTTTAATATTTTAATGATATGGGGTATATGTGTCATCTTATCATTTGTCTAGAGGAGTTATTAAGTTCTCATAACTCAAGTGGGTTCTCATATGAACCCGTTCCTACTATATTATAATAGGTTTTGAATGGCAAGATAATAGTTTTCATTTAATTTTAAGACATACAAAAAATTTTTTTTTTGTATTTGATACAAATGGTAATGCATAAATAATTTCTCGTTTACAATATTATCCCTCAACATTTTAATATTTAATAATGTAGTGTAATAAATGACAAACAATAATGTAGTGTTATTAGATCTGCCATTTATATTTATAATTCAATAGTATTTTATAAAAGTTTCTAAAAAACTTATTAACTTATACTAAAAATAATACATAAAAATTTGACTAACATATTCAAACCCAAATAAAAGAAATAAGCATCGTCCCATTCGTGTCTGACTAGGTCATTACTCATTAAGAAAACCAAAATAATTGTCAAACAACAATACATGATGACGTTTAGTTTAAAAGTATAACAATATAATAACTTACTTATGCTAAAAATAATACATAAAAATTTGACTAATATATTCAAACTCAAATAAAAGAGATAGGCATCGTCCCATTCGTGACTGACTCGGTCATTAGCAAAACAAAAATAATTGTCAAACAAGAATACATGATGACTTTTAGTTTAAAAGTTACTGTATATGTAATAAAAGTTTACGGTTAAAAATTACAATCAGACAAATGTTGTGTTAATCAAGAGCAACCTCATGGTTTCTTTGATCCGCGCATACAACACAAACTTCTCCTTCACACCCATGAATGTCTTATTAGACGAAACAATCGCCAACATGAGAAATGACATATATACGTTCAGAGCATATTCGAGAATATACCACAAAATCGACCAGTTAGTACTACGGGATGGAAACCCATCCCACACGTCATTCTTTATTTTTTTTATGGCTTCATTTAGAGTATTTAACTACTTTTTTTCCAGAGACTGAAATCTTGTCTTCTGATTCAAGTTTTCAGCATTCTCCCGCATCAATTTTTATTTTTTATTCGTGCTTTCAATATCAAAGGACTTCCACCAAAATAATTGTCACACAAAAATACATGATTACTTTTAGTTTAAAATTATTATATATGTAAAAAAAAGTTTACGGCTGCAGTCTCGCCGCAATGCGCGAGTTCCTGCTAGTATACTATATTAAAGAAACTGCATGGACAAAATAGTAATTTTACCATTTTTTTAAGATGACATACAAAAGGTCACAAGGTAAACAACTATCTTTTTGCCAAATCTTTCCATTTATGCCCCTATGTGCAACATTTGATTACAATTGTACAAATGACTAATGCAACTCACTCCAAATAATTGCTTTTGAAAATGTCTCCTTCAATATCATTTCTTCCGGTTACCCTGTTCTTGAATGCAGTCAAGAAACTAAAGATTTTTCGTTTTCCCCAATTTAAGCCAGCAAAGGTTTTTACCAGGTTTCGAACGATGGAATTAAAGGAGGAATAATGGAAGTAAATGAGTTGTTCTCTAGGTATTGAATGCAATCATCAATTTCTTCAGTTTAGTCATTCTTCCTTCAATGGCCACGCCCATTTGTAGCCTCCACCCCAGTATTAAGAAGTCGTTTCTACTCCATTTCCCAATTATCGTGTGCGAGTTCTGGTATTCTCTTCTACCATTCGTACCTGTCATTTTGGTTTTATTCTGACTTCTATGAATGTCGATTCCTTATTTCGTTTTTAGTAGCGTTATAGGGTTTTAGGTTTGCAAAGACAATGAAGATATGAGTGTGCAATCGGGTAAAGTTGAATCTTAAATTGCTTTTGGGTTTGTGTGGAATTGCTTGATATTGTGTATTTAAGATATGATTAGGTAATCGACAACTAAAAAATTCCTTAAAGGATACTTGTTGCTAGCTTAAAACCGTATTAACGGGCCCGTTTATCAAGAAAAGGCCCATAAACCCGTAACCTTGGCCCATTATCCTAACTCTAGTATATTATTTATCAAAAAAATAAAAATAAATAAAACACAAACCCTAGCACCCCTTGTTGCGCCGTGAACAACCAAAGACCCACCATCACCTTCACTTTCATTTTTTCATCAATCCAAGTCAATTCGGGTGCTATCTTGAGGTTTTAAGGATACTAGCATTGCAAGGTATATGTTTTATATATTATATGATGAATCATAATGCTTGAAAAGTTGTAAAAACCCTAAAAGCTCTTGAATAAAAATCGCAAATCATGAGGTGTGTGAAATCTTGGATGTTTATTGTGAATGTTGATGAGTATTATTGATAGTAATCATAACTAGGGTTATTGGTACATAAATACCTGGATTCAAACGTGATAATATTGATTTGATTTTGTTAATATGAGTTTACTATATGATTATGGATTATTGAGAATGATTAGGGTTCATGAGTATCATGTTATGAAAATTCTGATTTCTGGCAGATTCATTGTAGCAACTTGTAGGGCTGTTGTATTGTGGATAACTTGCTAAATTCGATGGTTTTCTGATACTAGAACATGGGCTATGATATTAGGTTTTCAAAAAGTCCCAAATCAAGCGTTTTAGACTTGTTTTGATATGGTTTCATGATTTGATGAGTTTAGAAGTCAAATCTGATTTTCGGAGGTGAAAAATGGGTCAACTTTAAAGGGCTGTAAGTTGAGTTTTACAAGTTCATTTGTCATGAATTTTGGATAGTAGTTGCGTGTATGAATTTCGAAGCTTTTCCAAGTGGATTCATCTTGTTTGGATGAGTCTATGATTTTTATGTAAGCTGTTGTCAACAACATGCTTTTCTGGAGGTGGCAGAACTAAATTATTTTTCATAAAATCTTGATGTGTTTTTGACAAGAAATAAAAATAGTAGAGTCACATATAAAGTTATGGGACATCTCTGGAAAATTTTGGGGACTTGAGGAGTTGATTTGGTATTTTATAAAAATTGGTTTTCGTAACCTAAAATCTGTCCAGAAAATGCAGGTTTGAGATGTATTGAATATGTGATGATTTGGGTGTGTCATTGAGTTATAAGTTGTGAAATTCTATACGAGAACATATGTACATGTTATTTATATGATGTAGATGACATGATAGGTTTCTTGTGTGCAATCTGTGATGGAAACTCGTTGTATTAAAAGTTTTGACATGTTGCATCATTAACTAATCAC
The DNA here is from genome assembly GCA_030844895.1 of Ambrosia x helenae. Classification (NCBI taxonomy): domain Eukaryota; kingdom Viridiplantae; phylum Streptophyta; class Magnoliopsida; order Asterales; family Asteraceae; genus Ambrosia; species Ambrosia x helenae. Next base: position 17,222,197 of record CM061227.1, on the reverse strand, counting down.
CAACGATTGAACGGGTCCTACATGGTCTATTTGTGTCGAGTACACTTGCATGAGATGACACCTAGGTCATTGTAGAGTACAATGGTTTAGGATAATAAACATGTGTAATCGCACTCAAACACTCGTAACTTTGTGTTCGATAGGTTATCGGATGACACCTAGGTCATTGTAGAGTACAATGGTTTAGGATAATAAACATGTGTAACCGCACTCGAACACTCGTAACTTTGTGTTCGATAGGTTATCGGTAGACGAGTAACCTTCCACGTTTGCAATCTTTGCGGTTTATTTTTAGCACGCAACCTAAGGTGAGTTTCACTACTCTTTTCTCAAAAGCATTCGTCTCAGGTTTGAGACAACTTCTTAAACTTTTTCTAGTCCAGTTTGGGACTACTTTTACATCCCGGGTTTTGGGGTGCTTTGACTCCTTCTGTGAGTCGGGTTTTCGATTCCTTGTGTGGATCGTATTTTTATCAGTTTTGTACTTCAACTGTCCTTGGTGAACTAAACACACTCTATCTTTTGAAAGTCCTTACAATATTATTGGGTTAATCGCTGAAGGCGAACGTGGTATTAGTTAGTAGCGCTATTAGGTTGTGCAGCAACCTCATGCCTGAGGTGCTTGGGTCACGGGCATGAACTTCTGACCACATTTTCTTACTAGTGTTGATAGACACTAGTGCTGAGGCACTGTATCATCTGTATGTTTCCCAATAATCTCATGTTTAGTTACATTGAGTGGGTTAGCTACCCCTGACAAGCTTAAAACTGATGGTTTAAAACTTTGATAACTTTACACTTGTTACTTAAACTGTGAACTCACCGACTTTATGTTGACACACGCTAGCATGTTTTTGCAGGTCTCTAGGTACGGAGCACGATAGGTCATGCATCATTGTGTTAAGGGTTAATTGAACACTATTGACTATTATCATGCTTTTCATTTAATTAGTTCTATCTTGGGTGCGTTGTTTCGCGCATAAAAAACCACTTAATCGTTTTGATTACGCTTCCGCACTTTCTTAAAACATATGGTTGATTTCTAAAAACTTAAATTAAAAAAAAACTAAATGGTTTGGGCAATTAGAGTCGTTCGAATGACTTATGGCTATGGGATCCTGGTGTGTCACGCGCCTCGCGGTAAAACCCCACAGTGAAAATTTGAGGGTGTGACACAGAGATAATGAGGGTATATTTTATTTCTTATACTTTTTAAATTTGTTACTGTTATTATGTTATATTTCTTATATTTTTTTGTTGAATTTCTTAATGTTATTATATTTCATATCTTATATTTTTAATATTTATTTATGTTACTATATTATATTTCTTATACTTTTTATGATCCTTTTCTATCAGATAGGAAGGGCTGTAGCACAAAATATACTTTTAAGTAATTGCCTTATAGATATGCTCGTTTGGTGGCTGACTACTTTGCTGAGGACTGTGTATACACAGACGAACTATTTAAGCATCACTTTCGAATGAGTCGCCGATTGTTCCAACGAATTGCCAATGACTTGGCTAATTATGATGAGTTTTTCACACTACGATATGATGCTAGAGGAACACGAGGTTTTACGATGCTACAAAAATGCACTTCTGCACTTCGTCAGTGGGCGTACGGGACTGCTAGTGATTCATGGGATGAATACTTAAGGATGTCTGCTAGAATGAGTCGGGAGTGCTTATATCGGTTTTCCGAACATGTCGTCAAGTTATATAGCAAAGTTTACTTGCGTAGGCCAACGGAGAACGAAATCGAAAAGCTTTACGCACACCATGCAGTGAGACACGGCTTTCCTGGCATGCTTGGAACCATCGATTGCACGCATTGGCCATGGCGTAATTGCTCCACTGCATGGAAATGGCAGTTTACGCGGGGTGACGTGCGAGAGCCGTCAATTATTCTAGAATTTGTTTGCTCACAAGACCTTTGGATTTGGCATGCATTCTTCGGAGTTGCCGGTTCATCTAACGATTTAAATGTTCTAGCAAGATCCATGGTTTTTGACCCCATGATTAGAGGTACCGGTCCTGATGATTCTTTCGTGCTCAACAGGGTAGAATATAAGCACGAGTATTATCTAACGGAAGGTATATAACCAAGTTATACATCTCTTGTGAAAACGATACAAATTCCCACGGATGAGAAAAGGAAAAAGTTTGCCAAGTGCCAAGAATCGGCGAGAAAAGACGCTGAACGGTTATTCGGTGTTTTAAAGTCGAAATGACATGTAATTGGGCGACCCGCACGTGCATGGCATCCAGAAAACTTGAGATATATTATGTACGCTTGTACGATACTACATAATATGATAATCGAAGATGAAGGTCGCACGATATGTGAATATGACCCGAATGACGTTGAAGAGAATATCGAGCCGGTTGACGAGGCACAACAACAATCGAACACGTGGGCATTAGAGGATAGTACCGTGCACGCCAACCTTTCCTCGGATTTAATCGACCATATTTGGAACAATTTCCGTGTCGATGATGTTGCTAACGAGTAGTTTGTATTTTTTTTTTAATTTTCTTTAGGTTTGTATTTTCTTATTTAAAATCGTTTTTTATGTATTATTCGAATTTTTTTTTAAAATTTCTATTAAATTTGTTTTTTAATTTTAATGAAAAAAATATTAATGAAATATAAAATCTATTAATAAATAAAAAAGAAAAATAATAAAAAAGGGAAGGGGGAACCATTTCCCTTAGAAGGAGGAAGATAACGTAGCGCTGATGTGGATAAGAGGAAGGAAGTGTGGAAGGGTTCCACACCCCGTAGCCTAAGGAGGTGGAAATAAGGAGAGCCAAACATGCTCTAATTATAATTATAACTATAAATAACTCTAAGCATAGAGAGAAATTGAACAGTAACTGCATTAATTGCACCATCTTTTTCTTTTTCTTTTTTTTTACAAACACTTATTTATTAATAAATATATATAATTTCATAATAAGTCACAACATGACTTGTTTGTGTAGTGGTTTGTTGTGCATTTGTATTGTTTTAGGTCTCAGGTTCAAAACATGGGAAGGACATTTTTTTTAAAGATCTAAACATTTTTTTAGTAATAACTAGCTGATTACCCCGGGAAGGTCCCGGGGTTGAAAAATCTAATTTTACGTGATAACCTATTGCAAATGGCTCAAGTTAACTAACTATAAAATCTCTCAATCATTACATGTTTATAGTATTCTAATCAGTAATAACTCATATTCCCTAATCTAAAACCTAATCAGTAGTCATCTAAAGAATCACTTATGTAAGCTGCAACTATTAAAAAACTCATCACATTTCTTTACTTTCTCACATTCTAATGGCTCTTATAATTCCTAACCTAATCAACTAAACAAACACTTAAGTTGGAAGTTGTAATCATTGCATCTCATTATGTCACGTGGCATAATCAAGAGATGGTTGAGGCCACCATTGAACGTCACGTCAGCAACTATCAATTCTTTCCGGGAGCGTCCCGGGGTTGAAAAATATAACCATTCTAATAATACTAATACTAATAGTAATAATTATTACTCTTGTAATTAAATAAATAAAAAAATAACCTTGCTATAAGGTGACACCATGTGTTGTAGTGTTGCGCGATTCTTTCTCCTAACTTCTCTTGATGAAGTATACCTAGTAAAATTCCAATGATAACATGACGATTGGGCTGATTTTCAACATCGTAGATAAGAACCTGGTTTAAAAGAAAAAAACATGATTAATGAATAACATGAACACTTTGTGTGTTTTTTTCATGTATGAACGAAACCCCACAAAAAATAGTCTATTTTCTCTGTTTTTTATATAGGACTATGGTACTCGTTGGAAAGATAATAAAACGCTCGTTAATTTGGTGTAATTTTTTTCTTTAAAAAATCTAGTATATAAAAGATATAAACGTTTAAAAAATATGGGAGGAAACATGAGAGAGAAAATTTTAAATTTATTTTTAAATTTTTTTTTTCCTAAAATAACTAAATTTAATTTAGGGTTTTATTTTTATCTTTTTTTTTAATTAAAAAAGGAAATAGTTCAAAAACACTAAAATCTTTCGATTATGATGCCACGTGGCACTCTCAAAGGGAGGTTGAGGCCTCCATTACACGCCACGTCAGCATATGCGTTTTCTTTTATATATATAGATAGATTATATATGATCTCATAATAAAAAAACAACATAAATAACATGGCTTAGTGGTTGAGTGGTTTCTGGTGTGTTTCTATTGTTTGAGGTCTTAGGTTCAAAACATGGGAAGGGCAATGGGCGACTCCATTTTTTTTTCATTCACAACATGTTAATAAGTAATAAATACAAATATACCTAAGTTTGTGTGAGATATCGTTTTTAAATTATGGTATGAAAATTGGTGGTTACTTGGTTGATAATAGCTTCTTAGTGTTTTGGATACGACAAAATTGTAAGGCGCGCAACGCACGCCTTTAAACACAGTAGATAATTAATTAGATGACTATTGTCTAGCAGTAGAGACAAATATCTGGAAGCCTCAATGGCCATTATTTTTTGTGTACTTGTCAGATGATGCATGAGCAATCACATGATCCGAACCCCACGTATTACATACATTATTAGTTGATACGGTTGAGTCCGACGGTGGTGGCTCATTGACGGCTCTGATCTAATCCAATGTTGTCGGTCACAGTGTTATATATAATGCATGACTCTCTGTTTTAGTTTTTAAATATACCTACCTGTATATCAATGTGAGAAAATATATAATGCCGGTACTTGGTGTTGTAAAAATTGTTTTATGTACCCTAAAAAATAAATGTGTGTTTTACATCGATTAAATGCCATAAAAACAAATGATGGTAACGATTCTGACAACATCGATACAAAAAAATACTCTATCGAACATCAATGCCATACACCACTATGTCTCTAAGGCTATACGGTGTAGGGCGTCATAGGCTCTCCACCTCAGCTTCTTGCCTTTTAACGTTGAATGGTGCCCCTCCTCTATTTCTCGGGCGTCATTGATTGTAAATACAATAACGATGGCTAACGGGATGGTTTGGTGGTCCCCTTTGATTCAACCAATCAATTTTTTTCTTTTTCATTTTCTCTTTTTTTCTTATTTCTTTTTAACTCAAAGTGTGTTATTCTATTTTCTTGGTGTTACTGAAAGAGATGAATTGAGCCCCTTTTTAATATTGATGTGACGATGGTAAGGAGCCCTTAAGGGGAAGAGCTCCATTTCACACCATGTAACCTAATATACAAATTATTGATATTTACGCAATCAAATGGTGTAAATTTTTTAAAACTATAAAAATAATATAAATAAAAGTTAAAAGCTAATGTAGTTGTGTTTTTGTTCGGGTAGGATTGATTAGCCTTAGGCAATGAAAGTAAAAGTTAAAATTATCATTGGTTACATTACTAGTATAAATTTTTATCGGTAAAGTTATCGTAATTTATATTATTAAAATCCAATTCATGAATTTTTATATTTCTAGTTTCTTTTATACTATGTTTTTGTAAGAATTATTTAATTTTTTTCTTTTTCTTTTCCAACTATGTTTTTTACGTGTATTATTTTTATAGCCAAGTACACTCTACTTATGCTGCACTTGTGTGCTTTTTTTCTTTTTAACAATTTGCAAATTTTAGTCTCCAACATTTTTTTGTAACCTTAACATCTACAATATATTATTATTAGGAGTTAAATTGTTAAAATCTCTATATGAATCCGGATTTAGTGAATTCAACAGTTGAATACTACATACCTTTATTTAAAAACAATCTAATGTTGATTATTTTTTTCATATAAATTTAAAGCATATACACACCCTTTTGGCTTTTAGTCACTGGTGGATGGTATTTTAATGGTGAGAACCTTTTCTTTTATATATATGTTTCACTTTATAAATCATGGTTTGTCTCTTATCGGTGCGGACCTAGGATTTTGTATTCTAAGGGGGCGATCGGGATTTTTGCTTACAAATTACACTAACTATTTTATTTTAAGAGGGGTGCATGCCCACCGTGGCTATAGTGTGGGTACGCCACTATCTCTTATTTTGTTTGTAATATCATCACATAACACTATGCGTATTTGTTTAATGTTGTGTAATGGTTTTACTTATGTAAATTAAACGAAAGGAAAAAAAAATCTATACATATAATAAACTAAAGCCATTTTAATGACATGACACTTAAAGAGGCATTCTCTTCCTTGAGTATGTCATGTGTCATCCTATATGGCATTGAGATATTTTAGGAAAAAATAATTTAAAAACAAAATTGGTTAGGTGTTAGTATTGGAGTTGTACATTGTTAATTTGTTTTAGGTTAAATATTAACATTAGAGTTATACATCAATCTATTTCATATGTAAAATTGATGTATCATATTAAATTTCTTAACCCGGGACGCTCCCGGTGTATAATCTAGTATATAATAAACCAAAGCATTTTTAATGACATGTCATAATATTATGCAAGCTCTTTTTTGAGAGATGTCACATAAGATGTGATGTGGCAACTCTAAATCAATTAAAAAAGGAATAAATATGATTTAACATAATCTATTAAATACTTAATCTACTAAATATAAATATTAAAACTTTATTATTTTCTCTCTCATGTTTCCTCTCATAACTTTTAAATGTTAATATCTTTTATATACGAAATTTTTAAAAGAAAAAAAATTACACCAAATTAACGATCGTTTTATTATCTTTCCAACGAGTACCATAGTGCTATATAAAAACGGAGAAAAAAAACGACTATTTTTTGTAACCCGACAGGTATTGTGTCAGGTTTGGAATTAGTTTTAAAAAAAATTGTGGGTTTGGGTCGGGCCTGGGATTAGTTGATACCCGACCCAATTACCCTTTTTTTAAATTAGAATATGATAACTTATGGCAGAGATTTGTTTAAAATAATAATAATAATATTCATTAATCATATATTGGCAAGTGCCATTTTTATAGTTTAGATACTTCTAATTTTATTCAATTTACTTAAATTTCTTAACTCGGGATGCTTCCGGGGCATAAACTAGTGAAGTATATATATTGATGATTGGTTTGGAGCTAATGTACCACATGCTCCCGTCCCCCACAAGGTGGTGTTTAACGCTATTTTTGTGTTACCCATGATCTCTTGGTCTAGTAGTATGGTGTCCCTCCATACAAATGTAAGGTTATGAGTTCAAATCCTTACAAGTGCAATGTAAGGTGTAATTAAAGTGTTATAAAAATTTGTCGTTAAAAAAAACACCCTTTTTGTGTCGATTAGGCCTGGACATTGCTCACTGGACACAGTCTAATCAAAGTCTAAATAATGATTCGTTTAGTTAATAATAATTTAGTTGTTCTCTTTGAACACCTCGTATGTTAATGAAACTTGTTGGGTTGTTTGGAAATAGTGTGACACCGAAACCTTGTCTGATGTTCATGGCTCATGAACATGTCTCTTGTTTTTATACTATGGTGTTTTTTAGCGCATGTTATTGCATGTTCTTCATGCTTATCTTTGTATTTTCTTTGTTTTGCTGATTGCCACACAACCTAGCTAGACCTAATTAAACTAGTTTTTGCCACTTGTACTAATGAAATTTGCTAATTTGATTATGTAACACTTACCGATATTCATTTATTACAAGTTAATATCACATAATCAAGATCAAATACAAATAGGTTTAATCTACTAATTATAAGAAGTGAAGGGAAAAAAAAATTAATTTACTTATTTTTTTGAATTTTTTTTCCCATCTGCTTAAACATGCTTTCTAGATGAATAATATAAAAAAATAAATTTTTTTAGCGTAATTACATTATTAGAGTAATTATAGTAGTTTACACTAGAGTAATTACTCTACACCAATTTTTTTTATTTTTTATTTTTAAGATTTCAGTGCTAAAGTACACATGTTTAACAATATAGAAAAAAAACTTCAAATATTTTTTTTTTTAAAATACCCTCATTCATTTCTCACGTTAAAGGTTATTTGCAGGATAAGAACCATTTGTACAAAAACCTTCGTCATCACATAATTACTACAAATTTAATGAAAAATGAAGAGGATAAAAAATAATCAAATCATCAACTTACTCATATATTTAAAAAAAACCTCGAAGATTTATTGATAAACTAACAGAGGAAGGTGCGTTTGCCAATGGTACCCTCTAACATCGGAACGGTCACTCCATCGTGTGGTTTCTCATAGACGTATCAACATCTCGGTCACACAATTTATGCCTCAAATTCGCATATTGACCTGACAACAATGCTATAGCTTCTTCAATTTATTTCATTTTAATCTCCACCAACTTGTTAACCTTCTCTTATTTCATTGATCTCTATGTACCAAGTTCGTCAACCAAAATGTTAACGTTAGAGGACACAACAAATTACTTTTGTCTTCAATTTTATTTTCTTTGGTGGTGCAGGTTCTTCCTTCATGTCCAGGATATGACTAGTGAAAACACCAAAGGGTGTAAATGAGTGGCAGTTGCCGACTTCCTATGATTTTCTTTTCTTGTCAGAACGGCTATCGGAATCCACACCCATTAACAGGACTTTGCTCCATTTCCATGCTTTCGTACAATCTCCCACGCATAGGCGTGAGTAAAAATGCCGAGATGTTTTTATTGGTAATCACTTAACGCCCTTTGTATCAAATATAAATTAATACAATTAGAATTAAAACCTAAATTCAAATATATATATATATATATATAAAATATAAATAAAAATTTAAATTAATATCACTTAAATTTAAAGTTCATTGAACTTAGTCATTTTTGTATTCATAATACTCCATTTTAAAGAAGCTTAATGGACTGAACGTTGGCTTCCATTCCATCCATGAGTGTGTTGTAATGTTTAAGCACCCGTTTTTCAAAAACTATTTCTTGATTGTTGATTTCCGACTATCCTGTTTTCAAAGCAATAATACCATGCTTTAGTCAAAGTATTTCTTGCTCATTTGTCAATACTTTACTCTTTGCACATCTGGGGAATTTTGATAGCTTTTCTTGTACCACCACGACTCTATCTTCGTATTCATGGAATTGCATATCTTCAATGTTATGATAAGATTAAAAGGCTTATAAGGTTCACTAGGTGTACTTTGGATGAGACATTACAAAACGCATGCTTCAACATCATCATTTTGTCAAGATAATGAAGCAAAGTATAGTGGCTCTTACACCCTTCAAGTGGCAGGCCTCATGGCCTAATTGTGGGGCCCACTTCTTTGCAAAAATATCTCCTAATTACCTAGTTTAATCTCAACTAGTTTAGTTAGGGTTTTCAGGTTTTTATCGCGTTCTTATTACGAGTTATTTTGGACATATAATTAGCCTTATATTACCCAACAACATTCATTAGTTTAAGTATTGGTAAGTTATTTGGGCTTTTGTCAGGTGAAATTATATACTTTACGTGTATCAGGTGCGATACACAAACTTTATTCGTTACAGGGAGATTTTGGTTTTGAGTTTGTTTCGGAGTTTAAAAACACCTTATATTTCATTAAAATGCCCTTTATTTTATATTTCGGGCATTCGGATCGTTTTCAGTTATTTAATTGTTACCGAGTATTCACCAACGTCCGTTCCAGACTAGGTTATTACTATGCAATCACTTCGCATTTCTAACTAAACTAAGACATTCCTATGCTATCTATTGGACTCCACTGTTTTTCGAATACTCAATTATACTTAATTGATATTAACACTTTCTTAAAACAGTTAATTACATATATTAATTACGTACGGATTTACCATAATTTTGCCGATTGTCACGAACTGATATTAGAATGTTTAGATCTACTCATAATCCAAAGATAAGAGTTTTTTTTATAATTTCCACCGCCATGTTGAATGGATATGTTGATGGTTAAAATTCTTCCGTTTCTAGCCTTCCATATGTCCCAGGCCGCAATCATTAATACCGCTTCGATGATGTTCTTCCAATCCTTCTGTAACACTCCAACCGATGGTGGAATCATCGAGGTGTCACGTAGTGACGATTGTTCAAAATCTCATGGTACTAAAATGTAAATATTTGATTATTGAATTACAACATGTGAAAATAAATACACAACAACAAAAATAGAGATAGTTGATTTATTTAATCTAATTCCAAAGTTCTATGTGAAGCGTCAAGCAAGCTTATCCTGAAACATGCACGAAAATAAATTTTGTCAACACATAATGTTGGTGAGTATTACCTAGCTTTGTACATATAGTATAAGTTTGAAAAGCGGTACAATTCATGTGTCTAGCATTACCAAGGCATTATGTAAACACGTAAGTAACCAAACAAGACAAGATCAAATGTAAAGTTGATAAGGTAAAATTGATAATGAGAACCCTAACACGTGTCAAGTCTAAAAGAGCACAATAACATAAGTTATGTCTAAATGAGCACCGTAACATAAGTTACGTCTATATGTAAAGAGCACAATAACATAAGTTATGTCTAAATGTACGATTTTGTTTGTAAGTTACGTTCATGTTTAAACATAAAGCACAAAGGTAAACAAGACACGTATATGAATTACAAATGTTTAAAAGTTTCGTGTAAGTGAATGTGTAAGTTTTATATACTTGTGCACGAATCACCCCAAAAATGTAAAAACGAAAAAGGGGATAAGTAATACTCACAGTTTTCGTGGTAACTTGAAATCTATCGAACAACGAGATGTGGATTAGGATTATCCCAAAGGATTAACCTAAAGAAATAAATGATTTGTAAGGAATTGAACTTAGAGTCTAAGTTATCTAGGATTAAGCATTTAGGGTTTCTAGACTAGAATTTGGGGATTTTAGGGTTTTTCAATTAAACTATAATAGGTTTTAAATAATTTTAATATTTTAAGAACATTTTTATGAACTCCATTTGTAATTTCAAATTATGAAGATATATAACAAATAATTAACAACGTAAATAATGGAACGACTTAAATATAAATATTTGATTTTATGCAATTAAATATGAAATAAAAGTATAAATAAATGGAAGAAGTAATTAAATCAATTAAATATGAAAATCATAAGTTCATTTTATACTGAGATACTAGAAATAATTTCATAATTTTAAAACTTATATATTTGATATCTTTATATTTTAAATTGATTTATTAACATAAAAAATGCAATAATTAGGATTTGAATACAAATAAAATGAAAAAAAAATTATTTTCATTTAAAACAGATTTTATTCGAATATAATCCATTAAATAGGATGAAATCATAAAAAAATAGATAAAATGATCTTTTTACAAAAAAATAAAATTATCAACAAGTTTTATATGGTTAGAAATAACTACACAAAAATTTTGGTATTAAAATGATTAAAAATGAATTTTCTATGAATTAATTATGGTTTAAAGAAAATAAATACATTAAAAATAATAAATAAATATTTTTCAGAAAAATAAAACTGCAAACACAAACTTTAGGATCTGAATAAGCTAAGAAAAGTTTTATAAAGATTTAAGACTAGATTTACTATTTTTAATAATTAATTGTATTATATGTATATTAGTTAATAAAAATAAAAGGAAAGAAATCTGAAAAAAAAATTACATAGAACCGCCCCCTGTGGGGCTCGAATTTGGGACCAGGGGCATGGAAGGCCACGCCCAGATTCCCAATTATAGTCCTTATAAACCCTAACTCCTAATCAATCCAATTGACTCAATAATCGATACAGTTAATAACCAAATTTATAGGGCTTTTAATCCATGATGAAAATCGATCCTAATGAACCTAATAATTGGAACGAAAACATACCCGAAGGTGATGATCTTGCGAGTAAAAAACCGAGACCAAGGACGCACGAATTCGATCAATTTAGCATTTGAAAGTGAAAGGTGACAAGGGGGAAGTAATTTTCGGCACTTTTAGGTATTGTGGGTGAGTTTAATCGAGCTAAAAACAGGTATTTATATAGATTTGGATTGAGCTATTTTGGAAGGTTATACAATCAAAATAAATCATCAGTTAATGCTTTAAAACGTGATAATAAGTCGAATCCTTAACTATGGAAGGTAGAGGAGATAAAGGCGCTCAGATTACGGGGTTTGAATATGAATGGAACGCGTTTTTTGGATGGTCTCTGTCGGTGGGTTCAAACCGGGTCGAATCCGGGTATGGATGGTTCTGATCGAAAAAGGAAGGAGGATGGAAAAGGGCTGTAGGATCAGGCTTGGGTTGGGTTGCATAATATTGAGAAGTTGGGCTTGAGTTTAAAGATACTTTGTGAAGGGATATGGTACCAAAACATCATAAATACCATATCATCGCCCAACTAAAACCGGCATCGTCTGGCGTCCATCCGCCCGTTTTACGTCAGCGGATCGTCTAGCGTCCATCCGTCCGTTTTACGTCAGCGGAACGTCCAGCGTCCACCCGCCCATTCTACATCGGAGATACACCTAGCGTCCAACCGACGTCGGACGCAACCTCACCTGCCCGTTTTACGTCGGCGATACACCTGGCGTCCAATCGACGCCAGGCACAAGCTCGTCCGCCCGTTTTATGTCGGCAGACCCAATACGCTTCAAAGCTTTCCCAGCAAGCTAGATGAATCTTCATCAACACGACTAGAAGATGCCTTCCGGGGCAACCTTGGGACTCACACCCCTGCCCCAGGCAACTGTTCTTGACGCAACAGGCTGCCCATCAGATTTCCCCTCCAATCAGAGACTGCTCCGAGTCTAACATACAGAAAGGACGATGATGTGGCAGCCTCCCAGCCAAGATATCTTCCTGACAGCAGGCTTTCTCAACCTGTCTCGAGTTTTGAGGGAAAGGATGATTACCCATCTTCCCCAATCTACCAATAGGCGGACACCACGTGTCCGCTGCCCACTGGCGTCCATTCAGCGGACACCATGCGTACTATCGTTAGAACGGTAACATCCCCCCTTGCATTTTACTTTCTCCTTTTTACCAAAACCACTTGCACAATTGGGCTTAAGTACTTGGGCCGGAATCTTGGAGACACCTCTACCTGGGCCGGGCCCCATCAAGGGTAGAGGATGGGCTGAGAAAGTGTGAGGTCAAGGTACTACAAAAGGAGGAGCTCCTTCTCCTTTTGTTGGCATCTGATATTCACAGACACTTTCACTCAAAAAGACTACGAACTCTCTCGTATCTTTTTCACCCTCCTAAACTCCTTGGTCTTGTCCTTAAACCTACACGTCTTTTATAAACACTCTTCTTTATAAAAAATAGTAGAATCACTACCAAGGTTAGCGCCTATACGGTAATCCAGGATTCGTGATTCTTCATTGGCGCCATCCGTGGCCTTACCATAACACTCTAAACAACAGCTCTAACCAACCAGCTCATTAATCCACATAGGAAAAATGACAATTTCACCTCCAAGAGTGCACACTCCTTCTGAGGTCGTCGAGGACATCACCGACGCTACCACAGGATCTCACCCAACATCTGGGGATCATGACAACGATCAACAACACCCCGTCGTCACCCCCAGAAATCTAGACTTCCAAATCACTGAACCAGCACCTCCTACCGAGGAGGAAATAGACGCCCTAAATAATCACTGGTATGAACGCCAGAAACAAATTCTGGATGCCCAGCTGGAACGCCGCCGACTCACCGGCAAAGCCATTATGGGGTCCTCCTCCAAACGACCCACCCGAACAGCAGCTGCTGCCCGTCACGTGGAAGGTCCAGGGTAACCCCATGTGGACCAGGCCCGTGTAGAGCACAACCAGTTCGATGAAGACGACTACGACGAAAGTTCATGGGAGGACGACGCCTCCAGGGACTATCGTCATAGCCCATACCACAGGCGGGAACGATTAAACAGGTACAACAACGACGCCACCACAAACCTGTCGCTCCCCTACAGGCCAACGACCTTCGCCGACAAATCCAATTTTACACGGCGCATCTCTCAAGCACCAATACCACCGAGGCAACGCCTCCCGGCCAACGTCAAAATATATGACGGCCTTACTGACCCCGATGACCACCTCGGCATTTTTAACCAAGCCGGGGCCGTCATCGGGTGGACTTTACCCGTCGGGTGCCATATGTTTGCTTAGACGCTTACCGGAGCTACTATTGTCCGGACAGTACTTGCCCTATGATTTATTAAAGCATGGTAAATCACAAGTTTTATCATACAATTTGTCTACCCGACACTTGTGGACTTGGTTATTGAGTTATGTGAACCTTGGTTTTGTACTTGTGATAAAGTTAGACACCTTAACGTGGGTTTAGAACATTGTTTTACCCTAGTTAGTGTGAACCCAAGTTCTAGCTTTGATAACACACGTTAGTTGGTGGTAGCCGATTTGTTTTTATTGTATATAAGATAAAGACGATTATCTAATGAATCAAACTTGATTGATTTAGGCTTAACCAAGCCTTGTAGAGTTACCACACAACATATTTGTGAGTTTGCAACATTTCAAGCTTTGATCACTATGCTGTTAGCCTTAGCTTTGAACTCAAGCCAAGTGAGTTTGTACTTGTGCAAACCGATCTATTACATGGTGATCCAAGTTATGTTTGGGCTCAAAACTACAACTTGATCACTCAAGATTATAATAAAGTTAATTGTTGTTAGTGTCAAGACAAGATCATGAGAACAAGCACTAGAACTAATATAATGTGCATGAATTTTATATCCGAAAAGTATTGTTTTGTAACCCATTCTTTTATAAAGTGTCATGTGATTAAATTGTGGTGTTTCTAAGGACGAGGGTCGGGTTAACAAGAGAGTGGATCAAGAAAAGGAAGCTTAAAGGTGCAATGTGCCTTACCTAGGATGGTTTCGAGCTAAAGAGCCGAGTGGTTGCTTCCTCGTTCCTTGGTGGCTTCGGCTTGGAGCTCCTCAGTGCCTTGGCCGATTACTTTGATAGATAGAGAGTAGGTGTTTGTGATGAGTGATGGTGCAAGGAAATGGAGATGGATTCAAGCCTTTTTATAGTGAAATTCATGGCAAGTCTCTCACCTTGATCTTTGTATTGGATCTAGTTCATATCATTCTAGTATAAGAGGTTGTCAAAGGTGTGAAAGAGACTTGTGCTCTAGTGGTGTAGGTGTTCGGCCGCTAACAAGGAAACAAAGAGAACTTTCATATCTAGGGAATGTATTAAGGCTATGGTTGATTCTAGCTAGAGCCTATTATGATGTAAGTAAGCATGCTTCCATTGGGATGGCTAATTTGTGCACATGGAATGCTAATTTAGGAAGGTTGATCTTGAGGAAAGGCTTGCTCATATTTGTGTTTCCTACCAAAAGGGTGCAAGTGCATACCTCATCATCCTTCTAGTTCCATGACATCATGTAATGTGGGTGAGTTGGAGCCGATCCATGTGGTGTGTTCTTGCATAGCTTTGGCAAAGTATAGGTTTAGGGTTTTAGTATGGATTGTGACATTTTCTATTCCCAAGATTGTCTCCATGTGTCCCTGTGTTATCTTAGCGGTCGTAAATGATGAGTAGAGTGTATAGGTTTGTATGTTTCAAAGTAGGGTAGAGTAGTTATCCTAGGAAGTTGAAGTGAGATTAGTGTTTAACCAAATGGGTGAAACATTTGGATTTCTTGTAGCCTTATTAGGCTTTGGCCGATTGGTTTTTCAAAAGAGGAAAGGTGGCTTCACAAGTGATTCTAATCTCATGCTTGTTTGTTTCTCATTTAGGTGTAAGCTAAGAGAACTAGAGGCTTAGTTTGCGGCTACTAGAAACAAAAGGAAGTTCCAAGAATTTTAGGAAAGGTCTTATCATATGTAGGTATCCATAGGTAGCCAATTTGTAGGTATGTGTGGATGTGTGTGTGCGTGCGTTTGTATATGTATATATACATGTGTACATTGTCAAGTGTTTACTTAATATAAGTTCATGTGATCGAGTAGATACTCGTGTAAGATTATTCTTTAATTGTTTTAGACATAGGAACATCTAAGTAGGCGATCATGTGTCGTGTATTAACTAGGAATTGATGACGACATTAACATGTATTTATTAGGTATCATATGTTCATAAAATGATAATCCATAGGTACATATACATCTCATGTGTGCACGTGTGCCATATCTGTAACGACTAACGAAAAGGATTAATAGAATAGTGTTGGGCCACCTTAAGGTGTAGCCCAATATCCTTACCCGGATATAAAACCTAGGCCCATTCGGCCCAATTAAGTTATATAAGCCCAACAAGCATCCGACCCATTAAAAGAATCTATCAAAAAGGGCCGTTGGACCCGATTGAAAGAATAGGCCAAGTTTTGGGACCCGAATGAAATAAAAAGGTGGGCCGATAAATACTAAACTTATTGGGCCGAGTAGTTGAGTCCGGTTATGTAAACAAGATTGGACCAATTTAGTTAGACTTAATAGATGTTGGGTAAATTATATAAGCCCACAACCCTTATAATAGATTGTGATTAAAAGCCCAATTCCCTTTTATAATTATAACCGGCCCACTAGGAAGACCAAAGGGTGCCGCCTCTTAAGAACCACCTAAGCACCCTACAATCTAGGAAGCATCATTGCATGCATGAATATCTTTAAAACCACCTACTAATTCATCGGCCCACTTGATACCACCAACAAACCCATTCACCTCTTCCCTTCAAACATGCAAACCACCATCCTTTCTCCCTGCACATCCATCGCAAACCTCCCCAAATAATAACACAACTCTCCTTTAAACCTTATACCATACTAAAACACTAACCCCTTCCATCTAAAAAGATAGGCTACGGTTAAGTTTATAACCGGCTGACCGTATAAGATATTGAATCCGGGTAAGTTTCTAACTCTCAACTTGTAGGAAACACGAGTGCCAAGCTGTAATGGCCAGCTTTACATACGTATTTATATACTTAAGCTGTAATGGTCAGCTAAATATTATATATGTGTGTTTGTAATCGTGGTTGTGTATAAAAACAGGTGGTCCGAATAGTTCCCGAGCAACTCATCGATCTTAGAAATCAAGTGGAAGAACAACAAGTGAGTGTTTGCACCCCATAATAGCTTTTAAATGTTTCGGGGTAGATGTATGTTTGTTTTGTTTTGTAAAATCATTGTCGGATCATGATCTAATAGAAGTAATAGAAACCGGTCGGATAGAAACTACGTAGAGTGGATCCATTCGGTATCATAGAGTATAGACCCGGCCCGATTAGAGGCTACGGGACCATGTATAATCGACCTATACTCGAAAATAGAATGACCGGATGTTTACATGCATGTATAAATTATGCGTCTAAAAGATTGTTTAAAGTCTTGGCATCACTCACTAGTTTCGACTAACGTATTTTAAACATACATTTCAGGAAGTTATCGTACATATGCAACCCGAGCTCAGTAGTGATGTTAGTGAACTTACCAAGTGAAGTTGATGTTTTATAAATAAAGTTTGAATCGTGTTGTTAGTGTGATGTTTTCGGAAATAAGGATTGTAAAGGCTTCGGCCAAAACAATGTTTTGAAAGATGGTTGTGTGATGTATAATATAAGTATGTTTATAAGTTAAAAGTGTTGTTAAAATATTTAATGAAATCGGTTTTAAAGAAAAGATGATTAGTTATAAAAATTAGTTAGGAGACTAACTACCAATCGGTAATGACTCGGTTATAAATCGGGTCGTTACAGGTTGGTATCAGAGCTCGGGTTCGGAAGGTAGTGGAATTTTTATAGAACTAACGTGAAATTTGATTGATATGATTACGTGTAATAGAATGTCGAGCACCGGAGAGCAAGCCGAAGTTTCAATGGAAATAGAAGAAGGAGAGATACCTAATCAAGAGGAGGTTATGGATAACGAGTCACAAGAATTTCCGAGTACTCAAGACTTACTAGCCGAGATTCCGGGTTTGAGGTAGACTAATAATGGGTGGGATTTTAATTTGGAAAACATTGGTGTAATCGGCCCTCTGCCTGAGCCCGTGTTTACACCATCCGAACCAATCCATCCATACCCTCAAGTTGATCCAATACCCCACTACTATTATCCGAACCCAAACCCGAGTGAATGTTTTGGTACCTCTAGCAACATTTCGATTGAAGAATCTAGCTATAACCCGTACACCACGGCCTACCCGATCCCTCCAACCATGCCACCCACGACCTCGGTGATTGATCCTTATCTTGAAGCTACCATAATTAACCGGGCAAATGAAGCCTTACAACAATTGGATTACTTGAGTCGTAAGGAATACTTGGAATTGGTAGAAAGTTATTACCAAATGAAATCACAACGTGACCAGGCTCGCAATATGGTGGAGGAATTAAGGAAGTTGGTGAGGAGGTTTGCGTACCAATCTAGACATGTCCTCGAGGAGTCCAAGTATCCTCTAATGTTGTGAGGTGATGGCGCATGAAGGTGAAGATGGTAGGGTGGTTGGAGTGAATGAAGAAGGATAGTACTAAATAAAAAGGTGGTGAAGTAATGATCATGATGTTATGTGTTTGTAAAAATTATGTGGTAGTATGTAGTTTTATGTGGTAGTATGTTAAATGGTGTGTATGGTAGTAATCTATGTACTAAACATCTAGAAATTTTCTTATGATATATATATATATAGATGTTTTATTAATCAAATAGACTAAAATAAAGATAAAAAGTTATGAAATAAATCACTACTAATCAAAGTGAAAAATTTTTAATATAGAAAATGCCGAGACGATCCGAAAGGAATACGGGAAAAGAACCAGAAATAGGACATACCAAGAAAAATAAAGCCTCTTCATCGAAACCAACGGAAACAGTTGAAGAACCCGTGACTGAAGAAACCCCCGTAGAAGAAGACATCCCTGTAACAAATGAGATTAACGAGCTAGAAGAGAAAATGAGGAAATTAGTTTTAGATAGTCTCCAGGACTCGATTCCAACCATCATGACAATGCTAGAAAAACCATCAGGTTCCAAAACTGTAGAGAAAAATCAAGACGAGGTCATAGTTAACTTAGAGGATAACACTATAAGATCCCGATACTGTGATTACAAAACCTTTATGGCCTGTAGACCTGAATCCTTCGATGGTAGTACGGGTGCTGCTGGGGCTACCCGTTGGTTAGAAGAGATGGAATCTATATTGAAAATAAGTAATTGTGCTCCTAGAGACCAGGTAAAATTTGTAACCCACTCGTTAAAAGCGGAAGCTTTAAACTGGTGGAACATGATAAGGCAGGTAAGAGGTAGGGATGTGGTAACTACCATGACGTGGATAGAATTTCGAACTCTTATTACCGAGAAATACTGTCCCATGAATTAGATTGAGAAAATAGAAATGGAATTCCTAGGAATGGAAATGAAGGGCCTAGACTGTGTAGGCTATATAAACCGATTCAATCAACTTACCCGTTTAGTACCCCACCAAGTACACCCTGAACCTAAAAGAAATAGAAGGTTTATCTGGCTGATGACATAATAAGGCATAAAGAACGGGAGAGAGTACCAGTAGGTAGCAAAAGAGGGTGGAATGAAACCTTTAGAACCATAAATTTCAACACTTCTGGTAAAAGTCAAGAAAATCCAGGAGATCAAGGAAACCCTGAAAAGCGACCTTACCGAGGAAATAGCCCGTTCTGTTCAAAATGCAAATACTACCACACAGGTGAATGTCGAAGAAGGTGTGATCGATGTGGCCGATTTCATCTCGGCAATTGCAAGGGACCCCATTGCCAGAATTGTAAGAAAGTAGGACATGTGGCAAAGGATTGCAGATTTGACCCGGACCGTCCCAGAACATGTTATGAATGTAAAGAACCAGGTCACTACAAAGCTGACTGTCCTAAGCAGAAAACCCCGTCCAAAGTCGAACAAGGAAGAGGAAGGGCAGTCGTGATCAATGCAGAAAAAGCCCGGAGTGAACCCGATCTGGTTACGGGTATGTTCTATATCAATCAATTACCCGCTTATGTCTTATTTGATACTGGAGCTAATCTTAGCTTCGTTTCAAAAACCTTTATAGAAAAGATAAATATACTCCCGGAACCTATGAATAAAACATACGAAATTGAGATAGCCGATGGAAGAATTTTAAAAGCCACCAAAGTTTTTAAAAATTTGACATTAACTATCAAAAATCAAGAATTTTTGATAAATCTCATTCTTATGAGCTTAGGAGAATTCGACGTTATTATCGGAATGGATTGGTTAGCATCGAACCGGGTTGAAATAATTTGCAAAGAAAAGATAGTAAAAATACCATTGTTAACACAAGAAACTTTAATCGTGTATGGGGAAAAATCAAAAGGAACCCTAAACCTAGTTTCCAGCATAAAAATGATGAAATACTGGAAGAAGGGACACCAACTCTTTTTGATACATCTGAATTCAGAAAATGAAAGCAAAGAAGAAATAGATACAATTAAGATAGTATCTAAGTTCAAAGACGTTTTTCCAAGTGAATTACCCGGACTACCTCCACCTCGTCAGGTAGAATTTTCAATTAACCTAATTCCTGGAGCCGCACCAATTGCCAGAGCTCCATATAGGTTAGCCACAAATGAAATGAGAGAACTTACAAAGCAATTAGAAGAACTCATAGAACGAGGATTCATTAGGCCAAGCACCTCCCCCTGGGGAGCACCGGTACTTTTTGTTAAGAAAAAGGACGGGACCATGAGAATGTGTATTGACTATAGGGAGCTTAATAAGCTAACCATCAAGAACAAATACCCATTACCTAGGATCGATGATCTTTTTGATCAATTACACGGTGCAAAGTATTTCTCAAAAATTGATCTTAGGTCAGGTTACCATCAGCTAAGAATAAGAGATGAAGATGTTTTAAAAACAGCTTTTCGAACCAGATATGGCCACTATGAATTTTTAGTCATGCCATTTGGGTTAACTAATGCCCCTGCAGTATTTATGGATCTGATGAATAGAATTTGTAGACCTTACTTAGATAAGTTTGTGATCGTCTTTTTAGATGACATTTTAATTTATTCTAAGACTGAAAAAGATCATCAGCAACATTTAAAAGAAATTTTGGAAACTCTTAGAAAAGAAAAGTTGTATGCAAAATTTACCAAGTGTGAATTCTGGGTGAAGGAAATCAAATTCTTAGGACATGTGATTAATGAAGAAGGAATACAAGTAAATCCTACCAAGGTAGAAGCCATTCAAAAATGGGAAACACCCAAGAGTCCTACTGAAGTTAGACAATTTTTAGGGCTAGCAGGATACTATAGAAGATTTATTGGAAACTTTGCTAGATCAGCCCTACCCCTTACCACTCTAACTAAGAAAGCTTCTAAGTTTGAATGGAAGGAGAAGCAAGAACAAGCCTTTCAGAGTTTAAAGAATACGTTGTGTGAAGCCCCGGTATTAACCTTACCGGAAGAAGGAAAGACATTCATAGTATATTGTGACGCTTCCCAACAGGGATTAGGGTGCGTTTTAATGCAAGAAAATCAGGTAATAGCTTATGCCTCAAGACAATTGAAGAAACATGAACAGAATTATGTTACGCATGATCTAGAACTAGGAGCCATAATACTTGCTTTAAAAATATGGAGGCATTACTTATATGGAACAAAGTGTACAATCTACACTGATCATAAAGGCCTTCAACACATTTTTGATCAAAAACTCTTAAATATGCGACAAAGACGATGAATAGAAATCTTAAGTGATTACGAGTGCGACATAAGATATCATCCAGGAAAAGCAAATATTGTAGCAGACGCACTAAGTCGAAAAGAAAAACCTTTAGGAGCTAAAGCTTTTAAGATTAATTTAGTAAATGAATTCTTAAGTCATCTAAGAAACCATCAAAGGAAAGCTTTAGAACCTACTCTAATAGAAAAGGAAGATCTTAATAAAGAAGAAGAAAGACTAATAGAAGGTGCAGACGGAATTTTAAGGCATGATACAAGAATATGGATACCTCGATATGGTGATCAAAGAGAAGTTATTTTAAAAGAAATCCATCATTCGAAATATTCCATTCATCCTGGTAGTCAAAAGATGTATAAAGATCTTAGGAAAAAATTTTGGTGGCCAAGTATGAAAAGAAGTGTTGGGGAATTTGTAGCAAAATGTATAACCTGTACCAAAGTAAAAGCGGAGCACCAAAAACCCAGTGGGTTATTAATACAACCCGAAATTCCCGTCTGGAAATGGGATCAACTTACCATGGATCTTGTGACTAAGTTACCAAGATCTACAAAAGGTAATGATGCCATTTGGGTGATAGTAGATAGGCTAACTAAGTCAGCCCACTTTCTACCCATACAAGAAAACTATGGAGTAGAAAAATTAGCAAAGATATATATACGGGAGATAGTAACACGGCATGGAATTCCCCTCTCTATAATCTCGGATCGTGATGGCCGTTTCACTTCTAGATTTTGGGGAAAATTCCAAGATGCCCTAGGATCTCAAATCAAGCTTAGTACTGCATACCACCCACAAACAGATGGACAAAGTGAGAGAACTATTCAAACGCTAGAGGATATGTTAAGAGCTTGTGTCCTGGAATTTAGGGGAAGTTGGGACACACATCTACCATTAATAGAATTCTCATACAATAATAGTTATCACGCTTCCATCCAAGCTGCGCCATTCGAAGCATTATATGGTAGAAAGTGTAGATCTCCGATATGTTGGAATGAAGTCGGAGAAAACCAACTCACGGGCCCACAAATCATTCAAGAAACCACAAACAAGATAGTTCAAATCAAAAAGAAATTGGAGGAAGCCAGAAGTCGACAGAAAAGCTATGCAGATAATAGAAGGAGACCATTAGAATTCCAGATAGGAGACTATGTCCTATTAAAAGTATCCCCATGGAAAGGTGTTATAAGATTTCAAAAACGAGGGAAACTTAACCCACGATATATAGGACCATATCAAGTAAAGGAAAAAGTTGGACCAGTAGCCTATCGTTTAGAATTGCCTCCAGAATTAGACGGAATCCATGATGTTTTTCATATCTCCAACCTCCAAAATGTGTAGTGGACACACAAGCTATCATTCCTTTAGATGATATTCAAGTAAATCCCCAATTACGATTCACAGAAGAACCTATAGAAATTGTGTCACAACAAGAAAGAAGACTGAGAAGGGGAAAAATACCAATAGTACAAGTTAAGTGGAATGCTAGAAGAGGTCCGGAATTCACATTTGAACGTGAGGATATGATGAGAGCAAAATACCCCCATCTATTTGTAAATCAGATACAAAATAAAAACGAAAAGGATTAATAGAATAGTGTTGGGCCACCTTAAGGTGTAGCCCAATATCTTTACCCGGATATAAAACCTAGGCCCATTCGGCCCAATTAAGTTATATAAGCCCAACAAGCATCCGGCCCATTAATAGAATCTATCGAAAAGGGCCGTTGGACCCGATTGAAAGAATGGGCCAAGTTTTGGGACCCGAATGAAATAAAAAGGTGGGCCGATAAATACTAAACTTATTGGGCCGAGTAGTTGAGTCCGGTTATGTAAACAAGATTGGGCCAATTTAGTTAGACTTAATAGATGTTGGGTAAATTATATAAGCCTACAACCCTTATAATAGATTGTGATTAAAAGCCCAATTCCCTTTTATAATTATAACCGGCCCACTAGGAAGACCAAAGGGTGCCGCCTCTTAAGAACCACCTAAGCACTTCAACTCTCCACAAACCAACACCTAAGCACCCTACAATCTAGGAAGCACCATTGCATGCATGAATATCTTTAAAACCACCTACTAATTCATCGGCCCACTTGATACCACCAACAAACCCATTCACCTCTTCCCTTCAAACATGCAAACCACCATCCTTTCTCCCTGCACATCCATCGCAAACCTCCCCAAATAATAACACAACTCTCCTTTAAACCTTATACCATACTAAAACACTAACCCCTTCCATCTAAAAAGATAGGCTACGGTTAAGTTTATAACCGGCCGACCGTATAAGATATTGAATCCGGGTAAGTTTCTAACTCTCGACTTGTAGGAAACACGAGTGCCAAGCTGTAATGGCCAGCTTTACATACGTATTTATATACTTAAGCTGTAATGGTCAGCTAAATATTATATATGTGTGTTTGTAATCGTGGTTGTGTATAAAAACAGGTGGTCCGAATAGTTCCCGAGCAACTCATCGATCTTAGAAATCAACTGGAAGAACAACAAGTGAGTGTTTGCACCCCATAATAGCTTTTAAATGTTTCGGGGTAGATGTATGTTTGTTTTGTTTTGTAAAATCATTGTCGGGTCATGATCTAATAGAAGTAATAGAAACCGGTCGGATAGAAACTACGTAGAGTGGATCCATTCGGTATCATAGAGTATAGACCCGGCCCGATTAGAGGCTACGGGACCATGTATAATCGACCTATACTCGAAAATAAAATGACCGGATGTTTACATGCATGTATAAATTATGCGTCTAAAAGATTGTTTAAAGTCTTGGCATCACTCACTAGTTTCGACTAACGTATTTTAAACATACATTTCAGGAAGTTATCGTACACATGGAACCCGAGCTCAGTAGTGATGTTAGTGAACTTACCAAGTGAAGTTGATGTTTTATAAATAAAGTTTGAATCGTGTTGTTAGAGTGATGTTTTCGGAAATAAGGATTGTAAAGGCTTCGGCCAAAACAATGTTTTGAAAGATGGTTGTGTGATGTATAATATAAGTATGTTTATAAGTTAAAAGTGTTGTTAAAATATTTAATGAAATCGGTTTTAAAGAAAAGATGATTAGTTATAAAAATTAGTTAGGAGACTAACTACCAATCGGTAATGACTCGGTTATAAATCGGGTCGTTACAATATCTAGCTAACTCTAGTTAAGTAGGATGCAAGGAATCTAAGTGCAAGCAAGTTGCTTAAATTAAGAATCTGAAATTGCGGGGTGTCACATCATCCCCAAGTTGAAAAGAATTTCAACTCGAAATTTAGCAAGTAAACAGTAAAGCTAGCTAGAAAAATGTATGCTTGGTTCCCGGATGTCACAGACAATGAGGGGTTGACCAGACCAGGGAGAGTAATGTGTGATATGTAATAACATCTACATAAAAAGAGGTTGGTTCAAGGACACTGCGTCTACTAACCGTTAGGAGACAAAGTACACACCACAAAGGAGGGTTCAAAGGGAATACTTACCTATCCTGCATTGTTGTGCTGAAATTTTATTGTGACACTTGAATGTGTGGGTCAATCTCCATTCATGTGGGGATTGCTGGAAATGTTAATAATTAAATATTATATTAATGTGTAATATAATAATATTTAATTATTAAGCTAGATGAATAAGAGATCTAAGCTTTAAGTGTATATGGTGAAACTTTAGTGTTGTGGGAATTAGTGCTTGTCCCACATTGGTGGAGATATAAATCATGTGTTGGTTTATATGTAGAATTCTGTAGAAGAATGTATTCCTATACAACATGACACACCCAGTGGCAGCTAGGAGAGTGCGAAGCACCCGACGTGCCCGCGCCCGGGCACGGGTTCGGGCTTGGGACAGGGACCGGGAAGAGGGCGTAATGTGGCGTTTTGATGGCACACTTTGCACTTCGCATGCTCGCATCGCCGCGAGCCGCTTGAGAACCGCCTTTATATTTTTAACTGAGCTTGGACTGGTGTGGCTCGAGCCTATGGCTAGGACTAGTTAACTGGTGTGGTCAAGTCCTTTAGAATTCCTAACCTGTCTAGTGTCATTAAGTCTTGTAATTCAATATTGACTTAACTATCATTGAAATCTGCTCACTCTACCGCTGAGTTATATCCCTTCCCTACCCCCATCGAGAAAGAGAATTGACTAATCCGGCATAGTCTCGTTTTGCTGATAAATACATAGTTGTGTGCTCTATTTGAAGATACAGGCATTCTCAGAATTCATGTTCTAGAACCACCACCTTCTTTCAGAAAATTTCCCTAATTTTTCAGACTTGCAGGCTCTTGTTTCAGGTACTGTTTCAGGTGCTTGGGTAACCCCGGCAGTGCAATCTGCTTAGGCTGTTATACCCTGAGAAACATACGGGTTCACCTGGGTGGCCCAAAATATGTTTTAAGGGAAGCGTGTTCTATAAATGCCTCAGTCACTTCGTTTTTCTTTTTCGTCGTTTCATTTCAGATTGTAACTTTATTTTGTCTTTGTATTCTGATTAACTTTTTCAATCCGAATATTTTTAATAAATTTAATATTATTTTTATTTTTTGCAAGTTTTAGACCTGTGGTAGCTTTTATATAATTTTCTCTACATCCTAACATTTAAGTTTAAATGCTAATAATAAAATTATAAACTTCATAGTCTAGGGTAATTTATTATTAAGATATGGTCATCTCAATCATTGAAGATTATGTTCCAATATTTGTCATTTGCTTTGTGATCGGAACTTTTGCACATGCGTTGCTTGAAAATAAATTGATCATCATTTCACTATGCAATTTTTATAGATTTTAATCTACACAATGATATTTTACGCCAATACTAATTAAACGGTGTGATCCTTTTAGGTTATTTGTCTCTGGTAAAACTTCATTTTGAATATTTCCAATTATATTGTGTTTAAGTTTAGATAGTGAAACGATAAACTCAATGATTATAATAATCAAATATGATAGACATGGAAACAAGGGTATCATTTTAAATATTTTACCTAGACAAGATATGTCTTAATTGCAAGATGGAAGACATGTTGATATGGTATTCAATCCATTAGGAGTACCTTTGCGAATGAATGTAGAACAAATATTTGAATCTTCACTCGGGTTAGCAGGGGATTTGCTAGACAGGCATTATCGAATAGTGCCTTTTGATGATAGATGTGAGCAAGAAGCTTCGAGAAAACTGGTGTTTTCTAAATTATATGAAGCCAGTAAGCAAACAACGAATCCATGGATATTTTAACCCGAGTTTTCAGGAAAAAGCAGAATATTTGATGGAAGAACGGGCAATCCTTTTGAACAACATGTTATAATAGGAAAGCCTTATATCTTGAAATTAATTCATCAAGTTGATGATAAAATCTATGGACGTTCCAGCGGGCGTTATTCGCGTCTTACACAACACATGTTTTAACGATGCGTTAGGTTAATGATTTATATAAAAAATCTATGCTTTTGTTTCCTGTGTTGTTTTTAAAAATCTGTTTTTTCCTTTCTCTAAAAACAATTGAAAGAAAACAGAAAACCCGTTTAAAATAGAAAAAAAAAACTATTGGTTAAAATTTAGAACACTTAAAGGTGGTCGTTGGTAGGAGCATTAGCGAATCTTGAATTGCGTTTTTTTGTAAAATCTAAGGGACAGACTTAATACATATAACATTTTTAGAATTTTTTGATAAAAAGTACACTACGAAAAAACTTTGGGGGGGGGGGGGAGGGGGAGTGGCAGGGCCCACCCTGGCCCATGAGAAGCTTTGCCTATGGGTAGGAGGCGATAGTGAATCGATGAGTGATGTTTAATGGTGGCAGTTGATGGTTTGGGGCAGCATAGACGGAGGTGGATGGCTAGTGGTGGATGTTAAAGATAAACAACAATTCACAAAGGTGGTTGGGACGAAGATTGATGTATGTAGCTAGCTGCAATTACTGTCAATGGTCGTGAGTTGTGAGTGTCATTGTTTGCCATTGACAACTACGATAACAGTTTATGGTTTGTTGTTAAGTTAGTGATGGCTTAGATATTTGGGCTTGGTTTTGGTCCATGTGATTTTCTGGGGCCTAAGTCATAAACCCTAATTGTTATCTTATATATGCCTCTCATATGTAATTGTAATAGGTTATATACTAGGACCGAACCATGTAAAATTCTTGTGTTATTTTTTTTCTAGTTTATTGTGTGTTTATATCGTTTGTATGGGTGTTAGGTCCGTTCTGCCACTTAGTACCTAACATTGTGATGGTGCCTAGACAACTATGACAATCGACAATCAACAATCAATGAAGGTGGACGGTTATATTGGAGAAGGAAAATAGGTTTGAAAAGTCTTGAATGCATTGAAAAATCTAATGATGTTCATAAAGGGAACATCTTAAAGTAATGTTTAGATATTTTTCTAGATATTAGTTATGAAATAGATAACCGAGTTCCTTTTCCTTTTTCTTTTTTTATACAAAAGATTGCAAACGAACTCTTTAAACTTATTTTCAATTCCAAATTCTACATATGTCTTTTGTTTTCACAACCTTTCATGTGTGGCTGTGGTAGATTGAAGAGTATCTTTTAAAATGGAGAAATGGAATCTAATAATCCCAACTTTAGGGGGTTGGAAGGCAGCAGTCCCAACTTGCAACTTGTACCACAGCAGTCCCAACTTGTCAACTATTTAATTTGGTTGGTCCCAGACTAACTGGGGTTAACTTTTTCTGTTAAATGCCACGTGGGCATCCCACGTGGCAGTCCTACGTGGCAAAATCTGTCCAGTTGGCAAAAAAACGTGGGTCCCACTTGTTTTTAATTAAAAAAAATCTATTAATTATTTAAAAAATCTTTAAATAATAATAAAAAAGAATTTATATATATATATATATATATATATACCCCTACATCTTCATCATCTTCACCACAACAACCACCTGCCACCACCTGCCACCACTGTCCACCACCACCATCTCCGACGACACCACCACCACCCTCCCTCCTCCTCTGTTCACCACCACAAACACCACCACCACCCTCCCTCCTCCTCCTCCTCTGTTCACCACCACAAACACCACCACCACCCTCCCTCCTCCTCCTCTGTTCACCACCACAAACACCACCACCACCCTCCTCTGTTACTAGACCAAAAAGACGACGACCTCTGTTACTGACCCGACCTCCTCTGTTACTTGACCCGACTGAACCACAACCACCACCACAAACCACAAACACCACCACCACCCTCCCTCCTCTGTTTAACCTACTTCCCCCGTCTCTTTGACCCGACTGACCCGACCTCCTCTGTTACTAGACCAAAAAGACGACGACCATGTTGATGGCGGCGGTGGTTTCAGATTAGGGTTTCAGGTGGTTGATGGCGGCGGTGGTTTCAGATTAGGGTTTCAGGTGGTTGATG
This sequence comes from Ambrosia x helenae, assembly GCA_030844895.1. NCBI lineage: Eukaryota > Viridiplantae > Streptophyta > Magnoliopsida > Asterales > Asteraceae > Ambrosia > Ambrosia x helenae. The sequence goes on along the minus strand of CM061227.1, from coordinate 17,193,199 downwards.
GCGGCGGTGGTTTCAGATTAGGGTTCAGGTGGTGACGATTGATGGGGTTTTAAGAAGAATGGTGGGTTCAGGCGGTGGAGGTGGTTGCAGATGGCGGCGGTGGCGGTGGTTGATGGTGGTGGGGTGAAGATGATGATGATGATGAAGAGATGATGATGAAGAAGATGTATGGGTGATTGGGTGAAGATGTATATATATTATATATATAATTCTTTATTATTATTATTATTATTAAATTTGTGGGCCCCTCTTTTTTTTAAAAAACATTAAAACATTATAAATATATGACATGGACATGGCCCCACCTTTTTTTTTGACAGACCAGCATTTTTTGCCACGTAGGACTGCCACGTGGGATGCCCACGTGGCATTTAACAGAAAAAGTTAACCCAGTTAGTCTGGGACCAACCAAATTAAATAGTTGACAAGTTGGGACTGTTGTGGTACAAGTTGCAAGTTGGGACTGCTGCCTTCCAACCTCCCAAAGTTGGGATTATTAGATTCCATTTCCCCTTTTAAAATTACTTTTTGACATCACTTTATTCTCTTAAAAACATGGGGACAAACGTGCTTGAATTAAAATTTACATTCTTTTCTTATATTTCTATTATAAATACCGTTGATTATTATGATTTCTATAAAAAAAAATATCAAAATTAAAATCTCGCCTAATAGTTCAGAATAGATTGTCTTCCTTTCTACCGCTAAACAACACCAACTTTCACTAGCATTAATCTAAAAGATTCACTGAAAATTTCGTTCATTCATATTTTAAAGGAGAGTGAAGTTATATTTCACATTATTCTAACAAACATGTTACCAAGTGTTAAGACTATATATATTATTCCCATGACAATTTCTGAATTTTTATTTTCATATGTAAGCTACGTATGTTTCTTTCACATATGACATGTGTGTGTAAATATATGGGAAAACATGTAGAATTGTTAACCGAGGAAAATATTATATTATATATATAATTATAATTATAATTATAGAGAAAGTTTTAAATACAAAGTAACCTTAATGTAGAAATAATACGAAGAAACCATAGCTCGCCGTGTAAATTTTCCTTTATGTTGGATGAAGGGTAATTAGGTCTTTTTGCAAAAGCGGTTACTCGTCATGCTCTATTTCCCACCCGAAACCGTTCACCACTGAAGATCAACCACCTTCTGTAACCCAACAATCGAAATTAACCACCACCTGCAACATCTCTTGACTATCGACCTACAATCGAAATTAACCACCACCTGCAAGCTCCCTCCACCGGCACCTTGCATCGCAACAATCAAAATCAACCACCGCCGACAACCTCCCGACCCCCTTTATTTTCTTTTTACGAGCAAGACCTTGCTTATTGTTAAGCAGGGTTAGGTTTATTTTCATGATTTATAGGAAAATGAGGAGCAAGACCTTGCTTGTTTGTGGACAAGCCCTTACTTGTTAGTGAGCAGGGTCTTGCTTGTTGGTGATTATGTTTTCTAATATGCATGATTATGTTTTGACATGAATGGCTATGTTTTCAACATGTGTAATTTAATGTTCCCCCATTATAGTTAACATGCGTGATTATGTTTTTCATTTAAAGTATGTGTTATATTAACTTTTTAAACCATGCGTGTTTTTTTTTCATGTGTTATTTTCTGATTCTGTAATTTATGATTTTATACATGCATGATTTTTGAGATGAAGAATGCTCTATTTTTTTGTTTTGAAAATATAACATGGTTCCGTAATGCTAGGTTTTCAAAACAGAGCATGGTTTCCGGATGGTTTTTTGTTTCATTCGTCAGTTATGTTAATTGTTTTTCCTTATCGTAAAACTAATTAACGAGGTTAGAGCGGAGCAATTAGATTTCGATTGCAATTTCATTTTGCAATTGGACGATATTGCCCTTGCCTATGTTAAACCCGTTTTAATGATGCTTAATAATTACGGTCATGTCACCGCGTGTGAATTAACTATCAAACATACCTAATTGGCAGCTACTCTTTCGTACGCTTTGTACGTTAATGAAGCTTTGTATTCTAACCTTCCTCTACAATTATAATTATAAGTTAGTTATATATAAATTAAAAAAAAAAAAAAAAAAGCGGGCCTTATGACATTACGTGAAACCAAACTTGTCCCTAGGGACCGAGGGCCGTTTTGGACAATATAAGTCTAACCAAGTAAAATCGTAAACTATATCACAAGAGATCTTTGTGGGGTATGCATCCTTTAATTTGATTATGATTGACACGTGTGGAACCCATTCCGATCATTAAATGCACACTTGTGTTTTATTTACATACTTTATTTTATAAGTGTGTATACTGTCACGTATCAAATATTAACCCGGTGATATGATTTTTTTAATACTAAAATAATTAACCAAGCCAGCAAGTGCCTGGCAACAATTTAATAGCTCACATTGTCTACATTCTTTTACGATTTGTCATCAAATTTAATCACTTATTTTCATTAGAACGAATTTGTAATTTACTCAAAACAATGTAAGAATTTTTTAGTTGATTCAACGTAAAACATGGTTATTTTGAAAATAATTGTGATATTGTGTATCGTCTCCATAGCGCATCCTTGGTAGGCAACCTGTTCAGACCGGCTCTCCAAATTAGGACTTCGACTTTCTTAGGAACACATGAATTCCTCATGTCCAAAACAAACTCAGCAGGAGAGTAACAAAGTTCATAAATTCGACGCTTTAGATCACTCGCAGAAAATGAGTTAAAAGAATCCGAGAACCAAGACCACCTGTCCTTCGAATCTGAAAGAAGACAAACAGAGATCTACTACAAAAAATTCGCCAGCTCCACGCATTCCACCCCCTATGCAAGAGCATGCCTCCACTCCCAAACCCAGCCAGACCCTGTATGATTAACCTGATACGCCACTGAGACGAACTTGTTCTTTTCCAAGGCGAATAATGCAGGTAACCAACAGCCAGCGGCGCCTCACCCCACCAGCAGTTCAACCAAAAGTATATGCCCAACCCATCACCGACCACCCTTTTTATGGACCTACCCAAATCCATCCCAACCCGTTTGACAGCCTCGACCGAAGCCGCGACTTGTTTCCATGGACCAGCAGTAAACAACTTTAGCAGGATTGGAATTCCATATTCTTGAAGAATGATTAATCGCCCAAATGACTCGCCTCCAAAGAGCGTTAAGCTCGACCTTAAAGCGCCACCACTATTTCGCCGTCATCGACATATTAGCATCTCTCAAAGACTCAAAACCAAGACCACCATACTCAATAGGAGTGATTACCTTTTGTCAAGCCACCCAATTCATCTTCTCCTTTTCCTCCGATCCTCCCAAAAAAACACTCGTCGCAACTTATCAAGATCTTCAATTACTTTCACGAACGCCTTGTATAAGGAGAAGAAATACGTAGGAATGGCATTAAAGATATATTTCAACATGGTTACTCGACCACCATACGATAGGGATTTCGCCTTCCAAATAGACAATTTATTCTGAACCGCATACAAAATTGGGTCCCAATGCTTGAAAAGATTCATGTTAGCCTCCACTTGGAGGCCTAAGTACTTGAAAGGAAATGACCCGGACCGACAATTCAAAACCGCTGCCATGGAATGGATATCTTGCTCCAGCACGCCCACACCAAAAACATTGCATTTCCTCAGGTTAACTTTTAAACCGGAGTCCAAATAAAAACACCTCATAATGCACTTCACATTCAACGCATTTGACTCAAACCATTCCCACAAAAATACTACATTATCTGCATACAAGAAGTGTGACAATACCATCCCATCCGACCCACAATGCAGGCCCCGGAATAGACTAACCCTACACGCGTGCTTCATGATGCCGGTCAATGCCTCCATAACGATCACGAACAGAAACGGAGATATAGGGTCCCTATGTCTTAATCCGTGGTGGCAGACAAATTCATGCGTCAATGACCCATTTATTAAAACTGATGCACGAGCCGAATATACAATAGCCATAATCCACTTACACTATCGCGGAGGGAAATTCATTTGAATCAAGATTGACTCCAAAAATCCCAATTAAGGGAGTCATAAGCCTTCTCGATATCCACTTTGAAAATCATCCCTTGTCTTTTTAGTCGATGCATCCACGCGATCATCTCGTTCAACATCAATGGACCATCCTTAATATTTCTCCCCGAAAGAAACGCAGATTGCTCAGGCGATATCAACTTGTCAATAACTAGCTTCAGCCTAAAAACCAACATCTTCAAGAGCCCTTTATTAATACACCCAATGAGGCTTATTGGGCGATAGTCTTGAAAACCGATTGGGCCCTTCTTCTTCTTCAGAATCAAGGCTATGAAAGAGGATGCGCAACCAGAACCTAGAGGAACCCTATCAAAAAATTCGTTAAATAGCCTTATAATGTCCCCTTGGATCCCGTCCCAACACCTTTTTAAGAACTTAAAATTGAGACCATCGGGCCGGGAGCTCTATCACCATCATAAGCCCACACCACGTCCTTTATCTCTTGCAAAGAAAAAGGTATGGCCATCAATTCTGCATCACCACTCGATAACCGGTTTAGGTGAGGACAGTTAGTGCTAGGCAGAGACTAAATTGGTTCCCGGATCTTGTCTACAAAAAAGACGAAGGCTCTATCTTTGATGAACACCGGATTAGAGATCCAATCCCCATCCACCTGTAACACATGAATTCTATTGCTAGATTTATTGGTTCTGATGACCCCATGAAAAACCGTGAGTTTTTGTCACCATCAACTGCCCATCGGAGCCTAGCCTTTTGCCTCAGATCCATTTTTTTACGCCGATCAAATTCCAATGTGAAAGCCTTACACTCATTCCGACAGTTAAGGTAACGGTCAGAAAGATATCTAGACTCCGCCTAGAGCTCTTATCGCTGTATTTCCCCCATCCTCCAAGTGTACTCCCCTTCTAATCTATTCTTTTCAGCCTCCACCCATAGCTTTATTCTATTTTAAAAACTTTAGCTTACTAGAAACGGCCAAATTGGCAGGGCCAAAGAATCTGAACCCCGCGCACAAGCCTTTGACAAACTCTGAGAAACCAAGCAACTCCAACCAGCAGTTAAAGAAACGAAATGGAATATGACCGAAGTCTGAAGGCACCACCGACAATATGACCGAGCTATGGTCAGACGCAAATCTAGAAAGGGTAGTGACTAAGGCGCCAAACCATTTAGCCATAAAAGTACCGCAAACTAAAAATCTGTCCAGGTTACTTAACTTCTCACTATTATCCGACATGTACGTGAACTGAAGGCCCCCCATATTATACTCACTTAGTGCCGCCATGTGGATAAATTCGTTAAAGCATTTTGCATTTGACGCCGCAAATACCAAGTTTCTCCATTCTGAGTTGCACCTAACCTCGTTGAAATCACCAAACATTATCCACGAGGCTATTAGCACACCACAAGTCATCAAGAAATACCGATTCTTCACAGCATCATTGACATGAAACACCGATTCCCAGATACGTATAATGCCCCTTGATCTCCATTATGCAAAAACCTGTTTAACAGCAAACGCGGATCTCCCCCAAAGACTATTTACCTGGAAAAATGAATTCTGAGTCAATTTCGATTCCTGAATGCCCATAAAATGCGACCCATGACAGATCTTCAAACCACGAACCCAAGATGTTTTCCTGTCGTCCTGCACCCCCTAATATTAATGATTAGAAAATTCAATGTTCACCAGTAGCAACAACTTCGCCATTTACCATCTCCATCACATGTTCCTTGAAATCCTTAAGGTCGATTCCTATCAACAAACCAGCTTGAATAGTACACTCCACTTTAGGCTCCACATCAAGCCCAGGAAATAAAGAGTTCATCGGACCATTGTTCCATCCTCTTGGTTGATTGAATCCGGATCCAGCGTACTCTGCTAAACCACCGCCGGTTCATCCCCCACACCTTGAGTTACTATTCGAATCATGTGTAACCATATCCCCAGAAGAACCAACCACCCTATTAACACCAGCCACTTCATTAATGAGGTTTACAATGACACGCAACCCTTAGAGCCCCTATCCCGATTCACATCTCACGTCGTCATCCTGATGAAATGGGCTTCTCAAATGCCTGGGTCTTTTCCTAGATTTCTAAGGTAGGCCCATATTAACTCCAAGGCCTACCGAAAGGGAACTAATTCAATCATTAAGATCAATAGACTTTGGTTGACCAACAGTAGTGTAACATTATGTATTTTCCCTAATATTTTTTTTAATAAAATTCCCCAAGTTCATTCATCTTTATCTAAGTTTTCTTCTTCTTATTAGTATTATTACTAATCAATATTTTACTTTATTTATTTATTTATTATTTTTTTTTGTAAATACTTATCATATAACAAATATTATTGATATTATTAATAACATTTTTCAAGTCTTATAAAACCTATTATAAAAATGTTCAAACTAGTGTTAATAATATTTTTTTTCATTTATATTAACATTTAATATAATATAAATGAGTTGATAATACAAAAACCTATAAAATAACTAGTAAAAAATAAAATGTTGCTAACCATACTCGAACCCCAGTCTGGAAACGGGTTGAACCTTAGCACACCAACACCACAACCACAAGACCACGATTTCTTTGTTGTAACAAACTTGATTCCAATTGCTTTTATAAATAGACAAACTATTATCCGAGTCAAACCCAAAGTCAACCTCTCCTAATCAAGCGAGAAATGGAAAGCTTAATCAAATTGAATAATACAAATTTGACTGAAATCAGTTTCCGCGTCTATCCTTGTTGTCATTGAACGCGTTACAGCAAGAATCGAGGGCCAATTACAGTGATTATCATTTGGTTCAACCTTTCCTAAATACCCAAAATCCATCACCTATAATTTGGTCTTTTTAACGCGATTAAATCCACACACAGCCACATATAGGGCCGATTTGCATAACCCCTATAACACCTTTCAAATACAAACACACAATTTATCGATTCTTGGTGCATTCATGACTGGTTTCAATGCTTGAAATTAACTAACACTCGGTATGTTTTCATTTCGATTCTTAGGTTATATAAGATCTGTTTTTATAGCAGATTAAAAGCCCTCTCTTTTCGTTTTTAATCTGCGTTGAATCGATGATCAATCGAATCATTGTTAGGTTAGGGTTCTTAGTTATATTTGGGGAAGATGACACCAGTCTTTGATCGCATAAAATGTTTTTGAAACGAAATCCATCAACCATCTGATATGTGGAAAAGTTGGTTGTGTTTGTGTTGTGTGTTAATCTGGCCGCTGATGGTCTCGGGTTCGAATCCGAGCCCACCCTTTTTATATAATAGGAATTCATGATTTAATCTAAACAATCTATATATATTATCGAATCCAATTCAAACTTGTTCCCAGGGTCCAGACCAGTTGGTCTGGGCTTGTGATTTAAAACACCCAAACCGGGTCAGACTCGGGTTCGATCCTTCCCAACAACAAATATTTTTTGTTATCATTTTCCTTTTGTTTTTTTATATAATGTTTGTTAATAATTTCTATAATATATTTTAAATGTCAAAAATGACGTATAAATTCTAAAAAAATTTATTTTATGATATATAAATGATAAACTTTATTATACAATTTTTATTTTCAGAAAAAATCATTTATTTAATATATATATATATATATATATATATATATATATATATATTTCAATTTTAATTATAAATAAACTAAAAATTCTTGAAATATCACTAAACGGTTTATAAAAATTCTACAAAAATTATCTTAGACTTATAAACTAATAATCTTTATAAAACCAAATTTTAATTTCGGAAAAAGATTTATTAATTATTTTTACACAATTTAGATTATTTTAAACATAATAAATTCATAATAAATTCATTTTCCATCATTTTTGCACCAAAATTTCACATAAATTATTTTTATTAATCTAGATCAGAGATATAATTTTATAACCTGAAATTTATAAAATTTAATATTTTTTTAATATTATTACCATGTTTTGATTTATAGGATATAATTTATTATATACACTTTAATTATGAAAATTATTTTATAAAAATTATTTTCACACTGTAATATTTTAATACAACCACTCTTGATCAAGATTCCACAAAAATCCTTTTATTTATTTATTTTCTTAATTTCTTCTTTACTTATTACTTAACTAACAATTATTTTAAATTAATTTTTTAACGATTGTCAATCCCCAAATTAGGAACCCTGGAATACCTTTAGACTAGAATACCTTTAGACTTTTAAGTTTTCCCAACACTTATTTTTTTGCCTTGAACTTAGGGTAATACTTGGGAACTTTTGGGACCATACTAGACTATTATCATCAATCAAACGCTTATTCTAAGGTGAATTTACATAGTCTCGTTTATGCAACTTTTTATGTTTGAAACTTTATGCTTTTATGCTTGAGCAATTCTTCATATGTGTCTAGTTGTAAATCTCTGATGCCACATGTCATAGACAAAAACTTGTTAGACTTAAACTTAAACTTACATAATCATTAGCTTTGGCCAAGCCGGCGATATACAATGATAGATCTATTGGATTGACAACCCCACCTAGATTCGTTGACCATTTCTATGGGGAGCGCGGGTGATTGTTATTGTTACAAACTTTATATTAAGAAGAACCATGGATGCGGGATGGACCTAAACTTTGTCGGAGGATTGATTATGTGCATACTATCATTTGTGTTTTTGTTTCCACATGTAGACTTTGATATACACTAGACATATGAATTGCTAAACTTTTAAAACCTACAAACTTATTTCTAGACTAGGTCTATGTATTCTCACCAACTTTTAGTTGACCCCCCCTCTTTTCCAAACTTAACAGTTTCAGGGAACAATGGTGCTTGAAGTCTATTGCTATCCCAAGAGAAGATTATTTGAAGTTGTTAATTCGTGTCTTATCATTACATGTAATAATTTCACTTTATGATATTTGGATGTATTTAGTTTTAATTTCATTTAAATGGAATAATTGATTATTTAAACATTTGAATTTCCATGAGCTACCGAACAATCATCACTACGTGACACCTTGATGTTTCCGCCATCGGTTGGGGTGTTACAAGTAGAAGAGGACATCCCCATATTCTGGGCCCATTATTATTATTATTATTATTATTATTATTATTATTATTATTATTATTGTTATTATTAATCTGATTATTATCATTATGATTTCCCAACCCCCCATGTGTCGATTGACCTTCCCATGCATGGCACCATCCCCATGCACGTTTGAGCTACTCCCCAACCTTTTAGCTTCCTTTGCCGGAGCAGCCAGATCTGATTGGATTCTTACTAGGGAAGTGACAACATCATCGAGATCTCTACCCCATCCTCTAACTCTTCCACCCCTGTAACCGATTGGAGATCCATTGACATTGGACGAGAAATTTCCAGCCAGTGAGAGCAGCACCTGATCATCATCCTCAGCAACCCAAACCACAAAAGAGTTCCTGCCCCAAACCACACTTATTTCTTCTCAATCCGGTTGTTGCCGGAAACGGACACCCAAACTCTTCCTTCCATATTGCCTGGGGACAACCATGAGAAGTCCGAGGTTTTAACAACTCTACTGAATAATTTACCGACCTTGACAAAGACTGCACTTTCCATAAGTTGAAGAGCCAAACCTCTAACCTTCAAACAGTAACCCTATAAAAATCCATGAACTCACCTTCCCACAAGAATGCAGAGATAAAAATCTCACCCCAGAGAGTATCTTTCTTACAAATAAAGTCAACAGCCGTCCTTTTGTCATGGAAGACCATCATTACTTTCATACCTGTCACACCCCGCCAAGGCGTAAACACGGGAATGTGACTTCGAAAGGTTTTCAAGCACAAGGTTTGAGCAACACATAAGATAGAACATAATGGATACCAACATTTCAAATTGTTTTACATAGTAAAACTGTAAATTGTCTAAAATACGAGATCAAATGTCAAACATCAAATATTAAATTGTTATTGAAACTTGTCTCATGATGAAGGTACCACAAAGTGTGCACTAAAACCCCTTTCCCAAGTCCCCGACCTCCATGATCAATTACCTGAAAAATGTGCATACAAGATTTGTCAACATAATGTCGGTGAGTTCACATATTTTAATGTACTATGTATAAAGTTTGTGAAATTCGTGTATGACCAATAAAAGCTAGCTAAGCTAATGAATATTGTTCCAACCATGAGTCCCATAACCAAACCTCTTGATTGTTGTGCCTCGTGCATTGTACAATAAAGACAACGTATATATGGTAGATTACTAACACTCTTTATAGTATGTAACCGGTTAGAGCGACTAACCAAGAGTGAGGGTGTCAACCCAATAGATCTATTTAAGTGTTCCATGGCTACTGTTAGCTAATGGTTATAGTGTAAATGTAAGTACAAGGAGTGTTGAGCTCATGAACCATATGGCTCATGTTTCACATGGTAGTCATGATAGAAATTCACCCAAATCTAATGTAACTAGTAATGTAGCATGTTTATCCCCAAAATGAAATAGTAAAACAGGGCCGTGAAACTCACCTAGTGACTGGATATGTGGTCTAGCAAAGCAGAAAAACCGAAGTACTACTGTCCTGACAATAAGTGCCTTATGATATCAAGGACATAGCAAGTTGTACATTCTTGTTGTTTACCATACAAGTTGTTCACCCGACTTGTGGATCCTTGTACCATGTATATGTGGGGCCATTGTTTGTGCACGTGATAATTACTACGTATCTTGTATGTACTTTTGTAAAGTGTACGGTTTCGTGAAATCTGGGAGTTTTGTTGCAAAAACGCATTTATTGTTAACAAAACAGGCCCCACATGCCATTATGGGTTATTGAATATTTCCCAATCTAACATGCGTGGTGAAAATATGGAAAAGCAAGTGTTTTAACATGTGTTATATTATTAAAATGCCAAAGTTGTGATTAACACATGTTATAGTCATTTTAACATATGTTTTTGTATAACCCAAAACTTTATCTTAGCATTTTACTCAAAAATACGATTATTGGTGTAACATAATCAGCCTTATCATGTTCATCTATGTTTAAAAGAGTGATTTTATGTGTGTAGGTGTATTTCCTTTTGAAACCGTGTATATACACATACAAATTGTGAGGTGTATTCACACACACACACACACACACATATATATATATATATATATATATATGTGTGTGTGTGTGTGTGTATGTTATGTTATAGTTTGAAAACGCCAAGTTATTGTTATCCATCTAACACCATATACACATATGCACCTCGGGTGTATGTGATCCTTCACATAGGTCGATTATAATACAAAGTGGATGGTGTACATGTATATATGCATGTGTATTTGTAAGAGAACACATCAAAACTAGTTCTTGGTATGTTTTAATCAGAATATCTTAGTGTTTGATTGTTAATGGACATATATGTTTCAAGTTACAAAGGTTGAGGTTCGGGTGAAGGGTTAGGGCCGAAGCTATGGTAGTAATGTTAGATATTATGGAAGGTTAAACATATACCTATAGACCCAAATGATGGAAGGAAATTGTGACCTTGTAAGCTTCTCGGATGAGGGTTCTTGGGTGTGTTGTGATATTGGCCGGATGGTGGTGATGTTTGGGTGATTTTGATGGGTGCCGAAGACAAGAAAGAGGAAGAGGGAGTTGTGGTTCTTGAGTGTGTAACTATTGAATGTGTGTGAGATTTGGAACTCCATGATCATCCTTATATAGTGGCTGATAAAGAAGGGTAGGGGTGTATTTGTGGATAATCTTCTACCTTTGATCATTGTTGCTCAAAAGTTGTTTGCTATGTTGGTGATTGGAGTTGACAATTGCAAAAGTCTCTTATTCCTTCCCTAGAGGATCTTTCGGCCGAAACTTTTGGGTATCAAGAAGAGGATAACAATCATCTATGGGAAGTTGTTCATGTGTTGTGATAGGTACCTATTTTGGTATAAGGATTGTTGTCATGCTGTCATACATGCCCTTTGTTGTTTCTACTTTTCGGCTCAAACAAAAACAAAACAAGACACATGTGGTAAGCCTCCTTTTCTTGGGTTTGGAACATGGTAAGGTATAGGGTCCATTCTAGTATAAATTGGTTGTCATTAAGGAGGTTTTGTCGCCATGTGATGTGTGTGTTGTGGGTGGCCGATGACAAAGAAAGGAAAAGAGGAAGTTAGTTGGTAGTTAGTGTAATATAGGAAGAGTTCTTACATAGATAGTTGTTCATGAGGGAGTTTAAGGCCTATATTGGTGAAAGTTAGAGACAAGACAAAGATTTTCCTTGTTTCCCATGTGCTAGAACCGATTTGGAAGAAGCAAAACATAAGGAGAGGTGTTGACTTGTGTTGGAGCTTGTGGAAGGTAGTTTCATTTCTATTTTGGTGAATGATGAGTGTGATCCATGTGCCTTGAAAGTTGTCATGTTTCTATACACACATACATATATATACGCATGCATATATGTAAGTATACATATCCATTGTTTAGTCCTAGTTATGGATATGATCACATCGTTGCTTGGAATTATAGATTACTTGGCTTATCATCATGTGTGTTTGTATATGGAATCGTGGATGTGGGTGTGGGTGTGGGTGTGGGTGTGGGTGTGGGTGTGGGTGTGGGTGTGGCTGATTATATATACATATACACGTGGGTTTCATGAGTTAGTTATCTTGATTAGATTGTTGTGTATATATGTGTGTATATATAGTTCGAATGTCCATACATATGTGCAGGTACATGAGGTATTATTGATATCCATTAGTTATTTATAGAAATAGATCTTTGAACGTTAACATATGTATGTGTGTGATCTAATGTGCCAATATCACGTGTAGTTGTGATAATATCATTGATCATGTCATGAATACATACGTTAATTATGGTTAAACATGTGTTGTTGGATAATATTAACTCATGTTAACACATGTTTGTATCTTGATAATGTTTTATGATTTTATGTGTGTTAATTTTCATAAAACATATTGTGAATTGTTCGGATTTGAGTGGAATTGTGTAATTTTCCACTTTGGTATTTTCACGTGTAACGTTGTTTTGTCGGTACGTAGTAATTGGATGCTTGGTTGCTCTCTGTAGAGCATATGATAGGCTTGATTGTTCAACGCCAATTGTCTCAGATAATTCAAGTGTTGTATGCATTAACGGATAATGTATTGAATTTCTGCAATAGTTCGGACTTTGCTAGACTCGGGATGGTATAGTTAATGCTAAAAATGGCTAATATGTACATGAAATGACATAGTTAAATGAGATGTGTACGGATATTGACCCAGTTTCTTGATGGGTGTCACAATACCCCCAATGAGACTGACGGGACCTTCTTGGTAACCTCCAGACTTCAACATCAACTTGACCTTCTTTAATGCCCCCACATCCTTTGCTTCACCAATTACCGTTCGCATAATAAAATGATTTGGGTACATAGCAGCCCTTTCATCTAACACCAACACCTTTGTTGAGGAAGATGGTTCATCATTGTTCCCTGTCAATACATTCCTGGAAGACGTTCCAGCTGTTTTGTTTGTTTCGCATTGCTCCACATGAACATTTGTCTCGCCTCTAGTTGTATGAAAATCTCTCCTCTCCATTGTGATGTGCCACCCTTCTGTTGCTCTTGTCGTATTTCGCAACTGAAAATCCCACCTTGGCTTCCATGATTTTCACCATGTTCATGTTCTTCAACACCTTGTTTAGGTTATTTACACCAACATACCTTACAAATCCAAACCAATTCCCTCTAGTATTCATCTTCCTTGTGACATACGCATCTTTCACAATACCGTGAGGTTGGAATGCCATCCATAGCATTGAATCTGTCACCCCTCTAGGCAGGTTGGAAACAAAGAACGTTGTTACCGGCCTAGGATTCGTTTTCCTCCAGTTTTTCCGGTGTCGGAAGGTGTTTTCTCTTCGGCTCCTCATGAGAGTTTTTTTTTTTTTTTTTTTTCTAACTAAAATTAGTAGGTGTAAAACTTGGTTAATTCACCGAGCACTTAACGCTTAATAACCAAATTACAAGATTATGTGGTAAATTACATATAGTCATGTCCCTCAACACATAACATCAATATCTGAGCTTTTCTCACCGAAAGAATAACACATGAATGTGGTCCTACAAATTTCTAATATGATTTTCGGTTCCATTGACATGACTATCTACAAGATCTCACATGGTTGTATTCTATATTAGATTTTTACTTTTAAGATATAATAATGCAATAGCCCAGAATTTTCTTAGCTTCATATATCTTTATTAACTCCCAAAAAAATAATAATTTAATTTTATCAAATATTTGATGTATTACATCTCATTTTAAAAATCACGTCTATGGATATTTAACAAATGAAAAGTTGAGGATGGTCTAGTACGCTACCAAACAGACCAGCTAGCTAGTCAATGGTGTATCCGGATATAGATGTAGACAAGCCTTATATAAATACGAGCTCAATTTTATGAAAACCAGTAATAGAAGATCATTTAGGAAAAACAATTGTTGGCAAACGTAATATTCGGTTGTGGCTATTTTTTTTTTTTTTTCAATTAAATTGCAACTTCTTTTATTCCATAATTAAGAAAATTATATCAAGATAGCGGGTAGGCGGGCAACAAGCTGCGCCGCCACCCCTTTCTGAATAGCAAATCCTAATCTACTAAAAACGTAACCCTGCCCACCCGGAGCCGAGACACTACTATGAATAACCCGTTGGGACCCTGGTCAGGAAACGGGTAGCCTCCGGTGCCAATGAGCCAAAAGTATCAAAAGCCAAGGGTACAAAAACATGTTGGTTCTCCTCACAGGCTTTTGCATGTTTTCCTACCTTCTTTGCCTCTGCTTTCCGCACCGCTTGCCCTGCTACAAAGCCACTATCCCTCAACCCAACTAGAGGAGATACACCTGTCAAGTCAACACAAGCATGCTTCCCTCCTGCCCACCCAAAGACAAGGAGATCTGCTGGTCGTAGGGTGGATCTCCCTTCTGCTGGATCCGAGATGAAGTTCACAGGGGCCTCCTTCTTGGCTGAGATCCCAGCCCGTCTTAAAATGTCCCACAGAATATCTCGAACCCAATCATGCCGATATTTGAAACCGGGTAACTCCTTACAATGAACCGCATGTTCCCCGTATTCATCTAAGCAGGCCTTACGGCAAATCGGACAGGTTTCATCCTCCTTGTACATGGGGATCATCAAACGATATTTAAGAATGGACCTGTATTCAATAGCGGACATGCTTTGGCCTAGACCTTCGATCGGGATAACAGTAAGGAAATCTTGGGCATGGGGGCTTTGCAAGCATTCAATAACTGCCCTCTGCCGGGGGGACAGACCAAAAACTTCACCCAGGCTCTGAGCGATTTTGCCAAAAAGGGCATTCGCCAAAGTTTTCTGAGGCTTTGGGGGGGCAGTGTCCTTGCTAGAAAAAATGAAAGCAAGATATCCTCTAGCATTTGATACCTTTGGCTTCTTGGCATCGGAAGCTATCCGTTTCCTGACCAGAGTCTACATGTTATTCATAGCAGTGTCTCGACTCCGGTGGGGCATGGGTTCGTTTTTAGTAGGTTAAGGTTTGCCGTCCAGAAAGGGGTGGCGGCGCAACTTGTTGCCCGCCTGCCCGCTATCTTGATGTAATTTTTCACGATTATGTGTTAATAAATTTTCACAAAAAAAAATAGAAAATATATAAATTAGATAGAATAAAGAAATTAGCAAACAATAGAGCAATTGTAAGATTCAATGATATTTAAGTGTAACAAAATGTTAAAACAATTTATGATTAATAATAGAGAGCCCATTCAACCAAGATTTCATGATACCGTGTTTATTCGAAGAGCTAGTAGTGCATATAATGAGATGATGGTACGCTATATTTTAATATTCAAGATACGACACACATATGTATGTTACACGACTGTCTATCTTAATACTTAGGCACTTTATACATATTCAAGATGGTACACAAATGATTGTAAGACATCGATTCAGAATCACTCACACACAAGGGCGAAGCTTGGTTCTAGAATCGGAGAGGGCCGGACTCAATTTTTTTTCGATCGGTAGTGCAAATCGGCGGGGGTCGGACTCAACCCGCACTCAATTTACCTATGAAAATCGTAAATTTCCACTATTGCGCCAAAAAACAGGGGGGGGGGGGGGGGGGCAGGGCCACCCCTGGCCCTTTAAATCCTTCGTCCCTGCTCACACAAACAATTAAAACAAACTCATAATTGGTAACTTGAGATGTATAACTATACATATACATATCTATCTTAATACTTCAGCACTTTACACATATCCGAAAACATGTGTTTCAAGTTTAACGAGAGTTCATTATATATTCTTGTTTCATTATCCCATGTCATTAACATGCAATTTGAAAGTGACAATGTTTATGATTTGCAAATTAACTACTTTTTCTTTCTTTCTTTTTTGAAACGATCCCTAGATTTTCTAGGATAAATGTGTCATACTTGTATTTTCTAGGATTTGAACCCTAAAATTTTGACAGTGCGACACACATCTTAATCACTAGGATGGTGCCCTAAGCAGTGCAAATTAGCTCTTAATCTGAAAAAAAAAAAATTTAATAATAATAATAATAATAATAATAATAATAATAATAATAGTTTTGTCCACCGAGTTGAAAGATGGGAAGACCAACAGGCGGCGATTTCTGGCACAGAAACAACAGAGGCATGCATGACCCAAGACCGGTGACCACTTTCTTTATCTCTAACCTACCAGACGGTGTGTCTGATTCTCTCCTGTGGAAAGCCTTCCAACCACACGGAATCATAAAGGACGCATATGTGGCTCGGAAGAGAGACTCGAGGGGCAATATGTTCGGCTTCATTAGATATCTGGGGGTGAAGAACATGAATGAAACGCTAAGGGCGATGAATACAGTGAAGATATTTGAAGCAAAGGTGGGGGCAACGGTGGCAAGGTTCACGAAGGATAACAGGAGACAGGAAGGAGTACAACAGCCACAACAACGACAGAGGTTTCAGCCGACAAGTGTCCCGACATATCAACCTAAGGTGAATGTCATCAGACAGGGGGTAATAACATGGCGTTTAAGAACGTTGTAACCGGTGAGCCTGGTACATCTAATGTTTTGATTAAGAGTTTACAACTTGATGTTAATGCTGCCTTATTTCCTGATCATTGCACCATGAGATCGGTCATTGGGGTGGTCAAGGATATGGCAGCTTTCAAAGGTGTGCGCAATATGCTTGAAGCTGGTGGTTACATTGAAAGTCCAGTGAGCCACATTGGGGGATTACAGGTGCTCATGGCGTTTAGGGACAAGCGTATTGCACTACAATTTGTAAATCGGAAGGAAGAACAATGGGGTCAATTCCTTCTCTCTACAGTGTTATGGGAAGGGCAGGAAGTGGTAAATGAGAGAGTGGTAGTGTTGAAAGTGCGAGGCCTACCTTTGCAACTACGGGATGGAGGTACTTACGATAAAGTGGCTGGGTTGTTTGGTAAAGTGGTGAAGAAATGTGACTTCTCCTGGCTTGGGACAGATAATATGGAAGGAAGGGTGCTGGTAGTGACGGACTCTATGGTTCGGATTCAGGAAGAAGTTCGTATAGTCTGGAAGGAGACAGAATTCACAGCCTGGGTGATTGAGGAGGAGGTTAATCAGGATGCAGCTCTAGCAGAGATGTTATTGTCGTCCGGAAATCAATCCCCGACCAGGTCAAATGAATCTGTGGCTGCACCAGCCGATGAGTTGGAAGAGGGTGAATATCGGAGAGGGGACGACGTCCCGGTAAGTCAAAATCCGGTAATGGGTGGTAATCCGGCGGAAGGTAAACGGTCGGATGACTTGCATGAGAAAGAGTATTTGCATGAGGAACACCAACAGGTGCATGGGGAACATGGAAGGTCATCTAATAATAATAATAATAATAATAATAATAATAATAATAATAATAATAATAATAATAATAATAATAATAATAATAATAATAATAATATAAACAATTCACATAATGATAATAATACTATCCTAAATTCTAATAATGATAATAATGCTAATAATATGAGGAGTCCAAATGGTGGGGCCAATAGGTCTTTTGATCTTAATAGGCCAGTGAATTCCTTTAATATTGGGCCTGGGTTGATTAATAGGAATATGGTGGGCCAGAAGTCTAGGAAACGGCCTAGAATGTTCAGGAGCCCAAGCCCAGAGTGTGTAGACAAGGGGGACCAGGGTACGCATAATGGTGGGGTCTTTATGTTTGGAGAAGGTGCAGGAAGTACAGAACAGGTGAATTTGGGAGATAAGAGTGCTGAAATAAATGGGAGGGAAAGGAATGATGCTGGAACTGGTATTGGTGGCGTTAACTCAGTAAATGAAACAGTAATCGGTACGTCTGATCCAAACCCGGTTCCAAATAGTAACCGAGTCAACGAGGATATAGATGTGACTATTGCTGCTGGGTCGGTCGTGGGGATGGAAGTTGGTGGTTTCAGGGATAAGGTACAAGCAATGGTATTGGGTGAAGGCGACGTTATTGTTCCACAATGAATTTTCTAAGTATTAATCTAAGGGAGGTAAAGGACGATATGAAGACGTCCTGGGTGCGAGGTTTGAAGACAAGTAACAATGTTCATTTTATTGGAATACAGGAGTCTAAATTAGGGCCAGGATCAGTGTTCCAGTTATCAGTATTCTGGGGGAACTCTAAATTCTGTTCTGATTTAGTGTTTTCAGAAGGGAGATCGGGTGGTATTGTGAGTATTTGGGATCCTTCCGTATTTCGTAAACTGGGTGTCGTCAAAAATAGGTATTATCTTTTTATTTCGTGGGTTGTATTAAATTCAGGAGAGCCGCTTAATATAGTCAATGTGTATGCGTTGAATGACCCGGTTATTAGGAGAGGTATTTGGATGGAATTAAAAGCGATTAAGGAGACGAATCCGAGAATGTGGGTGTTTTTTGGAGATTTTAATGACATTAGGTCTGAGGAGGAGCGGCTGAATTCAGAATACATTCCATCAAACACAGCCTTTTTTAATGAATTTATTTCCGACACCGGTTTACAGGAGTATAATCAAGGGGGACGGAGGTTTACTTATGTTTCGGATAATGGTAACAAGATGAGCAAGTTAGATCGCTTCCTAATGTGTGATGGTTTTTTCAATACATGGCCTAGCGCTGCTGTTACTGTCCTTTCCAGATTAGTATCGGACCATTGTCCGGTGTTGCTTTCGGTAGTCGCGGCAGATTTTGGTCACACACCGTTCCGATTTTTTAACACGTGGCTTGAGATACCAGGTTTTATTGAATTTGTGGCTGACGCATGCTCCAAGTTTACTTTTGTGGGGCCGGTAGACCTTGCCCTTGCCACAAAATTAAAGTATTTGAAGTATAGGATTAAGGATTGGGTGGCAGCTAATAAATGGAAAAACCGTGAATTGTACAATGTTAAGAAGAAGGAGATGGAACGGCTTGAAGTCCTGGCTGAATCCAGGAATCTGTCTTCGGCTGAAGTGAATTGGAAAGATGAATGCAGGGTTTTTGTGTTGGATTTTGATAGGAAGGTGCACTTGGACGAGAGACAAAAGGCGCGCATCCGTTGGGCGGTCGATGGTGATGAAAATTCCGGTTTTTTCCACCGGGTTATGAATGCAAACACGTCTAATAACAGGATCAATGGCGTTCGAATTAATGGAGTATGGGAAACGAGTCCTATAGTAACTAAATATGAGGCATTCAAGTTCTTTGAGGAGAAATTCAAAGAGCCCATGAGATCGACGCCGGCTATCCAGTGTACACATGTTCACCGACTTACAGTTCTGGAAGCCGAGGTGCTTGTACAACCATTTACGTTGCGAGAAATCAAAGATGCGGTTTGGGCGTGCGACGGGGCAAGGCGCCCGGGCCAGACGGGTTTAATTTCAAGTTCCTTAAGCGGTGTTGGTCCGGTGTACAAGCTGATTTTGTGTCCTTGTTTCAGGATTTCCACCAGAATCCGTCCCTTTCTGCTGGATGCTTTTCGTCATTTATTGCTTTGATCCCGAAGAAAGATCCATTGGATTTCAGGGACTTTAGACCTATTAGCTTGGTGGGTTGCATCAACAAGGTGATTTCCAAGGTGTTAGTCGCAAGACCTAAGGGGTTGATTGGAAAGTTAGTGTCGCCGGAGCAATCCGCTTTTCTCTCGGGTAGAAGTATTACGGACGGGCCTCCAATGTTGAACGAGATTATCGGGTGGTTGAGGAAGATGAAAAGACAAGGTTTGATATTCAAAGTTGATCTTGAGAAGGTGTATGACTCATTAAATTGGGGGCTTTTAGAGTCGGTGAGGGTACAAATGAACTTTCCTACTATTTGGTGTAAATGGGTAATGGCCATTGTAAAATCGGCTAGGACTTCGGTAATTGTAAATGGTTCACCCACACATGAGTTTGATTGTGAGCGTGGTCTTAGACAAGGAGACCCACTATTTCCGTTTTTGTTCGTTTTGGCTATGGAGGCATTAATCGGTATCCTTAAACGAGCGGGTGAGGTGGGTCTATTTTGGGGGTTGAGATGTGGGCATGGCGATTTTGTGTTGTCCCATTTCATCTATGCGGATGACGTGGTCTTTCTAGGGGAATGGAGTAGGGCTAATGCGGCAAACCTAAAACGGATACTTAGGTGTTTTTATCTAGTATCCGGATTAAGGGTAAATCTCAGTAAATGCAGCGTTTTTGGTGTGGGTGAGGATGATGTTGAAGTACAAGACATGGCGGCCTTTCTTAATTGTACGAGGGGTAGTTTTCCGTTCACTTTTTTGGGTCTCATAGTTGGGGCAACATGAATCTTATTAAACATTGGGAGCCAGTCTTGAAGACATTTAGGAATAGATTATCTATGTGGAAGGCGAGGACTTTGTCGTTTGGGGGTAGGGTGGTACTCATAAAATCGGTATTGAATTCCTTACCTACCTATTTCTTTTCGTTATGTAAAGCCCCAATTGGTGTCCTAGAAAAGTTAGACCGGATGCGTAGAGTACTCTTTTGGAGGGGTTCGGATGAAAAAGCTAAAATGAATTGGGTTGCTTGGGATGGGGTAATCGCGCCTTATGAGGGGGGTGGTCTTGGTCTTGGTTCACTGAGGGACGCTAATTTGTCAATGTTAGCAAAGTGGTGGTGGAGGTTTCGGGTTGAAACGGATGGGTTGTGGCGCAAGGTTATTTGGTCTATTCATCACTCCTCTAGAGCGTGGAATCCTATTCCCTATAGGATGTCCGTTCCCGGGCCGTGGAAAGCTATTGCAGGGGCAATTGAAGGGATGAAATCTATGGGTGTCGATGTGGGTCTCTTGATAAAAGGCGTCGTAGGGAAATGGCAACAATATAATGTTCTGGTTGGATAATTGGATTGGGTCTGGATCGCTTGCAGCTGATTATCCAGCTCTGTTTGCTGCTGAATCACAGAAGGATGTCTCTGTTGCAGGTCAGGTTTCCTCTGATGGGTCGGGGTGGGTCTGGGCATGGAGGGGCGGAGTCTTAAATGGAGTTGTGAATTAGGAACTGGGGAACTTTGGGGCTGTGGTGCAGCAGCCAATTCTTTCGGATGCTGCAGATCAGTGGGCTTGGTCAATAATGGGTTGGGTGTTTTTTCGGTTAAAGATGTAAAAAAGCTACTGCAGGACACTAGGATTGACACGTCAAATTGGGTGTTTACACGTAACAATTGGGTACCTCGAAAAGTGGAGATAATGGCGTGGAGGGCGGGTCTCAATCGTCTTCCAACAAAGGTGGAGCTGCAAAGAAGAAGCATCAACGTGGGTTCCGTCTCATGTCCGATGTGTGGGGAAGTGCCTGAAACTGCTGACCATCTATTCACTGCATGTGCATTCGCAGAATCAATTTGGCAAGTTATAGCTCAATGGTGTAGGATGGGAATAATTTACGCTTTCGATGTTCGAGATCTACTATCATTACATACGCTTACGCCTGGTTCCAAGAAGGCGAAAAGGGTGTTTTATGCGATTTGTTTGACGTCTATTTGGTGTATTTGGGGCTGCAGAAATGAGTTAATAGTCAAACAGGTACAACCATCTTCGCAGAATGTTGTGGTCGATATTAAAACATTGAGCTTCCTTTGGGTGAAGACACGTGCGAAAATGGACGATCTGAATTGAGAGCAATGGCAAGGTCTCAATTTGTTTATATAGTCTGTCATTGATTTGTACATGGGCGACCTGTTTTGTTTCGTTTTGTATATCGGGTGTATTTGCTAGTTTCCCGCTAGTCTGGGCGTTTAATGAAAGTTTGTTGGCCATTCAAAAAAAAGTATGATGAAGTGTACTTTCTATGAAGCAAGTAAATGACAATTCAACCGAAGTGTACTTTCTAGGAAGCAAATAAATGACAATTCAACCGGATGAATACGGTTAATATATCTATACTATACTAGTGGGTTAACCCGCGCGTCGCATCGGAGTCCCTAAGAGAACAACCTAGCTAGGCCTGTAATCGAACCGAACGTTCATGAACCATTCAGAAAATTGTTCAGCGGGTGATTCGTTTATTTACTAAACGAACAATTTTTTTTGTTAGCTTAACTAAATGAACGAACATGAACATACGCTATATCCGTTCACTTATGTTCATGAACGTTCGTTTATATTTATCTAAATATTAAATAAATAAGTTATATTTATATAGATATTAACATATAATGGGTTTTTTGCTACTTATATAAATATAACCAATTTGTAGTTAGGTTTTTTAGTAACACAAAATAGTTTTCCAATTGAATTTATCATAAATAATCACTTATTTGTTATGTATATAAAAAACAACTTATTGCATGTTAGTATTTATGAACCCTAATTCAGATGTGTTTAGGATTAGTTCTAATGTATTAAACTTATTCGTTTGTGTTCATTAATTTTAAACTATATTTGTTTGTGTTTGTTAAATCATGTCTATTTGTGTTCGTTTATGTTTGTTCATTCATGTTCATTTATGTTTCTTTATTTTTATTCACTTATGTTTATTTAAGTTTTTGTTTTATGTTTGTTTATGTTCGTGAACGGTTTGTTTAAGTTTTAACAAACGAACATAAACGAACACAAACATGACAGTTTTCTTAATGAATGAACACGAAAAAATATGTGGTTGATTATGTGTTCATGTTTGATTAAAGTTATATGAACAAAAACGAACATACATTTATTCGTGTTTATTCGATTCGTTTAAAAGTCTGTCTAGTGATAAAATGATGTATTCCTCACCAAATTATTTGTTTAAACTTTAAATCTACCAAAGGTCAAAGGATATGTTTTGTGATATTAGCTATTTAAAAAAAAAGTGTATTCTTTCGGATTTTCTGCTGTTTTGATTATTTAAAACTAGATCTGGCAATTTCAACCCATCTAGTTAAGTTTGGGTTGTTTTGGATTTAAAATTTGACCTTGTGGGTTAAAATGGGTTTAGTATAATTTTCAAGAAGGTTAGAATGGGTAATTTTAATTGTAGGAAATAAGTAAGTGGGTCAGGATGTGTATGTCAAAAAAAAAAAAAACAAATGGGTCAGGATGGGTATTTTTAGATAACCATATACAAATCTGAATTAAAACTCACCCAACACCAAAAATGTTGATGCCTCATACAATCAATGTCATTAAAAACAAAAAAAAATATATCTTTTGCATTTGTTTATCACCCCAATCGGTTCGAAACCGTTTGGGTCGTTAACGGACGACAATGTCAAAACAACACGGGTTGTTAACGAGACCGATCTATCGAAACGGTTCGAGTCGTTAGCGGGTTTGATCGAGTGCAAACGGTCTAGGTTGTTGACCGGCCCGTTCGGATCGAAATGGTCCTGGTCGTTGACGGGCCCGGTCAGGTCGAAACGGTCCGTGTTACTAACGGGATAGGTCAGGCCGAAACGGTTCGGGTCGTTAACGGCACGGTAAGGGCGAAACAGTACGGGTCGCTACGGTACGGGTCAGGTTGAAACGGTCTGGGTCGTTACCGGGCCCGATCGAAACTGTCCGGGTCGCTACCGGCCCCGTTCGATTCGAAACAGTCTGGGTCGCTACGGGACGGGTCAGGTTGAAACAGTCTGGGTCGTTACCGGGCCCGACCGGATCGAAACGTTCTGGTTCGCTACCGGGCCAGGACGGGACAAAGCAGTCCGGGTCGCTACGGGATTGGTCAGGTTGAAACGGTCTGGGTCGTTACCGGGCCCGGCTGGGTCGAAACTGTCCGGGTCGCTACCGGGCCCGTCCGGTTTGAAACAGTCCGGGTCGCTACGGGACGGGTCAGGTTGAAATGGTCTGGGTCGTTACCAGGCCCGGCTGGGTCGAAACGTTCCGGGTCGTTACGTTATCGGGCCCGGTTGAACGGTCTGGGTCGTTGCCGGGCCCGGTCGGGTCGAAACTGTCCGGGTCGCTACCGGGCCCGTCCGGTTCGAAACAGTCCGGGTCGCTACGGGACGGGTCAGGTTTAAACGGTTTGGGTCGTTACCGGGTCCGGCCGGGTCGAAACGTTTCGGGTCTCTACCGGGCCAGGCCGGGTCGAATCGGTCCGGTTCGAAATGAAATATTTTGGATCTCTTAAAACTTTATTTTTTAAGTTTATTTTTGTTTTTTTATTTTTAAATAAATTTGTTTTTTTTTACTTTTTTTTATTTACTTTTTATTTTTTTATTGTTATTTTAATTTTTTTTTAAAATTTTAATCTATTTTGATTTGACCTATCCAAATCAAACCATCCAAACCCAAACCCATCCTGACCCAACCCATCTTAACCCATTTTTTTAAAATACCCATCTTGACCCATACCCATCCTTACCCAAACCCATCCTGACCCAACAACCAAACCCACCCAACCTACCCATTTTACCACCCTTATTTAAAACAAATTAAGGGCCATTTGGGATTTTGAGTTGGTGGCCCAATAATAGAAGCAAAACTTCTAATAACACCTAAGAAGTAGGTCATGGATTCAAGTCCCATAAGAAGTATAAATTTTCCGTTGAAATATAAACAAATTAAGGTTATTAAAAAAAAATTATATATTCCGACACCGATCGTTTGCAGGAAATGAAATCAAGCAAAACCCACATGTTTGTGTTCTGTCTCTTTCTCTCTCACCGCTCCGCATTAGCACCAAACATATAATAATTATTCAAAACGGCCACCATTTATTGATCCAATAATTTACGTTTTTCTAACTTTTTATAACCGTTGAAATTTACTAAAACTCGTTCCCGTAATTAATAAATTACCAACAAAATCTACAAAATTTAATATCGTATCCTTAGGTTGTCTCACCCTGTTGTGTCTTCGGGCGAGTAGGGGTCAGTTTTCCCTGAAACTAGTGGCTTGGTGGGTTCTGGTTACCCAGTGCTACCTGTAGGAAAACACTTGAGATGTGTCTTCACCCGGAAGTGTATGGAGTGCTTTTGTAACAATTGATGGGTACCTCAAATAGTCGAGACATCGTTTGTTGGCTGTTAAAAAAATACATTAGTTACCAAATATTATTATTTTGAACATACATGTTTTTCTCAAGTGTAAATTTAGAGAAACACAGGTTATCAAGAATGTGGTAAGGATATATTGTAAAAGGTAAATAGTATTTATCATTATTTTTTACGGCAAAATAATATTTATTAATAATTTCCTAAATTCTGTAATATACCCATTTTGACCTCATTCCAGTTACTGCTTTACTTTTTAAATAAAATATTTTTTTCTAATTTAAACAAGGGTAAATTCCGTATAATAAAAAAATATTAATTATAAATTAACACCTTCCGTAGTGGGAATCCACTTTAGCGCCCCCTCCTTCAACATGATTGGCTGCAAGAAGTTGGCTCATCAACCAAAGAAGAAATGGCGTTATCATCTTAGCGCTGAACACTCATTTTAGGATTTTTAACGCCCCCCGTAATGGTTTTTGGGGTGCTAAAATTGAATAAATACCTTAATTGGCGCCCACTACACATGGCCTAATAGAGAGGCTAAATCATATAAAACTTACAAACTGAGAGGAAACATTTCATACATAATATACTAAAACCTATAAAGTATCATTTTTTATAACAAAGTAACGTTAGACGGTGCCCCCTTTACCTCTAACATTTTAACCAAAAATGACGTCTCTCTCTTATTTCGTAGACGCCATTGAAAGCCTATAAAGTATCATTTTTTAACAAAGGCTAGACGGTGCTCCTTTTACCTCAGCATTTTAACTAAAAATGACGTCTCTCTCATATTTCCTAGACGTCATTGAAAGCGCGTTTAGCTAATAACGAACGACAACATGTGTTTTTGTAGGCCCACTTCAATTTAAGCTAATAAAAACCCAAAATAGGAGAGGAAGCGTCATCGGGGGCGCTATTTCATTTCTTGGGCATTATTGAAAGCGGAAATGAAGCTCTTACTGACATGACGTTGTATAAGTGGCGTAATGGAGCCCTCCCTTCTACACCATCAAGCCTAAACTCAAAATATCATATATTCGTGTTTTCTTTAAGGGGAATTGGATTTTAATAACTCGAACTATTTGAAATTGGCCACTGGCACCCCCAACTAAAAAAATGGCCGTTTATAATCTGAACTATTGACTTATTAGAATCTAACACCCACTAACGGTTAAATCACTAACACCGTTAGTGGGTTCACTGATGTGGCAAGATTTGCTGACGTGGCATGCTGACGTGTCAATCCACGTGTGCACACATCAACGTGCCATGTCAACAACTTGTGCCACATCAGCCTGCCACGTCAGCACTTGTGCCACGTCAGCAACCCAACTAATGGCGTCAGTTAGTTGGGTGCTAGATTCCAATAAGTCAATAGTTCAGGTTATATATAGCCAATTTTTTAGTTAGAAGTGCCACTGACCAACTTCAAATAGTTCAGGTTATTAAAATCCAATTCCCCTTTCTTTATTGAGGTTTTAGTTTCTTCAGTCCCACCTTTTGATTTTAGCATTCATTTGCGCAATCGGTTCAACTTCATTCTAAATTTCCTAAAATAAAAAGTTTGTAATTAATTTACTAGAAAAGAAAAAAAAATTAATTTTGTTCAAATTATGTAAACCAAATTATACATGTGTACACATGAGACACCTTCTCTTCCATTCCCCTACATATATACTTCTCTGCTCATCTCTCTTCACCAACTTGTCTCTCTGAATCACTTTCTCCATCATTACTATTAGTGGTTTATCATACCATTAAACTAATAAACCAAACCAACATTATCATTTGAACATATCCCATTAGGGATTTTCCTTAATATTCAACTACAATGGCAAAATTCATCCGAATCACAGAAGCTGCCTTGTTTCTGCTTATGGTAGTTGTACCTTTGGCTTTAGCAGGTGGACATGACTATGGTCAAGCACTCTCCAAGAGCATTCTGTTCTTTGAAGCCCAGCGATCCGGTTACCTTCCTGGTAATCAGAGAGTTAATTGGAGAGGAAACTCCGGTCTACTCGACGGCAAAGCCAGCGGGGTATGCTAGTACATTATTGTTTCTATTTGTTTTATTTTTTTTAACGGTAACTTATGTATACCCACTAAAACTACTCTTAAATTTACACCAATGTTTGTAACACGACTAAAAAGTAAAAACTTCCACCCCTATTTGTTTTATTTATTTTAACGTTAACTTATACTCACTAATTCTACTCCTAAATTTACACCAATGTCTCTAACACGACTAAAAAGTAAAACCTTCCACCTCTATTTGTTTTATTTTTTTAATGTTAACTTATACCCACTAAAACTACTCCTAAATTTACACAAATATGTATTGGGTAAGTTGTACATAATTATTCTTTTTTACACAATAAGACTATAACCTTTAGCCATGTCGAAGCTAGTGCGTATATTGTACATAATTATTTTTTTACAACTAACTCACGCACCTGCCAAATCTACCTCTAAATTTATACTAATGTCCACTGTGAGACTAGAACCCTTAATCACTGCAAAACTAGTTCGTATGTTGCAAATAATTGTTTTTTTACACTATGGTACTAGAATCCTCAACCACGTCAAAGCTAGTGGGTATGTTGTACATAAAGATTCTTTTACGGCAAACTCACACACCTACCCCTAAATTTACACAATATCGACCGTGGGACTAGAACCTTCCTAAATTTACGCCAATATCGACTGTGGGACTAGAACCTCAACATTTATGGATGAACACATTACTAAACAAGTTGATAGTGTTGATACTGCTAGGCTACATGCCCTTTGTGTATATTATTATCTATAAAACAAAGTTGTATGCAAATTATTTAGGAATTAAATATATGAAATTCATTATGAAGGTGGATTTGGTTGGAGGATACTATGATGCAGGGGACAATGTCAAGTTCGGTCTTCCAATGGCATTCACAGTTACAATGATGTCGTGGAGCATTTTAGAGTACGGTTCGCAAATGGGCAGCGAGCTAGGTCACGCCATGGATGCGATTAAATGGGGAACCGATTACCTCATCAAAGCTCACCCGGAGCCTCGTGTGCTATACGGAGAAGTAATTTGTTATTTTAGTTTTATACAATTTTTATTTAGTTTTAGAGTTTTGTTGGAACCTCATGATTGATTGTTTGTTGATTTAGGTTGGAGATGGAAACACGGATCATTATTGTTGGCAAAGGCCCGAGGATATGACAACTTCACGAAGTGCTTATAGAATTGATGTAAATAATCCTGGATCCGACCTTGCTGGAGAAACTGCGGCCGCTATGGCCGCTGCTTCGATTGTGTTTCATCGGTCGAATCCTGCGTATTCAAAGGAACTCCTCACTCATGCCTACCAGGTTAGTTGTTGATTGTTTTTTTTTAAACGACAACTTATATAAAAGATTAACATGACACTAACAAAACATACAATGGCTATTATATAATTACATCAAACGTGCCATTCTACTACTACTGTCGTTTTCTTTGTTTCACTAGGTTGGGTACTTTTGGGTGCAATAGTACAAAGCCGGTAAAAAGCTAAATTATTTAAGCAAATTAAAATTTTGGAAATTCAAAATATGAATGATTAAACAATAATAATCTATACTGATAATGTGATGACATTTTTAACTTTTGTTTTTGTTATAACTGTAATGTAAGTATAAGTATAAATTAATTTTATATGTTCATAACTTTCATTTAGTTTGCATCAAAGTAATTAAAATTTTAAAACGGTTATTTTTAAATAAAAACCAGTTAAATGTTCATTATGAACACATGGAGTTACTTTTGTATTAGTGTGTGATTATCCTTAATAAGGAAAATGAAAGTTAAATGTATTATTGTTTGCAATCACATATTCACATTATGAATTATTATCAACTGATGAACTATAGTATTACCTCTTTCTATTTTTTTTTTTGAGAAAATTGCTCGAATGATCCCTGTGGTTTGCACTTTTTTTCACCTATAGTCCTCAAGTTTTCAAAATTACAGCCATAGTCCCGAAACAGTG
Source organism: Ambrosia x helenae (assembly GCA_030844895.1). Classification (NCBI taxonomy): domain Eukaryota; kingdom Viridiplantae; phylum Streptophyta; class Magnoliopsida; order Asterales; family Asteraceae; genus Ambrosia; species Ambrosia x helenae. The sequence goes on along the minus strand of CM061227.1, from coordinate 17,163,698 downwards.
ATTTTTTTTAACTCGGATAGTCCCTGGAGCTAACTGAGGTTAAATAATTCAGTTAAGTAGGTGTGAAATTACAAAACTACCCTTACTTTAATAAAAAAATATACTAATTAATATGGGTCCCACACTTCATCTTCTTTCACCTCCACAAACACCACCACCCTCCACCACCACATCTTCTACAACTCACCTACCCCAAACCCTAACTATTTAAACACCTTAACCCTTCTCCCTCCTCCATTTCACCAGCCGCTAACCCTCTTTCTCTCTTTACTCTCTCTCTAAAACACTAGACAACTCTCTCTACTCCCTCATAATTTGGTCACCTTCCTCCTTCCTTTTCAGAGTCGGCTGTAACGACCCGTCAATAGTTACCGGTTCCCAATCGTGGTTTACCAGGAACAAGGAAAGAACAAGGTGGTTTAACGAGTTGGGTTAACCGGTGGGTTTTAGAGACTCATGACAAAAGCAGAGGATGATACACGACAGTCACCGATTTCGGTGACTGTTCCGGTGGCTTCCTCTTCGTCAAACAATCACAACAGAAATAACAAATCACGGGATTATTATTAGAGATGAAGGAGGGTTGTGGTTCGATACCGACTCGATGAAACAGAGGGTTATCGGGGGTATGGTTTAATTGGTTCATAACAGAATCATTAAAGGTTCACCGGTACACAAGAGAGGGAGGAAGAAGTTTACTGGAGAGAAGGACTTACCGGAAAAAGGACTCATCGGAGATGAAGGGTTACCGGTTATTATCAGAAGCCTGACCACAAATCTCCCCCAAAAATCTCTTTTTTTGAAGGACCGATTAAAAAAGTTGTTTTGCATTGTGGATGGGTCCCCTCTCATGTGCATAGCGATATATGGAACATCAAGATTAGCAACTACCCGAAACATAGAGAGCAGTTTTCCTTCAATTTCGGGTAATTCAAGAATATTTTCGAGAACATGGATTAACCTATCTAGTTCTTCTTGGACTGAGATCTTGAAGGTCCTGGGGTTAGGGTTTGACGAACATGTGTTTCTGATACAGATGGTGATGGTGATGAGATACGGTGGTGGGGAGAATGAAGTGGGTGGTGGTGGAGGGTGGAGATAGGTGGTGGTGGTGATTTGTGGAGGTGATGAGGTGAAGAAGATGAAGTGGGGAAGATGAAGTGTGGAACCCACATTAATTAGCATATTTTTTTTATTAAAGTAAGGGTAGTTTTGTAATTTCACACCCACTTAACTGGATTATTTAACCTCAGTTAGCTCCAGGGACTATCCGAGTTAAAAAAATTCACTGTTTCAGGACTATAGCTGTAATTTTGAAAACTTAGGGACTATAGGTGAAAAAAAGTGCAAACCACAGGGACCATTCGAGCAATTTTCTCTTCTTTTTTTTTTACAATAGAAGTTTATTTTGAAAAGGTCATATTATCCAAAAAAGTATTACAACATAGCCTTAAAGAAAAGAAATAAACCCTCTAAAAGGTAACATTGTATTTTTTTTTTTTTTTACAAGCTACAACATTATATAAATAATTTTAAGGAAGCATAATTCTAAAAAATTTAATGTATATAAATGTACAAAACTTTCTGCACATGGTACAAATCTGCTTATTCAGTTTACGAAATACGAATTGAATTATATCGGTTCACATGGGATGTGTCTGTTTGTACAACTAATTTCACAAACAAATGTTACACAATAATAAAAACAATTATAACTAGTTTTAATCCATTTAATGTATTTAACTAACTCATGGATGGGTGCATAAAAAACTAAGAAACGAGTATAGAATACTTCTACTTTACCATATATAATCAATTAAAAAATGAGTAAATTTTTGTCTCGTGGCTGATTTCTATATTTTTTTAAAGATAAATGTTATTTCTTCTTTAAGAAAAACATTTGGTTATAATACTAAAGAACAACACATCATCATCATCATACTCAATTAATCTGAAAAGGGTAAGATGTAAACAGCATTACCTCTACCTTTAAGAATAGAGAGACTGCTTTCAGTGTGACACTAAAGAAACAACACAAAATGAATTTAATGTTGCAAATTTATATAGCTTCTATCTATTAGCACACCCACAACTCACATTTACACACCCATGCCTCTATACGTCTCATATATACTTATATGTCACGTATAGACCTAATGGCGGATCTTGAACGTAAAATCTGGTATAGTCGGGCTCAATCTGGTGGGCCGGATTCAATACATCTAAATTTTTTCGAAATTTTTTGGTAAACACTACGAAGCGAAAAGGCTGGATGGGCCGGGCCCGGTCGTGCCCGTATAAAGATCCGTCATTGTATAGACCTATATGCGACGTATAGGTTCTAAAATAGCTAAGTGATGAACATTAATGGCGCATGAAGTTTGTGTAACCGTCTATACACGGCGCATATAGGTATACACCGCGTATATACGAGTGTAGATAATTTTTGGGGTGTGTAAATACTAAATACCATCACCTTTTATATATTTTATTATTATTATTATTATTTTGTTTTGAATTTACAAAGTGACAAGGAGATCATGAAACCCTCTATCACGGACAATATGTGGGTCACATAGTCCTAAAACTCACAAATAAATATATACGCTTGCCACATGATACCATTCACTGTCGGTGTGTTGTACCGTACTCACCACCAATGCACAAGTGCACACCTCACCTCACATATTATATATTTCCTATACTGCCCATACACATGTCATTTATTTACAACTAATATTGTATGTTTCAGCTCTTCGACTTTGCCGACAAATACAGGGGCAAATATGACAGTAGCATCTCCGTGGCACAGAAATACTATAGATCTGTCAGTGGATACGCTGTATGTGATTTATAAGTCTTTTAACTTATTGTTTATTTACATAATTGCCATTTGTTTGGTTGTTAATATTTTTTATTTATTTTTTGTTTGCTACTAGGATGAATTACTTTGGGCTGCTGCTTGGTTGTACAAGGCAACCAACGAACCGTATTACTTGAATTACTTGGGGCAAAATGGTGATGCCCTTGGTGGGACCGGATGGGCTATGACGGAGTTCGGGTGGGACGTTAAGTATGCTGGTGTTCAGACCCTCGTCGCTATGGTAATATGTTGCTACAACATGTTTTGACGACGTCTAAAGTGAAATGGGCTCGGGTGGAATTGAATTTGGGTTAAAATGGACAACTTTTGACAAACAAATGTACACTGATAAGAGTACTTATGAGATGAGAACAAACCTTTCCTCTGTTCAATGAGATAAATAAAATGCTCATGCTGAGACATTGACTCAAAAAATAACTTTTTGAGACCAAAGTATAGAAATTTTTTTAACATATAGTGAGCCTAACTAATGGACTACATATTCAAATTAAGTGTTTAGCTAGTTAGCTACTAATAAATCAGTAGTAACATATAATTGGAGTACACTTAAATAAACCCATGTAACAAACAAAAAAACTAGTCAAATAAATTTAAAGAACCATATGATCATTAAAAATGAGTTGGTTTAACCTACAAGCAGTTTTCTTGTTGACAAACATATTTGATGAACTTTTGTTGTAACGATATGCAGTTTCTAATGGGAGGGAAGGCGGGCGCTCACTCACCAGTGTTCGGAAAATACCAAGAAAAGGCGGAGATGTTCATGTGTTCGTGTATGGGTAAGGGTAACCAAAATGTTCATAAGACTCCTGGAGGCCTAATTTTTCGCCAACGATGGAACAACTTACAGTTTGTCACAAGTGCCTCTTTCCTGCTCACCGTCTACTCTGACCACTTAAGTTATGCCCGAAAAGACTTACATTGTGCTTCCGGACGTGTTGCCCCCTCAGAGCTTCTAGCATTTGCCAAATCACAGGTAAAAATATTCAAATTTAAAAGATTGTTTTAAATTCATTTTAAAAAATATTTAAATTATTTATAAAACAATATATTAATTTAAAAATTTTAGGTGGACTATATTCTTGGAGACAACCCAAGAGCAACAAGCTACATGGTTGGATATGGAAGCCACTTCCCACGACAAGTTCACCATCGCGGTTCCTCCATTGTGTCAATTAAGGTTGACCCGTCGTTTGTTAGCTGTAGAGGTGGTTATGCTACATGGTTTAGCCGAAAAGCAAGTGACCCAAATCTGTTAACCGGTGCCATTGTTGGCGGTCCTGATGCCTATGATAACTTTGCTGATCATAGGGACAATTATGAGCAGACTGAGCCTGCTACATATAACAATGCACCACTTCTTGGAGTCTTGACTAGGCTAAATTCTGGTCATGCTGCCTATAACCAGCTCCTTCCAGGTAAATTAATTTGCAACATTTTTGTTCATTTAAAAATTAAAATGTCATTTATTCTCATTGTTTTCAATCTTTATAACAAATTAATTTTTTTGCAGTTGAAGTTCCTCTTCAAAAACCTATTGTTGTTCAACCAAAGCCAATATCGACGTCTACAGGTACAAATTCCACAAGTTTTGAGTAGGGGTGGCTAAATGGGTTGGGTTACGGGTCTAAGTCAAAACAGGTAATTTAACACTAGTAAGGATGGGTTGACCCGCAAACACCAATTTTTCTTGAGTTTTATAAAACATAATGACATAAAGTATTGAATAGAATTATGAAAAGAAACTCATCCAAATATTTTGTAAAGCAATGTAAGCATTTATTCACAATACGGGTCACTTTCCACCTCGAGCCTTGCTTTGGTCTCTGGTTTAATGGTTGTACGTGCTAAAAATCCGGTACACTTCATGTTTACTTCTTTTGTTATGTCTCGAACAACAAAGCATTTGTCATGTCCATTTTTTCTCATTTTTTTTGAATTTAATCCATTTGACCCGTTAAAGGTAAAGTATAACTCGAATGAAGCCCATTTCAAGTTAAAAGGGTTAAAATTGCCACCATTAATATCATGTTTTTCTTCAAATATTTGGAATTTGTTACTTTACCCATGAATTTAACTCAAGGATTATACATTTTCTTGTGTATTTAGCTTCACTTGAAATCAATCAAAAGGCAACTGCTTCATGGGTATCAATGGAAAAACATACTACAGATATTCAGTTATAGTTACCAACAAATCAGGCAAGACCATCAAGAACTTCAATCTAACCGTATCCAAGCTCTACGGTCCACTCTGGGGTCTCACCAAGACCGTAGTGGTTCCTATGCGTTCCCAAAATGGGTCAGCTCGTTACCAGCCGACAAAAGCATAGAGTTTGTGTACGTCCATAGTGCTCCTATCGCAGACGTCTCAGTTTCAAGCTACACATTGGCCTAGAGTTCAACACTAAGTTAAAAGAAACCGATAAACGCGTGCAAACACGCTACAAGTATATGCAGTTTGTGAGAGTTGTGAAACTATATAAAAAGCTAAAGCTACTGAAGGAAGTCATTGTAATTAGATGCGGTTTTCGGTTTTGTTTCTTTAAGTTCAAATAAGGTCTGAAGAATAGAGGAAGAAAGGAGTGAAGAGAGTTTATTACTACAAGTGCTCATCCTCTTTCACCTCCCCTTTCATTAGGTCTTTTTTTATGAGTGAAAGTACACAAGAAATTATATATACTTCTCAACAAGGTAAAAATTAAAGAGTGTGTTTTTGTGTTTTGTGTTGTTTTGTTTTTACTTCAAAATAGGTTTGAAGTTGTCTGTTTCTTTGTCTTGTTGTTGTAAATTTGACAATATGCTTTAAATCTGCAATATGAATATAGATTGTGCGAGTGGCTTGTCTTTGTGTTTTTCTTGTTTTTTTTTTTCCTGTTGTAGTTTTGTATGAGATAAGAAATGTGTATGCCACTTTCATTATCATGCCATATTATTACTTTCTCTGCAATTTCTTTTACCATACAATTTCACAATGAGAGTATGGGTTGGGTTCAATTTGCAAAAGATTGGAGTTAAGGTGTTTAATTCCTTGAGTTAAAAATTTTGAGCCCCATTGAAAGGGAATTTTGTGCAATTTAGACAGTTAAAAAAAATACAATTTCATAATGGTTCTCACTTTTCACATTAATAACTCCACATATATAAATATTAATATATATCATTTCAAAGTTGTTAATATAAATCATTTTAAATTTGTTAATTGTTGTTGGTTATATAGTAGGTAAGTTACTTAGCTTCATGATCTTTCTAAACTATGTTTATCATATATTCAGGGTGGAGGGTGTGGCATTTGGGTAGGGGCTCGGGTACCCCTACCTGATCGGTTACACTAGTCTTTGTGGCCCAGGTATCAATTTCGGCAAGTTCAAACGACTAGTAGTCACTGAATGCGATGGGTTGGCAACGGTCAAATAAGTGATCGTTTGAAACATTAAAAAAATAATAAACCAATTTATTTCATTTAAATTCAACCTTTTATACTTAAAATCTCACCAAACAAACTTCTTTACTTCAAAAATTCTACAAAAAACACACAATTTTCACCCCAAAAATATATTCCATGGATTCTCAAAAATCAAAAGCCAGTGCAAAAAAAAAAAAAATCGGCAAATCGGGAGGTGCCGGTTCATCAAAACGTGGAACCGGTGCATCTGCCCGTGGCGACGGTTATCAAACACAATTGCCACAAGAGCAACCGCAAATGTTTTCATAAGCCATATGGTTTTCCCGCCACAACCACAATTTTTTTCACAACCAAAATTTCCATCACAACTTTACCCAAATACTCCATTGCCCAGGGCTTCTTTCATTGCACATGGTCAAGAATACAGGATAACATTATGCAATGAAGGAACCTACATGAACCCCGCATGTCGAGCCGAACCGACGATTTCCGATCGATGAAGATCTTGACAACAACGATATTGTTCCCGAAACACAAGACTTTCACTATAATTTGAATGATGAAACGGATGATATACAAGTCAATGAGGGTTAAGAAGAAGAAGAAGAAGAAGATGTTGTGGAGGTAACACCAGGATTCCCTGGTCAGAAGAAGAGTGGGTCATGGACGATGGCTCAAGAAGTTGCTTTGTGTAAAGCATGATGTTATTGCTCGGAAAACAAAGAAGATGAAAATCAACAAAGTGGTAAAAGTTTTTGGAAACACATACTTAGGCATTACAATGCAATCTTGGTGGAAATGAGCGTACGATCCATCAATTGAATACAAAATGGACTACTCTCAACCGCCAAATGAATGAGTTCAACGTCCTTTAAAATCATGCGGTATTAAATTTTATTTTATATGTTTAGTTGTTTTAGTTTATATTTTTATATTTTATATAGGTGCGTTTAAAACCGAGTGGTGCTAGCGATGGGTGATGTGATGAAATGGGCGTTGAAAGATTACCAAAGTGGACATCGACTAGGTTTTAGTCACATACCAGCATAAGAGATTGTACGCACGCACGACAAATAGAGAGTTGTTCGATTGATGGGTGAGGAGGCTTTCGATATCCACTCAGACAAAAGAAGAAAGTCAATGGAAGCCGACAATTACCAATCAGCTACACCCGATAGAAGAACAACAACAAAGTTATTACTTCCATTTCTAACCGAAATATTAGAATCAGAAGGGTTTATTAGTTAACCTGGTTATGGTCTGGACATTCAGGGAGTAGTTAACCTGCGGGTTATTAGTCCGGATACTTATATACATCTTATGATTGCTTGGTTACTTGTATTTGGCTAACCGTAGTAGTAATCGTACTTAACGTCTAGCTAACGTTCTTATAACATAGTAGTAACGAGAATGATCTTTAAAAGCTTATGGAAACGTTTTATAAAAACATGTGAACTCACCAGCATTATATGTTGACATTTTTTTGCATGTTTTCTCAGGTCGTTAAGGTAGCAGCACATGGACTAGGCGCACGGGGTCTTGCACGGCGTCTAGAGTATTAGTTGCATGATTTCAAACATTTTCAGACTACGTTTATTTTATTATGGATTGTAAACATATTTCAGTTTCCGCTACTGGTTTTGTGTTATTAAACTTAATGGTTTGGTTTACGTATTTTACATATAGTTGTCGTTTATTGTGATCGTTGACTTGGATCCTGGTGTGTCACACGCCTCGTGGCAAAACCCCGCACGTGGAATTTGAGGGTGTGACAAGGTTAAAGCCTAGATATCAATACTGACACCTAATTCGCTAAAACCTATAGCTTTGATACCGAACTATCACACCCCAATTTTCCGCATCGGTTGTGAACGTTTGGCACCTTTACTACGCAGCGGAATAATACATCTAAGATCTTATTAATTCTGAACGCCTTCACTAAGCCTCTAGGATCTCCAATCCCAATACATCAGCTATTCCAACCATGTCGTTGCCAAAATCTAGACCTGAAATACATGCTTAAAAAGGTAAACATAAAGCTGGTGAGTTCATGGTTTTATGTTTATTTTCTTATAAAACCCTTTTTGATTAAATTACTAGAAAATTTTTCATAAAACATTTTAAGAAAGTTTATTTTCATTACACGAAAAGTTATTTGGGAAAAACCTAGTAAAAGTCCCCTTGGAAGGTATTCCATTTTATTTAACCCTTAGATCGACTCACTTTACCGTATATTTACCTCCCCATAAAGATAAATATGCTAGGTTCTTGTTGATCGAACAACTACTTTCAAAATAAGACTTTATTCCCTCACTGGGCATTCCACAATAACCTTTGAAAACTTTCTTTTCGTAAACTACTTTCCCCCTCGGACTCCTCACTGGACATCCGTAAATATCATTATGAAAACCATTCTCCCCGGTAATTCCCACTGGCAAGTTCGTACTTAAAAGCGAAAATGATCAAACAAAATATTTCAACAACAAACATGTGGGAAACAAACACACGCAGTGACTATTGTAAAGAGTAACGATCGAATTAGTTGAGCCCATAACCAAACCAAGACAGACAATGCCCCGCTAGTTGTTTCACGGATCATAACAACTTAGTTTAGAATACGTGCACCCCTGGTATACACAGTTACATAATCGACGCTATCGATTAGGGGTGAGCCTTGTCAGGCACTAATAGTACTATCCCAGTATTCCTTCGGTTTCGATTTCACACACACACACACACGAATTAATGTTACAGCAGCAAGGACTCACCCTGAGTGGTGTACAACAAACCCAAGTACCCGTCATGTCACTTAACATATTCCCACAACATACAATATTTTAATAAAACATATATTTCCCCAAAAACAAAAACAGTAAAATGGGGCCGTGAAACTCACGCAACACTTTTCATTTCCCTTTTATCCATGTACGACTTTATAACAACATTTGTAACTTTAAACGTTTTCTCAAAACTTTGTTATGCTTTAAATTCATCATGTTTTCATAAAACAAGCATGTCCCCCCCCCCCCCAAAAAAAAAAAAACATTTACAAAAACACTAAAAAGTAGGGTCATGAACTCACCTTAATTTCCTTGCAAAAGCTAGAAAGCACAACTCGAAGCCTTGACCGACTTCCGTTAGGACAAGAGGATTGGTGAAACCACTTTTGGAAACCTAAGTCTAATTCACTTCTGTCAAGAATAAAGTTCAAACCAGACAGTTCACTGAAAAACTACTGAAGACAAACTACTCATCAGTAGTTTGTCATTCATCAGCACTTGTTCAAGAATCTTTCCACCGCCTTATGTTTCAGTAGTTTATTAGTTTAGTATTACTTTAACTTTTTGTACGAGTTCCAAGATTGCAACTTGTTTCTGAACTTGCTTTTTGGCAAGGTTCATGTATTTGTAAAGTCTATAAATAGATGGGTTCATCCCTCTGTTTTAGACATTGATTTTTAATACAGAAATCCTTCAAAGCTTATCATTGTTATTTCCATTTCATTTACTGAGAATCTGTTTAAGTATTCATTCTCATTCAATACTTAGATTCTCATTAAATACTTGTCTTTAGTCTTCTCAAACATCCAGGGGGAGTAATAACTCCTGTTGATAAGTTTAGCTTTAACTTAAAACATTCCGTTGTGCTATAACTGATAAAGAACTTGCTAAACACTTAAGTGTTCACTAGTAAGTTCATACAAAGAGCAATACTGATCCAACAATTGGTATCAGAGCACTGGTTTATCTGATCACATATCAATCTAACACATTGAGAATCAGACACAGGCTCTTATTGATATTCAATAAAGGATTAAAAGTTCACTTTTATCAACATCCATCACTTTAAGAGATATTTGACAAATCAATACTCTTTAAAATGGATCCTCATAATACTGGTTCTGCCAATAAACCTGTGTCACACCCTCAAAATCCACTTGCGGAGTTTTACCGCGAGGCGCATGACAAACCAGGATCCAAACCAACGATCACAATAAACAAGTCTAACATGAACATAATGGAATTTCAAAACAATGTTTAAAATCCCCGTTTACAGCGGAAGCTTATTCAAAACAATTATTCAATATTAAACCAATGTTCAACGTTTGTAAAACCATGCAACTCTAACTAGACGCCGTGCAGACGCGTGCGCCCTAGTTCCATTGTGCTACCTTAGCGACCTGAGAAAACATGTAAAAGTTTACGTCAGCACAAAAATGCTGGTGAGTTTACAGGTTTTGTATCCAAGTACCAAGTCAACCTGTCCATACTATAACAAATCGAAAACCAGTGTACGCTAGCTAGGCGTATGTTTTGTTACTACCACGATTGGAAAACCATTACTAACTCGAATACCAGATGTTGTGCCCGAAAAGTACCAGTTGTTCCTGTTGTTCCTGTTTGAGACAATATGCACTCGCCCGGCCCTCCAAGCCGACGAGTGGGGTTGGTCACTCCCAATAGCGCTATTCACATTTCCCCGTTGTGCAAACCCGCACATTCATGGTTCCCCCCGGGACTTCCAAAGATCGTGTAGTACACAATAGAAACCCATAGTATGACAGTAATTACCGAATAATCGTTTTAACACATGTTTTCTCCCCCGAAAGTATAAAACCAGTTTAAAAGAGGGGTCGTAAACTCACCTTAACGTGCAAGCAAAGAATCCGAACAGCAAGCAATATATGCTACCGACACCCTAATAACAGTGTCGCTCAGTGAGTATAGGCGTAATATCATTACCCATATAACTCGTTTGTCCAAGGCGTTTTAAATGTTCAAAAGTGTGTATGCGACGCCTAGTGATTCTACATGCAATAGTAAACCCTACGGACCCGTTGGTGAATACGTTGGTTACAATTAGTTTCTACATTCCGTATGTGTCTCAGACAGGTGTACTTCAGTTACATGTCAATTCCATACCACCTAAGACCTCAATTAATCACAGAAGCACATAATACACAATCTGTGTTTTCAGGACAGATTGTGCGCCATCAAAACGAATTTATTTAAAATAGCAAATCAGTGAGTTAACCTCCCAAATTTTTACTGAATTTTCTTTGGGATTCACTAGACAATACCTATTTTTGTTTTGTCTTAATTCCAAACACAAAAATTATGAAAATTCGTACAACCCAGCTATGTCCAGAAAATCTTCTCAACAGGTCAGTTTAGTAGGAAAATTCTTAAAAATTGTGTATTCATCCAAACGAGATGAATCCACTTGGAAAAGCTCTATTTTTCCAGTATTGACCTACTGTAAAAATTTCATAACCGAACTCCTTGTAAATCTCAAGTTATGACCATTTAAAGTTAGCCCAATTTACTAATCCGAAAATCTGATATGACCCCTAATCAATTAAAATTCCAAAAACGACTCAAACGATGTCCAAATTCGATGGTTTTTGCCCATTATGAAAAGCTAAGACCTTGTACGTTACAATCATGCAAAGAATCGATCAAACCAATTATTTTCAAGCCATGAAACAGACCCTACAAGTCGACATTCAGAATCTGTCCAGATTCTGATCGTACAATATTATCAATTATATCAAACCCTAGTTGCATATTATCAATCAATAACACCTAATAATCATCATACAACTTTCCTAATACCTATTCCCATCAGATCCTATTATCAAACATGTCAAGATCAAAGCTTTTAGGATCAAAACACCAATAACTTGCGCAACAAGCATCCTATGATGTTACTACGCGTTTATTAATAGGTTTAATCCGTTTAATCTTCAAAAAGACTCATGTTTTAATGTTTATTAAACCCATTCAGACCTGGACAAACTTGTTATATGATTTTTACAATAAAACATAAAGTAAAAAGCGTAAGAAATCATGAGTTATACCCTTAGCTCTTCAAATCAATCAATCGCGCGCCTTGGAGCCTCCCAATTGATGATCTTGAGCCTTAGCAGGAGTTTTTGGAGTGAAATATTCGTGTGGGGCAGTAAGGGGGCGATTAGGGTTGAGTATGGGGGTTGCATGGGAGTTAAGGATGTTTAAATATGAGTTTGAGGCGGTTTAAACCCGTCAGGTAGCATCGAGCGGCCGCTCGGAGCCTGTGAGCGGCCGCTCACAGGTCCGAGGCGCGCGCTTTTGCTTCGTTTCGCCTCCCGACGCGTTATCCATCGACGTTTTCGTTATCGCGGACCGTAACAAGTGTAACCCTATGCGTTAAGACCCTAATCAACCTCACGCTCCACTTTTTATAATTTTTATTAACGTGTTCGGTTTAGGTTCACATAATCACGTATGGTTTTCACATAAGTTTGTCAGATATCACCGAGACACATAAGTTTGTTATTCGCCAACGTCCGAGGTTCACTAATCATGAAATCACATGTTAACTCACACAAGGAGTCAGAACCCGACCCACACAAGGAGTCAAAGCATTTCATAACCCGAGATAATGCTCGTATGTCCTATCTAGCTATCTAGATAACCCTCGTTAAGTATAATATACGCGTGACTCGCTAAGGTAGACTTTAATCTAGACCACGTTGTTAACCAGAATTTGCCGGGTGTCACATCATCCCCACGTTAAAAGAATTTTCGTCCCGAAAATTGCACAAGTACCAAAAGGAATAACGAAGGAAACAACAAAAGATAGAAACCAAAAATAGAAACCAAAAAGAGAGATTTACCCGAGTTGTCACAACCTGCTATGCTAGTAAGAAATGAATACAATATCTAGCAAAGGAGAATGGCACATACATTATCACAGACCAACACTGGCTGCTGGAAATCTGTGATATATGGTCCTCACAAACCAGTAAATATCAATCTTGAAACTAAAGTAGAAATACCAAAAGATCCAAAAGACTATACAGATGATGATTTCCTAAAACTTGAGCTTGATGCTAAAGCTTTCTCTATGTTGGCAATGGCACTCCCAAATGAAATCTACTCTGGCCTATTACATTGTGATAGTGCCAAAGAGCTTTGGGACTGCCTCAAAGAACAGTTTGGAGGAACTGAAGAGGTGATTGCCAACACCAGAGAAATCCTGGCTCAACAATATGAAACTTTTGCTCACATTAATGGGGAAACTTTAACACAACAATTTGAAAGATTCTCCTCATTAATATCTGAGCTAAAATTAAATGGTCAGACCTACACAACTGTATCTATGCTTCATAGATTTTTAAGGTCTTTACCTGAAAAATGGGAAACATACTCTATAGTCTTAAGATCTTCACCAGACTTTAGCTCCCTCACTCTTACAAAACTACATGGGAGATTACTTACTTTTGAAAGAGAAATTGATCAAAAGAAAAAGTTACAAAGTTCTGGTAAAACAGCTGATGACTATCTACCTGGTAGTACAACACTATTAGGATAAGACTCACCAACTTGTTCAAATAGTTTTGGATCTTTTGACCATATTGACATAACTGCTGGGATCTCATCTGAAAGATCATTCCCAGGTTATGACAATGATGATTTCAGTCAAACTGCTGATAACATGTCTTTTATCATGGATGATTTAAAAAATTTCAGCAGTGATGACTTGGAAGAAATGGATATTCTACACCAACTGGCCATGTTGAGTATAAAAACAAACAAATTTTGCAAAAGGTCAGGAAGGAAATTTCTAGGACTCAACAGTTCCACAAAAATTGGTTTTGACAAATCTAAACTTAGATGTCACAAGTGTCAAAAGTTGGGACACTTTGCTAGAGAGTGTAGAAGCTCTAGCTTTAACCAATCTCAGTCTGGAAATAATTTTAATCCCAGTTATAACAGGAATAATGGAACACAGGGGAGTGCACATTTTGTACAGGCACAAGCTCCACAAATCCAATATGTGCCACAAGTACAATATGTACAGATGCCTGCTCAACAGATGCAGAGCCAACAATCAATCCCTCCTTTTCCAGCTGCTCAACAACCTCCACAGTCTCAGCAACCCTCACAACAAAGTTTATTTACTTCAGGGTATGTTGACTGGAGCAGTCTTCCTTTTGACACTACTGAGTGTAACCCTGATGCAGACAACAAGATGTTTGATATCAACTGGGGAGAGCCTGACAATGGCAGAAAGAACTTTGCCTTAATGGCATTTGAGGGATGCACCTCAAAATCTGCCTTGTCACAGGTATCAAAAGAATCTTTTGCTCTCATAAGAGAGACTAATGTGCACTTACAAGGTAAAGCAAATGACTCCGAGAGAAAATTCACTCAGATGAAATGTGATTTAGAAAGAAAACTTGCTGCAAAAACAAAAGAAGTTTCTAAATTAACTAACAATGCTATTGAAACCTAAGCACAACTTAAAATCATGATAGATGACCTAGGAAATGTCAGAAAAGAGCTTGCTGACACCAAGGTCACTTGTGAAAAATGGGTTGAATCTTGTAAGGGGTACCAACTATTGCTAAACAAACAAAGTGCTTCAAATGTTAGGTTTGGCATAGGGTACAATCACACTGAAACACCAACAGATTTTTCCCCCAAAACTACTGAAGATGGGAGAAAAATTGTTTCAGGTGAAACTTCTGAAGAGAAAGAATGCACATCTTTCCATGAAAACTTTCTAAAAACTCACAAAGAAAGTTCTTCAGAAGTACTGATAAAATCTGACTTTAAGCCATCAGTAGTTTCATCTACATCAGGAGTTGAGAACCTGAAAACTACTGATGACCTAAAACCAATCAAAACAGTCAAAAACTTATCTTTGAAAGAAAAAACAAAAGAATGTGAAATCTGTGGTCTGTTCAACCACAAGACAGAATTTTGTAGATACAGAAAAGGTATTCAGTACAACAAGAAAAATCAACAACTGGTTGTGGGAAAACAAATCAGAAATGATTTTGTAGAAACTTTTTCTCACAGGAAACAACAACCAGTAAACACCTTTTCTCAGAAAAAGATAAAATCTCAACAAAAATCTTTTTCTCAAAATTCTCTTTCAGTAGTTAAACCTAAATCATCAGCAGTTTCACAAACTGCTAAGATTAAAAATCTCTAAAATATGGTACAACTACTGATGACCAAGGTTGATGGTGGTCCTCAAAAGGATACCACCATTACTCTTAATGAAAAATCCATTACCAAAAAGACATGGATTCCTCAACTTGGTCAAGAACAAACTGTAAATGTTCTCAAGAGCAAACCCAAAGCCAAACTGGCTTGGGTTCCCAAATCTAACTAATTTGCTATCTTGTGCAGAGAGTTTCCAGAGGCTTAAATAGCATTTGGTATGTTGATAGTGGAGGCTCAATGCACATGACTGGATGCAGATACCTGATAAACAATTTATCAGTCAAAGAGAAGGATCTGTATCCTTTGGGAACAATGCTAAGGGATATGTGCTAGGACATGGCAATGTCTCCTCTGGAAAAATACAGTTTGACAAGGTCAATCTGGTTGAAAACCTTGAGTACAACTTGCTGAGTGTGTCACAAATGTGTGATAAAGGATATTCTTCCTTTTTCACAAAGACAACATGCAAGATCATATCACCAGAAGGCCAGAAGTTGATAGAGAAGATCATACTTTGTTGATAGCCAAAAGATGTGGCAATGTCTATGCAGTGGACATTGAAAAGGACAAAGTACTGAACAACATTGCTTGTTTCTTCTCAAAGGCATCAACTTCAGAGACTGATCTCTGGCACAGGAGACTTGGCCATGTGAACTTTAAAACCATAAATAAAGTCACAAAAATGGGCTTGGTCAGAGGTCTACCTTTGAAAGTATACCAGTGTCAAGAACACTGTGTATCCTGTTTAAAGGGAAAACAACATAAGTCCTCCTATAAGTCTATTGAAGAATCAAAAACAACTGCATGTATTCAACTACTCCATATGGATTTATTTGGGCCTGTAAAAATCATGAGCCTTGGTAAGAAGAAGTACTGCTTGGTCATCATTGATGACTATTCAAGATTTACATGGGTATTCTTCTTATTTTCCAAGGATGAGGCTGCTGAAATCATCAAGTTCTTCATTCTATAAGTAGAGAAACAATATTCTCTGTCTGTCAAAGCCATTAGAAGTGGCAATGGGACAGAGTTCAGGAACAAAACTCTGGATGAATTATGTTTGTCTAAAGGGATTATTAGACAATTCAGTGTTCCCAAAACTCCTGAACAAAATGGTGTAGTAGAAAGGAAGAACAGAACCTTAATTGAAGGAGCAAGAACAATGTTAGCTGATTCTGGCCTACCATTATACTTTTGGGAAGAAGCAGTTAACACTGCATGTTATGTTCAAAATAGAGTCCTTGTCATCAAGAGACACTCCAAGACTGCCTATGAAGTTCTTCATGGCATAAAGCCCCTTATCTCCTTTTTCAAGGCTTTTGGATGTCAATGTTTCATTCTAAACATTAAAGACTCTATTTCAAAGTTTGCTGCCAAAGTTGATTCAGGTTACTTTCTTGGTTACTCTTCCACTAGAAAAGCCTACAAGGTTTTTAACTCAAGAACCAGGATAGTAGAAGAAACACTGAATGTCAAGTTCAATGAGCAAAACACACTCTTATTCCAGCACATCCTGCTGAACTTTTTGACCTTGACAGCTTTCATTTCGGACCTGAAAAGACTGGTACTTCATCTAAACCTACTTATTATGGTGATCAGAGGTTTGATGATGAGGATCCAACACCATGGACTCCTAATACAGTCATTAAGTCAACTTCCAAACCATCAGAAGTTTCACAAACTTCTGATTCAACAACTGCTGATGTACAAACTCAAACATCTGCTTCAACACCTACAACTACTAAAGACACTGAAACTGCTAAACCAGACATTATAAACCTCAATGGTTTGTTTGATGAAGTACAAGAGCCACCTACACCTGTCAGTGGTTTACAACAACTGATTGAACACAAAGATCATCCACTTGAACAAATCATGGGTGATATTTCATCAGGTGTTCTTACAAGAAACCAGCTTTCCAACTTTTGCTTTTTCTCAGCATTCATTTCTTAGTTGGAACCTAAAAAGTACCAAGAAGCCCTCAAAGACAACAATTGGGTGCAAGCCATGCAAGATGAGTTGCTTCAATTCAAAAAGCAACAGGTTTGGGAAATCTGTCCCTTACCACCAAACAAGCAACCAATTGGCACAAGATGGGTTTTTTAGGAACAAACAAGATGAGGCTGGTATGATTATAAAGAACAAGGCAAGACTGGTAGTACAAGGTTACTCTCAAGAAGAAGGAATTGATTATGATGAAACCTTTGCTCCAGTTGCAAGGCTTGAAGCCATCAGGTTATTTCTGGCCTATGCCATTTCCAACAAAATCAAAGTTTTTCAAATGGACGTTAAAAGTGCATTTTTGTATGGAAAAATAAAAGAGGAAGTGTATGTCTGTCAGCCACCTGGGTTTGAGGATCCTTCTCATCCTGAGTGGGTGTACAAGCTAGACAAAGCTCTTTATGGGCTCAAACAGGCTCCAAGAGCCTGGTATGAAACACTTTCTAACTTTTTGCTCAAAAATAACTTCACAAGAGGCTCCATTGATAAAACTCTTTTCATAAAACATGTTGAAAATCATGTCTTACTTGTTCAAATATATGTTGATGATATCATATTTGGTTCAACAAACACAAAACTGTGTGATGAATTTAAGAAACTCATGCAATCAAAATTTGAGATGAGTACAATGGGAGAACTGCAGTACTTTCTGGGACTACAGATTAAACAACAAACAAATGGAACTTTTATACATCAATCAAAATATGTTAAAGAATTATTGAACAAATTTTCTTTACAAGACTGTAAATCATGTTCCACTCCCATGACACCAACCACACCAGTTGAACCAGATGATCAAGGAAAACAGGTTGATCAAACCATGTATAGATGTATGATAGGTTCCCTTTTATATCTAACTGCTTCTAGACCAGATATTATGTTTTCAACATGTGTCTGTGCTAGATATCAATCAGCTCCCAGGGAATCACACCTCATTGCAGTCAAAAGAATCTTCAGATATCTGAAAGGAACTCCAACACTTGGAATTTGGTATCCTGCTTCAAGCAATACCAAGTTATCAGCTTTTTCAGATAGTGACTATGCAGGGTGTAAAATGTCAAGAAAATCAACATCTGGTGGTTGTCAATTCTTGGGAAACTGTCTAGTGTCCTGGCAATCAAAGAAACAAACATCTGTTGCAACTTCAACTGCTGAAGCTGAATACATTGCAGCTGCAAGTTGTACATCACAGATACAATGGCTCCAGTATCAACTTCTTGATTATGGAATCAAAGAGACCAAGACACCATTGCTTGTAGATAGCAAATATGCCATTAGCATCATTCAAAATCCTGTTCAGTTTTCAAAAACCAAACATATTGAAATCATGTATCATTTCATAAGAGATTGCTATGAAAAAGGCAAGATTAAAGTGAAACATGTAGCAACAGCTAATCAAAAGCTGACATATTCACTAAACCCCTTGACATATCAACATTTCAGAAGTTAGTATCCATGCTTGGGATGCTAAATTTGTAAGTGTTCGATCCAAGACCTAAACCTGCAAAAGCACTGTTCGATCCACACACACACAAACCACATGGCTCTAATACTGAAACAGGGACACAATCAAAGAGGCTATTTCGAAAAACTTGAAGCCTGGTCCCAATACGATGAAATCATTGATTTGGTCGTCAAATCCCAATACTTCACCGCCCTCACTGTCGACCCTCCAATTCAAACTGAAACTCTAAATGATTTTTGGGCAAACGTAGAGACATTGACGGTGAACGACAAAGTGATCTCCCTCAACTCAACCATCCAAGGGAGAAGAATGGCAATCACACCGGCTACTTTGGCAATTAGGCTGGGTTTGGATGATGTAAACGCCCCAGACCAATTTCCAAACTCTTAGATTCACTTAACCATGACAGAGTGTGGTTACCAAGGTACTCTCTCACATGCTACAATTTTTAAGAAATATTTTGAACCAAAGTATAAACTGCTGTTTCATTATATTATTATGTGTTTGAGTCCAAAAACTGGACCTTATGATCAGATGCCCTCAACTTTTCAACCTATTTTTCATTCCATAGTGAATGAAACAAAATTAAGGGCATCATCACTTTTCTTTAATGAGTTGGTGTTACCTCATCTCAATACTAAAAAGAAGTTTTTGTTGTACCCAAGATTTATTATGCAATGCATAATAAAAGAACTTGGAGAAGAGGTGCTTGTGGGTAAAACTACAACTTTAAACCCTTTGTCCTCACAAGCATACTCAAGGCACAATAAACCGGCTGCCTGGCCAGAAGATGACCAAGGGAAACCAGAAAAAGTCCCCATGGAACCCCCATCTTCCAAACCTACACCCCCAAAGGCCAAGAAACCCAAGCAACAAAAACAAAAACAAAAACCCACCAACCCAAAAAGAAAGGCAGTTCAGGAGGTTGAGATGCCTGAACTTACTAATGTGCAATCTGCACTTGATAAAGATGTGACTGAAACATCCTCTCAGTCTCATCCATCTCAAACCCCACCAAGAGCACCAATAACAATCCTTTTCAAAAGAAAGAAATTCAAGAAAACAATCCCAATAGACCCTTCTTTTGAAACTGCTGAACACATAGACCAAACTACTGAACCAGCACCCCAAACTTCTGAACCAGAAATTGAAATTGCCAAACTTCTCTCTGGGCTAAAAGAGAGAATCCCATCCGAACATGTCAGTCCCCAACAACCACATAAAACAGGGGACATAGCTTCAGAACTTGACATGGATGTGGACACTCAAAGCCCTAACCAAAGAGATGAGGATGAACCAGGGTCTCTAAGCCCAATCTTAGAAACTCTAGGTACATTTGAGGCTGCTACTACTCACATACCACCCAGTGGTGGATCTGAGGAAAGAAGTAACATTGCTAAGACCTCATTTGTGGCAACTACTGATGAAGGCTTAATGCCTGAGGTAGCAAATCCTCTGAACCAAGAAAAAGAGGTACATGAGACAACTGAGTTGGGCTCAGCTCATGATGTAACTGATATTGTCCTCATTGAGGATGTAATCAGGGATTCAGATGATTCCATTGATTTGGATGATGATTCACAACCAAACATTGAATTGACGGCTGCTAGTGAAGGTCCTGCACCTGGTGTATCTAAGCCTAAAGAGCTGGTCACACCAGATCAGGTTAAAGTCCACTTGATCCCTGATTCCCCTAAAGTGGCATCTTCTGTACAACAAGAAGATCACCCCAAAACACACCCCTCACTATAAATGCCTACCTAATTCCCTGGGTCAACAAGCATAGACTTGAACCAACTATGCAGCCCAGATGGTCCCCTATACCATATGATGAACACACTTATAACCAATCACTTCAAAACCTACACAGCTGCTTTGGAGCTGCCAGTCAAGAACCAATTTGAAGTGATCAAGACAAAAATGAATGATCTGTCCAACAAAATTGACCACAATTCAAAACAGATCACCATTCTCACTGGTACTTTCTCTCAACCTTCCAAACTTGATGTATCCAAAAAGGGGGAGAAAATTAGGAAACCAAAGGAGTCATTCAAAGCCAGAATAAAAGCAAGAGTGGCTCTCCAAGAAAGAGAACTCAAAGACAAAGCCAGAAGACAAAAACTGGCTCAACAATTTGGTGTCTCTGAACAAGAAATTGAAGAAGCTGAAACATCCCAAGGCCATAATGAAGAAACTTCTGATGCTGATGAAAGTTCTGATACTGATGAAAGTTTTGGTGATGACTTAGAAAGTACTGAAGACAATCCTTCAGTAGTTGACAAACCTTTAGTGGTTGTCAACACATCAGAAGTTAACACTTCCAATATACATCCAACAGAACAGCCTTCCAAACCAATTGAACAAACTTAACCAACTCCTGTTCCAAGGCCTACAACTACCACTATGACTGTACTAAACCCTTCTCCAATCTCTGAATCAACGGAACTTCTTGAGAAGAGTTTAGTTGCAGCCTAAAGAAAAGCCATGGAAGATCAGGTATGGAATACTTTGGAAGCAAGGGATGACTTAAGCTTCAATGAAAAATTACAAGCTTATGGAGCAGAGTTACAAAGGCAGGCTAACCTTGAAAAAGTTGCTGAAGAAGACAAAAGACAACAACTGATGTCTTACATTACAAAGAACAGCAAGACTAAAGCCTTTTCACTGAAAGGACTCTCCATGGATGAGCTGACAAGAAGAGCTCAAATTGTTGCAGACAAACTTGCAACAAATAAAGATGGAAAAGCCAAGAGAGCTGAGATGATTGAAGAACTGGTAGCAAATAACTATGGTTCAAAAGCCTCTGTGTCAAGATGGAAAGAAGAAAGACTACTAGACACATACAAGAAATACAAGGCTGCCAAGGCTGCTAATCCAGAGAAGTTCAAAACTTCTGAAGTATCAACTTCAGTAGTTAGAACTTCTGGTGTTACAAGACCTGCTACCAAGAAGAAGAAGACAGAGGACAATACAAAGACTGACTTCAAGATGGTACTACTAGAAGGAAACACAGTAGTCCATTCAGACTTTGATATTGATGAAAAGCCTCTGTTAACACTGTTCAGGGATCCTTCTACATTTGCCTACCAAATCCAGAAGACCATCAAAGACAAACTGCACACTAAGGTAGTTACTGAACATCACTTACCAACTTTCAAACTACCTGATGTGGTGCAACAAGAAGAAAGAAGTGAATCCCACCTGAGAGTCACTGAAATTGAAAACATCCAACACTCAGGAACTTCCCAAGGGACCAGCATGGTTCCCTATACTTCAGACTTTGACAAGTCTAAAGTGCTGATCATCAGATGGTCCTTTACTGATGACAACTCAGTATTAGTGACAAGGAGAGATCTTACATGCAAGGCCTACAAGTCCATGAATGAACTGAAGAAATTATCAACTCAGGACTTGCTTACAATTCAACATCTGGAACCTCAAAAGGGATCTCTCACTGATGAGCAGCTTAATCAATTGAAGAATTCCATGTTCAAGGGAATATGGAAGATTGTGAATGACAGAAGAAAACAATAAAGAATTAGAAAAGGTTTTGGATTCATCAATCCAGGGGGAGATTGTTAGGACAAAGGGGATTGGTGAAACCACTTTTGGAAACCTAAGTCTAATTCACTTCTGTTAAGAATATTCTAAGTATAGAACTACTGAAGAAAGAAGACAAAAGTACTGAAGAAGGATTCTACAAGTACTGAAGAAGAAAGAAGACAAAAGTACTGAAGAAGGATTCTACAAGTACTAAAGAAGAAATGCATCAGAAGTTCTGAAGTTCAAACCAGACAGTTCACTGAAGAACTACTGAAGACAAACTACTCATCAGTAATTTGTCATTCATCAGCACTTGTTCAAGAATCTTTCCACCGTCTTATGTTTCAGTAGTTTATTAGTTTAGTATTACTTTAACTTTTTGTACGAGTTCCAAGATTGCAACTTGTTTCTGAACTTGCTTTTTGGCAAGGTTCATGTATTTGTAAAGTCTATAAATAGATGGGTTCATCCCTCTGTTTTAGACATTGATTTTTAATACAGAAATCCTTCAAAGCTTATCATTGTTATTTCCATTTCATTTACTGAGAATCTGTTTAAGTATTCATTCTCATTTAATACTTAGATTCTCATTAAATACTTGTCTTTAGTTTTCTCAAACATCCAGGGGGAGTAATAACTCCTGTTGATAAGTGTAGCTTTAACTTAAAACATTCCGCTGTGCTATAACTGATAAAGAACTTGCTAAACACTTAAGTGTTCACTAGCAAGTTCATACAAAGAGCAATACTGATCCAACAACTTCCTTGTGCCCTAATTACCAACAAAGGACACCTTACCAGTCTATCACATATAAGCCTAACTTATTTCCTAGTTAAAAGATAGTTTATCCAACTATCTAGACTCGCGTGTACCAACCGAGTCTAAAAGTGTTTTAACTCGACGAACCGCCATGACTTATCTTAATTATGTGTTAACATACGACATAGTACCCACGTTGCGCAGTTGTCACTATTCGTGTTTAACATCGTTGGACTAATACCCTGAAACATATAACTTACCATGAGCCGTAGCTTTTAGGAAAAAACTCATACTCAATAAAAAGTCTTGTTTGGTTGAAGGAGCTTGAAACTTTTAGGTTAAGAGAAAAACCTCTATATTGAAACAATACTAATAATAGCGTTTAAGAAAAAGCTCCTACTAGCTACAAGCTTTTAATGAGTAAATGATACAAATACCCGTTATATCATAAAAAAAAGACATGCATACAAGCTTTTAGCTACAGCTACCAGCTAGTTTTGCCAAACATACGCTAATAGTAATTAAGAGGCTACCAAACAAACAACCCCTAAAATAGATTAAGCTATAACTTTGATTTCATCCTTACACTTTCACAGTCTCTGTTTACACCTTGCTAGTTATTTAAAATCACTACGTTTTTTCTGAACGGTCAATGGTACACATCCATAATGATGCGCCGCACCCTTCATGTCTGGTCCCCAAGCCCCCATAAGGTCCATCCCTTCATTTCAGAATAACCTTACTTTAGGTGAAATTTAAACTTGTAAACTCCGAGAACAAGAGAACCCCAAAAAATACTCCCCCCGTCCCAATTTAAATGTCCTTCTTTCCTTTTTTGTTTGTCTCAAATTAAATTTCCTTTTTAAAAAATAGAAATGTAATTTCCAGTTTTGCCCATAAAAGATAAAACACAATCACCACTTTTAAGGATATTGTTGTCATTTTACCACATACAAACAAAAGATTTCTTAAAATGTGTGTTTTTAAACATGAGACATTTAAATTGAGACGGATGGAGTAGTAAACTTTTCATCTCCGTTGCAACCACCGGGCTGCATCATCATTAGTCTTTAAAATCATTACTAAGTGGGTGTTTGGGATTGAGTTTGGAAATGCAAAAGGGCTTTTGGTCAAAAATGCTTATTGGCTTATGACTTTTTGAAAAGGAGTTTTAAAAAAAGTGTTTGGATTAGCTTTTGGGATGAGAAACGTTAAAAAGTCAATAGATTACGTTTTTTAAAGTGTTTCGCTTAACTTATTATAAATATTATTTGTATTTGCTTTTTGAAAAAACCAACGAGTAATAAGTTCTTTTGAAACTCAATGACAAACACCCTCTGACTTGCAAATCTGGTATTCCCATTTCGCCCATATCAACAGAAAACAGTCCGTCTTCCCCAATTCAGCGAAAACCTCCCAATCGACGTAACAATGTCAGATCGGAGCTTCTTTACCGAACCAGAGAGTCCTCTCGTTCGTCTCTGCATCGAATCCGCTACACAAACCGCAGACGCCGTTGACACGTGGCGCAGACAGCGACGCACTCTCGAACGGTTACCTTCTCAGCTCGCTGAGCCTCTCCTCCACCGCCTTCTCTCCCGCCGCCTCCTTTATCCCTCTCTTCTTGAGTAATAATATTATCAATCGCATAATAAGATTTGTTTATTATTTTTTTTTATAAATTAATTGTTGGTTGTTACACGTTACTTGTTTAGTTATTTATTAGTAGAGGGAATGCCTTTGTTAATTAATTGTTACACTAGCGATTAATCTGGATTAATCGGATTGAGATTATTACACACACATTTTTATACGTAGTTTTTTAAAGTAGACAGGTTTTGGCCGGACTTTGCTGAATAGGATCGACTAGGGCCGATTACGGCTGACTAGTGACTAATGGACCGATTAGCAAAAAGTTAATTAGTTACCAGCCGACTAGCGACTAGTCCTGATTTTTAAATATTGTGTTGCATGGTACATATTCAGTTATTTATTAGTCGAGAGAGAATGCGATTGGTGTTGGAAAGTAAGCGAAGGTAAGTAGGAACCGTATTGTACAACACTGTGTTACATGATACGTATTAAGTTATTTGTTAGTTGAGGGAGAATGCGATTGGTGTTGGAAAATGAGTGAAGCTAAGTAGGAGATGTTTTAATGAAAATATGAAATGTTGTTATGTTTGAAGATATATGCGAGTTTAGATCACCGACTGACTAATGAATAATGATTATAGGTTATGTAGGTTTAGAATGGTATCATCTGACAATTATAGTCGGATGTGAGTTTTTTGATGATATTGAAAGGCCTGCGGTTACAGACTCATGTAAGTTTTTATGGACCGTAAAGTAGCATTTTCATCTTTGAGTTGGTTGTTACGCGATACGTATTCAGTTATTTATTAGTTAATAGAGGAGAGAATGCATTTGGTGTTGGAAAGTGAGTGAAGCTAAGTAGGAAATGTTTTGAATGGAATTTTGTTAGGTTTGAATATGTATGTGTGTTTAGATCGAAGATTGACTTAGGATTATAGGTTTAGAATGGTATTATATGGACGTTATAGACTGATGTAAGATTTTTTGATGATATTGAAAGACCTGTGGTTACAGTCTGATGTAAGTTTTTATGGATCGTAAAGTAGCATTTTCGTCTCTTAGTTGTTTCTGTTATTTATTAGTCGAGACTCGAGATAGGACTTAGGAGAGAATGGCATTGGTATGGGAAAGTAAGTGAAGCTAAGTAGGAAATGTTTTGAATGAAATATTGTTGGATTCGAAGATGTATGCGTGTATAGATGGCTAATTGACTGATGGATATTGATTATTTGATTATAGGTTATATAGGATTAGAATGGTATTGTATGTAAATAGTAATTGATACAAGTTATATTTCATCATATCTTTTGTTTTTTTTTTTATGACAATAAAAGGCCTGTGGTTACAGTCTTAGGTTATGGATAGTAAAGTAGCATTTTCCTCTCTGAATTAGTTGTTACACGATAGATATTTAGTTATTCACTAGTAGAGAGAGGAGAGAATGCCATTGGTATTGGAAAGTAAGCGGAGCTATGTAGGAGATGTTTTTATGAAAATATGAATATTGTTAGATTTGAAGCTATATGTGTGTTTAGATCTCTAGTTGACTAATGAATAATGATTATGGGTTATCTAGGCTTACATTCGTATCATACTGACATACTATCATCCGGAAGATTCTTTGTGCTAAAAGCCTAAAAGCAGAGCTTATATGGTATTAAGTCTGTAGTCTACTGTATGCACTCTCAATTTTGCTTAAACGTGATACCAAGTACCAACACACACTCAAACGTGTGGATGTGTGGGATGCAAATAAGCTTGCCATGTTTAACTGTGCCCTTTGGCTTGTAGCATAGGTCTCGTTTGGTTGATTGTTAAATCACAAGATCTCTTTCAAAGAATAACATTTAGTTTTTTAAGAAGCTTCAACTTGAGTTTGTACCTTTTTTCTACGTAAAATTTCTGAACCGAAGAATGTTATCAGTCAAGTTCCAAGTTCTCATAAACTAGATGAATCTTTATATATAATGCTTTGTCCTGTTAGAGAACTCAATATATTACAAATAGATCGTATCTTTGTTTATGACAACTATTCATTTTTTTTACTTGGTATGTTTTAGTCAGCAAATGAGCCATAGTGTTGTTACTGTAGTACTGCTAGTTATATCATAGATTTACTTGCAGTAATTGACTAATTGGCTTATTTGTTTCGCTCTTTTGCATGCCTTCCACTCTAAACCATATGCCACTTTGTGCTCAAACCTGTTAAGACTTAAGAGTGTTTAGAGTATATATTTAGGTTTCAATATTTTGTGCAGAGTGTTTAAATACAGCATAGAGAAGATTGATCTGAGAGGTGAGAGCTCTGTTGATGCAGAGTGGATGGCATATCTGGGTGCTTTTCAATACCTATCCTCTTTAAATGTTTCGGATTGTCATAGAATCAACAGTTCTGCACTTTGGGCTCTTTCAGGTATACCATATGCTCTTTTAAACCTGATTCCTTGTAAAAGTATGGTCACATTAGCATTCATCCTTTTTTGTACGTTTCTCATTAGTTTTTTTAATTGTAGCTGATAAATATTTCTTATATCGTAATCATGTCGGATTTCTTTTTTGTAAGCTTTTTGGCATTTGAATTTAGTATTCCCATAAATGTTTGCATTGACCGGTCAGGATACATAGCCATTTTTTATCATAATGCCCGCAATTTTAATTAGTTGGTAATTATCTGTCCAACATATAGTTACATATTACAAAGAGTACCAACATCAAGTGAATTTCTTGTTTGGAATATCAGTGGAGGGTGCTGATACATTGCCATTTGGGCCTTGTTTCAGGTATGAGGTATTTAAAGGAGGTTGACCTCTCTAGATGCTCTAAAGTTGATGATGCAGGCATAAAGCATCTTCTGTCTATTCAAACTATTGAAATATTATGCATATCAGAAACAAGTGTTACTGCAAATGGTGTTACGCTTCTCTCTTCACTTAAAAGATTATCTAAGTTGGATTTGGGAGGCTTGTTTATTACTGATACAGCCCTTGCATCTCTTCAGGTGTTCTTTTCTCTTCTGTGTTACTTATTTATCTGTCTGCAAATATGTTATTTTCTAAAGTGGGAATTCCGGTTCATTTCTTTATGAATGGGTCTATTTGGGTTCTGTTTTATCAGAAATGGTCAAATGGGCTGCAAGACGCTAAAAGTTTAATTTTAATGCATACAACCTCCATAATCGTCTTATTCAAATATGTAGATTACTAATGTAATGATTTTGTTTTTATTCTAATAACGGACTCGTTAACTAGTCATAAAAAAGATCTAAAAAGGACAAAAAAGTGTTTGGGAGTCAACCAATCTGGCCCGCACCTCCTGATAACAAAAGTGACTCGATTTAACGCCAACCGATTTTGACATATTGCATAATCCACTCATGTTGCCACCTTTTTGGCTTTTTTTAGTTGGAAGGTCATCTAGAAGACAAGAATTCTTATTTATTTTTCTCGTCTGTTGTGAACTTTGTAGGTTTTGACCAATTTACAGCACCTAGATCTATGGGGAAGTGATATATCAAATGAAGGTGCATCTATTCTTGTGAAATTCCCAAATTTGACCTTCCTAAACCTAGCGTGGACCAAGGTCACGGTTTTGCCAAACGTGAGCTCAATTGTGTGCCTCAACATGAGCAATTGTACAATACATTCTATTTTTAAAGGAGAAGGCAATAAGGCTAAGTTATCAAAGTTAATTTTTGCTGGAGCTTTATTTAAAGATATTGACAAAGCCTTTTCATACTTTGATTCCAGCTATTTATCTTATTTAGACCTATCAAACTTATCTCTTCGTGACATATCCTTTTTGTCATTTATCCATTCCCTAGAATATTTGGATCTCAGTGGTAACTTAATTGGGATGATTCAGTTACGTTTATAGCATCTGTTGGGGCTAATCTGAAAACTTTGAATCTAAGCAAGACTAGAGTGAGCTCAGCGGGAGTTGCGGTTTTAGTTGGGCATGTTCCAAAACTTGACACTATATCTTTGGATTCCACACCAACCGACGATCTAGCCATCTCATATATTGGCATGATGCCTTCACTAAAAGCAGTCAACATGAAGGGTACTAATGTGAGAGGTATCATCTCATGTTATATAATCAATTCTATTTATTTATACTTCTGCAAGTTCTGCATGCAATCCTAAATCCAGACTGAAATAGAGTTTGGTTTTGTGTGATGGAACAAAAAGACAGCTTATTTTGTCTTTCAGTAATGGAAGCTTTCAATATATACCAGTGTTGATGTAAATCTTAACCACCATATTAAAAAAAATAATTAATTCAGAATTTGGCTAAATTACTTTTCCCCCAAAATGTGTTAATCTTATTAGGAGGTGTTGACTAGGAGTGTAACTCGATCTCCCCATAAGCTTGAGTTCGTATAAGAGAATTTCTGAGCTCAAGCTCAGTTCGTTTATTATTTTCTTTTATATATGTATACATATAGTTTTAGTTTTAAATATATATTATCTAGTTATATGTAAAATTTAAATATTTTATAAAATAAAAAATATTGTATTTATACGAATAATAGGTGGCTCGTGTAGGCTTTTGAACCTAGCCGAACCTGCTTTCGGATGAAGCTCGTTTAGTAAAAGAGGTTATTTTTAGGCTCATGCTTGATTCGTGCATTTAACAAGCCTAGCTATCGGCTTATTTACATCCCTAGTTTTGATGAGCATTTATGCTTGATTTGTATTACGTGATAACTAACAACTTACTCTACCAACCAGGTGTAATCCAACAAAACGACGGGGATGCAGAATGTGTTCTCTCACTTACAGCACTTGAAAACCTAAAGCAATTAGAGAAATTAAATATCGAAGAAACTGCGCTCAAAGATGAAGCAATCATTCCCATTTCAAACATGAAACAACTTACTCATCTTTCACTTAGATGCAGTTTCCTAACAGACGCCTCGCTGCACCACTTGTCATCCATCCCCAACTTGATTAATCTCAGCATGCGTGATGCTATTTTAACAAATGCTGGAATTGACTCTTTTAATCCACCACCATCGCTACAAGTGCTGGATTTGACAGGTTGCTGGCTGTTGACCAAGGATGCTCTTTTGTCGTTTGTTAAACGGCGTTCAAATATTGAAGTAAGGCATGCACTCATGACCACATTTTTATCTGATAAAGACGACAATAAATATCACTCTCCGTCCCAAACGCGTATGGGGACATCACCGCAGAGACGATTTTCGTCATCCCCTCTTAAATCTGAAATGGCTGCCATCATAGGTACACCCTTTTACATGTCTTGTCTAGCATAGTAGCATGCACGTTTTAAGTTATTTTTTCACGATCGAATTATTAATCAAAAACGATTGTCACATTCTTCTAAATTTCAGCATGAATCGTTTGAATTAGGTAATAAATGAGTCAATTCAGGTTACGTTTTCTCTCTTTTATAGGTTTATGTCAAATAAAAAAAATGTTATTTAACGGGTCAAATAAAAAAAAAATAGAAAATTTTAGCTAACTTGTCGAAAGTTGCCCAGAGTGTATTCTTTAATGCATAACCCTCTAGATCATTTTATAAGATTATATCTAAAATATTATAGTTTTTGTACTTAAATGTATCAAGCTAATTATTTATAGAAAAATAAAAAACTTTGAACAAAGGTGATTCAGGTCAACCTGTACCAAAATTTTCGTGTTTTGACTATTACACAACCAACCTATTTTGTCACCTCTATGACGACTAACCTTTTATGTGAAATGAAAATTCATGCTTTTTCGTCATAATATCAAAATATCATTTCATAATAATTTGTTTTTGAATGATTTATAACAGACCAGAGGTTGAAATATAGCAGAGCAGAACTACTATCAATGCAGTTTGCATTCACATCGGTTGGTCCGTCCAGTGACCCCTCTACATCACCCAAGTAGGAATATAACAATCGAGGATATGTTTGTTTTTACTTATTGTGAGTTTTTTTTTAAACCATTTTTGTTGCAAACCATAAATTTTGCTAAAATAAACAACGTTGGACAAAAAGTCCAGGTATTGCAGTGTATAGGGAGGACTTATCGAATGGTTTATTATGTTATTCAAATATATAACATATTAAGGAAATATAATGTATTGCGATTACAGCTTGGTCTTGGTATGCCCCTAAAGGGTATATCAGACAATCTTAAACATTGCATAAGGGCTAGGATATTTAGTAACCAACCCTGCGCATAGAGTATTCCAACTGATAAATATATTGGATGATGTTTGGATACATTTTCAAGTTGGAGGTTTCTAAATCCTTGTACGTCGACACGCTTAAAACAAATTAATATAACACGAGTCACCTTTTCTATGAATATTATTTATCTCATTTTAAAATATTCATTTTATTTCCAACTTATAATGGGTAGATTGAGTTGGGTTGGCTAACGGCTCAAATCGGGTTCATGTCAAAACTAGTGGTTGACGAAAATGGACTCGGATTGGAATGGGTCCATTTAGGAAAAAATGGTATTAAACTTGGTTCGCACTCTTTATTTGTTTCTGTAATGGTAATGACAATACGAACTACGAGGATGGTAATGGCAGTGAAGGCGACAGTGGTGGTGGCGGTGACTATTAACCGGCGTTGATAGACTAGCCAAAGATAAGAAGAATTGCATGTCCTAATCAGTTTAAGTTAGTTAGGGTATGTATGGTGTCAAACTACGAAATTGGTGATCTAACTTGGTTGATTTTAGTGATTGTTTTTTGAAGCTTGTATTATATCTTGAATAGTTTGTGGAAAAAAAAAATAATGAAATTGATTATGATTATGAATTATCAAGAACGATCAATGAAATGGGTTTGTTAACAATATTTGGAAAAGAATCACCAAGGATTTGGACTAGCCAGAATTAGGGCAAACATACACAAGCA
Source organism: Ambrosia x helenae (assembly GCA_030844895.1). Lineage (NCBI taxonomy): Eukaryota > Viridiplantae > Streptophyta > Magnoliopsida > Asterales > Asteraceae > Ambrosia > Ambrosia x helenae. The sequence continues at coordinate 17,132,167 of CM061227.1, read as the reverse complement.
GTTTGATTTTTAGTGAAATACATTTGATTTCTTGATCCTGTTAATTTGAAACCCTAATTATAGACATCAACATTCATCTATCATATGTAAATGGTGAAGAAAACCCTCACCATTTAAATCTCGAACAATAATCAAGAACAATTAACAAACCCCATTATGAATCAACACTAATAGCTATTATCATCTCAAAATGTCATGTTAGAATAAAAGGATCATAGTTGTCTAGTAAAAAAGATGAGGGAATATTATTATAAAATAGTATAGTTTGAATGGTTGTTGTATTGGGCGGGAAAAGTGGTTAGCCACTAATTGGGTCTTTCTTGTATAAATAGCTATGATCACTAGTAATAAAGTAGCTATTTTTTTGACCCAAATTCCTTTTTTCTTGTGTTTCTCCCATTTCATAGCTAACAGTGGTATCAGAGCCGTCGATCTTCTCGACATTCGATCACCATTTATCCAACTACCACCATAACTAACTCCATTACCACCACCATAACTAACCACCGTAACTACATTCCACCACCACAATTCATCGTCAAAATCCACTGTAATCACATCTAATTCACCTGAATTCCATCATCGTATACATTCAGATCAGCTTTTCTTCTTGTTTGATTCTTTCGTTCATTTTACTCTGTTTTCATTTCAAATTACTCTGTTTCGTTTTATTTCCAGGTCTGATCAATTGTTGATCATACCTATCCATTGAATAGGTTAATTCGTGACCTTTCAATTCCTGTAGATCGATCAATTTGTGATTTGTCTACTCCTAAACTGTTACAATGTCTACTCGTAATCAATCACTTGAACAAAAACTACAAGAACATGATTCCTCCTTAGAATGTATCAAGAATAACATGACTGCCATGAAAGAACAAATAGAAGCCCAAGTTTATGAGATTCTTAAGTCCATTTAGAACCTGTCCCATAATCAAGGCAGCAGTTAATTCAATATAAATGGTGGAAATTCACTTGAAACCTATCATAGCCATAACAGTCGCCTAACTAAGATTGATTTCCCTAAATTTAATGGTGAAAATGTTAAGGGATGGCTATGTAAGGTGGAGCATTTCTTTTCCATTGATGCTACACCTGAGAATGTTATGGTGAGACTAGCTATTGTGCACATGGAGGACATTGCTCTATTGTGGCACCAAGGGTTTGTACAATCAAGAGGGGGCACAATTGATGGTATGACTTGGTATGAATATAAGAGCTTTGTAATGGCCAGATTTGGGACAGTTTTGAGCCAAGATGCTATGGGGGCTTTAGCTTCCATTAGACAGACATGATCACTCAAAGATTTATGTCAAGAATTTGACATTGCTCTTACCAAGGTGACCATACCAATGAATATGCAGTTAGCCTGTTTTTGAGAAGAGTGAAACCATAAATTGGTTATCCTGTTCGAATGTTGAGACCAAAGAACCTGCCAGAAGCCTATATGTTGGCCAGGTATCAAGATGAGAATCTTGCTGCAACCCATGCAGGATGGAATAAGACACCTAGAACCTCATATACCAGTGAAACAAAAACAAATTCTATAGCCAACACTAACAACTTACCCTTACTACCTAAACCAACCTATAATCCCAAACCACTTAATTTAAAGAAATGGACCCTGACCCATAAAGAAATTGAAGAGAAATGAGCAAAGGGAGAATGTTTTGAGAAGTATGCCCCTGGCCATGTCTGCAAGAAGAAGCAATTATACTCAATTAAGTTGATTGGAGAGGAGGAAACTGAAAGTGATCAAGAAGAACAGGAGTAGATCTTGTAGGCACATATTCAAGAACCACACATTTCCTTGCATGCAATAATAGGGGTGCCATCTTTTTCAACAATGAGGGTAAAAGGGTCAATTGGCACAAAGATTTTATAGATCTTGACACATTCAGGATCTACGCATAACTTTCTGAATGAGCAGTTGGCTAGAAAGATGAAGTGTCCAGTTAAGAGAATTGCTGAGGTCAAGATTACAGTAGCTGATGGGAATAAGGCCAGTTGTACAGAAATGTTTTGTGACTTCCAATGGATGATGCAAGGTATGGTTTAAAACTGATGTTATCTTGATTCCTTTATCAAATTATGATATGGTCTTGGGAGTCCCATGGTTACAGACTCTCAATGATATTGTTTGGAACTTTAATGAGTTAACCATGAAGTTTAAAGTAAATGATTAAATGGTTGAAGTAAAGGGTATTGAATTAAACAAAATGACCATCTGTTCTGCTAAAAAATTGAAAGAAATGATTGAAAAGGGTAAGGGCTGGTTAGTATGCAAATATTTAGTTTGCAAGCAGTTGGTGATAATTCATTTCAGCATGAAACAAGAGTTATAGATAAGGAACCTAATGAGTTTCTGAACAAGTTGTTGGAAAGATATAGTGATGTCTTTGAGGTTCCAACTCAGTTACCTCCTAAAAGGGACTATGATCATAGAATCTTGTTGAAAGATGAAAGCATCACTATTAATCAGAAAGCATATAGGTATCCTAGTGGTAAAAAAGATGTGCTAGAAAAGTTGACACAAGAATTACTTGATACAGGGGTAGTAAGGCCTAGTAAGAGTTCATTTGCATCTCTTGTTATTCTAGTTAAGAAGAAAGATGGCAGTTGGAGGTTCTGTGTAGATTATAGGAATATATACACAGCAACCATTAAGAATAGGTTTCCCATTCCTTTAATTGAGGAGTTACTTGATGAATTGGGAGGAGCAAGTGTCTTTTCTAAGTTGGACTTGAGGGCTGGCTATCATCAGATAAGAATGGATGATAGGGACATACATAAAACATCCTTTAGAACTCATCAAGGCTTGTTTGAGTTTGTTGTTATGCCTTTTTTTCTTAACAAATGCCCCAGCAACCTTTCAAGCTTTAATGAATGAAACCTTTCATTCACTTCTTAGAAAGACTACACTAGTGTTTTTTGATGACATCCTAGTGTATAGTTCAAACATGGAACAACATATTAAAGATTTGGAAGAAGTGTTAGTATTGAGGAGACATAATTTTTTAATGGCCAAAAGATCAAAATGCTCATTTGGGGGTTCATCAGTATAATACTTGGGTCATGTAATTTCTGGTCAGGGTGTACAAACTGATTAGAAGAAGAAATGGCAATCAAGCAGTGGGCAGTACCCCAGAATTTGAAGTAATTAAGTGGGGGGGGGGGGGGTTTAGGCCTTGCAGGGTACTATAGAAGATTTATAAGGTCATTTGGAGTATTGGCCAAACCACTTACTGATCTATTAAAAAATGATGCATTCATATGGTCTCCTATGGCTAAAGAGGCTTTTAAACAACTTAAAGATACTCTAACTTCTGCCCAGTCTTGGCTCTTCCTGATTTTTTCTAAAGAGTTTGTAGTAGAGACTGATGCATCATCAAGAGGCTTAGGAGCTGTTCTAACGCAAGATGGGCACCCTATTGCTTTTATCAGTAAAGCTTTGTCTATAAGGCAGCAAGCCTTATCTGTTTATGAAAAAGAACTCTTAGCAATTATAATGGCTGTGAAGCAATGACACCATTATCTAATTGTTAAGAAGTTTATCATTAAACAGGTCATAAAAGTCTTCAGTTTGTAGGATCGGTTTTCACAATCAATACGTAATCAACACGAATACTGAAACACTAGGTGCGGAAACCCTAATGTTCATGCAATATGATAAAAATATGAATCAAAACACACGAGATTTCATTTTCAAAGTTTTAGTTAATCATTAAGATGATAATAATGTTTACAGACTTGATTACACGAAAACACACACTACTAGGTGTAACTGGACAACCTCTGGACACTCTAGAACACACACATGACAAATGGCATAACTGAATAACCGTCACAAAGCTATCACCTATATATAAACAATCTGGTTTGAGCTGTCGAAGGTCCGAACCAGTCCATTCGATCTTGTCTTCACCCGAACCAAAATCTAAAACATAAACATAAACTTTACATTTCAACTACAACGATTAAAATGATCCGAAAGCTACAGACACATATATGAAATATGCATCTACAAAGTTTTTGCTAACTCAGAAGATTGTGACTCCTCTACAACATACTTGGTTGGCTAAATTGTTGGGTTATGAGTATGACATTTTATATAAGCAAGGCTCAGAAAATGTTGTAGCAGATGGGTTGTCTAGAATGTCTGGAATGGCATTGTTTACCATGGGGATGAGTTCTTTGAATCCCATGATTCTGGACAGAATTAAACAGTCTTGGTTGCAGGATGCAATAGTCCAGTCTACTATTCAGAAGATTTCAGAAGGTCAAAGTGTGAAACATTATTCTTGGGATGGGTAGCTATTCAAAAGAAAGACTAAGTTGTGGATTGGTGATGATAAACAACTTAAGGAAGATCTGCTTAAACTATTCCATTCCTCTGCAATGGGTGGACACTCAGGTTACCTTCCTACCCTTAAAAGACTTAAAGCTTTTTGTTACTGGAAGGGGTGTTCAAAAGAAGTCTTTTCTTCTATCAAAAACTATGCCGAGTGTCAGCAGGCCAAGTATGAACCTATAGCCAATCCTGGACTCTTACAACCTCTCCCTGAACCAGTCCATATATTCACTGATATATCCATGGACTTTGTATCTGGTCTATCTAAGGTACAAGGGAAAGACACCATTATGGTAGTGGTGGACATACTAACTAAATATGCCCATTTTTATCCATTTATCACATCCCTACAATGCCTCTCAAGTTGCTTAGGTTCTTTTAGACAATGTGTTCAAATTACATGGCTTCCCTATGAATATTGTGTCTGATAGAGATCCTATATTCATCAGTCATTTTTGGAAGGAATTTATGAAGTTACAAGGGGTCCAGTTGTCTTTTTCTACTGCATATCATCCCCAATCAGATGGGAAGACAGAAGTCTTAAACAAGTGCTTGGAATCTTATCTAAGGTGATGTGCATGCATTCACCTAATCAATGGTTGAAGCATTTAAGTTTGGCTAAATGGTGGTTCAACACCAACAATTACCCAGCTATCAAAGTATCTCCCTTTGAAGCATTGTATGGCTTTCCACCCCAATTCATATTCCATACATTGCTAAGGACACTTCTGTAGCTGATGTTGAAGAAATTTACAAAGACAGGGAAGCTATGATTGTTAAACTTAAACAGAATTTACAGTAGGCAAGAAACAGGCGGATGAAACAATGTGCATATCAAAAGAAAAGTAAAAATAGTTTTGATGTAGGGGAATGGGTTTACTTAAAGTTGCAGCCTTTTGTATAGACCTCTTTAAGAGTTTAGAGGCATTAAAAAATTTTGGCCCTAAATTTTTTGGTCCTTTCCTTATTCTGGAAAAAAATGGAAGTGTGGCCTATAAACTAGACTTACCTGAAGAAGCACAGCTGCACAATGTCTTTCATGTATCCCTATTGAAAAAAGCTCATGGCCACCATAGTCCAGTAATTCCCCTGCCAGTAAGCCCTAGATTTGTTCTTTAGCCCAGAGCTATTATTGACAGAAGGGTGGTTCAAAGGGGTGATAACATGGTTTCCCAATTTTTGGTTCATTGGAAAGGATTGTCAATCACTGATGCTTCTTGGGTGTTTGAAGATGACTTCTTTTTTAGGTTTCCAGGTTTTGTGAATTCTTGAGGACAAGAATTATTTCAGGGAGTGTTATGTTAGAATAAAAGGATCATAATTGTCTAGTCAGAAAGATGAGGGGGTATTATTGTAAAATAGTATAGTTTGAATGGTTGTTGTATTGGGAGGGAAAAGTGGTTAGCCACTAATTGGGTCTTTCTTGTATAAATAGCTATGATCATTAGTAATAAAGTAGCTATGTTTTGACCCAAATTCCTTTCTCTTGTGTTTATTCCATTTCATAGCTAACATGTCAATGATGCAAGAAAATCTTAACAACCATGGAAAAGAATCAGTTTGGAGAAGAAAAATTTAAGGATCAATATGGAGGATGGAATTCCATTACCATGATCAAATTGGAGCGAGTCATTACCATAATATGCTTATGAATTGTCAGGGCTTGTGAAGTCCGGTGCTACACGGCTGTCAATTCTTGTATCAGGGTACCATGTTAAGTCTGTAGTGGATTGCACATCTGCATAGTTAGCTAGTGATCGAGTATGGATGGTTAACGAGTCATGATTGGGCCAACCAGAAGGAATGTGACCAAATTAACAGCGATTACAGGTCCCATACACCATATTTTGAGCAGATGCCCAAGCAAATGGACAGCGGTTAGTGATGTTCAGGTAGAGTTTTGATACTTAATGTGTGTAATTTGATACTTTTATTTATAAATATGATATGGAACACACTACTTTGATATGATTATCATTTTGCTAGTAAACACATGTTAAAATGTGTTCATAAATATTTGGTTTTGGTCATCAACAATTGGGATTGAATTCGAAATTGTCATTGTTTCTTTTACTTTTAACCATTGAATTCAATTGTGTTTTAATACTTAGAGTTGGAAATTAATTAGGTTACTATTCAGTTTCATTGATTTTTCGGTTTTGTGTCGTGGATCATTGTGACCAAATAAACTATCTTTTTAATTATCTATTGAAACAAATAGGTTAACAATCATGTCTATGTGATTATCAGATGATAACAAACTAGGTTATATGCCAATGAGGTAGTGGCGGAGTGGTTGGGGAAAGACTTGATGTTCCTTGTCACCCAGGTTCAGTTCCCACTCTCCCCATTATTTTATGCGGCATCCAGGTGACGAGTGAATATGGGTGGCACCAGTTTGACTTGGATGGGAGGCGGAGTTTCACCGATTATTCCACTGTCGTGCCTTCAGGCGGGTGGAGGTCGGGTTTCCACGCATCTAGGAGAGCCAAGGGGCTAGCGACGGTCGAGTAGTCGACCTTGGCCACAGCGCCCGATGTCACGGTGGTTGGCACGTCGTTCCTTGTCGTTAAAAAAACACAAACTAGGTTATATGATGCACCTCACAACCGAAACCTGGAGATTTAATCCCTTTTCTCCATATTGTTTTCAAACCCTAACTCAATTTTAGTTAAGATTTTACAAATCAATCAATTTCTTAGTTTGAAATTTCCATATTTGGTATAATAAAGCAATTGAATTGTGACACTTTCCACTAATTCGTTATGAGTTGGACACCCTACTTACCCTTTCTAGTTAAGGTATTTAGGAATTAATTTTATACTTGTTTTTTATTGACATAAAGACATCGATCAATTCGCTCTCTCACCACGACATCTGTTGGTGTTGTTATTACCATGATAAGAAGCTCGTCGTCCTCCTTGTTTGATGTTGCCCTGATTATTAGGAGGACAAGCACTATAGAAGGCCTTAAGATATTGAGTGGCACCATGAATGTTTGGCATGAGTTGATAACCATGTTGACCATTTGTGAAGATGCAGAATCTGCGATTGCGACAACAAGAGTTGTGGTAGCAATAAAGGCATTATCATCACCATGTTGTGGAGGCTTCGTCACTATGTAATCATGATCACTAAGAAGACCGTAAAGCTCATTAAATTTCTAGAGAAGAAAGAATAAATGTAAGGTGAATTTTAGGCCGTTTTATTCATCACGGAGTCCTAAGATGACATAAAGAATTAGATCTCTATATGGAATGACCAGCTTTATACCATAGAATCCCCCAACCACAAAAGTAGGTTATGTAGGTTTTATGGGTGGGGAACCATCTAAAAGTTCTTGAATGTAATAGTCATGAGAGGGAGACGAGAAGACTTTCACCGGCGAAACACAAGATCTGAAGGAAACTTGGGGCCGGTCACTGCTTTCTTTGTGGTGAATCTACCTGGTGGAGTGTCGAGTGCATTATTGTGGAAGATCTTTGAACCATATGGGTACATAAAGATGCATATGTGGCTAAAAAGGGATTCAAGGGGGAACTTTTTTGGGTTCGTGAGGTATGAGAGGGTCCAAGATGTGAAAGAAGTTCTGGTTCTGTTGAACATGGTAAAGGTGTATCGGGCAAAGGTAACCATGTTCCTTGCAAAGTATAATAGGAACCATGAAAGGTTTGATAACCAGAATGGTTAGAATGGCAACGGTCAGCAGAAGACTAACTATAACTCACAGGTGACGACCGAGAAAAAGCAACAAAACCAATCCAATGAACGGTATGTTCCGATGGAGGCGGTGAATGGATACTCCTTTCGGAATGCGGTGACAGGTGATAAGAGTGTTTTGTCATCCTCTAAGAAGGTTGTTCGGATTGAGGATAGGGCTGCCTTATACCCGAGCCATTGTATGATGAGGTCCGTTATCCGGTGAGGTAAAAGGGTTATCGAAGATCAAGAAGTTAAAGTCTTTGCTAATGGAGGAGGGTTGGACGGAATTACCGGTGAGTTATATTGGGTGACTGAAGGTTCTGATAGTGTTTAGAGACAAAAGGTCGGCTTTGGAGTTTATTGGTGGTGATAAGCCGGTTTGGGACCATATTCTCTGGTCAGCGGTTCTGTGGAATGGCTAGTTCTTGGAGATGGAAAGATTGGCACGGCTGAGAATAGTTGGGGTTACGCTTCAGCTACGAGACAAGAAAGTGTTTGACAAGATTGGTGAACAGTTTGGCCGAATCGCTTAAAGTTCGACTTTCTCATGGAAGCGGTGGATATCGCTATAGGTGATTGCTGTGTAGTGGTCAATGGAGCATCAAGGATTGAAGAAGAGATAGAGGTGGTATGGGACGGAAACCAGTTCCCGGTATGGGTGGTGGAGGATTGGTCGGATGGTACTCAACCAGTTCTTGACGAAATTAGATCTGAAGTTTCGCCGGAGGATATGAGCTCGGGGGGTTCAATCAATGGGGATGATGCTATGGAAGATTGGGAGTTCTGGCTACCACACTCGCCGGTGGGAGAGGGTCTGGGGGAATTTGAAAGTCGGCGCAGGAAAATGAAAAGGCGGTTGAAGGAACGTTGCATGGGGGCGACAATGATGATTTGCATGAACGAGGCTTAGGATTGGGTGGATTGTCGAGTCCTTCTTTATTGGAAAGGGTCCCACATGTGGAGTACAATAACAACAACAATAATAATAATATAATAATAATAATATAAATAATGATAATAATAATGATATTGACAAACTCAACCCCACTATGGAGTCTTAGAATAAATAATAGCTGTAACTGTATTGGGGTATGTGAACATAATGGGGTTGGGCTGGGTTTTTCTTCTGGTGGTTTTCACATGGACCCAAATATAGTAAATGGGCCGCCCAGTAGTTTTAGATCGAAGAAGAGGGATAGAACGATGGGAAGCCCAGAGGAGGAAGTAAATATTGATAAGATTAGTAAGCTATCTTCTTCACCAGTGGGGTTCCCTGATTGAAATAAGTCGGCTACTATTTGAATGAGTTCTTTGGAGGATGAGCATATCGGGGCGTTAGACCAAGACCATAGGAAGGGCAGACGACAAATCTCTCTGGGTCCGATGATGATAGGGACATGGAGGCTAGGTTTTCGGTGCTTGGTGATGAGTCAGAGAGGCGTCCGGAATCACAAAGCCATAATCAAAATCAATTACGTGGGGAAGAACTGAACTTAACAGTACGTGCCGAGGCATTGATTGGGATTCAGTTGGAAGGTTTTGAGAAGAAAATTGAGGAATTGGCTCTTGGTGATGGTGTATATGATGAACAACAATGAATATCTTGTCTATTAACATTTGGGGGGGGGGGGGTAAGAAATCTGAGGAAGACATCTTGGATAAAAGGTTTAAAGTCTAGCTACGGTATTCAATTTCTTGCAGTTTAGGAAACCAAATTCAAAAGTAAGTCTTTTTTCAATTATAGTTCATTGTGGGGGACCTACTTATTAATCGGAACATGTATGGTCGGAGGGTAGATCTGGGGGGCTGCTGTGTTTGTGGAACCCGACGGTTTTCCAGCAACCTGGGGTAAGAAAGGAGCGTCAGTTCATGGTTGTATCTGGAGTATTGTTGTCAACAGGGGATACATTGAATATGGTGAATATTTATGCGTCTAACGATGCGGCTAGACGAAGAATTCCGTGGGAAGAATTAGAGAGGCTAAAAAGTGAGATGGTGGGGCTTTGGATTTTTCTTGGCAATTTTAATGAAGTTCGGGACCCGTCAGAAAGAAGGAATTCCGAGTTTGTGTCAATCAATGCTTTCAGATTTAATGATTTCATCTAGAAGGCAGATCTGTACGAGTATAACAGGGGTGGTCAGAAGTTTACATACATGTCAGACAACGGGGAGAAATTAAGTAAGCTTGATAGATTTCTTTTTTCTCCGGAATATAGGATAAGTGGCCTGGGGCGGTTGTAACAGCGTTGTCTAAATATGCATCGGACCACAATCCAATTATATTGTCGGTTTCTCCTGCTGACTTCGGGCACGTGCCATTTAGATTTTTCAATTCTTGGTTGGAGATGCAAGGTTTTTATGATTATGTGGTGTCTTAGTGCCATTCATTTACATTCTCGGGCCCACCGGATTTTAAACTAGCCATCAAGCTCAACTTTTTAAAAAACAAAATTAAAGATTGGGTTCGGATGTAAAATGATAAGGTTGCGGCTGAAGTCAATGCTAAAAAAGGGAGTTCGAGAGACTAGAAAAGGTGGCGGAAAGTAGGAACTTGGTGCAGCTAGAAAAACAAGTATGGGAGGAGTGTCGGTTATTTTTGGCTGAGGCGGATAGAAAGAAACATATGGAGTTAAGCCAAAAGGCGCGGGTTAGATGGGCCATCGATAGGGTAATAAACTCGAATTTGACCAATAGTAGAATAAATGGTTTATTATTGGATGGGATATCGGTGGATAATCCTATTGCAATGAAAGACGATGCCTTTAATTTCTTTGCTGATAAATTCAAGGAACCATTTACAATGAGACCGGAGTTTTCGTGTCCGAACTTGGGTAGCTTATCGGATGATGAGGCAGAAATGTTGGTGAGTCTGTTTTCATTGATGGAAATTAAAGAAGCCGTTTGGTCACGTGATGGTGATCGGCCCGGGACACGATGGATTCAACTTTAAGTTCGTGAAGAGATTTTGGAGTTGTTTTGAATCGAACATCATGAATATGGTTTTGGATTTTCATAGTAAAGGCGAACTGAATCCAGCGTGTATGCCGTCTTTTTTAGCCCTTATTCTGAAGACAAAAGATCCTTTGTTGTTCAAGGATTTCAGGCCCATTAGTCTAGTGGGCTGCATCAATAAAATCGTGTCCAAGGTATATGTCTGAACGTCTCAAGAAAGTAATTGGAAAACTAGTGGGCCCGGAACAATCGGCGTTTCTATCCGGTAGAAGTATCATGGACGAACCACTACTTTTAAAAGAATTGGTGGAGTGGATGCGCAAAATGAAGAGGGCCGGGTTTTTTTTTTCAAGGTAGATATAGACAAGGCCTATGATTCGGTGAGTTGGTCTTTTTTGGACAAGATTTTGGAGCAAATGAACTTCCCGAGCAAGTGGCGAGATTGGGTGTCGGCCATTGTGTCCAATGCTAGAGCCTCGGTTCTTATAAATGGCTCTCCATCATTGGAATTCAAATGCTTTCGCGGGTTGAGACAAGGCGATCCAATTTCACTTTTCCTATTCGTACTTGTCATTGAAGCGCTTTCGGGGTTTATTAAAAGAGCATGTCAAATCAGGTTGTTTCACGGATTGCATTGTGGTAATATGGGTCTTGTGTTATCACACCTTATGTATGCGGACGTTGTAGTATTCTTGGGTGAGTGGTCGTCTACTAATTCGAAAAATTTGAGAAGAATATTGCGTTGCTTTTATTTGGTGTCGGGACTTAAAGTTAACATGGAAAAGTGCCATTTATTTGGAGTTGGGGTGGAGTTGTCTGAAATCAAAAACTTGGCAGCCATGCTCAAATAGAAGGTAGGCGCTTTTCTGTTTAAATATCTTGGGCTTCAGGTGGGGGCCAACATGAACTTATGTAAGCACTGGGACCCGGTGTTGGACGTTTTCCGCAAACGTCTTTCTACATGGAAAGCCAAGACTCTTTCTTTTGGGGGTAGGGTGGTTCTCATCAAATCGGTTCTTAATTCCCTTCCAACGTATTACTTCTCATTGTATAGAGCACCGGAGAAAGTCATTGACACTCTTGATCAAATGAGACGGGTTTTCTTTTAGGGAGGATCAGGCAAGAAGGCCAAGATGAATTGGGTCGGATGGGACAATGTAGTAGTGGCTCCCGAGTATGGTGGTTTAGGACTTGGTTCTTTAAAGGAAGCAAATCTCACCATGTTGGCGAAATGGTGGTGTCGCTTCAAAAGCAAAAAAACTCGCTACGGTGGAAGGCGATTTGGTCGATACATAGTTGCTCGAGGGGTTGGTGTTATGTTCCGGTTAAACTTACTCAGCCTGGACCATGGAAACAAATTGGTTGCTCGGTGGGTGATCTTCTTCGAGTGGTGATCGATGTGTCAGACTTGATTGTCGGGAATCTGGGTGGGGGCTGGACATTGGGTTCTGGGTCGACAAATGGGTTGGGGATTCTACTTTATGTACTTTATTTCTGAACTTATATGCCTTGGAAAAAAACAAGACGTGTCGAGTTGTTGACCAGGTGGGCAGGGGGTTGGGGTTCGGACCTGGGATTGGAAACGCGAGCAGCTAACTGATGCCGAAGACCTGGAGTTACAACAGCTATCGAATCTGATTGGATCGGTGACTGTTAACTCCAGAAATGATCCGTGGGGTTGGGCACTTAATGGGTTGAGGCTGTTCACTGTCAAGTCTTTGAAGGATTGCATGGGATCGACGCTGAACACGACTGCAAATTACAGGTGCAAAAAGAATCATTGGGTGCCAAAGAAAGTGGAGTTACTAGCTTGGAGGGCATTCTTGAACCGATTACCGAAGCGAGCAACATTGGCTAGAAGAAACGTTAATGTAGGTTCTACTCTTTGTCTGTTTTGTTTTAATTATCAAGAAAGTACAGACCACATTCTTGTCGCTTGGCATTACTCCCAAACAATTTGGAATCTGGTAACACAATGGTGCAGACTCAAGCCGTTTTTCGCTTTTGGGATTAAAGATATATTGGACGTGGCCGATTTCGAGGAAGGATCAACCAAACAAAAAAGGTCTATTCATGCGATTTGTCTCACAACTTTATGGTGCTTATGGAAGGCTAGGAATAATCTAGTTTTTAATCAACAACATTGCTCGATCAGTCACGTCATTGGCGAGGTGAAGACGCTCAGCTTTTTATGGATTAGATCTCGGGCCAGACTACTTAATCTCGATTGACAAGTGTGGAGGGGCTTTCATTTACATAAGATAGGTTGGTAGTGATGGTTTTGTGTTTAATTTACTTGTTTTGAACATCTTGGTGTATATTTGTACTTGGTGGCTGGCTAGCACCCCTGCTAGCCGAATGGTTTGAATAAAAAGTTTGTTGATCGTTCAAAAATAAAAGATCTCCATCTGTAATGGGTTCCTTGATGTTTTCAAAGCCATTAACAGACGTGTGTGTGTGTGACTCAAGTAAACAAATGGAATTTCATTTGAAGTTTAAGAAGTTATGTTTTCTAGGTGTATTTTCTCGAAGTAATGTGTCGAGCATATGCCCGTTCAAGGGATAACCAAAAGTCATAGGTATGCCTAAATAATGAGAAATCCAGGCTTCAAAATTTGTATGGGTGTTGCTATTTACACCATACTCTAGTACACCGTACTCTACAACAACCTCTTAATAAATACAACCATTATTACTTAAGCATTATTTCACTTAATTTTTTATTTATTATTTTATTATTATTAAATAATTATCTTTTATAGGGAATGTGTAGTTAAAGATTTTGTACTGTTTATTTTTTTTAACCAACATTTTTTCTTTGTTTTACTATTTATTAATATTTTTAATGCTGTTTGTAAATTATATATAGATAGAGAGAGATAGATTTGAAAAAACAAAAGATGTTTAAAAATATATATACAAAAAAAAATAAATTACGCTTCCATAAAGATATGGAATCTTTAGTCCTTTTTAAGTCAATTTTTTTAAGACTCTTTTAAAAAGAAGGCCCTATTTGCATAACCTCAAAACTTATTTGCACCACTCTCTACGGCTAGTAGAGGCCCCTATGAGTTGTAGAGGGTCCTCTGCAGCTCATAGAGGCCTCTACGAGCTGTAGAGGACTGCGTCAATCATTGCAGTGGGCACCCACCTATACGACTAGTAGAGGCCTCTAAGAGCCGTAGAGAGCTGTGAAACTCTAAAAAACCCGGGGTAAATAATTATGCTGACTTGCTGACTGATTTGGTCGGAGCGGAATAACAAAATTTTCCAGAATTCTACGCCTCATATCGTGGAGATTGTCGCGAGAGCGAAAGCTTTATCTTTCCTTTGGTTGAAACATCGTAGTAAATATAAGGATGTTGTTTGAAATGAGTGGGTGAAATACCCGTTGTATATGATGTAATGTGTTCGTGTCGGCCCTCGCTTTGAGGTCCGACTCGTTCTTTCTTAATGAAATCTTTGGTTCAAAAAAAAAATTTATATTTTGTTTTTGTTAAGTTTGATTAGTGTTTTTTTTACGACAAATTTTATACCAACTTATTTCCACCTAACCTTGCATTTGCAAGGATTTGAACTTACAACTTTACATTTGTAAGGGGGACACCATACCACTAGACCAAGAGGTCGTGGATGTTAAATTTGATTAGTTATATTAAAAACATGGTATCTGGTATCGATTTTAAAGATTCGACGTGACACGCAAAATATATTTATAAGATAAAGATTATATAGCAAAAGTAAGTAGTCATGAAAATATTTTTTTCTACCACATGAGGTAAATAATCAATCAACGTAATTGATGTTTAATAAAGTTTTAGTTGTTTAATATAATTAATGATGGGAAGAGAACTATTTTCATTGGCCCAACCTATTAAAATGTAATTAATGAGTAATTAATTTTATAGAGTGGGTGTAAATGGAAAATAGGATGGGTGTATTTAAAGGGTTATGGGTTTCATACACCACGTGACATCACATTCTGAGGGTGTGACATCATATTCCGGGGTATATGGCAGTATTCTATTGGTGTGTGATGTGGGTCAGGGTGTATAAATTCTAATTAAGGGGTGTATGATTCCTAAATACCTATAATTTGTATAGGTAACAATTGTGCGTACATGTGAATCATTGGAAATCCATGCTAGAAAGTTTGGATTGATGGTCACAACAACAGTTGTATCAGATCCAATTGCCACATTGCCAAGTGCTGATCGAGACAAAGAATTGAAGTACCATCTATATAACTTAAGATTTTTTTTTTTTTTTTTTTTTTTTTTTTGTAATTAGAATTAGTTAATCATCGTTTTCTAGTAGAATAATATGTTTCAAAAACCCTAACTATAATTTTTGATGAAAATCTATATTTTGTAAACTTTGGAAACTTTAAGCATTTTACATATACATGGATATTATCTTAAAAATGTACTTTTGTAGTAAAAATGTTATAAACATAAGATATGTTTTTTTGGACAATTTAGTATATAAATTTGTAACCTTACAGTATATATATTTTTGAAAGACTTGGTAGTATTAAATAGTACAAGTACTGTCTGTGTATGTGTTTTTTTGTGTGTGTAACATATGTATGTGTTGAGTGTAAAACAAAAATGGAAACAAGTAACAAAAACATAGTAATTATTATCATTTTTTAAATAATATATATTTCTGATCATTGATAGCACACTCAGGTGAGTCTCACAAGACGTTATGGGGAGAAACCATACTAGAAACACATGTATGGAAATGAGTATACATTTTGTCGCATGTAAGTTCCTTCGTACATCTAAGATCATTAACTTTGGGAGACATGGGAAATATAATATATCTACTTGGGTTGAGACCCCCACCCTTGATTAATCGCTTTAACCGTGACTGAGAATCGGTCAGGTGACATTGTCCTTACATGTTCAATGTTTAGCGATAGAACATTGGTTTGGGGCAGAACATGAAATGAAGTTGCGTCTAGAGTTCATGGTACTAGACACTAAACGGTATTGACTTTTTACAATACCTGGATTTTGCAACTCTTGTTGTCCATGAAACTTGTATTCATTTTTGAGTCATATAAATCTACAAACTAATAAACATTATGTTGACATTTTAAGCATGTATTTCTCAAGAAATTAAGCATCGGAAGCATTTATGGAGTTATACGCACAATAGGGAATTTTGAAAGTTTTCTTCATATTTTTTTGTAGGGAAAATGGCCAAATAGCCGTTAACCGTGTGTTTTGCAAGAATAACCCTCTCCCCCCTCTTTGGAGACACGGGACACGGCTCCCAACGAGCCTGAACCGTCTCCAAGAGCCTTTGGTTTTAGATCCAATGGCCAACCAACACGTGGCGTCTCTCATCCCGAGGCTGTACCGTCTCTCTCCAGACGGGTCAGAATTCAACCGTCTCTCTCCCAGACGGGTCAGAACCCCCAAGTCGTCTCAAGCCGTTTTGGGCTACCGTCTGAACCGTCTCACGAGTGTATATAAATACCCCAATTCACTTAACAAAATTTGCACCCACCGCCCTCCCCAAACCTTTCATCTTCCAAACCAATGACGTTTTTTGCTTTCCCAACTGAAGCCTACCGGCTTACGAAAATATTGTCCGATTACTTGGATTGTTGTTTCATCTGCGTACGCCTACTTGGATTGTTGTTGCATCTGCGCGTGGGTTAACCCGTGTAATTTGCATCTACAATGTGGTAGTCTATTTTATTTGCAAGAAGAGTTCTTTGTCTATGTAACGCACATACTCCATTCAAACAAAGTTCTTAGCAAGTAAATTTAGGAAGTTTGTTGTAATAGTATAGTTTGTTTAATGAAATATTTACTTTTATATAAAAAAAAACATAAATAAACATTCATTGCATTAATAAAATTACTTCGATTACAAAGGTTTTATAAACTACAAGTTAAGACGATCCCTCATCATTTGCCAGGCAGACACATGTTTAAATTCTTTGCGCTCCCTGGTTTGATACTGTCTTTTTGTGTTTCTAGAGTTCATGTTACTAGACACTAAACGGTATTGACTTTTTACAATACCTGGATTTTGCAACTCTTGTTGTCCATGAAACTTGTATTCATTTTTGAGTCATATAAATCTACAAACTAATAAACATTATGTTGACATTTTAAGCATGTATTTCTCAAGAAATTAAGCATCGGAAGCATTTATGGAGTTATACGCACAATAGGGAATTTTGAAAGTTTTCTTCATATTTTTTTGTAGGGAAAATGGCCAAATAGCCCGTTAACCGTGTGTTTTGCAAGAATAACCCTCTCCCCCCTCTTTGGAGACACGGGACACGGCTCCCAACGAGCCTGAACCGTCTCCAAGAGCCTTGGGTTTTAGATCCAATGGCCAACCAACACGTGGCGTCTCTCATCCCGAGGCTGTACCGTCTCTCTCCAGACGGGTCAGAATTCAACCGTCTCTCTCCCAGACGGGTCAGAACCCCCAAGTCGTCTCAAGCCGTTTTGGGCTACCGTCTGAACCGTCTCACGAGTGTATATAAATACCCCAATTCACTTAACAAAATTTGCACCCACCGCCCTCCCCAAACCTTTCATCTTCCAAACCAATGACGTTTTTTGCTTTCCCAACTGAAGCCTACCGGCTTACGAAAATATTGTCCGATTACTTGGATTGTTGTTTCATCTGCGTACGCCTACTTGGATTGTTGTTGCATCTGCGCGTGGGTTAACCCGTGTAATTTGCATCTACAATGTGGTAGTCTATTTTATTTGCAAGAAGAGTTCTTTGTCTATGTAACGCACATACTCCATTCAAACAAAGTTCTTAGCAAGTAAATTTAGGAAGTTTGTTGTAATAGTATAGTTTGTTTAATGAAATATTTACTTTTATATAAAAAAAAACATAAATAAACATTCATTGCATTAATAAAATTACTTCGATTACAAAGGTTTTATAAACTACAAGTTAAGACGATCCCTCATCATTTGCCAGGCAGACACATGTTTAAATTCTTTGCGCTCCCTGGTTTGATACTGTCTTTTTGTGTATCTAGAGTTCATGTTACTAGACACTAAACGGTATTGACTTTTTACAATACCTGGATTTTGCAACTCTTGTTGTCCATGAAACTTGTATTCATTTTTGAGTCATATAAATCTACAAACTAATAAACATTATGTTGACATTTTAAGCATGTATTTCTCAAGAAATTAAGCATCGGAAGCATTTATGGAGTTATACGCACAATAGGGAATTTTGAAAGTTTTCTTCATATTTTTTGTATCATGTAGGCTATATTATTACAACATCGTATTCTTGTAAACATTGTCTTTTGTTGAAACTTGTCATTCAAAAGTATTTGATCGATTTGAATAACGGTTTGTTAAATATTTATAAAACATGAATTGAATGTATTTTGGTATTCAATGTAAACTTTTAATATACCAGAGGTCGTCAGGTGTAATCAAAGGCTGTGGAAATCGTGACCACTACACTCTGCATTTTCCATCATTGACGGGTTGTGACATTAATGATGGCTGGTATGTATCATAGTGATTGCCAATTAATGTAGTGACGGTGATTGAGATGGAGTAAGTGCTTGACCGACGGTTGTATTGACCGGAAAAGCGCCTGGTGGCTCTAATGCTAAACTGAGCTACACAAGATGCAAGAGAATGTAGTTTTTTTTTATCGTCAAACTTCAATTCATTCCACACCAAAAAGTATTTACATGGCTATGACTAGTAAGACACTAGCATCAGCTAATAACATCACCCATTACAATACCCAAAAAGAAAATCTAAAATAGAAAGTACAATCAAGTTATTGGAATATCGAATGCGACCCAGTTCTCCCACGCCCATCTTGTTTGTTTAAGTTTGTGTTTGACCCATATAAACGTCATCGCTTGGATCTCCCCAAAAAACCCATCCATATTGACTCTTCCCATCAAAGATGGCCTTGTTTCGTGCTAACCATAACGCCCAACAAATGGTGTGTACGATTTTTAGTAATTTAGAAAAGATATCATTTTTCCGGTGCCAAAAACTTTGGTGTTTAAACCATTGAAACTTTGGTTTTGGGATAAAGAGGATTCTTACGAAACCACAAGACCCAAGAACTCTGCAAATAAGGGTGGAAGACGACCCAAGATGGCACACCAAATAGTTGAGTTGAGCTTGCTATTTATTGGCAAACTAGGCTGAGCACGGTCGTCCACATAGGTGGGCACGCCCGTGCACCTATCCCATGTACGTTCTATTGCTGCAGGGAACAATCTGTCTGTACTAGATGATGAGCACGCCTGTGTAGGTGACAGGATGATGTTTTCTTGTCTCCCACGCTGGCTGTTTCTCTTTTAGTGCGCAGGGCCTTGTAGCAATGAGCGTGGGCATGCTTGGTCAACCCCGGACTGATTTTTATCATCGTTTAAGCCCCGAGAAGGTCTTTACACATTCTTGGAACATGCTTCGGGTCTAGTATCTTCAGGAATATCCAGTTTTAGCGGTTTTACCCGAAAATCACCTCTTTTTGGGTTGGAGCTCCAATTTCATGATAAACACTAATAAGAACGATTAAGTAGCTTTAATTATCAATTTAAGCTCAATTATGTCATACTATGAGACTATTTATGCGTGTTTTATATGTGTAAATGATGGCACATCAACAACCCGCTAAAATTATGTTTCTTACCAAGCTTCATTTCTCATTGGTTGTATTGATCTCCTTTTACACATTTAACAAGTCTTTGATATTAAAAGCGTACACCGGCTGCATTCCGCATCATGAACTAATCCTATGCCATATCACAAAGCAAGATATCATGCTGTAAACAAGTGATCCGCATCCTCTTCACCTTCCCCGTATAATCTGCAAGTGGTTGATCCGTGCAACAATTTTCTTCTTTTCAAACCTTTGAGAGTCGGCAAACAGTCTTGTATAGCTCTCCACCCAAATATGCATATCTTCTTAGGTACTCCTTTTATCCACTTAAAAGGATAAAAAGGAGTAGCATATTGAGTAAATAATTTCCTTGCGTCCGCTACCGAGAATATCCCATCCGAACTGCTATCCCAGATCCATTTATCATGCTCTGACGATAACAACACACCTACAATCAAACTGTTGCATTGTTGCATTTCTTTCTCTTCAGTCGATCCGCATGGGTCTCGCTTCCATTCCCATCCGCTGATCCTGCAAGCGACCGAAACGTTCTTCTTCTTTTCAAGGACAAACAAAGCTGGGAATCGAACCTTTAACGGACAGTCACCGATCCACCAATCCACCCAGAACCGGGTGTCTTCTCCATTTCCGACCTTGCCTTTTATTAATGTTGTGACATCAAGATTGTTGTCTGAGAGCTCTTTTTCTAACCTGTGTATCGCATTCCATATGCCTGATACTGGAAAATAGGCCCATGAGTTCGAAGGATGATGTACGACCAAGATTACACGTTTCCGTAAAGCACCCCTTTCTTGATTAAACCTCCACCACCACTTCATTAGCAAGCTTTCATTCATTACTTTTAGCGACCCCAAACCGAGACCCTTTATCCGTTGGCCCGATAAATCGATCCCATGCTACCTAAATAGTCTTTGATTTATCCTCATCGCCTCCCAAAAGATTCGCCTTATGAGAACTTCTAATTTTTCAAGTATTCCTCTTAAAACTTTATAAATGGAGAAATAGTATAGGGTAAGGCTGTCTAAAACAACCCTCAACACTACTCTGCCACCGAATGACAAGTTCTTTGCTTTTCATTTCGACAATCGCTTTCTAAACACTTCAACAACTCCATTCTGAAACCTTGATTGATTCATGTTGCCCCCCACCGGCAGTCCGAGATACATATATGGCAGCCTATCCACGTTACATTTGTTTGTGCCTGCCATGTTATGGACCGCATTCTCACTAAACCCAATACCATAGATATTTGTCTTCTTGTAGTTCAACTTAAGGCCAGAAACCTGAAAAAAGCACCTCATAAGTCTTATGATGTTCCGAATATTACTTTCACTCCATTCGCCCATATATACAATATCATCCGCGTACATTAGGCGGGTCATGACTGTGCCATCGTTAGGCAGCCGTATACCTCTTATATACCCATCTTCTTTGGCTTTCCCAATGAAACATGTGAGTGCTTCCATTGCTATAATAAAGATAAATGGAGAGAGTGGATCACCTTGTCTTACTCCTCTAAAGCATTGCAACTCATCTGATGGCGACCCGTTTATCAAGACCGAGGCTCTCACAAATTCCAGAATACATCTAACCCACATTACCCATCTAGCTGGGA
The DNA here is from genome assembly GCA_030844895.1 of Ambrosia x helenae. NCBI lineage: Eukaryota > Viridiplantae > Streptophyta > Magnoliopsida > Asterales > Asteraceae > Ambrosia > Ambrosia x helenae. The sequence continues at coordinate 17,110,886 of CM061227.1, read as the reverse complement.
ACCCCATTTGATGTAGAACCGATATGATGAAGCTCCAACTTTTTGTGTCGTAGGCCTTTTCCGTATCAACTTTCAAGATAAACGCTTTGGTGTGTGACCTTTTGACCCACGTAATAACTTCATTCAGTATTAAAGGACCGTCCAAAATATTTCTGCCATGACTTGTAGAGATTATTTTAGAGATGCATCCGATTAGACTAATGGGCAGGAAGTCATTGAAATTAATCGGATCCACTCCTTTAGGGATGAGAGCGATGAAAGATGAACAACAACCTCTGTTTATTACCCCTATTGAAGTAGAATTCCTCCATTACCTTCATAACATCATCATTTAAAAGCTCCTAGAAGTGTTTCATGAACCTGAAAGAAAAGCCATCTGGATCTACCTGTTAGTCAATAGTCAAAGCATTGACTTTGACCCTCATTACAAGTGTTGACCATTGTTGTAAATTGTATTAATATTGTTTCTATCTTTATCTTTGACCATTGTAGTATATAATGCCTTGTAATTTTGTGAATAAACATCAAGAGATTATTAACTCTAACATGGTATCACCTTAAGGACTTTGTTTTCAAACAAACTCCTGCCATCCTTCCTCTTGGTTTCGACCAAGATACTTTCTTATTCTGCCCCCTTTTCAAATAGCCCCATAATGGCCGATCAAGTTGCACCTGCTGCTGCATCTTCGGACAGCAACAACAACACCAAATCGCTTCACCCGGTTTACACGGTAAGCAACATTCAACATAAAGTCCGTGTTTTAGATGGCACAAAAGTCTCGTATCCTATTTGGGTCAAGCTTTTTACGCTCCACGTAAAAGGATACAATGTACTTAATCATATTGACGGCACGCCGCCACCCGCCAAAGATTCACCCGAATATGCTTCCTGGGAGAACGTTGATTTCATTGTCTTACAATGGATCTACGGGACTCTCTCAGATGCTCTTGTCCTTAAATTTATCGTCAACGAATCCACCGCCCACGAGGCTTGGCTTCGTGTCAAACGCCACTTACTAGCAATAGAGGACCACGGTCTCAAGCCCTACAACATGAACTAGCCAATACCACCCTTGCCTCTATGCCCAACCTTGAAGATTATTGCCAAAAAATACAAGACCTAACCGACCAACTCCAAGCCTTAGACTTTCCTATGAATGACCAACAACGCGTCCTCCACCTTGTCAAAGGTTTACCCAAGGAATATGACACAATATCCTCCATATTGAACAATTCCTTGCCCTCTTGGGAAGACGCAGTTGAACAACTAATATCCGAAACCGGTAGAATGAAAACCCGTGACGCCGTCACCAACACCCCTGCCATAGCCGCTGCCATACCCTCGTCCAACCGCTCCACCCAAAACAGCCCACAACATTCGGCCCCACAAACCCAGCCCACCTCCGATTCATTACTTGGCCCACCTCCAAACAACCCCTCCACTCAGGCCCCTCCCACCCGTAACCCTCCTCATCATTCCTACCGGCCCAATAACCGCCCACAATCCAACAGGCCCAATCACCGTAACCGTCCCTCATCCGGCCCTCCACAACAATCCTATAACCGATCCTATAGCACCCCACCTCCCTACCCCAACAACCCACAACAACAACCTTACTACCCCCCCTTTTGGGCCCCACCATATTGGACACTACCACCTTGCCCTACCCCACCCAAAGTTGGTCCCAACCGTGGTATCCACCACATTCCTCTAATAATAATAATAATAATAATAATAATAATAATAATAATAATAATAATAATAATAATAATAATAATAATAATAACACCCGTGGCAATCAAAGGTCGGCACAAGCACATCTTACAAAGGTGGATCCTCTTGAACCCACACAGCTAGCAAATGCGGTTCATGCTATCTCCATTGACTCAGGTGATGAAAATGATTAGTGGAATTTCGATACAGGTGCCTCTTCTCATATCTCTTTAGATATAAATAATATTGACTCGTTTTCTACGTTTGCACCAATAGCGTCAATAATTGTTGGCAATGGCAATAAACTTCCAGTTTTTGGTTCGGGACAATCCACCCTACATTTTGCCTCCAAACCCCTATACCCTAAAAACATCCTTTTTAACCCCCACATAGTCAAAAACCTTATTTCTGTGCGTCAATTTAATATTGATAATTATACATCTATAGAATTTGACCCATATGATTTTCTAGGAAGGATTTCAAGGATGGCACGATCCTGAGCCGTCACAACAGTACGAGTGACCTGTACCCGCTCACCCCAAATGCTTCCGCCACCGCCTGTTTTGCATCTACCCAAGGCTCCCCTTTTTGGCATAACCGACTCGGTCACCCGGGTCAACCAATTATGGATTTTCTTCGTTTAAACAATTTAATTTCTTGTAATAAGCAAAAGACATCCTCTCTTTGACATGCTTGTCAGTTGTCCAAGCATAAACGATTACCATTTAATGATTCTGTTTCCCATACTTTATGTCCTTTTTCATTATTACACTATGATTTATGGACCTCACCTATTTTAAGCAATGCGGGTCACAAATATTATTTGGTAATTATTGATGATTTCACAAATTATACATGGGTGTATCCACTCAAATTTAAATCAAAAACCTTTTCCAAAATAACCCATTTTCACCAATTTGTTGTAACACCCCAAACTCTCGTTTCGCCTAAATACGCCATTAGGCGTAATCGATAAAATAACAAAGTGAGTTTAATGGTGGATGTTTTTTTAACCACCGAATAAAAACGAGGCTAAACCCTTTTACCAGAGACTAATCTAGTTAGAGTAATTATCTAGAAGCAAACTCGGGACTAAACTTGAGGGGCCATAGTTGCCAATATGTCTAAGTGGGTTTTATAAAAAAAAAACAATAAAACACACACATTATGTGTGTATGTCGTATGAATGATCAGGAGATCATTCTCTTACACCAACCAAGCCCTAAAACTCAAGAACAATGTCAAATCCAAGCCAAATCAAGGGGCTTTTAGATGCTTTAGCAAGAAACGACTCATATAAGGCTTAATAGACATCAAGGTACCTTTTATTTGGTAGAAATTGATGTTAAATTCATTTTTGATCATGGTGAAAATCTAGGGTTTTGTCAAAAACGTGAGATTATAAGTTGTTGGAGGTTTCTCTAACTTTAGGGAGCCTCAATCATACCTAAATTGCTTACGAATCACATTCTACATGTATGTTTGATTCTAGTCATATGGTTATGTGAATATGTGAAAATTTGGGTTTAACCTCTAGGTTGAAACCCTTTATGTTTAATGATTTAGTTAACTCTTAGGAGTTGTTGTAATGATGAATTTAGGCAAAATGGTCTAAATAATGTATTATGATGATGATTAGACAAATGGTTAAGTTTTGGCTAATCTTGAGCTTTAAAACTAAACAAATTGGTGGGTGCACACCAAGTGTTTAATTAAATGCCAAATTGGTGAACACTAGTGAAACTATGAAGTTAGAATCATGTAAGAGCTATCAATCGTATGTGATATTGGTTTGTAATAAGCCAAGTTAATTGCATATTCTATATAAGAAAATGGCTATGGATTTAGCTATAAATGGGTAATGAATACATGATTTATGGATAGGGAATTAATTCCATGTTATGTATTCTAATAATCAAGTTTGACATATCCCTAAGTAGGTACAAGAACTAGGGATGAAAACGGGTCAAACGGATGCAAGCAATGCGTATGGAAGCAAGAACGGATATGAGGTAAGTTGTACTTACACCACTAGACTATAACATAGCTTAATTGTTGTATACATTCGTCTCGAATCTAGTGTATGTGATAATGGTAAATCCTAAGGGGTGGAATGTATTAAATGAGTTGCCTTATGTGCATTCAAAACAAAACGTGGTTTACGACCTTAATCGAGACAATGAGTTATGGCCGAATGGTGAAATTCATCAAACGGGTCAATTAAGAAGGTATGCGAGAAATGATGTTTTAATCCAAATGGAATCAATTGAATGAAATCTTTAAGCATGATGTTAAATGGGTCAAGTTGTGTCACTTGAACCATAGGTAAAAACTTGTGTAATATAGTAACTTGAACTATGGGTCTGAACAGGTCAAATGGTGAAGTCCTCATCATTTGAGTCCAACACTTGATGCTTGTATTCCAAGCATTAAGATTCACGAGCTTAAGCGTATCAAATGGCAAAGTATTATCCTTTGACTTCCGAGAAATTAATGTGTCTTTCTAGAAAGCACGCAGGTAAATGTACTTGTGCATGCACGCTTGATGCTAAGAATCATAGAGGATAGGAACAAGGTACGGATATGGCTCAAGGCCACCCGGTAAGTCCGTAGCTAATTAAACGCCTTCGGGCGAAGCAACATGGGTACTAAAACTACCCACATGAAGTGTGGGTGCAAATCAAGTAAGTTATTTCCATAACTATGTATAATACGCGCTAATGCGCTTATAATTTACCAAACAAGTGAAAACCTTAGAAAAAGGTGAAAATCTAAATCCGGAAGGACTTAGAGGTTTTTAAACAAGTCAATGAGTCAAAAGCAATGGGTTTGAACCAAGAAGTGTCGCCACGAATGGCTAAATCGAAAGATTTTGCTAGGAGGGCATTTTGGGAATTTATAAAGATTTACTAAAGGATAAATCTAATAATCGGAATCATAATGAACAAATCGGACAAACACTTTAGTTGATCAAGTGTCTAATGACCTGACAACATAAACTAGATGCGTTGCGCGTGGTCAAATGGTGTTTTGGTTAAGTTAAATGTCTAAATGGGTCAAATGGGGTAAAAGTCGCCATAAACACTTAAAACTTTGAACCGGGTCATAACATCATGAACCGGACTATAATTTCAGTCAAACAAAGGTTTATTTAGTCGGCAAGTCAATACTTAGGCTTCGGGAATCATCAAATGCGGTTGCGACATGATTCCCATGCTTAAAAACCACCAAAATTACATCAGAAGCTGTGAGCGGCGGCCGCTCACAGAGAACAGCATGACGACACGATCTTTAAAATTGCATATAAAATCGTAGAAAAATCGTTAGGAGGTGTTCTTTATATGCCTGGAAAGCTCTCGGAGCGTAGAACAATTCTTATTTAAAAGTCGAAGTCGGATTTTGGGTTTTAGTAGGGTTAAAGGCGATCCGAATAGCTGCTGCGCATAAGTTGCAGTAGTTTGTACTCCTAAGATAGGGCCGTTTGGCTTGGTTCGTTCCGTTTCGACGTGTAACGACTCTCATACTAGTTTAAATGTATTATTGACAACCCACTAACCATTCTTTGTGTGGTGGTGCTAGGTAAACATTTGATGGACGTCCCGGAGCAAGGATCAAGTCGCGAGAAGAACCGAACACGCCCGAACACTCATCAAGCTTCCACATTAGAATCTAAGGAACTCCGTTAAAACGCAACATCTTAGAGTATATTTTAACTATTAAAATGTAAAAATTTGTGTGAATCAAACAAGTATTTGATCTTAATGGGTTGACTTATTATAAATTTCAAAGTTTTAATCGGGAGTGGTTTAAGTAAGGTCCAAACCCGTATGATTTGGGCGTTGATCGCGTGATTACGGGTTAGGGTCTTACATTTGTGACCACCCAATTCAAACTTCCCATTCAAGCAATTCAATGTGACATGGGGGGTGAATTTGATAACACCAACTTTCACAACTTCACTTCTCAACATGGCATTCAACTTCGATTCTCATGCCCTCACACCTCTCAACAAAACGGCAAAGCCGAACGCATGATCCGTCGCATAAACGAGATCATGTTCACCCTTCTTACCCATGCCTCCCTACCCTCTACCTATTGGGTTGAGGCTCTCCACACCGCCTCATATCTTCACAACATCTTACCCACAAAAACACTCCAAAATCGCACCCCCCCTTTCCCAACTATACCTTCGTGAGCCTTCCTATGACCACCTTCGTGTGTTCGGAACTCTTTGTTACCCAAACACTTCCGTTACCCGCCAAAACAAACTTACCCATCGCTCCCTTCCATGTCTCTTTCTTGGATACCCCGCCAATTACCGCGGGTACCGATGCCTCGACCTCACATCGGGCAAAACCATTTTTTTCCCGACACATCGGGCAAAACCATTTTTCCCCTAGCCAATCCTTCCTCTTCCCCACCCGATCATTCCTTTCTTGACCCCTCACCACTTCTATACGACCCGCATCTTTTCTCCAACCCAAATACTACACCTCCGCCCCAACACCCACCACCCCCTACGGCTCACCTTAACCCACACCCACTGGCCCAAACCATCCCCTCTACACCAGCCCAAACACCCACCCACATATCCGACTCCCACCCCCTCACCATACCTTGGCCCATACCCCCTCCGCGCCCACTTCCGAGCCCACAACCGAGCCCACACCCACCCCGGTACCCTCTTCACCAATAAATCCGCCACCTCACCCAATGCAAACCCGATCTCGCGCCGGCATCTTTAAAACCAAAATACCCTTTAATCTTAATACCCAAACCTCACCTCTACCCTCACCCTACCTAAATCACACCTCTCCGCCCTGACCGACCCAAACTGGAAGCGAGCCATGGTTGACGAATATGAAGCTCTATTGGCCAACAGCACGTGGGAACTTGTCCCTCGACCACCTGATGCACCTGTCATCCGATGTATGTGGCTTTTCAAACACAAGTTCCATGCAGATGGCTCTCTAGAGCGACACAAGGCTCGCTTGGTTGTCAACGGTAAAAGTCAAACCGTTGGTATCGACTGTGATGAGACTTTTAGCCTAGTGGTAAAACCCACCACCATTCGCACAGTCCTAAGCCTTGCCACATCCCGAGGCTGGTCAATGCACCAACTCGATGTCAAAAACGCTTTCCTTCATGGTCATTTAAAGGAAACCGTTTACATGTTCCAACCTCCCGGGTTCACCTCTGACACACATCCTAAATATGTTTGCAAACTTAATAAATCTTTATATGGTCTAAATCAAGCTCCACGAGCTTGGTATCAACGTTTTGCAGGATATTTAATGAAGTGTGGATTCAAAAGCAGCTTGTGTGACACATCGCTCTTTATTTATCATCATGGCAACCACATGGCATATCTACTACTTTACGTGGATGATATTATTTTAACTGCCTCCAGCGATACTCTTCTACAACAAATTATAAAGTCTCTCACTGCTGAATTCAAGATGACGGATCTAGGGACTTTGCACCATTTTCTCGGTATCGCAGTCACCAAGCAATCCAATGGGTTATTACTTTCACAATCCACATATGCTGCTGACATTCTTTCTCGAGCAAATATGTCAAATTGCAAACCCGCTACCACCCCAGTCGAACCCGGTTCCAAGCTCAGTGCTGACACAGGTTCCATTTTTGAAGACGGTTCTCTCTATCGCAGCTTAGCTAGGGCTCTTCAATACCTCACAATTACTCGGCCAGACATAACATATGCTGTTCAACAAGTTTGTCTTTTTATGCATGCTCCACGAGAACCGCATTATCAATTCTTAAAACGCATTCTCCGCTACATTAAGGGCACCCTACATCACGGTCTACTTCTTACCCCATCATCCTCCACATCCTTGACAGCATACTCTGACGCTGATTGGGTTGGGTGTCCTGACTCCAGACGTTCTACGTCTGGCTATTGCGTTTTTCTCGGCACTAACTTGATCTCATGGTCTTCTAAGCGACAGTCAACCATTTCCCGATCAAGCGCCGAAGCCGAATACCGTGCCGTGGCAAACTCGGTTGCCGAACTAAGTTGGGTTCGCAATCTTCTTCTTGAGTTACACGTCCCTGTCCGTCAAGCTTCTCTGGTTTACTGTGACAACATCTCGGCCGTTTACCTCGCTGAAAATCCAGTCAATCATCAACGCACCAAACACATTGAACTGGATATCCACTTTGTCCGAGAAAAAGTTCGCCTTGGCACGATCAAAGTTCTCCACGTCCCTGCCGATTACCAGTACGCAGACATCTTCACGAAAGGCTTACCAAAACATCTATTTGAGCGTTTTCGTTCCAGTTTATGCCTTCATCTTTCTCCGGCTCAAACTGCAGGGGCGTGTTAGTCAATAGTCAAAGCATTGACTTTGACCCTCATTACTAGTGTTGACCATTGTTGTAAATTGTATTAATATTGTTTCTTTTTTTTTTTTGATCGGCAAATTTCTTTCATTTCATTCACCCAAAAAATATACACGACTTCACACCCGAAGGTATTACATGGTTACAAAAGACTAATAAGACACTAGTCGCAACACATGAAAAACTAAGAAGAAACACCAAAAAGACTTATAAACAAAGTCGGATATACGGCTCACGTGTCTGGGATTTCGAACGCTTTCCATTTCTCCCATGTCCATCCGAGTGGCTTGAACTTATGGTTTACCCAACTGTAGGAGATCGCTTGAACTTCACCAAAAAGACTATCGATATTCGCCCTTTTTCCTTGAAAAATCGCAGCATTGCGCTGTTTCCAAATCATCCATGAGGCTGCGAGAATGGTGAGCTGCACCCACCTCTGCTTATTTTTTGGTATATGTGGGCTGCAGTGAGCTTTCAAAAGATCACGCACTGTAAACGCGAAAATCGGAGGTATCTTGCACCATACACTTATCTTGTTCCACAACCATGAAGCGAAGTAGCAGGCAGTTAGTAAATGGTTGGCGTCTTCGACAGCATCACCACATAAATTGCAAACAGCCGGCCCTTGAATTATGTTCCTCTTTAGCAGCCCTTCTTTAGTGGGAAGGCGGTTTTGCTCAGCCCGCCAAACGAACACCGAGACTTTCTTAGGAACGCCTTTAAACCATTGGAACGGGTAGAAAGGTGCCGCATACTTTTGTAATAAACTCCTGCAGAATGAGACCGAAAACAGCCCATCAGGGGCCCCAACCCAGACCCAGTTATCCCTATTTGATGACAAAAAGGTACCGGCAATCAGTGCAGAGCACGATTGCAGATCCGTCAATTCATGGTTAGAGCTAGGTGCCCGAATCCAGCCCCAGTTCTGGATACGAGCAGCCAAAGATACCGACTTGTTGGACTCGAGCGCGAACAAGGCAGGGAAAGAGTCCTTAAGGGGACCGTCCGATAACCACCAATCAAGCCAAAATCTAATATCCCGACCGTTACCCACAACTCCTTTAATTGTGGTCGGGATATTCAAGTCTTGATCCCGAACACAATCGCCAATCTTAAAAATTGCGTTCCAGACGCCCGTCATTCCCCTCCGGACCGGGAGGTAAGAAAACGAGCGATAATCATGATGTATTGCTGCAATGACCCGGCACCACAAGACCCGCTGATCCAACTTGAATCGCCACCACCATTTGATGAGAAGACTCTCGTTCATGGATTTAAGCGACCCAAAACCCAAGCCGCCTTTTGTTGTAGGTCCTATAACACGCTCCCACGCGACCCAATTTGTTTTCGATTTATCTTCATCCCCACCCCAGAAAAAGCGCCGTCTAAGTGCTTCCAAAGTATTAATGACGCCAATAGGAGCTTTGAATAAAGAAAAGAAATACAATGGCAAACTGTCAAGCACCGCGCGAATAAGAACCACCCGACCTCCGAAAGATAAATGTTTGGCTTTCCATTTTGACAGGCGCTTCTTAAACACATCCACTACCGGGTCCCAAAATTTAATTTGGTTCATGTTGACGCCAACCGGGACGCCCAAATACTTGCAGGGAAATTTATCCGCTTTAACAGTAATTTCAGCAGCCATGTTTTCGACGCCTGCAGCGCCAACGCCGATACCAAACAGTGACGTCTTGCTGTGATTAATTTTTAGACCTGAAATCAGCTCAAAACACCGCATAAGACGGATAATATTCTTCAGCTTTGACTCACCCCATTCACCTACAAAAACAATATCATCCGCGTACATTAGATGAGTAATAGAGGGACCGTTGTTTGGGAGTTGAAGACTGCTGATAAGATCTAGTTCTTTGGCCTTAAGAACAAAACAAGTAAGCGCCTCCATCGCCAATATGAACAAGAAAGGTGAATGACGGTCAGGACTTCATAGGTTCATTGAACTTATATGCGATAAATTTTCTGGCCTCTTCTTTTATTCTTGTCGGGTCTGCAACCCACTCATTATTAATTTGGTTGTATTCCGAAATAAGGGTATTACAATAGGTATATACATATTTGTCTCATTTACGTAATTTCTCTTCAACTTAGACTTAATACAATGTGCTCTAACATGGATAAATGTGTATTTTATATGATTCGGGATCAAAACATACTAAATGCTCTTTTGTTGTGTGTCATGATTTAATATGTAATTTTCCCAAACACGATTTGTACCGAATAAGATTAGTTTTCCAAACTTGAACTACATATCTCATCCACTAAATTCAAAGAAGACATGTTCAACCAAAATGTCTATTAAACGACAACTTTTATATTTGTCCCAAAATAAAAGGTCAACAAAAAATATATATTATAGCAAATAGGTCATTTTCAAATATAATTTCAAATTTAACGTGTTATGATTCATAATTTAAAAAACATACATATTCTGACATCCAGTCATGTAGATTAGGGTGTGCCGGGTATAACCATAGACTTCACTGAACTATGTTGATTTTCACAAATCTAACAGTGCCACATCACTTTACTGAAACACAATTTTAGAAGCGGCACTTCATTGATTCTTTTGTTTATTTTAAATAAAATAGTGTATTTAAAAGTAATAAGTTATTTTTTATTTAAATATAGTTAAATATATTTAAAACTTTATCGTTTTTTCATTTAAACAAAAAAATAAATTAAAAAACATCTAACCGTGGCAGAACGGTAACATTACTGTAGCCCAACGGTTAGATTTTTTATCACAAGTTTTCTACCCTATAAACCCCATAACTTATAAACCAAAAACCTAAAAAAATTATCTCGAAAAACCCCATCCTTTCTCATAATCATCTTTTAATTATCTTAAAAATGACTCGTCGAAATGAAGAGGAGGAGATTGCGTTAGTCATGGTGTACAAAGATGTCCAACAAACACCCTGTCAAGGGAGGACTTCGTATTGGACCAGTCGGTGTAAATAACCACATCGTTGATTCGCTCGCACGGAAGTGGACGGATCTCAACAAGCGTGACCGATGGGACAACCTCTTTAGAGCCACCATGGAGGAGCACCCTACTCTTGCCAATGATATGGCAATTGAAATCACACAAGCTGATTACCGGTCTATGTACCTCAACAAGTTCGATCATGTTTTGATATGACAATTGTTGCGTTAGATTAAATAATTATGTTTTTCCTAGTTTAGTTGTGTGATTACGTAGTTTAATATTTGTATTTTGTTTGATATTAATGTTTAATTTCTAGTTTAATCTCTGTCTATTTATTTTATTTTTTTACCATTGGATTTGGGTTTGTTGGTTGGAAATAAAATTCAAAACCAAAAAATAACCGTTTCGAACCCTGGTCAAACACCTGTGTTTAGTTCACAACTCCACTACCCCTACCATCGGCAGCGGTGTTACTGTGAAGGTAGTGGAGGTACCCGTGCCCTTTACGGGTAGCGCCTTGTCCCCCTTACACCCCATTTTTATCATATTCAATTTTTTGCTGTTTTATAAATAATCAAGTTTTTAAATGTTATAACTAATTAAAATACTTAAATATTTTAAATAACAAGATTAATAGCAATAATATATATTTATGTATCATTGATTGTATTGCCATAATTAGTGGCTAGGTTGTTAGACTTTCCATGTTTTAGATAGCATTGTATTTGTATATATAGAGATTATTATCAATGAAAGAAGGGCAAGGGATTAACCTCTAATATGGTATCAAGAGTCTAGGTTCTCCTTAACCCTAGGCCACCATCAATCCCCTAGCGGCTGCCCACTGCGACCGCTACACCACCACCTCTTCTTCATTCTGCACTCTGCCCGCCTGCACGATCCACCCTCTTACCCTCCATAACCTTTCCTGCCTCCCCTCCGATTCCCCAGCCTGCCATCATGTCCACCGATTCAACCACCTCCACCAACGCACCTCCTGCTGCCCCCAACGACCACAAAATCCACCCGGCAACCACCGTAACAAACATCAAAAACTTCATCCCCTTCATCCTCGAAATCGAATCTTCCCAATACTCCACATGGGCCACCCTCTTCACCCTTCATTGTAAGGCTCATATGGTTGATGACCATCTAAAACCACCCACTACCACCGATTCCGCCGAACCTTCCACCACCCGAGACGAATGGGAACGTATTGACGCCATTGTTTTGCAATGGATGTACACTACGATTTCCAACGATCTCCTCCACACCATCATTAACAACATCTCAAACGCCTATGAAGCGTGGGTTGCCATTAAAGACCTATTCCATGACAATAAGAGTGCTCGTGCCATACATCTTATGCACAAGTTCTCTAACACCCGCTTAGACGGATTTCCCAACATGCCCGCCTATTGCCAAGCCCTCAAAGTCCTAGCCGATCAACTTTCTAATGTCGCCGCTCCGGTTGACAATGACCGTTTAGTCTTGCAACTTCTTGCGGGTCTAAACGATCAATATGAAAGTATATCCACCATTATCAAAAACTAAGACCCTTTACCATCCTTTTACAACCCGCGTTCCAAACTTTGCCAAGCCGAAACTGATAAGGCTGAACGCGCATTATCCGCCTCCAAAACTGAATCCCATGCCCTCACTGCCTCCACCAACCGCCCCCCGCCCACCGACAACAATCGCCAACCCAACCGCTCGAATTCTGGCCGTGGCCGTGGCCGGGGTCGTGGTGGTCAAGGTCGCTACCCATTTAATCAGTTCTGGAACCCGGCTTACGCACCATGGTCACCCTTCTGGCCCCCTACCCCATACGGCTTCCCTCAGCCCACCAACAAACCCACCTCATCGGCCCAATCCAGCTTCTCCCCAGCCCAACAGTTTAGCCCATGGCCTACTCCTCCTTGCCCATACCCTCATACCCGTTCTCCACATAATTCTTCGGCCCACCAACAAGGCCTTTTAGGCCCAAAACCCCAACATAACAACTATGCAGCCTACACACCCACTGACATCGAGCAGGCCTTCTACACCATGTCTCTCCAGCAGCCCGATCCTACGCAGTATATGGATACCGGAGCATCCTCCACCATGACACATGACCAAGGTGATTTCCATTCTTTTTCTAACTCGTGCATTTCTCAAAATATTATTGTGGGTAATGGTAATACTATACCGGTTTTAGGTCAAGGCACTAAATACCTTCCCAAACCTTTCCCACCCTTTGTCCTTAGAAATGTACTTTACTCCCCTAAACTAGTTAAGAACCTTATATCTGTCCGTCGCTTTACTAGAGATAACTCCGTGTCTGTTGAATTTGACCCGTTTGGTTTTCTTGTGAAGGACCTCAAGACGTGGACCCCGCTCCTGCGGTGCAACAGTAGCAGTGACCTCTACCCTCTGGTGCTCGGGTCCTCCATCACTTCACCCACAGCTCTTGCAGCCATTACTGCTGATCTTTGGCATCTTCGTCTTGGTCACCCTGGACGACAAACCTTGAATTCTTTTAAAAATATTTCGTCTATTTCTTTTGATACTTTGCATAATAATGTTTGTGAATCGTGTGTTTTTTGCTAAGAGTACTAGATTACCTTTTCTTGCTTCGAATTCTATGACTTTGCAACCTTTTGACATGATTCATAGTGATGTTTGGACTTCTCCCGTTATTAGTTCGTCAGGTCATAAATATTATGTCTTGTTTTTGGATAATTACTCTAATTTTTTATGGACCACGCCCCTCACCCACAAGTCTAATGTGTTTCAAGCCTTTGAACAATTTGCCAAAAATATTAAAACTCAATTTGAACGCACCATTAAAACCTTCCAGTGTGACAATGGTCGTGAGTATGTTAATGCTTCTTTTAAAAATTTCTTCACGACCAATGGCATGCAATACCGTCTTTCTTGCCCTTACACATTCCCTCAAAACGCTAAAGCCGAAAGAAAAATCCGCACCATCAACAACCTCATTCGTACCATCATGGCCCATGCCTCCTTACCCACCCATTTTTGGCATTTTGCACTTGAAACCGCCACTTATCTACTTAACATCCTTCCAAACAAGTCCACCAAAAACAAAACACCCACCGAACTACTTTATCTTTTAACACCTACCTATGATCACCTTCGTGTCTTTGGTTGTCTCTGCTATCCTCTTACTCCTACCACCTCTATTCACAAACTTGAAAACCGGTCTCACCCGTGCGTCTTTCTTGGCTATCCTCCTACCCATAGGGGGTACCGATGCCTTGACTTGAATACCAAACAGGTCTATATTTCACGACACGTTTACTTTGATGAAACCACTTTTCCGTTTAGGCAAACCATCGGCCCATCACCTACCTACGAGTTCCTATCCGAGCCCTTCCCTTTTCACCTATCGCCCCACATTCAATCTGGACCCAGGCCCACTCCACACAATACTAGCAGTCCATCACCATCTACTGGCCCACATCACCCCAGCCCACTATCCCATACACCCGTCCCCTCCTATACCGGGTCTGACCAAACTTCCGGCCCAAACCTCCACTCACACGGCCCAACAGCTTCCGACCTACCCAGCCCCAATACCACTCCCGTAAGCCCACCCAACACCACAACACCACCTCCGCCACCCCCACCACCTCCACCTCCCCCGCAACCCAACCGCACCATACACACCCGCTCCATGAGCGGCATCTTCAAACCCAAACAACCTTTTAACCTCACCGCCACCACCACCCCTATCGTACCACTTCCCAAGAACCCCACCGATGCCTTATCTATACCGGAATGGTACTCTGCCATGACCACCGAGTACAATGCATTAGTTAGAAACGGAACTTGGGAATTAGTACCTAGGCAACCTGATATGAATGTTATACGTAGTATGTGGTTGTTCAAACATAAATACAGGTCGGATGGCTCCTTGGAACGATACAAGGCCCGGTTAGTTTGTGATGGCCGTACTCAACAGGTTGGTATTGATTGTGGAGAGACTTTCAGCCCGGTAGTGAAACCGGCTACTATTCAGACAGTTTTATCTATTGCTTTGTCTAAGCGTTGGTCCATTCATCAGTTGGATGTCACCAATGCTTTTCTTCATGGGAATCTCCATGAAACGGTTTATATGTATCAGCCAATGGGTTTTCACAACAAGCAATTTCCAGACTACGTGTGTTCTCTTAAGAAATCTTTGTATGGGCTCAAGCAAGCACCTCGGGCATGGTACCAACGGTTTACCGATTTTGTTTTATCCATTGGGTTTCATCACAGCAAGAGCGATGCCTCTCTCTTTACTTTTCTACAGGGCACTGATACTGCATATCTTCTACTTTATGTCGACGATATTGTCCTGGTTACTTCGTCTGACCGCCTTCGCCACTCCCTCATGGCAAAATTAGCTGCCGAATTTGCCATGAAGGACCTTGGTCCACTCAGCTATTTTCTGGGCATCTCCGTGTCTCGTACCAAAGACACTATGTTTCTTTCACAGCATACGTATGCAAATGACATTATCGCCCGGGCCGGCATGCAATCATGTAACTCTGTCGCCACGCCAGTTGACACTAATAGCAAGCTTAGCTCCACACAGAGCGACCTGTTTCATGATCCTACTTTATTTCGCAGCCTAGCGGGTGCTCTTCAGTACCTCACCTTCACTCGTCCTGACATCTCTTATGCGGTCCAACAGGTCTGTATGCACATGCACTCTCCTCGTATTGATCACTGGAATGCTTTGAAGCGCATCATCCGTTACATTAAGGGGACTACGTCTTATGGTCTTACACTTCATGGCTCCTCGGCCCAGTCTCTCGTCTCTTACACAGACACGGACTGGGCAGGTTGCCCTGACACTAGACGTTCTACTAGCGGCTACTGTATTTACTTTGGTGATAATCTCATATCGTGGTCGTCTAAACGCCAGTCCACCGTCTCCAGATCCAGTGCCGAGGCTGAGTATCGCGGCGTCGCAAATGTAGTTGCCGAAATTTGCTGGTTACGCAATCTTCTGCTTGAGCTTCATCTACCACTATCCCGTGCGACTCTGGTTTACTGCGATAATGTGAGTGCCATTTACTTGTCTGGAAATCCGGTTCAGCACCAGCGGACCAAGCATATAGAGTTGGACATTCATTTCGTCCGCGAGCAGGTTCAACGCGGTCATGTCCGAGTGTTACACGTCCCTTCCCGCTATCAGGTCGTAGACATCTTCACTAAAGGCTTGCCTCGCGTGTTATTTGAAGACTTCAGAGACAGTCTCAGCATCCGGTCTCCTCCCGCTTCGACTGCGGGGGTGTAATAGCAATAATATATATTTATGTATCATTGATTGTATTGCCATAATTAGTGGCTAGGTTGTTAGACTTTCCATGTTTTAGATAGCATTGTATTTGTATATATAGAGATTACTAGTTTTTATCCCGGGAGCGTCCCGGGTTGAAATATCTAATATGACATAATAAAATATCTAATATGACAATATAATTAATGACTTGCCAATATATGATTAATGAATATTATTATTATTATTATTTATTTATTTAAAACAAATATCTGACATAAGTTATTATATTCTAATATAAAGAAAACGAATCTCTGCACCGGGGTATAAATCTAGTGTCATTACAAAATATTATATAATGTCAAATGAATTCGGAAGTTTGTAATCGATCATTCTTAAAAGAGCTAACATGAAATAAGGAAAAAAAAAGTTATTTATTGAAATATCGAACGCATTAGTCTAAGGGTTATGTGATGCGTTAAAAAATTCATGGGTATATGATCGGGTATATAGTTCGGGTATTTAGGTATGTGGTTTCGGGTAATTGGGTCGGGTATCACCTAATCCCAGGCCCGACCCAACCCCACAATTTTTTTAAACTAATCCCAAACCTGACACAATACCAGTCGGGTTACAAAAAGTAGTCGTTTTTTTTCTTCGTTTTTTTATATAGCACTATGGTACTCGTTGGAAAGATAATAAAACACTCGTTAATTTGGTGTAATTTTTTTCTTTAAAAAATCTCGTATATAAAAGATATTAACGTTTAAAAGTTATGGGAGGAAACATGAGAGAGAAAATAATTAGTAGATTATGTATTTAATAGATTAGGTTAAACCATATTTATTTCTTTTTTTTAATTGGTCTAGAGTTGCCACATCACATCCTATGTGGCATCTCTCAAAGAAGAGATTGCATAAGAGTATGACATGTAGGATTAATCCCTTTGCAATATATATATATATATAGATATAGATATAGATAGATATAGATTATCAATGAAAGAAGGGCAACGGATTAACCTCTAATAAAGATAAATCAATTTAAAATGTTGGATCCTTCACGATAAGATTTTCGAATGTAATCTTTGTTTAAAAAAAACAACTCGTAGATGTCTTTCACATTTCACAATCTATTTGAAGTACATTTTACACGTGCCATACAAATAATGATTCAATTGTTTGGTCTTGAATTTATACAAACGAAATTTGCATATAAATTCTTTAAATGCATCAATATTTATAATCGATTGGTAGCTATGATGACTCAACATAATTCGTTGATGCGGAAGAACATGGTGTAATCAGTGACGACGAGCTTTTAGGCGTATTCCTGCACACCGGACAAGTTGCATTCAATTTGAGCCACTCGTCTATGCAACCCACATGAAAACAATGGTTACATTGTGGTATTGTCCTTAACATTTCTTCAGGTTTATAATCTGAAAGACATATAGCACACGCCTTATCATCGTTAGGTAATCTACAACTCTCTCCAAGCATGGTTATCGGGTATGACTCGATTGTCAGCCCATCTAAGCCTGTACTGGAGGGTGGTTGTGGGATGATGGCGATAGGCGAAACACCAATGCTCTGGTGGTGAGTTTCACTATTATCCTTCACTCTACAAGCCTTGTACCATATCATCCAGATTACGCAGATAATCGTTGGCACACCCAAGCCTAAACTTGCTCCAAACTTAGCACTTGTTGAAATCCCTGAATCAATGATCATTGATCAATAAGCAAGAAGCAATGTCAAAGACAAAGTTGCCTATTTTGACTTTCATGGCAAAGGAAGTCAACTATTCTAGCAAGTAGGGAGTTTAGTTATAGCTGTCTTGACGAAGAAAAAAAATGGCATTTAATTATAGGTAATAAAATAATACGCAAATATTATTATATATAACATTTCTAATCGTTAGCAATAGTAAAACGTCGCTGTCAACCATAAATTAGCCTTCATTTACCGGTTATTTACGGAATTACCATTTCTCCTTTGCCACCTTTTTTTTTAACGATTGTTCTCCTTTGCCGCCTGCTACACCGCATCTGCAACGGAGGACACCCAAGCTCATCAGCCACATCGAGCATGATCGTCTTCATCTCTGCCGTAGACTGTTCGGGTCAACGGTACCGTTATGGCTCTTGATACCGGAGTCATAGATACGTGTCGGTTCTTCGTCGTCGTTGCATTGTCCATGCCAAAGTGGGTTTCGAACAACCGCGTGGATTCGACGGCTTCCCGCAACATCGGTAGGCCGGTGTTAACAACAGCGGTTATACCGGCCGTATGTTTCTGCGCCGCGCTTAGCGCGGCTGGTTATATACTAGTTATTAATAAAACACCGCAATACATTTTTGTTTTTTTCTCGTAATATATTTTTTGTTTTTTCCGTATATACTTAGGGGCTGTTTGGTTGATTAAGCGCTGAATCATTAAGTGGTCTGAATGATTAAGATGTCTGAATGGTTAAGCGCTGAATCATTAAGTTGGACCTCATAATGGTTAGTTTTCTTGTCCCACGTTGGTAGGGGAGCCTCATTAAGGTTCAGCCTAGTTCAGTGCTTAATAGTTCGGTGCTTAATGGTTCAGCAACATCCCAAATCTTAATGATTCGGACTTAACAATTCCATTCAGAAGCTGAAACAAACACACTGAATGCTGAATCATTCAGCACTGAATGATTAAGAGTCTTATTAAGAGGCTACCAAACAGCCCCTTACTGCTAAAAGTAGTTTCTATGTCTATAATACTTTTTGTTTTTTCCAGTAATGAAAGTATTTATTACCTGCGCTTCCACAAGATCCGAAAGGACACGGATGCGGATCAAGCCACATCAGCTCCGTATCAGATCTTATATCCCCTTTCATTGGAACTGACACTGTGATCCGCTTTATAACTTTACAAAGCGATGGAATTCGCATACTTCTACGTGCATTCGACTCTTGCCAAACCGCGATAACCGAGTGATTTCTGCTGTTAAGGCAAGGAAATGGAACCGAGGGATACGCTAAGCTGAAGTTCTGTATCGAGCAGTTGTAAAAAATATATTTCTCTTGGTTAGGGAAAATGAATGGTGTGCCGGTAAAATCTAAAACTAAATCATTGATTTCTTTTCGGTGACAAAAATCTTGATCTATGTAGAGTACACGTGAATCGTAGTCGATTCGATTGATGGTGTATGAACGTGTAGATGGAAGTTGGATGATTGTTTGGTTATTTTTGTTGCAATATAGGTTGAAACTTGAAAACCCACAACTGGATGGTTGTCGGTCGAATATACGAAAAGGGTATCGTATTTCGGTGCGGCCGCAGGAGGCCTGAGGGCAATGGGCATAGGTGGTGGAGATGGATATGAGTGAAACGTAGGAGAAGAAGAAGAAGATTAGTAGTTGGATATGTTGCTTGTCCATTTGGTTGCTATGGAGTTGGAAAAAAGAATGTAGTTTATGGTCGCTATTGGTGAGCTTAGATTTTCAAATGTTGTTACATCAAATGAAAGAAATAGTCAACTTTATATGGTTGAAAATGCATATGTGAGGATTGGAACGAGATGCATATATGAGTATAGATATCAAGCGTGTAAGTGTCATGTTATGTTCATACCCCGTACTTTATCTCACTAATATAGTAAAAATTGTGTCAAAATAGATATTAAGGGTGACACGGTAGACCCACCCTTCATAATCCAATAAGTTTATAAGGCTGATTATAAAATTATATATTATACTTAGCCTAATACTTGTCAAGAGTCAAGCATATCTACTATAGAAAGGTATAAATGCCAACTTGTTCTTCTCATTCTCATTTCAGTCTCTTATATAGTTATAATACAAGTCATATACAATGATTACAATGAATATGTTTGACTGCTGACTTTGACTATACAATTCAAAGTTCAGAGAATGGAGCCGATAATTATGTAGTATCTATTACACCCCCGCAGTCGAAGCGGGAGGAGAACGAATGCTTAGACTGAAACGAAAGTCTTCAAAGAGAATCCATGGCAGCTCTTTGGTAAAAATGTCGGCTATCTGGTAACAAGAGGGGACATGTAAAACCCGAACCAGTCCTGTCTGAACATGCTCGCGGACAAAGTGAATGTCTAGTTCAATGTGCTTTGTGCTTTGTGCGCTGATGCTGAACGAGATTACCTGACAAGTAGATGGCGCTCACGTTATCACAATATACCAGTGTAGCATGAGATAAAGGACAGTGTAGCTCAAAGAGGAGATTTCGTAACCATCAAATTTCTTCCACAACGTTGGCAAAAACCTAAAAAAATTATCTCTAAAAACCCCATCATTTCTCATAATCATCTTTAATTATCTCGAAAATGAATCGTTGGAATGAAGAGGAGGAGATTGCGTTAGTCATGGCGTACAAAGATATCCAACAAACACCCTGTCAAGGGAGGACTTCGTATCGGACCAATCGGTGTAAATAACCACACCGTTGATTCGCTCGCACGGAAGTGGACGTATCTCAACAAGCGTGACCGTTGGGACAACCTCTTTAGAGCCACCATGAAGGAGCACCCTACTCTTGCCGATGATATGGCAATTGAAATCACACAAGTTGATTACCAGTCTATGTACCACAACAAGTTCGATCATGTTTTGATATGACAATTGTTGCGTTACGTTAAATAATTATGTTTTTCCCAGTTTAATTGTGTGATTATGTAGTTTAATATTTGTATTTTGTATGATATTAATGTTTAATTTCTAGTTTAATCTCTTTTTTGTTGTCTATTTATTTTATTTTTTTACCATTGGATTTGGGTTTGAGGGGGTTGGAAATAAAATTCAAAACCAAAAAATAACCCTTTCGAACCCTGGTCAAACACCCATGTCTAGTTCACAACTCCACTACCTTTACCATTGGCAGCCGTGTTACCGTGGGATAGTGGGGTACCCGTGCCCTTTACGGGTAGCGCCCTGTCCCCCTTACACCCAATTTTTAACATATTCATTTTTTTTTGTTTTATAAATAATAAGTTTTTAAATGTTATAACTAATTAAAATATTTAAATATTATAAATAACAAGATAAATCAA
This sequence comes from Ambrosia x helenae, assembly GCA_030844895.1. Lineage (NCBI taxonomy): Eukaryota > Viridiplantae > Streptophyta > Magnoliopsida > Asterales > Asteraceae > Ambrosia > Ambrosia x helenae. The sequence continues at coordinate 17,089,520 of CM061227.1, read as the reverse complement.
TTTAAAAAGTTGGATCCTTCACGATAAGATTTTCGAATGTAATCTTTGTTTAAAAAAAAAAAAAACAACTCGTAGATGTCTTTCACATTTCACAATCTATTTAAAGTACATGATTTTACACGCACCATACACATAATGACTCAAAATATTTATATAATCGATTGGTAGCTATGATGACTCAAAATAATTCGTTGATACGGAAGAACATGGTGTAACCAGGGACGACGAGCTTTTAGGCGTATTCCTGCACACCGGACAAGTTGCATTCAATTTGAGCCACTCGTCTATGCAACCCACATGAAAACAATGGTTACATTGTGGTATTGTCCTTAACATTTCTTCAGGTTTATAGTCTGAAAGACATATAGCACACGCCTTATCATCATTAGGTAATTTACAACTCTCTCCAAGCATGGTTATTGGGTATGACTCGATTGTCAACTCATCTAAGCCTGTACTGGAGGGTGGTTGTGGGATGATGGCGATAGGCGAAACGCCAATGCTCTGGTGGTGAGTTTCCCTATTATCCTTCACTCTACAAGCCATGTACCATTAGGGGTGAGCATTTCGTGGTTCGGACCCACAAGAACCTTGGACCTGACCCACGAGAACCTTGGACCCGAACCTTTTTAAATATATGGGTCGGTTTCCGGTTCTAGATTTATATGAATTATCGGTTCCGGGTCGGGTCGGTTCCAAACCCACGGTTCTAATATAAGAACCACAAGAACCGTTTGTATTTTAATTAAAAATATAAAAATAATTTTTTTAGTCTTTTCACTATCCGTTTTTACGTTTTATTGCAATCGATTTCATATAATGTTAATACAATATTAAAAATCTTTTTTTATAATAATAACAATGTATTTTTCTTGAAATATTCTTCGGCTTAATGGATACGCATAGATGTGATATATTATATAATATATATTATATCCAAAGTTGAAGTAAATATTTATATATATCGCTCTGATGTGTGTGTGTGTGTTTATTATGTATACATAACAGATTCACATAATGTTTCTATTGATGAGAATGACAATTGTTACGAAAACGTAAGTCGGGAAACGGAAAATGACTTAAAAAAACTCATGGGCTATTGTTAGACTGTCCGTTGTAGAAGCGCGAGTAGCACGACGCGAACGAGGTTTCAGCGCCTGTGCTCACCCCCAACCACAACAGCCCCACGGGAATAGTCTCGGCGCGAGCACAAGCGATGGTGGTCTCATGGGTTAACGGGAAAAGTGACCTTTGATCGCGCCGTTGCTCACCTCCAGCCACAACGGGGTCAAGTGACCGGATTACTTGATAGCTACGTCGGTGGCTTACGCACGTTCGCTCGCGCGTCCACAATGGACGACCTTAGAACCATATGGAGGAATTCTTTTACGAGCATGGTAAAAGAATAGGAATATGTAAATCCTCTAAAAGTGGCTATTGCATTAAAGGGTTCTAGAGGGTCAGACCCTTTTACCCGACCCATGAGAACCTTTAGGACCCGGAACCACATAGCCTTTTAAGGTTCGGTTCGTGATTCCTAATTTCAACAATAAAAGGGTATACGGTTCTGGTGGGTCCGGGTCAGGTCGGGTCGGTTCCGGACCCTTTGCACAGCCCTATGTACCATATCATCCAGGTTACACAGATAATCGTTGGCACACCGAAGCCTAAACTTAATCCATACTTAGCACTTGTTGAAATCCCTAAATCAATAATCGTTGATCAATAAGCAAGAATCAAAGTCAAAGACAAAGTTTCCTATTTTGACTTTCATGGCAAAGGAAGTCAATTATTCTAGCAAGTAAGGAGTTCAGTTAGAGCTGTCTTAACGAAGAGAAAAATGGCATTTAATTAATAGGTATTAAAATAATACGCAAATATTATTAATAAAAAACCGCAATACATTTTTGTTTTTTTTTTTCTCGTAATATATTTTTTGTTTTTTCCGTATATACTACTGCTAAGACCATGTGTAATGGTACAACAATTTCAAGCTTCTTATTTGGGCATTTTTTTGATAAGTGAGATGCGGGTCCTACTAGGGGTTTGAAATAAAAAAAAGGATGTAATGGTGTGGTGTGAGTGTGTGTATATAAGGATATTAAAATTGAATTAAAAAAAAAGAAAAAAAATAAATTATTATGGGTGGTTTCTGATTGGACGAAGTGGAGGAGAGCACACGTGGCTTAATTGGATTGGTGGATGTAATGGTGATTGTGGCGTGAAATAATTCACGCTTGAATGGTTAGCGTCCATTTCACATTTTAACGCTACTACCACTACATGTGGTCTAAGAGTAGTTTCTATGTCCATAATACTTTTTGTTTTTTTCCCGTAAATAAATAGTAATGAAAGTATTTATTACCTTCGCTTCCACAAGATTCGAAAGAACACGGATGCGGATCAAGCCACATCACCTCCGTATCAGATCTTATATCCCCGTTCAATGGGACTGACACTGAGATCCACTTTATAACTTTACAACGCGATGGCATTCGCATACTTCTACGTGCATTCGACTCTTGCCATACCGCGATAACCGAGTGATTTCTGCTGTTAAGGCAAGGAAATGGAACCGAGGGATACGCTAAACTGAAGTTCTGTATCGAGCAGTTGTAAAAAATATATGTCTCTAGGTTAGGGAAAACGAATGGTGTGTTGGTAAAATCTAAATATAAATCATTGATTTCTTTTCGGTGACAAAATTCTTGATCTATGTAGAGTACACGTGAATCGTAGTCGATTCGATTGATGGTGTATGAACGTGTAGATGGAAGTTGGATGATTGTTTGGTTATTTTTGTTGCAATATAGGTCGAAACCTGAAAACCCACAACTGGATGGTTGTCGGTCGATTATACGAAAAGGGTATCGTATTTCGGTGCGGCCGCAGGAGGCCGGAGGGCATTGGGCATAGGTGGTGGAGATGGATATGAGTGAAACGTAGTAGAAGAAGAAGAAGATTAGTAGTTGGATATGTTGCTTGTCCATTTGGTTGCTATGGAGTTGGAAAAAAAAGTGTAGTTTATGGTCGCTATTGGTGAGCTTAGATTTTCAAATGTTGTTACATCAAATGAAAGAAATAGTCAACTTTATATGGTTGAAAATGCATATGTGAGGATTGGAACGAGATGCATATATGAGTATAGATATCAAGCGTGTAAGTGTCATGTTATGTTCATACCCCGTACTTTATCTCACTAATATAGTAAAAATTGTGTCAAAATAGATATTAAGGGTGACACGGTAGACCCACCCTTCATAATCCAATAAGTTTCCAAGGCTGATTATAAAATTAGGGTAAGGTTAACGTATAAAACTTCTTAAGAAGCAATCTCAGCCATTAGATTAATGGCATGTCTGGGCGCAGATTAAAAGCCTTAATCATACTTGGGTTAAACTAACCAAGGGTAAAATAGGAAAAAACCGTCTATTTTTTTTTTCAAATCGTAACAGACCTAATTGAACCCTGATTTTTCATCGTTTTCAGATCGATTCATGTTCAGAATGATTACACAATTCAAAAAACAAAAAAAAAAAAAAATCGATTACTATGAACGAAAAACGTAAGATCAGTATTTGATCTAAAAATAATCAAAAACAGAGGATTAAACTAATCATATGAACAATTATGAATTGTAATAGTTGTCGAATACTCTGGATTTTGTTTCATTAAGGATGATTAAACATAAAATTAGGTTAAAAAAGTTGCAGAGGAAGAAGATGAAGTTGGTGAAAAACAGACGCACTCATCAAATTTTCAGACGCACTCATCAAAAAATTTCAGACGCACTCATCAAAATTCAGACGCACTCATCAAAATTTCAGACGCACTCATTGAAAGTTTGGAAGCACTCACTGAAAATTTTAGACGCACTAATCAAAACCCAACAAAAAAAAAAAAAAAAAAAACAAACGCACCTTACCAAAAAAACAAACGCACCTTATTAATATCAAACCAAACTTCAATTTGAATTATTAATATCAACCCAAACAAACGCACATTCATTTTTCTCACTTCAAATTGAATTATTAATATCAAACCAAACAAACACACGTTCCTTTATCTCCTAGTTCAAATGGCAAGTTAGGCCCTCCTAGTTCAAATGGAGACGAAGATCTCAACAACAAAGCACCAAGTAATATTAATGGAAAAGCAAAGTTAGCCAAAAGATCAAAAACAACAGCTAATATGTTTATTTTCATAGGATAAACTGCAAAGTCAACTTCCTTCTCTCTTAATTTCCTCACTCCTGTCACAACGAAAGCCGGCCACCACCAAGCTCGGGTGGTGGCGGAGATGGTGTTGGTGGTGCACGTTTTGGTAAGTGGTGGTTGTAAGTGGTCGGAGGTTTAGACGGTGGGAGATGCAGTGGTGGGTACTGGATAGATGTTGGTCGGAGATGGGACGATGTTGGTGACGGGGGTGTTCCGATGTGGTGGTGGTGGTCAGATCTAGATCAGTTTGTTTCAAAATGAGGATGGGTTAGGTTTAGAACAGGGGAAGATAAGTTTTATTGTGGTTTAACTGTGGTTATGTTTAATTGACAGGTGTCAATCTCTGGTGGCTTCTTACACTTCTTATTTTAAGGGACTTTATATTGTATACTTTCTCATAAAATTATATATTATACTTAGCCTAATACTTGTCAAGAGTCAAGCATATCTACAGTATCGGTTATATCTATTTTAGTTTGTTAAAAAAATTGCGTTAAAATTTTCATTTTTAAATACATTTATCATTTGGACTGGTTACCTCAGTTGAATCATTAAAAGTCATACGCTTAGCCTCAACCTTGTCACTTTTAGGAATGGACTAGGAAGCTTACCGGATTCCTATGGCAAACTTCCATTTTCAAAGCGCGGGGTTTCCAGCAACTCTCCCCCCACAGTGACCTCACCTGTTTATACAATTAGGTTGTCCTATTGAACTCAGATCTGGGGATCTCCAGTTAGCTGGGTTAGGTTTTCTTTGCATGAACTTAATTTTTCAAGGGCTTTAGTCCCATTCCCATGGACGACTTCTTAACTAACTCTATGCTTAAGCCTTTTGTTAGCGGATCTGCGATGTTATCCTTTGACTTCACATAGTCAACAGTGATAACTCCTATGGAGATTAGTTGTTGTACCGTATTATGCCTACGTCTTATATGCCTGTTCTTACTGTTATACATTGTGATATGAGCTCTGCCAATTGGCGATTGGCTATCACAGTGTATACATTTGGCCGATGCCGGCTTCGGCCACCTAGGTATATCCTTAACAAATTGACGTAGCTATTCTTCCTATTCATCATCTTTATCTAAAGCGATAAATTCTGATTCCATCGTGGATCTAACAATAAACGTTTTCTTAGATGATGTCCACGTTATCGCAACACCTCCACGTGTGAATATATATACCTACTCGTTGCCTTGGAATCATTCGTGTCAGATATCCAATTCGCATGCTGGATATCTTTTATATTTCAGCCTGTAGTCTCGTATGTATCTCAAGTACCGAAGCACCCGTGTCACGCAACTCCAATGACTTGAACTTGGGTTGCTCGTGTATCTACTTAGCTTGTTGCTAAGTCTGGTATGGTACAACTCATTAGATACATGAGGCTGCCAATAATTCTTGAGTACTCTAATCGGTTAACAGGCTCACCTCAATTCTTAGCTAGATGTTGACTCGTGTCAATCAGAGTTCTAGCCACATTAGAGTCATTTCCATTCTGGGTTCGTATGATTTGCACTTCTCAAAATCACATCTGTTCATGTCAAAACTTATTTTTTTTTTCAAATGCAAGTCACCTCCACATTTAAGTGTTATTGGGTAACTACCAAATGGGATGGTGAAAGTTTCTTCCTTTCCTTTGTAGTTTGAAAACTTCACAAGTACTATTTTTTACATCCTTACGGGTTATTTCTTAAATGGCTCCCCCCACCACATTGCTTGCACTTTGATTAAGTTCGAGCAATATCACTCATCATGATATTAGACACCCGTGATAAGATAACGACTATCTATATCTTTGTGTTATTGAGGTCATCCCGTTATATTACTCAACTCATATTTCTCACATGAGATGTTTTCAGAGCTATATGAGTTCTCCTCATATTAAGCTAAATAGTATCATAACCAATGAACTATATATTTGGTCCTTTCGAGTCATCCTTTTAAATGAATTATAGATTTGTTATTACAAAATTCATTCTTATGTCATCACATATGTTTGAATGTTCAAGGTTAATTTATTCTCCATGGAGTATCTAAATTAGCAAGTATTAGTCTAGCTTTAGACTACAAATACTTAGCATATGAACAGAAGATGCCTCATTCTGATTCTTCTCAGCTTTATGAGATAATGCACTATCTCTTCCTAACATTCACGTCTTAGTTTAGACATAAAATGAGATTTGTTTTACCATTCTAAAACCTTAGTTTTAAGATTGTTTCAAACCATAGTTAATTCCATCCATTAGGATCAAAACTCGTTTGCCTTTAATCTCCAAGGCTTCACCATTGGCTCTTTAGGACTTAAACATAAATCTTAATATAAGTCACTTTGATGACATATTCATCATCAACAAGATGAACCGTACAAAATCACTATATCTTGAGATGGAGTCACTTAGATTAACACTCAACGACATGACATTCACATATGCCTAAGTGATATATATAGATTTTGTGGAAACCATTTATTGAGAGACTCTCCCAAAATATATTACAAATCCTCCGTATAGTTCAACTAACATTGATGGTTTGTAAATGCTCTCCCAAAATATATTACAAATCCTCTGTATATTTCTATCTTATGTTATAGTAATCGAAAACACATTTGTGCATTTCTATGTAAATGCTCTCAACATTAAATGACATATCTCGTTTTCGTGTATTTAACTTCAATATACTTGTTACGTTGGTCATGATTCTCTCATGATGTGGTTGTACATTTGATGTATGATTTATGATTAATTACATAATTCATAATTACAACTCGTTCGTTATGTTTATGCAAATCGTTTCTTGCATATATATCCTTATTAAATTCGTCATCCAAAAAAAATATCGTCTTACATTTTCTTTTTATATTTATCGTTTATTATATTTTAATCCACTTGATTATTTAGAATATATATATAAACGATAATCCAAATTATATATTACAAATATATTTTAAGCGGATTCATATAAGGATATATAAACATCAAATCTCAAAGTGTTATTCTCTTCAACACTTTATCGTTCGACGAAATAATCGCAATTTTACCGTCTTGTGGCATGTTTTGAGGTACTCCCTCAATACACTGTTCAAAACAACAAAGTTATTTATAATTAACTATTCACAAGTAAATATGTCCAAAACAACATCAAGTTGTTTTACACTAAATAGTCTCTCTAGACTATATGGTTCAAGACATCATACTTCTCATACAAGTATTAAACCATATATAATTTGCAAAAGACATGTTTTATTCCTTCAAAACATTTCTCCTTTTGAAATTGTTTTAAAATTAAACTATACATATTTATGTTTTGATTACAAATCAAAACCATAAACTCTAATATACTTTTATTATTTAAACCATTTCTAACTCACTTGTTAAAGTATATGGTTTTCACGATTAACCGCTTCTAATTCGCTCATTAGAAACTACTGGTGGGTTTACCCGCACGTTGCAGTGGATTCACAAATGGGTTGCAATACAAAATTGTGATACTTAGGTTTTTTGCTGCAAGTTACGCAAAAAGAATAGAAATGTGCACATTATGTTTTAACAAGTATTTGTGGAAAGAAAAGAAAAAAAATGTGCACCGCCACTTACAACTGATTGCAGTTCACCACAAAAACCATGTACTCATTATTGAACAAATCTTAATAAACCAAAGGTATGTTACTGTAACAGACCAATATGAATATAAACATCACTATTGTGTAAGATGTCCGGACATTGCATATCTACATAACCGTGCCATTGAAGGTACCGTGCTAAATGATAAAGTTCATTTACATGACAAAAGCATGTAGTAATAATATGATATTGTATACACTATCATATAAAGGTCACCGTTCATTTAGAAATTAAAAGTTGTGATTTGTAAGTTTGTAATAGACTTGCCCAACCTGACCCAACAGCTAAAAAATTGCTCAATGTATTATTATGGCAAAGTTTTAAAACTCATACAAATTTAGCTGAGATAAGATTCTTCATTGTGGTAACATAAGTTATTATCTTTCATCACCATTATATGAAATTTGTTCAAAAATATTGTTATCCCGTGTGTTTATTTAGTTTGGGTGAGTTATATTTTCATATAAAAGTTGATTATCTTCTAGGGGCATTTAGGGAATAAAAGTGGTAAAATTTAGGAAATTGTAAAGAAACCCTTGGTATGCCATCTTAACTTTGGACATTTTGGACATATTTGCCCGTGCCTCCCCCTTTATAATGTAGTATAGTATAGATACGTGTACCATATAAACATATACGGTTTCAAAAATTAACCATTTCTAACATACTTGTTAGAATACAAACGATTACACGTTTCATCATATAAAGTTTTGATTATATAAAATAAACCTTTTTTAACAAGCTTGTTAGAACTAAATGATTACCCAAAATCGTTTTAAAGGTTATTGGTTTATATATAAAATAAATCATTTCTAACAAGCTCGTTAGAAAATTAAATCATCTACATAAACGGTATTAAATTTGGGTTTTCTAAAATACACACGTTTCAAACTCGCTCGTTAGAAACCATTAAATTCTAACCAAACCGGTTCAATGTTGATTATTTTCTAAAATAATCATTTCTAACACGTTTGTGTATTTTGTACAATAATCTTTTCTAACACACTCGTTAGAAAATATAAACATCTTATTTGTCTTTACAAAATCATCAATTTCTAACACGCTCATTAGAGAAATCAATATATAAGTTTAAAAAATTAAACTTACAATTTTGTAAATAATGATTTCTAATACGCTTATTAGAAATATTTCATGACACGTTATTTTTTCAACGACGTCGATTCTAACACGCTTGTTAGAAATATAAAACCTTATATTTCGAAACCTTTTATTTTCCAATACTCTCATTAGAAAATGTAAACATTTCAAAACTTTGAAATTATCTTTCTAATACGCTTACTAGAAAGAAAACGTTAGTAAACGTTTTTTTACATGGGTTTACAAATTATGTATTTTCTAATATTCTAATTAGAAATTTAGTATTTCAAACATGTAAATACATGTTAATACTTATTAAAAACCCATGAATCCAAAAACTTGAATCAAAAATTTGTTTTGTAAAACAGTCTTTCGGATTAAAGATTGCATTCCCATAATGAATATAATCCGATTCGATCTACAACAAGTTATTTCTAAAAGGAAAACCATGTACAAACTTTTGCAAACCCAAACTCCTTAAGAAGAGGGTTTTATGATCGGTTCCTAATCGACAAGAAAGTTTGTTTTACTAATCTGTTTGAGTTTGTTAGAAAACATACATTGAAATCGAAGACAAATTATCAACGTGAACTGAGCTTGTGTTTGACAAAATTCCCTTGCACAGATTCGCAGTCTGTTCCCAGGGTACACCGGTTCTTAACAGTGGTGGTGCTCTACCGGACTTACACACTTGCCTGAAAGATAATCGGACATCGATTGACTTTGTTCTCTACATATATGTGTGTATGAGTATTTCTTTTCTCTATATTCTCAGATGAGGCACCAAACCTTCATTATATAAGAACATGGATTGATCAAGGGTTTCATTTCTAAGTCACTTAATTAGAGACTTAATTTGATAAATAAAAGCTATAATAAATTGACATAAAAAGCTCTAGTAATAAAGTGACATAAAAACTTTCATTAAAAAACATAAAATTCTACACAAGAGTTTAGTTTTTACTTCACCACATTTAAATTTCATTTAATAAGTTCATTATATTAATTTCCATTCATAATATAGAAATTTCCAACACTTACCGCTTTCGCTTTTTGATTCATTCTGTTTTGTTCTATTATTGCGGTAACAAATTTTGACCAACTTTTGTTCGGTCTGATCAACATTAATGCTTAAATTTTATGGTCGAATACGGATGCGATGACTCGGTGACTAAAACACCTAAATCGAGATTTTAACTGAAAGACAATGGGAAGTTTCTAGGCTGGAGGCCGAACCAAGATGATGGTATTGGACCAGGACTAAAGCTCCGATGAACCAAGGCTTTGGAGGAAAGGCCCATGTCCCCTAAAATCTCCGAAGCCCAATACGGAAAGTATAAATACTCCTAAAAATTCTTCATTTGGTAACTTATCATGACCGAACCTAATCTTATTCTTTATACTTTTCCACTTCCTAAAACCATACTTATTCTCACACCGGAGGATGGTCACAGAGAGACCTTCCCTCTCCCCTGGGACAAGCCTAACGGTGTCTTGTTTTGCAGGTTTTGTCAGATCCGATCATTCACTGTTAAGCTCAATCATATTCACTCAGATCTCTCATACCGAACCAATTGGAGGTATCTCTTTTCCTTTTCAATTGGCACCATCCGTTATTTTGCTTTGTTTCTCTTTTCTCTAGGGTGAAATACTATGCAATCTCAACCCAAGACGGCACACTCTGAGGGATTCGTGATTGATGACATCACAGCAACTGAAACTGATGATGACGTGATCACTGCCGCATCATCGGGAACATTTACCATCACCATAGCAGCGCACGTCGTCAGACAACAGATTTTCAGCTCACTTACAGATGCTCCGGCATCTAAAACAGCAGATCCACTTAGAGAATTTGACGATGCTTTCCTCCACAAAAACCGAGAGATGCTGCTCCGGCTGAAGGAACAACAAGGCAAAGAAGCTAAAATGTAAAGTGTAAAGCAAAACTTATTTCCCACCAAAGGGTTGTTTACTCCGATCGGAACTGGGATGGGTCTCAGATCACACCCAACTTACTCCACAGTCACAACCACCACACCATTCCAAACACCGTACGGACACTTAATACACCAGGCTAATACCAACAGGTTTGTTCTTTTCGACAAAACACCAGACAGTACACTCCATGGGGACGATGAACTCACTGCACCTTATCGACCTACTTATATGGCAGCCTATTCCAAGTTCTCCCAAAGAATTGCTACTTCTCGATTACCAGTAAAGCTCAAGATGCCAGCCACCATTAAGAAGTATGATGGCACGTCCGATCCGGACGACCACATCTTCTCTTTCGGAGGATTAACTAAGATAGAACTATGGCCCATGCCTGCATCGTGCCACATGTTCGTATAAACCCTCACCGGAGTAGCAAGGGTTTGGTTCGACGGACTACCAGCCAGAGAAATTACTTGCTGGGAAGATTTTAGAAAGCTTTTTCTATTAAACTTCACCAACCAATGGCGATGCTCAAAAGATATCACCGAAATACACAATATTCGAAGGAAGGATGAGGAGTCCCTTGAGGCTTTCATTGATTGTTTCAGCAACGAAAGCATGAAGATTAACGGTGCGGTCGATCAGCTCCGGGATACTTGCCAAAAATAATGGAGGTATTAATGGAAAGGGCTAGGGAATTTGCTCAGGGGAAGAGTGCTTGTGGCCACTCCTCCGAGGTAGAATACAAAAGCTTCGATTGTCGACATACTTGGAAGAAAAACTCACAAAATGCCGATCTTAACACCCGTTGGAACAAAAACAGGCAACAACCTTACAACAGATCAGATATAAACTCCTCCAAACCATCGAATCCCCCAAGGTTCGGAACAATGACTTACTTTTCTAAAACTCCAAGGGACACCCTTTTAACTGAGAATCTTCACCTCCCGACCCCGGCTAAGCAAAAGCCTTCGGCGGATAAGAATTCAAAGAAATACTGTGAATACCACCGGGCCAAGGGACACAACACGATGATTTGGTCCCTCCGGCAGGAAATTGAAAAGGCTGTTCGGTCCAGGAAGCTTTCTCACCTTATCAAAGAAGTCAAAGATGGAAAGCCAGCAGCTATCCAAAACACGAACAACTAGGCGGGAATCAATATGATCCGACCTCTTGTGCCACACGACATCAAACGCCCAGGCTCCTCATTCACAAGGAAGGTTGTTAATTAACTTCTGGCTAATAGCATAAATATGAAAGACAAAAAATATTTCCACTTATAAAAAGTGTAATTATCTCCGAAGCATGATTAATGTTATTAAACATTTTTTGTGTCACAGGAAATTTCATTCCCAGAAATCACCCCGCAGAAGTTTTTGGATGGACCGATTATCATATCTGCTATCGTAGCTGGAGACAAAGTTCAAAGTATTTACGTGGATAATGACAGTGCTTCAGAGATCATGTACCAACATTGCTTTGAGCATTTGGCACCAGAGGCACGAAGAAGAATGGTGTAGGTATCTCCCTCTCCTCCGGAAAAGGTTGATTGGACAAAACATCCTTCAACCCTCCGGCTACAAACTTAAACAAAAAATGCTATGAATTGTCCTCCCATACGACCTTCATGCTTAAAAATTACAATAATCTTTGTAACAGGTCTCAATGCCTTTGGTCAGTTTCTCAAGAGAGGTAATCCAACCCATCGGGCAGATTACTCTCCCAGTAACTTTAGGTGCGGAAGGTCGAAATCGAACGGTCATGTTAACTTTCCTAGTGGGTGGAGCTCATTCAGTGAATAATATCATCCTAGGAAGACCAAGCATGTACGCTTTGGAATGGTTGCTTCTTCGATACACGGTGCGATCAAGTTCCCAACTGAAACAGGGTAGAAACCATACTCACAGAGCAAATGAAATATGTTGCGGAGATCCGACAAGCCTTGAGTTCACAAGTCACTCCGATCACCCAAGAGCAGTCCGAAAAATGGGCAATCAATCCAAGCTTTCCAGAACAAAGGGAAACCATTGGTTCCCAGCTTTCGTCCGATCACAAAGCTTCCCTATGGAGCCTTTTAACTTATACTTTGGACGTGTTTGCATGGCAGCATTCCGATATGAAAGGAGTTCCAAGGAGTCTGGCCGAACACAAGCTAAACACTTATCCATCCACCCGACTGGTTAAACAAAAGCGAAGGAGTATGGGTGCGGACCAAAATAAGGCCATTGCCAATGATGTGCAAAAATTGCTCGACGCCAATATTATTCGAGAATTTCAATATCAAACCTGGGTCTCGAACCCAGTAATGGTAAAAAAGCATGATGGTGGGTGGAGGATGTGTGTAGACTTTAACGATTTAAACAATGCTTGCCCAAAGGAATATTATCCTCTTCCGGAGATGGATGTAAAAGTTGATTCATTAGCTGAGTTCTGGCTAAAATGCTTTCTCGATGCCTACAAAGGCTACCATCAGATTCAAATGGCAGCCGAAGATGAAGGCAAAACCGCTTTCATCACCGCCGAAGGGCTCTACTGCTACACTAAGATGCCCTTCGACCTAAAGAATGCTGGGGCCACTTACCAAAGACTAATGGACAAGGCTGTAACACCCCACCCGATGGCGGAAACATCGGGTGTCACGTATTGACGATTGTTCAATAGCTCATGGTAATGAATAAGTTTCAATTAAATTCCATTAAATAAAATACATTCAATTGTTCTAAAGAAATTTGTATAACAAATAAAAGATACATGAATCTTAACGTCAAATATAAATCTCGAAGCATAAAACTCTAGTCTTCAAGCATCATTGTTCCCTGAAACATGTTGAGTTTGGAAAATGAATTGGGTCAACTAAAAGTTGGTGAGAATACATAGGTTTTTGTTTTCTTCAAAAATAGTCTAAACCAATGTAATACAATTCACGTATCAAATGTTAATCTAAGTCTACATGTGAAAACAAGAACACAAAGTATAGTATGCACATAATCAATCCTCTGACATAGTTTAAGTCCATCCCGCATCCACGTTTCTCCTCATAAAGTTTAGGTCCATCCCGCATCCACGGTTCTCCTTATAAAGTTTACGTCCATCCCGCATCCACGGTTCTTCTTATAAAGTTTGGAACGATAACAATCACCCGCGCTCCCCATAGAAATGGTCAACGAATCTAGGTGGGGTTGTCAATCCAATAGATCTATCATTGTATATCGCCGGCTTGATCAAGGTTAATGATTATGTAGGTTTAAATTTAAGTCTAATATCTTTTGTCTAAGACATGTGGCATCAAAGATTCACACAATACACGTAATAGAATTGTGCATGTTGAGTATAAATATTTAACATGTTTCACCCAAAAAATGAAAAACAGTAAAAGAAAGGGGCTATGTAAGCTCACCTTCGATAAGTTGTATAAACCTCTAAGCGTCGTGAATGTATGTGAGGCGAATCCCGAAGACTCATCCTAATGTTTCAAGTACCCAAAATAAGTGTTTAAACTTATCGAGGATTGGGCACTTAGGGTTTCGTAGACTAAATTTGGGGATTTTAGGGTCTTTTGAATTAAACCCTAAATGGTTTTAATAAATATGAATTAAGAGTGGAAATAAATAATAAACCAAATAAATAGAAAAATTTTAAGTAAACTTTATTCTGAGATAAAAATATTTCAGAATTTTTATAAACTCAAAATTTTAATATTCTAGTATTTTAAATTGATTTATTATTATTAATAAGAAAATAATTAGGAAATAAAAATAAATAAAGGGCAAAAACATTATTTTTAATTTTTAACAGTAGTTTATATGTGTTATAAGTTGGAGATAAATTTATAAATTATTTTCCATATTATTTTCATCTAAAACAGAATTTAATCGAATTTAAATCAATTACTTATAATTAATTAATAAAAAGAGGTAAAAATAATATTTTTAATGAAAACTAAATTACCAAAAACTTTTATATGATTAGAAATATCTCCAAAAATTAAATTACCGACTCCAAAGGGACTTGAACCCTGGCCATTCGCGTAATAGGGTCACGCCCAGGCCAACTGGTCTGGGTGTTCATTTGTTGGTTTTATGGATCCAAAACATCTTTATACAATACCTGAAATCTATATAAATCCCCAATTATCTATCATAAACCCTAACTCCTAATCCATCCAATTAACAATGGATTCGACACATGTAACTAATGAATTCATAGGGCTATTAATCTACCCAAAATTCTGAATCTAACCATGTAAAATAATCGAACTTACAGTACAAAAACAAGATTGAATCAGACCAAGTAGATATCGAACACAAAGCTTAAAATCCGATTTCTTGAGGGTTTGTAAATGAAATATGTATTGGGGGTTCTCTTAATCGGCACCTCTAGGCTGTGTATGCGAGTTGAATTGGACTGAAAATGCCTATAATTATCGATTGGAGTTTTTGGTTTTTGGAAAGTTTTAAACTTGGTCAAAACGAGTTAATCTAGCTCGTAATGATCAGAAATCACGCAATTAAATGTGTTGAAGGGACGCGGAATCAGTTATCAATCACATTAGGATCATAATCGTTTCCAAAAATGGATCTAAGGCGCGCTAATTTGAATTATGAGTGTTGGTTGACTTGGATTTTGACTTGACTAAGTTTTTTGAGGGAAAACAAGCTGATAATAAATGAAATTTGAATAAGTTTTGCAATAAACATCCAGCTTGGTCTAGTGGTTTAGGTTTTGGGTGATAAGTTTGAATCAGCTTAGGACTTGGGTTCGACCCTTGTTCCAAACATTAATTTTTTTCTATATTTTTTCATAAGAAAACACACTACCTTTTAACTACCTAATAATAGAATTATGAAATAAAAGTAGGTAATATAATAATTGTTAGAAATTTGAGGTGTAATTGGAATAGGCGAAGAAATGTTATTTAAAAAAAAATGGGAACAAGGTACAAATGGAAATAAAATTGGAATTTTTATATGAATTTTTTTTTTTGAAAAATTCACAAATTTACAGTCTCCCCTACTTTTGGAACTTCGTCCCGAAGTTATTAAAAAAACATAGGGTTGAGGGTGGTTGAGTAAATGTTTAGAAGTTTATCGTTTGTTATGGAAAAATTTCATTGGTACTAGGATAAAGTGTTTCGAATGAGGAAATGATATATATGAGTTATGAGAGTTGAATAGCGTTGGTCTAAACAACATGGAGGAATAAGTGTCTAACGCCAAATCCGAGTTTCTGGAATGGTTAAAGGAATGTACGAGATGACTGAATATGGATTGACTAAATGGACTACCAAAGAACTAGGGTTATTTGTTCGATCTCCAGTCTCATTCTAGATGTATCATTAGTGTTTATATATAGGGTGTACCGCAGCTAACCCACCACACTTCTGAATCTTTGTATCAAATTGCATGTTCAATGTATCAAAAAATGAGTCCAACTGTTGAGTAGGCAAGAAGACCTCTACCAGTCGGTGAGTAGGAACCTCTACCGATTGTTGAGCGGGTACGATGGCCTCTACCAGTCGTTAAGCAGGCTATTATAACCTCTACCGACTGTTGTGCAGGCATGATGACATCTACCAATCGTTGAGTAGGTTATTAAGCACTCTACCAACTGTTGAGTAGGTACTTCATCCTCTGCCAGTTGTTGAATAAATGTAACAATTGTTTTCAACACGTAAGTTGCAAATTGATAATACATATATGCAAGAAAGTTTGTAAATGCAACAAGTATCAAGTATCAAATATAGCATGCGAGTTGTAATTGTATTTTTCTAGACAAGGTTAATGGGTCTAGGGGTGATTATAACAACTAGTTTATATTTAGCTATCCATGTTTTAGAGTATCATGTATAATCAAAAGTTCAAATATAGCAAATAATCAAATCCTCATGTATCACTAAGAACCAAGTTTTATGCAGTAAATAATCAATTTTTCAATAGTTTAATTAACATGGAAATCAGGTTCATGTTCAAGAAGGTAAATGATATGAATTTAGTTCTTGAGAGGATGATGAAGAACTCAAAGTAACATCAAGGTTATGAAAGATGGTGAATGTGAAGATTGTTAATAAAGGGTTTATTTTATAGGTTTTCAAAGAGGCACAAGTAGTAAGGAGATTATTTAGCAGCATGAATCGTGGGGTTTGATTAAAGGGTTAAAATCAAGCGTATGAGGAAACATGATTGTGGTAAATGCCAAAATTGAAAAAGTTCGGACAAGTTGAAAATAAGTAGGTGTCAACGAAGAAATTGGAGATTGAATTTTGTTCATGAGGATAGAAAGATTTTATTTTCAAAATTGGTTTTGTACATAAAACAAAAAGTTTTTTTTAAATAGTACAAACTAGGTGGCTTTAGATCAGAATATTTCAGTTAGTCGGAGATTTTAAACACGACATTAGGTTTTATAGATCAAGGTGACATTATATCGAAAATTCTTTGTTACACTAATGAATTTAGAAATTAAGTTTGAGGACATCTTTTGACAAAAATATGTATTTTCCATAGTTTATAGGTGATGAAAATTTGACAATATTAAGAAATCTTTAGTGTTGTGCTAGGGTATACTCAGGTTATGAGGTTACAGTTTAAAAATATGTAACATGTTGAAAAAGGCAATAATATGATTTAGGTAGGGTGTTGAAAATAATCGAACAGGTGGCTAAGATGGTAAGATGAAGTGTGATTGTGAAACCCATATACGATTATAAGATGAGATTGATTTAAACTGTAAAATTTTGAGATTTAAAGCTTAGTTTTAATGAGAGTAAGTGTAATCATTTATCCATTAATTAAAACGAATAAATGAAAACGTTGACTTATTAAAGCTTCCAGATTTTAATAACATAATGAAGACATGCTTTAGCCTATAAGTGAACATTCATTCCGAGAATACCCAGGTAGGCATCCGGGTCCCTCGTCTGATTGAGATTTATGCGCAATGCCAGTCCTAGATAGAAGACTCAGAATACAGGCGTTCACCCTTCCAGATTGCACGTGTTCGTTATTAAAATATAGAGCTTCGACGAGATTATCAAGGCAGTTCAGGTGAGGGCCTGAGAATTTGTCCTATTAGTCTAAGGGTAGATCCAGTGATGAAGAGTAATCATCTTGTGGGGACTAGGGTAGGGATAAGAAGTAGGATGGAGGTAGAGAGTAGAAACAAGTCGAGTTGCAAGTAAGAGTAGCAAGTACTGGTTAAAATCCTAGGGTTATAGACTAGATTGTTTTTCTAATAACCTAATTCCCTATAACCAAAACTCTGATACCAATCTGTAACACCCCAACCGATGGCGGAAACATCGAGGTGTCACGTATTGACGATTGTTCAGTAGCTCATGGTAATGAATAAGTTTCAATTAAATTCCATTAAATAAATTACATTCAATTGTTCTAAAAGAAATTTGTACAACAAATAAAAGATACATGAATCTAAACGTCAAATATAAATCTCGAAGCATAAAACTCTAGTCTTCAAGCATCATTGTTCCCTGAAACATGTTGAGTTCGGAAAATGGATTGGGTCAACTAAAAGTTGGTGAGAATACATAGGTTTTTGTTTGCATAAAAAATAGTCTAAAACAATGTACTACAATTCACGTGTCAAATGTTAATTTAAGTCTACATGTGAAAACAAAAACACAATGTATAGTATGTACATAATCAATCCTCCGACATAGTTTAGGTCCATCCCGCATCCCCGGTTCTCCTTATAATGTTTAGGTCCATCTCGCATCCACGGTTCTCCTTATAAAGTTTACGTCCATCCTGCATCCACGGTTCTCCTTATAAAGTTTAGAATGATAACAATCACCCGCGCTCCCTATAGAAATGGTCAACGAATCTAGGTGGGGTTGTTAATCCAATAGATCGATCACTGTATATCGCCGGCTTGATCAAGGTTAACAATTATGTAAGTTTATGTTTAAGTCTAACAGCTTTTGTCTAAGACATGTGGCATCAAAGATTCACACAAGACACGTAATAGAATTGTATATGTTGAGTATAAATGTTTAACATGTTTCACCCCAAAAATATAAAACAGTAAAAAAAAGGGGGGCTATGTAAACTCACCTTCGATAAGTTGTATAAACCTCCAAGCGTCGTGAATCTGTGTGAGGCGAATCTCGAAGACTCATCTTAAAGTTTCAAGTACCCAAAATAAGTGTCTAAACTTAAAAGAGTCTAGGTTATCGAGGATTGGACACTTAGGGTTTCGTAGACTAAATTTGGGGATTTTAGGGTTTTCTTGAATTAAACCCTAATTGGTTTTAATAAATATGAATTAAGAGTGGAAATAAATAATAAACCAAATAAATAGAAAATTTTCTAGTAAAGTTTATTCTGAGATAAAAATATTTCAGAATTTTATAAACTCAATATTTTAATATTCTAGTATTTTAAATTGATTTACTATTATTAATAATGATATAATTAGGAAATAAATATAAATAAAGTGCAAAAACATTATTTTTAATTTTGAACATTAGTTTATATGTGTTATAAGTTGGAAATAATTTTATAAATTATTTTCCATATTATTTTAATCTAAAACAGAATTTAATCGAATTTAAATAAATTAAATATAATTATTTTATAAAAACAGGTAAAAATAATATTTTTACAGAAAATTAAATTACCAAAAAATTTTATATGATTAGAAAAATCTCCAAAAATTTTTGGTATTAAAATGATTAAAAATGTTTTTTTATGAATTAATTAGGATTTAAAGAAAATAAATACATTAAAATAATAAATAAATATTTTTCAGAAAATTAAAATTATAAACATAAACTTTAGAGTTTTGTGAAGCTATAATATTTTTTATAAAAATTTTGGACTAGGTTTGCTATTTTTAATATTTAATCGCATTTATATAATTATATATATATATATATATAAAGAATGAAAAAGGAAAAACTAATTAAAAAAGCATTGAACCACCTCCAAAAGGACTTGAACCCTGGCCATTCGCGTGATAGGGTCACGCCCAGGCCAACTGGTCTGGGTGTTCGTTTGTTGGTTTTAAGGATCCAAAACATCTTTATACAATGCCTAAAATCGATATGAATCCCCAATTATCTATCATAAACCCTAACTCCTAATCCATCCAATTAACAATGGATTCGACACATGTAACTAATGAATTCATAGGGCTATTAATCTACCCAAAATTCTGAATCTAACCATGTAAAATAATCGAACTTACAGTACAAAAACAAGATTGAATCAGACCAAGTAGATATCGAACACAAAGCTTAAAATCCGATTTCTTGAGGGTTTGTAAATGAAATATGTATTGGGGGTTCTCTTAATCGGCACCTCTAGGCTGTGTATGCGAGTTGAATTGGACTGAAAATGCCTATAATTATCGATTGGAGTTTTTGGTTTTTGCAAAGTTTTAAACTTGGTCAAAACGAGTTAATCCAGCTCGTAATGATCAGAAATCACGCAATTAAATGTGTTGAAGGGATGCGGAATCAGTTATCAATCACATTAGGATCATAATCGTTTCCAAAAATGGATCTAAGGCGTGCTAATTTGAATTATGAGTGTTGGTTGACTTGGATTTTGACTTGACTAAGTTTTTTTTTTAGGGAAACAAGCTGATAATAAATGAGATTTGAATAATTTTTGCAATAAACATCCAGCTTGGTCTAGTGGTTTATGTTTTGGGTGATAAGGTTGAATCAGCTTAGGACTTGGGTTCGACCCTTGTTCCAAACATTAATTTTTTTCTATATTTTTTCATAAGAAAACACACTACATTTTAACTACCTAATAATAGAATGATGAAACAAAAGTAGGTAAGATGATAATTGTTATAATTTTGAGGTGTAATTGGAATAGGCGAAGAAATGTTATTTAAAATAAAAATTGGGAACAAGGTACAAGTGGAAATAAAATGGGTTCGACCCTTGTTCCAAACATTAATTTTTTTTTCTATATTTTTTCGTATAACTTTAAAAAATGAACATATATTTTATAGCAATAAAAATTATAAAAAAATATCACCATCTATAAAATGTGTAATTGTAGTTTTTATTCACGACGTGTTATGTTTAAAATTAATAATATTTCTATGAAACACTTTTTAAGCAAAGACATGAAATTTACTCATTGTAAGTTATATTTTAAAAAAAAAACTAAATTGAATATATACATATAACTCACTTGAGTTGTTAAGGATCACCATTCTAATTTCATTACAACTGGATTGTTGCTAATAAATTTTGATTTCATTGATATAAAGTTGAAAACTGAAATGAGAACTTCTTGGCGTCTTATAGAGTGAAAAAATATCTATACGTACTATAATAGGGTTTTTGGGCCATTATATAAAGTGAGAATCAATTACAAACACAAAAAATAAAATAATATTTTAATAATTTTGTCACTATAATAATTAACATTCAAACAATATAAAGTTGAATAAAGTTAGTTTCAAAGTCATAATAATAAACTTTCGTATTCAAGCCTATGCTAAAGTTGTTAACAGATGTTCTCACACAACTGTCATTCATTACTATTTTCCAATCAGAGGCTCGAATACAAAAGTGCAAAATCTATGACCACATTTGTTCAACTTCATAACTGTGAAAAGCTCTACAATAGTCCAGACCTTATTGTTTGAGAAGATATTGGATAACGGAAGTTAAAACAAATGAAATTAAAAGAACATCATCCACTGCTACAACAGATGTTAAACAACAACTGTTAACAAAAATATATTCATCCAAAGTTGTTAAACCAATCTGTTGAAACATTACATACATATGTTTGAACTTCAAAGATGCTCACAAAAATTTATCACTGAAAAGACTACACACACATTTGAATACGTTAATTACAAGTTCCTAACTTTTGAACCTAATTGGCTTCTTCTTCATTCTTTTGCTTGTAGAAGTTTGCTCACCAACATTTACAATATCACAATCTTCAACACTTCCTTTTTCATTGGGACTTGTGGCAGAATCCACACCAGCATTAACAGACACAACAGCCTTCAAGCAAATCACAAAACAACTAATAAAATGTTACATAAGAATAAAAAGTGTAGCAACAACTTAGACATGTTTGCACAAAGGCATACTCACCTTAGACCTAACTTGAAACCCAACTTTCGAAGATTCTGAAAGGTTAACATATTTGTTTTCACAACCTTACTAACTGACCTAAAAAGTGCTCATATACAAATAAACATAACAGATTTGAACCTCTACTGAAACAAATGGTTATTACAAAAGAATTTGAATAAATACCTCACCAGAATTATCCTCTACATTCTCATTTACGTCAGCCAACTCTTCAATTATAACAGGATCATCACAAATCTTGGCCACAATGTACACATGGTAGTCATTTGTAAGATTGTAATCAGAAACATCAATCTTGAAAGCCAATTTCTTTTCAACAATTCAAGACAACTCATGCGGCAAACTGTTTATGTCGTTTTCCTTCAACTGCCTTTCCCTAATATCACATGCAGCAGCTCCAATGATCCTCATCACATCTTTATCAAACATCACAAACGATACACTACTAGTTTCATCTTGAACCCTGATCTGCAACTTGAACCTAAAACAAATAAAACATAATTTATCTAAAAAACCTGTATGAAATGAAATGAACAATCTGGAAACAAAAAAAGTGTATAGATCTACTGCTTTACATACTTTGTGGTAATGGAGGTACATTCACACTGGCATTTTTGACAAACCAACGCAGTAGTAGGCAATTTGAGAATTGCTTCACACACTTCTTCAACATGTTGCAAATATTCTGATTTACTTAAAACTTTCTAGTAAAATTTGCGGCACGCAAAATAAAACCAACCATAGCTTTCTTCCACACTTTTTATGGTTGCAACCACAACACAAGACATCGGCTGCAAACACAATATATATACAATATATACTTTTATTGAAAAGAAACATATAATAAACTCAACAAATATCCAAGCTATGTATAAAATATTGAAACCTCCTGAATCTCGATAACTTCATCAACACACTTCTTCTGGGTTCCAACTATGAATTCCTAACGCAATGAATAAACAGTCTGGGAAGCAAGAACGGTTTGGGAAGTACAACCAGACTCTTGTTCTTGTTTCAATATAAAACTATAAAAGGTGCAAACAATTACATCTATTAGCTAAAACAAAATGTAAATTTGTCAATATAAATATAAATACACAGTACCTCCTCCTTAGGTCATCAACCTTATCTATTTCTAGATTGAGAAAGAGGCGAGATCCAAACTTATCGGTTTGAACTGTAATTTGTTCTAAAAATTTCACAACAAACATATATTTAGTGAATTCATTTGTATTAACATTTTTTTTAAATAACAACAAAGAAACACAAGTTACCGTTCCAGTCATTAACCCTTCCATGCTGGATAATAGCCGTTAGATGCTCATTGAAATTCTTATTGGAAATAAAGTCCTTAAACTGTATTGCATAAGAATTCCACAATGTACATCGTAATATCGTACCTCTACAACAAAAAAAAACAGAACCAAAGATGTAAAACATATGCAAAAATTTGATACTATATATTAATTAGAGATAATTTATTACATCAATAAATGTGTTCCACATAAAAATAAAACATCAATCAAGAATTAACTTCTTCATATCATTTATTACACAAATTAAATTTGCAATTCTAACAATGATTGTTTTCAACTATTGAAACATAAGACTCACCTTAAAAATAAAATATTTTTATTAACTGTATGTGTGAAAAGGAGAAACAATACTTTTCCAAAAAAATGTATAATAATTTTAAGGAATCCTTGCTCCAAGTCTTGAATATCAAGATTCATCCATTTGGTTTCCTTAGGAGCTCGTCCTTACACATCAAAATCCCCATACCAAATGACACCTCCAGCAACATCTATAAAAATAAAAAACACAATTTTATCAAACATCTGTCAACTTTAAACCAACAATATTCAACTAAGCTGTATATCAAAGTTTGTTCTAAAATAAAAAAATAAAATACAAATCAACGCTCAACAAATTTTTAGCTTCTCTGTTAAGAATATCTTTAAAAGGAATGAACTTGAAACCATACTCAACACCTTGCCAACCCTTAACATGTATCACAGTTGTACAACGATAAAAAATGATTTTGTATTCATGTGCTATAACTTTGTAGAGGTCCTTGTTTTCACCGACACCGAACTTAGATATCACAACCACATCATCTTCTTCAAGTTAACTGTAAAAAACTTGCATCAAATATGACTTGATAGAACCTTGAATCTTATCACCCTGCAAATCGATTAACAGAAAACACAAAGTATTCAGAAAAGAGCACGTGTTCAAGAATAAAAAAGAAAACCAAGTTATAAACGTTACCTGCTCATCAATGAATATCACCTCCATCTTATAACTTGTGTTCCACTTTCGTATGATTCAAGCCTTCATGTTCCACATATCTTTAGTTGGATTCAGATCACGAATAAAACTAAGATTGTTTTTAGCATTGTCCATTAACGTTGACATGGTTTTAAAGACATGTTTTAAGAGGGAATTTGAAAAACTTTGTTTAGAAAATTCAAAGCTGATATTACGAATGGCTAAATTTGTTATGTGCTTATATAAGGAATTAATGAGTCATGTTTCCCTATGTTAATTTAAAATTTTCCTCTTAAAATTCAAACTTACAGCCTTAACAACTGCAACAGATGTGCATAACATCTGCTACTTAACACGTCAACTCCATTTAGTCTGAACATCTATTCGTTAATCGAGACTAATAACAAACAAACTCTGTTGAGGACAACAGTGGTAAATTCAAGTGGCCCACATATTCTTCTGAATATATTAAGCTGGTTAATGACATCATTTTTCGCATTACACGAACATTGTTGGCCTATCTCTCCGCTTGACAGCTCAACTTTCTTATGTCACTCACGACTCTCCTATTGTAGTAAGTATAGATAGATATAGATATAGATATAGATGTTAATAATTAGCGTGAATACATATGCTTGGAAAAACTAACTGGTGGCTATAAGCTGGAAGCTTTTTAAATATATTTTGGTGTTTGGTAGAGTAGCTAGAGCTTTTAATAAAATGTATAAAATGACCAAAATGGGCATAATTAAAAGTTTGTAAAGAAGGTTTTTATTTTATTTTTAAAATAGAATGGGTTTTTTTATCATTTACTAATTAAAAGCTTGTAGCTAGTAGAGTTTTTTTGTTAAAAGCTAGTACTAGTAGCTTTTCACTATAGAGCGTTTTCTCTAACCTAAAAGCTTTCAACTCCTTCAACCAAACAAGGCTTTTTATTGATTAGGAGCTGCTTTTTTTTTTGAACGGCAATCACTTTATATATAAATATAAAGAGCTAGCTTGGGGCCGAAAACAACAACACCAATGAAACAAAAACAACAAGACAGTGATTACAACATGTTCAAGATATCAAAATTCAGCCACTCGGTCCACAAGGTTCTTGTCAAGTTGGTCCGATTAGCAATCCAAAGGTACGAGTCTTCTTTGATCTGATCAACCGTGACCGGCACAGGGACAAACTTATTCTCGAAAACTTTTGAGTTTCTAGCAAGCCAAATTCTCCAAGTAGTAGCTAACAACACAGTGTACACCGTTTTCCTCCACCTTTTTCCCCAGGAGCCGCAAGGATTCTGTCCACCAACTCAGTCAAAGAGGCGCAATCCCCTGGCCACGTAATCCTCATCCAAACTAAAACGTTCCACCATATCGATCTTGCCCAGAGACACTTCACAAAGGCATGGTTGTGCTCTTAAAAGCTCCTGGCCAAACATACCCTTAGAGTCAACCATTCCAAACCTTTATTAATTCAAAGACGACTTGGTCAACTAGAATGTCTATTAAAGGACAACTTTTGTATAATTATATTGGTCCCAAAATCAAATGTCAACAATAATATATGCTTTCCCATAGTCATTTTCCAAATATAATTCCAAAATTAACGTGTTATGATTCATATTTTGAAATATATTCTAGCCACTTAGGAACATGAGAGTATGAGACCCGTTTAATATGTGTTTTTTAACACCTTTGATTTTCAAAGCGTGTATTATTATTATTATTATTATTATTATTATTATTATTATTATTATTATTATTATTATTATTATTACTATTACTATTACTATTACTATTACTATTACTATTACTATTACTATTACTATTACTATTACTATTACTACTACCACCACCACCACCACCACCACCACCACCACCGCTACGACTACTACCACCACCACTACTACTACGACTACTATCACCACCACTACCACTACCACTACCACTACCACACTACCACGACCACAATACCACGACCACGACCACGACCACGACCACGACCACGACCACCACTACCACTACCACTACCACACTACCACCACCACCACCACCACCACCACCACCACCACTACTACCACCACTACCACTACCACCACTACCACCACCACTACCACCACTACTACTACCACCACTACTACCACCACTACCACCACTACCACTACTACCACCACCACCACTACCACTACCACTACCACCACCACTACTACTACTACCACTACTACTACTACTATTATTATTATTATTTGCTTTGAACGTTAAACTTTTTTTTAACACCATTAATTTCACTCTTATATTGCACTTGTAAATATTTGAACCGCCACAATCTCACATTTATAAGTTCATACGTAGTGGGGCGTTATAGGGGGTTATGCCACCATAACACCGAAAAACACCGCCCCCCGGGCGCTATGACAGTGTTTTAGTGTGGGAGGTTATAGATTCAATAGCCGTTTTGAAATTGGATTGTGTGCTTTGGACCGTTTACAAACGGTCATATTTCTTAAAAAAAAAAAAATTATCAATCTATATTTATATTACATATCTTCACACACATACAATACACACATACATCCTTCAACCCATAAACAAATTCAATACACAAACAAATCACCACAATGTCGTCTCCTCCCTCCGAAGACTCGTTTGTCGATCTATATAAACAGTTTTTTCACGATGACGACGCGGAAGAGGAAGAAGCCGTTACAAGTGCGGTTATGCTAGCGTCGAGCGCGATGAGATTTTGTTAGAAATCCTTGTCGTGTGTGGGAAAAAGAAAGCATTAGAATGGTGATGTATGCTTGTATCATAATGCATAATATGATAAATGAAGACGAAGGAAAGGCAATATGCCCAAACTATCTGGCAGAAGATGATGTTCAAGGGACGCAAGCGACAATGGAGGAGAGATTCCAAAACAGTACCATGTTGCGTTCCAAGGATATACATAACGCGTTGAAGGCGGATTTGGTTGAGGAAGCATGGGCGATTCGCCCGATTCATCACAACCAATAAGAAGAAGAAGGAGGAGGAGGAGAAGAAGAAAACGGAGAAAAAGAAATAGAAAACGAAGAAGACGACGACGACGAGTAGTTTTTTTTTTAGTATTTGGAGTTCTTTTAACTATTTGATCCTTTTTTTAAGTATTTGTAGTTTTTTAGTATTTTGTAATTTTTTTAGTATTTGTAATTTTTTTTTGGATTTTTAATTTTTTTTATTTAATTAAATATTATTAGCTATTTAATATTATTATTTAAATAAGAAAACAATAATTAACTAATGATTACCCAATCATTTATAAAGCCTCATAACGTCCCTTCCCATTACACCCTCTTTTTTCATAACGCCCCATAACCCCATTTGTATTACTTTACAATATTTTAATCCCCATAACGCCCTATAACCCCTCTCCACTACACATGACCTAAGGGGAACACTATACCACTGTACTAATAAGTGTGTAGTATTATAACTTGTTTTTTTTTTTTTAACTACAAACTAAATTAATTCAGAATATTCCTATTAACTACTTTTACATTCACCTCGTAGAATTTAAACCGTTCACTTTTTTAATAAAAGGAATACACTATAGCACTAGCACTACATGATAAACTCATACATTAAGAAAGGTTTTTTTTTAAGATAAACTCATACATGCATTATTTAAATACTAGTTATAGCGGGCTGGGAAAACGACATGTGTATATCGATAATAAAGCATGTTCTCTTTGTGAAGATGAGGATGAAACAGCAACGCATATGTTGACATGTTGCAGAATCGCAGATAGACTTTAAAGTCATTTTCCCTCGTAAGTATTCTTATACGTATAGATTGAATTCTTCGAAATTTCTAAATTTATCTTGTGACGAGTTTTGTTTGGATTTATCACGCTTAGCAAAACTGTGAGTATATCTTTCCCTTTTTTTAGGTTTTACTCTTTGGGGCTACTCATGTACCTTATGACTAAATGTTTTCTTTCACTTAATGCAATTTTCATGTGTGTTTGCTTTATGTTAGTCTGTGTGTATCTATGTCTTGTCAAAATCATTTATCGTTTGGGCTTGTCATATCAATGTATAGTACTATGGTATATACCCCTTGTTGACTCTGTTGAGAGACCTTGGTCAGTGTTATGTATGTCATTATTAATGTCAATAGCGCATACTATATATAAATTTCATGTCACGCTATCTTAGGGTTGGTTTTGACCCAGATATTGCTTATTACATAATTACAAATGCTACCGCAGATAAATTGCTAAACACCTTTTCTACTATATGTATTCAAAACAGGGTATGCTCACCAATACATTTTTGTATTGACATATACTACTTTCGTACATATTTTAAGTTGTTTTGAGACGCTTCTTTTAAGCTTTTGGATTTATATTTATGTTTTGACTTCATTGTATATTAGCTAGACTTGTCACTTTAGAACTATTGTAACCTGTAATTTCCTTACAATGTAATAAATTATTCAATTCAATGTATTCAAATTTACACTTTTAGTCCATGAGCTATTGAACAATCGCCACTACTTGACACCTCGATGATTCCGCCATCGGTGAGGTGTTACAATAGTTCTTCTCGTGAACCTTAAGCTGCCGAAAAGCATAAGCGATAACCTTCTCGCGTTGCATCAACACACAACCGAGACCCCGGATGGAAGCATCACAATAAACAACAAAGTCTCGTGAACCTTAAGCTCCTGAGAATCACCCCAGTCGAAATTTCAGTCCTTTTGGGTAACAGACGTGAGCGGTTGAGCAATCTTCGAAAATAACTCAATAAAACAAAAATAATAACCGACGAGACCAACGAATTGTCGCACGTCAGATGGCGTCTTTGGTGCTTCCCAGTCTTTGATGCCTTGTATCTTAGCTGGATCGACATGGATTCGTTGCTCATTAACCACATGACCAAGGAACTAGACTTCATGCAACCAGAAGTCACACTTTGAGAACTTAGTGTACAGTTGTTCTCTTCGCAAGAGTTCCATGACAAGCTGCAGGTGTTCCTTATGGTCCACCCTACTCTTGGAATAGATAAGAATGTCGTCAATGAAGACAATGACGAACTTGTCAAGATAAGGCTTGAAAACACGGTTCATCAAATCCATAAATATTGTTGGGCCATTGGTGAGACCGAAAGGCATGACCAAGAACTCAAAATGACCATAACGGGTACGAAAGGCAGTCTTCGGTATATCGGCTTCATGCACTCTAAGCTAGTGGTATCCTGATCTCATATCAATCTTTGAATAATAAATGTAACCCTGAAGCTGGTCAAACAAATCGTCAATACGTGGCAGAGGATAGTGGTTCTTGATTGTCACTTTGTTCAACTCACGGTA
Organism: Ambrosia x helenae; assembly: GCA_030844895.1. Taxonomy (NCBI): domain Eukaryota; kingdom Viridiplantae; phylum Streptophyta; class Magnoliopsida; order Asterales; family Asteraceae; genus Ambrosia; species Ambrosia x helenae. The sequence goes on along the minus strand of CM061227.1, from coordinate 17,059,937 downwards.
ATCAATGCACATACAGAGGCTTCCGTCTTTTTTGTAGGATCGGATTTTGACAAAGAAACGTTTAGATCACACAAGTATTGAAGTATTAGCTGCGGAAACCCTAATTGTCATGAAAAATGATAAAAACTGTAATCAAAACACAATAAGAATCATTTTCAACTTGTTTTCATTAACTTTAGAAAGATAATAAACCTTACAGACTCAAGTTAACCGAAACACACATATAAACGTGTAAATGATCACACCTAGACACACACACAACTGACCAACCACTCTAATAATCGTCACCACCTAACACCTATATATAGAAGTTCACGTTCAACCTATCGAGTGGTCGAACCAGGACCTTCGACCTTGTTAAAGTTCGAACCAATAATAAACAAACTCATTCGACCTATCTAAATTTGGTTCACCCTCACGATTACCTGAACCAAACCTATAATAATGAAACTTTCTTCAAAACTTCGGCGATTTCTTTAATTGTAATCCAAAAGCTACAGACATATATATGAAATATGCATCTACAAACTCCCCTTTGTCTGTAGCTCGGATTATTTATTACTATCTCTTTCAACACTCTGCATCATCTGTTTAGTTTTCAATGTCTTCCTCGGTTCTTTTGTTTGTAACGGTTTCTTCAACTTCAAAGCATGCTTCCCAAGCAACCCTTTGTAATCACATCCTGCATTCACTTCAAACGCAAAGAAGAACTTAACAACAACTTGAAATCTCCATGCTTGTGGAATATCAAGTGCGTCAAAGTGAATCGAATTATAATAAAACGTCTCGATATGATTCTTCGAACTGTTTATCAACCACATAGGATAAAAAATCCTTAACTTCCTGCATATCTTCGTTTTGTCCTCGTTGTCCATTATAATCACCGCTTTAGCCGCGCCCTAGTCAAAATACCAAAAAACAAAGTTCCATCGGCATTAGAGGAATTTTCTTCATACAAACGGGCGGCTTATACTTCAATGTCACATACGGTAAATTGTTATCTGGGTTGATCTTCTTGTGAACTATTCGGCGAGGATACTGTGGCTTAAACATGTCCCATTTTGTCAAACTCTCTCTCATCATCTTCTCAACCATGTATTCGACTAATCCAGACGCACCAACCAGCTTGGAGGATACAAGGAAGATTTCCCTTGTAAGAGGGAAACATCTTGAAGAAAAGTTGTCCAAGATGAAGGCAGAGCTGAAGAAGGTGAAAGCTAAGAAGGCCAAGATCTCAGAGGGGCATGAGAAGGAGCTGGAGGATTACATGCAAGGGCTCATCAAGTCTCCCACCGTTTCTGTCTTGCAAGCCAAGGTTAAAATAGCCCTCCAAGCCAAGGATCCTAACTTCAACCAGGATGAATGGGATATCCAGGCTTGGCAGGATAAAATTAAGAGCTTGGACGGAAAGGAGGTTATATATGAGCCTGTTCCTCTGCAGATTGAAGCTCCTAAGGATGCTGCTATGGAGCCTGAGGTGGATGTGGCTAAGGTGGCTAAGGAGGTGGAAGCAACAGTGGGCAATGAAGGATGTGATGCCTAGGCCAGAGCCCACTTTTTTGAATTTTAATTGTGGTAGTTTTTGATGGTAGCTTGTTGGTGAACAATCTTGAACAATTTACTTTTTATGTATGTTAAACAATAGAAGATTTGGGGCAGAGGGATCTTGTGTTTTCAAGACGAAGCCCCAATTCTTCCCTTGACCTGGCCCTAAGATGTTGATCCCTGGTGGATGGATCCTGGTTTTGGATGAAGCCAGGGGTTGACATCCTTTATATAAATAAATAAGAATGGTAATCTTTTGACTCTACATCCTCGTGTCATCTTTCTTTATCATCCTGCCATGTTATTGAATATCAAACATAACATAGAATAGAAAATACAAGTTGTAGAAGTATACCTTCAATTCCAGGTGAGTTTAGCAAACAGTCTTCAAAGCACCCTAATAAGAGTTTAAGAAATACCTTAGCTTTTATTCAAACAATAATATTCTAAGGATATCCCTAGTGTAAAGTCTCTATTCCATCCTTAGGATAATTCCCAAGATTTCTTCTGTTCATCCTTAGGATGTGTTTCATCATCTTCAGGATGTCCCCAGTGTTAAGTCTATTATATCCTCAAGATAGACTTGAGACATTTTTTCTCTTTGATAATAAGCTTATGAATAATACTTAAGGATAACCTTTAGAAAGGTAAACAAAGATAATATTCTGGCGACAAGGCCTTAATGAGTACTGGGGTCAAGCCCATTCTGGCATTAAAGCCTGAAGATGACTACCGACAAGGCCAAAATTAACTGGCGTTATAGCCTAAGGATGAATGGCGACTGGGCCAAATATAAGAGACATTGAAAAATGCCTAAACCTTCGGGATTCAATGCATACTTCAAAGATGATGAAATTGTCAGCCATTAAAACATGAACTGGTCCCACCATCCTGAAGATATACATGAATACGTGCGCTCCAGGCGGGGTGCATAAACCCAAATCGGGAGAAAGGTGAAAACCTTTAAACCATAAGAAGGTATCAGATACCTTAACGTAGGAGAGGGTGGCCAACCCCATTTTATGAAAGGCCACGGTGAGATAATGGGATGTAATGGTTCAGCTAGCTGGTGCAGGATGTTGTTGTGCCTTTAGCCCGCATCACATTTTTTAGAATGTAGCATGGCATCCTTCTTCATTGTTGGCCAATAGTATCCTGTCCTAAGGGTCTTTGAGTATAAAGCTCTTCCACCTGGAAGTGCATCTGCAAACTTTTCAACATGGGATAAACAATCTTATAGTTAGACAATTTAGATAATAAATGGAAACATCTAGCAGTTAATTCTTTTAAGCTTTCGTTTCCAACAAAACTAAAGTTCTAAAACTCCCTTTTCGCTCATCCATCCTGAGCTTCCTTGTCTTCTCGTTGCTATCATTCCTGCTCTTCAAAGCTTCATGTAGCTGCTTTGATGTTGTACACGGTCCAAACTGATGAAGCAATTCAGTTGTCAAAGCTTGGGACAATTGAGAATAAGTCTTCTTCTCTGCAGCATACTTCTTTTTATCAGTATCTGGTAGATCATCCAATGCAACTGGTGTGTTGGAATTCTCAATCATTGGTTGCATATAACCTTTTTGCAACATTTGCCAAGCTTCCCCACCATCTAAACCCTCCAAATGAATCCTAAAACGCTTCTGCCATGATGGATACTCAATCATATCTAACAACTTTGGTGGTCTATTTCCATTCCAGGTTGAAAGGTCATTCACCAAGGTTGTTATGTCAGTGGTTGTTTGGTTTTGAACAGTTGCGACTGCTACGACTCCCCAATAATCTGGCATTGGTTGAGGAGGAGGTCTCACATCGGGTTGTGTCGGACCGAAACAGCTAAGTATTTGGTCATTGGTTGTGGTTGTGGTTTACCCCGTTCAGCTGCTATAGTCCATGGATTCATTGGTGTTTGTTGTTGTGGTGTCTTGTTAGGTCAGGAGTTCATCAGGCATCCCCAAATGTTATCCATGATGTACAAGTTTCAACACCTAGAAAAATTTATCACAAAAAATTTGGTTCTGAAGATCGTGAGGTCGAATAAAATATTTCCAACTTGTTCGACCCAAAATTAACCCCGAATGAAAAATATCCTGACTGGTTCGACCTAAATGAGAGCACGAACGAAAATTTGATGGCACGAACGAAATTCTAAAGACCCGAATGAAAATCTAGGAGGTCGAATGAAAATATCTGTAACTGGTTCGACCCCTAAACTAGCACGAATGAAAAGTCAAAGAACTCATTCGACCCGAATGAAAAACTGATTCGACCCTTCTAGTGTTCATGATCAATTTTTCTCCAAAAACACACAACTTTGATCTAAATTTTGAAAATGTTATCAATCTTGATGTTAAATGTGAAGATTTTGATTCGGACCTATAGAATAACAACTTTTGTAAAAGAATTTTGAATTTCACACGTAAAAACACCTTCAAATCAATCAAAAACCATGTTTTAATGATGTTCAACAGAAAAGGTTAGGGTTTTGATGAGTTTGATCCGAAAACTTTACAATTCTTATCAATTTGTAGTTGTGTGATCGATCCTATGCTCCGATACCACTTTGTATGATCGGATTTTGACAAAGAAACGTTTAGATCACACAAGTATTGACGTATTAGGTGCGGAAACCTTAATTGTCATGCAAAATGATAAAAACCGTAATCAAAACACAATAAGAATCATTTTCAACTTGTTTTCATTAACTTTAGAAAGATAATAAACCTTATAGACTCAAGTTAACCAAAACATACACATAAACGTGTAAATGATCACACCTGCACACACACACAACTGACCAACCACTCTAATAACCGTCACCACCTAACACCTATATATAGAAGTTCCCGTTCGACCATTTGAGTGTTCGAACCAGGACCTTTGACCTTGTTAAAGTTCGAACCAATAAGAAACAAAATCATTTGACCTATCTAAATTTGGTTCGCCCTCACGATTACCCGAACCAAACCTATAATAATCAAACTTTCTTCAAAACTTCAGCGATTTCTTCAATTATAATCCGAAAGCTACAGACACATATATGAAATCTACATCTACATTTCTTCTTGACAAATAGAATAGGGGCTACCCATGGAGACGAACTAGGCCAAACAAAACCCTTCTCTAATAACTCCTGCAACTGGTTGGATAATTCCTGCATCTCGGGAGGTGCAAGATGATAAGGGGCTCGAGCGATAGGGGCTGCACCAGGTGCAAGATTAATACTAAACTCAACCTGATGTTGTGGCGGAAGACCAAGTAAATCATCAGGAAAACCATCAGGGAAGTCACGCACAACAGGAATGTCTTCGATCTTCTTCTCTTTAGCAGATGAAACAGAAACAACTGCCAGAATGGTTGTACAACCCTTCCAAAGATACTTGTAGGCCTTCATACAAGAAATGATACTCAAAGGAACACCATTCTTCTCACAAAAAACCGATGAAATCTCACCATCAGGAAATGGAAGTCGAACAATCTTTTCAAAACAAACAATCTCGGCACGATACAAGGATAACCAATCCATGCCCACAACAATGTCAAAACTACTTGTAGGATCAGTTTTAGATAAAGAAACGTTTGAATCACACGAGTATTGATGTATTAGGTGCAGAAACCCTAATAATCATGCAAAATGATAATAACCGTAATTAGAACACAATAATATCCATTTTAAACATGTTTTCATTAACTTTAAAGATGTTATAACGATTACAGACTCAAATTAATGAAAACACACATATAAAGGTGTAAATGATCACACACTGGACAAACTCACTAATGACCAAAACTTCATAACCGCCACTAACTAACCCACATATATACAAGCAGTTTGTTTCGACCCTTCGAGGGTTCGAATCAAACTATTCGACCATTACAGACTCCGAACCAAAACATTTAACATTCATTTAACCTAACACAATTTGGTTCGACCTCACATTTACCCGAACCAAATCCAGAAATACATATTATCTCCAAAACTTTGACGTTTATGTCTTTGACAATCCGAAACCTACATACACATATATGAAATATGCATATATAAACTCCCCCTTGTCTGTAGCTTGGATTATTTGTTCTTGTTCTCCCTTTTAACACCCTACAGCTTTTGTTTAGCTTTCAAAGTCTTCCCCGTTCTTTAACTTGAATTGGTTTCTTTAACTTCAACGTGTGTTTCTATAGCAACCCCTTATAATCACAAACAACATTCACCTCAAATGCAAAGCAAAACTTGACAACTGCTTGAAATTTCCATGCTTGCTGAATGTCAAGAGCATCAAAATGGATCGGATTAAAGTATAGCGTCTTAATATCATTCTTCGAATAATTAATCAACCACATAGGATCAAAAATCCTCAACTTTCTGCACAACTTCGTCTTGTCTTCATTGTCCATAACAATTACCGCTTCAGCCGCTCCCCAATCATAATACCAGAAAGAAAAATTCTTGCTTATGTCTTCTTCCATTGGCATTAGGAGAATATTTTTCATACAAACAAGCGGCTTATAGTTCAAAGTTACATACGGCAAGTTGTTTGCCAGATTGATCTTACTATGAACTATGCGGTATGGATAATGTGGCTTGAATATATCCCATTTGGTTAGACTTTCTCTTGTCATCTTTTCTGCCATATATTCTAACAATCCATACGCACCAACCAGCTTATGACGACACACATCACGTACGGCCTAGTAGGGAAGAGTTTTATGTCGTGAAAGTGACTGAAATACAGAATTCCTCTTTCCCACTTGATACTAACACACCTAAGCTGAGGAAAGAATTTCCAAGCTATCGCACGTCCTTTGAAGACTTGATTATGATAGCAATAGAAATCTCCCTAAATTGGCAGCTTTGGTCTACTATTCTCTTCTTCACGTAACCGTCTAAGATAATTTAGTAGAGCATTAGACTTCTTATTCACAGATAATAATTCATCAACTATTTTCTTTCCCTTATCGTCCACCACTTTCTCAGCTTCTTTCAGAACAGATTCATCAACAAACGGGACGCTAGTATTGTCTTTCATGTTGTAATACTCTGGATACTCTTCATGTGAGATATCCTCAATGTCCACTTCATGAAAGTCCACGTTTGAACCATCTGAATGATGTCTTGGTTCAACAACTGGTATATTTGGAATCTCTTTCTTCTAAATCAATTCTTCTATAGTCATACCAGCCTATTGAGCTACGCCTTCTAGAATTTCTCTTGCGATTTCGACGCATACTTCACCATCTTCCAGTTCAGGATATTCGATACAGAACATCATGTTGTCGTTTATGAAGATATCACTGAATCTGGAGGTGAATCTAGCTGAGACGTATCCACGCTTTAACATCTTCTTTAATCTTTCTTTGTCAGCATCAAACATTTGTTCTTTACCACTATCACATGGTCCTACTGACTTATCTTCCTTTTCTTTTGGTCTCTTCTCCTAAGAATAATTCTCGATATCATAATCAACATCATCCGAATCAATCGATCCTTCAACATCTTTATCATTATCAGCATTATTACCAACTCCATCAGAACCATCATCCTCAGAACCATCATAATCAACCTTTTCCTCATCATCTTCATCATCTTCTTCGTCAGATTCTTCAGCACCTTTCAGTTATGGTGCTTTCTGATACAAACTTTCTATAATCTTCTTCAATTTCTCATTTTCTTTTTCCATCACCACAATCCTCTTTTCATTGCTCATGTTCGATAATTGTAACTTTGAATTCTCAAGTTGAAGACTTATAACTTCTTTCTTCAACTTATCCTGCTTCTCTTTTGATTTGGCGATAATCTTTAGCATATCTCTCTCATTCTCTTTCATATGCTTTATCTCACTATCATACTTTGACAAAGCAACTTTATGGAAATCAAAAGACTTCACCAACCTAGAAATCTGTTGTTGCGTCAGATTCAATGCAGCATCAGAAACTGTAAGTGTAGGTTGTGAAACTGCTTCGGGTTGTGGTTGGGATGATGATGTAGGTTTCTCAAAACTGTGTAGTAAATTCTTCAATGACTTGGAAACATCTGATGGGTTCTGTTGTGTGGTTGATGTTGTGGTTTTCTTCTTTGTGACTTCTACATCTTCAGTAACTTTCCTTTTCTTCTTTTGGGGTTCTTGGGTAGGGGATTTGCTGCTTTTAGGTGGTGTTGAAGTTGTTGGAACCTTCTTGCCTTTCAATAACACATCCACGTCTTTCTGTCTTTTTGTTCTCTTAGTCTCCTTCTTTGACATAGACTTTATACGTCCACGCTTTGTTGACTTGGCAGCAACTGGAGAACCATGAATATCAACAGCTTCTTCTAGAATCAAACTCTCATCCAATTCAACATAACCTGTTTGCAATTGTTCAGCAACTAATTCATCTACAGGATTAACAGAAGCACTAGTGGCCGTGGATTCTGTTTCTTTGTCGGAATTCTTTGATACCCATTTCTCTTCTGTTTCAGTATCCTCATCTATCAACAACGTCTTCTTCTTACCCTTCTTCTTTGTAATAGATGATCCCTCAATCTATTTGCCTTTCTTAGACTTAGCACCCTTCTTAACAACTTTTCACTTAACCTTTTCGCCTTTCAAAACTAGAACTAGTGGCGAATCAGAATCCAAATCACTATCTTTGTGTCTCCACCCATCATCGTCAGGAGCCTTGAATTCGGGATTGACTAAGTGACCAAATAACCTTCTAGTAGGAGGTTTCTCTTCTTTCCCTTTATAAGTTGCCATTTAGTTCAATGTCATTGCATTCATGTGTTCTTGCTTAAGGATCTGTGCTGGATCTTTGACCAAGTTTGGGTACTTGTCATCAAAGATCATTTAAAGGAATCGTGGGTACATAAGGAATTCGTCAGTTTTGGTTCCATCAAACACCTCTTTCATGTGTTTAAAGAACATTCCTGAAACATTAAATTCTTTGTTCAGGATTAGTGCTACTGCCATGGAACATCTGGTATCACGAAGAACATCCCATCCTCCTCTGATCGGGGCAAATATATGTATGATAATGTCCAACAAGTATTTGAAAGCTGGATACACATTAGCTTTAAACAGTTGGCAATTTGTTATCTTTCCCAGATACTTCATCCTCAAGAAACACCCTCTCTGAACAGTCCACGGTAACGTTATCGGATCTGTCTCAGAATCAGTCAACCTCAAAACACGTCTAAAATCTTCTTCAGCAACAAGCATCGTGTTTTCCAGAACTTTGCTATGAATAACAGCCTTCCCATCAAAGAAGTCCAACCTAGAATTCTTCCAGAACTCTTCTTGATGGTCTTTATAGATGGTATGAGGTTGTGCAATAGCATACACAATCCGGGATCTCCTCAGAAAATAAAAGATCCCTCTGAATTCCTCATATTTGTCTTCCACCTCTCCAATATACTCACAATTTTAATGTTTTTTCTCGAAGCTGAGTTCTTTGATTTCTTCCATTTCTTTCTGTTCAAAAACAATTACACAAACACATTAGATGGATAATGAAAATGACACTTTGAAAATGTTGGTCATTTTTAGCTTTTGGTTCGATCTATCGAGGGTCCGAACCAAAAACCTAAGGCACGAATCAAACTTAAAAAACTCATTCGACCTTATAAAAGGTTCGAATGAAACCTGTCAAAATTTGAAATATCAATCTGTTGATCCTGCTAGTTTTTGTCCATGATTCTTGTTACATTTTGTTCTAAAAACAACCGAAATACAATTCTAAATCATCAATCGTCATTTACAAGCATTAATCAATTGTTTTCATCAAAAAATAGGGTTTAAAACAATTAAACATTTAATTAATGAGGTTAAATCCCTAATTTTGGTTCCTCCCCCCCCCCTAAAACAGTTGATTAAGTGTTTTAGATGTCCAAAACATGTTCAAATACATCAAACAATGGTCAATTAATCAGTCTAGGGTTCATATTAAAAAAATCCCCTTTTCTGAATGATTTATCGGTCAAAAACCTGTCAAATTGCACCATCAAGTACCTATGAATACAATGAACAATGTTACAATGTCTAAAAATCAAGAGCAAAAGGTCTCCTTTAGTGATTGGGTTTTTGTAACAGTTTCTTTGAATGAAATATGTGGGGTTTGAATGGACCTGATAGGTATATATAGAGTGATTGGTTCGACCTAAGATGAGGTCGAATGAACTTTCAAAATTTTGGTTCGGGCTAATAAAAGCACGAATCAAAACTTCTATGTTTTGAATGGAACATGTAGCTGAACCAATTTTCATTCAACTAAAACAAGAGCATGAATCAAATCAAAAATTTTCATTTGACCTAACGAAAGGGTGAATGGAAATTTTGAAATTCGGATTTTTACCAAAATGTCCATTTCGTTCCACGTTTTGTCATTTTTCAAACATTAATCCTACAAACTTTCCAAACTTTTTATTTTTAAGATACAAAACTCTGATTGGTTTGTCAAACTTCAGAAAATGATCATCATCCAACATCGGTTATCGAAAATAACGCAGAAATGTAAAATCTTTTGGATTTTCTGAAACTTATACTAAAACACACCAAAAATCTTTTTGAGTTTTGCATATAATGAAGAAAATAAATGGAAAGCAATAAACTTTTTGTGATTTTCTGGTAAGAGGATCATATCAGTTTTCGAGAAATCTAATCACACCGTTGTTCTTTCTCATTTTAACTTTACTGACCGTGTGACTCGGCGATTGCTGATATTGTTGTCCACATAAGCTCACATGCAAACCGTTATACAGAGTTTTAAAATGATGCGCTTAAGGTGTATTAATAACTAACTCACATGTGGTTCTCACACACACGACATACTCCCGTATCAAGGAATTTGCACAAAGGTTCATCATAACGCGTGATTATGCCGTTATTATCCGTATATTACAAGGTATGAGGCATAGAGGCATACATGTTAGCAAATCAAAGCTACAGAGTTACATGTGCACTCTACCAGGTTGACGCTTATATCAATCATGATTTTCATCATAGATATGATACGATGCATTAGATAATCTTTGATCATCATCATACATTTTAAGTTCCTCAAATGGTAACTTAAGGTTTTGGCATTTAAGCTCTTAAAAGATACCCTGACTGAATCTAGGTCCTTAAATCAATAGGACAAAAGATCAGTCATGCCATCCCCAAATAACAATCAACATAACGACCCGAAACCTCCGAATTTGGCAACCCTATCAAATGAAATTACGGTACAAAGACCATATGCCCATGAGGTGTTCAGCCACATAGCAAGCAGTTCATTATGTTTGTATCACTAAGGCACACATTAATAGGTCTATGAAGCCTACCAACACATCACACAAAGTCATCACATGTCAAATTTTGACTTTTCATTTCTTTAGCATGTGAAAGATCCTCGCTGATGTACTATCATTTCCTCTTTTTTCTCCAGGAAAAATCATTTGGGGATTTTCTGATTTTTTTGGCTTTTCAAATTTTTTGATGTTTTTGGCTTTGCTGAACTCAGTCCTACCATTTCTCTCCATGAACTCAGTCGCTCTCCTCACCACACTTGCAAACGCCCATTGGAAATCAATGAGTTCCATCTCATCCTTATCTATCTGAGAGTAATCCTCATTTGTCAAATTGTTGTTATCAATTTGACTTGCTACAAGTCCATTATAAGAAGAAACCATAGCTGAAACTAAAGCAACATGCTTTTGTGCTACTTCCACGGTCACATAATCCATGTTAGATGTCTCTAACACAATGCAACTTGAGCTGGATGGAGCTTGTCCAACATTAGATGATGATTGCTGAGTCAAGTTCACTGATGGAGCACCATAATAACCTGCAGATTGCATTGGAGGTTGAGTGGGTGTGTAAGATGAAGCTGATGACACACCATAATAACTCGCTGCATTGGTCGGCTCAACACTTGAAACAAATGCGGTCTGTGGTGCTGAACTCATACCAATACTTGGAATAGCTGAAGATAAGGAACTTGCATAATACAGTTTCTGATACTGAGGAATCTGCGCTCTCTTCGCCTTCCTTCTTTCCTCCATTTCCTTGTTTTCCAGCCTTTGAATGAACTCGTTCAGTGTCCAGAATGGAAATGGGTCTTTCTCTTTTAGTACTTCCGCATGCTGACTCCAATAGACTAGTAATGCATCTGCAAATTTCTCAACACATTCTGACATGGGATAAACAATTTCATAGTTAGAAAGTTCAGACAATAAATGAAAAAATCAAGCAGTTAATTCCTTCAAACTTTCATTCCCGACAAAGCTAAAGTTCTCGAATTCCTTCTTTAGCTCATCCATCCTGAGCTTCCTAGTCTTCTCGTTGCCATCATTCCTGCTCTTCAATGCTTTCCATAGTTGCTTTGAAGTGGTACATGGTCCAAAGTGATGAAGCAAATCTGTGGTCAAGGCTTGAGATAACTGAGAGTAAGCTTTATTCTCAGCTGCATACTTTTTTTCGTCTGTGTCGAGTAGATCATCAAGTGCAACTGGTGTGTTAAAGTTCTCAATCATCGGTTGCACATACCCCTTTTGTAACATCTGCCAAGCTTCTCCACCATCTAGTCCCTCCAAATGAATCCTGAACCTTTTCTGCCTTGATGGATATTCGATCATGCCCAACAACTTTGGTGGTCGGTTCCCGTTTTCGGTTGATAGATCATTCATCAAAGTTGTTATAGCAATGGTTATTTGATTCCGTGCAGTTGTGGCTGCTGCGACACCCCAATAATCTGTCATTGGTTGAGTTGAAGGTCTCACAGCGGGTTGTATTGGACCCGAAACAGCCCAGTAATTGGTCATCGGTTGTGGTTGTGGTTTACCCCTCTCTGCTGCAACAACCCAAGGATTCATCAGTGTTTGCTGTTGTGGTGTCATGTTAGGTCGGTTGTTCATCGGGCATCCCCAAATGTTATCCATGATGTAACGGTTTCAACACTTAGAAAATCTTTTCTCAGAAAATTTGGTCCTGGATGTTGAGAGGTCGAATCAATTCTGAATAGTTGGTTCGACCTAAAAGTTAACCCGAATGAAAAAGAATCCGTTTGGTTCGACATAATCAAGAGCACAAATGAATATATAATGGCATGAACGAAGTTCAAATAACCCGAATGAGAATCTAAGGGTTCGAATGAAACAATCTAGAACAGGTTCGACCTTATATCTAGCACGAATGAACAATCTGAAAACTCATTCAACCCAACCTGAAACCCCATTCGACCTGTCCAGTGTTCATGATCAATTTTTCTACAAAAACACACAATTTTGATCTGATTTTTCGAAAATGTTGTCAATTATGATTGTAATTGTGAAGTTTTTGGATCGGATCTATATATGAACAACTTTTGTGAAAGAATTTTTGATTTTGATCGTAAAAACACCTTCAAATAAATCAAAAACTATGTTTTATCAATGTTCAATGAAAAAGATGAGATTTTGATGATTTTGATCCGAAATCTGAACAATTTTTATCATTTTGCAGTCCTGTGATCGAGCACAAGCTCTGATACTACTTTGTAGGATCGGTTTTAGACAAAGAAACGTTTGAATCACACGAGTATTGATGTATTAGGTGCGGAAACCCTAATAATCATGTAAAATGATAATAACCTTAATCAGAACATAATAATATCCATTTTCAACATGTTTTCATTAACTTTAAAGATGTTATAACGATTACATATTCAAATTAATGAAAACACACACTTAAAGGTGTAAATGATCACACACTGGACAAACTCACTAGTGAGCAAAACTTCATAACCGCCACTAACTAACCCACATATATATAAGCAGTTTGGTTCGACCCTTCGAGGGTTCGAATTAAACTATTCGACCATTACAGACTCCAAACCAAAACATTTAACATTCATTCGAGCTAACACAATTTGGTTCGATCTCACGTTTACCCGAACCAAATCCAGAAATACATATTATCTTCAAAACTTTGACGTTTATGTCTTTGAAAATCTGAAAGCTATAGACACATATATGAATTATGCATCTACACTACCCTAATCAACCGGCATAAGATCAATGGGGAAAGATAAACCCGATAACTCAAGGCGACACTCCCTAAAAACATGTGTAGCCTCGATTTGTTTACCGTTATCCAATTATACTAAGTACTTAACCTCTAAAGGTGTAGGTACTATATCTAGCAACTGACTAAATGTAGTAGATATGAAACTCTTATTGGAACCAGAATCAAACAAAACTGAAGCATAGCGACCATTAAGATGATACGTACCGGTAACAGCGTCTGGGTCCTATCAGGCTACCCCCGATCCAATGACGAAGGCACGCGCATTCCTGTTGCCACCCCCGTTGCCATTACCATTTCCTTTCTTCTCAGCCTCGCCCTACTTCAACTTTGGGCAATCCCGTTTGAAGTGCCCCGATTGATCACAATGATAACACCCTTGCTTGTCCTGTGGAGCAGGAGCAGCATCCACTGCCTGAGTCTGCTTTGGCTGGTGATTAGCCCTACAATCCTTACCAAGATAACCGAGGCAATTGCACCCATGACAACGAATCTTCTCACAGTCACCCACATGATGGAATCCACAACGGTTGCACTTCGGAAGCTTCCCAGTGTACCCGCTTTGATTATGTCCAGATGATGACCCAGATGCTTTGAACCTCTTCATCTCTTCTCCTCCTCATTCCCTTCTTCTTCAAAACCCTAGCCCTCATCTCCTCATTCTTTTCTCGCCTCTCTCTCTTTATCTCTCTCTCTCTCTCTCTAACCCTAAAACACTTTAGAATTTATAATAGTTTTTGGTAGTTCTTATTCCTATTTCCACAATAAAGGTATGTTTCTCCTTATTGTTTGATGTTTTTATATGATATATTGATTTTTTTCCTTAGTTGATATTCTCAGTGTTTTAACAATTTTATATCACACCCTTCCACCTTCAATCCTTTCAAAACTTTTTCTCCACTTCTGACCCAACCATCAAACCAATCCGTTAAGTACGAATTGAGCAAAAGGAACAAAACCCAGATACCAAATCGGGTCAAGAGTCCGGAAACGAGTTCAAACCCGGGTCTTTAACATCTCCGGAGAGAAATAAACGACCGGCGGTGTAACACCCCAACCGATGGCGGAAACATCGGGATGTCACGTAATGATGATTGTTCAGTAGCTCATGGTGAATAATAGATTCCATTAAATGATTTAAATGAATTACATACGATAGTTCTAGAATTTGTACATCAAATTGAATGAGACTATACACATATCTTCAAGCATCAATACAAATCTTCAAGCAAATAGAACCTGAAACATGTTAAGTTGAAAATGTTTTGGGTCAACAAAAGTTGGTGAGAATTACATAGGTTTTTGATAATTGAATAAAAATGTTGTGCAATTCATGTGTCATGTCAATCTAGTCCATATGTGAGAACATACTAGAAATAAATCGAGTGCATAACCAACCCTGATGACTGTTATAATATGATACATACCATACGCTCATGGTCCACTTGAATATGTTATACGATAACAAACACCCACGCTACCTTTGTAGGAGGCACGTATCCGGGTGAGATTGTCAGTCCAATAGATCTATCAATGTATACCGCCGGCTTGTACGGAGTTAATGATTATGCTAGAATGGTGCTTACTCTAATCATGCTCAAGACATAATGCAACATAGAAAACACATAGACACATTGATGATTGAATTGCATAAATGATGTTATAACATGTTTCACCCCAAAAATGGTGATAAATAGAAAAGGGGCTATGTAAAACTCACCTTGGTAAAATGTTATATCTGTTGAGAAATTTGGATAATTTTGTTGACCAAATGTATCAAGTATCACCCTAAAATGAGGTAATAAATATGTCTAAGTCTATCAAGTCTACAAATGTATAAGTTCTAGGGCTTCGAATTGGGGATAAATGCTCGTTTGATTAATATTAAAAATATTCGCCAATTGAGAGAAATTTAGTAAATAAATAACTAAAAATCTTTTTATAAATGTTAAATCTAGGATGGTCACAAGAATGTGTTTAAAGTATAAAAATAATTTTTATAAAATTATTTCCTTTAAAATAGATTGTTAAATCTATTTATTGCAAATTGTCAAACTTTAACTTTAATAATTAAAAATTACTAAAATTAAAGAATTATCAGTTTAAAAATTATATTTTTGTTCTAAATGATCAGAAATAATTTGTATAAAATTTTGGTGCAAAAATATTACAAATTGGATTTATTATGATTTAATTATGATTAAAACTAACAAAAATTGATTAAAAATATTAAATAAACGATTTTTCTGAAATAAAAATTATTTCAGAAAAGTTTATTGTTATATAAACTTAGAATAATTTTTGTGGAAATTAATAAGATCGTTTTGATATTTTTATAAAATTTTATAATTATAATGGAATAAAATTAAAATATTTATTATATATAATAAATAAATGATTTTGAAAAACTAAAACTTGGACATTAGACTTTATCATAAGACTAACTTAAAATAAATTTTGTAGAATTTATAAACTATGTTTAGCATTTAAAATCCATTTTTAAAAATACTAATGATTATATATAAATATAAGTAAAAGAAAAAAAATGTTTGTACATGCAAGGGGTCGAACCCAGGCTTGCAGCCGGTTCCCCTGTCTAAATCACGAGGTGTTTACCATCTGATCTGGGGATCAGTTTGTTAATTGTTTTGTTTCGTTTTAAATTTAAATAGACGTGAGAACGTGTCATCTTCCCCAAACAAACCCTAGATTTCTAATTCGTTCAATTGACATCAGAAATGCTTTCAATAACAAAATTAACTATAGGGCTTTTAATCTACATAAAAATCCGAACAAAACCATGTGATATAATTGAACTTACAGTAACAGAGAAAGATTGAATCGGCCTAGGTAAGTATCGAACATAAAGCTTCAAAATCCAATAGTTTGGGAGTTTTTAAGTGGATGTGTATTGGGGTTTATGCTAATCGGCCCTATGTGAATGTTTCTGCAGGTTTGATTGAAATAAACGTTGTTATTATAACGAATTAGATCTTTAGTTTATGGAAGGTTATATAAACGCGTTTAATCTTAAATCAGGCAACAATTGAATGGCATTAGCTGTGTGTCCGAGTCAGAATTGACCGATAATCAAGTAACCTTCCTAAACTGGATTGATTACGCGTCAATTACGTTGATTTGATTGGGTCAAATCTGCTGTCTCGCGTCTGTACTAGGAAGAAGGAGAAGAAACTGCGCTTAGTGATGTTATATAAATTTTTAAGTTGGGTTAAACCAACAAAGACATGTGGAGCAGGTGGTTGTTTCTTGTGTGTGTGTGTGAGAGTGGCCCGGGTTCGATACCCGGCATAACACTCTTTTTTTTGTTTTTAAAATGCAGTAAAGGGGAAGGGGATGTTTGGGCTTCAGCCACTGGGCCGAGTGTTGGGCCGCGTTTATTGTGGGCTGGAATCAGCTGGATCAGACAAGTGGGCCGGACTCTTAAATTTTCTGGGCTGCAAACTTATAAGGAAGAGTATGGGTAGGGTGTTGTGTGTTGGATCGCTGCACGTTTGTTTCTAACGATTTTTTTTTAACACATCATAAATAAACAAACCTTATATTTATTATTATTATTAATATTATTATATATATATACATATACATATATATATAAGTTGTGAATTAGGAGAATAAAGACTTAGGTACAAAAATGAGGGGTTTTTTTTATATTTAAAATTTGGGGAAAAATTTTGCGATGTTACAGGCGGCAGGTTCTCCGGCGAGTGAAAAGGAAGCAAAGAAAGCGAGTAGTTTGAGTAATACGACAACAGATGATGACACGAAGAAGCAGTTGTTTCAGAGGCTGTGGAGTGAGGATGATGAGATTGTGATATTGAAAGGTATGATTGATTATAGAGGTGAGAGTGTTCAGAATATTATTAGTGATATGGGAGCATTTTATGAGTTTATAAAAAATGGGTTACAAGTTGATGTTAGTAGAGCACAATTGGTTGATAAGATTAGCAAGTTAAGGAAGAAGTATGTGAATAATGTTAGTAAGGAAAAAGAAGGGAAAGATAGAAGTTTTAGTAAAAGTTATGAACAAAATGGGTATGAGTTATCTAAATCAATAGTAGTAGTAGTGGCAGTAGTGGTCGTGGTAGTGGTGGTGGTAGTGGTGGTAGCAGTAGCGGTGGCAGTAGCGGTAGCAGCAATAGTACAAGCAGCAGCAGCAGTAGTAGTAGTAGTAGACGACAGATGATGACACAAAGAAGCAAATGTTTCAGAGGCTGTGGAGTGAGGATGATGAGATTGTGATATTGAAAGGTGTGATTAATTATAGAGGTGAGAGTGGTCAGAATGTTATTAGTGATATAGGAGCTTTTTATGAGTTTATAAAAAATGGGTTACATGTTAATGTTAGTAGAGCATAATTGGTTAATAAGATTAGCAAGTTAAGGAAGAAGTATAGGAAAAGATAGAAGTTTTAGTAAAAGCCATAAACAAAATGGGTATGAGTTATCTAAATCAATAGTAGTAGTAGTGGCAGTAGTGGTCGTGGTAGTGGTCGTCGTGGTGGTGGTGGTAGCAGTAGCGGTGGCAGTAGCAGTAGCAGCAGCAACAGTAGTAGTAGTAGTAGTAGCAGTAGTAGTAGTAGTGGTGGTGGCGGTAGTAGTGGTGGTAGTCGTAGTAGTGGCAGTTGTAGTAGTGTAGTAGTGGTGGTGGTAGTGGTGGTGGTGGTGGTCGTTGTGGTGGTAGTGGTGGTGGTCGTGGTGGTGGTAGTAGTGGTGGTAGTGGTGGTGGTGGTAGTGGTGGTAGTCGTAGTGGTGGTAGTCGTAGTAGTAGTCGTAGTAGTAGTCGTAGTAGTAGTCGTAGTAGTAGTCGTAGTAGTAGTCGTAGTAGTAGTCGTCGTAGTGGTCGTCGTAGTCGTAGTCGTAGTCGTGGTAGTGGTCGTGGTCGTGGTAGTGGTAGTGGTAGTGGTAGTGGTAGTGGTAGTGGTAGTGGTAGTAGTAGTAGCCGTGGTGGTAGTGGTAGTAGTGGTGGTGGTAGTAGTGGTGGTGGTACTGGTAGTAGTCGTGGTAGTAGTAGTCGTGGTAGTGGTAGTTGTGGTAGTGGTAGTCGTGGTAGTGGTAGTCGTGGTAGTGTAGTCGTGGTAGTAGTAGTCGTGGTAGTAGTAGTGGTGGCTGTGGTGGTGGTGGTGAATAATGTTAGTAAGGAAAAAGAAGGAAAAGATAGAAGTTTTAGTAAAAGTCATGAACAAAATGGGTATGAGTTATCTAAATCAATATGAGGTAGTGGTAGTGGTAGTGGTAGTGGTAGTGGTAGTGGTAGTGGTCGTGGTCGTCGTGGTGGTGGTGGAGGTGGCAGGTGGCAGTTGGCAGTTGGCAGTTGGCAGGTGGCAGGGTGGCAGGGTGGTAGTGGTAGTAGTGGTGGGAGTAGCGGTAGCGGCAGCGGCAGCGGCAGTGTTATGTGCATTTTGCCCAAGTTGAATTCGTCGTATTGTCTACAAGCGCGACCGTTAATGCCTGCAGAGTTGTTTTTTGTTTGATTTGAGTTTGTATGATTTGAATATTTTCCTGTTTATTCTTTACTCCTAACATCTTCTTGCACTAAAGGTTCTGCAGTTCAGGCTCTTGAGATTGATCCCGTGTTAGCTGTCAAGGTGATTTCGAGCCCCTATAAGACATAGATCTTAATATTCTCTTTAAGATGAATGATTATAAGTACACTTTGTGGATACATTCACATCTTTTAATGCTTTCATGGAAAATGATAAATAGTTGCATCAGTATTTTGTTGTTTATAAGATATTATTGTAACTGTTCAGTTTCACTATACAGAAGATGGCAATGGAGGTATCACCTGGATTGAAAGGAACCAACGCAAATGGGAATTAATGATCCGTATGACTGAGTTTATGATTGGTATGTTTTATTAAGTCATATTAGATTTTTCAACCCCGGGACACTCCCGGGGTAACCAGCTAGTTAAAAAATTAAACTCATCACATAAACTACTTGGAAGTATCATTTAGAATATTCTATGGAAAGTGTTACGCATTCTACTCGCACCATACACAATGATCCAATTTTGTGATCTCTATACATACAAAATATACATATAAATTTAAAAAAAGTATCAAAATTCAAAATCTATTTTGATTTTCTATGAAGGCTCTACAAAGGCCATTGATGTTGAAGAACACGGTGTAACCAATGACAGGTTTTGAGGCATATTCCTGCATACTGGACATGTTGCATTCAACCTAAGCCACTCGTCAATACAATCCGCGTGAAAATAGTGATTACATTCTGGGATTGTCCTTAACGACTCTTTAGCCTTGTATTCTGAAAGACATATAGCACACACACTATCTTCATTAGGTAATCTACAACTCTCTCCAAGCATAGTTTTCGGATATGACTCAATTGTTGGTCCATCTAAGCCCGTTCTAGAGGGCGGTCGTGGGATGATGGAAATTGAAAAAAAGTCGATACTCCGGTGGTGAGTTTCTGTTTCACTATAGTTCCTCGCTTTAGAAGCCACGTAACATATAGCCCCAACGAGGCAAATTGACACAGGCACACCGATGCCTAAAGTTAATACATACTTAGCACTTGTTGGAATCCCTAAAATAATGATCATAGATCAATAATCAAGAACCAAAGTCAATATCAAAGATGGTTATGTTGACTTTAATGAACAAAGAAGTCAACTATTATAGAAGTACTCAAGTGGAGAGTTGAATTCTCATTGTAACAACTAAGAATAAAAAAAAAGTCATTTAATTAATAAGTAATAAAAGAAAAATTTTAATGAAAGTTTTATCGATAGCACTAATTACGACATAAAAAATGTGTACAATAACAAATTAACAACCACTAAAGGTGTACCTCATGCATAAAAATCTTTAATATACCAAATTAACAACCAGACTACATGTAGTGGGTTGGCGTCCCAGACCACCTCAACACCAACATGCGCCAAACAACATTCTGATAGCGTTGTTAACCTGTTATGGGGCAGTATGGACGCCGGTGTCACCAAACTAACAGGCGTATAAAAGCAGTTGTGCAATTAACTTTTAATTTTTCCCAAACATTATATTATTTGATTTAGATAAATAATTACACTTATGAGGGCTTAGTTAGCAAAAGTTCCATTACCTCATTTTCTTAGTTAAACCATTACAATACATAAATATAAATAGTCTTAAGGTTAGTAGTACCACATATGAAAATATGTACCTCATGCATAAAAATGTCTAGTTAAGTATCATTAGAAGAAGAAACCTTACCACTAGAAGAAGAACCAAGGCAACCAGATTGCCTATCTTCAGGTCCACAATTTCTAATTCTACCTTCATTTTCACAAGAACTACAAGTCGGATTGAACCACAACAACTCAGTTTCCGACCCTATTTCTCTGGAAAACGGAACCGACACCGAAATAGTCTTCATAACCTTACAACCAAATGGGATTGTTCTAGGTGAAAACAACTCCATCCTAGCCGCAATTACCGAGTGATTTGTGCTGTTTAGGCACGGAAAAAGTACACCGGGATACATGAAACCAAAGTTCTGTGTCGAACAGTTGTAAAAAGTGTATCTATGTAGGCTAGCCAATTCGAAGGGTGTCCCGCTTAAGTTTAGATCGTTGATTTCGTTTCGCTTGCAGAAATCCTGGTCTATGTAGATCACCTGTGAATTGGTTTATTGTTTACATGTTGTGATTATTTTAGTAACTTATTGTTGAAGTGATTGGGAAATATATATTGAGTTAAAAGGACGAATACAGCAAAGTGACAGATATACGGGTAACCAAGCTACGATGCACCAACTTTTGCCCGGAGACAAACTTGTAAGTTGTTTACATGTTCTAATTATTGAGTTAAAAGGACGAATAAAATAAAATAACAGGTAAACGGGTGATAAGTTACACCGTAACAACTTTTGAATAGTAAAATTGATCATACTAAAAACAAAGGTTTGGGTCTTAGACGTTATTTGAACTGGTTTTTTGTCTAATTTGCTTAGAAACAAACCTGTGAATTGTTTACAGGTTCTGATTGTTACATTAACTTACAATTGACGTGATTGGTAAATATATATCTAGTTACAAGGACGAATACAGAAAAATAAAATGTTAGATAAACGGGTAACAAACTGTGCCGCAACCCCTTTTCAAAAAACAAAACGGTACTATTAAAAATGTTTTGGGTCTTAGACATAATTTGAACTATTTTTTCTCTAATTTGTTCAATATTAGAGAATTTTTTATTAATATTAAAATAGAATTTAAAAAAAAAAATTAATATATTGAAGAAATTTGATTAATTGATATATGATGTGATTTCAACTAATTTTTGCCTAATTTTTACGAAACAAACCTGTGAAACGTAGTCAATTCTGTTGACTGTGTATGAGTGTGATGAAGGAAGCCGGACAATTGTTCGGTTTTGTTTGTTGCAATATAGGTGGAAGCCTGGAAAACCGCAGCCGGATGGTTGCCGGTCCATTATGCGGAACGGGAACTGGATTATCGGTTCGTTAGGGGCGCAGGAGGCTGGCAGACAACCGTAGTCGGCTGCGGAGATGGATCTGAGTAAAAATAAGGAGAAAAAGATTAGTTGACGGATATGGTCGTTGTCCATGTTGTTGTTCAATGGCGTTGAAAGAAAGAGTGTGGTTTAAGGTGGTGATTGGTGAGTTTAGATTTTCAAATGTTTGTTCCATCAGTATTTAAGTATTTTATACTTCAATTTCAAATGTCAATTTCAAAGTAAACCGAATATTGTTATTTTAAGTTTATTATATTTTTTTAAAGTAACGGTAAATTATGTGTTGTAAAGCGACCACTGCCCAGGATGGAATCTCATAGCACCACACGGGTTTCTCCTTTCAAACCCAAGCGGTTATTTTTCAGTGAAGCGTGAGATTCGAACCTGAGACCAAACCCGGACAGGAATCCTCCAAGAAAGTAAACCTTCGCACCTCAAACCAGCTAGACTGGAGATCATTGGCATTTTAAGTTTATTATATAGTTTGTCATTTTGAAACGTTTAATTAAAATATTATCCGGATTAAAGGTTGTGGAAATTAAACTAACTAGTTTTATACGATGTTCGTGTTGCTACGTGTTAAATCGAATATTTTTTGTTTGATAATGAGTATATATATTTGTATTGCAGTTATACTTGTCAAAGAAAAGTAAATTATTATAGTTTAAAAACGTTGAGTAACTTTATTAAAGTTCAAGCGCAACAAGAAGAAAAGAAAAAAACTGGTTAATGTTCAGGGATTTTATATGTAACATTAGAAGAAGAAAAAAACAAAAGAAATTTCCAGGAAGATGATTTGAACTTGGGTCCTTTGTAATTCAACACACCAATTAAATATCTCTCCACCCCTTACCCTACTATTTGGTGTGGCTTCGGGGGAGTAAACTCGGGGTGCTGAGATGGACCGAGTCCCAATCGGGAACATCGCCCCCCACCTTTAAATTTCGGTGACTTCGGGGCAATCTCACCAATCTTGCCGAGTGTTTCTATTGGTTGAGGGAAGGTGATGGTACAAGGAAGAGAAAGAGAAAGGGGAAGGGGTAACGGGAAATTGAGGGAATACCATTTCCAAACTTTGGAGGAGTGATCGTTGCACTTTAGGTACACATTATTTTAAATTATTTATAATGTAAATACAACCATAATAGTATAAAAATATTGTTTTTCATTTGTTTTAGCATTTAACAAGTTATTGAGAAAAGAAGCTAATATGAGGAATTTATATAGGTTGACCGAAGCAATTTCTTGGGAATGCATGATCAAGATGATTTGAAGTAAAACATATGAATGCAACAACACAACAAGGAGTTTTATAACTAATGAAGGTTGGAATGAATTGTGGACTTGGTGACATAGGATTAGAGGTGAACAAATCGGTTTTTTTTAAGGAACCGGTTCCGGTTTGGAACCGGTCCGCTACAGTGTCGGTTCCGTTCGGAACCGGTTCCGGTTCCGGTTCCGTCCGGTTTCGGTCCCGGTTCCGTCGGTTCCAAAGACCGGTTTTTAAGACCGGTTCCGATTCGGTTCGGTTCCGGTTTGGTTCCGGAATCGGTTCTTGCGCGCACAATTAAAAAAAATAAATAAGCCGATGGCAAAAAAAATAAATAAATAAAGCTAAAATTACGACTTTTGTTATTTTTTTTAGGATTTCGAAACAAGAAACATGGAAAATGAAATTAAAACTTTCTACACCGTGCTTTTTTTCGCCATTCGACATAAGACACAAGTCGAAATAACCATTTTCACCAAAAAGTTCGGCGTTTCCTGTCGTCTAAAAAATTTAAACAACGGTAGGCTCGTTTGTGGAACCGGTTTGGGATGGGTTTGAAGATGAAGCCACGGAATGATGTAATAAAAGCAAAGCAAACACAATATTAAGTGTATACGATAGCGGTTTTTGCGTTTTCAGGTTGTTTCTTTTTGCGTTTTTGAGTGTTGTGATCAACCAAAACATCCAAAACCTATTTATACTAAACAAGGGTGGCAAAATGGTGATTTTGGGTGAAAAAAATGGCTAGTTAACGGCTATAAACGAACCTAACGATCAAAAATATGAATTTGGCCTATTCTAACGGTGGAACCGGTTCTGGAACCAGTTCTGGGACCGGTTCTTGAGATCGGTTTCGGTTCCGGTTCCGGTTCCAAACCGTTTTTGGCTAAAATAGTGGAACCGGTGCTGGAACCGGCGGTTCCACTGTATGCCGGTTTGGAACCGGAACCGGTTCCGATTCGGTTCCATGGTTCCGGTTCTAGAACCGGTTTTTTTTGTTCACCTCTACATAGGATCAGTGGCAAATAAATCAAAAGATTTTGACTAAATCAAATTTGGGCTCAAAACTAAATAAAGTGGATATAGATAAATTTGTTGGACTTTGACCAATCTTATAATTGAGTGGGTCACGAATTAAGCCCACAAATCACAAGAAAGAAACGGAAATTCGGTGGAGACATATTAATTTTTATGGAGGGATAATATATTAGGGGAGAGTATTTTTCTGGACGGCAGAAAAATAAGAAGAGCTCGAAGGCACAACCTCTTGGCTGTTTGAGGATCGTAGAAAGAAAGAAAAGAGGAAGCCGCAGTGAACGAGATGCATAGTTAAATTCTTTGTAACCAACTCCGGGTGTACGGTTCGTTTGTGAAACCCTTTAAACTTGTTTGATTTGGTTTTTGGATTGTTTTTCATTAGTTTGAAGAATATTTGTGATTTCAATCATTTAAACAATTCATGTGTGTTTCAATTGCCTATCGTTTTATCATTCGCATTCGGTTTTCTTGCATCGTGAGCAGTTTGATCATTAGGAGGGTAATTGATACATGTGGGTTGATAATTGAATTGTACAGGTTATTATTAAAAACTTGTGTTCGGTTATCACTTGATTTAAAATTGTTCAACAAAGCCATGTCTATGTGGTATCCTATCATTTAATCAAGTTTGGGTGAATCATTGAACTAGAAACTCGGAGGGGGTTACTTCTTTACAATTATTGTTTACAACTTTTCGAATCCGTTTTCTAAATTTCAAAGCAAAAACAAAATAATTAGGTTTTAAGGGGTTTTATTCCCATCTTTCAATAACTATCAGAAAATAGAATAACCCATCAATCATCATCCAATCATTTATTTTTTATTTTGTTTCTTATATATTTTAATTCTATTAATTTAACCATCACCACCATCATCCCTAACCATCACCACCACCACCATCTGTAACCCTCACCACTACTATCCACCACCCCCACCGTTTAGCAACAACCCTTCCTCCTCTCTTTTTCCTCTCCTTTCTTCTTCATCAACAGAAAAAAAAACACAACAAAACTATAAGTGGTCCTGTCTTCATCCCCGTTTCTCCTCGCTATTGCAACCACGGAGCATCATTGGCGCCCCCAATGGCATCGAGGAAACAGGGGGGTATTGCTCAAGATTTGGCTGAGGCGGCAGGAACGCCAACCGTGCACCGTCCGGCCTTAGCCACTTAAACAACTTATATTTCTCCATACATTTTGGTTCACTTGTTGCTTATAAAAAATTTCAAACTCCTTTCATACTCATGAAATGAATCAATTGATGCATGTCAAGATTGTCAAGAGACCAAGAGAAGATCTATAGCTCCGAATAAAATTTTAGATCTAGAATAGTCTAGCAAAAACAAAATACACGTTACAATTTCATATATTGGTGATGAACTTCAGGTAGAACAAAAGATAGAGGTATAGATTATCTTTTCCTTATCCTTTGTTTGATTACATGCAAATTCATTATTCATTCACTCCAAGTTTAAACTACTTTAATAAAAATGTGTTCATTTATTTATTGTGGATTGAATTTCTATGGGTGTATACTTGTATAATAATATATATATTGTTGCATACACGTAGTCAGAAACACTTTTGTCATCTTAGTGGTTTACCCGCGCGTTACAGCGGGATTCACAAATGGGCTGCAATACAACATTATGATACTTAGGTTTGTTGTCGCAAGTTACGCAAAAAGAATAGAAATGTGCTTATGTGCACACTATGTTTTAACAAGTATTCGTAGAAAGAAAAGAAAATAAATGTACACCGCCACTTACAACTGATAGTTGTTCACCACAAAAACCATGTACTCATTATTGAACAAATCTTAAATTCTTAATAAACCAAAAGTATGTTACTGTAACAGACTAATATTAACATAGGCATCACTCTTGTGTAAGCTGTCCGGTCATTGCATATCTACATAACCGTGCCATTGAAGACATCTTGCTAAATGATTAACTTCATTTACATGACAAATGCATGTAGTAATAATATGATATTGTATACGCTATCATATGAAGGTCACCGTCCATTTAGAAATTAAAAGTTGTGATTTGTAAGTTTGTAATAGACTTGCCTAACCTGACCCAACAGCTAAAAAATTGTCCAATGTAGCCAGTGAGCCAAACCATCTCGTCCACTTTGCTGTTGGGTAGACGCATATATATGAAAAGGGTCTATAATATAAGTATTATTATAGCACACGATAGCTAAAAATTTCCAAAACACGAGTAGAATGCAAGTGTGTGTGTGTGTGTGTGTGTATAGAAATAAATAATTGGTGTAGATGAGTTGGAGTACATTTCACTGGTGAAGATGAGTTGTTCACATAGACTGAATCATCAAGAACAAAGATTGGACTTGGATATATTTGAAATAATAATTTTTAGACCATGGAATTTCTCCTAACAAAGCAGATCAATAAAAGACTACACCAACCTTAAATTTTCTAAACAAACAGGCAATCCTTTAACCAATACCTAATGAAAGACACGTATATCATATCATCAATTTATCATAAAACGCCTAAAAATTAATCAACTAATAAAAGGTATAGAGCCTTATTTCACGTAATTATCATGATTAAAATTGAAAACAAAAATGATTACGTTGAATGATATAAAAACAAAAAGGTACTCTAGTTAGGTTGACTTTAACTCTAGGAAGACTTCAATCACTATATTTTAAAGTTTTAAAACTCATACAAGTTTAGCTGAGATAAGATTATTCATTGTGGTTAGGGGTGTCAATCGTGTCGGGTTGATGGGTTGGCGGGTTTATGGGTTGCGGGTTGGCGGGTTGATGGGTTGATGGGTTGAAATGTGCAACCCGAACCCGACCCATATTATTATTCATGTCAAATATTTCAACCCTAACCCAACCCACATAAAATCCGGGTCAACCCGAAGATGACCCGTTTAACCCATATTTTTAAATGAGTAATACATGTTCATGAATTATAAGCGGGTTGTTGGGTTGTAAGCGGGTTATCAATAAAATGTTTAATGGTGAGTATATAAGTGTGACAAATAAATAATACAGTGTGCCAAAAATAACACAATTATAACTAACCATGTACATAGAAATGGAAAAAGAAAAACAAAAATATAATATATTTTTTTTCTAAATACTTAAACGGGTTAACGGGTCAACCCATTTTATATATGTGTCAACCCGAACCCGGCCCATTTTTTTAAACGGGTCGTGTTAGTTGACCCAAATCTATTTTTTTCGTGTCGGGTTCGGGTCGGTTTCGGGTCGTGTCAATAATTGCCGCCCCTATTTGTGGTAACATAAATTATTATCTTTCATCACCATTATATGAAATGTGTTCAAAATTATTGTTATCCCGTGTGTTTATTTAGTTTGGGTGATTTTCATTTTCATATAAAGTTGATTATCTTTTACGGGCATTTAGGAAAGAAAAGTGAAAAAATTTAGAAAATTATAAAGAAACCTTTGGTATGTCATCTTAACTTTGGACAATTTAGACATATTTGTTCATGCCTCCTCCTTTATAATGTAGTATAAATAAAGGGGAATACAAGCTTGCAGGGTTAGCATCAAATACAAAGGACTCTTTTTTTTAGAAAGGATGAGAAGGATTTTGGTCCATTGATGACTTAAATGGTTGAGATTAGTTTGATGAAAAAAAAAATATTAAAATAGGGGAAGGGCATAAAAGAAAAAGTCATATTTGTTAACTTTCTCTCTCCAATGCAAGACACATGCCAATTTCACCCATCATCTTAAAACAACTATAATTTTTTTCATAGGATATTTAAAAAAAATACCATATTAACAAGCGTTTTTTATATTTAATATGAGTAGGGATGAGCTCGGGACGGTATCAGTACCAACCGATACCGATCCCGAAAACTCTCAAAACCTAATACCGATACCAAAAATACCAAAACTGAAAATCTTTAAATATGAGTACCAATACCAAACACCCTCGGTTCGGTTCGGGATCGTAATCAGTTCGGTATTCGGTGCAATATGCTCATCCCTAAATATGAGTACTACATTGCTATATTAAAATTAAAAAAAAAAATACGTGTTAACCGGGTTTTCTTACTTCATTGTGTCTTATGCTCGTCCATTGTGTTTTTCGTATGATTTCTATTGTGTTTGACATTGTTTATTGTGTTTTACGCAAGTGGGTTTTGTGTTTATGGTATACATTGTGTTTTATTTTGTTGTTTATTGTGTTTTAGTCTAATGTCCATTGTATTTTAATATATTGTTCATTGTGTTTTTAATATTCCGTCCATTGAGTTTTATTAAACTATTCATTGTGTTTTATACCTTATTGTTCATTGCATATTTAATTGGTACTCATTGTGTTTTACGTAATCTCCATTGTATCTTACGCAACTGGGTTTTCGACTGTTTTTTCAAAAGTGTAATAGTATGATCATATTAAAGATAAAAATGACGCTCAATTTTATGGTATATTTCTTTTAAAAAACAATGATGTATAAAAAGTTACGAAAGTTTAAAAATAAAGGTGGAAATGGCATGTGACTTACATGTGCATACTCTTTTGACAAAATTACTCCTCCCACTTGTCTAATATTTTGGACACATATCATTTTATAGTGGCTTCTCATATTTTATAGCCTTGGTAGAAAAACTTAACCCTAGCTTGTATCTAAATCAATGTGAAATATGAATTTACGTTTTTTTTCACGATGATGGTTACAAATTTTGAAAAAAAAGGGACGGCTTTAGTCAGTTTGGTTTGGGCTGATCGGTTATAGGCTTAGGTTTAGCATTTTGAATTGGGCCAAGGTCAAACTTTTCAGCCTATGGGCTTAAATTCAAAATTAGTAGTTAGAACTTTGAACTTATCAATGTCACTGATTTTTTAACCACACGGGCCTCTGATTTTACAAGGATACGATTACTAACTTTAAATGGAGTCTCACCTGACTTGCACCCCAAACGACTCGCTTGATCCCGAACCACTTCCATGCTCTTCTCGACTCCAAACAGAGTTGATTTATGGATATTGATCCTCAAACCCGAGCAAATGAAATATTCGTAAGATCCTCCTTAAAGCTTTAAAATTAAAGTTCGACCACTCACCCATAACCATAGCATCATTTGAATATAGTAAGTGAGAAATCACCGGACCTCCATTTGGGAGGCGAACCCCGTCAAACGACCCAATACCACAAGCTTTCCGAAGAATACTAGAGAAAGCTTCCATGACAATAATAAATAAGAACGGAGATATTGGATCACCCTGCCGAATACCTTTACTACATGTGAATTCAAAGGTAGGCAAGCCAATAACTAGAACCGATGAAGCAGCAAAAGAGAGCATGCCCTGTATCCAACTACACCACACTTGAGGAAAATTCATTTGTCTCGTAATAGAAATAAAAAATTCCCAGTTCACGTTATCATAGGCTTTTTCGAAATCTATTTTGAACATAAATAACTCTTTCCCCCTGCGCTTCGCCCATGACAAAACTTCACTAATAATCATAGGACTATCCAAAATGTACCTTCCCATCAAAAAAGCCAACTGCGTCTCATGAGTAACCGTATCCAACATCGCCTTCAATCTATTAGCTAGAACCTTGGAAATCACCTTACTAACCACTCCTATCAGATTGATAGGACGATACTCGTCTAAACCCACCGGATTAGTGACCTTAGGAACCAACGTAATAAAAGAAGACCCAACCCCCCGGTTAATTTTACCCGTCTCTTGAAACTGTTGAAAAATCATCAAAAATCTGCTTCAAACCAAGACCAATATTTTTTTTATGAACCGAAAATTGAAACCGTCAGGCCCCGGGGCTTTATCACTACCGCATTCAAAAACCACCTGCTTTATTTCCTTCTCCGAAAACAGGATCACTATATGCTCAGCTTCTACATCTGACAATGTCTTCAAATCAATGCATTCTAAACACGGTCGTTCCACCAAGTCTTCAACAAATTTGTTCCTAAAAAAAAGAAAACACTTCACGTTTGAGAAAATAGGGTTTAGAAATCCACTCCCCGTTTACCATCAAACCCAGAATGAAATTCGAGACCCTCCTTTTGTTAACCACCCTGTGAAAAAAGGTAGAATTCTCATCGCCTTCTCTAGCCCATCTAATCTGTGCCTTTTGTCTCAAATCTTTATATTTAAACTCTTCCAACTCCTTAATCCACATTTTGCCCTCGAAATAAACCCACTCCTCCTCCTCTAAAAGATCACAGCTTTCAACTACTGTATCCAAATCATCCAAATCATCCAAAACCGAAACCTCTTTTTTCCACTCCAAGATTTTATTCCTTATAAATTTAAAGTTATGCATCAAGGAAACATCCGTAGGCCCGTGACCTTGAAATTTCAAAACTGTCGCTTTAATCACCTCGTCAAAATCTTTACGATCTAACCAAAAGTTGAAAAACCAGAACAGTTTAGCACCAAAATTACGGTATTCAACCTTTAACACCAACGGACTATGATCCGACTTATCCCTTGCCAACGAACGCCCTATACTCCGCATTCGGCCAGTCGTTCATAAAATTCAAGGATACAAAAATTCTATCAATCCTACTACACTTGTTCCCCGAAACATAAGTAAACTTTCTACCTTTTAAACCGAACTCGTGCAAACCAACCCCGTCTAAGAAATCATTAAATTCAATCGAAGCCGCAGCATTGAATTTTGTATTCTTCCTCTCACTTCTATCCCAGACACAATTGAAATCGTCCCCCACAATCCAATATGTCTCGTCTTGCTGAACAAGCCTTTCCAGTTCCCGCCACAATAATTTTTTTTTCTGTAATTTTTTGAGGAGCGTATATATTCACCAAACACACCTTCGTACCGTTACCTTTCATATACCCATGCACAGCGAGATAGTATCTATGTTTCTGAACCGAACTCTTCTGAAACAACTTCTGATCCTAAAGCGATAGGAGACCCCCGGATCGACCCGTGGCATTCACAAACTCATAATAGAACATACCTCTACCCCAAAATTTACCAATATCCAAACCTTGCAACGAAGCAAATTGAGTCTCTTGTAACATAACTAAAGACGCCTCGTTTGTCACCAGAATATTAGAAATCCAATCCCCCTTATCAACCCATCCCAAACCGCGTATGTTAACTGAGATCACATTCATTGGTCCACCACTGGTAAACCTTCTTCATTGACTACATTCAAAACCGAATTCTCAAATCTATCAATATTTGTCACCCATAACTCCTTAGCAAAAATCAAAGTATCCAACACCTCCTGCCGTATACCATCCTCATTCGGCCCAACTTCCACCTCCTCCCCCTTTGAGGTAACCTTTTCCACCGCTGCTCCACCACCCATAGCAACTTCATCATTCAAGTCCGGTGTTATGAACTCGTCCACAATATCAACCTGATTTGAAACCGTGTTACCAACACTTGAAGTACCTTGGTTAGTGAAAATAAATCTATCTATGTCGAACATGTCATTATCTTCCTTAATCCTCTTCTTCCGTCTATCTTTATCCAAAGCAGAAGACGATCTTCGCATAGCAGCCTTCTTTTTCGAGTACTTCCCACCCTTCCTTTTACTACCCTTAATAACATTCTCCTCAAGAATGTGTCTAGCAAAAACCCCATTAATGTGAGGCATGCTATCACTACCAACACTCCCTTGCTGACTATTGATATTGTTCACCGTGTCAACAACCTGTTCCAGATTACTCACCTCCTCTTCCTCATCAAACTCCAACAAACAATCTGGAAACCACTCCTCCACATCCTCTTCCACTCACACCATATACGAAAACTCCTTCCAAACTACCTTACATTTACAGTTAATCCGATCAATAGACTTACGAATAATACCCATACAAGCATAGGACACATCACCTTCCTCAGGAAACTGCGCCGATTGGATAACTTCCCCAAACTATCCAGCAATGTCATCGAAAACTTTTGCTTCTGCAATATGAATCGGAAGGCCATGAATTTTAACCTACGCAATCCGATCAACCACTAGCGATTGACCAGACCACGGCTCCACTGAAACGAACCAATCTTTCCACACATCTTTAAATCCCATAAACTCTTCGTTCTCAACCCGACTATCAAAGACTACAATAACACTCAACCCGCCCACATACTTAATATTTATCCGACCCTTAACTACGTCTCTTAGTAAACTCCTCAGAGAAGTAAGGGTCTGAAATTCATTAACCTTCACAACAATACCTTGTTCATAAAATTCAGCAAACACCATACCTTCCGAATCTACCACCAACTCTGGAATCGATTCTTCCACCACCTTATTCAGTAACGTATCCTTGAAAGATCTCTGTTCTAAGTTCACGCACGAATTGTTATCAACCTGCATATTGTCATTTACAACCACCTCCTCCACATTCTTGACATTATCACGTTCATTCACCGGCTTCCACACCTTCTCTCCATGCACTATTCGATCAATTTCCTTCCCCTTACCACTTGAAATCTTTTGTCCATCAACAAAACCTTGCAGGAACAATGAAAAGTTTATAACTCCCTATCCAAACATCTTTAAGACTCTCCTCCAGATTTGATCTATTACGCTTAACACTGAACGTCGCAAAACCGAACCTTTTCCCCCAACGATCATACTTTCTTGCTATGTAAATACCTTGGACATCACCGTAAATCTTCAATACAGAAGACAAATCCGACGAAGAACACTTTTCCGAAAGATTAGAAAAATAAAAACTTCACCCCATCCCCCTGAACACTGGATTGCTGATGATTGTTGTTGTTCCTGCCCTTCTTTGTTGGCACGTCGTACCAGGTATTCACCCTATGCCGATCCCTTGCCGCCATGCACTCTTGAAACCCTAATCGCCTCGTGATCACCTCCCATTCGCCCTCCTATATCATCTAATAAAGGAGTAACTATAGCTATTTCGCATGTTTCCAAATCAATCAAATATACTTCAGATATAAAGAAGTCGAATCAAGTTCACAAAAGAACCATGCAAATGGCCTTTGCAAAATATGCAAATGGTTTTTTATTGAATTTCATGTTTATAATCACCCATTTGGTGTAAAAAAAAAAAAAAGTGGATTTCTCTTTAATTGCGTACTTTTTTTTTCTCACATTATTGAGTTTATGAGAGTTTTTACTATTTTATGAGATACGAAACTTTTAGAGTAAAAAAAGAAGGAAAAAGAAAACGTGATCAACCAGAATGTCTATTCAAGGACAACTTTAATACCGTCACAAAAATCAAAAGTTTAACAGGAATATATACTTATAAATTCATTTTCCAAATATAATTATTGTATTAGCGTGTTATGATCCATGTTTTGACACATATCTATATATTCTAACATCAAGTTAGGTACATGACACCGACTGTATATGTGCATTCAAACAACTTTGATTTTGAAACCTTGTATTATTTGACAACATTTTTATTATTTTATAACTACTTAAATGCTTAATATTATATATAATTATAATTTTAAGGAATTGATTCAAATGAGAACCTTTTGCCAAATTGAGAACTAAGAGAACTATTCAGGACCACACATTTCTCTAAGGCAAAAAAAAATTGCTTTAATCGCTGCTTTTTAAGCAGGAATTTATTTTTATTTTTTGTTTTTTTCAATATACACATGTGTATAATTGCAATATACACATATGTATAACTGAAATATACACATATGTATAGCTGAAAATGTAATATACACATATGTATAATTGCTATATACACCTATGTATAAATGAAAAAAAAAATTAAAAATTCCTTACATAAAAACGTGCGACTAACGCCAAAAATAAAAAAAAATTATAAGAAATGTGTGGTCCAGAATAGTTCTCTCAGTTTTCAAATCGGGTTGATTCTTTTAGAATCCATACCCATAATTTTAAATAAGATTTAACAAACTTTATTTAAGAGGATAAGCTCGTAAAGCTATTTGAAGTACCTTATAGAATATTCTTTGAAGCGTGTTATCATATTAAATACCAAATCATTGGCATTCTATAATCTATACGCAGGACACACACAGAATTATATAACGATAAATGACTCAGGTGTGTGACTATGAACGCTCGTGTATTTATACATACAAACTATACATGTAAATTACAAAAAGAGTACAAAAATTCAAAATCATTGATTGGTTTTCTATGACGAGTGTAGAGAAGAAGTTGTTGATGTTGAAGAACACGGTGTGACTAGTGACGAGCTTTCAGGCGTGTTCCTACACACCGGGCATGTTGCATTTAACTTGAGCCACTCGTCAATACAATCCGCATGAAAATAGTGGTTACATTCTGGGATTGTCCTTAACGACTCTTTGGGTTTGTAGTCAGAAAGACATATAGCACAAGTACTATCCTCATTTGGTAATCTACAACTCTCTCCAAGAGTGGTTTTCGGGTATGACTCAATCGTCGTCTGGTCTAAGCCTGTCCTGGAGGATGGTTGTGGGATGATGCCAATAGAAAAGAGGTCAATGCTTTGGTGGCGAGTTTCACTATAGTTCCTAGCTCTAGTAGCCGCATAGCATATGAGCCCGATGAGACATACTGATACCGGCACACCAATACCTAAACTTAACCCATACGTAGCACTCCTTGGAAAACCTAAATCAATGATCATTTATGAATTGCTCAATAAGCAATAATATCAAAGTCAAACTCTACTTACTTTGACTTTCATAGCTAAAAAAAGTCTTACAATTCTAGCAAGCTAGTTGTTTGGGAAAATCTCGAAAATGTCCCTTTTTGACATGTTTTTCCCGGGTTTTGTTTCTTTGACTTTTCGTTGCCACAAAATGTCCCTTGAGATCGTATTTAGGTCCAAAGGAATTGTGCCAAGTATCCAAAATGTTGGCATATTTAGTTATGCTAGCGCCTCATATGGTGTTTTTGTCGCCAATATCACGAGCGCTGCCACTCTACATGTCACGGGAACCCAATAATGATTTACTCTCCATCTATTTATCTTCAACCAATTCACCAATAATTGTAGATGAAGACGACGAAAATCATGAACATTCACGGAGGCAACAAAACGTCAAAAGGACAAAACGTGAGAAAACAGGTCAAAATGGACATTTTCGTGATTTTCCCTCGAACAAATGATAGTACATACCGCATAAAAACTTGTACCGTAATCACCCCTAAAAATAGTAGTACCTCATGCATAAAAATGTATACCATAACATCACTAGATTGAGAAACCTTACCATGAGAAGAACCAATGCACCCTATCTCCCCATCTTCATTCTTCAAACCACAACCTCTACCTTCCATTTCACAACCCCTACAAGCAGGAGTGAACCACATCAACTCCAACTCCGATTTAATATCCCCGTTCCACCGAATCGGAACATCGATCGTCTTAATAACCTCACAATTCATCGGCTGGTTTGTAAAAACGCTTCTAACAGCGATTACCGAGTAATTTTTGCCACTAAGGCAGGGAAAAGGCACTGCTGGATACATGAAACCAAAGCTCTGATATGTACAATTGTAAAAAATGTAGCTCCTTAAGTTACTGAACTCGAATGGTGTATCGGTTAGATTGAATCCGTTGATTTTCTTTTGCTGGCAGAAACCTGGATCTATGTAGATCACCTGTATATCGTTTACCGGTTCCGATTATTCGATTAACTGATGATATATTAAGTGATTAATAAAGATGTTGCATCTGAATAGGCAAATATGTTAATAAATATAGTGGAACAAAATACACTCTACTTGTACCTATACTCTACCGATTCAGAGGCAGTCTCTTAATGGAATTATTAAAATGCTATCAAACAGCGCCTAACTTTGGTCTAATTTATTCGGAAACAAACTTGTTAATCGTTTATAAAGATTCGGATTATACGATTAACTGATATATGAAGTGATTTGAACTAAGGGGCTTTTCAACATCATTGCGCTGAGTCAGTAAGAGGCATGACTGATAAAGATGTCGTCTCTGAATCGGTCAGTATGTTTTTAGAACTAGCGAACCAATTAAACACACTCTACCTCCACATCTGACATCTGGCAGATTCAGATGTAGCCTCTTAATGAAATATTAATACGCTACCAACCAAACAGTTTAATTTATTCGGAAACAAACTTGTAAATCATCTAATATTCGATTAAATGGATATATGAATTAATTTGAAACGTATTCTAAATTTGTTCACAAACATACCTGTGAAACGTAGTTGATTCTGTTGACAATATGTGAACGCGAAGACAGAAGCCGGATGATTGTCCGGTTTCGTCTGTTGCAAGACAGTTCGAAACCGGGATACCCGCACCGCAACGGTTGCCGGCCGGTGAGGCGGAAGGGGAACCGGATTACCGGTTCCGTAGGTCCGCAGGAGGCCGGCCGGCAACCGTTGTCGGTGGCTGAGATAGATGTGAGTAAAAAGGAAGAGAAAAAGATTAGGCGTAGAATAAGTTCGTTCTCCATGTGGTTGCTTTGCTACTTTGATGGCGTGGTTAGTGGCTTTAAAAAGGAAAGAGTGTGCTTTATGGTAGTGATTGGTGAGTTTAGATTTTCAAATGGTCTTTCAATCATATATATTCAAGTATTTTATGTTCACTTTTTTTAAAATAATGAATTAAATTAGATTAATAAAATATTAAGTGGATGAATGGTAGTGTCATAAAACTTTTTTTTTACAACTTTAAAGTAATGGTTATATATGGAAAGGATATTATTAAAGAATCAACATGGTGACAAAATTAGAAGGGACTAATGATAATGTCCGTTCGATCAACATGAGCTGATGATCAC
The DNA here is from genome assembly GCA_030844895.1 of Ambrosia x helenae. Classification (NCBI taxonomy): domain Eukaryota; kingdom Viridiplantae; phylum Streptophyta; class Magnoliopsida; order Asterales; family Asteraceae; genus Ambrosia; species Ambrosia x helenae. The sequence continues at coordinate 17,022,823 of CM061227.1, read as the reverse complement.
AAATTATCTAGTGATATTTTGTGTAAATAAAGATTAATTCTCAAGAAAAAGTGTATAAATTTTTCAATACCCAAAATACGTATCTTTTTTTAGCTAATATCAAATTTAACGGGTTTGTCAAATTTTTAAAATTACAAGTTTTAATTATGTTTTTATTTCTTAAAACTTATCAACTTATGTTTTATCGTTTAAAAAAATTATAATTGCATTAATAAAATTAAAAATGTATAAATAGATGCATTATGTTAACCAATGAGTTACGCGTTTAGGTTAAAAATGAATGGATTGAAGATTGCAAAATTTGGGGAAGATATTGTTTGCGAAATTAGAACCCTAATTGATGGAATTCAGATTCGAAAGTTAGATGAAAAGTAGGTTTGACACTTAGATGAGAAATACCTTATAGAAGTTATATGTGGGATGCCTAATAGGTGTGATATTGTCGATATACAGGGCCGGCTACAAGCAAGGGCAGGGTGGGTAACGGCTTCGGGCCAGATCTCCCCGAGGGCCCGAATTTTTTTAAAAAAAATTTATATATGTACTCCATAAATTATTGTTTATATATTTTGAACATTAGTAAGAAAAAGAGAGAAGAGTGAGAATTAATGATACCTTCATCGAATTTTTTTTACCAGAGTTGATGGTATGGTGTTACAGAGAGAAAGAAAGAAGATGTAGTAATAAGTCTGACTTTTGAAGCCTACTCTTTTGTTTAGTTTTTTTTATTATTATTTATTGTTTGTTTTATTTTCTTCAAAGCAATCAATACTGCAACTGTATCCACGCGTTACATTTCCATTGAGTCACATAAGGGCCTCTATACCTATTTTCACAAAAGAATGATTTCATAAATTTTGTTTTGTTTATTATTAGTTATTTTTATAACCACTAATTTTTTTGTCACTCGTGGGATTTGAACCCCTCTCAACTTGAAAAGGTAAAGTATTATCCAACACCTTACTATCACTAGACCAAAGGCCGTTTGGATATTATTAGTTATTTAACTTTTAAAAATCTACTTGTTTTTTTCTTTATTATCAAGATAAACTTATTCTAAATTATTATATTTGTTTATCACTTCGCCTTTAAAGTTTGTTACTTTATTCTAATAGCGTGAGCAAATAATGTCAATGATTTGCGCAATCAATCAAGACCGCCAATTGTATTTATTGTATAATTAGTTTCCATTTATTCGGTATTGTATAGATCTATATATTGTAATTGTTTTGTTAATAATATGCAAGAATTGAGTTTTCACATGGAATCAGCCTAACACAATCGATCCCCTCCTCCTTCCCTCTTGTCCCCTTCGTTTTTCCTTACCCTAATTCTGCCGCCTCCATGGCAGCCTCCTCCTCTACCACCACAGCTTATCCCACTCCCCTACACTCCCTCCTTCACTTCATTCCCCTCAAACTTAACTCTTCCAATTATCTTGCTTGGAGTCAACAAGTTTCCCTTGTTCTCAGCCTTCAAAACCTCACCGGTCAAGTCGATGGAACCACTGTTATCCCACCCAAAAACATCACCTCTGCCGAAAACAAACTTATCCCTAATCCCGACCGTGCGATATGGTTTTCCAATGATCAAACCATCCGTCTCCTCCTTCAGTCCTCTCTCTCAGAGGAGGCTATGTCTGAAATTATTGGATTAACCACCCCCCGCCAGATCTGGGTTGCCCTTGAAAACGCCTATAATAACAGTTCCATTGATCGTATGCACACCTTGCGTGACAATTTGCGCGCACTTCTAAAAGGTTCCGATTCAGTCACTGACTTTGGACGCAAGTTCAAGGTTCTCTGTGATCAGCTTGCGGCTATCGGCTTCCCTGTCCATGAATGGGACAAGTGCCACTAGTTTTTGTGTGGTCTTGGTGTCGCCTTTGAACACTTTTCTACTACTCATCGGGCACTTGGAACCTCTTCCTTTCGTGAGCTCTTGTAACATCCGTTAACTATCCATAACGGAAACGTAAATCCATACCCGTAACTGTTTCTACGACCCTATTTTTATATAAATACTAAATGCAACATTAGTAATAATATTATGTTTATAGATACATATGAAAATAGTATATGTTAAAGTTAAATATTTTATAATCAAGAAATATTGTATAAAAGAAAAAAAAATAAATTTCATGTTTGTAAATGAAGTTTATACTATTTTATCATTATTTTATAATTTGAAATACTTGAGAATCTCTTAATGAATATTAAAGAAAAATTAGTGACTATTAAATGACATCAATTTTTCTTTAGTTGGTTACAAAAGACAAATAATTAGACATTAATTTGAAAGGTTTTAATAGGGATAAATGGAGATTAATTCGGTTGACCATCCATCCCTATAAAAAAAAGTTGATATTATATTTTTTTTACTACACCATCATCACAAGAAGTACCCATGTACCATACACAATCAAGGTGTATCCTAATGTTTTCTTTAATTCTCACTTCGTGATACTCCAAACAAAAAAATCAAAGGCTATCAATTATCAATGACGTTGACGCTTGAGTGTGCGTTTGTAGAGCTTAGAACTTCCATCTACGAATTCAACCTCAATTCTAATCTGATTTGGGTAATTCTAAGTCTAATTTTATTTATTTCTTATCTACTACAAAAGCCCTCTATCAATTTTTTTATAAAGGGAAATTGATTTTCAATGTGACAAATCAAGTTCTATGGTTCATACAATAATTTTGGGATTTTAGGGCTTTAAAACCTATTCTAGAACTAGCCTTTAGACATTGTAACTCATATTATTTAGTGACTCTATTGTTGATTTGGTCTTAGCCATGCTTGTGAAAAGATTTTTGGAATTTATTCATGTTTTATACTAATTTAAGCTATTTTTATTCTATAAAATTCAAGTGGTAATTCTATAACTAAAATAATTGTTATATATTCAAAATTCTATAAATTTTGGTTAACATTGTTATTTTAGTACTTTATACATAATCTATATTATACTTATGTATGTATAAATTTTATACACCTCATGTAATTTATATATATATATATATACATATATATACACGTGCGTCTAGACTTTTGATAGTTATTTAATTTACAAAACAATAATAGTCTTACACGCATTTTTTTATTCATTTTCCCATATTCACTATTCTAATTATATATAAATATTTATTTGCATCGCATTGTATGAGTTGTGATATTTACTTATTCAAATATATAATAATGCTTTAGATATATTTTACATACACATAAACTATATATTACATTTTATTTTGTTATATTCCAATTCTAGACAACTTCATTTATTATTATAATAATAATAATCATCATTTGATTGTATTTTAATCCAATCTATAACCTATACATATATGCTTATATATATTTATTTCATGATAAAAATGATGTAAACATATCAAATTTATTTGATCGAATCATTATTTACTCTTACCATTTTATATAAATACGAATTGGAATATATATTTTTTCTTACGTTATAGTATCTAGACATTTTAGAGTCCTAAACTAAATCCCTAAACATATATGAACCTAGAGATCTCCAAGTCATTCTAGATTTTATTCTATTATTTATACATATAATATTCATTCTGTTAGGGTAATTTTTTGGAGTTATCCGAACTGCTACAACTTGTGCTAGTCGTACTTTTTATTCTTCGCAACAAGTGAGTATATCTTTCCCCTTTTTACTGTTTTACTATTTTGGGGTGACTCATGTACTTACTATCAAGTTTCTATTTCTTTTACTAAATGATACTCTTTCACTAAATGCAATTCTCATGTGTGTTTGCTTTATGTTAATTGGTGTGTCTATGACTTGTCAAAATCATTAACCGCTGGGCGGCCTAGCTTTTCAATGAATAGTACTATGGTATACCCCCTTGAGACTCTGTTGAGAGAATCTTGGTCATTGTCTTGTTAATTCATTATTCAGTTGGTTAGTCATGTGTTAGTCATTATTCTCAGGTTTGGTTTTGAACGGATATTGCTTATTACATAATTGCAAATGGTACCGCACATGAATTGCTAAACATTTTTCCTACTATATTTATTCAAACAGGGTATGCTCACCAATACATTTTTGTATTGACATATACTATTTTCGTACATGTTTCAGGTTGTTTTGAGATGCATCCTTTAAGCTTTCGGATTTATATTTAGATTTTGATTCATTGTATTTCAGTTTAGTTGGCAGTTAGAGTCGTTGTATTTCATTTGAATGTAATAAATTATTTAATCAATGTATTCAAATTTACACTTTAGTCCATGTGCTATTGAACAATCGTCACTACGTGACACCTCGATGTTTCCGCCATCGGTTGGGGTGTTACAGCTCTTGAACACAGCCGAGAATGAGGAGACCTTCATGTCCTCTCTTCACGACTCTAACCCACCACCTACTGCCTTCCTTGCCCAAACACGCACCGGTAATAGCTCTCATACCTTCTCTAGTTCATCTAATGCTAATCGTGGTCGTGGTCGTGGACGTAATGCAGGACGCGGTCGTTCCCGAAGACCACCCCATTGTCAGCTTTGCAGGAAATATGGGCACTATGCCAATACTTGCCCGAACCTTGCATCCTTTGCTCAGCAAGTGCCTACTCTTGATGCCAACTTGGCACAAGCGTTCCATGCTCAATGCAACCTCACTAAGGAATACCCTTATTGGACCGGTGATACAGGTGCGTCGTCCCATATGACTCCCTATCTTGAGGACCTCACTAGTGCTTGGTCCACTAGTGGCAATGATTTTATTCGTTTTGGCAATGGTCACACCCTACCTGTCACAAATATTGGCACATCCACCCTCACCAAGAATATTCCTTTAACGAATGTTCTTGTTGTCCCACATCTCACTAAACGTCTTCTTTCCATTAGTCGTCTTACCCATGATTCTCCTGTTGATGTCTTGTTTTCTAATGATTTCTTTCACATTCAGGATCGAAAGACCAAGCAAGTCCTCGCAAAAGGGACGTGTGAGGATGGGCTCTACATCCTTCGAGAAGTAAATCATGTATTCGTGGCGTCATACTCCAACCATCATCTCAAAGCTTCTTTTGAAAGATGGCATGGACGCTTAGGACATGTTTCCTTTGACACTATTTATAGACTTCACAAGCATGGCTCTTTATTTGTTACTTCATTATTACCCAAACCAAATATTTGTTCACCTTGTCAATTATCCAAATCCCATCGTTTACCCTTTGATTTAAATAATAAACGTTATGAGCATGTTTTGGATTTAATACATTGTGATTTATGGGGCCCTTCTCCTGTTATTTCATCTAGTGGCTATCGATTTTATGTTATCTTTATTGATGATTATTCTTGTTTCACTTGGTTTTACCCTTTAAAACATAAATCAGAATTTTATGATGATCTGCTTCTCTTTGTTCCCTTTGCGAACAATCAATTCACTCGCAAAATAAAAATCTTTTAGAGTGATAGCGGGATAAAATTCACCAACCATAGAGTTCAAAAGTATTTTAATGATCATGGCATTCATCATCGTCTTTCATGCCCTCATACACCTGAGCAAAATGGGCGTGCTGAGCGAAAACATCGGCATATTACAGAAACAGGCCTTGCCATGCTCTTCAGTTCACATGCTCCTGCCAGCTTATGGCCTGAAGCCTTTGCTTCAGCCACCTTCATCATTAACCGCCTTCCTACAGCCTTACTAGATTTTAAATATCCTTTTGAACTCTTATATGGCCACACCCCCACCTATTCCAATTTTCGAGTATTTGGTTGTCGTGTCTTCCTACCTCACATCATCCGCCTTGCACCCTATGTCAACCACAAACTGACTCCCCCTGTCCATTTCCCTCGGCCCAAAACCATACACCCTCAGCCCATCAACCACATATCTCCCAGCCCACGACCCACCCTTCCACCTGTCCACTTTCAAACACCTCTCCAATCCAATCTCAAACCCATTCGCCTAGTTCCCCACCTGAACCACTCGTACCCGATCCACCCACTACTCATCCGTCCTCCGATCAACCCTCTTCCTCGGGACCTCCTGTGTAGCCGATGCCATCTCATTCTATGAGAGCTCGTTCCAAAAACGGCATCTACAAACCAAAAACTTTTTATGCTAACGTGTCTTTGTTTGCAGGTTCATTGCATCAGGCACTTTTTGCATCACGTGACCCACGTGGCTACAAGTCCGCAGCAAGGCATTCTAAATGGGTTCATGCTATGGAGGAGGAACTCGCCGTCTAACATAAAAATAAAACCTAGGTACTTGTGCCACGTCATTCTGACGCAAACACTGTTGGTTCTTTTTTTTTTGAACGGCCAACAAATTGGAATCACTCACGGAACACTGGAGTATCATCGTGCCACCAATGTTGCCACGCGATCATATTCCACCACCAAGTCACCAATTCAGGAGGAAACTCATAATTATGAGAAAAACCCCTTTGTAAGATTCGAACCCAGGACCTTATGTTCCCTAAGTCTTATCTCACCACCAAGATGTCACTAGGCTATAATGCCTTAGGCACATTGTTGGTTCTAAGTGGTTTTTTCGGACAAAGTTTAAAGCATACGGTCCGTTGATCGGTATAAAGTTCGTCTTGTGGCTCAAGGGTTTACTCAAGTTCCTTGCCTTGATTACTCAAGGCTCACGTTTTCAAACTGTTGCTATAGAACTTTTATTATTATTATTTTTAACAAAACTATAAATAACTTTTTATTTAGCGATGAACATGCATCATCCCTAAAATCCACTTTGTGTGACTTGAAACCCGTATAACTTTTATGGGGATAAACAAACCATGTTTAGAATTGAATGTTTGATGCTTTATGCAAGAGCAAGATGAAGCTTCATGTTAGATCGTTTGATTTTGATTTCTGAATGTTAAAAAATTTTGATGGTTAGATGATTTATTGTTATATTATAGACTTTTTATACATGAGTTATTGACTTTATATTGTAGGGCTCGTTATTTCTACTCACTCTAGGCCTAAAATTTTATAAGGATTCTTAGAGACGACCCTGCCGATATAACATATGAACATAGAAACATTTCAATCAAAGAAGAAGGAGGAGATGCACACCCCTCCTCTTATAGTGATAGTGGTGGTGATTGAATATGTATAATCAAGTCGTTGAAAGTCAAGATTCAAAAGGGCAAGTAAGATAAAAGACACATGGGGCATGGAGATGTTTACAATGATAATGTGAGTACAAATATTTCTCTAATGTCGATTGAAAGGATTTCACTAGGGCTGCGCAAAGGGTCAGAACCGACCCGACCGACCCAACCGATTCGGACAAACCATCAGAATCATATACCCTTTTATTGTTGAAATTGAGAATCATGAATTGAACCTTAAAAGAATACGTGGTTCCGGTTACTAAAAGTTCTGATGGGCCGATTATAGGATCTGACCCTCTAGAACCGTTTTATGCAATAGGTCTTTCTAGGTGATATATTGCTATTCTTTTATCATACTCGTCAAATAATTTCTCTATATGGTTTTAACAATAGCTCATGAGTTTCCTTTGTAAATCACCTTTCATTTTTCTACTTAGTTTTTGTAATAATTTTGTCATTCTCATCACTCGAAACATTATGCAAATTTGTTATGTATACATCATAAATGCATATATAAATATACACATCAGAGCATACGAAAAATACATGTTACCCTTAGAAATAGTATATTTTTTTTTTATTATTTTATTAACATAACGTGAAATTATTACAATAACATGTAAAAACGAATAGCGAAAAGACTAGAGAAGAGTATTCTTTTATTTTTTGCATTAACAATACATATCTATTTGATCATTTTTATAAATTGTAGTTTTTATACATTTAATTAAAATACAAACCGTTCTTGTGGTTCTTATATTAGAACCCGTGGGTTTGAAACCGACCTGATCAGAAACCAATATTTCATATAAATCTAGAACTGAAAACCAACCCATATATTTAAAAAGATTCGGGTTCAAGATTCTTACGAGTTGAGTCCAAAACCCTCACCCATAGATTTCTCATATATATGAAGGAAGTTGTGGACATCAAATCACCAACTAAATTCCTATATTTGATCAGATAGCAAATAAAAACATTCATTTAAAAGTGGACCCTTCTTCACAATGTCGTTTTTTTTTAGTCTTTTTAGTTTTGACAGCTGCTTCTGTTTTGTTTTGCGTTATTTTAGTAAAAAGCATCAAAAAAAAATTTCTTAAAACATTTTTATGCACCTGAATTTAATTTTAGCACCTTAGGGGACGGGGCACTACCAGATTTTATCACGGGTACCTCACTACTAGCACGGTAACACCGCCGCCAGTAGTGCTGGTAGGGGTCCCATGAAGCTTTTACTGGTTCTATTCTATCTAACGGATGTGAACCCGTAAATTTAAATAAAATATTATTTCTTTCTAATATCTCTCTTCTATCTCTCTATATTCTTTAATTTCTTCCCTCCCTTTGTATTCTTTTAAGTTGGAGTATGGTTTTTTTTTTTTTTTTTTTTACTTATCTGCAAAACAATGAGATGAAGAAGTAGATAGATACAAGTGTATGTATAGTTAGATGTATTGTGTGTGGGGGGCAATATATAAATAGATAAAGGTGGGCCAAGTCGTGTGTGCTGCCATTCTTTATTATTATTATTTTTGGTCTTTTTTTCACATTTTTTTTAATATTTTCCAATTTTGTATTGGCTGTCATGTGTCTAGATATTAGATTATTTGCATTGTTGGAAGGTTATCACACACACAAGTCGTAAAAAATTAGTTGTAAATATATAAATATACATTTAAACTAAATATGGATTAAATAATGTATATTAAAAAAATAGAATTTTTATTTTCAAATACATTTAAACTAATATGGATTAAATAATGTTTTATTAAAAAATAGAATTTTTGTTTTCAAATACATTTAAAACTAATATGGATTAATTAATGTTATTTAAAAAATAGAAAAAAAAATATTTCAGTGAAGTGAATCAGTGGAGTGTTGCCTCCAAAAAAGTGTTTCAGTGAAGTGATGTGGCAGTACAGGATTTGTCGAAATCAGTGAAGTGAAAACACCTTCAATGGAGCGCCCCTTCTGCCCTTATACAAACCGTGTGGACTACTAGAGATGACTTTTGGCATGCTCATAACAAATATCTGCCCCTGAATGTCTTCATCAAACTTAACCTTCTTTACTTTGCCGAAGCATAATTGACAGTTGCATACCTCAAAAGGGAAGTAATTAACCTTCCTTACATGATATGGGCATGCAGTAGTTCCATCATGTGGATTGTAGGGTGTATGTTTCCCCGGTTTTCTTATGCGAATATGACTTCAACGAGATTGTCTTGGTGGCAGACACAATCTAGTATGTTAGTCTGAACCGGAGTTTGATAGATTTTTTTGACTATGTTGCCAAGTCATTTAAACATGGTTTGCGAGTTACATATTAAATTCTCTATATATTTGACAAAAATATATAAAATGAATCGGATTTAAGTAATAAAATATAAAATAATACCCAAATTTTAATTTTGTTAAACTAAAGTCACTCTTACAATTTTTTTAAGGGCTAAAATCACTAGTACAAAAAAAGGAGCTTTTAAAACGGTAAATCGGGTCTTATAAAACGGTTGTTAAACGTTTTAAATGCTTCGTTTTAAAAAGTACATGAACGTTATAAAAGGGTTTAACGAGCGTTGTAAAAGGAGCAATAATTTTCATAGGAATCTACTTAATACAACGGTTATATAAAGGAAGATCTGTTGTAAAAGGATATTACAATGATTATCAAACCGTTGTAAAGGGTATTATAAAACCGTTGTAAAAGGATAAGAAAATATTATTAACAACTCTTTTACAACGGTGTATTTTCCATAGCAAAATCCAAATACAACGACTAAATCCTCCATACCAAATACAACGGTTCCATACCAAATACAATGGTATCTTTCATACCCTAACTTTAATTTACACCAAATACAATGGTATCGTCCATACCAAATTTAAATACAATGGTTTTCTTCCATACCTATCTTCCACACCAAATATAAAGCGGTCTCCACAACCAAATTATCAACCAATTAAACACTACAAATTTATAATATGTATAAACAAACAACCAATTATATAAAACAAATCTTCCATTGCAAAATATAAATCATCATTTTTGTTTCTACAAAACACAAGTCATAGTTTACTTATATTTGAACAAACTCAAAATAGAAGTCGTGGTTTACTTTGACCAAACTCAACTCAACTCTTAATATTACTGCAACATCATATAAGACTAAGAATTCAGGCTTGTGCTTGTAGATAACATATGACATAGTCCAAGAATCCAATAACATCCTCAGCTACAAAACCAGCAAGTCACCTGGTAAATGACGCAAAAACATTGTTATTACAACAATATCAAATCTATCCATCCCCAAATACCCACTGCTAAGGGTATAATTTTATAAAAATGTGAACAGAAGCATCCGAATGGTTTCTATAACAAGGATCGTTATATTAGGACTAAAAGCTAGGACCTTGAATAATTTATGCAAGATTGCTTATTACTAATTGAGAATCAAATTAGTATCTACCATAAGAGTCTTAATATGAAGACTTAAAAGAAACATGAATCAAGTTACCTGTAAAACAAAGACATGATCCCTACCACCACCAGAATGTTTCTAAGCTTCATTCCATTTCACAAAGTTAGCATAAAGTCCTTTAATGTGTCTTCCACAAATTGGTCAATTTGATGTGTAGTAAGGGGATTTTCGCAATGAAGAATCTAAAACATATAAGTAGTTAAAATTAAGATTAGAATATTATATATATATATATATATATATATATATAGCATAAAAAATTTGAAGTATATAAAAATACTTACAATTTTTTCACGGAAACTAATCACAATATCGTACATGGCCTTCATTACATAATAACCACATTCCCAAAATCCCTTTTGTTGGGGACACTAAAATTCATTAAATTAACAAAAGTTACTTGATATACAGAATTATACAAATACAATGACAAAATGAAGCGAAAAACTTACATCAACCATTTGCCATATAATGCTCGCCCCCGTAGCTGTTTCAAATAATTTAGTAATGACGTAACTCTTGGGAGTCTTTCCTTTTTTCCTTGAGTCAATAATCTTTCCATAATAATTATGATTTTTTGGATTGTGAAAGATCACAATCAATGACCAATGACCACTGCGTAATTACAAATTTTGAAAACAATCAATGTGTCAGTACTTAAATTCGATAAAATTTTTGCATTCCATACAAGGGCACGAAATTGTTTCATTTCCTTGTTTCATGCGATGATCTTCAGCAGTCTTAAGAAAACTTGTCAAACCGCTCAAATATGTTGCATGCAAATGTCCAATTTTATACATCCAATGACTACGATCCATCTAAAATTTTATGATAAACAAAAAAAAACATATAAATGGACATAAATGATTTCTGACACGACTCGAACCTAACACGAAATTAGCGGGTTTGGGTTTAGTCTAAATAGGTTCGGGTCAGGTTTGGGTTGAACCCACGAACCCGTTTAGCTAAACTGGTTAGGTTCGGGTCAACCTGGGTGATTATACCCGAATAACCCGAAGTATATTCATAGTATGTTCCAAATCCCGATATTTTTTTGGATGATATACTGCATATTTATGGGGCTGATATATTTTAATTAGCATCTTTAAGCAATTCAAATTGATTAAACCCCACAATATTAAATCATCGTGTAAAGACGTAAAATTTCCATTACCTATTATCAGTGGCGGATCCAGGAATTTTTCCTAATGGGTTCACGGTTTTTAGGTGCTCCAATTTAATAGAGTCAGACAAAAAAAAAATGGATCGGGTCGACGGGTCGGGTCGGATATTGGTTTTAAAAAGCGTGAAGAGCACAAAAGCGACAAGGTCTAAAACTAAGGCGCACAGCGCACGAAAGCGACAAGGTCTAAACTGAGGCGCAAAGCGCAAAAGCGGTGAGATTTTCGTACCCAATGCACGAATATTTATATAATTTGTTTATATATATTCTATAGGTTTTATAGGGTAATTTACCAAATATTTAAACACAACTAAACTTTATATATCTTTTAATATTGAAATTATATACATGTACAATCTAATAAGAATAACTGAATTATATATGTTCCTAATGTGCTGCTCTATCATAGGTATGTAACTAATACGGGTGTTGTTCATCATAATTTATAAATAATAACTAAGCAAGATTTGAATAAATAAGCAAAAATAAGGACCAGACAGGTCTCAAACCAGGGACCTAACTCTTAGATTTGTATTATCCTTTCTAAGTGAGGTTGTGTTCATCATAATTTATAACAAATAACATTTTATTAATGTCTTGACCAACATTATTTGACATTATTAATAAAGTTGAACAAAATTACATATTAACAAACAACACCTATTCCTCAATTCTGAATTAGTATAAAACTTCAAACCTAAAATAAAAACTTGAAACTTAGATGGTTCAATAAATTATAAAAACTTTAAAGTGAAAAAAAAAACGAACCTGCTGCTCACTGCTGGATCGGAGAACGAGAAGGGGATTGCCGGATTGGAGAATGAGAAGGAAGAAAGGAATCGGCGAAGGAATTAGGCACTTTGACTGCTCAGTGCTGTATGTTGTTTAGACTTTAGGAGTTAGGGATTGGAGGAGTTAGGCTGTTGTAGTTTAGATTTTAGGAAGGGATTGGAAGAATGAAGGAAGAAAGAGGCGATAGTTCTGTTTGTGTTTGTTTTGCCTAATGGGTTTTAGTAGGGCTGTAAACAAACCAAACGTTCGGTGAACAGTTCGTAAACCGTTCGGCGGGAAGTTCGTTTGTGTCCGTTGGTTTAATAAATGAACGAACACGAACAAAAAATTCCGTTCGATTAACTAAACAAACAAACACGAACAAATGTCTCGTTCGTTCGATTGCGTTCGTGAACGTTCGACAACGTGTTTGTTTACGTTTGTTTGTTTATATCCGTTAGTGTATGTTTGTTTATGTTCGATCATTGATTTAAACTTAGGATAATTATGAACTTTTGAATTAGGAAGATCACGTACTTATGCCTAAGTTTAATTATGTCTAAGTTAGTACAATTTGACTTATCGTTTAGGGGATGTACTTTGTCTAACGGTTAATATTAACAATGTTTTTTTAGTTAGTTGCATATTAAATGTTTGTTTTTGTTTGTTTGTGTTCAAGACCGTGTTCACGAACAGTTCGCAAACAACTGAATTTCTTAACAAACAAACACAAACATAGAATTATGTTCGTTAGTGTGTTCGTGAACGGTTCGTTTGTCCAAGAAACCTTAACAAACAAACACGAACAAAGCCTTGTTCGTGTTCGTTTGGTTCGTTTACAGCCCTAGGTTTTAGAATAGGTAACACACACAATAAAACCCTTGGGTTGGGCCGATTTAAAAAGAAAAAAAAACACTAATGCATACAGATAAAACACTTTAAAAAGATACATGAACGTTTTAGTAGATAACCGTTTTTTAATTATCATAAACAAAAAGAACGATACAAAATGAACCGTTTTAAATACTTAGCTAGGAAATAACATAGAATTATCAAAATATAAACACCGTTTTATTTATATCAAATAAAACACTTTAAAAAGATACATGAACGTTTTAAATACTTATAAAAAAACAACGGTACAATCAATCTCAACCGTTGTAATATATATCAAATAAAACGGTTTGTATAATTGTTTTAAAAGCATTTGTTTTATAAAACGGTGATTTGGCTTTTTACAACGATTTGTTTCAAACCGTTTTAAATAAAATATATAATCGTTTTAAATGATGTTTTTTTGTAGTAGTGCGTTTTAAATAAAATATTTGACCGTTTTAAATGATGTTTTTTGTAGTAGTGAATCTTCCCCTTATGTTACACCAAACAGGATCGATCCTGAACACCCCCAAAGTAACTTTGTGTTGCTACCACTAGGTTGTAGCCCAAATGACATTCTTACATTTTTCTAAATGAAACCTTTTATGAAATTTGACTTTTAGTGAGTTTTTCTTTGCTCTTTACTTTAGATTAAATGTAAAATATACGCCTATACGGTAGATATATTCACTAACCAAGTTTCGTATTTGATTAACTTAGATAACTTAATTTGAAAATATATGTATATTTCATAAACATTTTCAATACATATCAGAATTTTTTGATAAAATTTACACTACAAATAAAAAATACTGAGGGGCCAGGGCGTGGCATGCTCCTAACAAAGATCTGCCCTGAATGTCTTCATCAAATTTAACCTTTTTTACTTTGCCGAAGCATAATTGACAGTTGCATACCTCAAAAGGGAAGTATTTAACCTTCCTTACATGCTGCTATGGGCATCAGTAGTTCCATCATGTGGATTGTAGGGAGTATGTTTCCCCGGTCTTCTTATGTGAATATGACTTCAACGAGTTTGTCTTGGTGGCAGACACAGTCTAGTATGTTAGTTTGAACCGGAGTTTTATAGATTTTTTTGACTATGTTGTCAAGTCATTTATACATGGTTTGAGAGTTACATATTAATTTTTATATATATTTGACAAAAATATATAAAATGAATTTGATTTAAGTAATAAAATATAAAATAATAACCACGTTTTAATTTTGTTAAACTAATGTCACTCTTACAATTTTTTTTTTGAACGGCTAAAATCTTCCCCTATGTTACACCAACCAGGGTCGATCCTAGATACCCTCAAAGTAACTTTGTTTTGCTACCACTGGGTTGTAGCCCAAATGGCACTCTTACACTTTTCTAAATGAAACCTTTTATGAAATTTGGCTTTTAGTGAGTTTTTCTATAAAGTTGCCCTATACTTTAGATTAAACGTAAAATATACGCATATACGGTAGATATATACACTAACCAAGTTTTGTATTTGCTTAACCTAGAACACTTAATTTGAAAATATATGTATAATTTATAAACATTTTCACAATAATAATAAGTCAATATTAAAACTTAGAGGGTTTTTTAGATTGAAGAAAGTGTAAGGTGTTGTTTATTTTTTTCTACAGGAAAATGTCTGCAGTCTGCAGACCACATCTGCAGGAGAAGAGTGGACCAAAGGTCTGCAGTCTGCAAGAATAAGACTATTTGTTCGTTAACGTCTGCAGTCTGCTGAAATAAACTGAAATTTAAATAAAATGACTTTTTACAGCAATCTGGTGGTGGACCGTGGTGGTGGTAGACGTGGTGGTGGTGGACGATGGTGGTGGGCGGTGGTGGTGGACGGTGGTGGACGGTGGTGGTGGACGGTGGTGGTGGTGGTGGGTGGTGGACCATGGTGGTGGTGGACCATGGTGGTGGAGGATGGTGGTGGACCGTGGTGGTGGACCGTGGTGGTGGTGGTGGTGGTGGTGGATGGTGGTGGTGGACCGTGGTGGGGGTGAGGAGAAGAGAAGAGGATATGACCTTTGAAGACCTTTAAACAAGTCTGCACCAAGAAGAGGTCCAGAAGATATTTTTGAGTGAAAGGTCTTCCAAAAAACAAAATAATCTGCATACCCCAACGTCTGCACGCGTTTACGCGGCGCAGACAAAAGAGGCTAGAAGTGCTTCTGAGCAAAAAACAAACAGCCCCTAAGTAATTTTAGTAAAAGACTAGACAAACTTGATTGAAGACTGAAAAATAAAGTACAACTATCAAATAGATATCCTTATCTACCATATTAATGAGTTAGGGTTACCATAACATCAGTTTCCTTCCTTATTTCCTTTGGGAGGTGACTTTCGTTATGAGTTACTCATTACCACTCTGTCAGTCTGTTTTTTGAACTGACAGCCCGTCAAGACTGGCCTGACAATGTTCTATTGGGCCCCGTGAAGTGTAACACCCCAACCGATGGCGGAAACATCGGGATGTCACGTAGTGATGATTGTTCAATAGCTCATGGTACTAAATGAAAGTTGAATAATATTAAACAATTTACAATTTGTCTTTCAAGTAATGATTACAAAAGTTGATTAGTATAAACTAGATCCAAAGCTCCTACGTGTTCCAAGACTTGTACAACTTCCAATAGCAAACAAAACCTGAAACATGTTAAGTTGGAAAGATGGGGGGGGTCAACTATAAATAGTTGGTGAGAATACATAGGTTTTGCATATAGTTGAAAACAATATGTTGTATAGCAATCGTTGTTGAAGTATAATAATGAGTAATGATAGAATATGAGTCCGACATGTAACAATGCGTCTTTTGTACAATCAAACCTTGTGTCGACTGAGACCTAACTCGCAAGTTAGTAAAAGTGTAACTGTTATCGATCATCCCTGAATTTATGCGGGGGGGGGGGGTTTTGTCAGACCTATAGCGCTATAATCTAAACAGGCGGCTTGATCAATGTTAATGATTGTACTGTGTCTTTTTGTTACAGTCAAATGATAGTATGAGTAAATGATAGTGTATAAAATGTTTATAGTTGACTCATAAGTTTCAACAATGTAAGAATGAGTAAATGATAGTATATAAAAATGTTTAAACATGTTTCACCCCAAAATGTAAAACAGAAAAAGGGGCTATGTAAACTCACATTGGCTAAGGTGAATTATCCTCTAAGTGTTTGTAAATGTATGCGAGGCGAATCCCAAAGACTCAACAACGTAGCTAGTCCAAATTGAAGAAATAAAAAAACGAAAAAGAAAGAATATCAAGCTTCCAATTCGTCAATTACAAGAGCTTATAATCAAAGCTTCAATTGTATAAGTAATAGACTATAGAAGAAAGGTATGAGGGAAAGTTTAATCGGATTGAAACAATCGATTTAGAGGTGCCAAGTATAATGGGTCATAGGTGGGTTTTTATACTAGTTTTGGATTCAATTAGCCATTAAAATTGGTCAAGACCATAAAGTAAGGTTTTATGATGAATTGACTATTTGACTAAGACTTTGACTGTTTGACTAAGACTTTGACTAGGACTTTGACCAGGACTTTGACTATTTGACTGTCTTCGCAGACTACGAGAACTAAAAAAAAATCAAATTTTCTAATTTAATCAGTTTAAGTTCCGGACTTGTTTCCTTCAGTTTCTAAGTTGTTTTAGGACCGAAAATTAAGGGTTTTGAGTATCAAGGTCTGAAACATACGTGCTCGGGTGTAGATGTGAGTATAAAACGTGCAATACTTTTACTTATAAAAATTATAAGTTTTATTAAATTATGACTTTTGGTCCTATTAAAATAGGAAGGTTAAAAATGAAAAATTTTGAAATAGTTTGAGTGACCAATTATGCACATTTATGAAAAGTGAAGGGTGCAGGTTGTCCACATGAAGGATCATCGGCCTTGGTGGCTTCCCCCCAAAAAAAAACGTACCACCTTCACACGAGTTGCCTCGCTTATATAAACAGTCGGATTAAAACCGGGGTGACGCTTAGGATCGAACCCCCTCGGTGGGTTTGCCACCATTATTGTGCACTAAATACTTCACTATTGGATGCAGGTGGGATTAAACTTGAGTCTCCTACAAAGATCCCAAATGTTTCCACCACTTTTTTTTTTTTGAACAGAAAACTTCTATTAGAAAAACGGTCGGGCCCTCAAAACAAGGACCCCGCCAAAACCTTACACAATATACAACGGGTATTTAACCCACTTTATCCAATCCACATTTGTATATCTAGATCTATGCTTAATCCAAAAGAAAGTAAAAGCCTTCACATTCGCTACAATCTCTAAAACACCTGGCTTCGATTTTTGGAACACCTTTTTGTTTCGTTCTGTCCAAATCGCCCAACACGTAACCATCACAATACCTTTGACTATCTTCCTACCCCATTTAGAGTTAAGCGAACATCCATCCAGACTAACCAGGTCTGAAACCGAAGCAAACCTGGCAGCAGCATCCTGCACCACTTCCAAATCTTACCCCAAACATCACGAGAGAAAGCACAATCGACCAATAAATGTTGACCTGTTTCTTCATCAGTCGAACATAGAGGGCAGGAAGTATTGATTATGTTGACTCTCCTCGCCACCAAGGCTGCATAAGTAGGAATGCGATTGAGCTTCAGTCTCCACATAAAAATATTCACCTTCAGCGGTAGCCATGAGACCCACTTGAAAGCTGCAACATTCTGACCATAACGCTCCTGTTGCAGCCACTTCTTAACATTCGCCACTGAAAAAAAATCCCATTTTTATCCGGAGCCCGAACCCACTTGTCAGGACCTCCTGCAAAACAGATTTTAGACAAAACAAACTCCACATCCTACGCTTCCGAAATGGTCTCAACAGAGGATCTATCTATCGCCCAAGTGTCCGCAAACATCGCTTTTCCATCATACACCTTAATCCGAGACTCCACTTTATCATCTTTGTTTCTATCCAATTCATAAAGCTTCGGCCATCTAGACTTCAGGGGTATCGACTCAAACCATAAATCTTTCCAAAATCGGATAGTCTCCCCATTTCCCAGCTTACCCTTCACACAAAACTCAAAAGGCGTCCCATTTATCACCAGTTTTTCCAGCAATCTAACAATATTCTTCCAGCAGCCCGCATAACCACTTTTAAGAGGTAAGAATAACCACCCTTTCCTACTCCCATGGATACACTCAATCGTCTTCTTCCACATACCTTCATTTTCAGATTTGAATCTAAAAGCCCATTTAGCTAATAATGTCGTATTGACATCATTAAGCTTACTGATCCCCCAACCCCCCCTCCTTTTTAGCTTTTGTCACTATATCCCATGATACCCAATGCATACCTCTCCCCTCCTTACACCCACACCATAAGAATCTTCGCATAAGTTTTTCAATCTCTTCAAGAACCGCAACCGGAGCTTTATACAAAGACATATAATAAACCGGAAGGCTAGCCAAGACCGTCTTTATTAAAGTTAGACGACCACCAATAGACAACAACTTAGCGTTCCAAGAATGGAGCCTATTTCTTATCGTATCCAAGACCAGATCCCAATTAGATATACGGTTCATATTAGCACCCACCTTTAATCCAAGGTACACCATAGGCAATTTCCCAACCTTACATCCCAAAATCCTAGCCGTGTGATTAACCTCGTCATCCCCCACCCCCAAACCATAAATAACCGATTTGTGGATATTAATTTTTGAACTGGAGCACAAGTAAAAAATACGAAGCACCTGGTTAGTAACATTAATATTATCCTTGTTCCACCTACCTAAAATCAGAGCATCATCAGCATACAACATATGTGACACATTCGGACCCCCATCCCCAATTTGAACCCCTTCCAAACTCCCACATCAATTGCTTTTGAAAGCATGCAAGCCAACGCCTCCATAACGATCAAAAATAAGAAAGGAGAAAGCGGGTCCCCTTGCCTAAGGCCCTTAAAACATTGGAACTCAAAAAGTAGGGGACCCGTTCACTAACACCGCAGATCTCGCCGATTGGAGAATCCCTTTCACCCACATACACCATCTCGAAGGAAACCCCATTTGAACCATAATGGACATAAGGAACTCCCAACTTACATTATCGTAAGCCTTCTCAAAATCTATCTTCAAGAGGAAAACCTGTTTTTTATTCTTTTTCAACCAACCAATAACCTCATTTAAAACCAACGGGCCATCAAGAATAAATCTCTCCTTTAAGAACGCCGATTGAGTATTAGAAATCACCTCCCCAATCACTTTTTTCAACCTTGCCGCCACAACCTTAGAGACTATCTTAATAATGACACCGATTAGATTAATTGGTCTATAGTCCTTCAACCCCACTGGCGTTTTAGATTTAGCAATGAGAGTGATAAAAGAAGAACTACACTCTTTGCTAATCGTACCAGAGCGAATGAAATCATCAAACAACTTCATGAAATCGTCTTCCAAATAACTCCAAAAGTGCATAATAAACCTGAAGTTAAAACCATCAGGACCTGGAGCCTTGTCCGCCCCACATTCAAAAGCGGCCTCCTTAATTTCCTCCTTTGTAAATGGAACTATAAGAGCGTCTTTATTCCCAGCCGAGACCTTTTTAATATTATCACAAAACAAATATGGCCTATTAGTGAACTCCTCCTTAAAATGGTTTCTGAAAAACCGTAAAACCTCCCTTTTAACCAGATTCGGTTTGGAGATCCAGTATCCATCAACTAACAACCCCGGGATAGCATTAGACGCCCTCCTACCCTTGATACAACGATGAAAAAAAACTCGAGTTCTCATACCCTGACGAGGCCCACTGAACTCTGGATTTTTGGTGTAAATCCCGGTTTTTAAACAACAATAATCTTTCCAAATCTTTTTTATTCTCCTCCCACACCCAAACCTCCTCCTCCTCAAGATCCTGAACCTCCATTTTTTTCTCTAGGCTCGCAATCTCCTCCTTACATAACACCAAATCTTCATCTTCTTTTTTAGCGACCTCTTTCCACCATTTAGATAAGCAGTTTTTACCGCCCCAAACTTCTTATGCAGCACAATATCAGGCGGGCCAGAAAACACATTCTTTTGTAGCTCCCCTATCACCACTTGATCACACCCCTCTCTATCTAACCAGGAACTAAACCATTTGAATGGTTTAGCCCCAAAATTAGAATCATGAACAGTAATCAACACCGGACAATGATCAGAAAGATCCCGCGGTAACGCTCTAACCAATGCCCCAGGCCACCTATCAAAAAAACCTTGACAAACTAGAATTCGGTCAATCTTACTCATTTTGCATCCATTGCCGGTACCCGTCAGAAACGTGAACATGTTCCCTCTTATAACATACTCATGAAGGTTAGTTTCATCAATAAACAAATTAAACTCAGTAGCCAAACCTTGATTAAACTGCGAATTCTTTCTATCTTCTTTCACTCTAACCGAATTAAAATCCCCGAGCACAACCCACATCCCACCATCCAACTGAATTAAACCCCTCAACTTGTTCCACAGCACCCTTTTGTCCCTCGCCTTTCGAGGGGCGTAAATGTTAACAACATTTATAACTGAATCGTCTTCAACTAAAGTGCCGAAAGTGAGTAAAAAATTCCGATCCTCTAAAGAAGACACTTTCTTAAATTTTCTTACATTCCAAATGTTCACCAACCCACCTGATTTACCATGAGCATACACCACATCAAGACCGTAATCCCCACCATTCCAAATGTTGTCATAATCAAACCCTTTATCTTGTGTTAATAAAGATTCTTGTAACACTAAAAAATCAATACCAAACTTACGAACCAACTGTTTAACCCCGTTTGCCTTTCCCCCATTCCCAAGACCTCTAATGTTCAAAGAAAGGCAATTCATAACAAACCTGATTGTAAACCATATCCTTGAATTGAACCTCTGATTCGATGTTCAAACCCTTCTAATTGGACACCCAACTTGACGCCAAGGTTCTTAGTACAATCAACTTCACGGTCTAGATCAACATCACTAATAACTTCTTCCGTCCGATTCCCAGCCTGAACCGGAGTATCCATGACCCCCTCTGACTGTTGCGCCAAAACCTCTTCATTAACATTCTCGGGAATTTCACTTGGCACCTCATTTTCGTGTAACAATTCCTGAAAAGAGTTGGATAAATGGGCCGCATGCTCCCCTCTGACTTTCACAACATTGGTATCCAGGCCCAAGATGATAGAGTCTAATAAGAATGGATCTGCATTATCTTTCCTAGGCTCCTTTATGGGTCTCTCATTACTACTAGAGTATTCCCCAACTCCATCCAGGCCCACATTCAAAAGTTTTTTATTTTTTTTTCCTTTTTAACGAAAACCCACCTTCATTATTTCCCATTCCCATAATTACCTCCTCATTACAATCCTTTACTTTTACCGGAGATTGTAACTCCTCCACACAATAAGGAGCATTCAAAGCATTTATATCTTGTAACTCCTCCACACAATTAGGAGCAGTCAAAGCATTTATATCACTTTCCTTAAAAGCCTCCTGAGCATTAAAGTTTATTTCCGAAACTTCCTTCAGTTGAAGTTCCGACGAGTCCTCCGACTGTGAATCCGATGACTCGTCCTCCGACATCTCCTCGGACTGATCGTCGTTCAAGTTTTCCTTCTCCGGGACAACACCTTCAACCACAAACTCTTCCAGCCAATCATTATGGTCTTCACTAACCCAAACCTTAAACAATTTGCCCTTCCACCGTAAGAACGCTTCATCGTTAATCCGCATACCATGCCTAACCAGGACTACAATAAATTGAAAAGAATGATCTAAACCAGCTCTCTCCACCCTAGCAGATTTGATAACCGATCCAAACAGATTGCCCACGTCATTAACAACCTTATTATCCGTAATACACAATGGTATACCGACAATCTTGAGCCATGCCAAACGTTCGAAAGGGACAGGTTGACCCTCCCAAACCATCGGATTTTCAAACTGTTCACTCCTCCCCAACAATTCATCTCTAGCCATGATAGCAATCTCATAAGATTTGAACTCAATGAGAATCGAGAGACCCCTAAGCATCTTACCAACCCTTCATGCAACTTCATCTCTACAAGAATCTTACAAATATTTTGGAGCACCTCCAAAGATTTTAAACGGACAACGATCGATCTCCCATACAATTCCTTAAACCCTTATATCTTATCCTCTACCTCCACTGTCTTGCCTTTTGCTGCTCTGGAGAAAGCATCTTTATACGACATACCATTGGCAAAACCATCTGTTCTACCAACAAACTCATTCCCACCTCCATGCTGATCATTTTGCCTCGTACCTTTCTGGTCCCTGTTCCCCTTCGGATGTTGATTGATCTCACCCTCTTCAAGCACAGATTTTGCTACGTTGATCTTTAATCTATAATCACCCATGCGAACTGTTGAAAGTGTTCTCACCATTTCCGGCTTATCTTTAACATCAACCATGGTGACAAAACCAAACCTCTTTCCGACCTTGTCTGTTTTCCTCGCAATATAAATGTCGAAAATAGTACCCAAACCTCTAAGAACAGACGCCACATCAGCCCCACTACACCGATCTGGGAGATTAGATACGTAAAACTTGGTTAACCTTGCCTGAATCTCCGCCGGAATAGGTTTCCGGCGAGAGCCCATTGAGAGAGTTTTTAGTTATATATCTTCTTTTAAACTTTTGAATTTATGTTTCTCAGAGTGAAAATTATAAGTGTTTCCACCACTTGATCTCACCAACCATGAAGTGACTTAAAAACCAAACGTATAAATCACTTAAATATAATTTGAAGTTTTGTAAATTTGGTCTCAAGTTCTTGTTGAATTAAAATTCTTAATTCGGATTTAATATTTTTAATAGTTACTAGTAGCGATGGGATTTATACAATACCTATACCCGTACTCGTATAAAAAATATCAGTATTGAATTTAAATAAACCTATGTATCGAATATATTGGTATGGTATAATACATGTATCTATACCGTTATTTCAGTATGGTACCAGCTTTAATACCATTTTTTAGCACTTATACATATACCAAACTTACTTTGATATGAGTACCAATAAAGTATGAATTACACTTCCTTGGTCATTGCAACATTTTGTATTTCATTTGCTTTGTTTGATTATGTTGTGTTTGGTATTAGTATTCACTCGATATCTCACATATATGTGTTTGTTCTCTCGCTCATCTCAATTTTTATTGTTAATAATTTTGCTTGCTTCGTTAAGACTACTTAGGGTATTTGTTAGCCCCTTAATAAACCTTTTAATAATTTAGCTCTTAATCATTTAGCATTAAAAGTGTTTGTTTGAACTAAAAAAAACCATTTGAATGGTTACATTAAGCTCTTAGGGTGGACGGGGCGCTACCATAATTGGGCACAAGTACCTCACTATCAGCACGGTAACACCGCCGCCACCCGTGCTGGTAGGGGTCCCGTGAACCGTTTTCTGGTTGTAGTTAACGGGTTGGTAACCGTGTATTTTTTATTTTTTAATTTACTTTAATTCCTTTTTTATTTATTTATAACCATTTTAAAGCAACATTTTGTTTATTTTTTTTTACTTAAATCGTTTGTTTAAAATAAATAAAACCAAAAGTAAATAAAAACATAAGACAATATTTATTAATATCAAACATAAATAAAAATACATAAAAACATAGAAGATAAAGCTTAGAGTTGACGCATGAGTTGCAGGCCTGGAGATGCTCAAAGTTGTCGTGGTAACGAGTTGCATAGCTCGCCTGGGTCAACTCCACAACCAACTCCGGCACAATGCCTGGGTGCTAGCTCATGGTGCGCTCGTAGCACGTGGTCCACCGATCACATTTGTTGTTTAGATCGGTCCACTTTCTCTGTAGGCTCTCAATTGTGCGGTCACTTTCGCCGACTTGTTGTTTGAAGTCAGCTAAGACACGGTCCCAGAAGCTTGTTTGGCGACTTCCTAAGCCCCCCGAGCCCCTATGGGGTTGGCGTTGCAACGATGGGTCGTTTTGTGCATCCTTAACGCACACAACCAAAGTCATTTCTTCGTTTTCGGTCCACCGAGTCATTTTGAAGGTTTGAAGGTGTGGGTGTTATTGTTGATGTTTAAGTGTGTTTTCACCACCGTCGTTTATATACAAAAAAAACCCAACCGTATTGCATGTTAAAAATTGAATTTATCTGACGGTTAGATAAGATCGATTTTATTGGGAATAAATTTTTTTGACCGTGTTGGGTGGAGACGGTTGAGAAATAAACACGGTCTGACAGATTGGTAATAAAATTTATAAACCGTGTGAATTTAAAAAAAAAAGGTTTGTATTTGTATTTAAATGAAAAAAAAAAGTGAAAAGTGGAGTGTTGCCTACAAAAAAATGTTTTAGTGAAGTAAATCAGTTAAGTGATATGGCAGTGGATAATTGGTTAAAATCAGTAAAGTGAAAAGCTAAATCTACAAGCGCCCCTTATGCCCTTAATCATTCAGCTAATAAGGGTTGCTGAACCATTCAGACCTTCTTAATAATTCAGCACTTAATCAGACAGATTCTATCAAATAACCCCTTAAACGAATTTACCTAAATAGTGTAGGAAGCCAAGGGGTGCCACTTGTTTGAAAAAAATCTTACTTAAAAAAATAAAGCTCTGATTGCATGTTAAGAAAAACGTTGGCACCATATTAAAAAAACCACCGACACCATGTATAAAATGTTACAAGATATGTTACATTTCTTTTTGCACCTTTTAAGCGAAAACCTCTTTTTATGTGGGTGTGGGAAAGCAACTATTATATAATTTGAAATGAAGAGACGATTGCTTTATCAATGGGGTGTGTTCCAACTAACTTGTATTTCGAGTGGGACACCTAGTAATGAAATTTTAAGGATTAAATAATATTATAATAACGTGGAAAACGTCATGTTCGGTGTTCCGAAGAGTAGGTTGTCCATAGTCAATTTCATGAAATCAATAAATTAAAGTGCCGCAAAGAAACAATCCATTTGTCAAATATATTTGTCAACTTATTTATGGCATTTTTGTCACGATGACAAGAGGCCAAACGAATATGTGTCAAAATGTACAACTAAGGGAGAAGAAAATTAACCGGGTTATCATTCCCCAAACGGTTATCAACATGTGATTATCAAATAGAAATAAAGGAATGGCAAATGATTAACCCTTGTGTATTACTATTTTCAGTTTAATTGCATCGATGTTTTAGAAGTGACACTGACTATGTGGCCTTAGTGCATGACAGGATAAAATATTAAATTAGATTCTAAAATAATCTGCAACAAAAAGAAATCTAAAGTAGAAAGCATTAGTAACTAATAGAGGAGTGCTCTAGTAGTATTTAAATGACTTTCGCCAGAGGAAGTCGTTGGTTGAAGTCTAATTTGTGATAAAATATCATGCGCAAATCAGGAATTTTACCACAGTAAGCGCTCAAGCGCTCAGGCGATGAATTGACTCTGGAATTGGTGGCGGGTGAGCTGGTCACTGGTGTTGTCTATCACCGATCAATATGCTTCTCTAACACTGTGTTCCCGAGTTTCATTTAACGAAAGAAAAGAAAGGATTTGAAAGGATGTTTGGAAAAATTGTGTTCCATAGTTTTTTTAAAGAGAGAAAGGGAGGGAAATGAAAGAAAAATTTTGGTTCATTTCATTCATTTTTCATTCTTCCAAATTGGAGAGATTTGGAAGGAAATGCTATTTTAAGCATAAAATCCTTACTTTCCTCTCTATTTCCTTTAAACTCGAGAACACACTAGTTAATTAAATCTTTTCTTTTTACTCCCTTTCTTTTCCCTCTTTAATTCTCTTTCCCTTCTCTTCCTTCATTTGTTAAACTTGGGAACATAGCGTAATCACCGAGCATAATAGATATATTTTGTAAATGTGTTGCTTGGTTCCAGCTAGTAAAATGCTAGCTAGTTCTATTTTACAGAATTCTAGTTATATTAAAATAATAAAAGATAAAATACTTTGTGATCTTGGGTCTAATCATAGCATCTGGTTGGTGTAGCAACAACTAATCCATCTAATTGTGACAACTAAATTGCAACTTATAATCAAATCATACTATTTCTAGCATAAGAAATATGCAACAATGTGCTTAAAGGTTTTAATATCCATCACAATCATGAAAAACCTAAGTGCTAAATTCTAGTGTACATAATAAGTAAGGACGTTTAGAATATGTGGTATGGGGGTAGGCTTGGGGACGGCGACGCCGTCTTGGGCCGGCCAACACCGCCCCGGTCGCCCCCAATCCGTCATAAACGGCTAATTCAGGACGGGTTGGCCGGATCTCTTGATTGGTTGGTTTGAATGTGATGGGTCTCCCTTATTTAAAATATAATCGCTGTAAAAAAACAAAAACAAAAACAAAAAAAAAAAATTACCATTTATCCTACTATAAAATCCCGCATATTTTTTTCACAACTTTTACAAACCATCTTCATTTCTTCTCTAATCTTCATCTTTTTTTTTTTTTTTTTTTTTTTTATAAAATCCATCAAAAAACAAAACCCTCTTCTCTAAAAAATGACTTGGACTTGGGATGACGAGATCAAGTTGGTGACGGCCTGGATCAATATCAAAGGGACAACGGCCGAACAAGTAAATACGTCTTCTTTTTGGAACAATGTTTTGGCGGAATACAATCGATTAAGCCAAACAAATCACCGCAGTATGAATCAACCCGCTAATAAGTGGCGGGAGCTATACAGATGGTGTGCGAGATGATCAAACAACCTATTTCAAGCCACGATGTAGGCGAACCCAGGTATTACCCAACGAGCAGGAATCCAACGCACACAACAAGACTATCGGGCTGCTCACGGCGAAGAATTCAGCATCCCTCATCTTCTCGCATGGCAATTGATGCGTTTTTTAATGTCGGTGTTTAGTGTTTTTTTATTAATGTTTAGGTGTGTTTTAAGGTTTCGGGTTTTTTTTTAATTTGTAGCTTTCGTTTTTTTTTAACTTTAGGTTTTGGCAAATTTTTATTTTTATTTTTAGGTTTCGATGTTTTTTTAACTCTACTTCTATTGTAATTTTTTTTGATATTATGTGACTTTTTATGCTATTTATTTTAATTATTTACTTATTTGAAAATTAGAAAATAAAAAATAAATGGTGGCCAATAAGAGTGGAGAACTACTCAAGGAAGACTACCCTCACACCCTTGAGTAGTCCTCAAGTTTTCTAAATACAAGGGTGACCAACTATTTGATGATGTGGCGGCAAAGCTTTCTAAGATGGGTCTCTACCACACCACATAGTCTTAGGAACTTCTAAGGGGGGACGAGGCGCCACCCGAATTGGTCACGGGTACCCACTACCAACACGGTAACACCGCCGCCACCCATACTGGTAGTGGTCCCGCGAACCGTTTTGCTGGTTCTGTTGACTGTGCTGGTAACCGTTTCTATTTTATTTTTGAATTAATATAAATTAGCTTTTTATTATAACTGTGTGTATCATTTTTTTTGTTATTGTTTTTTTATAATTTAAACCGTGTGTTTTAAAAATAATAAAATTAAACTAAAACAAAATTAAATAACAAAAACATAAACATAAACATAATTCATTAAATATTAAACATTAATAAAAATACAAAGCTTAAACCTGGCGCATAAGGTGCCACGCCTAGACATGGTCAAATGTGCCACGGTAACGACCCGCATAGGTCGCCTGGGTCATCTCCACAACAATCTCCGCCCCAATGCTCGGGTGGCGGCTCATTGTGCCCTCGTACAATGTCGTCCACCGATCACACTTGACGTTTAGATCGACCCATTTTCTTTGCAGACTCTCGATTGTGCGGGCACTTGGGCTGACATGTTGATTAAAATCAGCCAAAACACGGTCCCAGAACCGTGTGTCCTTGCCACGTGAGCCTTGGCGGGGTTGGCGCTGCAAGGATGGGTCGTTTTGTGCGTCTTTGACGCACACAACCAGGTTGATTTTTTTCATTTTTTGTCCAACTGGTCATTCTGAAGGGTAGGTAGGGTGTGGGTGATCTTGATGTTTTGTTGATTTGAATTGTGTTTTCACCACAGTCGTATGGTGGTTTATATAGTAAAAAATCCAACCGTAATGCATGTAAAATTAAAGATAATCTGACGGTTAGATGAGACCGATTTTAGTGGAAATAAATATTTTTGACCATGTTGGGTGGAAACGGTTATGAGAATTTAAATCGTGCTGACGGTTTGGTGATAAAATTTATAAAACCGTGTGAGTTTAAAAAAAAGTTATATTTGTATTTAAATGAAAAAAAAAAGAATCAGTGGAATGTTACCTCCAAAAAAATGTTTGAGTGAAGTGATGTGGCAGTACATAATTGAACAAAATCAGTTAAGTGAAAAAATTTAACTATGAGCGACTCTCCCCTCGTAAGTTCTAAATAGTCACAAGAACCTATGATTACGTTATGTTATCCTAAAATGCAAGCTATATCAACTTCAGTAGCAAAACGTAACTTCAGTCCACAATGACTTGCAGAGCCCTAAGAACAAAGGGTTTGTGTTTAACAGGATTAGCTTTACGATTTAAAAGAAGATAACAGCACAGCTTGTTGTTCACTTACCCAATATCTAAGTGTTACTTGTTTTATCTTGGAATGAAAGATATATAAAATTCATACTATACTATAATAATGGGTGCATAGAATCCATATCAACTCGTACTCACAGTAAAATATTAAGTTCTAAATAGTCACAAGAACCTAGATTATGCTATTTTATCCTAAAATCCAAGCTACAGTAACTTCGTAGCAAAATGTAATTAATAAACAAAATAAGATTCATACTATAATAGTGCATAGAATCGAGACAAAATTACACTTTGTGTTCTTTATATATCTCTGAAATTATAAAATGTGTTTTTTTTTATTTTATGTCCAAAATCTCTTTATTTTTTGCATATTGTGTCCTTTATCACTAACTGGGTTAAAAGATTAAGTTAACTTCATTAAACTCAGGGGTAAAACTGTCAATTCATGTCACTTTTGCTATAAAACCCCATAACACAGAAAATCAGAAAACCCTCAAAACACATTTTCTTCCCCAAATCAAACCCTTATCTTCCCTAAATCAAAGCCTCAAAACCCTCTGATTAATCTGAAGCGTTATGGATGAAGAAGAGACTCGACGCCAAGGTTTCATGATTCGTAAGAACCTGTCGCATGAAGAAGTTCTTGGACATTTATTTGTTTGGGATTCCCGTGCATACCAGACTTCTAATCTGCTGCTCATTATTCTGCACGTCCTCCTCCATAACAGCATCACGCGTATCTTGAATCTCAACCTGCCCTCCCACACAACCCACATCCTGATCTTATATCTGGCCTATATCATCCTCCAATTCGACCGTCCCAATGAATGACTCAGTTTGTAAAGCAATTACATCTGACCGCTTGGGCATACCCTGTTTTGTTTTAGCCGAAATACGTTTGGTTTCTTCCATGAAACCCTTAATACGAAGGTCAGAAAGCAAGGGACCATACCTCACTACCGGTTTAGATCTGTTACAACTACGAAGGCCCTTTATTTTGACCCCTGCAGCTCTAGGGTTTGCACCCTTGTAGCCACATCGGGGTAGACCTACTTCCTTCATCAAATTAGCATTTGTGCAATTTTTTGCACTCAAATTTGTGCTACCATCCTCATCTACCACTGTTTCGCAACGACGGGATCTTCTAGGGTTTGTCGTTTGATGAGATAATATCGAATTAGATGGGGCCACAACAGCATACCCATCATTAATCCCCTGAACAGAGGGTGAGATGGGGGAAACAACCAAGGTGGGATGCTGATTGTGGATATGTTATAAAGAGGGAGGAAAAAATGCTTGTTTTGGAGGAGGAAAATGCTTGTTTTGGTCGGTTATGGTTTCAAATGGTTATTAGGGTTTCAAATATATGCAAGTGTGTTTATAAAGGGGGGAAGATGATGAAGCGACAAGAAAGGACAGTTTTACCCATGAGTTTAATGAAGTTAACTGAATCTTTTAACCCAGTTAGTGATATAGGACACAATATGCAAAAAAATAGAGAGATTTTGGACATAAAATGCAAAAAAATAAAATAAGGACACGTTTCATAATTTCAGGGATAAATAAAGAACACAAAGTGTAATTTTGTCTAGAATCGATACCCTTACAGTAACATATATAAGCCTAAGTTCTAAATAGTCACAAGAACCTATAATTACGCTATTTTATGCTATAGTAACTTTGTAGCAAAATGTAATTAACAAACAATATAAGATTCATACTATAATAATCAGTGTATAGAATCCATACCAACTCATACTCACACTAACATATATAAGCCTAAGTTCTAAATAATTTTATCCTAAAATGTAAGCTATAGTAACTTCGTAGCAAAATGTAATTAGCAATCAGTATAACATTCATACTATAATAATCAGTGCCTCGGTGGATAGAATCCATACCAACTCGTAAATGAGAACCTACTATTAAGTTACTTTCTAAATTAATGTTATGACGGATGTAGTATTGTTTGGCGCTTTTTTTTTATTTATTTTGAACGTAAACTTCATTCACCCAAAAATCATAGCTTACTGTAAGTTAATGGTATTAGTTGTATTAATCCCATAATCTTGTACAATGTCCCTCTTCTTATAGGGAAGAATAGGCGAGATACAAGAAGAGAAATATGAGTAACATACAGTGGCGGATCTAGAAATATTTTTCAGTAGCAACGTTCAAAAATTTTTTTTTTGCCATAGTTTCATACAATGTAAAGGAAATAAAGATAACAACATGATAATAGATAATTTTAGACACATACCTAATAGATTTCGCCCCTTCGGTTCTTGAAAGCTTGAAATCGAGCCATTACATCATCTTCTTTGACTTTATCAAAAGTGTCTCTTTCAACCGCGCAAATCAAAGCATTGTTCAAATAGTCCTCACCCATTCTATTGCGTAAATCCATCTTGATAAGCTTCATCTTAGAAAAACACCTCTCAACGGTTGCGGTTGCAACCGGCAAAATTAATGCTAACTTCAACGCCCGATAAACCAAAGGAAAAGTTTTATGTTTTTCGGTTTCCACCATTACACGAGCAAGATCACACATTCCATTTAGTTTTGCAAATTTTTCATCTTCCTTTAATGTGTGATAAAATACCGAAAGATCACCCAAAAGGCATCCTCTTTCCTCTTCACTAAAATCATTCGGATACATCTCACAAAATGCTAGGATCTTAGGTATGTCAAACTTAGAAAACGAATCACAAGGATTTAAACCCGACATATTATCTATCAAAGTTGTTGATACCTCACTGAATCGACTTTCAAGTTCTTGAATTTGCAAATCCAAAACCGTATTAAAAACTTGAACTTCAAAATGATGCCGGTTAGTAACGACATTCTTACGGTTTCTTTGATTACCATAACTTTCCGACATTTCTACCATCTCAATCTTATTTTTTTCACAAAAAGATGTCACCTTTGCCAACATTCCATCAAACCCGTGTTGTCTTAAATTATTCAATGCTCGCTTCGTTCCATTTATCAATTTAGCCGCTTCTAACAAATCTTGGCTCTTTTTTTGAAGATGTTTTGATAGAGCATTTGTGAGGCCTAGAATATCATCTAACAAGTGCATATAAAACACAAAATCAAGCTTCTTGAAATATGATAAAATACCTCTTGCATTAGATCGTTGTTGAATAAGCTCTCCTTCTTCTTTAATAAAAGCAAGTACTTCAACAACTTTCAGAAATAACTTAATCAAACTTATAACTGTTCTATGATGAGAACCCCATCGTGTATCTCCGGCTCGTGCAAGGGAAACCTCTTGGTTTAATCCTCTTCCGGTCTTAATCTCACCTAGAAGAATTTCTTTTTCCACTCTTTCTCTTTTTGCCTCCAACATGATTATTTTTCGCTTACAAGAAGCAGAAACCGTATTAACAACCATTGCAAATCTATATATGACCTCGCGAATGAAGGCGAATGATTAGGAACAACTGGAATTGAAGTTGTAGCATCATCATCATCCGTTTGCATATCGTTAGCAACATTATTAGCAACATCATCATCCGTTTGCAAATCGTTATCATTATTACCAACATCATCATCATCATCCTTATTTTCAATATTTGGCGAATTACTTAAACCAATTTCAGAATTTCCGGGGCCTTTTCTTTTAAACAAATTGCTAATAAGTGCTTGTTTAGTATTAGAACGTGGTTTCATCTTTATAATCGCAAACCTAATCAATTAATCAAAGATTCAAAGACAATATAATCAATTATAACAATCAACTAATCAAGCATTCAACCTAAAACACATAATCAACATTCAACTATATGTAAATAACTAGATAATAAAGCTAATTAACACAATAAGTTAAAAAAAAAAAAAAAAACCTTATTGCAGCCGCTGCACTGCAGGACAGCAGAGGCGGAGGCCGGTGACAGGCGACGGAGGCAGGGGACTGGGGAGCAGCTGGGTTGGGTTAGGGTTTGGTTGAAACTTTCTTTGCTGTCTGTTGTCGAGCTGCTGCTGCTGCTGTATGTGTATGTGTTTTATTTTATTTTTTTTTCACAAATCAACTAACCAAGGGTGGGCATTGGTTTTTGGGCTTGGGTTAGGGAAAAGGGTGGGCTTTGGTCTTTGGACTATTGGCCTATTGGGTTAAGAATACTTAAGATTACATGTATATTATTGGGTTAGTAACTTAGTATTGTAGGATAGGTATTAGATTAGTTAAATTTTTCGAGTTCGGTAAATATTTTTTCGAGTAACGTAACGTGGTAACGTATAATTTCGTTTAGTAGTAACGTATATTAAATTTTAGTAGCAACGTAAATTCTATTTCAGTAGTAACGTTTTTGAAAAATCGTAAAAAAAAATTTTTTTTTCTACTACGCGGGCGTTTTCCAGGAGCAACGGGCGCGGCCCCTAGTAAGCTACTAGGTCCGCCCCTGGTAACATATGAAGACCATTGACTCTCCTAGTCAACCTAGCAAAGACCATTGACTCTACTAATCAACCTAATAAAGACCATTGACTTTTATAATATTTTACATTTAATTTAATATTCTAATACCCCCCCCCCCCCCGCAATCAAAGCGGAAGAAAACCAGAAGCTTAGACTAGGAAAACCAAAACATAGAAGAAAAAAAAACAATAATAATAAAGGGTCTTCAATATTAGTCAAAACTTTTGCCATTGACTCTCATAATCTTGAAATCCATAATCTTCAATGAAATTCCACGACTTTAATGATCCTATTATCCGATATGAGGTCTCCAGTGTGGCAAGGCGGTGGCGGATCGTAGTCCAGCAAGCGACGCGGCGGGGGACCATAGTCCAATAAGCAGCGGCGGCGGGGCGGCATGGAGTGGCATGACGGAGAAGCGGAATCAATAAGATAGGTGGTAGGCGGTCACTATGGCGGCGGCTGTGGGATGCTATGGTGTTCCGAAAATAGATTTGATAATAATGGCAAGAACCTAAACCAAAAATTGAGACTTATTTAAAACGGAATGGAAAATTGAAACTAGCAAATGGAAAAAAAGGGAAAACGCGGCCAGACAGGGCGGCGGCGACGGTGACAGCCCGCCGCCCTGTCTAGGGTTTTTCTAAGGCGGTGACGGCTAGGGTTTGTATTTTCTGGTGGTGCAGCGGACACAGTATAGAGCCTAGGCTGGCTCTGATACCATGTAAGTTAATGGTATTAGTTGTATTAATCCCATAACCTTGTACAATGTCCCTCTTCTTATAGGGATGAATAAGCGAGATACAAGGAGAGAAATATGGGTAGCATATGAAGACCATTGACTCTCCTAGTCAACCTAGCAAAGACCATTGACTCTACTAATCAACCTAATAAAGACGATTGACTCTTATAATATTTTACATTTAATTTAATATTCTAATACTTACGAGTCCTGTGCGTTATCTCAAGAAGTGTGGAGCAGAATAGAGATGTGGTGCCGACTTAATCAAGGCTTTGCGTTTGATGTCGTTGATCTTCTTCAGTTACCGGATACTCAGGCTTCATCGAAAGTTAGAAGATACATCTTAAGAGGCATTGTATACACTACTATTTGGGGGCTATGGAATGAACGTAATGATCGAATTTTCAACAATAAACAGAGGAGACCGGCAGAGATTGTGGAAAACATCAAATCTACGACGTTTTTTTGGTTTCGTAATAGGTCTAGATGTAAAGATGTCGATTGGAAAAAGTGGTGTAAATGTCCTATGGATTGATGTTATTTCGTTTGTGTACTCGTAGGTCCTTGCTTTGAGGGCTCTTCGAGTAGTGGTTAATGAAGTTTACTTTTCAAAAAAAAAAAAAAAAGGACCGTAAGGAAAGCCACAAATTACATCAAGTCAAAAGGATTAATACACCAAATCTTTCAATCCAAGGTTTTAAATCTAGATCTATTCCTAATCCAAAAAAGGACCTAGATTTAATTGTATCCACAACTTCAATTGGTTTCTGAGTTTCGCGTTGAAAATTTCTATCATTCCTAGCATTCCACAGGCATCACATAATAACAATACCATGAAGCAGCTTCTTTTCTTGCTATGTGCCCTTCGAACTCTCGGCCAAAACAAGCAAGTCACGAAAGCGAAAATAGGCTCCAGCTTACAACAAACCGCAACTCTAGCCCATATTGTTTGGCTCATTGACACGGCAATTCTTGGTCATTAATATTCATTTGTCATCATGGGTCCTTATAGATTATAGATGATTTTTCTTTGTAAAACCAATTCTTAATATAAATTACAATACTAGAATCTGTTTTATTTGATTGCAATCCAAATTTATAAAATTTACGGTTGAACACTTGAACTCAATTATACATAGACACATAGTTATGCTGATGCATAGATAAATGTGGACAGCTAATTAATATCTTCGGCTTGGTCTGGTAAGTAGATGGGCTCAAAATACTTAATACCTTACTGGGCCATAGATATGGTCTGGTCCGACTCCGACATAAGATTCAAAAAACTACTATATTGTTATCATAACTTTTTTTTATGGCAAACTACTTTTCCATTCTATCACCCAAATATGTACAAATAACTTACACCAACAAGGCAATAGTGGTAATCAAATTACAACACCTGATCTAAATAAAGTTTTATCGCCAAACAAAAAATTGACACACGACTTATTACTTAACATCAAAATTAAACTTGAATGATCCAGTGACCCATATTGTTATCATGACTTATTAGATCCCTTATATCCCACCCATCTTATCTCTACTACCTTATTAAGGAGGAGAGATAGGTAAGAAGGTAATTTTACACAATTTTTAAGATGGGAGTTGAAGAGTCCCTTCACAAATTTTCAATATTTGGTCATTTTGTTCCCTTTATGCCCTTGTGTACAACCTATAATGCTCATTGTATATATGTGTAATGCATACTTCATATCCATTTAAACATGTAATCCATTCATAACACCTAATTAAACCCCAATTTAATTTCAATAAAACCCAAGCTTTTCATTGAATCCTTCTACACATCTATCTATTTAATAATAACAAGCAATGTTTGTGATGATTCTATTAGGCTTTGTTGGAGGTTATAAACATTGTAGTAATTGGACATTTTTGTCTTTTTTTTTTTTGTTTGTTGAATTGTATAACTCTTTAAAGCATGATGTCTAACCTCATATAATATATGTATTTGTTGCCAATAATTCTATCTCCTCTCTGTGTATTACAACTAACTAAAAGAAAACTTAATATCCTGATTTATGTATCAAATACTTTTAATTTAAAATTACCATTTTGGTAAAAAAAATATTTTTTAACTTGGGTTACCTTTACATACTTAGTCACGTTTAAAAACCGCCGCAACGCGCGGGGTAATTTACTAGTATTATGTAAGTGTGTTATTTATATTTTAAAAAGTGAGTTTGAGTGACAGTGAGTAGAGAATAAAGAAAATATATACTGTTTATATGTATATTTTAAAAATCATTGTTCACCCATCAAATTTTTTTTAAATTTTTTTAAAGCTGTTGTGAGTGGACGAGAGAGCAAAAGTTAATGATAAAGGTATAAAAATATTATTTAATTAAAAATGGGAGAGAAAAAAAATAACGTTTTTAGTGTAATTATAGAGATGAAGATGATGGAGGGGGTGTGAATGCTCTTATAATAACTTAAACTATCTCTATTCACAGCTTAACT
Source organism: Ambrosia x helenae (assembly GCA_030844895.1). Lineage (NCBI taxonomy): Eukaryota > Viridiplantae > Streptophyta > Magnoliopsida > Asterales > Asteraceae > Ambrosia > Ambrosia x helenae. The sequence continues at coordinate 16,986,225 of CM061227.1, read as the reverse complement.
CAACACAAACCTTTCAATAAAAAATAATTTCTCTCTTTCACCAACACAACCCAACCCGTTAACACACATTAATAACTCAAGTCAACCTAAATTTTTTTTTTAAACAAACTCGGTTTTTAATAAAATTTATATAGAGATGTTCACAAAAAAAAAGTTAAAAAATATCGTGTATTTAGTTTCTTTATTAAGTTTGAATATAACAAATTATTTGATTAATTAAGTTAGTGAGTGGTTTAGTTGAGTTGCAATCTAGGTTGGTGTAGCAATCAGAAATATGAGGAGTTTGTGACGTTTAGGTTTTTATATTATCATTTCTTTAACGTTCTTGGATGAAGTTCATTGATTGGGAGTAGTCTTATATTGAAACATAAGTTAAAGGCTACGGTGATACAAGTACATCCGGGTAGAGGTGAGCAAATCGGTTTTTTTTTTTTGCCGAACCGGTTTCGGTTCCAAACCGGTTCGCTACAGTACCGGTTCCTGGCTGAACCGGTTTCGGTTCCAAACAGGTTCGGTTTTGGACCGGTTTTGTCGATTCATAAGACCGGTTTCGAAGACCGGTTTCGGTTCGGTTTCAGTTTCGGTTTGTTTCGGTTTCGGTTCTTAATCGGTTTTTCGCGCACTTTTTAAAATCGTATAAATTACATAAAATTTAACTTTAAATAACTTTTAGGGTTTTTTAAAAAAAGAAATTGAATATTAATACAAAAAAACAATGTTTTATTTGTGTTTATGGCCAAAAAATGTATTTTTCTTAAACCGGTTTCGGTTTTTTTTTCGGTTTCAGCCGGTTTGTGTACCGGTTTTGGTTCGGTTTCGTTTTCTTTTGACCAGTTTTTCCGTCGGTTTTAGGCCGGTTTTCGGTTCGGTTCGGTTTGAGATTTTTTTAGTACCGGTTTCACGTGAAACCGGTTTTGACCGGTTTTGGTTCGGGTCGGTTTTACCGGTTTCGGTTCCCGAACCGGTTTTTTTGCTCACCTCTACATCCAGGAATTACAATTTAACCTTGTATAAAATCACAATATTAATCTTCAATTATTTTTTTCATTTTTTTTTTGAAATCGAAAATTTATTAACACATAATCGCGAAAAATTACATCAAGATAGCGGGCAGACGGGTAACAAGCTGCGCCGCCACCCCTTTCTGGACGACAAACCCTAACTTACTAAAAACGAACCCATGCCCCACCGGAGTCGAGACACTGCTATGAATAACCCGTTGGACTTTGGCTAGGAAACAGATGGCTTCCGGTGCCAAGGAGCCAAAGGTAACAAATGTCAAGGGTACAAAAACGTATTGGTTCTCCTCACAAGCTTTAGCATGCTTCTCAACTTTCTTCGCCTCTGCTTTCCACACCGGTTGCCCTGCTACAAAACCACTATCCCTCTTTATTTTAGGATTTTTTTTTCTTTTCCAAAAACAGGGTACAATGTATTATGTGTTGGTGTTGTGGTTGTGGGTGGCTAACTTCACCTGCAACGAAGCTCTAACATACAACTTCTAAAAACGGTTGCCATCGTTATCACCATCACTTCTAGGGGTGTGCACGGTTCGGTTTTGACCATTAACCGTAACCGAAACCGAAATGTTCGGTTATCTCGGTTCCTAAACCGATCGGGTTCGGTTAATTCGGTTTCGGGTTGTTTGGTTATTTTTCGGTTCGGTTACGGTTAAAGTCGGTTTTTTTCCTTTTTTAAAGAGAAAATTGTGAATCATGCAAATATTTGTGTCAACCCGTAAATAATTGCGTCTTACACATAATATAAATAAATTAATAAAACGTTTACACGACGTATTGTATAACATAGGCACACCCAACTTGTTTGGTTATAATAATCTTGTGTAACAATGTGAATATATTATATGAAGGTCACTAAATAATATTGTATAATATAAGCACAACCAACTAAATAATATTGTAAACAACTAAACACCATTGTCACTGTATGTAAACATGAATCATAACAAGAGCAAAATACATCATAACCAACTTGATACTTTTGGTAAACGTTTTATATAATCCAACGCATGAAAGAAGGGGATTAAGTCTTTGTAAAACAAAAGCATAAAAAAGTAAAAAATAGAGCATAAAAACAAAACAGAAGCAACAGAAGCAACAGAAGCATAATGTAGATACAATAATAATTAGTTTAATGGGCCATTGTATTATATTGATGTAATGGACCTATATGATTAAACATATATAAAAAATATAAAAGTATCTGGGCCTGTTGTAATATATCGGGTCGGGTCGGTTTTTTTTCGGGTTTTCAAAACGCATAACCGTAACCGACCCGGAATTTTCGGTTATATAAAAACAAAAACCAAACCGTCGGTTATCATTTCGCTTCGGTTTTTTCGGTTTGGTTTTTTCGGTTTCGGTTAATTCGGTTTTCTGTGTAACATTTCGCGTTTAATAAATGTACGTTACGTATAATATGAATAAAAACGACAAGTTCTATTATTATTGTTCGCATTTTATAATTATTTTGTGGCATTTTGAACCCTAATACTATGATAATTATTCATTATATATATATATATATATATATATATATTAGTTATATGTTAAAAAAATGTCAAAATAATAAAAGCTTGGGCCGGGACTCGAACCCGCGCCCCAAGCCGGTTCATTACACTCACAAACACAAACCAGCTGCTCTAGCCATGATTCTTGTTTTAAACCCGGCACTTTATTATTATAACACGATTCAAAATCATCTCAGTTGACTTGGAAAGTCAACTGAGATCAACGACTTACCATAAATCACAACCATTGACTCGTAATTGATCAGTGATTGGCATTGCATCGTGATTTCCGGCCTGTTGTGAGTCATACACACGTCAATTATCAATCAATTATTACCATTTTTGATCTTAGACGCGTCAAACATTCAAGACAAGGTCAACGTTGCCAATTCGAACATCCAAGCCACTACCCTATAAATTGAACCCTTCTGGACCTTCACAACTCGCCAATCTTCTTTTCTCAATCCCCAATTTCTCTTAAAAATCCTCTGTTCTTGGGTTTTCTGTTCGAGTTGACTTCGAAGCTTTGACTATTCATTCGTATTCGATTCAGCATTGTAAGTCTGTTTTTGTTGATGCGTTTTGATGTTCGGCATATACACAACATTAACCCTAAGATTAATTGCGTTAATGTTGTGTGATTTGTCCAATTGGAAAATCTAGGGCTCGTGTAATCAAATTGGGGAAGAACACTGATTTTACTTATGATATTTATTTTAAAGAAACTGAAACCAAACACAACCACTGGTCTAGACCAAGTGGTTGTGTCTGGTGCCCTCTGACCGAGCCACGCGGGTTCGATCCCCGGCTGTTGCAAACCTTTTTCTTTTGTTTTGTTTTTAATCAAAACAATCAAGTTTAATTATATATATTACTTATATTTTATAAATTCGTTTTAAAATAATAAAACTCTTTTAATAATTCTACAAAAATTATTTTAAGTTAATCTAATGAAAAAGTTTAACTTACAATTTTTAGTTTTCAAAAATTTACTTATTTAATATATTTAATAAATAAATAAAGTTTATTCTATTATATTTATAAAATTCTATTAAAATATCAAAACAATTTTATAAATTTCCACAAAAATTATTCTAAGTTTTTATAACAATAAACTTTTCTGAAATGATTTTTATTTCTGAAAAATCATTTATTTAATATTTTTAATCAATTTTTGTTAGTTTTAATCATAATTAAATCATAATAAATTCAATTTTTAATATTTTTGCACCAAAATTTTATATAAATTATTTCTGATTATTTAGAACAGAAATATAATTTTTAAACTAATAATTCTATAATTTTAGTATTTTTAAATATTAAAGTTAAATTTTGATAATTTGTTATAAATAGAATTAATATTCTATTTTAAAGAAAATAATTTTATAAAAATTATTTTTATACTTTAAACTCATTATTATGACCATCTTAAATTCAAATTTTATAAAAAGATTTTTGTCTATTTATTTACTAAATTTCTCTCAATTATCAAACATTTTTATTATTAATCAAACGAGCATTTATCCCCAATTCGAAGCCCTAGAACATATACATTTGTAGACTAGATAGATTTAGACATATTTATTACCTTATTATAGGGTGATACTTGACACAATTTGGGCAACACTACTATTCAATTTTTCAAGAAGTATAACTTTTGCTAAGGTGAGTTTTACATAGCCCCTTTTCTATTTATCACCGTTTTTTGGGGTGAAACATGTTACAACATTATATATGCAATTCAATCATCAATGTGTCTATGTGTTTTTCTATGTTGCATTATGTCTTGAACATGACTAGGGTAAGCACAATTCTAGCATAATCATTAACATTGATCAGCCGACGGTATACATTGATAGATCTATTGGACTGACAATCCCACCCGGACACGTGCCTCCTACAAAGGTAGCGTGGGTGTTTGTTATCGCATAACATATTCGAGTGAACCATGAGCGTATGGGATGTACCACATTATAACAGTCACAAGGGTTGATTATGCACTCGATTTACTTCTAGTATGTTTTCACATATGGGCTAGACTTGCCATGACACATGAATTGCACAACATTTTTATTCGATTATCAAAACCTATGTAATTCTCACCAACTTTTGTTGACCCAAAATATTTTCAACTTAACATGTTTCAGGTTCTACTTGCTTGAATATTTGAATTAATGCTTGAAGATGTGTGCATAGTTTTATTCAATTTGATGTACGAATTCTTGTAGAACAATTGTATGTAATTTATTTAAATCATTTAATGAAATTTATTATTCGTCATGAGCTACTGAACAATAATCAATACGTGACATCCCGATGTTTCCGCCATCGGTTGGGGTGTTACATTCTGCTCACCCCTAATCACATCTAAAAGACGATTGCTGGAAAAATGAGTTTTGGCCAGCCACCGTACTCTTTCTCTTTCACCTCACTTTATCTAAATTGGCTTTTGTAATTTTACAAAATCTTCATGTAATATTTGCAACTAGATGTTAACTCGCGCGTTGCAGCGGGAGCACGCAGAGAATTTGATCGGTATTATGTTTCAATAGTTACTGTACTCCCAGCAAAAACATAGTGTTAATAAAAGAGAAACCTATAAGTTATATACATAATAAAATCATAAAAATAATAAAAAAGAGTTGTAACATGCGTGATGCTATGGGGACACAAGCAAAATTTGATAGGTATTCGTTTGTTTCATCACAGTACCATTATTCAATGGGTAAAATTACAAATTGAAAATAAAAAATGTGTATTACATATTGAAACAATATCCTGGGTACTTTTTTTTTGGTTTTTAATGAGCATAATAAATTAATATAATATATAGTAATACTAATGCAAAATAATTCTTTTAAAGTGGCTATAAAAGAAAATTTATTGTTAATAATATTAAGAAAGCAAATAAGATAAGCAACATTTTGCAGCGACTTGAAAAATGAAGCATTTAAAACACAAACGACCGAAAATCCTGGACAATTAAAATGATGTCATGTTAGAAGATGAATTACCGTATATCTTATTCTAGTCACAGTCTATGTTTTTCAAATAATATATGATGGTGGCAGTATCGCAAATAATAGGTAAAATTTGTTCAATTCGTATACTATTCATAACACCATTCAACATTTGGACGCGAGGAGAATTTGATTGGTATTCGTTTATTTTATCACAGTCAATGAGTAAAACTATGAATTGAAAAAAAAGTGTATTACATTTTAAAACATTTTCCTGTGTACTTTCTTTTGGTTTTTAATGAGTATCATAAATTAATATAATATATAGTAATACTAATGCAAAGTTATTCTTTTAAAGTGGCTGTAAAAGAAAATTATTGTTAATAATATTAAGAAAGCAAATAAGATAAGCGACATTTTGCAGCGACTTGAAAAATGAAGCAGTTTAAAAACAAGCGATTGAAAATCCAGGACAATTAAAATGGCGCCATGTTAAAAAATGAATTACCGTATATCTTATTCTAGTCACAATCTATGTTTTTAGAATAATATATGATGGTGGCAGTATAGTAAATAATAGGTAAAATTTGTCCAGTTTGTATACTATTCATAACACCATTCAACATTTGGACACGAGCAGAATTTGATTCGTTTGTTTCACCACAGTACCATTATTTCAATGGGTAAACGATAAACTGAAAAAATGGGTAAACGATAAACTGAAAAAAAAAATGTGTATTACATATTGAAACAATTTGTTGTGTACTTTTGTTTTGGTTTTTAATGAGTATAATAAATTACTATAATGTATAGTAAAATTAATGAAAAGTTATTCTTTTAAAGTGGCAGTAAAAGAAAAATTATTGTTAATAATATTAAGAACGCAAATAACATAAGCAACATTTTGCAACGACTTAAAAAATGAAGCAGTTTAAAAAACAAACGACCGAAAATCCTGGACAATTAAAATGACACCATGTTGAAAGATGAACTACTGTATATCTTATTCTAGTCACAGGCTATGTTTTTCAAATAATATATGATGGTGGCAGTATCATAAATAATAAGTGAATTTTGTCCGATTCATATACTATTCATAACACCATTCAATGTTTGGACGCGAGCAGAATTTGATTGGTATTCGTTTGTTTCATCACAGTACCATTATTTCAATGGGTAAAACTATAAATTGAAAAAAAAATGTGTATTACATATTGAAACAATTTCCTGTTGACTTTTTTTTTTGGTTTTTAATGAGTATAATAAATTGATATAGTATATAGTTTTACTAATGCAAAGTTATTCTTTTAAAGTGCTGTTAAAAGAAACATAATTGTTAATAATATTAAGAAAGCAAATAAGCTAAGCAACATTTTGCGGCGACTTGAAAAATGAAACAGTTTAAAAAACAAACGATCGAAAATCCTAGACAATTAAAATGACGCCATGTTGAAAGATGAATTATCGTATATCTTATTCTAATCAAAGTCTATGTTTTTCAAATAATATATGATGGTGGCAGTATCGTAAATAATAGGTAAAATTTGTCCAATTTGTATACTAGTCATAACGCCATTCAACATTTGTTGGTTTTATATACCACAACTAGTTGTGGAAAACATCTATATCTATACATATAATAAAGAGTTAATAGCCAAAATCGTCCCTGAGGTTTGGTCACTTTTGCCACTTCAGTCCAAAACCCAAACCTTTTACATCTGGGTCCAAAACCCAAACCTTTTTGCCAAATTCGTCCCTGAAAAGGTTTGGGTTTTGTTAAATTCGTCCCTGAGGTTTGGTCACTTTTGCCACTTCAGTCCACAACTTAAACGTTGTTAGGGACGAATTTGGCAAGAAAAATAAAACCGAAGGACCCAGATGTAAAAGGTTTGGGTTTTGGACTGAAGTGGCAAAAGTGACCAAACCTCAGGGACAATTTTGGCTATTAACTCTATAATAAACCAAAGCCATTTTAATGACATGGCAATCAAGAGACATTCTCTTCCTTGAGTGTGTCATGTGTCATCCCATGTGACATTGAGATATTTTAGGAAAAAAAATAATTTAAAAACAAATTTGGATTTTTCACCCTTATGTTTCCTCCCATAATTTTTAAACGTTAATATCTTTAATATACGAGATTTTTTAAAGAAAAAAATTACACCTAATTAACGAGCGTTTTATTATCTTTCCAACGAGTACCATATTGCTATATAAAAAACGGAGAAATTTTTTTGTTGGGTTTTGTTCATACAGGAAAAAAAACACAAAGTGTTCAGGTAAATCATTAATCATCTATAGACAAGTCACTAATTATGTTTAAATCAATAAATATGATTTTTTTTTCAACCAGAGCCGAATAGGTTAATAAATTTATAAGTTGTTTTAAGTTAGGTATCAATATTAGTATGCTAGAGTTGTACATTTGTTTAGTCTTTAGGATAGGTGTTAATATTAGAGTTACATTAAAGTTCTACATTATTTTAGGTTAAGTGTTAGCATTGGAGTTGTACATTGTTAATTTATTTTAGGTTAGATATTAATATTAGAGTTATACATCAGTCTATTTCATATGTAAAATTAATGTATCATATTAAATTTCTTAACCCGGGACGCTCCCAGAGTATAATCTAGTAAAAAATGAAACAGTTATTTTTTATTAGAATAATGCTTAGAAAATAATTTTATTATAAAAGGAAAACAAATGAAAATGAAATTTAGAAAAAAAAAAAAACTGTTATTAAAAAGTATTGGTATTGTATAACATCAAATCCTTAAAATCACACATGTTTTTTTCATGATGATGTAAATTGTTATATATAAGTAAATAATAACAATAATAATGATAATAATAATAATAAATATTATTATTATTATTATTATTAAAAATTTACAATAAAAAATAAAATATATCTACTAAAGAGTCTTATGCACTTTTGCATTTTGCATATTTTTATGCATACGAAAGTGATGTTTAAGAACGGGTTATCGGTAATTAGAACTAGTTTATAATATTTATAATATATATTAAAGAAGGACACTTTAATAGTGTCCTCTTCATTAAATACTTATCTGAGCTTGATGCTAGGGATGACAATAGGTCGGTTTTGGGACGGGTTTAGGTAATCCCAACCCCATACCTGATTAGGTATGCTTGTTTCAAACCCTTCGGGTTTATATCGGGTAATTACCCGTCGGGTATCGGGTATACCCGCGGATTTCGGGTAAACCCGTTCATTTTAAAAATTTATCCAATGGGTATATCTGACTAAAAACCTGTCGGTATCTATTGCGTGACTACTAACCAATACATTTAGCATTATCAAATATGTTTGTAAATGATTACAATATATAAATATAAAATAGTTAAATCATATAAAAACGCTAAAAGACATAGATAACACATATTATACATAAATAATTGGTGTTTGTTGAAGAAAATGACTATCTAGATGGACAATTAGATATATTATGAATACATATTTTAAAAGATATATAGGAAATTACATCGGGTATCTAATCGGGTAAACGGGGTATACTTTATCGGGTAATCAGGTCGGGTAAATGGGTATATCATCAAATCCCAAACCCATCCCAAACCTACGAAAAATATAAAACTAATCCCATACCCGATTACCTGACCCCAAACCCGTCCCAAATGTGTCAGGTTTCGAGTTCACCCATCGGGTTCGGGTTTGATTACCATCCCAGCTAACTTGATGCACAAACCTTTTTTTTCCTAACGGGCACCACTTCTAATTTTCTAACGTGCGTTTTGTTTTGTTTTTTTTTTTTTTTTTTTTTTTGAAAAACTCTTTTATTTGGTACCGTGAACTGGTTATTATTCCCATTTGAGGGACCGGAATTAGTATCGGGTACTAGTATCAAATCAGCACATTTGGTACCAGTATAGTGATATTTTTTTTATTGTGGAAAACTAAACCAGCATTGTCTTAATATTGGTACCGATACCGTATTTATTTAATTTTTATAATTTTGTCAATGTGACAGGATAAAATCCTTTGAAAATGAAGTTAGATTAGCAGCAAAATATTACTTGGTAACGTTAGCCTTTTGTTTCAATATGTATAGAGTTCAAACTGCGTCCCTCGGCAATACATAGGTGTGCCGTAACTCGTGGAAACGCGCGGGTAACTAACATGGCCGTATAAAATCCATATAAAATGGAATTGTATTAGCTAGTAATGATTCGTTACCGCTCTAGCGATCTTTTTCTCTATCGTAAAGAACCGAACCAATACTCTCTTAATATTGGTGTCAATACCGTATTCCGAAATGGAGTTTTATTAGCAATAAAGAATTTATTCAGCATCCATAGACTTTCTGTATCGATACATACATAGTTCAAACAACGTCTCGTGGGAATGCACGTGTGTAACTGTGTCCCGCGACATTGCGTGGGTAACTACGACATAAAAGAAGTTTTTTTAGATTACTTTCTACAAGCAACATTTACCTAATGATTACCAAAACTTCAATGAAATAGGCGTCACCCGCAGCGAAGCGCGAGGAACCTACAACGCTTGCTATAATACATTCTTTTTAAAAAATTGGTCTTTACTGTTTGGTTCGTATACGGATTCCCAACCACAACGCGCGGTAGGGAAATCCTAGTTTCAATCTAAACGATATTTTCCCTATATCAACAAAATAATGTTTGATCAATTACCTTGTGAAATTCATACAAATATTTGCACATTTAAACTAAATTGAAAGGAGTTTATAACTAAGCATCAATTGTTAAACAAAGTAACAAAGGTGGTGTGTTCCAAGTTGTTACGCGTCGAACACAAAGTTGCCGCATAGCCCGTTCATCATATCTGGCTCGTAATCAACCTTCGTAATTAACAGGCATTGGTTTATTGTATACGGTTTCAATAGGGGCTTGCAAGAATATGACCAGAGTGGTTTCCTTGTAGTTTTCAACTTTTTTGGCTGCCTTTGAAAGCTCGGGAGGCACAGGAACTTCCAACTCTGTGATGCTATCGACACAATCCCTTAATGTAATCTCGCCGGTACGCAAATAATATTCGATCATATCTTTGTTATTATCATCAACGGCAACAATCATATCATTTACATAACTTTTAATATCTGTTATCTTTTGTTGACACGTTTTTAAGATATGAGCTGAGGATTGAGATTTAACCTTTTTGATCACAGGGGCGAGCGCGGGTGCAAGTAGTTTGGAATTTCTTCGGTTAATAAAAAGAGTTCGCCGCAAGGCGTTTTTCAGCGCTTCATTATAAGTTCTTGCGCCACAAACCATTCTGTTACATAAGGGTCTCAATCTTGCGTATCGACAAAACTTGCTATTTTTGGGTGCCACTTTGCCGGCATTGCTAGCGTGCATCATCAGGACTATCACCCCGCCATCGTTATCGCCACCACGCAAATGCTTTTACCCATTGGGTCAAGATTTAGTTAAAATTAACTAATCAAATGAATGAATTGAGAGGAAGAAATTAAAGGTTGTTTTCATTTTTTTTCTTCCTTATTCAATCATTTCCGAGATAATATCGCTTGTGATTCAAATAAATAAATCGCATAACAAAGTATCATCCACTATGTCATAAGTTTCTCTATTTTCCCTCGTTACCACTAGTTTGTCTAGTTCAATTGATTAATTAGTGGTTTTAAAACAATTTACTTCTAGCATTTTATTTATATGGTTTTAAGAAGAAAAAATAAAAAAGATAACGGTAATTCGTCACTTGAAAAAATTTACTTAGCATAAGTTATTTTTAACAACTTAATTTTGCTTCTAACAGCTTTTGTTTATTTTTAGAATATTTTGTGTGATAAGGAAATATGTAAAAAAGAAAACAACAAATGTATCGATGTATCTGACTGTCTGTTGTGAGCCGTGAGCGAGCCCTGGCGCGAGCAAGGTTTCAGTCCGGTGCTCACCTCCAGCAACAACAGCCCTAGCGTGAGCACACGCGATAGTGCTCACGTGTGTTAACGGGAGAAAGTGAGCACAAGTCACGCTGGTGCTCACCCATAGCCACAACGGGGTCAAGTGAGCACAGTCGATGGGGTTACTTGATAGTGAAGTCGGTGGCTCGCGTTTGCTTGCTCCCGTCTCACAACAAATAGTCTAATGGTTATATTAACCAATCAAGAGTCGAGTGTACATCAATAATACTATTAATCTCCATCTCCATATTTTGATAATGTATATATTTGCAAACATGTTCCTGTTTCATTGTAACTAGTTTTATTACCGGCGTGTAATACGGTTACGCCATACGTATCTTAATAAAGTATCGACTACAATCTACCCGACTCATTTCAAACTAAATTTATATCAAAAGGTAGAGTATCTTCTGTTAGTTTTCCTTCATCTTAAACATTTTTAACAACCGTTTCTCTCTCTATACAAAAACCTTTGTTTCTCTTACATTTTCAAATTTTTTTGTCATTTTCGTCCACCTTGTTAACCCTGTCTATTTTTAATGTTAAGTCATAGACATTTTTGCCAATTACCTATTTGTTTTGTTTTTCCTTTTTTTTAGTTCGTTTATGATTTTTAATAGAATAAATGTGCGCCTTTACTTTTTAATTTATACTAAATATATACCATTTTAATTTCAAAACATTGAAAAAAAATATATATTTATACAATAATTTATGAAATTATCAATTTAAAGTTTATAGCTTATTTAAGTTTCTTAATGACACATATAGTTAATTCAATCAGCTATAATGTGTAGAGAAAGTTTAGAGTACAAAGTACACATTCGTACAAAGTGTAAGAACTAATGAGAATTTGTCACCTGGCCGACGGTTTTTTTGAGAACCGACAATTAAGTACGTCAGTCAAAGGGTAATATAGTCTTTTTCACTATCCCTGTAATCACGTTGCAATCCTTATCAAATATAACTGCATGATCACTTTTAAATTTAAAATCATAATAGACCTACTTCTACGTTTAATCATTCGGCAATTTCTAATAGCTCTATCAAAATTCATAAATTTGCATTAACAACTGAAGATTTATACATCATGTTTGGTAAATAATAATTGAAGATTCATATATCATGTTTGCGTGAATGATCCACACTTGATCAGCGTCCAATTGATGCTGAATTGATCTGAATTATGCTGAATTATATTTATTTTTTTGCAGATCTTAATGAAATTCCAGATATCAACGTCAATGTAGATGTCGCTTTTAAAGGTAATGTGTTAATTGTACTTATTCGATAGCTCGATTGTTTGATATATGATTCACTGTTCTTTTTTGTTTTCAGATATTGTTCCTGATGATCCAAATCATGAAGACCAACTGAATTCGAATGATGATTTTAACTTTTTCGAAGAAGACCAAAGAGTTCAAGGTTTTGTTATTAGATTTCTTATACAGTCAATTGTGATCGTATATTATAACATTTTCTAGATTTAATATGTTTTTTTTATAATTGAGTGAATTTATCAGTTCAGATTTAATTGTAATGTTCCTGCATGTTAATGTCATTTATTAACCATTTGTTCACTTGCGTTTAATTTTTTAGTAATTGCGTTTAAATGTTTTTGAAGAGTTCAAGGTGTTGTTATTAGATTTTTATAAGGGAATTGAATTTTAATAACCTAAAACTATTTGACATTGGCCGTTGACACCCCAAACTAAGAAATTGGCCATATATAACCTGTACTATTAACCTACTGGATTCTGGCACCCAATTTGGGTTAAGTCACTAACCCAGTTAGTTTGAGGGTGCCACGTCAGCATGCCACATCAGATTGTGGGTGCCATGTCAGCATGCCACATCAGATTAGGGGTGCCACATCAGCCAAAACACTAACTGGGTTTGTGATTTAACACAAATTGGGTGCCAGACTCCAATAGGTTAATAGTACATGTTATATATGGCCAATTTTTTAGTTTGGAGTGTTAACGGCCAATTTCAAATAGTTTAGGTTATTAAAATCCAATTCCCCATTTTTATACAGTCATTTACTAGATTTATTATGTTTTGTTAGACTATAAGGAGTGGTGGGGGGGGGGGGGGGGAAGAGGGGGATGAAGCGCCATGTGGCACTTGTGGGACCCTTGTGGGGGGGGGGGGGGGAAATAATTGTGGGGAGTGGAAGGGGGGGAAGAGGGGGGGGGGGGGGAAGTGACACTTGGCATTTCTTTTTTCTTTTTTTTTTGTTGTTTTTAATTTTCTTTTTTAATAAATATAAAACAAAATTTTAAAAAAACATAATATTAATTCATAATAAACTACAAAGTTAAATAAAAAAAACACTAACAAACCAAAAATACATGAAATTTTAATAAAAACATTAAAAAAATACATTTTAGTTATCGCTATCGTCTTCGTCAGATGGGTAATCTTTTGGTACACTCCAAATATGATCAACCAGATCCGCTCGAAGGTTGTGATGTGTTTGGCTACTCTTGATTTCAAAGTTGTTGGCGTTTCTTTCTTCATCCGTAATGTTTGGTTGACTTTGCTGCGTTTCCTCACCAAAGTACTCGCATATTGCACGCCCTTCATCCTCCAAAATCATGTTATGTAAAATAATGCATGCGTACATCACATTTCGTATTTGCGTTTTTTCCCATATTCGGCAGGGTGTGGCCAAAATGCGCCATCTTTTTTTCAACACACCAAAAGCACGCTCAACATCTTTCCGTGCAGCCATTTGAGCTTTGTTAAACTTTTTTCTCTTAGGGTCTAACGTCGTCCTCCGTGTAAACGATTTTACGAACACGGCCCAATCAGGGTAAATTCCATCTGCTAGAAGATACCCGTACTTATATTCTACCCCGTTTAAAAAAAAAGTTCCTTTTGGTGAAATATCGTTTATAAGATCGTTGAAGATTGGGGACTGATTAAGAACAGTCCTATCGTTCAACGAACCGGGCACACCAAAAAACGCATGCCAAATCCAAAGATCTTGTGACGCAACCGCTTCAAGCATCATACACGGCCTTTTATGAAAACCGCTAGCGTGTTGGCCTTGCCACTCAGTTGGACAAACTTCCCACTCCCATTTCATACAATCTAAACTCCCGAGCATACCGGGAAAACCATGTTTTTCTTCGTGAAACTCTAAAAGTTGGTGGACGTCACTAAATGTTGGTTTTCTCAAATATCGTTTTAAATATAAATCAATGACGCCCGCACAAAAAAACTGAGTACTTTCTCTAGCCGTTCGCTCGGCCATCCTTAGATACTCATCCATTATGTCGGAAGTCATTCCGTAAGCCAACAATCGAAGCGCGGCTGTGACCTTTTGCATCGCGGTAAATCCCATCTGACCACGTGCATCGGGCCTTTGTTTGAAATAATCAAACTTATTTTCCAAATCATTTGTTATTCTTAAAAATAAATTACGACTCATACGAAAACGACGCCTAAAACTTCTTTCATCGTATGTTGATTCGGGTGAGAAGTAATCACGTACCAATAACTCATTTCCGGTCTGTCGTTCACGAATTATATACTTTCTACGCTTGGGTGGTTCGGAGGTCCCTTCGTCGTCCGCTATAGCTTTAACGACGTTCTGAACGGTCGCCATTAACATTTCTGCGGCACCTTCGCCCAAGTCATCCAAAGCGAGTTGATCAAACATATCGTCTGAACTCGAAGAATCGCCCGACATCTTGCAATTTTTTTTGAAAATATATGGTAGTATTGTGAAGATTTTGTGAAAAAAAGGAGTGTGTGTGTATTGGATGTTATTGTTATATATATATATATATATATATATATATATATATATATATATATAATAAATTTTTTTTTTAAAATAGAGCCGTTACCAACGGTTGAAATTTTTTTTTTTTTTTTTAAACGGTAACAAACTTAAAGCAAGCCCCCAATCAACAACTGCCACGTGGCATTAATACCTCCCCCACGCCGGTGAAGCATCTCCCGCCCCCCCCCTTCCCGCCCCTTCCACGCCGGCACTGCGGCGGTGTTACCGCCCTTTCCCGCCCTTTCCAACGCCCCACTCCGTTTAGTCTTATACCTGCGTGAGCTTCTAGTGGGCAAAGCGGACAATATTGGATGATATTAGAGGCGGGGTATTACATTAACACAAGTTGGATAGTTAACACTCAAAAGTAAATTTAGGTGAATAAATATGTAATTACTCAATTCATTATCTCACCAAGAGTTGCATAAGCACCATAAGTTCTTCATTATATGCCAGCACAATCAATGAAATAGTTGGATTTAGTGATGTTACTTTCTTATTAGCAGGCATCGTTTTCAACACACAGACCCTTATCATTTTAAACTGAGTGTGAACATCATTTGCAACGTATGGTTTCCATCTTGATCTAGACCACTCATAGATCTCTACTGATTATTCATGAAAAAAATATAATATGTCAAGCGGATTAAGAGTTGCCTAAATCTAATCAAATGCTTATAGTCTTCTAAATCCTTTGGACAAATTCCCAAAGAAAGACAATAACCCACTTTTACAAATATTAAAAGAGTGTTTAGTTTGACCCCTACCCAAGAACCCCGACCCAACCCATTTTGACATGTTACCCAAGTAAATGACTGGCATTTTTTTCATGTCTTAAAATCTAATGTTTTGCTTATTTCGATAACATCATCCTTAATGCATGGCTGTTTAATCCCATTTTACCAGGAGCAACCTTTAAAAACAAAATACTATGTAAACATGGAAACAAGGATAAATGGTAGCATCACTAAATTTTATTAGAATGGAATTAGATTGGATAAAATGATTTGATGTACTTGAAACCTAACATTAAATAGGTGACTTTAAATTTGATATAAGAATTTACCTTAAATGGCGACAGGGACAGGAGTTGATAGGATAATATTTTGACAAGAACAAGGTGTGTAATCCTGAAAAATATATATAAAGTATGCTATATTATATATGTGTTTATAAGGTAGAAAATGCAAGCATTTCGATTTGTAATTTTGTGTCTTCGGATTTACGGCATGATGATTTAGAGTTAATACAGTTCTCTTTTCTTCTTTACCATAATTACAGCGTATGCTACTGTATTCTTAGGCAGAGATAGGATAAGAGGTGTGAGTTCACCTGAACCCACCCGGTTTCAAGTTTTAAGTAGAAAGCTGTATAAAAATATGGTGTGAACCCATAAATAATATTTGGAGCATCTAAAAATAGTAAACCCACCGGTAAAGCATTCTGGATCCGCCACTGACTATGTTGTATGCATACACTTTGTCAAATCTCTCATCACCAACCTAAAATTGTTAATTAACACCCACTTAGAACTTGACAAAAAAAAATCATGAAAAATCAAGGAGTAAATAACATTTCTATGGCTTACGCACTAACACAATGAATTTAAATGCTCTAAAATTAGGTGTCAACTTATTTAAACTATCAATATTTACCTTCAGAGAGAACTGTGTTTCCAAAATGCAAATCCATCATCTAACTTCAACCCAAAAAAAATACACTAGATTTATGTAAGAATGTAAAGAACTATCGACGTGAATAGGAAGATACTCTAGGCTGACCATATATTCTATTTCAAATTGAGAATTTAAGACATACCAATAAAGAATATATAATTGTACAATTACCGAGTTTTTATGACACATAGATTTTAGTTGACACTGAAAGTTAAGTAGCATAGGAATCAAATTCTTTACTGCAGCAATATTGAACAATAAAAGCCAAAGATGCAAACAAACAAACCTTAAAGAAATGCAGATTAAAACCTACCAACTGAAATTGAACATCGGAATGTTTAACAATATCATGAATTAATAGACAATGTTATCTGATCCTTGTTTCCCTCACATACAAAAAACCGTAATCCAAAAGTTTTGGTCCCAATAAATAGCTTTGCAAATGAAATTGGCTTATTACCAAAAAAGCTAATATTATTAAAAAGATCATTCCCGTTAACGTGTCTAGCTAGAGCTCAAATGCTCATTTCACATGCCAAAGAATATAATAAAGTAACATAAAAGAAAGTACCATCAGCCAATTAGCACCATGAAAAACTTGAACAAATATTCACATCATTTTTCTCCAAAGCATAACATGCACAAACAAAAAAGCCACTTTACATATCAGCAAAAACTAAAATATAATAACTGCATAACAATTGATTCACACAACAATCAATACTTAACATTTTTTTAATTATTCATGCAACAATTTGATATGAAAATGTTTGTTTTCTATAAATTGTACAGCCACGAACAGAGATAGGTTAGGGTTTTGTAGATTTTCAAAGTAGAAAGACGTGAAGGGGAAAACATACATGTGAAGATAGAATCGGCGCTGGGAAATAGTTTAAGCCTGAAGAAATTATTGGTAATGTATTTTCATATATTTCAAAGCAAACCAATAATACAAAATATAATGCTATCATATTGTAAGTTATGAATATGAAGAGCCAAACCCATTGACGATAGGCATTGAAGATGAATAATGAGGAATAAATGAGGTAAATGTGATGGTTTCAAAAGTATAGTGGCTTGGGTAAAACTTCATGAGTTGCATTAGTGATTTATACAATTGCCATCAAACATTGTACGTTAGGGGCATAAAAGGAAGAAAATGGATATAAATTAGAGATTTACCTTATGGCTTTTGAAATGCCATCTTAAAAAGGTGATGAAATTACTTCTTTGTACATCGAGTTTCTTTAATAAAGTACTAGTGGAATGCCCGCGCGTTGCCGCGGGTATGTATTTTTATTCACATTTTAAATTGCCAAAACTTTATACACCATACTGTCATTTATCCAATCCGACCCGTGCTTGATTTTTATTTGCAACATTTAGTTGCACACATGAACGAAAGAGCCTTTAGCCTACTGGTTACAAAGTGTTAAATAAGGCTTAGCCTTTTCTTGTGGTTATAATTCAAATTCTATTGGTAACAAAAAGTTAATCCATTAAAAAAAGTTACATGAATTAATCTATTACTTGGTAATGGTTCTAGGTAACAAAAAGTTAATACATGAATTAAATGTATTGAATGGTGCAATTGATTTGTATTAGTGACTTGTACATAAGGGCATAGATGGAAGAAAATGGTAAAAGTTAGAGATTTATGCATGAGACCTTTTGTATACCATCTTAAAATGATGGTGAAATTACCTTCTTACCCATCTCTCCTCCTTAATAAGGTAGTAGAGATATAGATATAGAATATAAATATAGATAGATATAGATAAGTAGTATTGAGAAGGCATATCTTTAATCTATTCGGTGAAAACTTCAATGCATCTATTTTGTTGGGTACTTATTAACTATTAACAAAACAAAAGAAAAAACCACACCTGCTTTTTAACATCTATGAAAACATACTTCAATAAAATGTCTAAGATACCATGCATCAAGACATGTCTAGACAAACATCATGGTTATCAATAAATCAAAATTAATACTTCAAACAAGAGATAAATCTATCTATAACTTCCAGCCTAATCTTATTTCCCTATATTTACATAGAAAGGAGAAAAAGAAAATAAAACCACAAACTTCTCATAATAGTATAGTCAAACACATCAGTTTCACAGTAAATATTATATATTTAAATTACTATATGATTAAAAACATTTTTTTCATGACATATAATCACCAACATTACACGCCCACAAAACTACTAATTATAAAGATTAACAATTTAACCTAAAAACAAAATATAACAACACAATAACAAAAAAAAAAAAAACTTACTTCAAGATTAGAGCAATGTCTCTTTAACGGCCTAAAATAGTAGAAGGCTAAGACAACAATGGATAAAACAATCCTCATATTCTACCGCCGTCGCTTACAACAGTTGTTTATGTTTTCTAAAAAAAACCAGTTCTACCACCAAGTTAGGGAGTGAAGAAGAAGTATCGGTGATGGTGACACAATTATTGATCAGTGAAAAGGTAGGCAATTGAAAGGAAGGGGTTGTGATTTAAAGAAGAATTACTCGGTGAGGTCAACTGAAGAGGCATAGTTATCTATACTACATTATAAAGAAGGAGGCATGGGCAAATATGTCCAAATTGTCCAAAGTTAAGATGATATATCAAGGGTTTCTTTACAATTTCCTAAATTTTACCACTTTTCTTCCCTAAATGCCCATGGGGTAACTTTATTTCATTAAATTATTAAAAATTCTCAATCAAGTTATCCTTCATTATTTTTGTATCTACATTGAATTATTACATCTTCCTATGGGGTAACTTTATTTCATTAAATTATCAAAATTCAAAATCAAGTTATCCTTCATTATTTTTGTATCTACCTTTGTGATACACCCTTGTTTATACTCCCAACCCACTTGAAAAATGCTTAGTTAATAATTATTATATGTATATGTCTTAGGATCAATTATATGTAAATTAATGAGAAGCACACGGAATTTGTTGGTTACTATATAGAAGTCCGGTTGAGTTCACATCTTCTTTCACTACAATAAATTTGCTTTTACTCCTAACCCTATGATTTAAATATGTTAGTATGAGTTGTTTGTTCTAGCACTTGAAACATGACTCCAAATGATGGCAAACAAAGCAAACAAAATGTTAGCAATGTTGATGGCTTTGATTCTCTCATCATCTATAAGGTCCCTCAATTTTTAGGTAGTTCAACAGAAAGCAACATAAATTTTTTTTATCCTTATGATAGTATAGGGCTAAAACAGTGAAACCTACCTACATGCTTTGAGTTTTGAATGTTATATATTTTTTAATTTGATTTATTGACACTGTTATATTTAGAGGTTACATTTACAAGTACTATTTTACGGTTTTACCCAGATGGGTTCAAAAGAGAATAACTTGCTCAAATTCCTCATAACATATACATATTTTTACCCAAATGTATATTTTTAATATTCCAAAAAGAAATATTAATCATGGCAATATTGTGTGTTTGTTAATCATATAATCAAACTCCTTTAGCAATGCATTTGAAGTACACTTTGGTGATCTTCTTTTTGCATTAGCAATCTTGCGAGTGAAGAAGGACATGCTATCTCCTCGAAAGGAGAAAAGAGACTCAATTAAAATACATGCAAAATACTTATGTCTGATGCATATTATGTTCCTACCGCGTATTGTCGACTCAGCCGCAATGCGCGGGTTACCCACTAGTGGATTATTTGTATTTAAAAGGTTACATTAAATTTGTCTTACCACATCAGTTAAGTTACCATCTTGCCCCTCTTAATGAATTTGAAGTTACTTTATTGCCCATTCAGAACCCACTATATAGTATAATAAATAGTATGGATAACCGTACAACCTAATTTTCCGCTAAAAAATATCAATTACCCACCAATTACAACCCCGCTAACAATGCAAGAAATTGCCAATATGTTTGGTAAAAGACAGACAATTCAAATATAAATAAACGTTTCAACAACTCAAACACAAGTGGTCAAGGTATACCAGTTCAAACATAAATAAACTTAGTCTAATGTAAAAGAAAACGAAAACTATTCACCCGGGGAAAGTCACAAAAGGTTTAGCCGCGCCTTAGCATCATTAATTCTTGTTTATGTTGATCTCCTCTCAAAGCCACTGCTGAACAATAATATTTCCCAGCTGTTTTTTTTTTCGAAAGATTGTGGCTGTTATGTGTGATGCCTTCAAAAGAATAATATCCCCTCTCGAACTCTTGCCGTCCAAAAGAATAATAAAAAGTCAATCCAACCTTCCAAAATATGCGTCCAAGAAAACACTCATTTCCTTTCCTTCTTTTACGTCCAGCCCACCAAATTCCTTGGACCACAAAACAAAATTCTAGTGGGCCTAACCTTCAATTCTTTCATTTTATTTTATTTCTTTGGTTTGGATCCCTGCTACAAGAAACAAGTCCACGAGAAACAATACCAGACTAGTACAGAAACCCTAGAACTTTTACGAGAGAGAAAGATATGAAAAACAAAGAAAAAGATCAAGTCTAATCATTGAAGAAAGAAAAACTCGTTTATATACGAGAAACCAGAAGCTTCGATCTGATCACACCTTACAAATGATCTCCACCGTCCAATTGTAACAACCTCAAGTCCATTCGTAAAAGCCCATAAAGCCCACTAGCATCAGCCCAAATACTCGCCTGAAACAAACCTTAAAACCAAATGAGCCCAATAATAATAAAACTATACCAATACAAATAAACCGGCCCAACCATAGTGTCACAATTGAATTACATAAAATTGTAAACATATCATTTTAACATCCCCCTTAATTCAATTGCTAAACATATCCGTTAAACCCAATCTTTTGCACATTAACTCATGTTGTGCACCATACAGCCCTTTGGTAAAAATATCAGCAACTTGCTGATTTGAATCAACTTTTAATGCTTGAACAAAACCATTATTGATCTTTTCCCTTAGGAAATGAAGATCAATTTCGAAATGTTTTGTTCAATCATGGATTACAGGATTCTCAGCTATAGAAATAGCTAATTTACTATCACAATAGAATTTTAAAGGTAACTTACTTTTAACTCCCAACTCAGCCAAAATTTGATAACCAAACAAGTTTACAAGTTGTAGAACACATTGCCCTATACTCGGCTTCAGCCGTCGACCTCGAAACTATACTTTGTTTTTTGATTTTCCATGAGACAAGGTTGTCCCCTAAGAAAACACAAAACTCAATTTTAGATTTACGAATAACAAGGCATTTTGCCCAGTCAACATCAGAGTATGCTGACAGTTCAAAACTATCACCCTTTTTGAACAACAAACCTTTTCCAGGTGAAGACTTTAAATACCTAAGTAACCTTAAAGCAACTTGTAAAACTGCTTCATTAGGCTTATGCATAAACTAACTTAAAAACTGGACAATTTAACTAATGTTCGGTCTAGTTAATGACAAATAAATAAGCTTTCCTATAAGCTTTTGAAACCCAGTTATATCATCCAAAACCTTATCAGCTTTATCAGATTTCATTGACAATACATAGTTTTGTTCTATAGGAAAGTTAACAGGTTTGCACCCAAGGTAACCAAATTCATTTAACAAATTCAAACAGTATTTCCTCCAATTAAGACAAATACTAGACTATGAGTAAAACACCTCTATACCAAAAAAATATTTCAACTTTCCCAAATCTTTAATTTGGAAACTTTCTTTTAATAACGTTTTAACATTACAAATCTTATCTATATTATTCCCAGTGACAACTATATTATCTACATAGACTAATAACACAACAAGAATTCCATTGCCAGATTTAACAAATAGAGAATAGTCACAAATACTTTGTACAAAACCAATACTAACTAAAACATTTACAAGCTTCTCATTCCATTTTCTAGGAGCTTGTTTAAGACTATACAAAGATTTGACTAATTTGCAAACCTTAGACTCATTCCCAGAAGCATATCCTTCTGGAAGAGTCATGTAAACATCTTTTGTTATTGACCCATATAAGAATGCATTGTTTATGTCAAGTTGAAACAATGACCAACCATTTTGGACAGCCAAACTTATCACACATCTAACAGTGACCATCTTGACAACCGGTGAAAAGGTTTCTCCAGAATCTATGCCTTCACGTTGATTATAACCTTTAGCAACTAACTTGGCTTTAGACCTTTCAACTTCTCCACTAGACTTATACTTGACCTTATACACCCATTTGCACCCAATAGCCTTCCTATCAGGTGGCAAATTAGTGATAACCCAAGCTTGATTCCTATATAAAGCCTCCATCTCACTATTCATCACCTCTATCCACTTAGAATCTTTTGAGGCTTCATAGTAAGATGTTGGTTCCTCAAATTTGTTAACATTAGACACAAAACATTGGTTTTCACAAGACAAGTTTGAGTAATTAAGAACTTTATCCAAACCATATGTAACTTTACCATCTAAAACATAATCACTAAACTTTCTTGGTAAAACAGATTCTCTACTTGAATGTCTAATATTATCAGACCTATTTCCCTCAGGAGTTGTAGTCTCATCATTTGACACTTCAACTTCTGAGGTGTTAGTCCCTTTACCAACTGTACTACCAGGTGGCCGATTAGGTGAGTGATCTACCTCATTGGCAGCCTGGGAAAGCCATCTAACTGACCCTCAGGAGAAGTGTCATGAGCACTATCAGTTCCCCCTTCATCATCGGGAAGACTTGTATAACTAGGACCAACATTGTCACTTCCAGAAACTTTGGTTTCAAAACAATCAAAAGAATTTAAGTGATTTAAATCATCAAAAACAATCTCTTTGAATTTAGTTTTAAAAGGATATATATTTTCATAAAATTTTACATCTCTAGAAAACTCAACTTGTTTTGTTTCCAAACAATATATTTTATATCCCTTTTTCAAAAATGAAAAACCAATCAAAACACTTTTGTCAGCCCTACTACATAGTTTATCAGACTCATTTAAAATTGTTTTAAAGCATAAACAACCAAAATTTCTTAAGTGACTAAGAACTGGGGGAACCCATGTATTAACTCATAAGGACTCTTACCACCTAAAACTAGGGCTGGCATAACAGGTTACACGAACCTGTTAAGACACGAACACGAAACTTGTAAACACGAACACGACACGAAATCTAATCGTGTCATTTTTTTCAAACACGAACACGGACCTGTGTATAACAGGTTAACACGATAAGGAACACCTACTAAAATAAGTTAACACGACAAGACACGATAAGACACGACAAGACATGATAAGACACGATAATACACGATAAGACACGACAAGACATGATAAAAAACACGATAAGGCACGACAAGACCTGTTAAGACACGTACACGATAAGACACGAACACGAAACAGGTAAACACGAACACGAAACGAAAATAAACAGGTCTTAACGTGTTGACCTGTTATAGACACGAAACCTGTTAAGGTCAAACACGAAACCTGTTAAAATCGTGTAGGTTCGTATCAGGTTATCGTGTTCGTGTCTAAATTGCCGGCCCTACCTAAAACCAAAGAGGGTATCCTGTTAATAAGATATGCAGCAGTAAGAATACAATTAGACCAAAATCTAAGAGGAACACCACTTTGGAACAGTAATGCTCTAGCTGTGTTTAAAAGATGTCTGTGTTTTCTCTCCACGACACCATTTTTTTGTGGAGTGTAAACACATGAAGTTTCATGAAGTATTCCCTTTTTATTACAAAAATCAGTCATTTGTTTGTTCACAAATTCTGACCCATTATCACTCCTGAATACTTTAACACATTTTAAAAACTGAGTTTTAACTATTTCATAAAAATTTTAAAGTTTTCAAACACTTCGCCTTTTCCTTTTAACAAGTAAACCCAAACAGATCTAGAAAAATCATCCACAACAGTTAAGAAATACTTATATCCTTCCCTACTAGTGATCCTATAAGGACCCCATACATCAAGATGTACAAGATCTTCTATACTTTTAGTCTTGTGATCACTAAGAGGGAAAGGTACCCTGACTTATGGACTAGACTCAGACTGGCCAATATTAAGTGAATCCTTTAACACAGCTAGAAATTGAATGGAAGGATGTTCTAGTCTACTATGCCAAAGTCCATGTTCACTAACACTATTAAAACACATATTGCTAACACTCACATTGTTGCCTACAAAATATAGACCATCATGCTGCCTACCACTCACCAGGACTTTCCTTGGTTTGGAATCCTAAATATAACACTCATTTTCATTAAACAGGACATCTAACTTGTTATCCTTAGCTAACTTATGCATAGAAACAAGATTCACTCAGTAGTCATGTATAAAAAACACATCAGTCAAGATAACACCATTAGCAAGTTTTATGTCACCAATTTTAGTTACGTTAGCATTAGTTCCATTTGGGTGTTTAACATCTAAGTTAAATTTGGACACATCAACACAATTAATCATGTACTTATCACTTCCTACCATATGTTGATTAGCCCCTGAATCCATTATCCACCCATACAAGAATGCATACTTAACAAAACTAGAACAACAGGCAACATTTTTGAACATAGAAGACAACTTATTCAAAACAGACATACTAGAGAAACCAGTCATAACAACAGACTCACCTCCCATATTAGAACATTAAGGATCAATTCTAGGTTTCTCACTAATAAGATTCATCAACGTTTTATCTGCTCAGATGTAAAAGGTGAACCAGAAGAAACAGATGCACAAACATTGTTACTAGAAACCTATTGTTTACTACTATTCTAATTATTACTATTGCTATTTCTAGCAGGCTGATTATTACTCCTTCTTTTAACACCAGGTGGGTAACCAATTATTTCAAAACATCTGTCAATAGTGTGACCAATCATGTTACAATGTGTACATTTCAGATTAGGATTAGGTCCCTTATTATTATTGAACTTCCTCCTATTATCAACAACTTGATTTGACTTAGCAACAAATGACACATTTGACCCTTTTGATCCACTACTAACACCTCTATGAGATTCCTCTCTAGAGACAACAACAAAAACAGTTTTTACTGAGGGTAGTGGATCACTGGTCAGCAAGGTAGTCCTAACTGGCTGGTATATCTCATCAAGCCCAATTGAAAACTGCATAAGTTTGATCAAACTATTAAAATCATTAAACTCTTTTGAGGCTTGGCAGGTACACAAAGGCAGTTTCAATATAGTATTCAACTTATGATAATACTCAGCAACAGAACTACCATTTTGAGTTAGACTATTGATTTTATGATGCAAGTTAAACATAACACAACCATCCATCCTATCATATGTTTCTTTAAGATCAAGCTAAACATCTCTAGCAAACTTAGAAAAAACTTGTCCTAAGTACAATTTTTCACATACAGAATTAATCAACCAAGATAACACAACAGAATTGCACCTATCCCACTGATTAGCAAGCACATCATCATCCACAGACTTAACACAAGTTCCATCAATAAAACCCATTTTATTTTTGGCTTGTAAGGCCAGTTTCTTTGAATTAGCCAAGATAGAATAATTTTCAGTTCCTTTTAATTTGATACTAACTATAGTCAGACTAGATGTGTCACTAGGATGAAGAAACAGAGGATCACGTTATCCAACTTACTAACCAAAGTGTTTCCTCCAGGGTTAGGACCTCCTCCACCCCTAGATTTACCACTTGAGCATCACCCATAATATCAAACAATCACAACACAAATCAGACAATACACAAACAAGCAAACACACCAGAATAGTTAGCCAAAGACTAACTCAAACAAACAAAAACCCTAAGAGAGCGAAGCTGTGTCAGTGATTCAGATCATGGGTTCATCACTCAAAAGGTGCCCATGCAGATCTTTACACATGAGCTCTTTATTAACTAATATATATGTATATTAAGAGATAAAGACCAACCAATAAAACCATAGACACAGATCAAACAACAATCAACAAGACCAGACAATCAACAATAATACCGGTCCACCCTAACCCGATCAAGACGCCTAGACACAGCAAACCTTTAAACAAAACAAAAATAAGGAAAGATCTCACCAGGAGGGGGACCCAAGTTAGGGTTCTCCTAAACTCACAATCTATACCTTCACTTAGGGTATAGAATTGTGAGTGTAATTGAAGCAATAACAACCCACAGCCAGATAGAGCAGCTACAGTCCAGTCAAATATGCCAACAATAGTTAACCTCAACCCTAGATCAATACAACAAACAACACAAGAGGAAACAGACAAGATCTACAAAGATCAGATCTGTTCCAGAGAATACAAACCCTAGATCTATAAAGAAGATCAAAGGTCTGAAGACAAGAACCCTAGATCTAATGAACAATCAACAGATCTATAAGATTCAACAAAAACACAATATCATGGCGGAAAAGACAACAACACCAAGATCAAGAGCTAAAAAGCTCTGATACCATGTAGAAAATAATAGATCTAAACACTCAACTCTCTTGTAATAACAACAATTATAAGAATCAAACACAAACACCAGAATACAGTGACAAAAGGTGACCAAAATCTTATTAGTTTAACCAACCCAAAAACAACCCACCAAACCCTAGAATTTATCCAAACAACTCAACTCATAAAAGGAGATTCAGGATCTTAAATGTTAACTGATTGTTTAGATCAGTTAAAGAACAAATACAAAAGAAATAATACCAGAAACAATACCAGACTATTACAGAAACCCTAGAACTTTTACGAGAGAGAAAGAGATGAAAAACAAAGAAAATGATCAAGTCTGATCATTGAAAAAAGAAAAACTCGTTTATATACAAGAACCCAGAATCTTCGATCTGATCACACCTCACAAATGATCTCCACTGTCCAATTATAACAACCTCAAGTCCATTCGTAAAAGCCCATAAAGCCCACTAGCATAAGCCTAAATACTCACCTGAAACAAACCTTAAAACCAAATGAGCCTAATAATAATAAAACCATACCATTACAAATAAACTGGCCCAACCATAGTGTCACAATTGAATTACATAAAATGTTAAACATATCATTTTAACAATTAACAAGGTGTTTTCACAACACATCATAACCATATGAGGGATTAACAAATTCAGTTCAGGGAAACGGGTGTTGTAGGGTACGTTGTTTCCACTATCCTGCTTAAGTTCCCAAAATTCCGCTTCTTGCTTCTTCAATTCATTTTGCGGGTAAAACTCAGCAGTCATAAGTGTCTTGAATTCATCCCATGACATAGCCAGTGCAGCTTCAATTCCATGGTTATGCTTCTCATCGTTCCACCAGGTGAGTGCCCGTTTTTGCAGGACACTGGTGGAATGGCGAACGCGCAACTCGTTAGGACAGTCACTGTTGACGAAAGTATTCTCCATACTCTCGAACCATTCAAGGAGTCCAGATGCACCTCCCGTGCCAAAGAATTTGGTCGGGTTACACGAGTTGAAGTGCTTGAAAGTACACTTGTTCCCATTAATCCCACTGGTACTGTCGTCATTCCCGTTCGAGTTACCATTCGGGTTGATGGCGTTAATGATGGTCGGGAGAATGGAAGCTAAGTATTCATTAAGTAAGGCTATGACACGGTGATCAGAACGTTGGTTAGCACTATACTTGGTGGGTTTGCATGAAGTTGACGACCAAACATCTACAAAGAGAAGACAAGGAATGTGAGGAACAATAAGACAGGTAGCGTAAGATATAATACGAATTATAATGGAAATTGCTATAATAATAATGATGATAACTCAAAGGTGAATATTAAATAAGATAATAACATAAGAATAATCAATGATAAAAGTCAACATGCGATGAAATCGAGAATTTAAACTATACATGAGATATAAATAATAATTCAATAAAATGAGATGTTGAGATTGCTTCCGTTAAGAAACTTTTAACTACCCAAAGTATTTAAAATCTCTAGTGACTTGTGGGAGCATGCTTTAGCCTATAAGTGAATGTTCACCCCAAGAGTTCCCAGGTAGGCATACGGGTCCCTCATCTGATTAGGATTTATACGAAATGCCAGGGCTTAGGCAGAAAACTCAGGATACAGTCGCTCACCCTTACAGATTGCACGTGTCCCTTCATACTAGTGATCCCAAAACTGGATTTAAATAAAACGAGGTAATGAAATAAATCTTTGAAGTGTGGATATGTAGGGTCAAAGAGGATTGACAAGCCAGTATAAACCTTAGTCTTATGTCCTTTTGCTTTATGTTAAGCTGCTGAAGTAAATGATTACCAAAGTCCTAAAGAGTAAAAGAATGAGAAGTTCTGAAGATAAACCAGACAAGCATCTGAAGAGCAACTGTTGGAGACAAACTTCTGACGATCACTCATCAGAAGTTTGTCACTCATCAGCACTTTGACTAGAAGATTCTAATCGCCCTTAATCTCAGCAGTTTAGTATTATATTAGTTTTCTTAAAGTCTTTGTTCAAGTTTCAATACTACAGCCTATTGTAGTATTATCTTACATTATTATAATCTTTTGAAGACTTAGCTTGTATGTAATCATCCGTCTATAAATAGGGGGTTAAATCCCACTATTTTAGATATTCATCCAAAACTTGAACATTTTCCTTCAAATTACTTTGTAGTTAACCTTTTCATAGATATCTGAGAATCATTCTGCATCTACTGTTATATTCATTTACTCTTATTGATTCTCATCTTTACTTCCTAGTTCATTGATTGAGGGGGAGTCATAACTCCTGTTAAAAGTGATGCCTTAACTTGAACACTTTAATATTCCGATGTGCAATTTACTTTGATACATTTACGGCACATAAGTGTTCATGAATAAGAACTGTTAAATAGAGAAATTGATCCAACAATTGGTATCAGAGCATCTGGTTTATCAGATCAAATATCAATCTAACAAATTGAAAATCAGACACAGGCTCTTATTGATATTCAATAAAGGATAAAAGTTCACTTTTTTTAACCATCCATCACTTTAAGAAAAACTTGACAAATCAAAATTCTCAAAAATGGATCCTCGTAATACTGGATTTGCCACTTAACCTGCTATGCTGGTTAGAAATGAGTATAATATCTGGCAAAAAAGGTTGGCACATACTTTTTCACAGAGCAACACTGGTTGTTGGAGATCTGTCATGTATGGACCTCATAAACTAGTAAACGTAAATCTTGAAACTAAGGAAGAAATTCCAAAAGAGCCAAAAGACTACACTGGCGAAGATTTCCAAAAACTTGAGCTTGATACTAAGGCATTCTCTATGTTGGCAATGGCTCTCCCAAATGATATCTACTATGGACTTTTACATTGTGAAAGTGCCAAAGAGCTTTGGGACTGCCTAAAAGAACAGTTTGGAGGAACTGAAGAGGTGATTGCCAGAGAAATTCTTACTCAACAATATGAAACGTTTACTCACATTAATGGAGAAACTTTGACACAACAATTTGAAAGATTTTCCTCATTAATCTCTGAGTTAAAGTTAAATGGTCAGACTGATACAACAGTATCTATGCTTCATAGATTTTTAAGGTCTTTACCAGAAAAATGGGAAACTTACTCAATAGTTCTTAGATCTGGACCAGATTTTAACTCCCTCACTCTTACAAAATTACATGGGTGATTGTTAACTTTTGAAAGAGAAATAAATCAAAAGAAAAAGTTACAAAATTCTGGCAAAACAGCTGATGACTATGTTCCAAGTAGTACAACACTTTTAGGACAAGACTCACCTTCTTGTTCAAATGATTTTGGATCTTTTCACCACATTGACATAACCACCGGGATCTCATCAGAAAGGTCATATCCAGGTTATGACAATGAAGATGATAGTCAAACTACTCATAACATGTGCTTTATAATGGATGATTTAAAAAATTTCAGTAATGATGACTTAGAAGAAATGGACATACTACACCAACTGGCCATGTTAAGCATAATTTTATAAAAGGTCAGGAAGGAAATTTCCAGGATTTAACAGTTCAACAAAAGTTGGTTTTGACAAATCTAAACTTAGGTGTCATAAGTGTCAGAAGTTGGGACACTTTGCTAGAGAGTGTAGAAGCTCTAGCTTTAACCAACCATAGTCTGGAAATCAGTTCAACTCCAGTTATAATAGGAATAATGGAACTCAAGGGAGTGCTGATTTTGTACAGACACAAGCTCCACAAATCCAATATGTGCCTCAAATACAATATGTTCAGATGCTTGCTCAACAACAGGGCCAACAACAAATACCTCCTGTTCCAGCTGCTCAACATTCTCTACAAACTCAACAACCCTCTCAACAAAATCTTTTTACATCAGGGTATGTTGATTGGAGTAGTCTTCCTTTTGACACATCTGAATGCAGTCCAGATACAGACAACAAAGTCTATGACATCAACTAGGGAGAACCTGATAATGGCAGAAAGAATTTTGCCTTAATGGCTTTTGAGGGATTCACCTCTAAATATGCCTTATCTTAGGTGTCAAAAGAATCTTTGTTAAAACTTTGTTCAATTTCTTGCAAAGAATCCTTTGCTCTCATAAGAGAGACCAATGTGCATCTACATGGCAAAGCAAATGACTTTGAAAGAAAATATACTCAAATAAAATGTGATTTAGAAAGAAAACTTGCTGCAAAATCTAAAGAAATTACTAAATTAACAAATAATGCTATTGAAACCCAAGCATAGATTAAGATCATGATAGAAGACCTAGGAAATGTCAAAAAAGAGCTTGCTAACACCAAGGTTGATTGTGAAAATTGGGTTGAGTCATGTAGAGGTTACTAAATGCTGCTTAACAAACAAACTGCATCAAATGTTAAGTTTGGCATAGGGTACAACCATACTGAAACACCAACTGATTTTACTCCCAAAACTGCTGATGATGAGAGTAGAATAGTTCAAAATCAAACTTCCAATATGAAAGAATGAACATCCTTTCATCAGAACTTTCTCAAAATTGAAAAAGAAAGTCATGCAGAAGTTAAAAATGCTGACATTAAGTTATCAGTAGTTTCATCTACATCAGGAGTTGAGAATCTGAAAACTACTGATGACCTAACTCAAATCTCTAAAACTGTCAGTAATTTGCCTTCCACATCTCATGATGAATTTAAAAGGAAGAATAAGGCAAGAGAATGTGAAGTTTGTGGTCTGTTTAACCACAAAACAAAATTTTGTAGATACAGAAAAGGAAATCAGTACAACAAGAAAATTTTACAACTAGTTGTGGGAAAACAAATCAAACAAGATTTTGAAGAAACTTTTTATCCCAACAAACAACAACCAAGTAACACCTTTTCTCAGAGAAAGACTAAATCTCAACAAAGGCCTTTTTCTCAAAATTTTTCTTCAATAGTTGGACCTGAATCATCAGCAGTTTCACAAACTGCTGAGATTAAAAATCTCATGAATTTGGTAAAACTATTGATGACCAAAGTTGATGGTGGTCCTCAAAAGGACTCCACCATTGTCCTTAATGAGAAATCCATTGCCAAAAAGACAGAGGGTCTCCAGAGGTTTGAATAGCATTTGGTATGTTGATAGTGGAGGCTCAATGTACATGACAGGATGCAGATACCTGATAAGAAATTTTATCAGTCAAATCTGTGCCCTTTGGGAACAATGCCAAAGGATATGTGCTAGGACATGGCAATGTATCCTCTGGCAAAATACAGTTTGACAAGGTCAATCTGGTTGAAAACATGGAATTCAAATTGCTGAGTGTATCTCAAATGTGTGACAAGGGATATTCTTCCTTTTTCACCAAAACAGCATGCAAGATCATATCACCAAAAGGCCAAAAGTTGATAGAGAAGATCATTGAAGATCATACTTTGCTCATAGCCAAAAGATGTGGCAATCTCTATGCAGTGGACATTGAAAAAGACAAAGTACTGAACAACACTACTTGCTTCTTCTCAAGAGCATCAACTTCTGAAACTAATCTCTGGCATAGGAGACTTTGCCATGTGAACTTTAAAACCATAAATAAAGTCACAAAAATGGGCTTTGTCAGAGGTCTAACTTTGAGGGAATACCGGTGTAAAGAACACTGTGTTTCCTGTCTTAAAGGTAAACAGCATAAGTCCTCCTATAAGTCTATTGAAGAATAAAAAACAACTGCATGTCTTCAATTACTCCATATGGACTTATTTGGACCAGTAAAGATTATGAGCCTTGGTAAGAAGAAGTACTGCTTTGTCATCATTGATGACTACTCAAGATTTACATGGGTCTTCTTCTTATACTCGAACGTTGAGGCAGCTGATATTATCAAATTCTTCATTCTACAAGTAGAGAAACAATTCTCTCTCTCTGTCAAAGTCATCAGGAGTGACAATGGGACAGAGTTCAGGAACAAAACTCTGGATGAATTCTGTTTGTCTAAAGGGATTGTTAGACAGTTCAGCATTCCCAGAACTCCTGAACAAAATGGTGTGGTAGAAAGAAAGAACAGAACATTAATTGAAGCAGCTAGAACTATGTTAGCTGATTCAGGCCTACCATTGTATTTTTGGGCTGAAGCAGTCAACACAGCTTGTTATGTTCAAAACAGAGTCCTTGTCAACAAAAGACATTCCAAAACTGTCTATGAAGTTCTTCATGGCATCAAGCCCCCTATCTCTTTTTTCAGGGCTTTTGGATGTCAATGTTTCATTCTAAACATCAAAGACTCTATTTCAAAGTTTGCTGCAAAAGTTGACTCAGGTTATTTTCTTGGTTACTCTTCCACTAGAAAAGCCTACAAGGTATTTAATTCCAGAACCAAGATAGTTGAAGAAACACTGAATGTCATGTTTAATGAGTCCAAACACACTCTCATTCCAGCACATCCTGCTGAACTTTTTGACCTTGACAGTTTTCATTTCGGACCTAAAAAGATTGTTACATCATCTAAACCCACTTATTATGGTGATCAAGGGTTTTATGATGATAGTCCTCCATCATGGACTCCAAACACAGTCATTAAATCAACTTTCAAATCATCAGAGGTTTTAAAAACTTCTACTTCAACAACTGCTGATGAACAAAATCAAACTACTGATTCAGCTCCACAGACTCCTGAACCACAACATACAGCTGACCAGATATCATCAACCTCAATGGTTTGTTTGAAGAAGTTCAAGAGCCATCTCCAAGTACAGGGCTACAACAACTGATTGAACACAAAGATCATCCACTGGATCAAATCATGGGTGATATTGCATTAGGGATACTTACAAGAAACCTGCTTTCCAACTTCTGCTTTTTCTCAGCATTCATTTCTCAGTTGGAACCAAAGAAATATCAAGAAGCCCTCAAAGATAACAATTGGGTTCAAGCTATGCAAGAAGAATTGCTCCAATTCAAGAAGCAACAGGTCTGGGAAATATGTCCCTTACCTCCAAACAAGCTACCAATTGGCATAAGATGGGTTTTCAGAAACAAACAAGATGAAAGCTGGTATGATTATCAAGAACAAGGCAAGACTGGTAGTACAAGGTTATTCACAAGAAGAAGGAATTGATTATGATGAAACCTTTGCCCCAGTTGCAAGGCTTGAAGCCATCAGGTTATTTTTGGCTTATGCAATTTCCAACAAAATTAAAGGTTTCAAATGGATGTCAAGAGTGCATTTTTATATGGAAAAATAAAAGAGGAAGTGTATGTTTGTCAGCCACCTGGGTTTAAGGATCCTGCTCATCTTGATTGGGTGTACAAACTTGACAAAGCTCTTTATGGGCTAAAACAGGCTCCTAGAGCTTGGTATAAAACACTTTCTACCTTTTTACTCAGAAATCACTTCACAAGAGGCTCCATTGATAAAACACTTTTTTTATAAAGCATGTTGCAAATCATGTCTTACTTGTTAAAATTTATGTTGATGACATCATTTTTGGTTCAACAAACCCAAAACTGTGTGATGAATTTAAGAAACTCATGCAATCAAAATTTGAAATGAGTTCAATGGGAGAACTGCAGTACTTTTTGGGACTGCAGATCAAGCAACAAACAAATGGAACTTTAATACATCAATCTAAATATGTTAAAGAATTATTGAATACATTTTCTTTACAAGATAGTAAATCATGTTCCACTCCCATGACACCTACCACACAAGTTGAACCAGATGATTAAGGAAAACAGGTTGATCAAACCATGTATAGATGTATGATAGGTTCCCTTTTCTACTTAACTGCTTCTAGACCATATATTATGTTCTCAACTTGTGTCTGTGCTAGATATCAATCTGTACCAAGGGAATCACACCTAACTACTGTCAAAAGAATTTTCAGATATCTGAAAGGAACTCCTACACTAGGAATTTGGTATCCTGCTTCAAGCAATACCAAGTTAACAGCCTTTTCAGATAGTGACTATGCAGGGTGCAAAATGTCTAGAAAATTTACATCTGGTGGTTGTCAATTCTTAGGAAATTGTCTGGTGTCCAGGCAATCAAAGAAGCAAACATCTATGGCAACTTCAACAGCTGAAGCTGAATACATTGCTGCTGCAAGTTGTACATCACAGATTCAATGACTCCAATATCAACTTCTTGATTATGGAATCAAAGAGACCAAGACTCCACTCTTAGTAGACAGTAAATCTGCCATTAGCATCATTCAAAACCCTGTTCAGTTTTCAAAGACAAAACATATAGAAATTAGGTATCATTTCATCAGGGATTGCTATGAAAAAGGCAAGATTGAGGTGAAACATGTCACAACAGCTAATCAAATAGCTGATGTATTCACCAAACCCCTTGACACATCAACATATCAGAGGTTAGTTTCCATGCTTGGAATGCTAAACTTTGAGTAAACTCTGTAAGTGTTTTCATTTTTTTTCTTTTTCTCGTACATATTTTACTTTCACTTACCTGTTTACTAACTCTGTCTCAAACCTCTGTTGATCAACAAAAAGAGAGAAAAACTACTGATGTACAAAAACATCTGTAAGGGAAAATTTTTCATTCAATTGTTAATGAAACTAAATATAGGGC
Organism: Ambrosia x helenae; assembly: GCA_030844895.1. Taxonomy (NCBI): domain Eukaryota; kingdom Viridiplantae; phylum Streptophyta; class Magnoliopsida; order Asterales; family Asteraceae; genus Ambrosia; species Ambrosia x helenae. Next base: position 16,950,394 of record CM061227.1, on the reverse strand, counting down.
ATCTTCATACTTTTTCAATGAGTTGGTGTTGCATCACCAATATGATAAAAAGAAATTTTTGTTGTATCCAAGGTTCGTCATGCAATGTATTATCAAAGAACTTGGACAAGAGGTGCTTGTGGGTAAAACAACTGTTTTAAACCCTTTAACCTCATAAGCATACTCTAGGCATAACAAACTGACACTTCTGCTAGAGGATGACCAAGGGGAACATGTCACAGTCCTTAAGGAACCAACATCCTCAAAACCATTCCCAAAAAGCCAAAAAAAAAAACCAAACAACAAAAATCCAAACCCACCAACCTAAAAAAAAAAAGCAATTCAGGAAGTTAAGATGCCTGAAGCTGCTAATATGCAATCTGCACTTTCAAAAGATGTGACTAAAACTTCCTCTCAGTCTCATTCATCTCAAACACCAGAAAGAGCACCAATACCCTTTCTGTTTTCAAGAAAGAAACTCAAAAAGACAAAAACTATTAATCCTTCTTTCAAAACAACTGAACCAACCGAACAAACCCCAACTGCTGAACAAGAAACATCACCAACAGTTGAGATAGCTAATATTCTCTCTAGGCTGAAACAACACACTTCATCTGAAAATGTCAATCCCCAATCACCACATAAAACAGGGGATGAAAATACAGAAATGGACATTGATGTGAATGTGATCAGCCCTAACCAAAGAGATGAGGATGAACCAATGCCTCTAAGCCCAAAATTAGAATCCTTCGGTATATTTGAGGCTGCTACTACTCTTATACCATCCAGTGATGGATTGGAGGACAGTAGTACCATAGCTAAGACCTCAAATGTGGCAACTACTGATGAAGACCCTATGCCTGAAGTAGGAAACCTCGGTACCAAGAAAAAGAGGTTCATGAGACAACTAGGTTGGGCCTAGCTCATGAGATAACTGATGCTGTTCACATTGAGGACTATGTCAGTGATTCAGATGATTCCATTAATTTGGATGATGGATCAAAATCTCCACAAATAGAATTGACGGCTGACTATGAAGTTCCTGATTCTAATGTATCTGTACTCAAGGAGACAGTCACAGAAGAACAAGTTAAAGACCACTTAAACCCAAATTCCCCAATAGTGACATCCCAGTTCACACTGAGGATTACCCAAAAACACACCCTCCACAATCACAAAAGCCTACCCAATTCTCTGGGTCATCAAGCATAGACTTGAACCACCTATGCATCCCAGCTGGTCCCCTATACCAGATGGTACATCAACTTATATCTGATCATCTCAAAGATTTTATGACTGCTATGGAGTTGAAGAACAACACTCAGATTGTGATGATTAACAATGCAATTAATCACAAGCTTGGTGAATTGTCAAGAAAAATGGAAGATAACCGAAGACAATTAGCCTATCTATCTGGTGTAATACCTCCACCTCCTTGGTTTCCAGAAGTGGATGAAGCCAAAAAGGGAGAGATGTAAAAGGAACCTGAAACTATGTCTCTTAAGCTTCAAAAAGATCTAGAGAAGCACAAAATCTCAAGGAATCTCAAAAACTAACTGCCATGACTAGACAAGAAAAAGCCCTTAAAGAAAGAGAAGAATGGTATGAAAAAGAAGAGAGAATCCTTAGAGAAAAAGCTAAAAAGTCTACCCAAGGCATTAGTGAAGAAGTTGCTGAAGACAAGACCAAAAGTACTGAAGACAATCCTTCAGTAGTTGATGCTCAGTTCAACTCTTCAGTAGTTGACAATTCCTGCACTGAACTAAAACAATCTTCTAAAGCAACAGAAAGAAATCCAGCTGAAATTCCAAAGCCTGTTCCCATTTCTTCTATACCAGTAACAGAAGAATAAACAGAAGAAGACTTAAGAAAAGCAAAAAAGAAAGGCAATTGAAGATGAGATATGGGAAAGCTTAGAATCAAGGGATGAATTGAGCTATAATGACAAGTTAAAAACCTATGAAGAAAAGTTTGGTGAGTTAGAAGAACAAGAAAGACTTGCTGAGCAAACACTCCTTGCTGCTGAAGAAGATAAAAGACAACAGCTGATGACCTATATCAGCAAACACAGCAAGACAAGGAAATACTCACTTAAGGGACTCTCAACTGAAGAACTAACAAAACAGGCACAACTTGTATCAGACAGGCTAGCCAAAGAAACAGAATTAGATTGGTTCCTCCACCCCGAGTTATAATTATTACCATTTCCCCGATAAGAACTCCCCAAATAATCTACATGCTCACGGTTTCCTAATGGGCAGTTTGTTGTGTCGTGTCCACCCCTACAAATCTCACACTTCCGTGCACTCATCTTAAGCTTTTTAACCTCTCTCGCTAAAGCCTCTTTAGCAGCAGCCATACTAGTCTCATGAGTGACCTGATGAACACCTCTAGTAGTGTAGGAGGTAATCCTAGAAACGGGAATGGAATCCCCGTTGGATGGGTTCTACTGTTCAGCTAAAGAAAAACTCTCAAACATGTCCTTACACTCATCAGTGTCTTTTTTATCCATAATGTGTCCCCAGCAGTAGTGTTAAACATCTGCCGCGTAGCATAAGTGAGGCCATTGTAGAATTTCTCTACAAGGGCCCAATCAAAAAGTCCATGCTGGGGACACTTGTTCAACAAAGTGTTGAACCTCTCCCAGGACAAGTGGTATGGCTCATCTAGATCCATTCGAAATGAGTGGATCTGATCCCGAATGCGAGCGGCCTTAGAAGGAGGATAATATTTTTTCAGAAACTTGGTCTTCAAGTCTTCCCAGGTAGTGATGGAATCCTGGGGAAGAGTATCCAACCAAGTAGCAGCACGCCCAGACAGAGAAAATGGAACAACTCTAAGATAGATCGTGTCTGGGGTGACACCTGTCAGACCAAAGGTGTCATAAATGCGCACAAAACGAGACAAATGGCCTGGAGCATCCTCATCATCCAGACCATTGATTTAGGCGGTATGGGCGATGGTGTTAATGAAATGTGAGGGGATCTGCCAAGTTTGGTTATTGGGCATGGCAGTCCGAGTAATGGGAGTTCTCACTCCCGTGGCTCCCTCACATGCCATCGGTGGACAGTACGTCTAGGTTGTGGTGGTTGAGCGTCGCCCATGATAGTAGCAGGGAGAGAAAAACGTACCTTTTTGGTTTGGTTAATAGCACGACGAAGTTCCCTAGGGATGTCAGCAATGTCTCGCTCGGGCTTTGGTATGATCGGCTCAGATGGTCCCTGTGAACAAGTACGTGGCATAAAACTGCAAGACAGATAGAAAAAAAAACGCGTAAAGAAAAAAAAATGAAATATAAACAACAAATAAAAAACACAAAAAGAAAATAAAAACTTAAGACTCTCCAGACACACTAAACACCAAAAAGACTCAAATAAGACCAATTAATCAGTGAAGTCCTAATCAAAGCTAGTTTCGCAATCACCAAGTGTCCCCGGCAATGGCGCCAAAAACTTAATGTGCTATGTATGGTATAAAAATATAAACTAACCTAGACACCTAGTAATATAAAACAGACTCAACTAAACTAGACCACACGACAAGCAAGTGTACCTATCAATGCAGTACAGACTAACAAAGTCTGAGTATCGAACCCACAGGACACTAATGGAAAACAAAACCAGACTCGACTAAGACTTTAAAATAAATGATTTTTAAAATGGTTTTTGGTTTTTTAATAATTAAATAAAATAAATAAAGTAAATAAATAAGATAAACAGACAGCACAGATAAATGAGGAAAATATCAGAATAGGAAGGCAACTACCTAGGTCAAGAATCCTACATGTAACTCACAACTCTCGGTAATGAAAAACTGAATGGATACCAGATTCTAAAGATAAATTAAGAAACTCTAAGATGTGCTAGATCTCCTCTGGTCTCACCAACACACCCCAAAGAATCCTAGAATAAAACACTGGTTATCTAGCTCGGATCACCTCCCGGTCTCACCTCACTAAGAATGTAATGGTACTCTAATGACTCGATCACCTTCCGGTCTCTCTAATCACAATACACCTGAAGATGTAAAGGAGTAACTTAATTGGGTTAACTATGACTTGAAATTACAAGAAACTAAAGACAACTAGGATAGGATCACCTCCCGGTCTCACCCAAAACCTAACACCTAAAGCTCTAGACAACCCAACATTCCATCACCTCCCGGTCTCAAGAATGGAAGAATACCCAAGTCCTTTAAATTCTCTTATCATGTTCCTATGGCTTTCGGATCCAAACCCACAAACTAAGCTACAAGCACTAAGCAGGTAACCCTAATAAACATCCAAACCTGAAAGACATTCACTAAGACGTTTATGGAACTATCAAAGATAATAAATTAGACCTAGACACGCACACACATCATAATAAACACCAACCAAATCGTTACCATAACATTAACCATTCAAATAATCTATAAACCGAGAACTATAAAATTAACATGTAGTCATCATACAACCTAGGTAGCCATAAAAGGTTTAGCCAATAATATTATGACAAACGATAAAAACATAGTCTTGGTACCAAAGTAACACATAGTCATAAAGTTTAGAACACAAAGTAGTAAACGAAAATAACCAATACTGTGTAACCTCGATCCCTAGCCTTCCTACCCTTCACTTTTCCTCTCAACTTTGATTTGGAGCTGTTGTTGAAATTCTTTCACTGCTGACGTCCATTTCTTAGCGGCTGTGTTGATATGTTTCCTTGAAAATATTCTGTTCCTTTTTACAATAAACTTGCCGCCCCTCTTATGACCTCCTCTAATCCTTATTATTGGAGCCAACCTATCTTTTTCCATGAGTTTTTGGGCTCGTGGATTTGAGCTCCACTATTTACATTCATGTTGTAGTTTATTATTATTATTATTATTATTATTATTATTATTATTATTATTATTATTATTATTATTATTTGTTGTTATAACGCCATGCTCGCTTGACTCGGGTGTTTGTGGCTTGACCAAAGTTCCTCATTTATGCTTCAACGTCTATGACCACATGCCCTCAAGTGTTCGTGTCACGATTCAAATTCTTTCGTGTTGAGCTCATTTCACACGAACACCTACAAAATAATACAAATAAATAAATACATAATAAAACGACACTAAACGAATAAAAACCTGACCAAATAATATACAAAATACATAGGAAAAGAGATGTGTTTTGCAACACATCACTACTCGACACATGAATTATACCTCTTTTTAAACTTATTCTATATGTACAAAGCTAGGTAATGCTCACCAACATTATGTGTTGACAAATTTTATTTCCGTGCTTGTTTCAGGATAAGCCTACTTGACGCTTCACATAGGACATTGGACTTAGATTAAATCGAACAACTATCTTTAGTTTTTTTGTTATGTATTTATTTTCACATAATGTAAAACAATATTCAATAATCAAATATATACATTTTAGTGCCATGAGCTTTTGAAGAATCGTCACTATCGTGCACCCCGATGATTCCGCCATCGGTTGGGGTGTTACAGATTGGTATCAGAGCCGTGGTTATAGGGAATTAGGTTATTAGAAATGCTTTTGACCTAGTCTATAACTAAGCTACCACACGAGTCCTCTCGTGTGTACTTCCCCTTTATCCCTATATTTGCTTTTGATTTTATTCTTTCCCTCATCATTTTTGGCATTATACTCGGAGAAGAAGACACTCGTATTTCACAAACGAAACGAAATCACCAAGTTAGGAGTAATGTCCATACCTTAGTGATTAGTTTCACTCCACCCTATTTTTTGTGTTTTTGAAATATGCCTTTGAGTTAGGAGTGATATCCTGTTGGATCAGTTTCTCTATTTAACAGTTCTTATTCATGAACACTTATGTGTCGTAAATGTATCAAAGTAAATTGCACAGCGGAATATTAAAGTGTTCAAGTTAAAGCATCACTTTTAACAGGAGTTATGACTCCCCTCAATCAATGAACTAGGAAGTAAAGATGAGAATCAATAATAGTAAATGAATATAACAGTAAATGCAGAATGATTCTCAGATATATATGAAAAGGTTAACTACAAGGTAATTTGAAGGAAAATGTTCAAGTTTTGGATGAATATCTAAAATAGTGGGATTAAACCCCTTATTAGACGGATGATTACATACAAGCTAAGTCTTCAAAAGATTATAATAATGTAAGATAATACTACAATAGGCTATAGTATTGAAACTTGAACAAAGACTTTAAGAAAACTAATACAATACTAAACTGCTGAGATTAAGGGCGGTTAGAATCTTCTAATCAAAGCGATGATGAGTGACAAACTTCTGATGAGTGATCGTCAGGAGTTTGTCTCCAGCAGTTGCTCTTCAGATGCTTGCCTGGTTTATCTTCAGAACTTCTGATTCTTTTACTCTTCAGGACTTTGGTAATCATTTACTTTAGCAGTTTAACAAAAAGCAAAAGGACATAAGACTAAGGTTTATATTGGCTTGTCAATCCTTTTTGACCCTACAATCTCCTCCTGGATTGATGAAGCTTACTTTCTCATTCACCACAAGGGTATTTAAGCTATTTACAAGCACTAATCATGGAGAAAAATATGCTACGCTTACAACATAATATTGACTCTTTAAAGTAATATATAGACTACCAAAAGTAACAATATTTGAATTGGAGATAAATATATATTATAGATCAATTAGGCTTTTATTTTGATAGTATCATATAACCAATTTCTGAACTTATTGGTTGTCAATTGTTGATGAATTACAGGGTTTTAAAAGCATGGGTGAAAAGAAAAGAGTAGTACCCACATGATCATCACCAAGAGTGATATGGTACAAAGTAGGATGATCGATAAAAGAGAAGAAGAAACTAAGAGGAGAGGAAGTATTCTCAATTCAAACGATGATTCATTCCATTTCTCTGTCTACTTATTTAACAAACTCATACAAGTGACAAGTTACACTCACAATCCTCATATTATGCTACTATTACAAAAGACACCCCTCTACTATTTGATACCTATCATTACTCCCCCCATAAAGATTTTGGAAGCCATTTTGAAAGAAGCTATTCAGGAACAGAGGGAACGTTTTGTCCCAAAAATCAAAATAAAGAAAAAAAATCAAAAGTATCAAATCTAAATTGTGAAAACAAAATTATGAAAAGAATAAAGTGTGGGTAAACTTGCAGAACCAAGTTGTCACTCCTGTGCAATTGAAAAAGACTGGTCAAGGAAGCCTTTAACACTCTCTGGATCACAAACTCAATTTGATCTTTTGTCCTCACAGTAATATTTGTTTTATCATTTTCGGAATTCCATTCAGTGACCATGCTTCCTTTGTCCAAATCCAATTTCTTGTGTGTAACCTGCTTATGGTCTTTAGTACCTTTCATGGACAAAATGAGAAACAATACCTTAACAAAAGTGTAGTGCAACACTGCATTAACACTTTGCAAGAACCCACCCCAACCAGCTTCTTGAATAGCACAAATGAAACAACACCCTTAGTGTTGAGCATGAACGAATAGCTTGATAGCAACTTTACACAGCCTTGTACGCTATTACTTCTACCCACCTCTTTCCCATCAGTAGCATCATATTAAATGCAGCAGTTATTGTTTCTGACCAAAAATAGTAGCAATAGTCTACCCATGTAACAGCCACAACATATGACCCATATGCTGTGTTGACCCATAACCTTATGTTGCTTTGACCCATATGAGAATTCATCCAGTTATTACTAAAATGCATGACCCAAAGTATAACATGGTAGCACCCATTCTCGTCACTTGTATATTGATACAAAAATTCAGCACCATATATGACCATTTCCTGATTATCATCTTTACGCTTCCACAAAACTTCTCGATTCATACTTGATTCCATCTTAACACACTTAATGGCTTTATCTTTCTCCAACAATTTGTGTCTCAAATGTCATGCGGTTCTAGTAATAAGTGTGACATCCGTCACCGTCATCGAGTTGTCAATTTTAGCCCTTCGTATATTTTGAAAATTTTACCTTTAGTCCTCATCAATTATTATGTTATTTTGTTTAAACTCTTCTTTTAAAGGGTATATGAATGCGTTTTGTATACGTATGTGTTGGTATATAAACGTGCCATAATCGTATAATCATGTGATCTTATAAAAGTTCTATTTATTTTATTTTAGTTTTAAAAAAAGAGTTATAAAAGTTATAAACTTTGTTAAGTCTAATAATGACTTGATAAGATTTTATTAAAAAAAAGGTTTATATGAAACTTAGATATATTCAAACTAAAGGGGCCATTTCTGTCAAAAATTCAAAATTTAAACATTTTTTTCCACATTTTGGTTTTCCAGCGGGTTAATTCTGGTCACCGGAATTTGATTCCGGCCAAAACTTAAACTGTGAATTAATTCCCCTTTGATCCATTTTTCTTGCCATTTGAATCCCGCCATCAATTTCCAATGAATTCCAATCATTTAATCGGACCATTAATGTGTTTTAATAGAGTTTTAAGTCGGTTTTAAGGTTAAAACGGCCAGAAACTTTATAACAAGTTAATCGATCGTTTTTAGTTAACACCCGTATAAATTGATTATAGCATTCCCTCACCAGAACTTTACATGTTTCAAACCTACCATAAAAACCTGCAAATCGTGACCAGGAGTCGTCGAATTCTTGGAACAAACTCTTGGCCTTACTACTCGTTTGCGACCCTTTAGCATCATTGTAAGTATAAAATGATATTATCGTTTTGTTAATCGAGCACCTCTGATAATAAGCCCCTTATTTATGAGGTCTAATCGTCTCTATAACGGGTTATTAGATTTGGGGTTAGGGTTAGGGTTAGGGATTTAATATGTATTTGGGGAAGAAGATGAAGTTTCATGTTATAATAAATATAAAACAAAACCAAGTCATTCAAAAATAATCCTTGTGTTGTAGTGGTTAGTGTGTGTGTGTAATATACAAACCACCAGGGTTCCACCCAGGTAACCCACGGTTCCTTTCCATTTTTTTTTTTTTTTTTTGCTTTTCATTTTTATACTTATATTAAACATTTTTATTACATAAAAACTTATATTATTCTGAGTAAATTCGGTTTTAATATGAAAATCATCAAAATTTAAGTGTAGAATCTTGACATTATATAGAAAATTATCATATTTTTATTTTCTACAAAATAAATTATTTTCATGCTTTTATTAAAATTAAGACATTTTAATCATAATTAATTGATTAAAAATTCATTTTTATTCCCAAAAATTTTGGAAAGTTATTTCTAAACATCTAGAACTAGCATAAAATTTATTAATCTAGAAAAAAAAGTTATTTTTGTTGATTTTCCTATTTTTAATCATTTAAATATGATTTAAATTCATTAAATCAGTTTTAAATGTAAATAAATTGAGAAAAATTATGAAAAATTTCGTTTCATTATTTGTCATAAGAAAGTATTCATTCTTCACAAAAATATTATTTTTGGATCACATCTTGCATTTTTAGTCTTTTTTGTGTTCAATTAGACATAATTAATCATTTATCTATTTATAATATTTATAATTTGTTTAATAAATATTTTTCTTATAAAACAGGAATGTTCTATGTTTGAAAGTCATAATCCTCATTTGTTTGGATCATTTGTCTAACTCATAATTACTTGTTCAAATATTTATAATTATTGTATTTATTTACAATTTTAGTTAAAGTAATTAATTAAATTATTTTGTCTTAATTTTTCGAAACATATTTTTATGTGAATATTTAATTGGTAAAAAGTAGACTATCGTATCATATTCATAGAGTTTAATCATATATTATTTGATATACATGTATAATATCAATTTAATTTATCGCAAAACTATAATTTCCCAAATCGACTTAGCAAACCCTAATGTCTTAGAACCCTAGATACCTTAGCATTTTAAGACATTCCATTTATTGATCAGCTTAAGTTGGATTTTGATCGCTTTCGCAAACTGTGGGTATACTTATCCCCTTTTTCATTTTTAGACTTTTGGGGTGAAACATGTACACATATACAAACTTACACATACACTTACACATAATCTTTTATATATTTACAATTCATATACGTGTTTCGTTAATTTTGTGCTTTATGCTAGACTTAAGTGTAGTTTATGTACAATGGTTGCTCGAAATCGTTATCTAGACTTAACTAAGGTTAAGGTGCTCAAATGAACAAATGCTCAAATGCTCGAAATCATTATCTAGACTTAGCTAAAGTTAAGGTGCTCAAATGAACAAATGCTCAAATAGACGTAACTTAGGTTACGGTGCTCAAATATATGTAACACATGTTACGGTGCCCAAATCATTTTGAAACGTGCTAGGATGCTTTGTGTGAATCATATTTGTTTGATTTTATCATGTTTGTTTACTACATGTTTACATAATGCCTTGATAAATCTTGACACATGAGTTGTAAAACATATTCTTTAAACTTATTTTATACGTATACAAACCAAGTATGCTCACCAACATTATTTATGTTGACAAAATTATTTTCCAATTGTTGAGATATTTCATGTAGGACATGTGGACTTAGTAAAGACTTAATCAAGACAACATATGGAATAGTATTTGCACTTGATGATATCTATAATTGTAACTTGAAGCATTGAATAAAATATTAACACTTTAGTGTCATGAGCTTTTGAACAATCCTCACTACGTGACACCTCGATGTTTCCGCCATCGGTTAGGGTGTTACAGATTGGTATCAGGGCCATGGTTGTAGGGAATTAGTTTATTAGTAAATGACCTAGACTATAACTAAGAACCTATACTTGACCTTGCTTGTGTTTATTTGTTTATTTGTTCCACTAACCTTTCTCCTTTGTCACCTCTCATTCTTTCCCCTACCTCTTTCCATTTCTTTCTTTCTTCATCATGGGCTTTGAGGATGACTTCACTTGGGGAAAACGTCTAGATTTTGGCAGCATGTTGGATATTCTTGGCCTAACTGCTTAACCTCATTTTATCATTGATTTTTCAACCCTTTAAAGTGTTGAACTCTATGTGAGAGAACACGTGCAATTTGGAAGGGTGGATGCCTGTACACTGGGTTTTTTGGCATAGGCAAAGTATAGCGCATAAATCCGAATCAACCGACGGACCTGTTATGCTTACCTGCGGATTCCTGGAGTGAGGGTCCACTTATAGGCTAAAGCACGTCTTCATTAATCTCCAACGGAGTTTGATTCTTTGAACAGTCAAAGTTTTGTTAGGTCTTATGACTAGACAAGAACCCCCCAATGTTCTCATATATCATCTACGAAGTCTCATTTTCATGATAAAATATTTTATACTATATATATCATACGTTTCATGTTGCATTTTATAATTATTTTATCTATATGTTTCAGTTTCCATGATCATCGAATATATATTTTTCTTATTTCAAGTGTTGTTTGTAAACCTATGATCCCTTTGTGTTGGAATCTTAACCAAAACATATATACACTTGCTTCCCATACTTAGTACATTGCACTACTACAACAACCCTTTATACAAACAACCCTCCATATTCTATTATTATATCCCAAGGACACAACACCTCACTGTCCAATATTGGAGGGATTTTCATGTTCATCTAGTACACATTTTATGCAACCATAGTATACTATACCTGACCTAATACCTTGTGTGGGGACACAGACTGATCATAAAAAGGATGCCTTGACAATTTCCATATTAGTTTTATCAAATACTATATCCACACATGGTTTCTTCAAACTACCAACCATTAATGATTAGTGGTAATAAATATTCTGAAATTACTCAAATCCAACTTGTAGTTTTGAATTCGTCAAACATTTCACATTTAAAGCAAATAGATAAAAAATTTCAATAAATAAAATGGGGTTTACAAAACTGACAGAAAATTTAGATATACATGAATTTTCTTAAAATTTATCAGGACACCTGGGATCATCCTTATTTTTAACATATTCGTTTTAGTCCCCGTACTGTTTTCTCGTACGTTTGGATTTTAATTCAGCGTTTGGTGTGTTTGACTTTCAACTTTAAATTCAATAATATGTGTTAATCATTAGTTTTCTTATGAGTTTCTTGTAACATGAAATTTTTTTAAAGTTCCTCAAAAACATGAGATTTAATTTTCTTATTCACTGTAATTAACATGGTCATTTATGATGTTTGAAATCAAGAAATTTTCTTAAAACCTACAAATTTGAAATTATTTTGCGATTTAGACATTCTCTCGGAAACTTAGAAATTGGAACTCCACTTAAAATCTGATCTTTTGTTCGTAACACTTTTCACCCTCATATATTTTCTTAAACTTGAAATCATTAGACAAGATCAACTTGTACTTCATGTTCATAGATGCAAATTCTTAACATGCTATCGTTTCATCATGATGTTTCATGAGTGTTGACCTAGATTGCATGTGTTTTGTTATCCTTGTACGAATTTTGTATGCCTTGAGTTAGATACTAGTCTTCATGTCATAACTAGAACTTACGTGAATCTTGGTTACACATAAAAATGGATGTTATAAGTGGTTTGATAAATTATTGTGCTACGTGAAATACATATGCCTTGTTGATTCCTTATTTCCAAAATACGTGTTATGTGATCATTCATTATATGAGTCATGAACAATCATAATACCTGCATTTTCTTGGATTCATATTTCGTTAGCGAGATAGGTTATTCGTATGCCTGAACTAAACATGTGTAACTTTCTCTTTACGCAAACATTTGGACTGTGGACACTTGATACACCAAATAACATAGAGAATCGACCAACTAAACTAGTGTTCATGTTAGAGTTGAGGTGTGAAAGTATTTCTTTTACCCGTGACTTAAAGAACCAAGTTAGTGTTCATGCTCATGCTCGTGTTGACGTGTTAATATTCTTTTAACATGGTAGATTACGAGGAAAACTAGTTCTCATGTTGGAATGTGTTTTCGACTTGAGGAAAACTATGCATATGCTTACTCTGTCACAGTGTGTGTCTAGTGTCTTGTAGTCTAACGTAGTGAATGGGTTAGCTTAGGAGGTGAACCTAGCGTAGGGAAGGACCTCATCATACCCTAGCTGTGCGTAAAACATGACACCTCTCTTTTTGCAGAGTCTTTAAACTTTCAGTCGTTTTAATGTGTTAAGTTAGTGTCGTAGAAGGCATAACACCTCAATGTAAGGTAAATTGGCAATTGTGGTCGGAAACGTAATCATGAATTTACAGGTACATTGAGGTGGTGTGGAATGCTAATAGGGTTTTAGGAGAGATTTCCGGTACGTTTTCGAGGTACCAAAGGTGTGGTGGGTTAGCTGCAGTACACCCGATATATAAACGTTGATGGTGCATCGGGAATGAGAGTGTAACTTTACTTTCTTATTCCGCTGTGCAAATCTGATTAAACTTGCTAAACACATAAGTGTTCACTAGCAAGTAAACCTTTAAGAGCATACTGATCCAACAATTGGTATCAGAGCACTGGTTTATCTGATCACATATCAATCTAACACATTTAGAATCAGACACAGGCTCTTATTGATATTCAATAAAGGATTAAAAGTTCACTCTTTCAACATCCATCACTTTAAGAGATATTTGACAAATCAATACTCTTTAAAATGGATCCACATAATATTGGTTCTGCCAATAAACCTGCTATGCTAGTCAGAAATGAATACAATATCTGGCAAAGGAGAATGGCACATACTTTATCACATACCAACACCGGTTGCTGGAAATCTGTGATATATGGTCCTCACAAACCAGTAAACATTAATCTTGAAACTAAAGATGAAATACTAAAAGACCCAAAAGACTATACAGAAGATGATTTCCTAAAACTTGAGCTAGATGCTAAAGCTTTATCTATGTTGGCAATGGCACTCCCAAATGAAATCTACTCTGGGCTATTACATTGTGATAGTGCCAAAGAGCTTTAGGACTGCCTAAAAGAACAGTTTGGAGGAACTGAAGAGGTGATTGCCAACACTAGAGAAATCCTGGCTCAACAATATGAAACTTTTGCTCTAATAAATGGGGAAACTTTAACTCAACAATTTGAAAGATTCTCCTCATTAATATCTGAGCTAAAATTAAATGGTCAGACCTATACAACTGTATCTATGCTTCATAGATTTTTAAGGTCTTTACCTAAAAATGGGAAACATATTCTATAGTCCTTAGATCTTCACCAGACTTTAGCTACCTCACTCTTACAAAATTACATGGGAGATTGCTAACTTTTGAAAGAGAAATTGATCAAAAGAAGAAATTGCAAAGTTCTGGTAAAACTGTTGATGACTATCTACCAGGTAGTACAACACTATTGGGACAAGATTCACTTACTTGTTTAAATAGTTTTGGATCTTTTGACCACATTGACATAACTGCTGGGATCTCATCAGAAAGATCATTCCCGGGTTATGAAAATGATGAATATAGTCAAACTGCTGATAACATGTGTTTTATCATGGATGATTTAAAAAATTTCAGCAATGATGACTTAGAAGAAATGGACATCTTACACCAACTAGCCATGTTAAGTATTAAAACAAATTTTTTTTATAAAAGGTCAGGAAGGAAATTTCCAGGACTAAATACTGCTACAAAAATTGGTTTTGACAAGTCTAAACTTAGATGTCATAAGTGTCAGAAGTTGGGACACTTTGCTAGAGAGTGTAGAAGCTCTAGCTATAACCAATCTCAGTCTGGAAATCAGTTTAACCCTAGTTATAATAGGAATAATGGAACACAGGGAAGTGCACATTTTGTACAGGCACAAGCTCCACAAATCCAATATGTGCCACAAGTACAATATGTACAGATGCCTGCTCAACAAATGCAGAGCCAACAACCAATCCCTTCCATTCCAGCTTCTCAACAACCTCCACAGACTCAACAACCCTCACAACAAAGTCTGTCACACTTCAAGGTACGTTGACTGGAGCAGTCTTCCTTTTGACACTACTGAGTGCAATCCTGATGCAGACAACAAAATGTTTGATATCAACTGGGGAGAACCTGACAATGGCAGAAAGAATTTTGCCTTAATGGCATTTGAGGGTTGCACCTCAAAATGTGCCCTGTCTCAGGTATCAAAAGAATCTTTAACAAAACTTTGTTCAACTTCATGTAAACAATCTTTTGCTCTCATAAGAGAGACCAATGTGCATTTACAAGGAAAAGCAAATGACTCTGGGAGAAAATTTAATCAGATGAAGTGTGATTTAGAAAGAAAACTTGCTGCAAAGGCAAAAGAAAATTCTAAATTGACTAACAATGCTATTGAAACCCAAGCGCAACTTAAAATCATGATAGAAGACCTAGGAAATGTCAGAAAAGAGCTTGCTGACACCAAGGTTGTTTGTGAAAAATGGGTAGAATCTTGTAATGGGTACCAACTGCTGCTTAACAAACAAAGTGCATCAAATGTTAGGTTTGGCATAGGGTACAATCACACTGAAACACCAACTGATTTTTCCCCCAAAACTACTGAAGACGGGAGAAAAATTGTTTCAGATGAAACTTCTGAAGAGAAAGAATGCACATCTTTTCATGATAACTTTCTAAAAACTCACAAAGAAAGTTCTTCAGAAGTACTAATAAAATCTGACTTTAATCCATCAGTAGTTTCATCTATATTAGGAGTTGAGAACCTGAAAACTACTGATGACCTAAAACAAATCAAAAGAGTCAGAAATTTGCCTTTAAATGAAAAAGAAAAGGCAAAAGAATGTGAAATCTGTGGTTTGTTTAACCACAAGACAAAATTTTGTAGATACAGAAAAGGAATTCAGTATAACAAGAAAATTTCACAACTGGTTGAGGGAAAACAAATTAAAAATGATTTTGAAGAAACTTTCCTTCCCAAGAAACAACAACCAGTCAACACCTTTTCTCAGAAAAAGATGAAATCTCAACAACATTATTTTTCTCAAAATTCTCTTTCAGTAGTTAGCCCTAAATCATCAGCAGTTTCACAAACTGCTGAGATTAAAAATCTCATAAATATGGTACAACTACTGATGACCAAGGTTGATGGTGGTCCTCAAAATGATACCACCATTACTCTTAATGAAAAATCCATTGCCAAAAAGACATGGATTTCTCAACCTGGTCAAGAACAAACTGTAAATGTTCTCAAGAGCAAACCCAAAGCCAAACTGGCTTGGGTTCCTAACTCTAATTAATTTGCTACTTTGTGCAGAGGGTCTCCAGAGGCTTAAATAACATTTGGTATGTTGACAATGGGGGCTCAATGCACATGACAGGATGCAGATACCTGATAAACAACTTTATCAGTCAAAGAGAAGGATCTGTATCCTTTGGGAACAATGCCAAGGGATATGTGCTAGGACATGGCAATGTCTCTTCTGGCAAAATACAGTTTGACAAGGTCAATCTGGTTGAAAACCTTGAGTACAACTTGCTGAGTGTGTCACAGATGTGTGAAAAAGGATATTCTTCCTTTTTCACAAAGACAGCATGCAAGATCATATCACCAGAAGGCCAGAAGTTGATAGAGAAGATCATTGAAGATCATACTTTGTTGATAGCCAAAAGATGTGGAAATGTCTATGCAGTGGACATTGAAAAGGACAAAGTACTGAACAACACTGCTAGTTTCTTCTCAAAGGCATCAACTTCAGAGACTGATCTCTGGCACAGGAGACTTGGCCATGTGAACTTTAAAACCATAAATAAAGTCACAAAAATGGGCTTGGTCAGAGGTCTACCCTTGAAAGTATACCAGTGTTAAGAACACTGTGTATCCTGTTTAAAGGGAAAGTAGCATAAGTCCTCCTATAAGTCCATTGAAGAATAAAAACAACTGCATGACTTCAACTACTCCATATGGACTTATTTGGGCCAGTAAAAATCTTGAGCCTTGGTAAGAAGAAGTACTGCTTGGTCATCATTGATGACTATTCATGATTCACATGGGTATTCTTCTTATTTTCAAAGGATGAGGCAGCTGAAATCATTAAGTTATTTATTCTACAAATAGAGAAACAATATTCTCTATCTGTCAAAGCCATTAGAAGTGATAATGGGACAGAGTTCAGGAACAAAACTCTGGATGAATTCTGTTTGTCTAAAGGGATTATTAGACAATTCAGTGTTCCCATAACTCCTGAACAAAATGGTGTGGTAGAAAGGAAAAACAGAACTTTAATTGAAGCAGCAAGAACTATGTTAGCTGATTCAGGCCTACCATTGTATTTTTGGGCTGAAGCAGTCAACACTGCATGTTATGTTCAGAATAGAGTCCTTGTCAACAAGAGACACTTCAAAACTGCCTATGAAGTTCTTCATGGTATGAAGCCCCTTATCTCCTTTTTTAGGGCTTTTGGATGTCAATGTTTCATTCTAAACATTAAAGACTTTATTTCAAAGTTTGTTGCTAAAGTTGATTCAGGTTATTTTCTTGGTTATTCGTCCACTAGAAAAGCCTACAAGGTTTTTAACTCAACAACCAAGATAGTAGAAGAAACACTGAATGTCAAGTTCAATGAATCAAAACACACTCTTATTCCAGCACATCCTGCTGAACTCTTTGACCTTGACAGCTTTCATTTCAGACCTGAAAAGACTGTCACTTCATCTAAACCTACTTATTATGGTGATCAGAGGTTTGATGATGAAGATCCAGCACCATGGACTCCTAACACAGTCATTAAGTCAACTTTCAAACCATCAAAAGTTTTACAAACTTCTTATTCAACAACTGTTGATGTACAAACTCAAACATCTGATTCAGCTCCTACAACTACTGAAGATGTTCAAACAGCTGAACCAGACATTATAAACCTCAGTGGTTTGTTTGATGAAGTACAAGAGCCACCTACACCTGTCAGTGGTTTATAACAACTGATTGAACACAAAGATCATCCATTGGAACAAATCATGGGTGATATTGCATCAGGTGTTCTCACAAGAAACCAGCTTTCCAACTTTTGCTTCTTCTCTGCATTCATTTCTCAGTTGGAACCTAAGAAATACCAAGAAGCCCTCAAAGACAACAATTGGGGGCAAGCTATGCAAGATGAGTTGCTCCAATTTAAGAAACAACAGGTTTGGGAAATCTGTCCTTACCACCAAACAAGCAACGAATTGGCACAAGATGGGTTTTCAGGAACAAACAAGATGAGGCTGGTATGATTATAAAGAACAAGGCAAGACTGGTGGTACAAGGTTACTCTCAAGAAGAAGGAATTGATTATGATGAAACCTTTGCTCCAGTTGCAAGACTTGAAGCCATCAGGTTATTTCTCGCTTATGCCATTTCCAACAAAATAAAAGTTTTTCAAATGGACATTAAAAGTGCATTTTTGTATGGAAAAATCAAAGAGGAAGTGTATGTCTGTCAGCCTTCTCATCCTTAGTGGGTGTACAAGCTTGACAAAGCACTTTATGGGCTAAAACAGGCTCCTAGAGCCTGGTATGAAACACTTTCCAACTTTTTGCTCAAAAATAACTTCACAAGAGGCTCCATTGATAAAACTCTTTTCATAAAACATGTTGGAAATCATGTCTTACTTGTTCAAATTTATGTTGATGATATCATATTTGGTTCAACAAACACAAAACTGTGTGATGAATTTAAGAAACTCATGCAATCAAAATTTGAGATGAGTACAATGGGAGAACTGCAGTACTTTTTAGGACTGTAGATTAAACAACAAACAAATGGAACTTTTATACATCAATCTAAATATGTTAAAGAATTATTAAACAAATTTTCTTTACAAGACTGTAAATCATGTTCCACTCCCATGACACCTACTACACAAGTTGAACCAGATGATCAAGGAAAACAGGTTGATCAAACCATGTATAGATGTATAATTGGTTCCCTTTTATATCTAACTGCTTCTAGACCAGATATTATGTTTTCAACATGTGTCTGTGCTAGATATCAATCAGCTCCTAGGGACTCACACCTCATTGCAGTCAAAAGAATCTTCAGATATTTGAAAGGAACTCCTACACTTGGAATTTGGTATCCTGCTTCTAGCAATACCAAGTTAACAGCTTTTTCAGATAGTGACTATGCAGGCTGCAAAATGTCAAGAAAATCAACATCTAGTGGTTGTCAATTCTTGGGAAACTGTCTAGTGTCCTGGAAATCAAAGAAACAAACATCCATTGCAACTTCAACTGCTGAAGCTGAATACATTGCAGCTGCAAGTTGTACATCACAGATACAATGGCTCCAATATCAACTTCTTGATTATGGAATAAAAGAAACCAAGACACCATTGCTTGTAGACAGTAAATCTGTCATTAGCATCATTCAAAATCCTGTTTAGTTCTCAAAGACTAAACATATTGAAATCAGGTATCATTTCATAAGGGATTGCTATGAAAAAGGCAAGATTGAAGTGAAGCATGTGACAACAGCTAATCAAATAGCTGACATATTCACTAAACCCCTTGACACATCAACATTTCAGAAGTTAGTATCCATGCTTGGGATGCTAAATTTGTAAGTGTTTCTTTTATTTTTCTGCACATATTTTTATTTTTCACTTACATCTATCTGTCTTTAAAACTTTTGAAAAAGAGAGAAACTACTGATGAACAAAACATCAGTATGGGAATATTTTCTGAAAAAATGATTAACTTCTGATAAAATAAACTTCAGAAGTTATGAATAAAGTGTTTATAAAACATTCTCATCAGTTGTTCACAAACTACTGAAGAGAAAATGGGAACTACTAATGATAGTTGTTCTTCATCAGCAGTTTGGTCATTAAGGGTAAATCAGACATTTCCCACTTCAGAAGTTTGACCTAGGGCGGTTATAAACTTCTCATAAACACCTTTTTCAACACTTATCCTTTCAAAAAGCAAAAATTCCCTCCTTCTCTATCACAAACACTCTCAAGCCCTAAACCTGTAAACGAAAACACTGTTCGATCCACACACACACAAACCACATGGCTCTTATACTAAAACAGGGACACAATCAAAGAGGCTACTTTGAGAAACTTGAAGCCTGGTCCCAATACGACGAAATCATTGAATTAGTCGTCAAATCCCAATACTTCACTACCCTCACCATTGATCCTCCAATTCATACTGAAACTCTAAATGAGTTCTGGGCTAACGCGGAGACGGTAACAGTGAATGATCAAGTGATCTCCCTCAATTCAACCATCCAAGGGAGAACAATGGCAATCACACCAGAAACTTTGGGAATTAGATTGGGTCTAGATGATGTGGATGCCCCAGATCATTTTCCAAACTCTGAAATTCATTTGACCATGACAGAGTGTGGTTACCAAGGTACTCTCTCACATGCTACTATTTTTAAGAAATTTTTTGAACCTAAGTACAAACTTTTGTTTCATTACATCATCATGTGTCTGAGTCTAAAAACTGGATCTTATGATCTGATGCCCTCTACTTTTCAACCTATTTTTCATTCAATTGTGAATGAAACAAAATTCAGGGCATCAGCACTTTTCTTTAATGAGTTGGTGTTGCATCACCAAAACTCTAAAAAGAAGTTTTTGTTGTATCCAAGGTTCATTATGCAATGCATAATAAAAGAACTTGGAGAAGAGGTGCTTGTGGGTAAAACAACTGTTTTAAACCCATTATCCTCATAAGCATACTCTAGGCATAATAAACCGGCTGCCTGGCCAGAAGATGACCAAGGGGAACCAGAAACAGTCTCCATGGAACCCTCATCTTCCAAACCCTTACCCAAAAAGGCCAAGAAAACAAAACAACAAAAACCAAAACCCACCAACCTTAAAAGAAAGGCAGTTCAGGAGGTTGAGATGCTTGAACTTGCTAATGTGCAAATCTGCACTTGATAAAGATGTGACTGAAACATCCTCTCAGTCTCATCCATCTCAAACCCTCCAAGAGCACCAATTACCATTCTTTTCAAAAGAAAGAAATTCAAGAAAGCCATACCTACTCACCCTTCTTTTGAAACTGCTGAACCTCTACCCCAAACTGTTGAACCTTTACCACAAACTTCTGAACCTGAAACCATAGAAATTGCCAAACTTCTCTCTGGGCTAAAAGAGACTATCCCATTAGAACATGTCAGTCCCCAACAACCACATCAAACAGGGGACATACCTTCAGACTATGACATGAATGTGGATGTCCATAGCCCTAACCCAAGAGATGAGGATGAACTAGGGTTTCTAAGCCCTAACTTAGAGACCTTAGGTACATTTGAGGCTGCTACTACTCATTTACCACCCAGTGGTGGACCTGAGGACAGAAGTAACATTGCTAAGACCTCACTTGTGGCAACTACTGATGAAGGCTTAATGCCTGAGGTAGGAAATCCTCTTAACCAAGAACAAGAGGTACATGAGACAACTGGGTTGGGCCCAGCTCATGATATAACTGATACTGTCCTCATTGAGGATATTATCAGGGATTCAGATGATTCCATTGATTTTGATGATGATTCACACTCCACCAAACATGAATTGACGGCTGCTAGTGAAGATCCTGCACCTGGTGTCTCTAAGCTCAAAGAGCTGGTCACACTAGATCAGGTTAAAGTCCACTTGATCCCTGATTCCCCTAAAGTGGCATCTTCAGTACATCCTGAAGATTACCCAAAAACACACACCTCACTAAAAATGCCTACCCAATTCCCTGGGTCATCAAGCATAGATATGAACCAACTATGCAGCCCAGATGGTCCCCTATACCAGATGATGAACACCCTCATTGCCAATCACCTTAAATCTTTCACAACTGCTTTGGAGTTAACAACCAAAACTCAATTTGAGGTGATTAACAAGAAACTTGGTGAACTGTCCAACAAGATTGACAACTCAAGACAGCTTGCTGAACTCACTGGTAGAACTTCTCAACCTGGCAGGCTTCCAGAAGTGGATGAAGCCAAAAAGGGGGAGAAGATTAAGGAACCTAAGGAGTCACTGGAAGCCAGGATAAAGGCAAGAGTGGCTCTACAACAACAAAAACTGCTAGAAAAGGCCAAGAAACAAAAAGAAGATCAACAAAGGCATGTTTCTAGAACTGAAGTTGAAGCTGAAACTTCCCAATGCCATAATGAAGAAAATGCTGAAGACTCTGAAAGTACTGAAGACTCAGTAGTTGATACTTCTATCAACACTTCAGCAGTTAACACTTCCATCCTACAAAAAACTGAAGAGCCTTCCAAACCAACTAAACAACAACAACCAACTCCTATTCCAAAGCCTACAACAACAACAATGACTGTGCTGAACCCTTCTCCAATTTCAATGTCCAAAGAACTACTAGAGAAGAGTTTAATTGCAGCCCAAAGAAAGGCTAAGGAAGATGAGATCTGGAACAACTTGGAAGCAAGGGAAGACTTAAGCTTAAATGAAAAGCTTCAAGCTTATGAAGCAGAGTTGAATACACAAGCTGAAATAGAAAGAGTTGTTGAAGAAGACAAAAGACAACAACTGGTGTCTTTTATAACAAAGAACAGCAAAACAAAAGCCTATTCACTCAAAGGGCTCTCAATGGATGAGCTAACAAGAAGAGCTCAACTTGTTGCTGACAAAACTGCAACAGGGAAGGATAGAAAAGCCAAGAGAGCAGAGATCATTGAAGAACTGGTAGCTAGTGACTATGGTTCAAAAGCCTCAGTGTCAAAGTGGAGAGAAGACAAACTACTGGACACATACAAGAAATACAAGGCTGACAAGGCTGCAAATCCAAAGAAGTTCAAAACTTCTGAAGTATCAACTTCAGTAGTTAGAACTTCTGGTGTCAAACAAAGACCAGCTACCAAAAGAAAACCAGAGGACAATACAAAGACTGATTTCAAGATGGTGTTGCTAGAAGGCAACACAGTTGTACAAGGAGACTTTGATATTGAAGAAAAACCTCTGATAACACAGTTCAGGGATCCTTCAACATTTGCTTATCAAATCCAGAAGACTATAACTGACAAACTACACACAAAGGTAGTTACTGAACATCATTTACCTACTTTTAAATTACCTGATGTGGTGCAAACATAAGACAGAAGTGAATCCCACCTGAGAGTCACAGAAATAGAGAACATCCAACACTCAGGAACATCCCAGGGATCCAGCATGGTTCCCTATACTTCATATTTTGACAGATCTAAAGTGCCGATCATCAAATGGTCCTTTACTGATTCCAACTCAGTATTGGTGACAAGAAGAGATCTTACAAGCAAGGCCTATAAATCCATGAATGAACTGAAAAATCTATCAACCCAAGACTTGCTTACAATTCAACATTTGGAACCTCAAAAGGGATTTCTCACTGATGAACAGCTGAATCAATTGAAGAATTCCATGTTCAAGGAAATATGGAAGATAGTCAATGACAGAAGAAAACAACAATAAGGAATTAGAAAAGGTTTTGGCTTCATTAATCCAGGGGGAGATTGTTAGGACAAAAAGGATTGAGGAAACCACTTTTACAAACCTTAGTCTAATTCATACTTCTGCAAAATATTCTAAGTATAGAACTACTGAAGAAAGGAGACAAAAGTACTAAAGAAGGATTCAACAAGTACTGAAGAAGATAGATCAGAAGTTCTGAAGTCTAACCAGACAAGTTCACTGAAGAACTACTGAAGACAAACTACACATCAGTAGTTTGTCATTCATCAGCACTTGTAATAGAATCTTTCCACCGCCTTATGTTTTAGTAGTTTAATTGTTTATTATTACTTTATCATTTTGTACAAGTTCCAAGACTACAGCCTGTTGTAGTATTGCTTTTGTGTAAAGTTATGAACAAGTTGTATGTATTTGCTGGTCTATAAATAGATGGGTTCATCCCACTATTTTAGACATCGATTTTAATAGAAACTGAAATCCTTCAAAGCTTATTATTGTTCTTTCCATTTCATTTACTAAGAATCTATCTTAGTATTTATTGTCATTCACATTCAATACTTAGATTCTCATTAACTTATCTTTAGCTTTCAAACATCCAGGGGGAGTAATAACTCCTGTTGATAGTGTAACTTTAATTTCTTATTCCGCTGTGCAAATCTGATTAAACTTGCTAAACACATAAGTGTTCACTAGCAAGTAAACCTTCAAGAGCATACTGATCCAACAATTAACCATATGTCCATTAGCTCTAGAGTCCACTATCCAGCCAATGCCAATTAACTTTCCATTTGAACTAGTAAAACAACACACTTTATTATTAAAGGCAGAAGCACAAAAGATCCTACCAGACATATTGTAGGATGAAACAGGTTCACTAGACTTCTCATGCAATAAACTCAACAACTTAGAGACTTGGTCACTAGTTAAACAAGCAGCAGAGTTAGAAGTATCAGAAGTGGTATTATTATTAATAGCTACCTTCTTTTCAGGGTGTCCTCTGAACTTAGCCCATGGAGGATACCCCACAAGTTCAAAACACTTATCTACTAAGTGTCCTGTCTTGTTGCAATGTGTGCACTTCAAAGACTGATTACCCCTTTACCAAACCTTTTGTTATTGTTAAAACCATTACTAACAGATTCATTTACCTGATAAGGTTTAGCATTGAAGTTAACAGTTTGGGTTTTACTTCCTATGCTGGAGTTTCTATGAGATTCTTCTCTAGAAACTATAGCAAAGGCTTCTTTAACAGAAGGAAGTTCAGACTTAATCAGCAAGGTAGTTCTAACATGTTGATAAACACTATCAAGTCCCATAAGAAACTGCATTAGTTTTATCATATGGTTATAACTATTGAAGTCTTTAGAAGCCTCGCATGTGCAAGAGGGCAACTGTAATATTTGGTCAAGTTGTTTCCACATAACATTCAATTTGTGATAATACTCAGAAACAGACATCCCATTTTGACTAAAAGAATTAATTTTCTGGTATAAGTCAAAAACAACAGACCCATCAATCTTATTATAAGTTTCCTTTATATCTCTCCATACTTCTGAGGCAAGTTTTGAATAAACTTGTCCCAAATAGAGATCCTTGACGTGCTTGTCGTGGTACACGTAAAATTTCCCAATTACAACTAATAAATAGTGGCAAGAAGGTATCGAACACAGGGAGTTTATGGAATGTGTGTAAACTAATAACTTTGCGATTTAACTAATATTTAACTACTAACAAAATTAAAGATCAAAGATTGTTGGTTGATTTGGATTTAGACTTAATAAAAAGAAAACTAAATTACTGATTTGAAATGGGTTTTGTTCTTCAAGTTAACAAGCAATGACCATCCCTGGATCCATTTTCCTTAAACCTTTATGCAAAAGTTCCACTAGAAAGAGTTACATAGACATAACTCGTGTTTAAACAATTATTGTGATAAAAGGGAACAAAGTACTTGGATTATAGCAATGCGAGGTTGTTTCCCGATGACCGATTAATCAATTATCCAACCCAAATCCTTCCCGCAATATCCCGATTGTTAGCAACACCAAGAACGTACGATTAAGACTAGAAATTGAGAAATTGATTAACTACTACAAGCAATTGTTCAAACACCACAACAATCAAGCAAACATGTACTAGATTATCGTTCTAGAAATGAAAGGAACAAACATAAAAGAGTTTAAGAAAAACTTCACCAAAGATGATCATCAAGAGTTCTAGCCTAGCATCATGGAATGGATCATCATAATCTTCAAATAATTGTTCATATGAATCAAAGACAATAACCAAAGGATTATAATTGTTCTCCAACCTTGTTCTAGCCCAAAAATCGCCCAAAGGATGCCTAGAACCGTTCCCAAGTGAAAGTATGTGAAAAGACTTGCAATAACCGTCCTTAAATGGTGGAAGTTACATTTTTCGTGCAGGGGCCACCGTACCCATACGGTGGCTACCGTAAGGGTACGGTGGGAATGAAATCCTGACGGCCATTATACACTGCCCTACGGTGGCAAATTGATGTCCTGAAGCCACCGTACCCATACGGTGGCTGCCGTAAGGGTACGATGGAACCTTTCAAAATCTTCATTTTTCTTTCTTGCATTCCACCTCGTTCCGATGTGTTCCGGTCCATTCCCAAAGCCCGTATTTCGTCATTTTTAGCTCCTTATTACACCTACAACCAAAGCAACCGTAGTCACCCAATTCCAAGCAATATCACGAATAAATGTGGATAAAATAAGCATTTTAACACTATAAAAGGGTGTTCGTTGAACCACCCGTCACATCCCCACACTTACCCATTGCTTGTCTCAAGCAATCTACTACAAATCCTTTTCACAAATAAGTGATCATTTCAAAGTCAAGTTTAATGTGCAATCCTCGTACTAACCCATCCTCAACACCCCAATCAACACACCCCTCACAATATCTCTCCTCTCGGTATCAAGTAAGCTCTAGCAAAGATAAGCTAGACACACAAAAGGCAAACGGGTAGTTGCACAACCATAAGATTGTACCTAAATCAATCATCCTCCTAACATGAACATGAGTATAAATCAAAGGGACTTAATGGTTGTAACTTGGCTAAGTGTAAAGGTAGGGAATAGGATATATATATATATAAGTAGCGCAAACTTTACCCGGTCTTTTTATTACAAAATAAACACCACGAACAAAGAAACACTACTATATACAAACACATAACATAACATAACTTTACTCGCTTTTTCTTTTCTTTTCTTTTTCTCTCTTTTTTTTTCATTTTCATTTTCTTTTTTTTTTCTTTCATTTTTCTTGCCAAACAAATTACATAAACATACTAAAACATACTAAACTTAACACTTCAAGAATACTATTAATACAAGAATAAACTAAACACAAAAAGACCGGGTCAAGTTGGGTAAAATTTAGGAGCTAGTGTAAGGGTCATCAAACAATAGGCTTTAAGGCTCAAAACTGGGCAACTAAATGTCCAAACCCCCCGCCCCTCTCGCTACCTTGCTCATATATGTAATGTATGAGGTCCAACCCCCCAAAAAACCACACTCGCACTCACATAATGAGGCTACCTAATGCCCTTATCATCTCTACACCCATGCCCAATTAAGGATTCAAGTTGTATTCAAGCACAAGTTCTAGTGCACCCCCACCCGTTGCCACTCTCACAAAAGAAGAATTTATTTATTTACATATGTGGCTTTAACTCTCACCAAGAAAAAGAAACGGGTATTAAGGGTTACCGGTGTGTCTAATGGGGGTTAAATCAAGGTGTTCCAATTTTTACAACATTGACCTCAAAAATGTTTTAAAATCTCCAAAAATTTCCTCCCATCCCCACACTTGGGATGCATTGTCCCAATGCATGGCTTTGGAAAGGAATGATCGCAATTTTCCACCACAAGACCAATGTCTTTCAACTCAACCACAACTTTCTTTTTGGTATTTTTCATTTTCTCATTTTTTTTTCAAATTTTTTTTTTTTTTACACACCACCTACTCTCACAACCCAAATTCATCATCACAAATCATCAATGATTCAATACACCACCCAACCACCCGAAAACCAAAAGCAAAAACGAAAACAAAAAAAACAAACAAAATATAAAGCTATGTACAAAGAGAACGACCTGATTAGTAGTAGCGCGGCTGAGGCGGCCCGAACACCGAAGTGAACAAATCATTCCATTCGCCAAAACCAAACGCTCCATCACTGCTTCCTCCTTGATTCGTGGGTTGTTGTTGCTGCTGTGGGTCGACCCATTGAGAATGGTGGATTGGTGGGGTCGGATAGGAGATGCTTCCATCATACGGCGGTAGGGACCCGTAATCCACTGGCTGTGGATTTGCGACTACGGGTCTCCCTGCATGCCAATCATCGTTCATTCTCCTATTTTGATCATCAATGTATCTGTGATTGATCTCCACCTGCTGAGCATAAGCATGTCCTCGGTTCCACAATTCCTGACGATCAAAGCCCTGCTTCATCCTTCTCTCCATGCTAGCACTCATCATTGTTTGATGATCAAATATTGTGCGTTCCGAACCCGACCAAGTGTCAAATACCGAGGCTGGGGGACGTTGACTTTAAATTACCTGCTGCATCGATCCCCCAAAGGCCCAACCATCAACATACGCCCTCTCGGTAAAGTCATAAAAACCTCCACCATGTGTCCCACTGGAACTCCCCTGGCCTATATCCAAGTGTCCTCCAGCCGGATTGTCTTCTTAGTCCTCATCATCAGTAGGTGGCTGTTCACCCCCACTCTCAACTTCATCTTCCTCACCGGGCAAAGGTGCCCTCGCATCTTTCTTAAGCATTATCCACCTTTGACCCCCACTTTTCAGTTTATGATATCTTTCAGACTCAGAATAAACCCAACCGGACCCCATTGTTGCTAGATTAATAGTTTTGAATTTCTTTCTTTTTCTTCCTTCATCTTCTTCAGTTATCGCACCTTGCTGCTTCAACAACCCAGTAATTATTCGACAACAGGGGATGATTGACCTATCCACCGAATTTCTACATATCCAAACGTGATTCAAGATCAAGTACCGAAGGGCAAATTTCGGACCACCGTGCGTCAAGGCGTATAAGATAGGAACCTCGGAAAAACGCACTTGTTCCTTATCAGCCCGTCTTGGTAACACATTCAGAATGATAAAATTCAACAAAAGTTTGGGCTCTATCTTCAAATTCCTTCGATACAATGTATCATGATAAGTACCCGGCAAAAATAAATCATCCAACATTTCCATCCAACGTGGATGCTTGTCTAGACTAATCAGCAAATCATCGATACTCGGGTTTTTATATTCTTTTGCCGGTAGACTATCAAACTTTGCAAGCCTGCGCAATGTCTCATAGGACATTTCCACTTCTATCCCATTTACTTCACCGACTAACTTCATCTTGGATGGTGAATCATATCTAGGACATCTTAATGTTGCCATCCATTCCTCGACCTCATCCAAATACACCCTCTTCTCTTCTTGATCATAACAGTGGAGCGCCGCTTCCCAACCTAACGCCTTAAATCTATCAAATACCCCGAATGGTTCAAAGTCTTTTCTGCTCACCTCTCTTTCATAAATAAATGCCCCTGCCCGATCTGACAACTTTTTAATTTGATCATGAAATAAAGTAGGTTGCCAGATCCTTGGTTTTGCGTTCAGAGGGCCCGTCTTCCATTCAGGCTTATCAGCCGGGTCTAACCTTGGCGCCTCCGGTGCTTGTTCCATCTCTACATCGGATTCATTATTTTGGGGAACATACTTCCTTCGTTTGTATTGCTGAGCAGGTTGCTTTCCTTTAGCCTTGGCAGCGGATGAACTTGATCCAGCGGCTTCACCAGTACGTGCCATTTTCCTATACAATGTACAAACAAACACAAAAACAAAACAAACCAAACAAAACAAATTAGCCAACATGACAAACACATCCCCACACTTGCTTGTTATCATGGTAGTAGATGTTATTGAGCATAAACTTCATCATTGGTTTGACAAAAATTGGGCATCACGCCTCTATAATCATAACATTACCAAAAGCTCACAATTTTCATCTCAACAACACTTCTACTACCACATCATTATCAAACAAACCTATTCACATACTACATTATTAACAAGCAAGTGGGTATAAACTAAGTAAGAACAAAACCTTAATATCTTACAATGTAGCATAAAAATCAACAAATGGAATACATACCTTCGAATGGATGATGCTAGAACACAAGAAATCAAGAAAACAAGAAAAACCCCCAATTTATGCGATTTTAGGGTTTCGATTCGGCCCCAAAAACGTGTTTTTCTTCCAAAATCAGAAACTAGACAAAAATCTAGTTAAGTTAGACCCAATAATCACTAGATTTGGAGGAGGATTGAAGGTTTTATGAAGATTTGAAGTTTAAAGGTTATGGGTGTTCTTGTGTAGTTTTGTGAAGAAGAAGAAGAAGTTAGGTGGAATGAAAGTTAAGGGTTTGTCCGGTTTAACCATTCTTCACGTGCAGCATTAATGAATTTTTTTTTTCTCAGACCCCACCGTATGGGTACGGTAGGACCGTATGGTTACGGTGGCTTAAACCCATTTCTTTTCCACCGTATGGCAGACTTGAATCACCGTTGGTTTTCTATTTCCACCGTACCCTTACGGTGGGGCCGTAGGGGTACGGTAGAACCTGGGCAAATTTTTTATTTTTTTTTTTAAATTAGTAATTTGAAAAACATGAAAATTACCCTACCCCTCGAAAATCCCGTGTTGTCCTCAACACAATGCTAAAACCGTTTCGTGACCCGAACGTCCCCACACTTGTTTCAAACACGGGTTTCGAACACACACAAAAGAAAAATAAAATAAACGCTAACTATTTACACTACCAAACCTGGGCCTCTTATGATCAAATCTCCTCAACCGGGCTTAGAATGTAGCCCGATTTATCCATCTCCAAGTAGTTGATGTCGTTTCCATCCAGGTACGGCTTCAAGCGATGCCCATTAACTGTGTAGATCTTGTTGCTTTACTCCTCTTCAATGTCCACATCACCAAACTTGCCAATTCTTCGAATAACATATGGACCCATCCATTTACTCTTTAGCTTACCCGCAAACATCTTCAATCTCGAGTTGTACAACCACACCTTTTGACCCACTTCAAAGGTCTTCCTTCTCAACTTTGCATCATGAACTTTCTTCAACTTGTCTTTATAAGCTGATGCACTTTCATAGGCTTCATCTCTAATCTCCTCAATCTCGCTCAACTGCAATTTTCTCATCTTTCCCGCTTCATCATAATCGGCATTTACCGTGGTGATTGCCCAATGTGCTCGGTGTGCCAACTCCATTGGCAAATGACAACCCTTTCCATACACCAATCGATAAGGGGTTGTACCAATTGGAGTTTTGTAGGCCGTACGGTATGCCCACAAAGCATCATCCAACTTTCCCGACCAATCTTTTCTATCAACTCGAACCGTCTTCATGAGAATTTCTTTAATTTGACGGTTAGACACTTCAACTTGTCCACTTGTTTGTGGATGGTACGGGGTGGCAATCCGGTGATTCACTCCATATCTCTTCAACAACTTCCGAAAATTGAAATTCTTAAAATGTGACCCACCATCACTAATGATCACTCTAGGAATACCAAAACGAGCGAAAATGTTGGATTGCACAAACTTGCAAACCACCGAATGATCATTAGTCCTTGTAGCAATTGCTTCAATCCACTTCGAAACATAATCAACCGCTACCAAGATGTACAAAAACCCATTAGAATTTGGGAAGGGACCCATGAAGTCAATGCCCCAAACATCGAATATTTCTACAGCCAAGATTGGTTGTAAAGGCATTTCATCCCTCTTGGAGATACTTCCCATCCTGTGACAATTTACACAATTCCGGGCAAATTCACAAGCATCTTTGAATATGGTGGGCCAATAGAACCCACATGATAGAACCCGGTAGCCGGTCTTGTGTCCACTAAAATGCCCCCCACAAGCGGATGAATGAGCATGTGTAAGAATATCTTTCACCTCCGATTCGGGCACACATCTTCTAATCACTTGATCGGGCCCAATCTTGAAGAGATCCGGTTCATCCCAAATATATTGCTTCACTTGGACCATAAATTGTTGTCTTCGTTTCTTGGTCCAATGATCTGGAATGACCCCCGTGGCTAAATAGTTAACATAATGAGCAAACCACGGTGCATGAATAGTAGAAATTGCCATCAATTGCTCATCGGGAAACCTCTCATTTATTTCTCCAAAATCCTCATTTTTATCCACCGGAATTCGAGACAAATGATCCGCCACTACATTCTCACTTCCTTTCTTGTCCCGAATTTCCAAATCAAACTCTTGCAACAATAGAACCCACCGAATCAAGCGTGGCTTGGCATCTTTCTTTTCCATCAAGTAACGAACCGCACTATGGTCCGAATACACTACCACTTTGCTCCCCCAAATATACGAACGAAACTTATCCAAAGCATACACCACAGCTAATAATTCTTTTTCGGTTGTGGTGTAATTCAGTTGCGCTTCGGATAAAGTTTTGCTCGCATAGTAAATCACCACCGGCTTCTTATCAACTCTTTGACCCAAAACCGCTCCAATTGTAGTTTCACTTGCATCACACATAATCTCAAATGGCTTTGACCAATCCGGCGGTTGCAAAATAGGAGCCTTGACCAAGTGTTCCTTCAAAACATTAAAAGCTTGCAAATATTCATTAGTAGAGTCAAATGGAACATCTTTCAAAAGCAAATTACATAAAGGTTTGGTAATAACACTAAAACCTTTAATAAAACGTCTATAAAAACCCGCATGTCCCAAAAATGACCTTACCCCTTTCACATTCTTTGGTGGTGGCAATGATGAAATAACCTGAATTTTTGCCTTGTCCACCTCCATACCTCTCTCCGAAATCACGTGACCTAACACAAGTCCCTCTTGCACCATGAAATGGCTTTTCTCCCAACTAAGCACTAATTTTTCTCAACACATCTTTTTAAAACTTTTTGTAACTCGTTGAGACATGATTCAAAACTAGTGCCGAAAATTGAGAAATCATCCATAAACACTTCAAGCGACTCTCCAACCATGTCCGAGAAAATACTCATCATACATCGTTGGAAAGTAGCCGGTGCATTGCACAAACCAAATGGCATCCGCCTAAAGGCAAAAGTACCATAGGGACAAGTGAAGGTGGTCTTGTGTTGGTCATCCGGGTGGATTGCAATTTGGTTGTACCCCGAATATCCATCTAAGAAACAATAGTATTTTTGACCCGATAATTTTTCAATAATTTGGTCAATAAAAGGAAGTGGGAAATGATCCTTAGACGTGGCGGCATTCAATTTGCGGTAGTCAATGCACACTCGCCACCCGGTGACGGGTCGGGTAGCAATTTGTTCACCATTGTCATCTTTAATTACTTGAATACCGGACTTCTTAGGAACCACTTGAGTAGGACTTACCCAAGCACTATCCGAAATGGGATAGATAATTCCCGCGTCCAACCACTTAATTACCTCTTTCTTTACCACTTCCCTAAGGTTCGGGTTTAACCTTCTTTGCGCTTCTCTCGTGGGTTTTGCATCCTCAGTTGTGATAATCTTGTGCATGACAATGGATGGACTAATTCCTTTAAGATCGGCAATTGTCCACCCAATAGCTTCTTTATTCTCCCTCAAGACTTCCATCAATGCCAACTCTTGGGCCATCTCCAAATTAGAGGCAATAATGACCGGTAATGTGTCATTATCCCCTAGAAAAGCATACTTCAAGTGGCTCGGCAAGTCTTTCAATTCCAACTTTGGTGGTACTTCCAGGGATGGTTTGGTACCCGAATCAATCTCTACCGGTAAGCTCTCAAATTGATGAGTCCATGGTGGCCTTCCTTCATTCAATGCCATAGCATCTTGCTTCACTTCTTCAACCCTTATCGCACAAGCATGTACCTGTTCAGAAAAATCACATACACAAACATCTATACCATCCTCTTCATACTCATGAGGGTTGCATCCATCAACTAAATCTGCCATGAAACACTCATCAACACCAATAGCATTAGAAATGTTAGTAAAAACATTTAAACGCATTTTCCGGTTTCCAAAAGTAATATCAACCGTACCAAATCTACAATCAATCACCGCGTGAGCGGTACTAAAAAATGGTCGACCCAAGATGACATTTTGTTGTTGTCTTGGGTCCGCAGTTGAATAGTCCAAAACCAAGAAATCAACCGGATAATAAAATTCATCAATTTTAACAATTACATTTTTAACCATCCCTCGGGGCAACTTATGAGACAAATCGGCTAAAACAACCGTTGTCTCCACCCGTGCCAATGGACCGAAATCATATTGGTCATATAAGACTCCCGGTAAAATGCTCACCCTGGCTCCAAGATCTAGCAATGCCTTTGCCATTTTAAAATTACCAACTTGAATGTCTATCAAAGGCGTGCCCGGATCTTGGAGCTTAGGTGGAAACTCCCCATTCAAAACTGCACTCACTTGCCCGGTAACATTTACCCGCTTAGGTACCTTTTTCTTTTCTTGCCTCTTTTGGGTGCACAATTCTTTTAAAAATTTAGCATAGGCGGGTATTTGTTTTATTGCATCAAGTAATGGAAGGTTAATTTTCACTTGTTTAAACATGTCCCACATTTCTTCTTTTTGGGGACCCCTTGATGCAATAAAGTTTTTCTTACCCGGGTCAAGTAGAGCCGAAGGAAAAGGAATTTGATTCGGCTCACTTTCATTTTTCTCATTTTTATTTATCACATTTTTACTACTCTCACCCACTTCCGGTTTTTTTCACACTTGAATCATTTTTTAAAACCGGTGAACTTTCTTCCTCATCACTCTCATTACCCGTTATGTCTTCAACCACCCCCTCAACAACATCCGAAGACACATTAGCCTTAAATTCTTTTCCACTTCTCAACACACTCACTTGATTAACATTAACATTATTACCTCTTGATGAGCCATGGGACGGATTTACCTTGGTGTCACTAGGAAGTTGACCCTTGCTTTTCTTCAATTCCGCTACATCGGTTGCTAGTTGGCTCATTTGCGTTGTTAATGCTTGAATGCTCTTATCACGAACCTCATCTTTTTGAATTCGAGCTTCATCAAGTTGGTTCCTCTTTTGCATATCTTGTTGCATAGCTCTAAGCATGTCCATGACTTCATTCCCACTTGATGAACTTTGACCCGAATTGCCTTGACCCGTTGGTTGAAACTTTCCAAGATATCCTTGGTTACCTCCACCTCTATAATTGCCTTGATTGTATTGTTGACGAGGTGCAAAGTTACCATGAGATTCTTGAAAGTTCGGGTTCGATTGGTTAGAAGCATTCCCATATCGAAAGTTGGGATGATTTCGTAACCCGGGGTGGTAAGTGTTGGAGTTCATGTCATAATTTCTCCCACCCCCTTGAATAGCATTCACTTCTTCACTTGGTGCTTCTTGAACACCCACTCCACAAACCTCCTTCGTGTGGCCTATCTCTTGACAAGTGTTGCAAACATTGTATAATTGATTGGTATTTTGCACATTACCACCTTCTACCGCATGCACTTGTGGTCTTTGAATCACATGTCTTGCCCTTCTTGAAGATTGGGCCTTCCTTTTTGAAGTCACCGCCATTTGCTCTAAATATGCCCAATCATCTTGTTCAAAATTCGTACCAAAAGTACCATTTGTGATGGACATAAGATCCCGTGCATCCTCCGGTGTCAAACCTTCATGAAAAGCATTTAACAATTCCCATAGTTGAATACCATGGTGAGGGCAATTTCGTAGCATCATGTTGAACCTCTCAAATGCTTCATGAAACATCTCTCCCGACTGTTGTTGAAAGCTTCTCAACCCCCTCCTTGCATCATTGGTCTTTTGAGATGTATAGAACTCATCCAAGAAAATTTGCTGGATGTCGGCCCATGTAAAAATGGATGCGGATGGTAAAGTGTGAAACCATCTTTTTGCCTTGTCTTCCAATGAAAATTGGAAGAGAACCAACTTGACATCATCCGGGGTAAATCCTTGACCCCCAATAGTGTTGCAAATAGAATCATAAGTTTCCAAATGAAAGTAAGGCTCTTCCGTTGCTAGCCCCTTGAATTTTGGTAAACTTTGGAGAGCGGTGGTTCTAACTTCAAAAGTCCGTCCATTTACATTTTGAGGAATCACTATTGGTGATGGATTATTAGTGATAATTGGCCGAAAATGAGCTTCAATTCCCCGTACAACATCACGGTGAAGTCTTCTAGGTGCTCCCAATGGCGCTCTCGGTTGACCCATTTGACCTTGCATTGGCCCTTGCGGTGCAAAATGTTGTTGATGTTGATGTTGATGCATAGGTGGTTGTTGTTGGTGAATTGGCCTTTGTTGTTGAGCTTGCATATTTGGAGGCCGCATTTGATTGAGTGGCGTGGGACGTTGCAAGTGCAATCCTTGCGGTCTAACATGTTGCACACCAACCGGTAGTCTTCCCGGGTCTTGAAATGGTAAAAGTGGTTGACTTACATGACCCGTTTGAGCTTGAGATCCCACAAATGCACCATCACCTCCATAATAATACCCTTCCTCATTATACCCGCTAAAATCTTCTTCATCATACACATCATCATACACATCTCTTTGAAATCTAGAATTTTGACCACCTTGAAAAGATGAGTAATGGAAACCCGATTGGTCCGGTGGTTGGTAAGTGGATATGGTGTGAACAATTGTAGAACCTTGACCTTGTGGTCGTGGTTGTGGAATTGTAGAAGATGATTGACCCGTAATTGGGAAAAAATGGGAGAATGGTGGTATGGTGTTTGATGGACTAAAGGTAAGGTTTGGATCAACTTGAGTGGAACTCGGTTGGGTGGTATGGATTGGTGTTTCAGGACTAGTGGAAAGGTTAGGTAATGTGGTGTTGGGTGAAATTTGTGAAGAAGTAGGCATGAATGATGAGGTCGTTTGACCCGTTGTTGGTATGTGAGAGTCTTGCTTTATGTTTCTTGGTGTGAACGGTGAAGTAGGTGAATCAATGACTTTGTTTCTTCTGATCAAAACTCGGTTCTTTCTCAATGTTCTTTCAATCTCCGGATCAAACAAAAGTGGTGATGACTCGTGAGAGCCTCTAGTATGCATACACTTGAAGTACCTGCACACTAAACACAACCCGTGTAAACCCGAAAATAACAAACAAAACTATTAACTTAACACACGTTGCGCACTACTCCCCGGCAACGGCGCCAAAATTTGACGTGCTTGTCGTGGTACACGTAAAATTTCCCAATTACAACTAATAAATAGTGGCAAGAAGGTATCGAACACAGGGAGTTTATGGAATGTGTGTAAACTAATAACTTTGCGATTTAACTAATATTTAACTACTAACAAAATTAAAGATCAAAGATTGTTGGTTGATTTGGATTTAGACTTAATAAAAAGAAAACTAAATTACTGATTTGAAATGGGTTTTGTTCTTCAAGTTAACAAGCAATGACCATCCCTGGATCCATTTTCCTTAAACCTTTATGCAAAAGTTCCACTAGAAAGAGTTACATAGACATAACTCGTGTTTAAACAATTATTGTGATAAAAGGGAACAAAGTACTCGGATTATAGCAATGCGAGGTTGTTTCCCGATGACCGATTAATCAATTATCCAACCCAAATCCTTCCCGCAATATCCCGATTGTTAGCAACACCAAGAACGTACGATTAAGACTAGAAATTGAGAAATTGATTAACTACTACAAGCAATTGTTCAAACACCACAACAATCAAGCAAACATGTACTAGATTATCGTTCTAGAAATGAAAGGAACAAACATAAAAGAGTTTAAGAAAAACTTCACCAAAGATGATCATCAAGAGTTCTAGCCTAGCATCATGGAATGGATCATCATAATCTTCAAATACTTGTTCATATGAATCAAAGACAATAACCAAAGGATTATAATTGTTCTCCAACCTTGTTCTAGCCCAAAAATCGCCCAAAGGATGCCTAGAACCGTTCCCAAGTGAAAGTATGTGAAAAGACTTGCAATAACCGTCCTTAAATGGTGGAAGTTACATTTTTCGTGCAGGGGCCATCGTACCCATACGGTGGCTACCGTAAGGGTACGGTGGGAATGAAATCCTGACGGCCATTATACACTGCCCTACGGTGGCAAATTGATGTCCTGAAGCCACCGTACCCATACGGTGGCTACCGTAAGGGTACGGTGGAACCTTTCAAAATCTTCATTTTTCTTTCTTGCATTCCACCTCGTTCCGATGCGTTCCGGTCCATTTCCAAAGCCCGTATTTCGTCATTTTTAGCTCCTTATTACACCTACAACCAAAGCAACCGTAGTCACCCAATTCCAAGCAATATCACGAATAAATGTGGATAAAATAAGCATTTTAACACTATAAAAGGGTGTTCGTTGAACCACCCGTCAATCCTCGGGAATATAATTTAATATCCAAGTCAACACTATTGAATTACATCTATCCCATTTCCTAGCAAGAACATGATCATCAATAGGTTTTTCACAATCACCATTAATAAAACCTAACTTGTTCTTTACTTGCAAGGCTAAAATCATAGCATTAGACCACACAGTGTTATTTTCAGTACATTTTAGTTTAACATTCACAATAGTCACATTAGCAGAATCACTAGCATGGAGATACAATGGATCACTAGCATCAAGCTTACTAACAAGAGTAACACCTCCAAGCTTACCATCCCCAAATTCACTACGAGTATCAAACATGATAGCAAATCACAGAAGATCCTCAACAATATGAACACAATAAAGAACAAACAAGAACAACTAATCAACCAATACACACAGAAGCAAGCAATCAGACAAAACCGAAAAATCAATCAGACACAGGCGAAGCCACACTGGTGATCCAGATCGTTGGTTCGTCACTCTAAGGGTGCCAACGCAGGTCCTCGTGTGGGAGCCACCTACTTTTAGACCGACCTTAAAGCTAGACAGGGACTCAAGCCCTGTACAACCAACTCCATAGGACAACTTCTATGGAAAATAGTAAATGAAATTAGAAAGATCTCACCAATATTGCCCAAGTTAGGGTTCGCCAAAAAAACTCGTAGTGTATAACCTTCACTTAGGGCTATACGCCAGAGAGCAAGAAGAACATCCTCCGAGGTCCAAGAACTACAACTCAGTCTTCAAGATCCAAAAAAACCTTAGATCTGACTTATCAAATCCAAGATCCAAACACAATAGTAGCGGAATCAACGACTCAAGACCGGAGCTCAACCGTAGAGCTCTGATACCATGTCAACTTTTAAGAACACAAAGTCTAAAGAACTTTCTTAACACAAAAGGGTTTACAAATCAATCAAACAAGTTGTTCATAGAAAAGATGAACAACTTATTACAAAAATAAATACAAACTCTCACAACATAGACATTGACTAGATTCAGGAGATCATCAAGAAAAAATGAACAACCAAGAACACTAAAACCCTAATTGCCTAGAGAAAGTTGACTGAATATGAAAGATGAAAAAATAATGTGAAAGATATCAAGACTGTTAAACTTGTAAACTGGAGATGAGCAAAGCCGTCGGATCAAGTGAAAGAAACACAAGGATACATGATCCTGGCCATAGATCTAGCCTTGTAAACAACCTCGTGGATTACCAGAGTGGACAAGACCATTACTACTGGGCTTTAACGTATGGGCCACATATCTTGGACAACTTTGACTCCTGGGCTCCTATCACCAGCTGGGCTTCTACAATCCAGACTTTATCATCATTCCAAGATCAAGACAATCCAGCCCAAACATCAAACCTACAAAAGAAATCTTATGTAAAAGAATAAGAAATATTATTTATGAAATATTATTTATTAAGTAATAAAATTGATAAAAAACGTTATATTTTTAACATTTGTGTCATGTATTTGCTCGGTGGAAAGCGAAAGAAGTACCGTGCATGCTCTGATGGTGCATCTGATGTTCCGATTGTACCGCCACCGTCGGCTCAACAAACACCATTGATCCAAAAGTCGTTAAGTCCCTTTAAGTTAGACCCTAGCCTACACTCTGTGGTATCGATTGAACCACCACCGCTTTACAGTCAGGGAAACGAACACAACCATGAACATCGTCATCCTCTATACCATCTATTGATTTGTAGAACGGAGCATCTACTAAGGCCGCTTCTCTCTCACCGACGCGCGCTCTCTCTTCCGTTCTCTATCTGAGAACTGCTCTTTTTTCGGGGCCTCTCTTTATCGATGAGTGATCGGTGCAATTTGTATACATGTTAATTCATACTATTTAACTTTTAATTGCACCGATTTGTTACAAAATATACTACTTAGTATCGCTTTTATGTTTTGTAGGTTTCAAGACGATATCAAGCTAAAGTGATATCTAAAGATGCTTTGCAAGGACATTTTCTTAATTGAAGAATTGGAGTTGACAATTTAAAGGAAGCACAACACAAAATGGAAATGGGCTGCTACATGATTCAAGTGGAAATAATTAAAACTTCAAGTGGGATCAAATGAATAAGTGTTGGACTAATGTAGTAAAGTAATTGTTTCTTTGGGGTCCACAAGACAGTTCGGGAAAAGAAAAATAAAAGAAAAAGAAAAGAAAAGAGACGTTTTAAAAGGGGAGGGGCAGTTACTTTCTGAAAAACATTCACATTTTGAAGGGATTCACATTTTGGGGAAGGAAAAGTGGTCGCCACTTGGAGAAATTATTGGAGATAAAGTATAGTGATTATTATGAATTGGTAATCAAATTTGTATGGAGTTCACATATGCTCTTGCTTCAATCAACCCAATCATGAGTGGCTAATTCACTTGTAGTCACAATCGGGTTAGGGGTCTTTATTCATCACTTGTAAGACTTTGTTTTGTTATGTGTTTGAACATTAGACAATTGTTTTCATACTCGAGTAATGTTTGCAATTGTGTTTGTGTTATTTTAATATTAATCTAAAAGATGTTTTATGTTTGATTCACCAAGATGGTCATTCTTTTATAGAGAAACTCTATAGGATTGTATTATGTCCCTACATGATTGAATCGATGCATTTCGTCATAGTTCGTTATTAATCACCAAGATGTCATTCCATTGTGGAGAAACTCCATTGTGTTGTATCATGACCTACGTGATTGATTTTTGTTAAAAGTGCACGAATCATGTCTATGTGATTTGTTAGACGTATTAGTTAGACGTATTAGTAAATTACAAGTTAAGTGTTTGACTACGAATCATGTCTATGTGATTTGTTAGACGTATTAGTAAATTACAAGTTAAGTGATTTATTAGACCACAAAACCGAAAGTGGCTATATTTCCTCATATACGTGATAACTTGTTATTTAATTTTGTTCATTTAAGTTCTAGAATTAGTTAAATACAAACTCAATAATAACTTTTAAGTTCAACATCAACACAAATTGGTTACCATCCACTAACTCCTCATGGACTCGACACCCAACTTACCCTTGTCATTCCATTGTGGAGAAACTCCATAGTGGCTAAAATAGGAAACCAAAACGTTTACTGGCGCAAACATGATTTGGTCGGGTGTTGTCGCTGAGAACACGGTATCTCGGCCAGGGAAGAGGTGAAGCTGCCGCTTAGCTGACGATGTATGCGTCAGCAACCTGGGCTTGGGGCAGAGAGGGTGATCGGTGGTGGTCATAACCGTGGTTGTTGCAGTAGTTGTTACTTGTTCTAGATGTTATCCCAATAACGAAAAAAAAAAAAAGAAGAAGCATACATTCTTGACTTTTCAAACTACGCGCGTTAGCTATTCTCCACTAGTCCTAAGAAGCTATTCTAAATGTAAGATAGAGTAATTAAAACCTCGGCCGAAACTGAAAGTACACCTAACGAAACATTCAACCTACCGTTATCAATTGGCCGACAACCAAGACCACGAATGCCCAAACCATGAATTTGACTTCATGCTAGAGACAACATGAAGAATACATCGATGAGGTTTGTTAATTAGGTTTTAATTCAAGCAATCCTTAATAATTTAAGATCAATGAAAAAAATTCAACTACAATTTGTACCAAAAGCTTAGAGAATTGTAAAAAGCTACATTACAATCCTCTCACAACTCCAAGTTGCAATGCAATTTAATATGTATATTAACTTATCATTATCTCATCATAATTATTATTATTAAAATTTAAAACTAACAACTTTATAATAAACACGTAAACAAAGTTAGATAAACATCCTCTCATTTAAAAAAAAATATTAAAAATATAATAAAACTAGATAACAAAAAATAACATATATTATTATTTAATGTAAAGTTGTTAAGGTGGATAAACACCAACTCATTCAAAATCACTAAAATTAGTCAAAAACATAAAACTATAAAAAGTCATTAAATTACAAACTCATTAGTCAACTTCAAGAAAACTCATCACGATTCGAGAGACCTCCACAACTCTTAAATATTTTTCTTTATTTTTTTAACAATATTGAATAACACGCTAACCACCGTGACACTGGGCTTATTGCCAAGGTCGACTACTCGACCCGCCTGAAAGCACGACAGTGAAATAATCGGTAAAACTTCGTTTCACATCCAAGTCTAACTAAAACCACTCGTATTCGCTCTTCACCTTGATATCACAAAAAATAATGGAAAGAGTCAAGAAACACCAAATATTTCCTAACTAGTCCACGTACTACTTCATTGGCTCTTAAATATTTATCTAGCCAACCTTTATCTTCCAAAACTTTAACCATCCATCCATCCATCCAACCATCATAATATTATCCAAGGATTATGGGTTTAATACACCACGTGACATCACATTCTGGGTGTGTAATATTATATTCTGGGCTATGTAACAGTCTTCTATTGATGTGTACTATGAGCCAGGGTGTATAATTCCTAAATACCATTATCCAATTCGTTTCCGTCATTTTCTTTTCCAAATCGCTAATAACTACTGCTACTAACTAACTAGAAACTGTAAAGTAAAATCAATCATAAATCATTATTTCTCATACATATCTGTCCCACTCATATTCAATGCTTATAAATACACGTAAACTCTCCTCTCCTCACCATTCAACACATGTCTGCCTGTTGCCCCATATCTATCTCCCCAATAATAATAATTCCCGCCTCATAATATGACACGGCCTTTGTGCATACTGGTGACCGGTGGAGCCGGTTACATAGGCAGTCATACTGTATTGCAACTGTTGTTAAACGGTTATCGTGTTGTGGTTGTTGATAATTTGGATAATTCGTCTGAAGTTGCTATTACTCGTGTTCGAGAACTTGCTTGTGATCGTGGACGGAATCTGGTTTTTCATAAGGTTTTTTTTTTTTTTTAATTTTTAATTTTAATTAATTAATAATAATATTGGGAATTTTAGAATATTCTATCTTATTATTACTTTTGGTATGGATTTGATTACTTTTTTTTATGTTGTTATTATTGATTTTTGTGCAGATGGATATACGGAATAAGACAGCACTGGAACAGCTTTTTGCATCTACAAAGTATAACTTCTTTTTGCTGTTACTGTACTGTTTTGTTTTATTGTTTTGTTCAAGTTTGTTTTTAGTTATAGTTATTATTATTATTATGCTAAACTACCCCCACCCCAAAATTATTAGACCATGCGGTGTGGATCCAGCATAGGGCCCGGCAAACACCGCCCCCTATGCCGGCAACGGCAAGGCAGGCATGTTGTAGCCGGGTATGACGGGTCTCTTTATTGGTGTGTTGGTTTTTTTTTTTAAGGGAGGGATGATGTTCATCACCGTGATGCTCCTACCCTTTGCTGACGTGGCATATGAGGTGGAGGACCATCATGGATGATGGGCATCCTCTACACCCTATAGTCTTATAACTGTGGATACGCTCGATATCGGTACAGAGAGTATCGAAAATACTTTGTACGGTACAATCCGCGGTATTTGAAGGTAACATAGTGGTGCTGATTCCGAAATCCCAAAAAAGTCGGTACTGATTTAGTACCGAAAATAAATTGGTAAGTGATAATGGTACGGTACCGATACCCCCGTGGTACTAGGGATCAGACCGGCAATAGTAAACCGAAAACCATATCATGTATGTTCCATCAATACAGGTATAATATGGTACCACTAAAAGTTATGAGCAGCGAAATTGAGCTAAAAATAAAAGTATAATAATACCGTATCATATATTTTCGGTCCGTACCGTTACGGTACTGATATTTAGGTGGTACGAGGGGTGCATTTATCTACAGCCTAAATTGTAAATGATTATGACAAGGTTCTTTTCATGAAGGATGACACTATGTAAGCTGATATGCATCTAACTATTTAAAGTTGCTTTATGAGTCAATTAAGTATCTAGTTTTGTTGAAAACAGTTTGAATGATGATAACTTTCTTTTAACTTTTTGACCAGTTGATAATTTGTTATTGTGTAGAATAGAAATTGTTATAAAGTATATTTTTGGTTTTCAAAAGTTTGTTATGCTCCTCATACAGCCTTTTTTTGTAACATTTAACAAAACTAGATACATATTTGACATTTGAGTGCTGTAAAGTAGTATCAGTAGTTGGGCTGCTTTGATGAAAACTTGAAAAGGGATAGTTGGGTGACCTCTTATTTATTATTCTAAACTTTAAACCTTTAAACACATCAAGTGCTTGGCCAAACATGTGTTTGTTCATCAATTTTGATTTTAATTTTCGTCTTTTGAAGAAAAACGGTTGCTGGATGTTCTCTTCATCGTTGTTTGTTGTATTATTATTAAAAAGAATAATAGAAAACAGAATGTGCCAACTTTTATACATGTTCTGATTTGTGTTTCCTTTTGGACGGTATTATTAACTTTTGCATCTCTACGGATTCGGGTGGGAATATAGGTTTGATGCCGTTATACATTTTGCTGGACTAAAGGCGGTTGGTGAGAGTGTGCAGAAGCCGTTGATGTATTTCAACAACAATATCATTGGTACTATAACTCTCTTGGAAGTTATGGCAGCCTATGGCTGCAAGAAGGTATCCCATTTATTCCTACTTGCTCATTGAACTTGCTTCTGTCAATTTACTCCTATTCTGTGGGTCCCATCCGAATTGGTGCTGCAATCACATCTTTGATTGACAAAATTCTTTGTTGAAATTAAATTGGTTATATCTGTTTAATAAAATAGAGTGTTAATGAGACTTGGTTGTATGTTTTTTTAACATTTCAGCTAGTGTTTTCATCATCGGCTACCGTTTATGGTTGGCCAAAGGAGTTACCATGCACAGAAGAGTTTCCATTATCTGCAGCCAACCCGTATGGACGAACAAAGGTATTATAGTTTTGGCACATATTCTAGAGTTATAAACTCTTGTGCTTTAATCAGTTTCATTAACCCTCCAGAATTTGACAGAACTACGCGTCAGATTACCCAAAAATAGGCAATTAAAAATGCCATATTTAACTAATTGCTTTAATCATGTCAGCTCATGATTGAGGAGATGTGCCGAGATGTATATGCTTCAGACCCCGAGTGGAAATTTGTATTATTGCGGTATTTCAACCCTGTTGGTGCACATCCTAGTGGCCGAATCGGTGAGGATCCTCA
The DNA here is from genome assembly GCA_030844895.1 of Ambrosia x helenae. Classification (NCBI taxonomy): domain Eukaryota; kingdom Viridiplantae; phylum Streptophyta; class Magnoliopsida; order Asterales; family Asteraceae; genus Ambrosia; species Ambrosia x helenae. Next base: position 16,905,496 of record CM061227.1, on the reverse strand, counting down.
TGGAATTCCAAACAACCTGATGCCTTTTATTCAGCATGTTGCTGTTGGTAGACAGCCTGCACTTAAAGTGTTTGGAACTGATTACTCCACAAAAGATGGAACAGGGGTATATGCTTTGGTTTTCATTGTATCTTTTTTTACTTAAATCGGTATTAAATTGTTCTTATTATACTCTTCTAATTTTTTTTTTTCAAATCATCAGGTACGCGATTACATCCATGTTGTAGATTTGGCAGATGGACATACTGCTGCATTGGAAAAACTTTCTGATCCTAAAATAGGTGGGTCTTTTTTCAGTTTTGATGGTCGATTAGCAAAGCTTACGTTACATAAGTCGTAGAGTTGGGGCTCAAATAATAAGAGAAAATCTTTTAGGAAAAACTAACGTATAATCCTTGACAGTTAACCCGATACAACACATCCTATTTTATAGGAAAATTCTAAATCTGTAAGGTTTTAGAAACTTCAATGTCTTAAAAACCGCTTCAAACCAGCTGGTACAACCCAGTTGAACCGCCCAGTACAACCATTTTAACCACCCAATGCACCCAGTTGAACCATTTCTGAGCCCAATCCAGTACGGTATAAAAGTCGGTTTTTAAAATATTGGGAGAACTGAAATTGACCCGAAAAAAAAAAGAATCAAATAACTAAATAGAACATGTGAATAATGAGAATAATGAGAAAAATAAATTTGGACCGAAGAGTCGCTAAACCTCTTGTTGGCCCCATAGCATCAATTGCCCATATTTAAGTTGAACCCTTTTCTAGTCCACTTCCTTTTATTCCATGTTGCTCGAAGTACGATTCTGTTAATTCTTGTGTCAGCTTCATATGAACATTTGACATTGCAAGAATGGTGGATTTATAAAAATGTTAATAAATTTGTGTTAACTAGTTTTCATAATGTTTTCCGGTTATAATGTTTTTTTTTTTATATTTATATAAAATTTTAGGTTGTGAAGTTTATAACTTGGGGACTGGTAAAGGGACATCTGTTTTGGAGATGGTATCAGCATTTGAAAAGGCATCAGGAAAGGTACTGCATTTTTTTTTTGAGTGGTTTAGACCATTGACAAATAGTCAACCGTCGCAAATTTGATTGTCTCTAAAATTTAACATTGGTGTTTTTACTCCAGAAAATCCCATTAGTAAAGACTGCTCGACGGCCTGGTGACGCTGAGATCGTATATGCATCAACAGCAAAGGCAGAACGCGAGTTAAACTGGAAGTAAGTGTTCATCAGGCAATTTCGACCCGTTAATTTTTTAATGCATACCTCAAAATCATTTTACAACAAAATGTGTTGTTAATTTTCTAACCCATCTTGGCCTGTTTGTTGAGCCAACTTCATTATATTTAATAATATTTTGGGTTGTAATTGTAGGGCAAAGTATGGAATAGAGGAGATGTGTAGAGATCAATGGAACTGGGCCATCAAGAACCCTTATGGCTATCAGACTGAAGCAAAGAAACTTGGTGCATGACAATCATAAAATAAAGGTTTATTATAGGGAAGGAATAAGAATAGTTACAGTCCCAACTTTTTTATGTTATATGGTACATAAGATTAGGTTTTTTTTTTTTTTTACCAACTATATAAATTATTGAAATACATTATATTATATCATCTAGTGTTACAAAAACGACTCATAATAATCATGAAATGTCATTCCATTTTGTATATGATCTTGTATAATACGTATTTTTTTCACATATATTGTTCCAAATTCCAAGTAATTTATCTCATGATTCAACTATAGCCAAGGTTTTTAATTTGAATTTACAAATACAATAATAATAACAACAACAACTAGTGCGTAGGTTCCCTACGCATCGCTGCGGGGCGCCTTGTGGGTTTGGTAGAGATAAAATTAGGTAACTATTAGTCGAGGAAAAAAAAACAAATGGTTGAATTTTATTGTTGTTTCAATCTCACCTGTATCTGTCATCTTTGATCAATTGTTAAATCGTTAAACACTGCTAGAATTTGGTAAATTTGAGGACAACTCATCTTTGATCAATTGTTAAATCGTTAAACACTGCTAGAATTTGGTAAATTTGAGGACAACTTAGCTAGTAGTTGATGTTTAAAACACTTCCATTGCTGGTTATAAACTTACTAGATTATACCCCGAGAGCGTCCCGGGTTGAGAAATTTATAATATGATACATCAATTTTACATATGAAATAGACTGATGTATAATTCTAATATTAATATCTAACCTAAAACAAATTAACAATGTACAACTCCAATGCTAACACCTAACATAAAAGAATGTAGAACTTTAATGTAACTAACTCTAATATTAACACCTATCCTAAAGACTAAACAAATGTACAACTCTAACATACTAATATTGATACCTAACTTAAAACAACGTATAACTCTATTAACCTATTCGGCTCTGGTTGAAAAAAAAATTCATATTTACTGATTTGAACATAATTAGTGACTTGCCTATACATGATTAATGATTTACTAACACTTTTTGTTTTTTTTTCCTGTATGAACAAAACCCCACAAAAAAAATTCTCTGTTTTTTATATAGCACTATGGTACTCGTTGGAAAGATAATAAAACGCTCGTTAATTTGGTGTAATTTTTTTATTTAAAAAATCTCGTATATTAAAGATATTAACGTTTAAAAATTGTGCGAGGAAACATGAGGGTTAAAAATCCAATTTTGTTTTTAAATTATTTTTTTCCTAAAAAATCTCAATGCCACATGAGATGACACATGGCACACTCAAAGAAGAGAATGCCTCTTTGAGTGTCATGTCATTAAAATGGCTTTGGTTTATTGTATGTATAGATAGATAGATAGATAGATAGATAGATAGATAGATAGATAGATAGATAGATCAGCCCAACCAATTGTTAATGTTTAAAGCAACATTTATATTGAAAAGCACTTAGTTAACTTCATAAAGTTGTATTAAAAATTTTCATACAACACATATACTCCATTTGGTTTTTAACTTGTTAGAAAACACTAGATTGATGTTTTGGTTTTATACGTATGATTTTTACAAGTTAATAAATATGTGCATAGTAAGATTTTCTAGACCTTACATGCGATTATTTTTCGCTTTCTAAAACCAAACTGTAGTGATTTAAACCAATGGATGCCACAAATTGGTCCAAGAACAAATCTTACTAATAGTACTAAGAGCTTGACATGCTTACTAATAGGAAAAAGATAACCTGCTTAAGACTTAAGAGTAGTCAGATATTCGTCTAGCATGCCAAAGGCAGATATGTCCTTTTCCATTGTTGGGAAGTCCTAGCATCTACATCCCTTCATGATCGGGTATAGATTTGACTTCGTTTCTCTGGTGCACAATTTGTCTTTTGTGTTTACCTTTTGTCCTCACTCTTTCAATAGGATTGACTTACAGACTCTAGACTTCCTCGTAGGTCACGTTGTTCCTTGGTCCCAAAGTGTATCGGGAGCTGATGATTCATCCTTTCATCTAGTCTTTTGGAGGTGATGCATTGACTTTTTCTTTTTAGGTGAGGGTGAGTTGTTATCATCTCCTATCTTTGTAGGCAAAGTGGCTTTTAGCCCCTTTTTTTTGGAACGGCGAATCACTTTATATATAAATATAAAGAGCTAGCAAGAGGTTGAGAACAAAAACAAAGTACAAAACGACCAAAACACCAAAAGACGGAACACCAATTACAAACTGTTAGAAATTAAAAAAAGAAAATTGCAAAGGATGAGTCAAAGTCAACATTCTACTCCATGTTTCAAGCCATTCTCTTGAATGAGTCAAAGGAGGAGTCCAAGTCAATAATAGTTGTTGATTTCCTTTTATTATTCTATGTAAATACCTATAAATTGGGGACTTTGTTTTATTTGTAAAAATTATCCAAAAGTAATAGAAAAAAATTCTCTCTGATTATCAAACCAATTCAGTATCAATGTAGCCCTTTAGTTTCCAACACAAACAAAGCGCTACATCGAAATCTGACCAATTTTCCCAAGAGGGAATCTAAATTTTGGAACGATGGCGGATCCACATGTACGCATCCTCTTTAATTAGCTCAACCGTTCTCTTGGGTTGAATAAATTTGTTGTTGAAAACCTTGCTATTCCTGGCTTCCCATATTCTCCAAATGGCTGCGCATCCTCTACCCCATGTTCACTAAGGTTTGCTATCGTTTGCTCCTACCTAAATGATTATGACACATCCTTTTTCTATTGCAATCTAAGAGGGTGTTTGGGATTGAGTTTGGAAATGCAAAAGTGCTTTTTGTCAGAAGTGCTTATTGACTTATGACTTTTTGAAAAGGAGCTTTAAAAAAAGTGTTTAGATTAGCTTTTGGGATGAGAAACGTCAAAAAGTCAATAGATTGTGTTTATCTTAAGTGTTTTGCTTAACTTATTATGAATATTGGTTGTATGGGTGGTAGATTTGTAATTTTTCCAAAAGCCAGGATTTATAACTTCTCAAAAATAACTTTTCCACCCTTAAAAGCCAAAAGTCAAGACAAAAAATGCTTTTAGGCTTATTGACTTATTGGCATCTTAGAAAAGCCCCGCTTACGGCTGTGCACATATAATGTATATATGTGTGGTCCTCGAGGGGTCAAAAGTAAGTTGCACTAATTTTAACGTTATTTTACTAATTTCGTGAAAATAACGTTAAAAATGACGGACAGTTAATCATGCATCAGGTGGTGACGTTGATAGCCAAAAGACAAGGGAGTATATGCACCAATCGGGTTTGTCCCGGTTGCTAAGTGTTATGTGCCTTATGTCCAAGGCTTGATCCAAAACCACTATCGAGCCGGAGGTCTCATTGGAAGCAGCTTCTCTATTCCCACGGGGTAGAGGTAAGACTGTCTACATCTTACCCTCCTCAGACCCTACCTTAGCTTTTGCTATTAGTGGGATTAACTGAGTATGATGATGATGATGATGATGATGATGATGAGAAAAGCTAATAAGTCAATAAGTTGTTTTGAAACTCAATCCCAAACACCCTCTAAGTGTGACATATTCATTTCATGTGGTTCAAGAATCAAGCATAACTAGCCTATCAAACCGAATGTTTATAAGACTGGTGAAAATTTTTAATCAACCAGAAACCCATGACATGTGATTGATTTAAATGTAAGTTTTCTTTTTATTTATTTAAATTTTTACTAGTGGGGAACCCGCACGTTGCTGCGGGGTGAGAGTTTCTAAAATGTGACTGACTGTTAACACCCATAGCTCATCTATTATCACTCAATCGTAATGACAAATCTCCTTTTAAACTATGTAAATATGATGAGGGGAAATTAAAGAAGTTGTTTTAAGGTGTTAAGAATCCAAAGGTTTACGAACCTCTCGAGTCACTTTAAAATATTGCCTACCGCATCGCATGAATATGAAGAATCATCTAACTTCCTAAGCAAACAACACCATCGGTCATATGATAATCAGATCAAAATTATAAAGTCCTGTCATCCAAAACTTCAATATACACGATACTTACTACACAAAGCAAAAATAAAAAAAAAACAATATTCTTATAAGTCAACCAACTACTTTAAAAATTAAGGAAAAAGAAATCAACACTCTTCTTCCAATTTTTATAACTTATTAAATAATCAATATACCAAATAAGATCATTAAAACTATATGGTAAGAAAAAATAATCATAACCTTTTAGTCACGTATGTAAAAGGGTATAATTAGTAATCGAAAATACCCAAATGCGTATGATATTGAGTTTACAACTTGAATAATATTTGCTGAATTTTGAGGTCCTTTTAAGAAATTTTCTTGAATATGAGGCTGAAAACACCCAAAAGTCAAAACAAGAATGGTTAACTTGCTGCAAATGCAATAAATATTAATGCTACATAAATAATACTTTTTTTTTTGAACGATCAACTAAAGTATTGCCGGGTACTCTGTACGCGGCCCCCAATGGCCGAAAGGGGCCCTAGACGGCCTCTAGTCCGTACGGACAGAGCCCTTCGGCCCACCCGTCTCCTGTTATATGTATTGTAACATTGTTCTTAATATATAATTTAATAAAGGACCATATTTGAAAAATACTAACTATACACAAGTAAATCATTACATATGTACCAACCAGTGAAGATAAACACAGTACTCGTCTCTAAGGCATGACTTTGAATTTTTAGTCGTAGCAAATAAGAGCACGTCAACAACATAAACACAATAATCCACTCCTAAGTCATGACTTTGATTTTTAAGTCATAGACTCATAGCAAATAAGAATATATCAACAAAGACAATTTAGAATTTGATAAATATGTATGAGCAATGAAACGAACAAACTTTCTTGGACCAATCCCCGTTACATGAATGTAATACATCCATGTCATTAAATGTGGTGTGTATTACTGTATGCGGTTGGAAGACTAATTTGGCATCAGTAAACAACAAGGACATAAACAAGAAAATAATAACAGTCGAAAGTTCACAGAGAAAAAGAAACTAAAAACCATGAACTTTCATTAAACAACTTTAGTTAGTAAATACATGTACACATAAATAGGAGTTTATTTTTTTTAAATGCAATATGTTTCATAAAGTTTGTAGAGAGACCAAGGTAAAAATTGAACCATCTCAAAATATGAATAATACATACCCCATATGGAAGAAATGTTGAAAAACACTATATATGTTGGCATTAGACCTGTATCCACCACCCACAAGAACACAATGAGTAGTCAGTTATACGTGTAATTAGCATAGACCCTTTAAGCATGCCTTCAAATCTAATTAAAAATTCATTTGTTGAACCGCCAAAAAGTGAGTATTAAGATCAACATAAATACTTTCTTTTAGATCACAAACATCATTTGCTACTTAAAATAGTTAAACCTTTTCCCCTATCGGCAATACACATAAGGCTAGTGGCGTCAAAGGGCACTTGATATGGAAGTCAAAGATTTATAGCCCATGGTATATAATAAACTCACAAAAATAGCATTTTATTGAAATAATAACAAACATCAAGAACATAATTACCTAGATTTTGTAACCTCTTTCAGTCTTCGGATCGCATCACACCACCGAGATAGAAACCTACTATGTTCGAATTTTATTCACCTTAACATCATACCCAATATTCTTAATCGAATGAATGGGTGAAAACATAACTTGTGATAGTGCTCCCATGCAATTCTTCCGGTTCATTATTTCCGCAAAGCAACCACAAAGATTGTAATTGAGTTCATAATATATTGTAGGAGATATAGGATTTGAAACCGAATTGAATAAAGGATGGGCCTAGTGGAGTTTATGATTTGGAAATTACTTGAGTGGTTTGATTATAATTGAGCCATAAGAGTTACATGGGAATTTAAGTGTGTTATTAGTTGGTGACTTTAATTTGAGGAAATTCAAAGGTTCACCACTTGAGTGGTTTGATTATAATTGAGCTATAAGAGTTACATGGGGAATTTAAGTGTGTTATTAATTGGTGGCTTTAATTTTTATATAATTGAGCCATAAGACCATAAGTAATGGTTCATGCCCCTTAGGGGGCATTTTACGCCACATCATTATTATAAGGCCCTTAAAAAATGTGTAATGGTTAAAGCCACTTAATGCCCTTTTTAGTTATTACTTTCCATATTTTTTTATCCTATTTGGGCATTATATTAGTAATGCCACACCCACTTAATGCCCATATAATGCCCAAAGGGATGGTGTTTGGGACATTATCATGTTTATTCATGCCCATTACACATGGTCTAAGAGTTACATGAGGAATTTAAGTGTGTTATTAATTGGTGGCTTTAATTTTTATGTATACTATAGGATGGTGAAAAAAGACAAACTTGCCCCTTAACTAAGCTCATCAAGTATTGTACTATAAGCATAAAATGTAGTATTTACTTAACTTTGGTTGGTATCATTCCCTCATGCTTTATAATATAGTATAGATATAGATAAGCGTACTAAATTATTAAGATTTTACGTTCATACATATAGCAATTCCTTAAATACACGCCTCCTAATATGCCAAATAAAAAAAAATTAAAAAAAAAAAACCCCTATAAATCACGTAACCGGTACACCCCTATTAGGGGTGTGTATGGGTCGGTTTTTACCATTAACTATAACCATAACCGCTATTTTGGTTATGGGATTTTTATAACCATAACCATAACCGCTCAGTCGGTTATAGAAATTTCATAGCCATAACCATTGGTTATGTTTGTTATCGGTTAAAATCGGTTTAATTATGCCAGTTATGATTCGGTTATGTGGTTAATTTTGCTCACCCCTGACCCCCATGATCATGTTGCATCTAGAACTAGAAAGTTTCAAGTTTACACTCCACCCCTATAATTAATTTCAAAAAAAATAAAAACCGTCGTCCATTTTTCATCAATCAGAAATTGATAATTCGATAGGCATCCAGATCAATCACACCAGATCTTCTTCTCCATGAGTCTTAGGTAACATTTTCTTCTTTCACTTCATCTCTTTTTATAAATATAATTTCATATTTTTACCCATCCCATTTCTTTATTCCTTTTCTTATACACTAATTATTGCTTGTTTTATTTGCACTATATATTTTGTAGTTAATTGAATCTTGTTTGATGCTATTAATATGTGAATTTAGTTAATTGAAGCCTTTATTTACACTATATATTTGGGATACTATTGGTGCTTCAAAATGTGAAGAATTTGACAATATTGTTAGGGCAGTATCGGATTTGGGTTTGTGGGGAATGCAATCTGTGTTGATGATCCAATGCATTAGTTGCACATTGTAAATTTACAATCCTTATGACGCGGATCCGAAGCGAAAAAAATAAAAATAAAAATAAAAATAAAAATAAAAATAATTTATGAGAGAAACTTGATTAATTTTGGTGGAAAGGTCAATTGGAAAGCTTGGACTCCTCTAAAATGTAAATTATTAATTTGGCGGGTCGTTTGTAATCGTATTCCTACAAAGATTGAGCTGCAGAAACGTGGAGTAACTTTAGCTGACGATTCATGCCCCTTATGTTACAAAGCTGCAGAATCAGGCTCTCATCTGTTCACAGGTTGTTGCTACGCAGCGGAAGTGTGGTCTAGGATCTGCAGTTGGTGCAGGATCCAGCCTATGATCCTGTTCGATATAGAAGATCTGCTGCATATCTCGGATTCAGACTTTAACAATAAGGACAATCGGATTCTGTTTGGGGGAATCATTTACGCAGCCATATGGTGCATTTGGAATGAGCGTAACGCCAAGGTTTTTACGGGTAAATGTAGACGAGCGGTTGAAGTCGTTGAAAATATAAAATCAACCATGTTTTTTTGGGTTCGACATAGATCTAGATTAAAAGTTAAGAATTGGATTGATTGGTGTAAATATCCTCTAGACTGATGTAATCTCGTTTTTGTGCCCTTGGGTCCTCTCTTTGTGGACGCTAGTGGCGTGTTGTTTTGGTGTTTAATGAAATTTTCCTTTAAAAAAAAAAAGAAAAAGAAAGAAACTTGATTAATTTCTGAATGAAAAACACCATACATGAGGAGCTCTTTTAAAGGGATGTTCTAAATTTGGTAAGGTTTGCCAAATTTTTGAAACTACAATGAATAATTTAAACTAACACCATAAATAAGAGCGTAAATCGTGCTAAAAAGAGATTTACGCGTTATTGGTTAAAAAAATTACGAAAGATTGATGAAATTGTGGGAGAATCTTGGTTGACGAAATCATAGCCTTAGATCATGGAATTAGGGTCTGACAGCCGGGCCAAACCACCTACGGTGTTAGCCAAAAGATCCGGCTCGTCAAGACCTTTCCGTCCATTGCTTGTGGGCCATGTAACTGCAACTGTAGCCCAAGTTATGCCCGTTCGAAGTTTAGGCCCTTATCTGCTGCGTTGTTTCCCCTTGTCAAATTGGTTCATGTAAGAGTCTGCCAGTTCTTGGACCCGCTTCTCATTAGTTGATAAGACTATGTGATTGTGGTTCTTAGGGTGGACGGGCGCCTACGACAACCTTGTCGAGCCCTATCCAATCCCCCTCCGCCATGTCAACTTCACACTCAAAATCATCAATTTTCACCGTTTCTGATTGGTCACATCTTTGTTGAACGGTAACAATTTTCACTTTTGACGAAGGGTTGGCGGCGGTGTTGCCGCGCCGCATCCCTAACCGAGCACCCCTTGCCGTAGGCGCCCCGTCCCTCCTTAAAATGTTTGGTGTTTAAAATTTAAATTGGTTTCCATTTAGAGGGAATGAATCTCTTTTACATGTCTTTGTATGCTGCTGATTTGTTGTTTTTATAACTATGAAGAGTCACATAGATTTGTTATTAGGTGATTGATTGTGATCTTATTTCAAAGAAAATACAATTTGGATTTATGCGTAGTGCATAGATGGTTTGTTACATTGCACCTAGCAATGTGTATCAGTATCGGGCTGATTTGGTTAACGGATGTTTATTTGGTTTGTTAACTTTCAGTAAGATTGAGAATCAAGTGTCAAACTCGAAGAACTTCGATGGCATACTTTCTGAAAGGGAAATTTTTGAGATTTCTGGGCCTTTACACTTGACTAGCGTTGACTGGTAATGCTCTTTGGCTTCTCTTTCTTAATAGATTATTGTTCAAATCATGAAACAGTTTTACCATATGTGTACCTGTGTTTTGAATGCTCTACATCTGATGGCCCCTCGAATAGTACCAACAGAAATTGCAATTTTAACCCGATTAGTGATTAGTCATGTTTTATCTATAACGGGTCAAACAAGTATGATAAAAGTTTAATAAGCCATCAATGAAGCTGATTAGTCGTCTAAAACGTACTTTTAAATTATAATGCATTCAACCTCCCAAACGTAATGAAAACATAATATTATAGTTTTAGCAATCAGTTAACTTATTACTGATTAGTTATCCATTTTGACATGTTTCTGAACCCGCTAAGTTAGCCAATATTAAACATAGACATTTTTTTCTTCTTTTTCTGTAAAATAAGTGTTTAAAGTAGTCTAAATGTGTAATGACAACAGGAATAATCCAGATGACAGAAGGTCTGTTGCAGCATGCTTGGTTCAAGGGGTATATATCTTAGAGCGGGACCGCCAGGAAAATCGACAAGCATCAGAAGCTCTTGCTCCTCCATGGTGGCAGTTCTTCCAGTTTGACTTACACAGTCAACTCATAGACGACGCTGATTCATGTATTTTTGGTGCTATCTACAAATCCAAACACCCACCGTCACCACACATCCCCTCTTACGTCGTTGCTTTCCGTGGCACATTAACCAAAGGCTTTGCATTCTCACGCGACTTAGAACTCGACATCCACATTATAAAAAACGGGCTGCATCAAACATCAAGATTCGAGATCGCTATGCAAGCCGTCAGAAGCCTGGTTGGAAGTCAAACATCGAAGTCAAACATTTGGTTGACAGGTCATTCGTTAGGATCCGCCATGGCATTACTTGCGGGAAAAAGAATGGCGAAAACCGGGGTCTTTCTTGATTCATATCTTTTCAATCCACCGTTTTTTTCCGCCCCACTTGAGAACATTAAAGACCCGAATATCAAACATGGGATCCGGATCGCTAGCAGTTTTCTCACTGCAGGACTTGCGGTTGCTGCAAAGATAAAAAATGCAAGTCAGCAAAGAAACATGCCAGAAGATTCATTTCTTGCGTTGGCCGGGTGGGCCCCGTGTTTATACGTGAACCCGATGGATCATATTTGTTCAGAGTACATCGGGTACTTTGAACACCGGAAAAAGATGGAGGAGATTGGAGTTGGTGGGATCGAACGGTTGGCAACACAACATTCTATTTCAGGTGTTTTTCTAAACGCGATAGGGAAAGAATCTCACGAACCTCTCCATCTTCTTCCTTCAGCGAATTTGTCAATTAATTTGACTCCTGCTGTTGATTTTAAGGATGCTCATGGCATTCATCAATGGTGGAGATGTGATCAGCAGTTGGAGACTAGAGTCTACAGTTGACCATGTGTCTAAAAACATTGCATTTATGTTGACTTCTTTGTCTTTTGAGGTCAAACATATTAGCGAGATATGCAGCAACAAGAAGGAAAAGGATTGCATAGAGGAACTCCTGAATATTTATCAGATGTGCTGATATCAATGGTGACTCATTATTTCGATGAATCATTATTAAATAAAAAGTTTGATTATTTGTGGTGAGAAAGTTGTGACCTTTTTGACGCGTCTCCCACGAGGACATTAAAAATGAACACATTAAAATTGAACAATTCTCGCGTTGTTGGTATTCAGTATTATGTGCACCCAAGATTGTACGCTGTGATATGGTCGAAACATGAAGAACGTCTTTAAAATGTATCGTACACTTTATACAAATCCCACATCGTCAGTTGCTACCTGATGACGTTAGCATCGTGATAGGTCATTAAGAGAGACATATCGCAGCTCACGAAGTTGGGCTTGGAATACCAACCATGAATAACCCATATCGATCTTGTGGTCTCGAACAAGTCTGGTATTAGTTAGATGGCTTTCGGTTCTCATGACACCAAAAGAATCAACCTCTCACAACCACTTTACTTTAAATGAGTTGAAATTAATATGCAAGTATAAATCACAATCATAAACGTTTTACGTTAGGCATATGGGATTGATACACTCCTGACATCATGCTGCTGATGTCATGTTCAGAATTAATACACCCACACATAAAGTAAGATTAGATAGTCAAGGTTGACTAACACCCACATTAAAAAGTTGATTACCTTTTGGTCTACTTTTACGTTTATCAATTTTAGTGTTTTTTTTTACTGACACCCACAATAAAAAAATATTTACATCTAATCTAACCTAAATTTTATATTACTTTTTTAAAAAAGTAACAACACTATCTGGTCTACTTTAAAATTTTATATTACTTTTTTTTTTTGCCTTTCAAAAAAAGTAAGCAAAAAATTTTTAACATACTGAACATTAATTATGGTGCACAAAATTACTTTAGTTATTTTATTGAAAGACAGTATAAAATTAATTTTATTTTTTCAACGGTTGCGGTCGAGACGGGTAATGTGAGAGCTAGCTTCAATAAACGATACACCAATATAAAGTTAAGGTGTTTCTTTGTTTGAACCATTAACTGCACAAGACTTGATAAACCATTCAATTTGGCAAATCTTGTATCCGCTTTTACATTATCAATATAGCTCTCAAGTTCAACCGGAAGTCTTCTTTTTTCTTCATCATCAAAATCATGAGGATACATCTCGGCTAATCGTAGTAGTTTTGTAACATCAAACGCACCAAAATTATCATAAGGACTCAAGCTATGAATACAAACAAGTAACTCGGATGTTACCTCGTTAAAGCGGTTTCCAAGCTCTTGGATTTGCATATCTAGAACCGAGTTGAAGCATTCAACCTTATAATAGTGGCGTAGTGTGATGTTTGTTTTTTTTCTTGGCATCCTTGGGTCAACATATTCACCATCCATGTTTACCACTTCAAGTTCATGCTTATCACAAAAATGATTAACTAACTCCAAGAACTTGTTAAAACCCTCCAATCTAAACTTTGTAAGTTGGTTCTTTGTAGTAGAAACTAATGAAACCGCGTTCAACAAATCTTGATCTTTCCTTTGAAGACATTGGGACAATGTATTTGTCATGTCTAGAATATGCAACATCAAGTGTAAGTAGAATACAAACTCGTATTTTTTCATCTCTATCAAAAGTCCATCCGCTTGGCTACTATTACACGTTGCATAAACTGACAAAAGAGTTTGATTACAATTATTTAAATATATTTTAATTTTCAAGGCATAAAATAAGATTTTGAAATGAGACACCCTCACACCCATCTATATTTTAATTCCTTCCTTGAGTCAATACCTTTTGGGGTTGTTCACTTGTTTGTGACTGGTGATCGAGAGGATTGAAGGCAGCAGGCCAGCGACGAACAAAAGCAGAGCAGGGGTAGCCGGGTAGGTTTTTTTTTGGGTGTTTCTTTGTTTTGGGAGATTAGGAGTATAGTTTTTTTTTTCTTTCATTTTTAATCAAATGTGGGCTAATTATAAACTTTGGGTCTGGACTTAATAAAATGGGCTAACTCTAATACATGTAATTATATTTTTTTTTCTTTGGGGTCGGTTTCAAAAGTCCAAGGGGTGCGATTGAAAATTTTCAAGGGGTGCGGACGGGATTAGCGCGCGTATATAACACTAAATTTTTTTTTTCAAGGTGGGCGCCCGCCCCTATTCGGGTGGCTTGGGTCCGCCAATGGACAAATAAGTCAATGGTGATAATATAAAATTATAATAAAATTAGAGTATGTTTATTTTAAATATATTATTTTGTTAATTACTTTTTGAAGCTTTTTTATATATTAATTTTTTTATTTTTTATAAACATTTATCAACTACTAATCACATTCATTAACTATTTTTCACCCAGTTCTAACTCTCAACCACATTCTTTATTACCCAAACCCTCATCCTACTTATAAATACCAACATCCATCACCTTTAATCTCTTACACCACTCTCAAATCACTTCCAAATCTTTAAATTCTCTCAAGAATTTCCCAAGTCCTCAACTATAAAAACTCTCAAACTTTTGGTAATTCTCTCTTAATTTCTAATACATTCTTCTTACATTTTTCTTACTTTCTACCTCTTCCTAATCTAACTTTTAACCATCTGAATCACCTCTTTGGTGGTTTGTGCTTTGGTTTTAACCTCCTAACAACCTTGACCATCCAAATCACCTCTTTGGTGGTTTGTGCTTTGGATTTAACCTCCTAACAACCTTGACCATCCGAATCACCTCTTTGGTGGTTTGTGCTTTGGTCCGCCATTGGCGATGCATGACATTCTTGACATCTTTGGTGGTTTGTGCTGTAGGAATCAATAATTTCCACCTTCACTTTCTACAAAATATGATTTCACCAAATATGACTTCACCTTTTTTACAATGAGGGGGTGTTCGCGATACGTGATAAGCTGATGGCTTGGGTGCGAAACACAACATACAGTCTTGGATATGTTGTTGTCACCAAAAGAAGCAAGAGTACAAAAAATGATGGTGTGAAGAAGGTTTTTTTAATGTGCAATCATAGTGGTGAATACAAACTAACATTTGTGTCAACCTTTCATTCAGGGACAAGGAAAATTGGATGTCCATTTGAGCTCGTAGCAAAACGTCATCCAGAAGAAGGAGGTTGGAAAATAAAAGTAAAATGTGACAAACATAATCATGAACCTGCTCAATGGTTGGAGGAGCATGCTTATCCAAGAAGGTTAGCCAAAGAAGAGTTTGCAGTCCTGGAAGACATGACACTAGTTGGCGTTCCTCCATGTAATATTCTCACTGCATTGAAGGATAGAAACAGTGCAAATGTCTCCACAATTGAAACCATATATGATGCACAAAAGAAGATACATAGGGCCCAAAAGGTTGAATGTACCCCTATGCAAGCACTATTGAAATCTTTGAACCAGGGAGGATATGTCCATCATATTCGTGCAGACAATCATACCAATGAGGTACAAGACTTATTCTTCATCAACCCAGAGTCAATGGAAATATGGCGTGCATTCCCACATGTCCTTCTTTTAGATGCCACGTACAAGACGAATAGGTACCACCTCCCTTTTCTTGAGATTGTTGGGTTAACTTCAATCAACAAGACATTCTATATTGCTTTCGCGTTGATACGAAATGAGAAAAAAAGACAATTTTAAGTGGGTTTTAAACTGTCTAAGATAGACACTAGATGGCCACATGTTAACACGTGTCATTGTCACAGATAGAGAGTTGGCTCTTATGGAGGCTTGCCAGTTTATCTTTCCAGAGGCAACCCCGTTGCTTTGTAGGTTTCACATTCATGAAAACATAAAACGCCATTGTAGGCAGTCGTTCAAAACTAAGGCTAAGTAGGAAAATTTTAAATCTCGGTGGAATTACCTAGGGAGGTCACCAACAATTGAAGCTTACGAGAAAAATCTAGTGCACTTTCAGTCAAAGTTGGAGGCTAAACATCAAGGTATTTTTCTTATATATTCAAATCAATTGTTACGTTTATTTTAGAGTTAATAGCCAAAATCGTCCCTGAGGTTTGGACACTTTTGTCACTTCAGTCCAAAACCCAAACCTTTTAAATCTGGGTCCTTCTACTTTACATTTTTTGCCGCATTCCTCCCTGACACTAAACCCAGTTAATTTTAGACGTTAAGTCTGGGGTAATTTTGTCTTTTTGGGTTCCACCTTTTCAAAACCCCTTTAAATCAGACTTTCATCACAAACCTCTTCATAACCCTTCAAAATCGTCCCTGAACTTCAACTTTGATCCTATAACCTGATACTAGCCCACCATCATCCACCACCGGTGACCACTACTGAAACCACCATTGCTTCTGAGACTATGACGAGCCACCACCGATCCTACATTTAGAATAATCCAACTAACAACAGTGGTCGCAACCCTTGTCATCTTCACATGTTATGGTTTCTGAACAATCATCGATTAACCACCCTTGTTCCATATTATCAACCATAATCATCACTATTCTCTTTACACTCTAATTGTTATTTAATAAGAACGGGATTAAAACCTGATAATTCACCTGGCTCGTTAGCTCTCTGGATTGCATCACCATCGGCTACCTGAACCATAATCAAAACCCTGCACCACTGCTGCCATTGTCGACCATCTTGAACCCCTAATCTCAACTGATTAAATCGGAACCCTAATCGAGTCGCCGCCGTCATCTTACTCGGACCCCCCCTGCAAAATACCACCCCTAATCTCTCTCTATCTTCCTTCTACGGTTCTCTCTCTCTCTCTCTCTCTCTCTGATTCTTTCTAGGGTTTAATCGGGTAACAAGGTGTGGGTATAGTGTAGATAGGTGATGACGAAGTGTATTTTTTGAATTAGGGAATGTCTGATTTAAAGGGGATTTAAAAGGGTGGAACCCAAAAAGACAAAATTACCCCCAGAGTTAACGTCTAAAATTAACTGGGTTAGTGTAGGGGACGAATGCGGCAAAAAAATGTAAAGTATAAGGACCCAGATTTAAAAGGTTTGGGTTTTGGACTGAAATGGCAAAAGTGCCCAAACCTCAGGGACGATTTTGGCTATTAACTCTTTATTTTAATATATTTCTACTCAAAGTAACATGTTTCACTTAACTTATCAGGTGCATATAACTATGTATATCAACAATGGTTATTGAATTATAAAGAGATATTCAAATCAACATTTGATTTGTTGTTAATTAATGT
The DNA here is from genome assembly GCA_030844895.1 of Ambrosia x helenae. Taxonomy (NCBI): domain Eukaryota; kingdom Viridiplantae; phylum Streptophyta; class Magnoliopsida; order Asterales; family Asteraceae; genus Ambrosia; species Ambrosia x helenae. The sequence continues at coordinate 16,888,262 of CM061227.1, read as the reverse complement.
TTCTATTGAAGGTCTAGATATATTGTTAGGGGAGCATAAACGAATTAAAGAAATTAAAGAAAAAACAAAGTATGTGGTTGTCGTATTCGTACTAGCTACGGTTTACCATGTGCATGTGAAATCTCATCATATGAGGATGCGCATAAATCCATTCCACTAAATTCAATAAATAGCTTTTGGAAGCAACTTGATTTCTCAACGGCTTTGTCCCTCCAACAAGAACCAGAAATTGCATTTGATGACCAATTTGAAAAGTTTAAGGAAGCTTACTATAAAAAGGCAAAACTAGGTGTGAGAAGGAGTTGGTTACAAAAGCTAAGAGGTATTTGGGATCCTAGTAGCACAAAATATAATGAGCCAGAAGTGCAAACAAACACTAGCAACTACAAAATCCAAGAAACAAGAAAAAAAACCAGCCCCTCCACCCACTAAACCTCCCCTTCAAAAAAGCCACTTCCAAAAGCCTCCAAGGCATAGTTCGTTCGCTAACACCCAAGACCCTCCACATAAGCTAATCCAAACACTTTTTTAAAAACTCATTTTAAAAAAATTATAAGTCAATAAGTCCTTTTAACTAAAAGTCCTTTTGGACTCAAATAAGTTTATCTAAACATGCTTATCGTAACAAATACAATAATAAGAGGCTCTTTGGTTGATTAAGTGCTGAATCATTAAGTTGGACCTTTAATGGTTAGTATTCTTGTTCCATATTAGTAGGAAAGCCTCATTAAGGTTCAACCTAGTTCAATGCTTAATGGTTTAATAACATCTCAAGTCTTAATGGTTCAGTCTTAACCATTTCATTCAGAAGCTGAAACAAACACGTTGAATACTGAATCATTCAACACAGAATGGTTCATCATCATCATCATCATCATCATCATCATACTCAGTTAATCCCACCTATAGTAAAGCTAAGGTAGGGTCTGAGGAGGGTAAGATGTAGACAGCCTTACCTCTACCCCTAAGAATAGAGAGGCTGCTTCCAGTGAGACCCCCGGCTCGATGTGGTTTGGTATCAAGCCTTGGACATAAGGGACAAAACACTTAGCAATCGGGACAAGCCCGATCGGTGCATGTACCCCTTTGTCTTTTGGCTATCAACGCCACCACATGATGCATGATTAACCATCCGTCGTTTTTAACGTTATTTTCACGAAATTAGTAAAATAACGTTAAAACTAGTGCAACACAGAATGGTTCAGAGCCCATTAAAAGGCTTACCAATCAGCCCCGACTATTTTTATAAAATTTTGATCAGAGAGGCACTCTTACGTGCTTAATAAATTTGTTATTTATTATACGAAGCGTTTATCGTGTCCAATTATCCCCAAAATCGCCAATAAAACACACACAAAAATCTTATTATTAACTCTCAATCACATGTAAACCAATTTCAAACCCTAGGTAAGTTAATACACGATTGAAATTCTAAAGTTTGATTTTGAAGGGCATAATATTATTCTTCGTTTCTCTATCAATTGCTTCTATAATTTGCAGTTTGGTGTGTGCACGAAGATGGATTTTGAGTTTTACGATGAGGTTGTTCAGGATGATTATGCGTTTGGAGCTCAAGATATTGGTAATGTGAGTATCTGTTTGTTTGTTTACTTATTTTGTTTATTTGATTAGTAGAATTTGATGAATTTTGATTATGGAAGTGCTAAGGTTAGAAGATAAACATTTGGTATTATTATTATTATTATTATTATTATTAATTTGAAGTTTAGCGATAGAAAGCTATCAGTAGGAATTGTGGTGTTATATATTGGTATGCTAGATTAAGGGGTTGTTTGGTAACCTATGAATCAGTCAGCATTAAGTGTGTTTGTTTCACTGACTGAACACTTCTGAATCAGCTACTAAACCTCTTAACCATTAAGTTTTAAAATGATGTTGGATGAAAATTTTACCCCTTTATCCATTTATCTGTGTTTATAACCCTTAGCCGGCCACTCACACACCACCTCCTCAACCAACCACCAACTCCACCACCAACTAGTCAGGCCGAACTAAGTCAAACTTCTTACTCTATCAGACTTCTTAATGGTTTATCAACCTCTAAATCAGTAAGAAAGAGAATGTGTTTGGTTCATATAAAAAAGACACCTCTTAGTGTTTCATGGAGCGTCTTAATGGGTAAGTTTTAGAAACATGATGACCGATTCAGAGGCTACCTCTTAATTGTAAAATGTAGGAGCAACGAGTGTTTGAGGGTTATGAAGGTCAGCACAAGGTTGCCAAACAACCCCTGAATTTGACAGAGACAGTGTATGATGGTGCATTAGTTTATACTTGGAATTCGTTTGATAGTTTGTCTAGTAACTAGTAAGTAGAGGTTCAAATGTGTGGCTTTTGAAATGATGGCATCATTTACACAAATATATAATGTGATTAAGAACAAGGGATGTTTTTGAATAATTGATGAAAAGGAAAGGGGGAGTACCAAGTTTGGAGCAAGTTTTATTATAGGGTTGTGACTTGTGATTCAGAGCCCTCTCCTTGTTTCATATATCCCTTTCTTGATTTTTACCTGCTTGTTTGTTTGCACATTTATCAAGTAATGTTGTTTTTTTGGTTTGTTCCATTTGCTTGGTGCATGCACCCGAGTCAGTCTCAGTTATCACTTATCACCTACCGAAGTTAACTTGTAGACATAGGTTAAGCTTAAGCCTCATGAACTTTAATTAAGGTTAAAAGGATTATTGTGATTTATAATAAATCTGTTTTTGTTTTGAGTCAGATGACAATAAAGTTAGAAACCAAGATTCTTTCTTTAACATATATAATAATGTTATATACACGTTCTAAAATGTAAATTCGTATCTCCTTTCCTCAAATTACATAGTATCATAGCATTAATATTCTCCGTATTAATAATTGCTCTGATATTTCCTAATAATAAAAGTGCTCAAAAATCTTTATTCAATCGGATTACTAAAATTTAAATTGAATAATTTAGAAAAGAAAAGGAAAAGAAGTAACAAATGATAATTAATAGTACGGTTATTTCCATTAACTTACTTTGCTGGCTTCAGTGCTTCATCAATAAAAGTTCTATCCATAATTCTTATCAAATCTTAGTGCAGTGAAATACATTAGTTGTGATATTAAATAAATTATCTTAATGGGAAAACTTCTTTTTATCATATAAGGTAATTATGGAAGATAAACGTATATATGTGTGGCCCTTGGGGGGCAAAAGTAAAGTTGCACTAGTTTTAACGTTATTTTACTAATTTTGTGAAAATAACGTTAAAAACGACGGACGGTTAATCATGCATCATGTGGTGGCGTGGATAGCCAAAAGACAAGGGGGTACATGCACCGATTGGGTTTGTCCCGATTGCTAAGTGTTTTGTGCCTTATGTCCAAGGCTTGATACCAAACCACATCGAGCTGGGGGTCTCACTGGAAGCAGCCTCTCTATTCTTAGGGGTAAAGGTAAGGCTGTCTACATCTTACCCTCCTCAGACCCTACCTTAGCTTTGCTATAGGTGGGATTAACTGAGTATGATGATGATGATGATGATGATGATGATGATGATGGAAGATAAACGTAAACATAAGAAACAATATTTCAGTCAAGCACTTACTATACTATACTAGTATTAGCTATAATTTTGATTCACTTTGTTTATTTCTTTCAAATCAGTGTTGAACAGAGTTATAATATCCAACACAATTAAAACAAAAGTTTCACCATTTTTAAAGATGGTGCAATGAACACAAGAGTTGACTTATGGTTCTTATTCTAAATAATGTAATAAATAACACGTAACAGATGACATGTTACAAAAATAACACATCACTATGCATCAAAAACTTTATTCTTTAGTCCTATGACCGGTGAATGTTATGTTATGGATTCAACTTCAGTTAACACATATTTTCACCTTTTAGTATCACCTATCAAGGTTAACTTGTGGACTTGCATCAAATCTAACAAACTAAATTGATTTGTCCCTGATTAAGATTGAAATGACTCGATGACACACTATATTTTTAAGTAAGAAACTAAGCAAAGGGACTAAGTACTAATGAAAAAGACAACTTTAAAAATGTAGGAGCAAGTGGTGTTTGAGGGTGATCACTCCGGCGATGAAGGTCAAAGATGTGGGATTTGCATGGACGTTGTTGTTGATAGAGGAGTTTTAGATTGCTGTCAGCACTGGTATATTTCTTATCTTAAACAATCAATCTTTTTCGTTGATTTGATGTGAGCATCATATGATGATGATAATCATTTCTAATATGATTGACATTTCTGTTGCCTGTTTTCAGAGGATTCTGTAACTAAATTCTTCAGTCATTCAATTTCAGGTTCTGTTTTACATGTATCGATAACTGGGCAAGTATCACGAACCTATGTCCACTTTGCCAGAATGAATTTCAAACAATCACTTGTGTTCCTGTGAGTTGTGCACTTTCTGTGTTTCACTATGGATGCTTTTTCAACATTATAAGTTAAAATTCTTTTTTTAATTAGACAAATATATTGGCTGTAAAAGAATCCTAAAAATTACTATTCTGCGTCATGGTGGCATGTTTATGCTCAAATCAGTTTTCTGTGTCTTGATTATATGGTTGGTGGAGCGTTTCCAACCCTTTAGGAAAGAACATAGTTTTCTTCACTATATGAATAACTGTTCTCTTGCTCCCATAAACAGTTTTTTTCTTCTTTCTTTTTTTCACTTCGTTAAGCAAACATTAAGAGGTATGTACAATGAGGTGGCAGGGCCAGTTGACGGCTAACATTTAGCTTTAGTGACCTCCTTACCTTTCTCTCTCTATGTATATAAGAGGCACAATATAAAGTGTCATATAATACAAGAAGAATGGATTTGTGATGTTACTCACTTACTCCTGAATTTGATTGTATTGAAGGTATATGATACTATTGGAGGCATCCAGCCTGATGACGGTTCATCATATATAAGGTACTTATTTGACACTCTCATCCCTTTACTGGCATCATGGAGAACTTCAAGGCCACCAGATTGGCTGTAATCAGCAAAGATTATATCTAATATCACATACACTAGATGCCTTTTTGAAGCACTGATTGTGTATTTTATTGTGTTGTTGATTTTGATATGCGTAACTGCAAGTGGTATAGGTTTGCAGCAGTAACTAACATTCCCTCTCAAATGCAGAGATGATGACGACGATGATGCTTGGAGTGTTGAAGGGAGTAATAACACTCTTTCTCCATCATACTATATCGATGAAAATGTAAGTCTCATTTAAAGGGACCTTTGTTTCTGAAGCAATATCTGTAAAACCATCAAATGTGTTACTGATAGGTTACTAACACTAATGAAGATGTGTTGATTATACAATAATTTGCAAGTTTGTTAACATAGCAAACATCCGAAAATCTTAACCAAGCTTATTGAGGTTTCTTATTTTATGCTTGTGAGATTAGTGATGCGACATTTTTCAGCATGTGTTATATGTTCACTTAGAAACTTTAATCGCTATCTGATCAAGGGTTTTTAGAAATAATACATTTACAACATCCTCCTAATCTTTTGGTCATGTTTCCTCATGCATTCGGTATGATGTAGGCAGTCAGCTGCTTGGAAGGAGACAACTGCAAAATTCGAGGCCACTCAGCAAATATTGAAGATGATCCAGATCTCGATACATCAATTGCTTGTGATTCATGTGATTTGTGGTATGTTTTTTATGCTAGTTTGATGATATTTGTATGTATGAAATATTGTTGTTTTGTACTTCACAATATCCTTTCATGGAATTGTCTACTGTTAAGGATCTGCCAAATAATTTTTGAGTTCATGGAAATAGGTATCATGCGATATGTGTTGGATTTGATACTGATGGGAATTGTGAAAATTCATGGCTGTGCCCAAGGTACTGTTAATAAGCTTTGCATGGGACATGTTTCTATCTGAATATTAAATCAAAACATTGTTTAAATTTCAGTTATGCACTTCCAGTTATGATGATGTCTGTTATTCTGTTCAAAGGGTATTTTGTTACATAGATGATACACTTTATTTGTTAATACAGGTGTTTAGCTGATGAGACATCAAAACAGTCAGAACTGGGGCCAATCAGTCAACATGAACCTTCAATGGATGCTACGTTTCCTATGAATGTGTCGGTATCTGTTGCTGATGCAGGAGAAACAGCTGTTGTTGTCTCGAATATTAATGGACATCAACAGACCAATCAAAACATGTTGTCAAGTGCATATACAAGCATGGACATGGAAATTGGTATGATCAAATAATATTTTGGGACATGTCACTTTGTCTATATTTTTTTTTTCTTGTGGCTAAAGCCCAAAGATTCTGTTACTCCTATTGTCTGAAGGGAAACAAGAGTATGAAGAAACAAATCAAATATTTTTGTCAACTTCAAATATTTATGAAGATAAATGCAAATCAGAAAACCAGTTACCTGATATTACCAAGAAACCTAAGATAGAGGCAGTGGAACTAGATGTTTGTTTACCACAAGGAGGGACCTCTACATTGGTTTCAGAAACTTCACAGCTCTCTGCATTAGACCAAAGCTTTATGGCAGAAACAAGTGAACCGAGTGACCCAAGTGTTCCTGATGGAAAGGGAAGTACAGAGTTGTATGACAAAATCAGCAATAACACGTCTGGTAAATATGCGTACCTGCTTCTTTATCCATGCTATGTTTGGCTGTTTGCTGCATTAGGTGTCCTACGTAATATTGGCAGACATTGATAACTAGAGGTGTCAAGATTGGACCCATTTATTTTTAAATGGGTCGATTTGGGCTATGTTTCTTAGCTAATGGGTAAAATTTTAAAAGTTTTCTGAAAAGGGTCAAATGGTTGATAACCTCTCAAACTGTATTTCTCATGCATAATCCTGCTAAACAGTTATACATGAAAAACTTGATTTTTCCCGAGAACATTTAATTTGTGTTATCGTATTCGACACTCTAGTTCATAGAAAAATTAAAAGTTTGGGCAAAATGTGAAGTGCTCGACTTGCCGAAACCACACATTTTCCAACTAGACATCATATCTCACGTTGTTTTCCGTAATACTTATGGCTTCAATGTTTATGATTACCTAGATAAAAGTGAAACAAGCGGAGAAGTGGAAAAGAAGAAAGTTTCTAAAGTGTCTAGGCTACCAGGTATGGACTCCTTCCAGGCTGTTTTCCTGAAAGTGCAAATCAGGAACATTTATTCCTTAAATGGCCTTTTTGATGTTTCCTTCAAATATATTCATGATTCATCTGTTGCTTACGTGACCTCTTAATTACTTTTAGCTGACAAAACCCCTAACAAGACAGAAAAAGCTAGTGGAATCACAGGTGCAAAGAGAAAGCAAAGAGACAACAGGTAGGTCATTTTTCTCACTTGCTACTTTAATTTCTTACAGTATGACAAAGCTGTGGATTTGTGTCTTGATGCATGTATATTCTAGTTTTTGCTATAAAGGGGATATTAGTGGCCATACTGGAGAATGCCTATTTGATTTTGAGTTGTCATAATTGGCCGTAGGCCAAAGGGAAAAAACTGGTAGTTGAATAAATAACTGTAAAGATACCTTAACGGTTGTTATACATGCATTTTAGCACTAGTATTGTATATCCGTATAACAAGACATTATGGTGTATCATAACATACCCTGTACAAATGTTTACATCCCCTCTGATTTAATATTGCTTACTCATTTAGGTAAAAGTGGCAATTTCAACCTTTTTACCTGGAATTGGGTTCATTTGGGTTATATTTTACACAGAGTGTCTCTACAAGCTTAGGACACATTAAATCACTTATTTGAAAGAAAACTATTAGTATTTTTAATAGTATCGTTGTTTCAATCATATTTAATACATTAACTATTTTGACCCTCCCACTTCAACACATTATTTTATAATTATTTTATACATTAACTATACATTAGCATCAAAGTATTGATGGTTGTTACAATCTTCTTGGCCCCTTGGATTCTTGTATCTTTTTCTTCTATCTGATACATTATTTTATACTTGTTGAAGTGCTGCGGAAAGTGAAACCAAAACAAAGATGCAGAGTAGTATACCCTCAAAGATTGTTAAAACAGACCGCAGTCGAGTTCCTCATTCTATGAATGAAGCCAATGATTCTGGAGGTAGAATTGTGAGGAAGCGCAAGGTTGGGACTGATATAAGAGATATTGTTCAAGGAACACACCACGTACCTTCCAAGCGACCTGCATCTGAAGAAACCTCATCTGGGCTAAGGATAAAAAAGATCATGAGAAGATCAACCCAGAATAAAGAGTCTTTAGTGGAAGTTCAAAATTTAAGGAAAGAAATTCGAGATGCTATACGTAACAGATCATCTAAAGAGGTTGGAGATAATCTCTTTGATCCAAAGCTTTTGGCTGCATTCAGAACTGCTTTGACTGGTCAAACGTCTGAAACAAAAAGACCACCACCGTTAGATGTGAAAGCAAAGAAGGCCTTGTTACAGAAGGGAACTGTACGTGAAAATCTTACCAAAAAAATTTATGGGATTGGTGGAAAACGGAAACGAGCATGGACCCGTGATTGTGAAATTGAGTTTTGGAAGCACCGGTGCTCAAAAGTATCAAAACCTGAAAAAATTGAAACTTTGAAATCTGTTCTTGATCTACTAAGAAAGGGTCCTGAGGTTACGGAAATTAAAAAAGAAAATACTGTAGAGGCCCCTAATTTAATTCTCTCACGGTTGTATGTTGCAGATGCATCTGTTTTTCCTAGGAAACCTGATATCAAACCACTTTCTTCACTAAACGATAAATCTCCAGACGTAACTGGGTCTTTGAATGATAGTCAGGAGACCAAGGTTGCTGTTTCGTTCAAAAAGGAAGAAATTGCAACCAGGAAAGTAAATCCGAATAAAAGCTCAGACCGATCAACCAAATCTACAGGTGGGTCTCATCTGAATGCCCAGAAGGAATCAGGTAGTGGATCTGCTGATGTTAAAGTCGACAAAAAGAAATGGGCTTTGGAGGTTCTTGCCAGAAAGACTGCTGTTTCCGGAAGCAATTCCTCACAGGGACAAGATAATGCGGTGCTTAAAGGAAATTATCCTCTACTGGTATGCCAAGATTTTGTTACGTCTTCCTGCAGCCAACTTTGATCTCACTTAGAAGTGCTAAGATGGGTGGGTGGGTAACAGGTCAAACGGGTTCGTGCCGACCCATCAACACCATTTGTATCCATTCATATCGGAAACTTCTAAAATCAGTAATGAATAATTTGATGTTATAAAAACTATCAACGATTTAGAAGGATTTAAGCTTTAGTGACTACCTTGGGAGACTTTTGATCCGTTTCACCTGGTCAATTCATTTGGCATTGTCTCCATTCTAGCTAAGTTTATAAAGGTTAACGATATAGAAACAACCCCTTTTGACTCTATTATAAGTATATGATCTGGAATTGTCACCTCTAGTCTATTCCATATGGTAATTTTTTTTCTTTTTTGGGCAGGCTAAACTACCAGCAGATATGCGGCCAAGTTTGGCACCTAGTCGCCATAATAAAATCCCAATATCAGTTAGGCAGGTAATTTGTGTTCTCAATGTGCATATACTGGTGGTACTGTAGATTTTGAAAATAACTTTATAATATGTTTTATAGGCTCAACTTTATCGTCTCACAGAGCATTTTTTGAAAAAAACAAACTTGCCAGTCAATCGGCCAACTGCAGAAATAGAGTTGGCTGTTGCAGATGCCATTAATGTTGAAAAGGCAGTTGCTGATAGATCAAACAGTAAACTAGTATATGTCAATTTGTGCTCCCAAGAGTTAACACGCAGATCAGATACCGTGGATTCTAATGTCCCCGACTCAGAACCAAATACAGACCCAAAAACTGTAACCAATGATGATCATCCTACCAGTGCTGATGTAAATGTCGATGTAGATGTAGATGTTGATGAAGCACTTAGAAATGCTGGTCTCTTGTCTGATTCTCCTCCGGATAGCCCACATCAGCATGAAACAGCGGATACAAAGGAAGAAGATGGTCCTGATAATGTGTTTGAAATGGTATCTCAACCAGAACTAGATATATATGGAGATTTTGAGTATGATCTAGAGGATGATGACTTTATCGGTACTAGCTCAGTTACAACCTCTAAGGTTCAACAGGACGATACGAAAATTAAAATGGTTTTTTCTACACTTGACATTGATAAGTCAAATAGTGGTTGGCGTCTTGAGGATCATGAAGTGCCAGCTGTAGTGGAAAACGTAAATGAAGATAATACGAAAGAGAAAAGCTCACTAAATGAAGGGGGTGAAGATGAAATTCTTGGTGAATGTGAAGAATTATACGGTCCTGATAAAGAACCTCTTATTAAGAAGTATCCAGATATAAAGATGCCTGATTTGGTAACTGAAAACAATGATGCAGAAGTTAAAGGTGAACAAGAATCAAACCTAGCATCCAAGGCATGTGATCTACCTAATGGAAATCATTCGGAAGTAAAGCCTCCCGACAGTAAAGAAACAAAGGAGAAATCAGACATTGACAAGAAGCAGCAGTCTGAGAAACGCAAATCTGTGTTTAAGAAGGTTAGTAATACATTTGTTCATTGTTAGAGACAGCAAAATAGGCGGGTCGGGGAAGCATATCTAAAGGGTTTTTTTTTTTTTTTTTTTTTTTTTTTTTTTTTTTTTTTTTTTTTTTTTACCAAAGTAATCTAAATTTTAAAGTTATTTAGGAGTTGGTATATACTTTGAACTTTGAACCGTTTGACCCCTTTCTCGTGTAGCTATTTTTTAATCCCGTTTGATATACAATACAACCATATGGTGTAAACGAGTTAATAGTCTAGATGTATAAACGGTTGTATTTCATCATAGTCTAGAGGGTACTCGTTTGTAACTTTAACATGGTTATGGGTACTACCTAGGGAGTATTTGTGGCCGGTTCTGTTTAAGCTTACTGTTAAAGCACGTGCAGGTTGAAGCGTATATAAAAGAGCACATCAGACCGTTGTGCAAGAGTGGGGTGATCACAGTCGAACAGTATAGATGGGCTGTTGCAAAAACAACCGAAAAAATCATGAAATACCATTCCAAAGATACTAGTGCTAATTTCCTCATTAAGGAAGGCGAAAAGGTTAAGAAGCTTGCTGAACAGTATGTAGAATCCGCTCAAAATCTAGAAAATAACAAACAGAAGGCGTAAGATTTCTGAAACGCTTGTGTCATCGAGTCATGCTAGAGTAGTAGCCGAGGCCACCCAACAGCTGTTTTCAGGTTTTGCAATTTCTGAACGACGACAAGATCTTATTGAGCAGACTGGTCGAAAAGGTAAAATTTTGTTTGTCAAAGATTTCTGAAGAACATGGTGTTCGCTCTTGCTCGGGTTTCGAGCTTCAAAACTCATATGATTGTATCTTGCTGACGCTGCCCGAGAGATTATTTAAGTTTCGGGTTTGTAAAGCTCTGATGAATGCATACGAGTACGTCTTCAAGGAGCTGCAGAATCGATGCTCGAGCGGACTTGTATTTTGTAAATTAGATAAAAAAAATTGCTACTTAAAACATCTGTGCAACCTGTTATTATATATATGTTCAACGGATTATTGTGGTAGTAGAGGTTTTATCATTTTCGATATGTGGTGTTTTAGAGTATGTTAACAAGCTTAAGTGTGTTATACGGTGTTTTATACCTCTTTGCGTTTTTATTGGTATAACATGGCAATGTCCGATCCCAATGAAACAATATGATGTTTTAAGGTAAATCCATTGTGTTTTATATTCAACTTGTTATTTCATCAGCAAGACATTGTAATCCCTATGTAACAAAACACCAAACACATCTGATATTCAAACCTCATTGTGTTATAACAACATAACTACAACTATACTCATGTGACATAACATCGTTTATGAAATAGAACACCCTAAACCCTTAAGACACATATAAACACCTTTGTACATTAAAATAACATGCTCTTACTCTCAATTTTTTTTTTCTATACATGTATGTGAAATCATTTCTACATATTTGCACATGTATGTGCATTACAAAACATGTATGTACATATATGTAAACATTAGTTTTTGTAGTTTCAGACATATATACGTATATGTACAAATGAAAAAAACTAAAAAAATAAAAATTTTGCCTTAAAGAAATGTGTGAGTTAAAATGGTTCTCTCAGTTCTCAATTCATGTGAACCAATTCTTATTTCTATATCTATATATACTTTATTAAAGAATCTTGATGGATAAGATTGTAATTTTGCCACACTTTTATGTAAGATCCCTCATCGGTTGAGAAGGGGAATGAACACTTCCTTATAAGGGGTGGGATACCTTCTCTGTTGTACACGTTTTGGCCAGCTCTTCAGGGGTGAGACCAATGCAAAACCGTGAGTCTGGCACCAGTCTGATACGGCTTGGCGGGCAAAGCGGACAATATACGATACCTTCTCTTTTACAAATGTCTTTCGAAACCTTCACTTGAAAGTAATTTCGGGACAAATTTTTTTAAAGTAGAGGAGACTGTGACAACCTAACCCTTCACTTTTCATAAATGTACACTTTTAGTCCCTCGACTATATTTAATTTTCACTTTCAGTCCTTATTATCATTATTTCATTTTATTTTAAAATATCATTCAAAATGAACTTATATATGTTTACAAATGCAATCTATTTTCAAGATATATAAAATTTGGTTTATAAAAAAATGATCATATGTTTCATATAGATTTTTAGTTAAAATAATAAATAATATGACATTGAAACAAAATGTCAAGACATGAGTACTTATGGTGGTCAAATTTTGACAACCTAAAATATATGTTTCATTATTATTATTAAATGAGAATTGATTAAGCAATAAATATTGACAACCTATTCTTAATTACTACTAGAAGTTTCACGTCGGTTTCATGGCTTACTTTATGGTCATAATGACCATGAAGGTATATTATGATCATTTCATGAACCAAACACAAACCTTTAGTCTCTCAAATTCCTCTTGCGTTTTTTTTTCTAACACTAAGGGGCTGTTTGGCAAGTGCTGAACCAGTAAGTGCTGAATCAGTAAAAGGTCTGAATGAGTAAGAGACTCTGAATCAGAAAAGTGATGAACCATTAAGGGCGTTTGGTTGTATGACTGAAACACTGTGCTGAATGATTAAAAACATGTATCTTTTTCCTATAACAATTCTAAAAAGAATCCAATTATTATTATTATTATTATTATTATTATTATTATTAAATGTGCATCAAAAAGCAAAAACCATCAGCTACAAAACCATCTCATTCTCACAAAACCATCTTCTCATTCTTACAAAACCATCTGCTCAATCTCACAAAACCATCTGCTCAAGTTGTGACAGAGAGAAAGAGAGATAGAGTGAGAAAGTTAGAGAGAGAGAGAGAGAGAGAGAGAGAGAGAGAGAGAGAGAGCTGAAGGACCGAGAGAAAAAGAAGAGGAAGCCGGTAGGTCTCGTCATTTGTTCAGATTGTCGATTCGTCGGTTCAGGTGTGTTTCTCGTACGTTCAGATCATCGGTTCAGGTTTGTTCCAAATCATTTTTTGTTTCGTCTCTTCTACCGCTGAACTGAACCGTTCAACATCTCCTTAAATCTGAATGATTCAGACTGTCCCACGCCATTCAGAGGCTCCGCTTAACGTGAACTAAGCGCGCTGACCGCTGACCGATTCAACACTTGGCGATTCAGAGGTTGCCAAACAGGGCCTAAGTCATAAATAATAATTGACCATCAATACGTCAATAAATTTTTGACTATTAAATTGTATGTTAAAATTGTGAATTCATACTATTATTAGTCTTTATATTCTCAATACCTCATACCATCTATATTCTTATTAGTCTCTTGGATTCCTCTTAGTTATAATCTTTGGATTCGTTCTATAAAATGTCGTAGCCGTACCATCGATCACTCCATCTAGCTAGTCACCACCAAACACACACCACCGAACCCGTCTCTCTCACCATTTCCAGTTCAAGTTTTATGTTCACAAGTTCAAGCTCAAAGCCCTCAAGTATCAAGTCTTAAACCCTTGTTTCCTACTAGTTTTTGGTATGGTTTTCATCTGTACTTTTTATTTATATTTTATATACATTTTTCTAGAATGAATCTTTGTCACCCAACACATTTATATAGTAAATGTTTTGTTATAACAATACATAAAGACTAATCTTTCATCCATGATTTTTTCAAACATATATGTACACAGAATAATAATTACTTTTGATGTCGAAATATATATACATACACACGATGTTAATTTTTCATAGGAACTAAATATTGGTTCACTACACTTATCCATTTTTTTGGTATATCTATATAAACATTATACGTGATTTTAGAAAAACTACAAAAGTCTTCGCATATGGATTAATTGTTTTATTTATTCATGCAAGGTCAAATTTATAAAAATAAGTTCTTCGTTTTCTATAAACTTTTATATGTAAATCATGATTTTAAAAGTTATAGAGAACAAAGAAACCTTGATGTCTTTTATGCGAGTTATGACTTGGGTTAAAATAAATATTATTAGTTGTTAAATAAATAAATAAACCCTAAACATGATTCACATACAAGAGTACAAGTTTGTGTTATGACATTTTACCATATAATCGTGTGTATATATATATATATATTCCATATAAATATATATTTTCAAGAAGTTTTTACACTATATTTCAACAGTCGTTGAGTTAAAACATTTGGAAACATAACTAGTAAATCATGATCAGTTTAGTTGGGTGAATAGGATACGTAACCAACATGCACGCTAGAAACACTCATATAGATCTTAAAGTGATAATGTGTACTTTAGGGCATGGGTAGCGTGATGCACATATACATCTTCGGACTTTGCTACATGGTTGCTATATGCTTGCGTTTGCTTTTCGCTTACATATACATCTTCGGACTTTGCTACATGGTTGCTATTATCAAGTTTCTATTTCCTTTTACTAAAATAGCAATTCTTATGTGTGTTTGCTTGTGTCATTTTGTGTTTCTATGACTTGTCAAATCATTAACCGTTGCGGCCTAGCATTTCAATGAATAGATCTATGGTATATACCCTTGTGGCTCTGTTGAGAGTCCTTGTCATTGCTATGTATTGCATTACTACTAGCGTATACTATATATATTTCCTTTTCTTTCACAGGGTTGATTTGATCCGGATACCAATTATTACATTTTGCAAAATAACACATGAATTGCTAAATTTTCCTTACTATATATATATATATATATATATATATATATCAAACGGGTATGCTCACCAATACATTTTTGTATTGACCAAATTATTTTCGTACATGTTTCAGGTTCTTATGAGATCACTTCTAAGCTTTTGGAACTTAGGCTTAGATTGAGATTTACTATATTTTAGTTTAGATTGCTAGTTTTAATTGTTGTATTTCTTTCAATGTAATAAATTATTCAATTCAATGTATCAAATTTACATTTCTAGTCTATGAGCTATTGAACAATCGTCACTACGTGACACCTCGATGTTTCCGCCATCGGTTGGGGTGTTACACAAAAATATAAATATCTTCGTCACCCGACGTGTACGTTCGATACACGCGTTTAAATCGCGCTAATTAAATCGATCATGGTTTCCTTTGTTAAAACGATCAGTTAACTCCCGAAACTTAATAATTAACAATATTTATAATAAATATTTATTTTTAATAATAAAAATCGCGTCAGTTTAGATCGAAAGTTGCCGGTTGTCACAACAACACTGTTAACGAGTCATGATGAAGATTGGATGAACTTGGTGGTAGAACGATAAACATTGAAGAAAATGAATTGAAATGCAAGAGAAATGGATGCAAAATTGTAAAAAAAAAAAAAAAATGGGAGTATTTATAGGTGAAAATGTTACAAATGTAAAAAATGATTTTTTTTTTTAAAACTACCGTTGCCCTTATGTTCCCTCCCCCTCCAACTGTAACATTCCTTTTGTGGAGCTCGTAGAGGTTTTCATGCCTTCCACGACTACGATTGAGTGGGGCTGTTCCCCTCTTGGCCACAGCGGCCACGTCAGCCAACGATCCCTCCACGAAGCCCACATCGTATAGCCTAAACTGGTTACAGTGTTTCCAAAACAGTATATTCCTCTTGGTCCATTGGTTCATATATATGTGAGTGAGACGAGAATAACGTGGCACATGGTAATGGTGCGAAAAAAAAGTTTTGTAACCTGAACCTGCGTTTCAAGGTTCCAAACCGATTGACACACGTGAATACGTGATTAAATTCATAGGTTAGGGACCGGTTCTTCTTTTAAACTGGTTTCAACCCAATCCGAACCGATAAATGAAAATCAAAACCGGTTTGAATCCGTTTTGAACCTGAACCAAACCAGGTTAAAGTTGGTCAACAAACCGATAAAACTCGAACCAGCTTTGTCTTCTTGTTAACCAACCCGAACCTGTCCTGGATTTAACCCAAATCAAAATTTGTCAAGTCAACGAACCAATACAACCCGAACCGGTTTTGACTTTTTGTTGACCAACCCGAACCAGTTTAGAGTTTTAACCCGACTTATGCACATCCGATTGTTTACCTCCATCTTACATCTAGCTCTTTGTCAATCGTCCCAAGCATCTCCACCTCGTTTGCCCTTTTCCACTCAATCTTTTCATGTCTTTTTTTTTTCGATCTTCGCCCTTTTCCACTAAATCCATCTTTGACTTTCAATTGACTCGTTGCCGTAGGTAAAGAGGCCAATGTCAAGTTTAAGTTTCCAGCTCAACAAAAAATTTCGAGACGAGCCGAGCCGAGCTAAACTACCTCGTAAATAACCTCAACATGTTGCACCAAATAAAGAAAAGGACTAAGACTGTCAAGTAGAAAAGTAAGCGACTAAAAGTGTAACTTATTAAAAGACATTAAAAAGAGAGGATCTATGTCCATCTTCCGACATATGAGAGAGACAGAGTAACAACTTCTTTCAAGTTCTAAGTTAAAAGATTCATCTGAAGCCTAGATCCAAGGTACCCATTATTTTAATCCAACTTCTAATTCTTTTCAAAACCCCTTTTAGTTTAATAATTTACATTGCAAAAGAACCATAAAGTTTGCATCTTGTGTCTGTTTAGTGTGTGTAATATTATTCTTGCAACTTGTCTTAACTTGTTATCTTTTTAGGTTCTTTTGCTAATATAGTGACAATTTATTGCCAGAAGATTGGATCTTTTATGTCAAAAGAAGCAAATTAGAGTATTGTAGTTGAAGTGATTCAAGATTTATATGACATTTGGTTTAGAATGTGATTAATGCAATGAAGAAGTGGACTGGAGGTGTATTAATCATAGGGCTTACTTGTGTTTTGCTTTTTAGTTATAGTTTTATACAAAAACAACCACAAAAGCAATCTGCATATCAGTTCTTTCATCCGGATGACGAAATCGCTAAGTTTAGTAAACCTGTAGTTGAAAAGTTAGAGACTGTTACTATAAGGCCACATCTAGTTGATGTTGATGGACTCGATTATTTGTTTAACTCGACTAACATGCCTAAACAAGAGGAGGCAAAGCCATTGTTGGCGTGGGGGCAAATGCGTGTTCTATTGTCTAGATCGGACTCTTTGCCCGAAACAGCTCAAGGAATTAAGGAGGCTGCTCTGGCATGGAAAGAGTTAAAGTCCAAGATTGATGAAACGCGAGCGTCGGAATTTGACCGTAGTAAGATGGAGAAAAATTGTAGTTTTTCGGTTAGTGCGGTGAATGGAAGTAGCTTGGTTTCTAGTAATGACAGTGTTGTTCTTGCTGTACCTTGTGGGCTTATTGTGGATTCTTCGATTACACTTATTGGTATTCCGGATGGGAATCAAGATGGCTTTCAAATAGAGTTTGTGGGGTCACCAGGCAAAGACGAGGCTGACGCACCTGTGATTTTGCATTACAATGTGGTTTTACCGGGAGATAACTTCACGAAGGAGCCGGTTATTGTTCAAAATACATGGACGTATGAGTCTGGATGGGGAAAAAGAGGAAAGATGTCCCGATCACGGGTCTTCAAACAATGTAAAAGGTATCTACTATTAAAAAGTTTGCAATAGTTTTGCTTTAACTTTGCAATTCTTACACATGTACTGATGTACCTTATGTTTTATCTCTTAAACGTTAAACGTTAAAACTCAAAAATCGGAACATTAACATTTAAGAAAACACATTGAACGTTTCGCAAAATGTGTTGTTAAATGTGTAAATTTCGTCATGTGTTATTTTATTTATAACATTAGGGCATAAACCAGGTACTAGTAGAGCAAAGACCTGTAGGTAGGTTATATATCAGTTTTTTATTATTATTTTTATCTATTTATTTTATTAAAACAGAAAAAAGTTCAATACTTGGATTGTATGCTTGTATTTCAGTTGATGGGCTGGTAAAGTGTAACGAGCAACTGACTAGAAGCTCTACGGAAGAAAAATCAAATGTTTCAGATCATAATCACATTGGTTCAAACTTTCCATTTTCGGATGGAAGTTTGTTCGCTGCAACAATTTGGGCTGGTGAAGAGGGATTTTCGGCCACTGTAAATGGAAGGCATGAAACATCTTTTGCATACAGAGAGGTAAGGTATGATGATTTTTATGCTATCCTTACATTTATAATACTATTAGTTAATTCAACTTTTGAATTTACAAGATCGAAGGTTCCAAATCGGACTGCCATAAATCCTATCACTTTAAACAGTATACATAATCTTTAGTTCTTTACCAAAGTGTTAGTTATCAAATTAGCTCAATTCTGCACGAGTCTCGGGATTAGCTAAAGTTTTACACCTTAAGATTATTATATATTCACAATTTGTCACACACTCAAAATTTGTTGATCCTGGCTTACCTAATAATTTGCTGCAGAAACTTGAACCGTGGTTGGTGAGTGGGTTGAGAGTGAAAGGCGGATTTCGTATCATATCCGCATTGGCTACAGGCTTGCCAGTGTCTGAAGATGTTGACATGGTTATGGATGTTGAATCACTCAAAGCTCCATTAATACCTAAGAGAAGCAAGAGACTCCTACTACTCATTGGGGTGTTCTCTTCTGGAAATAATTTTAAGCGCCGTATGGCTTTGAGGAGATCTTGGATGCAATATGATGCCGTTCGTTCCGGAGAGGTTGCTGTCCGTTTTTTTATTGGTCTTGTAAGTGACACATCATAATATTCATGTTCTTCAAAATTTTGGTCAAACTTTATTTAGCAAATTTATCCAATTTAGTCAAACTGTTTACGTTTGGTTATTTTTTATTGCAGCATAAGAACAAGCAAGTTAACCTTGAGTTGTGGAGAGAAGCCGAAGCTTACGGAGATGTTCAGTTGATGCCCTTTGTAGATTACTACAGCCTACTAACTTTAAAGACCATTGCAATTTGCATTATGGGGGTATGGAACTCTCTATACTAAAAGTAGGCGTTAAAAAGATGGAAAAAGACCTTTATTGTTAGGTTGTTATTTGCAGACGAAGATCTTGCCTGCAAAATACATAATGAAAACCGACGATGATGCTTTTGTGAGAGTGGATGAAATCCTTGCTAGTCTCAAGACTAAGAATCCTGACGGGCTCTTGTACGGTCTTGTGTCCCTTGACTCTAAACCACAAAGGGACAAAGACAACAAATGGTATATTAGTACAGAGGTATTTCTTTACTTCAAATGACTAACCGCCCGCCCGCCCGCCCTTATAGATTATGCATGAATGTCGTTGTGTTTATTTTTTTCTTCTTTGGGCAGGAATGGCCGGAAGATTCATACCCACCATGGGCGCACGGTCCAGGTTACGTGATTTCCCGAGATATCGCGAAGTTTATTGTCCAAGGCCATCAAGAAAGAAACTTGAAGGTAAAATACTTCAATTTCCTTGACTTTGGCCAGATGACTTGTTACGCCTTAAGTTTGTCAAAATAAGATCGTATGATTTTTTTATTATTTTTTTTTAAATTTTTTTGTGGAAAAAAGGTTAATGCAACTTCATCAAATTTTGACCAATTTAAGGCGTAACATGTCATTATTCTAATTTTTTCTTGTCAAGGCGATACATTTTAAACAAAGTGCATGGATTTTAATACAACAAACTTACGTTGAGGAACTTTTTCGTATAATTTTTGACATATTTATGGAGTTTAATACGGCAAAAGATTATGTTGAGAGACTTTTTCGTATAATTCTTGACATGTTTATAGAATTTAATATGGCAAAAAGTTACGTTGAGAGACTTTTTCAAGAAAAAAAAATGAGAAAGTATGCTGGTTTTTACGATATTAATCCTTATAAATATATCTATCTATGCATATCTTCAGCTTTTCAAACTAGAAGATGTTGCTGTGGGCATTTGGATCCAACAGTTCAAGAAACTGATTCGCGAAGTTCAATATGTAAACGATGAGAGGTTTCACAACTCCGGGTGTGATCCAAATTACATACTTGCACATTACCAGAATCCGAGAATGGTTTTGTGTTTGTGGGAAAAGTTGCAGAAAGAACATAAGCCTGATTGCTGTGATTGAGATTTTGGTTATATCTTTCACACATTCATCAATCTTTACCACTTTTTTTATTGCATTCTACATTATGCAATGCAGGAGTTCTGGTACAAGTTATAACCATGTTATGAGTTGGGTGTGTTTTTATAACCTTACATAAGGTTTAACTGTGTGATGCAACAAATATACAGAGATCATTGTTTGAAAAGCTACCGGATTAATCGGAAAGATTGAGAGTTTATGTTAAATATAAAACATACTAGAGTGCCAGATCTAAAACTGACAGACTGGGCGGGTTGAGTTGGTTCGGGTGACAGGTCAAAATTGTTAGTATGTTATTTGTATTATTATTGTATAACCAAAGTATGGGCGGTCATGGTGGTTATCAACCGAACAGGTGTGACGGGTACTATGGAGGGACACACCCCTTCACCACCTATAAATAACCCCATACCTCTTTATAGGTAATTGGATGATTCATTAATAATACTAGTATTTGTACCCGCGCTTCGCAGCGGGACATACGAACTATTAACAATTTAATTATAACAAAGATAGACCCCAAAAGTTCTACATACAACTCCCAAAGCTGCTGAAGATAAAATTGATGACCATGACCAAGTACCAAAGCAGACCATTCTAAAACACCTAATTTAGCTTTGTGTTGTATCTAACTTAGCTTTGTGATTTTCTAACATATTCATGATAAAGCAACTGATGCCACATGTAATAGCCTGTACAGATGGTGATGCACTTGTGGTGGATTAAGCAACCACATGAAACAATTTGCAGAACCCTGTCAATAAGCATATATGCAAATGTATACATACATCAAATATCCCGTACTGCAAATAAATAAACTTATGAGCAGTCAAAGTTTTTTGAACATCGTGTTCCACTTAACTGTTTGTGGGTTAACGGGTGGATTTTTGTTTTTCTTATTTTTTTTAAATGAGTTGACGGGTCAACCCGTTTAGACCCCACCGAGGGAAATTCGACCTCTAATCAAGGTCCCATTTCAAGAAACTTAGACTAAACCAAAATGAAATCATGTTCTAGTTAACATCCAAGGAAAAAGAAAATTCTAACCTGGATATCAAGAATATAAGCAAAAATAGTGAATTGTGGAAAAGACGTGTAGAAAATAAGACAAAAGAAACCTATAACCATTGAAAAAAGAAAGTGAAAAATCAGCATACATAAGTTAGTACTATAGAAACACAAAGTTTACAAACCAAATTATGAAAATTATGCAAAAAAATCTACAGTAGAGTACAAACCTTAAAAGAATGCATATTTTGTTAAAGGGCGCGCTTAGCGCACCTTGTCATTTTGGTTCCCCTAAAACGCAATCAAATCCACCATAGATCTTTTTAGCGCAAAACTGAATCAAAAAACTGAATCAACACCTTCATTATAAAAGACTTTATAAGCGATCAAATAACGCCCTATAGAGGACCACACGTTCAAAGTTTCAAACCAGTGATGTTTCAAGATAACTGTGGGTACACAATCTTCAAACAAACAAAACATAAAAATATCAATGTAATATAATGCAAAGTAGAGCGGCGCAAATCAAAACTAAGGAATGTTATTATAATATGCAAAGTATACACCTGGTCATTACGATCATTATTAAAGAAAACACAACTTACACCCTCATTTTTCTCCAATGAATTATTTAGGCAATGCATAAAAGCAAACAGGGAGCCCCTTTTATGCCTTGGTCCTGTAGTCACCATCACTGACAAAAAAAAAACATAGTTAGTTATATTTTCAAACTTCTTCATTCAACTATAGTATTGCCCCGACCTTTACAATGTTTGTAAGGCTACTAAAAAGTTGATTCATAACCACATTTATGAGTATATACACGATGGGTACAAACAATTGAGTAAATTAAAATCAACATTAATTCTTGAACCATCATTAAATTCTTGTTAATTGATTTGGAGGAGGGATGTACAAGTTGTTTTTGCATTCAAGGGTAGCATTGGAAAAACTTTCATGACATGTAGAGTATAAAGCATAAAACTCTTCATATGCCATCTTAAAATGATGGTAAAATGACTACTTTGTCCTTCTCTCCTCCTTAATAAGGTACTATAGATATGAAGTTTCTATAAATTCTCTTTGAATCCCTCAAAAATGGGTTTGGGTTAGAACCGACTATGAGCAAAATGAATTTATCATTTTTGAAAATGAGCGCTTTGGTTCAGGTCAAACACAGTATCCAGCCAAAATGGAGTGCAGTTCAAATGAGTCATTTACAAAAGCACAAAAATAATTCAAAACACATGTTTGATGCATTGAACACACAACATAACACATGGCTACTCCTATTCTAGGCACATTGTTTCGTTCCAGTTATATGGTCAGTTATGGCAGGCCTAACCAAAACTAAAACTGGACCATCGGTTTTTCCCAAATCATGAGACTGAACCATTTTTTATGTTGGTTATCAATTATCTTTGATCGCTCTAGCGATAATGGTGAAGTGTGATGTGTGCCATTCCACCTTCTCACATGATCCACGCCACATTGTCCATGCACAACGTGGAGTGCTACCTGCATTTCCTTTTGGTTAGTTTACGATAAACTATAGTAGCTGATGGAGACTGGAGATAAAACAACTATGCATGAAGAAATGAATTAATCTTCTCCTAAGTTCTCAAATGTCTCATTTTCTAGGTTCTTTAAACCAAATTGGTATATTTGTTGATTTGTAAATATAACTTTATTATGTTTATATTTTGTAAATATTAAACTTATGTATATTTATGTAATGTATGTAGTATGTGTATTATGTAAACAACTATAAGATCATTAGATTAGTTAGTTGTATAATTAAGAAGATCTAATGCAAATGGGTCAAACGAAATCGGCTGCAAAGACAAGATCAAGGCTGTTCAATGTTGTTTCAAGGCTGCATACTCAAATGAAGTCGGACCACAGAAGCAGAAGCAAAACAGAAGCAGCATGACTATTATCTGCAGATTTCGAAGACTACAAAGAGGATAAAAAGACAAAAATGCCCCTACGGTTATGATGGTTATTTTGGCGGCAAACACAAATCAAACCAGTGGGTCAAAACAACACATTGGTTCTGAAACAAATCCTGCCTGTTCGAAACATATATATGGGACAGACATGACACAATTGATCGGTTATCAAGATTGTCACACAACTAACAATCCTATTGTCAAAACTTTCCAGAATTCATTAGTTATCTTGTTCATTTGTACAAAACTCTAATCATTCGATTATATTATTAATTATTCTAGTTTGTGTTTATCATATTCGAGTATTCATATTTCGTTTGTATCTGCTGCAAATCAAGTTCTGGGGCCAACAAATCTGGTATCAGAGCGGGGTTATTATTGTTTATTCAATCAACTCTTTGTATGTTCAAATCTGATTCTGGTCTACATAATTCTGTGAGTCTGTTTCATCATACTTCTAGTCCAGTGTATTGTTGATTGGTGTTAATAAAACTTCAATCAATATTTCATCAATAGAGTCCAATCAATCACGTTTCACTATCACGAATTTTTTTTTCTGTTTGTCAATAACTGTCCTCGTTTGTTTCTGTTCATCCGGTTTCAGAGTCTTCTGTGTCAAATACTCGTTATATCATTGTTATTTAAATCATAAACATTAGTCTATCATCAAAGTTGAATTCTGGAAATAAAGTTCATTTGTGTCAAATAATTTTCTGTTCAGATCATAAGTTTACTGTCTGTTTAAGTTTCTGTTCGAATACCACATCAGTAATTCCCTTCGGTCATATTCCTTAGTCATTAGAATTATTCACAAAACATAAAAAGTATGTCTGAGTCAACAGGGATCTCATACACGGGACAAAGGCCACAATATATGGCAAGATTTAGACAAAGAAAGAAAGAAGGGCTGCACTAAGGAGAAGAGGGATTGAAACAAGAAAGTGTTTCTATTGTAAACAACCGGGTCACTTAATTGGTGTTTGTGGCATAAAAGAAAGAGATGAGGGTGCACAATTGATAAGAGATGCCATCAACACGGGGATTTCATATTATCCCGAGAATTCATTTGGAAACGGTGAAGATTACATTCTTCAAGGATCCGACAATAGTACATGGAAGAATATGTGGTATGTAAGTCCCAACCTTCAAAATCATATATCGGGTAACTTGGATTTCTTTCTAAAGTTAAAAAGGTCTTTTGGGGTTGAGAGTAGAATTAAGAACAATTTCGTTTTTATAAGGGGAATTGGAATGGTAAGTGTCTCGGTCGAAGATCAACATTTGATCATACCAAATGTATTCTATTCGACTGATTTGGATGACAACATACTAAGTCTCCCACAACTTAAACTACAAGGATTTGTGGTTAAGATCATGGGAATTTTTTGTATTGTTGAAAACATGTTTAAGAACAAAAGCATACAATTCGGTGTCATAGAAACCGATAATGAGTCAAAAGAAAACATGTCAAGAATGTTGGAAAATGGTGATGAGGAACATAATAGGATGAAAGATAATTATCTAAATAATTATTTTGAGGCCATCTCGGCAGAAGCCGATTCCAATATTCGGGAATTTGATGATGTTGTAAACAATATAAACATAGACTCATTAGATAAGTGTATTGAGTTCTTGGACATAATACACGATATGGAATTTCCTTGGGTACATAGAAACATCCTTAAAGGACCATTTATACAAATGGTTTCTTGGTTTCTAAAGGAATTCCTAGGGATAACAAATAGACCAATTCCTCCAAGATTTGAAAATGGAAAGTATGTTGAGTTATATGACTTATACATAATGGTGCAAAAAGAAGGAGGACATAGACGTGTTTCTATGTATAATATTTGGGTTGTGATAGCAAAGGAATTGGGATTTGACTATGAGGACAAGGACATGATGAGAATCTTGTATGCACAATATCTTGATGTCTTAGATTGGCAATACATTGTCCATAAAAATGCCCGAAAAACAACCGAGAATATGGTAAAAGAAAGGCATGAAAGTAGTCAAGTTAGAAGGGTAAATACAACACCAAACATGTCTATGAATGCACAATCGTCAAGCAAAGAAATGAAGCCAAATGAAGAAGATTATGCTTTGTACATGGGTGGTGATTGGAGGGCAGCAAAAAGGTTCATGAAAAGAAGAAATTTCGACTTCACACAAGCCGAAATAGCCCTCAAAGAAGCCATTGAAACTCTACCAACAAGTCCCATGAGCCCTGGTTATATTTAGGGGCGAGTATTGATTTGTAAATATATCTTTATTATGTTTATATTTTGTAAATATTAAACTTATGTATATTTATGTAATGTATGTAGTATGTGTATTATGTAAACAACTATAAGATCATTAGATTAGTTAGTTGTATAATTAAGAAGATCTAATGCAAATGGGTCAAACGAAATCGGCTGCAAAGACAAGATCAAGGCTGTTCAATGTTGTTTCAAGGCTGCATACTCAAATGAAGTCGGACCACAGAAGCAGAAGCAAAACAGAAGCAACATGACTATTATCTGCAGATTTCGAAGACTACAAAGAGGATAAAAAGACAAAAATGCCCCTACGGTTATGATGGTTATTTTGGCGGCAAACACAAATCAAACTGGTGGGTCAAAACAACACATTGGTTCTGAAACAAATCCTGCCTGTTCGAAACATATATATGGGACAGACATGACACAATTGATCGGTTATCAAGATTGTCACACAACTAACAATCCTATTGTCAAAACTTTCCAGAATTCATTAGTTATCTTGTTCATTTGTACAAAACTCTAATCATTCGATTATATTATTAATTATTCTAGTTTGTGTCTATCATATTCGAGTATTCATATTTCGTTTGTATCCGCTGCAAATCAAGTTCTGGGGCCAACAAATCTGGTATCAGAGCGGGGTTATTATTGTTTATTCAATCAACTCTTTGTATGTTCAAATCTTATTCTGGTCTACATAATTCTGTGAGTCTGTTTCATCATACTTCTAGTCCAGTGTATTGTTGATTGGTGTTAATAAAACTTCAATCAATATTTCATCAATAGAGTCCAATCAATCACGTTTCACTATCACGAATTTTTTTTTTGTTTGTCAATAACTGTCCTCGCTTGTTTCTATTCATCCGGTTTCAGAGTCTTCTGTGTCAAATACTCGTTATATCATTGTTATTTAAATCATAAACATTAGTCTATCATCAAAGTTGAATTCTGGAAATAAAGTTCATTTGTGTCAAATAATTTTCTGTTCAGATCATAAGTTTACTGTCTGTTTAAGTTTCTGTTCGAATACCACATCAGTAATTCCCTTCGGTCATATTCCTTAGTCATTAGAATTATTCACAAAACATAAAAAGTATGTTTGAGTCAACAGGGATCTCATACACGGGACCAAGGCCACAATATATGGCAAGATTTAGACAAAAGAAAGAAAGAAGGGCTGCACTAAGGAGAAGAGGGATTGAAACAAGAAAGTGTTTCTATTGTAAACAACCGGGTCACTTAATTGGTGTTTGTGGCATAAAAGAAAGAGATGAGGGTGCACAATTGATAAGAGATGCCATCAACACGGGGATTTCATATTATCCCGAGAATTCATTTGGAAACGGTGAAGATTACATTCTTCAAGGATCCGACAATAGTACATGGAAGAATATGTGGTATGTAAGTCCCAACCTTCAAAATCATATATCGGTTAACTTGGATTTCTTTCTAAAGTTAAAAAGGTCTTTTGGGGTTGAGAGTAGAATTAAGAACAATTTCGTTTTTATAAGGGGAATTGGAATGGTAAGTGTCACGGTCGAAGATCAACATTTGATCATACCAAATGTATTCTATTCGACTGATTTGGATGACAACATACTAAGTCTCCCACAACTTAAACTACAAGGATTTGTGGTTAAGATCATGGGAAATTTTTGTATTGTTGAAAACATGTTTAAGAACAAAAGCATACAATTCGGTGTCATAGAAACCGATAATGAGTCAAAAGAAAACATGTCAAGAATGTTGGAAAATGGTGATGAGGAACATAATAGGATGAAAGATAATTATCTAAATAATTATTTTGAGGCCATCTCGGCAGAAGCCGATTCCAATATTCGGGAATTTAATGATGTTGTAAACAATATAAACATAGACTCATTAGATAAGTGTATTGAGTTCTTGGACATAATACACGATATGGAATTTCCTTGGGCACATAGAAACATCCTTAAAGGACCATTTATACAAATGGTTTCTTGGTTTCTAAAGGAATTCCTAGGGATAACAAATAGACCAATTCCTTCAAGATTTGAAAATGGAAAGTATGTTGAGTTATATGACTTATACATAATGGTGCAAAAAGAAGGAGGACATAGACGGGTTTCTATGTATAATATTTGGGTTGTGATAGTAAAAGAATTGGGATTTGACTATGAGGACAAGGACATGATGAGAATCTTGTATGCACAATATCTTGATGTCTTAGATTGGCAATACATTGTCCATAAAAATGCCCGAAAAACAACCGAGAATATGGTAAAAGAAAGGCATGAAAGTAGTCAAGTTAGAAGGGTAAATACAACACCAAACATGTCTATGAATGCACAATCGTCAAGCAAAGAAATGAAGCCAAATGAAGAAGATTATGCTTTGTACATGGGTGGTGATTGGAGGGCAGCAAAAAGGTTCATGAAAAGAAGAAATTTCGACTTCACACAAGCCGAAATAGCCTTCAAAGAAGCCATTGAAACTCTACCAACAAGTCCCATGAGCCCTAGTTATATTTAGGGGCGAGTGTTGATTTGTAAATATAACTTTATTATGTTTATATTTTGTAAATATTAAACTTATGTATATTTATGTAATGTATGTAGTATGTGTATTATGTAAAAAACTATAAGATCATTAGATTAGTTAGTTGTATAATTAAGAAGATCTAATGCAAATGGGTCAAACGAAATCGGCTGCAAAGACAAGATCAAGGCTGTTCAATGTTGTTTCAAGGCTGCATACTCAAATGAAGTCGGACCACAGAAGCATAAGCAAAACAGAAGCAGCATGACTATTATCTGCAGATTTCGAAGACTACAAAGAGGATAAAAAGACAAAAATGCCCCTACGGTTATGATGGTTATTTTGGCGGCAAACACAAATCAAACCGGTGGGTCAAAACAACACATTGGTTCTGAAACAAATCCTGCCTGTTCGAAACATATATATGGGACAGACATGACACAATTGATCGGTTATCAAGATTGTCACACAACTAACAATCCTATTGTCAAAACTTTCCAGAATTCATTAGTTATCTTGTTCATTTGTACAAAACTCTAATCATTCGAATATATTATTAATTATTCTAGTTTGTGTCTATCATATTCGAGTATTCATATTTCGTTTGTATCCGCTGCAAATCAAGTTCTGGGGCCAACAATATTAAAGTGGTGGCGGGTGTTGCTGGCGGGTGTGGAGTGATGGTGGCGGTGTCAACTGATTTGTTTACACCTCTAGTTAAAATTGATGAACTTGAATACTAACCAAGTGTTTAACTATTTATTTGTATTCTTTTAACTCGAATCATCTAGCATGGCAAGTATTTTTGGCCTGAGGTTGTGCCAACTGCTATTCATATCTTAAATATGTCTACCATAAAGGCCTTAGATGCTAAAACTCATATACACATGTGGACTGGTAGGAAGCCTGAAGTAGAAGATCATAGGGTGTTTGGTAGCATTGCATATTGCCTTAAACCAAGTCAATTAAAGCCAAAATTTGAGACCACTTCATCTAAATGCACATTGATTGGTTGTTCCACTCCATCTAAATGTTATAGACTATAATCCTTTAACTAAGCAAGTAATTACAAGAAGAGCTATCAAGTGTTTTGAAGACCAAGAGTGGGATTGGTTTAGAGTTAAGACTAATCAGAATAAGCATCTTTGGGATTTAAGTGTTTTTTATGCATTACTTGACATTCCAAATGACAATAATGCCCATGAAGGAAAAACATAAGCTGAGCCATCTGGAAACACATCTAGCACAAGTGAGCCCCATATCACAGGAAGTCAAAATGGAACTGAAGGGAGTTTAGGTTCAAGTAATGCTGCTGATATAACAATTGAGGCTTCATCATCACTGTTGAAGACCAAGCGTCTGAGAGAAGTCTACGAGCAAACAACTCCTATGAAGGACCTCATGGTATGTGAATTTGCTTTGAATATTAGTGATCCAATGTGTTTTAATGATGCAGTAATTAAAAAAGAATGGAGAGAAGCTATGACTGAGGAAATCAAAGCTATTGAGAAGAATGAAACCTAACAGTTGGTTGATGCTGGTTGGTGCTCCTGTGAACAAGAATGTAGTTGGTTTAAAATGGTTATACAAGACAAAACTTGGCCCAAATGGAGAGATAGTGAAGTACAAGGCCAGATTGGTAACTAAAGGCTATGAAGTAGATTTTCAAGACACATTTTCCCCTGTGGCAAGATTTGAAACTATTAGAACAATTTTTGTAGTGGCTACAACTCAAGGATGGATAGTATATTAGCTTGATGTTAAATCCACATTCCTAAATCGGAAGCTTGAGGAAGAAATTTAGGTAGAACAACCAATGGGGTTTGAAGTTGAGGGACATGAGCAAAAAGTTTACAGATTGCATAAGGCCTTGCATGGCTTTAAACAAGTCCCAAGGGCTTGGTACTCAAGAATTGATTCATATTTTATCAACCATGGATTCACTAGAAGCTACAAGAAGCCTACATTGTACAAAGAAGCAATAATCTATTGCTTTGTCAAGTATAGAGCTAGAGTACATTTCAGCTACAGGTGCCACATGTTAGGCCATTTGGTTTAGAGAATTTTGACTGATCTCTATGTGAGTCAAGAAGGAGCTACTGTTATTTGGTGTGATAATAGATCAAAAATACAATTGTCCGAGAATCCGGTACTTGATGGGAAGTCAAAACATATTTAGTTGAAGCATCATTTTATTCAAGATATGGTAGCTCAGAGACAAGTCACACATGAGTTTTGTGGTACTGATGAGCAGGTGGCTGATGTGCTTATTAAAACACTTAACAAAGAGACGTTCATACGGTTCAGAGAGATGATGGGTGTGAGAGAGTTTGAATTAAGGGATGTTGTTGAGAATAATTAAAGTCTCTCATCATGCATACGTGATCAGTTGTGTTTTAAGTTTGAATTGTTCAATAAAGCCTTTCCATGGATGTCGTGTTTTGTCCGAGTATTGTGGATCTCCTAGTTCATAGGAACTAGCCGTTTGATTTCTAGTTATTTAAGGAAGTCATAGTTGTAGCTTTCTTTTCATGTACTCTCTCAATTTCATAAAAGCAATAAAGAATATGTGCTGTCTTTGTTTGTTTTTGAGTGTTCATCTTAATTGTGAGTGTGTTACAGAGTGGCTCACACTAAAAGAGTTGACATGCCACAATGTGCGTATGTAATTCACATTTTTAACTCTATTTACCTGTCAAACGGTCACGCTGTGTTTTAAATTTCAGTTAATTTTTGCACATAATCACGCCGCAACGAGCGTGCATGGTTCACCATTTTTATGTCTACATTTCACTGAGTTTTATTTTTTTTGTTTTTTTATTTCCTTATGAGTTTTTCGGTGTTGTTGGTCTATATCAACAATGTGTATTTGGTGCTATTTGGTATGGCTTTATGCCCTCGCAACAACACGGGTGGGGGTGGGGGGGGGGGGGTTAATGCTAGTTTAAATATAAATTATATAAAGGATGTTGCATGCGTGAATTTTGGGTGCTGCAAGCATGATTTAACTCATCCAGTTTCATATAACATGTGTAATTTTCTGCAACAGATAAATTCTGCAAGGTATCCGTAATTAAACATGGGATAGGTTGGTTTATGTCGATTAATTCTAAAACATGAACCACCACCCTAATTATGCGTAATTAGTGGTATTAGACTACCAAACTCAATAAACCTTTATGCTTTGTTTTCGCTTAAAAAAAACATAGCATCGTCTGGAGTGGTGGGCTTTGTTACGATCATCAATTTCCTGCATTTTTGTTGCGATCGTAAAACTAATTAACAAGAATAGGGCGCTGTAATTTGAATTAAATTGAAATTGATTTTGCAATCAGACTATAATGCCCTTTCCTTTGTTAAACCGTTCTTAATTCGCTTAATAATTACGATCGTGCTACCGCGTGAAAATTAACCATCGAAGAAACCTAATCAGCGGCCAACGTTAATGACAGCTTTATACGTTAACCTTCCTCATTTTCTTAAAAGTTAAAAAAACATGAATAATAGATGGCATGTGGACAATTATTTTTATTTATTATTTAACCTGGGTATGCCAAACTTGTACTTATTAGAACTAGAAATGTTATTTATTTTTCTAGAATTTTAGCATCTATATTTTTTTTTTTGGTATAGCATATATACTTTGTGCCCCTTTTAATGTGGTTACAGAATTTGCTTGTTATATATATATATATATATATATATATATATATATAATGTTGAACTATTGTAACTGTTTAAACAATAAAGTAAATAAAATTATCTAATCATATTCTTCATTTAGAGAGCATGTGAAGTTGTTTCATTTTTATTAAAGAAAACTAATTATGAATATTTGTTGCTTAAGAAAATTCAATACTTACCACATTTTTAATAAACTATTTTGCTCACTTGCCAAAAAAGATGACTTACAATGTCATGAGTCAACTTGTACATACAACTTGGATAACACTTGCATTGATGTTTGTATTCATCTAGTCCAATGACTATTTTACCCTCCTAGCAAAATTCCTTTCAATCACACTCAAGAATCATGTATTTGAACATTGACAACAACAGATTCTTCATTTGGTTGAGATAACTTATTGTCCATACTTGAACTAGATGACCCTTCAAATATGACCACACTATGTTCTAAAGGAAATCCTTGTGGGTTCGAACCGACATTCACAGTGGCTGGTTCAGAAACCACCAGCGGCTCGTTATGGCCGCCTTTGGATGTATTGACAACCGAGCATCTGCAGAGTGGACATGTGGTGTTTGAATGGAGCCAGTTTCGTATGCACTCGACATGAAACATGTGTTGGCAGGATGGTATTTGATGTAGCTTTTCATTCATCTCAAATTCGCCCAAACAAACACAACACCTTCAGATTAAATTTTCATGAAATTCCCATTAGATATTGTGACTAGTCTCATATTGTCTTGTAAATGCAAAGAGAAAAAGATCTATGTATGATTGACTTTTTCAACAATCACAATTGGCTTTTATTTTTTTATATTTTTTTGTTACTATCATTCATTGGAAAGGCATTGTAAAAATGTGTTACTTTGTATAAATCATGTTCACTACTTACAAAATTTACTGTTTTCAACATTTTTAGTGATTATAAAAGCCAAAACTATAATGGTTCAAGAAGTCTCAATGAAGAAATTGGTCATATTTAACAGAAGTTGTATGCTTACATCAATTCCTTTGCATATAAATCTTCGTCGAATGAGATCACAGTAAGCTTATCTTCCAGGTTTACCTTGGATCCCATTTCACTCTATAAAAAAATAGGTATCAAATTTATATATATTCAATAGGGGGTAGGAGAGAGAGAGAGAGAGAGAGAGAGAGAGAGAGAGAGAGAGAGAGAGAGAGAGAGAGAGAGAGAGAGAGAGAGAGAGAGAGAGAGAGAGAGAGAGAGAGAGAGAGAGAGTTTGATTTATACTTACACATTGAGAGATAGTTGAAGAGTCTTGAGTCCTTGAGGCTCTTAAATGGAATATAGATGAAGATGAAGAATTATTGTTGCTATAAGTCCTCTTGAGGTAGAACAAGTAAAACAAGAGAAATAGTATTATGGAGAAGAGTATTGGAATGGAAAATATGAAGGCTTGGTATAACTTCATTTGAAGTGCTTGAGAATACAAGTGAGAACCAACACCACTACTTGTACTTGAGGATTGAAGGTACCCCATTGGATTTCAAACTACTTTGCTTCTAATACCAACCCAAAATCTATATGACAAAGAGTGTATAACTAAAGTTCCTTCTTTGGTTTCTACTTTTGAAACTCAAATACACCCTAGTGGCAGTTTTCTTGAATGAACAAGGGTGTGAGTATATGGATACAATTATGCACAAATCAAGTTAGAATCTATAGAAAGAAAGAGTATGAGTGATGTGGTTTGTGCACTAGAGTTTATATAAGAAATGATAAAAAGGTACTTGAAAACTCCTTAGTGGGTTGCCTGTTTCTTGATTTAGAACCTGAGTGTTTGAATGCAAGTTAAGTGAAAGTGAGAATCTTTTGGAGTGCAAAAGTTGGGTATTATATGGTTTGTGTGTGTAAACATCAATTTAGAGTTTATCCTATAATAGAAATAGACACTTGTTTGGTTTTTTTTCATATATTAAACATATGAAATCCTAGGGGATATCAAGTTTCTTGATTGAGTGATGACAGTTATATGAAACACTTCAGTGAGAAGAAGAGAAGGTAGTGTTAGTAGTAAACTAGTAACCAACTGAATTCATATGTCAAGGCTGGTTTGGTTTTATATACTAGATAAGTTAACAAAAAGGCAAGTGGATTTCTTAATTGAGTGGGTAACCAAGGGATGTGATGGATTCAGGTATTAGTGGGCTATATATGTTTGATTGGGGTTTTATGGGTTATGAGAAAGATGTGAAAAGGACAAAAGAGAAAAGCACATCAAAGGTGTGCAATATGATCACTATAAGAAATGGCTTTTTGAAATCAAGCAAGAAATCATCATAGGGAAACATGATGATTATTCCCTCTCATGACAAGCTTGTATAACATGGCAATAGGTTCCAAGGGACCCTCCCAACACTTGCACCATTATATATATTTGTGTATATAGTGAAAACACGTACAACAGTTATTTAAAAAAGGCTTTTCTTTTCTTATAAAAATGTGTAGGTAGTGTTAGGATGAGACACGGGTACATGTGACACGTACATATGTGAGGGTTTTAGTGTGATGAGTATTATATATTTGCATCCGTTTAAGTAAGTTGAACACACCATCCTAGAGCTAGGCCGTTGTAATTTGAGAAAGGTAATTGCATAATCATGACTCCTTACAATAATCAATCTAAAATAGTGCAACCCATTTAAAAAAAACGTTATTTTTATTTAAATATAGTGATAAATTATTCAAAACTAAAAAACTTAATCAAAACGGGTAAATGTGTTTCTTTTACACCTTACATCATAGTAACTTTATATTAAAATTTTATCAAGCTTAACCACTAATTTTCAATAAATGACCGAAAACCATACCTAGTATTAATAAGCTTAATTTTATATAAAAAAATTATTAAAAAAATATATTAACTTTCATCAATATAAAATAAATAAGTTATAAAATTTTGAAAATAAAGAGATTATAAAATCTAGAAATTATAATTAAATTACAAAACTATAACAATTAAAAATAAATTAACGTGACGAATAGTACATAGGTCTCGGTTTTAACATAATGGGTAGTGAATCCAATCCCAGGGTTTAACAAAAGAGAAGATAATTAGATCTTTTATATGAATTCCAACACTGTAAAAATTAACTCAGTGTACAAACCAAACCAT
The DNA here is from genome assembly GCA_030844895.1 of Ambrosia x helenae. Classification (NCBI taxonomy): domain Eukaryota; kingdom Viridiplantae; phylum Streptophyta; class Magnoliopsida; order Asterales; family Asteraceae; genus Ambrosia; species Ambrosia x helenae. The sequence goes on along the minus strand of CM061227.1, from coordinate 16,853,157 downwards.
TTGATTAGTTATGCTTAAAATCAAGTCACAACCCACACTAACATCACTAATATTACAAGTACTTGTTTTAACATACAAATTCTAATATTTCTTAAACTTTCATGTCGGTAACCATCGGTATAGCTAATTACCAAAGGATGAGGGACGTTGTTATAATCATCTAGTTCGTTGATCATATAGAGTAATAGGTAATAGAGTGAATTGGATCGAATGTACTTTTCTCATTATTCACAGAAGATTATATAGTGGCTACAACATTAATACAATGACTTGATTCTAAGAAGACTATTGACTAAGAATATTGACTATGACAAAATAATTATAAAGGTATAAAGATAGCTCTTTGACTATGACTATTGACTGTTGACTGTTGACTGTTGACTGTTGACTGTTGACTATTGACTATTGACTATTGATTTATGTTAATAGATCATACGTGATGCCTGGAATTATAACAAGTTCGTTGATACGTAATGCCTGGAAAACTTAAATGCACTATTAGGTACGTCATTGTAATTGGTTTAGATGCAATCTTATGAGATGAACATTAAGTTTATTTAGATGCATTGTTGTGACTAGTACTTTAGACATATCGTTATAATCACTTATAAAAAGTGTTTATATTAAACATAACAATAATATATTCAAATTAATGATAATAAAAATTCTCTGTTTTATGATGTATTTTTTTAGAGAATAATAGAATTTACAAAAGTTCTCCAAAAAAAAAACATCATATAATGTAATATGATGTATTTACAAAAGTTTAGCCCTGTTTGCGGTGTACGCATATAATGTATATATGTGCGGACCCTTGGGGCAAAAGTAAAATTGCACTAATTTTAGCGTTATTTTACTAATTTCGTGAAAATAACGTTAAAAACGATATACTGTTAATCATGCATCTTATGGTGGCGTTGATAGCCAAAAGATATAGGGTATATGCATCAATCGGGCCTGTCCCAATTGTTAGTTGTTTGCCTTATGTTCAAGACTTTATGTAAAACCACTATCTAGACATGAGTCTCACTAGAAGTAGCCTCTTGATTGTTATGGGGGTAAGATTGTCTACATCTTATTTTTCTTAGATTATACCTTAACTTGCTAATTGCTATTGGTAGGAATAACCAAGTATGATGATGGGAATTTAAAAAGTTATACAAAAACTAATGGGGATGTTACTTTTTTACTCTTTCAGCCATTTTAACTCTATTGTTTACCGATCTTATCATCATCTCAACTTTAACTACTGGGAAATTCGGCGACTAGAGGATTTACTTGATATTTGTATCGATTTATCTGTACATGTGTACATATGAAACATCACATCATGGTGTTAATGGTAGTCCGAAAAAAAAACCCCATGTAGAATAATCATGTTTGGTGCACTATCTTATATGCTTATTTCACTGTCAAATGGTTGATCTTGGGTTGGCTTGGCACTAAATTAACATATCTAATAAAATAGAGAATGCAATATCTTGTGGGCATGACTTGTTCCTGTTGTACGAAGATTTTATACTCTTCTTTTCACATCATATCAAATAACACGTATATTAATTATGTGAAGTCTTTATTGACTTATTGCAACTCAAGTGTATGAAAGTATATTTAACACATATTTAAGATAGATAATATTATTAATTAGTAGTTGTATCACATGATGATAATTTGTAGAGGAAGTGGGGCATGAATGAATGCGTTTCTCAAGCAGTGTGGTATCAAACTGGGCCAAAGATTAAAGATTCTCTACATCTTGATTCCAAATATTTCAGTTCTTTAATAATTAAAGTTGATACATGTGTTTGTGTAAAAAGTCTTGTTGGGAACATTTTGTAAAGGAAAAAAAAGTTTATTTTTTTGGGTTAAGTTTTAGGTAAAAAAAAAGAGAAACATAGAAATAGTTAATACGGAGTAATAATGTGGCTGCTTAATGACTCGCGACGTGCTTTGATCGACTTGATGGTCATGAAGGTTCGGGCACTTTGAAATGGTTGGTTTTCTTGTAACACGCCATTTTTGATTAATCACACCAATTGAGGGTTGGGTTGTTAAAATGTGATGGATCAAAGGTTCGTGACTTTAGGGATAGTGGTTAACAACGAATTGTTGTCCCTCTTTGTAAAGGTGTTTATTCGGAGAATCGGAGGGACTTCGTGACCATTTTAAAGGTGATCATGAAGGACCATATATATTATAGTGACCAACGAACCATTGTGACTCGTATAAAAGTGTTTATTTGAAGAGGTTTCATGGCCATTAAAAATGTCAAGAATAAGCCAACATACAGTAATGACTGGAAAATTATTTTGGACACACTAAAAGTTTCTTTTTTGTTCTCTATATGGTGGTCGGTTTTGGTGTAGCTTAAATTTCCCTTCCTAAATAGCGACCAGTCTATTCCACAAATCCTTGGTATAGCTAGGGAGTTAATTAAGAGGGTTGAAAGACCGGAAGAAGATCCGGTCTTTCAACAATCACCATACTCATTCCAATAGGACATCAGACGTCATTAAAGAAAATTTGTTTCTTTGGAATACGAGTAGATCTAAATATTGTAAAATCAATTGGTTAGATGGTGTAATTTTAATATTTGTAATGTAATCTTGTAACTGTCAGTTGTAGTTTTTTATTGACCCGGTTTCTATACTTTTTCTATATAAGTTTCGCTGTTAAAAAAAATTATGACGCTACAGAGTATAATTTCTATATAGTTGAAATCATTGAAAACTCACTAAATACTGTTGAAATATATGACACTTATGATATAAGTGTTACGATTCTAATTCATGTGTTTCTATGGGCCATCTATTGGGCTTGTGTTTATTCTCTGTGGGCCACTAAAGTCTGGCCCGTTCTGATCTCACTTTGTGTACGTGTAGTTGTACTTGGGCTTATATGTTATCTCTTGTGCACGTTTGTTGTTAGATATTATTGCAGGGAACATTTGTAGCCGTTGGATGATATTGTGATCTATGGTTGAGATTGAGTTTGTTACATCAGCTGGTGGAAGCTTCGAGAGGCAATATAAATAGATTATTGTTTCTCTCTCATATTCATTCGTTCACTTTTCTCTGTATTCTTTCTAGGGTTTCCTCTGAGTCTCTTTGTATTATCTGTTCTTCCTGAGCTATAAGGAAGACAGATTAGTCTTGTAAAGAAGGTTAATCACTGCTGTGATCCTTCTTGGTAGATCGTGTGATCGATCTTGTGGTTTTCCCCTTTCACAGTCTGTAAGTGTTTGATTTGTACAAACATTCAAGGTCAACTGATCTAAACAATCAGTTGACATATTATTCTTTAGGATCTCTCTTATTTTAGAGAGATTCAGGGTATTTGGGGGGTACTTTTATGGTTTGGGTTAAATAAGATTTTGTCACTTGTTTTGTCGCTACATCTCTTTGTTCTTGGTTATATCTGAGTTTGTGTTGGCTCAGATTTGTGTATTGTGGTTTGGATCATTAAATTTTACATGGTATCAGAGCCTAAGGCTCTTTTATCATAAAGTTTTGTTAAAATCAAAACTGATCCTGTTGTTCTTCCGCTGCATCTTTGTATTGTTTTTGGTCCTCAGTCTGAGATCTAGATTATTAGATCTCAGATCTGGTATTACTGATTGTTTTCGTTCTTGTCTTTTTAAGTGACTTGATCTTGATATCAGAGGTCAACTATTGTTGGCAAGGAGTCTGGAATTGTTGTTGGATTGGGAAGTATTTGCTTCAATTGCTCTCACAACTCTATACCCTAAGTGAAGGTATAGGTTGTGAGGTTGGAGATCCCTAACTTGGGACCCCCTCCTGGTGAGATTGTTCCTGTTTCCTTGTTCTGGTTTTATTTGTTGTGTCTAGGGCAACTGACCGGGTTAGGTGGACCGGTATTGTGCCAAGTACTTGGTGTCTTGTCTTGATTGTTGCTTGTCTTGTGTGGATTCTTTTTGTCTTATCTTTGTTTTTTACATATAGCTATTAAAAGAACTCCTGTGTTAAGAGTTGGGTAGGCACCCTTGAGTGATGAACCTACTATCTTCACACTGACACAGCTTCGTTCTATTAGGACTTTTTGTGTGTTCCTTTCTTCTTGTGTCTGGTTCTTGTCTGGTCTGATTGTTGATCCTGTTTGTTGTCTGTCTTTGGTGTTAACATGACTGGTCCTGTTGATTCACAAGTGACAGAAGAACCATTTGTTGGTTCTTCTGACTCTTCTGGACAATTGGGGTCTCTGATAAGCAAGTTGGATATCAGTGACCCCCTGTTTCTGCATCCTAGTGACACTAGTAACTTGTCTATAATTAGCATAAAACTAAAAGGTACTGACAATTACAATGTGTGGTCTAGTTCTATGAAGTTAGCATTAAAAGCTAAAAATAAATATGGTTTTATTGATGGAACTTGTATAAAACCTGAGGATAATGAAATTTTAGCTAATCAATGGGATAGGTGTAACTCGGTGGTTCTGTCTTGGTTATTAAACTCTGTTAGTGAAGAGTTATACTTAGGACAAGTTTTTTTCTGATTATGCTAGTCAAGTATGGTCTGACCTTAAGGAGACTTATGATAAGGTTGATGGGTCAGTTGTATTTAGTTTATATCAGAAAATCAATGGTGTTAAGCAGAATGGGAGTACTGTTGCTGAGTACTATCATAAACTTAACACCATGTGGAAGCAATTGGATGCTATATTACAGTTGCCTACTTGCACCTGTAAAGCATCTAAGGACTTCAATGATTTTTCTGCACTTATTAAGCTAATGCAGTTTCTAATGGGTCTTGATGACATTTATCAACCTGTTAGAACTACTCTTCTTACTAGAGAGCCTCTGCCCAGTATCAAAACTGCTTTCTCTATTATCTCAAGAGAGGAATCTCATAGAGGTTCTAGTGGAAGTAGCAAAGGGCAGAATATGGCTTTTATGTCTAAGACAAATCAACCTATTGATAATAGAAAAAAGGTAACTACCAGGGGACCTAATCCAAACTTAAAGTGTACCCACTGTAACATGTTGGGGCACACTGTGGATAGGTGTTATGAATTGGTTGGGTATCCCCCTGGTGTTAGAAGAAGGCCTGTTGGACAGACTCCTAGAGTTAATCTGTCCAACAATCCTGGAAATAATTCTAAGTCTCCTGTCTCCTCTACTTCTGGTTTGCCTTTTTCTCCTGAACAGATATCCAAGTTAATGAATCTGATCAGTGAAAAGGGAACAAGTGATCCACAATGTTCTAATTCAGGAGGTAAAACCATTTATGTTAATGGTTTTTCTGCTATGTCTAAAATATCTAATCTAAAACAAATCTTAAAAAGATTTTCTAGTTGTTCTAAGCTTATTAAGAAAGCTATTAGTTGTGGGTGGATCACTGATTCAGGAGCAAATCAGCACATGACCAAAAGTGATGAGCTTATGGTCAATTGTGTTGATGTGTCTAGTTATGACATTCAGGTGAAACATCCAAATGGCACCAGTGCTAAAGTCACCAAGATTGGTGACATTAAAATAGCTGATGGTGTTACTTTGTATGATGTTTTCCTTGTTCCTGACTATTGTGTAAACCTTATGTCTGTTCACAAGTTGTCCAAAGACAACAAGTTAAATGTCTTATTTGATGAGGATCACTGTTATATTCAGGATTCCAACACAAGGAGAGTCCTGGTGACTGGTGATCAGCAAGATGGTCTGTATTTTGTTGGAAACAATGTGAGTTCTAATCTGTGTTTTAGTAGTATAGGAAGTTCTAATCTGTGGCACAGCAGATTGGGACATCCTTCTGATCAGGTTCTAGCCATTCTTAGTAAAGATCTTAAAATAGGAAAACCTGAGTCTCAGCCTTGTGATGTATGTCACAAAGCTAAACAGGTTAGGTTACCTTTCCCTATTAGTGACCATAAGACCAAGCATGTGGGTGACATTGTTCATCTGGATGTTTGGGGGCCTTATAAGGTTACAAGTTGGGAAGGATATAGGTTTTTTCTGACTGTTGTGGATGATTGTACAAGAACTGTTTGGTGTTATTTGTTAAAAACTAAAAGTGAAGTATATGAAAACCTTGTAATCTTTTATGAACTTCTTAAAACTCAATTTCATTCTAGAGTTAAAATTTTTAGAAGTGATAATGGAGGAGAGTTTGTAAATAAACAGATGGAAGTTTTTTGTAACAATAATGGGATTATACATCAAACATCTTGTGCATATACACCACAACAAAATGGTGTTGCTGAAAGAAAGCATAGACACCTTCTTAATATGGCTAGAGCTCTGTTATTTCAAAGTGGTATACCACTTAGGTTTTGGTCTGATTGTATTCTCACTGCTACATACTTGATCAACAGGGTTCCTTCCTCTGTCCTGTTAGGTAAGAGTCCTTATGAAGTCTTGTTTGGGTTCCCCCCTAAACTTAGTCACTTGAAGAATTTTGGTTGTCTGTGTTTCAATACTGTGTTAAATGAGTCTGATAAGTTGTCTAGTCAAGCTGAAAAGTGTGTTCTGTTAGGATATTCTAGTTTTAAAAAAGGGTATAAACTGTGGTGTCTTGAGTCAAAAAAGGTTGAGTTTTCTAGAGATGTGAGGTTTTATGAGGAGATTTTTCCTTTTAAACAAGGATCTTTAAAAAACATTGTTTTTCAAAATAATGATTCTAGTATCACACATTTAAATTTCTTTGACAGTATTGAGTCTGTGACAACTAATGATTCATCATTGACTAAGGGTAATCTGCCCGATGATGAAGGGGAACCAACTGAATCTCATGAGGTTCCAGCTAGTTTGCAATCAGGGTCGACTCCCAGGACTGCTAGGGGGGTAGAACATCATCCTGATGATGTTCAGCAGCCTGTCAGTCCAGGTTGCAGTAACCCTGATGGGGTAGACCATGATGCAGGGACTTCAAATGGTGAGAACAACCCATCTGAGGGAACTATTAGAAGGTCTTCTAGAGAGTCTGTATTTCCTAGGAGATTTAATGAGTATGTGGTAGAAGGAAAGATCAAGTATGGTATTGACAAAGTTGTCAATTACTCTAGTCTTTCTTCTGATAACTTGTGTTTTGTGTCTAGTCTTGACAAATCTGTAGAACCTACTAGTTATTTTGAAGCTTCAAAAGACCCTAAATGGGTTGAAGCTATGAATGCTGAAATGGAAGCATTACATAGGAATAACACTTGGGTTCTTACTGATTTGCCAAAAGATAGAAAAGCTATTGGGTGCAAGTGGGTATATAAGGTTAAGTATAAGGCCAATGGTGAGGTTGAGAGGTACAAAGCTAGGTTAGTAGCTAAAGGTTTTAATCAAAGAGAGGGTATTGATTTTGGTGAAACTTTCTCACCAGTAGTTAAAATGGTAACTGTAAGAACTGTGATAAAACTTGCTACTTGTAATAATTGGCCTTTATACCAACTTGATGTTAACAATGCTTTTCTATATGGGTCAATATTGGAAGATGTATATATGAAACCCCCTGAGGGTTATTATTCTGGTAATGAGTCTAAGGTCTGTAAGCTTGTTAAGTCTCTGTATGGTTTGAAACAAGCACCTAGAAAGTGGAATGAGGAATTAACTAGTGTGCTTGTTAGTTTTGGTTTTGTACAAAGTATTTGTGACTATTCCTTGTTTGTTTTATCTAAACAAGATGTCTTGGTGATTTTGTTGGTCTATGTTGATGACATAGTTGTCACAGGAAATAGTGAGTCTGAAATAAAAAGGGTTAAACAGTGTCTTAACTCTAAGTTTCTTATAAAGGATCTTGGTATTCTTAAATATTTTCTTGGGATAGAAGTTTTATATTCTGATTCTGGTATTTGTTTATCTCAAAGAAAATATTGTCTAGAGTTGTTAGATGAATTTGGTTATCTTGGATGTAAACCTATCAACACTCCTATTGAGCAGAGCTTTATAGTTTCTGCCAAAAGTGGAAAAAATGATAAACAGTTAGAGAATATAACTGGTTATCAAAAGTTGATTGGTAAAACTGATATATTTATCTTTAACCAGACCAGATATTAGTTACTCTGTGCAGTACTTGAGTCAGTACATGCACAAACCAACTAATGGACATCTTCAAATAGCTCTTAGGTTGCTAAGATATTTGAAGATGTCACCTGGTAAAGGTGTCTTGATTAGTAGAGATAAATCTTTACATTTAGCTGGGTATGCTGATGCTGACTGGGCCAAGTGTCTGGAAACCAGAAAGTCAGTCACTGGTTTTTGCATTTTCTTAGGAGACACACTTGTTTCCTGGAAAAGCAAAAAACAGAATACTGTTTCTAGATCCTCAGCTGAGGCTGAGTATAGGGCCATGTGCTCAGCAGTATGTGAAATGTTATGGTTAAAGAATCTTTTGTATGAATTAAAAGTTAACATTAAGGTTCCCTTTAAAGTGTTCTGTGATAGCAAAGCAGCTATTTCAATAGCTGCAAATCCTGTTTTTCATGAAAGGATTAAACATTTTGAGCTAGACCTGCATTTCCTAAGGGAAAAGGTCTCTAATGGTTTGGTTCAAACTGTGAAAGTTGACTCTGAAAGTCAAGTAGCTGATGGGCTAACTAAGGGTCTGAGTGTTGAAAAACATAAGTTATTTTGCAAAAGTTTGAATATGTTAGATTTGTTTAACACCTGAATTAAGAGGGGCTGTTGAAATATATGACACTTATGATATAAGTGTTACGATTCTAATTCATGTGTTTCTATGGGCCATCTATTGGGCTTGTGTTTATTCTCTGTGGGCCACTAAAGTCTGGCCCGTTCTGATCTCACTTTGTGTACGTGTAGTTGTACTTGGGCTTATATGTTATCTCTTGTGCACGTTTGTTGTTAGATATTATTGCAGGGAACATTTGTAGCCGTTGGATGATATTGTGATCTATGGTTGAGATTGAGTTTGTTACATCAGCTGGTGGAAGCTTCGAGAGGCAATATAAATAGATTATTGTTTCTCTCTCATATTCATTCGTTCACTTTTCTCTGTATTCTTTCTAGGGTTTCCTCTGAGTCTCTTTGTATTATCTGTTCTTCCTGAGCTATAAGGAAGACAGATTAGTCTTGTAAAGAAGGTTAATCACTGCTGTGATCCTTCTTGGTAGATCGTGTGATCGATCTTGTGGTTTTCCCCTTTCACAGTCTGTAAGTGTTTGATTTGTACAAACATTCAAGGTCAACTGATCTAAACAATCAGTTGACATATTATTCTTTAGGATCTCTCTTATTTTAGAGAGATTCAGGGTATTTGGGGGGTACTTTTATGGTTTGGGTTAAATAAGATTTTGTCACTTGTTTTGTCGCTACATCTCTTTGTTCTTGGTTATATCTGAGTTTGTGTTGGCTCAGATTTGTGTATTGTGGTTTGGATCATTAAATTTTACAAATACAAAAACCTTATAACCACATGTGCACTTCTTTTTTCGGAGACGATGTTCACAAACACAAAGCACATTGTTCAATTAGACCGTACGAACACAATTAATAAATTAAGGTTACTCGTCCATTTTTTGTTAATATGCTCAAACCATTATTTAGAAACCAAAAGTATCAATTCCAATGTCATCTTTTGATAGTGTATAATGAATAATAAAAATATTAAATGAACACAAGACATGAATTTATGCCTTTTCAAGACGTTTGAGGAAGAAAAAAAGTGAGGGAATTGGTTGGTCTATATAAAAAAAAGCAAAAGGAATTATAAACTCCCACAACATTGTGTGGTTACAAATCAAGCTTTTATTTGGCATAAAGTGATTGGGAACTTGTCTAGCATCAAAGGCATGGGTTACCTTTTTTTTTTTTTTATTATTTTTTAATTTTAGTGCATGATTAGGTTATGAGTAGTGAGTGCTATTTGACACGAAAAGTGAAGTTTTCTTACCCAACAAGGCTTGTTTTAGATAAAGATAAACAAAATAAAATATGAAGCAACAATATTTAAACATTATCGAACTGGCTAAACTCATGCATTGGACCTGTGATTGTGTGTATACTAACGTTTGATTTCCTACGCCATCTCCAACCTACTAGACCCTAGGTTGTGGTTCCATGCATTGAAACCTTTTATTCCATGTTTGCACGACGTGTTTATGTTTAGGCTATTTATAGTCTCCCTTTATTTATTGAATACAAAAGTAAACTATGCATTCTTTTTCTTCTCCAACAAATATTACCTACGCTTTTCTTTTCATATTTGTTAGAATATGTTGTAGAGGTGTTCAACGAATCGAATGATGAATTTTTGAATTATTCGAATCGATTTTTTTCGAATTTTTAATATTTTTACCTGAACTCGTATTTGATTCGTATTCGCTTAAAATTCAATTTATTCGATTCGTTTTCGATTCGACTAAGAAACTCGAATTCCAATAAATTCGATTTAGTTCAAATTCACCATAAATAATAAATTGTTTTACTTTTAAAATTAATACAAACTCATTATTTTTAACATATAAAATACAAATCTATAAAATTGATAAACAACAATATGTCAAATACGAGAATAGTAAAAATAGTAGAGAGTATAGTTTGTTAGAGTTTTGTAATGTATAAGGTAAATATGTAAAATATGGTTATGGTAAAAGTTGTAGAGACTATGGGTTCTTAGAGTTTGATCAAAATTTAGAGGTTCTATTTTTTCAATGTGTATAATTGTGTATATAATTATGTGTTTATGTGTATATATTTAAAAATGTACATGTATAGTTTTTATTCGAATTTTGAATCAAATCGAATTTAAAATCATAAATTCGTATTCGATTCGTATTAGATTTACTGGACTCGAATTTGAATTGAATCGAACTAAGTCGAATTTCGAATTTTTCGAATCCGAATCGAATTCTGAACACCCCTAATATGTGGTAGCAAAAATGGGTCATCCTTGGATTTAGACAATTTGAGGACTACTCACAGAGGGTGGGGGTAATCTTCATTGGGTAGTCCTTCACTCCTACTAGCCACCATTTATTTTTTATCTTTTACTTTTTAAATAAGTAAATAATTAAAATAAATAACATAAAAAGTCACATAATATTAAAAAAAAGTTACAATGAAGTAAACATTAAAAAACGAAACCTAATTTTTTTTTTTGCCGAAACCTAATATTAAAAAAAAACCTACAAATTAAAAAAAAAAAACGAAACCTTAAAAAACACCTAAACATTAAATAAAAACACTAAACATCGACATTAAGAAAACGCATCAATTGCCATGCGAGAAGATGACGGGTGCTAAATTCTTCGCCGTGAGCAGCCCGATAGTCTTGTTGTGTGCGTTGGATTCACGCTCGTTGGGTAATACACAGGTTCGCCTCCATTGTGGCTTGAAATAGGTTATTCCATCTCGCACACCTTCTGTATAGCTCCCGCCACTTAATAGCGAGTTGATCCGCGGTACGGTGATTTGTTTGGCTTAATCGATTGTATTCCGCCAAAACATTGTTCCAAAAGGAAGACGCATTTACTTCATCGGTCGTTGTCCCTTTGTTATTGATCCATGCCGTCACCAACTTGATCTCGTTATCCGATGTCCAAGCCATTTTTTAGAGAAGAGGATTTTGGTTTTTGGTGGATTTTATAAAAAAAAAAAAGGTAAAGATTTAGAGAAGAAATGAAGATGATTTGTAAAATTTGTTTGGAAAATAGGTGGGTTTTTATAGTGGGATAAATTGTAATTTTTTTTTTTTACAACAGTTATGTTTTAAATAGGAGTGACCTACCACATTCAAACAAACCAATCAACACAGTCGGCCACAACGTCTGGAATTAGCCGTTTTAGCTACGTGAGGGGCGGTCGGGGCAATGTTGGCCGACCCTAGATACCATCGACGAGCCTTGGCCGCCCCCATACCACATAGTCTTTGATGACATGGGTAGTCCAAGGATAAAAAAAAACTGATTATACAACATAACTTGCTTGAAAGGTTAAAAGCTTAAAGGGATCATAAAGTAATACCAGTCATCAGCAAAAGATATCAGACTAGTGACATGTTTTGTCACCACTTTCTCGTTTGACTCCACCATCTGGACACCGCCATCACGTGTGATAGTCACACCCTATTACCCGCAGGTCTCAAGCCTTCATCGACTTAAGTGGAAAATCCTTGGCTGTATCTAGAATCAAGAGTCTTGGCATTCCCAATATAGAAGATTCATCTCCTATAAAGTGGAGCCTCAGAAAATCTTCCTGATTGTCCCTCACACACACACACTTCTATTCCTTCTCTCTATGATCATACTTTATGTGTAATCTTCTCTGTACTTCACTTATCACAAACTCAAAGTAATAACATCAACATTCTGACTTTGGGACTATCCCAAATCAGAATAACAACAACTAAAACCAAAACTCTTGAATCTCCCATCTACGTTTACAACGTAGAGGGACTCCACAACCTGCGTTTGGTGAACTGAAACCCTTTAACCCTTTTACCCCTATAAGACTCTTTCTCACTGTTGGACCCTTATTTGTTGTAGCAACAAGTTGGTGCCCATCGTGGGGCTGCGTCATTGCATTCTTTTTGCAAATAAGTTGTGTAGCTCCAACTTCTCAAAATGTCCGACCACGAGTCTCCCAAATAGGTGAATCAAGCACCTCACAACACTGGTGAGACACCAAACTCTGATCAGACCACACTAAACAGGTCTACTTCTTTCTCTACACGGGGAAGTACTCCCACGGGGCTCTCGTCCCCAGATTTCTCTCCTTTTCAAACCCCCACTCCCACTCGTTTAGGGATTTCATCTTCTTAACTCGGCCCTATGCGAACACATAAACGCATAGATCTAACACCCAAGGGAGTTGCAAAGAACTTTTTACAATTGAGATCCCTACTCAACCAACATGTGAATAAGGAAAGGGAGAAAGGAGTGAGGATCTGACTAGACTATGACGAGGAGGAACCCTCACTTGCACCCGGACCTCCTCTTCCTCCTCCTTATACTCTCCTTTCAAGCTCTCAAGCTACCTTCCCATTTGGGGGCTGGTCCAAGCTCAACCTTTGCTCCTTTCAACCCCAGCCCTTACCATATCGAAAGATCAAGCCCAACTACCTTTCCATTATTCATCTCTCAACCTTTGGTCCCAAGCATGCCTGTAGGGCACGAGGTCACTCTAGACCAGCTCTTACAGTTGCAAGTTTCTAGTGTTCCACTTCCTGAATCAACCTCCTAGGAACAAGCCATGACTTCCCCGCCTGTGGCTCGAAGTGTAGTCATGAACATGCCTATGGGGACCGGCTATATAGCAACTCCTGAAACCCCTCAAGGCTTCAACTTTATGCCTTAAATGATGGCACATTTCCTTGGCATCAACATATCAGCCAAGCACTGGCCACACATCAAGGCAACTCGAATGGCAACACCAACACTAGAATCGAGAATGACATGAACAAACCCTACAAGCCTAGCAGCCTCTCATGCTTTTCTCCACAAATCGTCGACTATGAATTCCCTACCAAGCTAAAGATTCCTTATCACATATAGACCTATGACGGTACATATCAGTGTTGCAAAACTCGGTTTGGGCTTGTACTCGGTGACCTACCCTGGAGCGAGTACCCGTGCTCAAATCGGCCTATACGGGGAGTACTCGAAGTACTCGTCCAACTCTTCTATACTTGGCGACCTACCCTGGAGCGAGTACTCGGTGAGTAATCGGTAAACTCGGCCTTGTTTTGCAACACTAGTACAAATGAACCCAAAGATCATATACAGATCTTTTCGGGTGCTGCCAGGATGGAGAAATGGGGAAACTCCAAGTGTTGCCTCATGTTCATGCAAACACTCGTTGGCGCATGCCGGATTTGGTTCAACGACCTTCCTGCTAGGAGTATTCGGTCCTTTGTCGACTTGGGCAAAGGGTTCCTAGCCAATTTCTCCCAGCAAAGACGATGTTTCAAGGACGCAACAGTCATCTTCTAGATCAAGCAAAGGGACGATGAAAGCCTTCTAGATTTCATCGACCGATACAACAAGGAAGGTCTTACCTATGTTGGTGTTGATGAAAAGATGAAGGTTGCAGGGTTCATGAATGCCATCAACTCCAAATACCTTACCAGATATTTCAGTAAGAGTCTCCTAAGAACCCTTGAAGAAGCCCTTGAACGGGTCGAAGCTCGCATTCGGGGGAGGAAGCTATAGAAAAAGGGAAGAGGGCTGCCGATTGGAGAAGTTCTAGTCCTCTCAACGACAATCAAGGCCTGGGTCCCCCTCCAGAACTAATCTTTGAATGAGTGTGCAGGGTGTTCCGGGAGGAACTATCAGCATTCATTGATTGTTGACAGTGGGGCATCTTAGCACAAAGTAGGTGACATATCGCTCCGGTGACTTGATTAGAACATCTTTGGAGGATATGTACCTTAGCCAATCAAAGGAGGGGATTTTTTTTATCAAAGAAGAAGAAAGAAGAGAAAATATCCGATGAAATTAAATTCATGACCTAGTGTTTCGCTATCATCGGGTGTCAGTTATGAATAAGAGTGGACTGGGTGATTGTTGTAGAACGGTTCCTTCATTATCTAAAGGGTTACCGACCGAAGGTCTATGGTACCTGTAACACCCCAACCGATGGCGGAAACATCGGGATGTCACGTATTGATGATTGTTCAGTAGCTCATGGTGAATAATAAATTTCATTAAATGATTTAAATAAATTACATACAATTGTTCTACAAGAATTCGTACATCAAATTGAATAAAACTATGCACACATCTTCAAGCATTAATTCAAATCTTCAAACAAGTAGAACCTGAAACATGTTAAGTTGAAAATATTTTGGGTCAACAAAAGTTGGTGAGAATTACATAGGTTTTGATAATCGAATAAAATTGTTGTGCAATTCATTTGTCATGGCAATCTAGTCCATATGTGAAAACATACTAGAAGTAAATCGAGTGCATAATCAACCTTGTGACTGTTGTATTGTGGTACATCCCATACGCTCATGGTTCACTCGTTTATATTGCAGTAACAAACACCCACGCAACCTTTGTAGGAGGCACGTATCCGGTGGGATTGTCAGTCCAATAGATCTATCAATGTATACCGTTTGGCTGATGAATGTTTATGCTAGAATTGTGCTTACCCTAGTCATGTTCAAGACATAATGCAACATAGAAATACACATAGACACATTGATGATTGAATTGCATAAAAAATGTTGTAACATGTTTCACCCCAAAAATGGTGATAAATAGAAAAGGGGCTATGTAAAACTCACCTTAGCAAAATGTTATGTCTCGTAAAAAAATAGAATAATGTGTTGTGAATGTATGCGAGGCGAATCCCAAAGACTCAACAACGTAGCTAGTCCAAATTGAAGAAAACGAAAAAGAAAGAATATCAAGCTTCCAATTCGCCAATTACAAGAGCTTATAATCAAAGCTTCAATTGTAGAAGTAATAGACTATAAAAGAAAGGTATGAGGGAAAGTTTAATTGGATTGAAACAATCGATTTAGAGGTGCAAAGTATAATGGGTCATAGGTGGGTTTTTATACTAGTTTTGGAGTCAATTAGACATTAAAATTGGTCAACACCATAAAGTAAGGTTTTATGATGAATTGACTATTTGACTAAGACTTTGACTGTTTGACTAAGACCTTGACTAGGACTTTGACTATTTGACTCAAGGCTTTATTTAAAAAAAAATCTTGTATGTGAAAAAAAAAAAGAATTTAGAATCATATTATTATTATTATTTATATACATTTATGTATGTATATAAGTTGTGAGTTAGGATAAATAAAGACTTAGGCACATTTGTATAATATTAATGATAAAGGTGTAATAAAATATATATATATATATATATATATATAAGGGCATTTTATGTATTAAAATTTTGGGGAAAATTTTGCGATGTTACAGTCTCCCCTACTTTTGGAAACTTCGTCCCGAAGTTTATTGAAAACACAGGGTTGAAGGTGATTGGGTAGAAATTAGGACAAGGGTGGTTTGGGAAGTTTCGAGTTAAGGCATGACATAAATTTATAGGTAACAGAATAAATTGTTTCGAATAATTTGGGTAAGAGTTTTGATATGTGTGAGTTTTAAGGGTTGGATTAGGTTCATCTGAAATAGCAAGGAGAATAAGAATCTTAAGTTTTAGGACTCCTAAAAGAAATGCATGAGTTGATTGACTATATAAAGACTAAATGAACTACCAGGTAACTAGAGTTTATAATTGGTTATTTACTGAAAACCTTGATAGAATTTCACACTACCTTAACGTACCTGTAAATTCATGATTACGTTCCGGACCGCAATCACCAATTTACCTTACATTAAAGTTTTGCGTCCTTCTATATCTCCACCGATTGTTGAGCAGGTCCGATAGCCTCCACCAGTCGTGGAGTAGGTTGTAGGGCCTCTCCCGACTATTGAAAAGGCATAATGACCTCTACCAATCGTTGAGTAGGTTCGATAGCCTCCACCAGTCGTGGAGCAGGTTGTAGGGCCTCTCCCGACTGTTGAAAAGGCATGATGACCTCTATTAAGTGCAGCATTTATTATACACATAGGTTGCAAATTGATAACATGTTTATGCAAGCAAGTATAACAAGCACAGTATATGAGTTGTAGTTGTATAGATTTATATAATTAGTTCCCATTCAAACAATCATGTACCATGTAACAACTCTCAAACAAATATTTTATTACTTGAATCAAATAAAAGCAACCAATAGTCAAATGGTGAGACTTGCGGTTAGGTAGCTGGAGGATCTTGATCTCTGTTTAGTTTAGGGCATTGGTTACGGAAGTGATTTGGGTAATGAATGTTCAATAAGATATGGGTTGAATGAAGGACAATGAGGTAATATAAGGAATGTAATCATTTATTCATTTAATTAAAACGAATAAACGAAAACGTTGACTTATCAAAGATTCTAAATTCTAATAACATATGAAGACATGCTTTAGCCTATAAGTGAACACTCATCCCGAGAATTCCCAGGTAGGCATCCGGGTCCCTCGTCTGATTGGGATATATGCGCAATGCCAGCCTAGACAGAAGACTCAGAATACAGGCGTTCACCCTTCCAGATTGCACGTGTTCGTTATTAAAATCTAGAACTTCGACGAGATCTCAAGGTGGTTCAGGCTAAACCAGAGGATTTTGTCCTATTAGTCTAAGAGTAGATCCAATGGTGGAGAGCAACCTTCTTGTAAGGATGAAAGTAGGGATAAGAAGTAGGAGGGAGATAGAGAATGGCAAGTAAAAGAAGCAAATACTGGTTATAATCCTATGGTTATAGACTAGATTATTTTTCTAATAACCTAATTCCCTATAACCATGGCTCTGATACCAATCTGTAACACCCCAACTGATGGCGGAAACATCGGGATGTCACGTATTGATGATTGTTCAGTAACTCATGGTGAATAATAAATTTCATTAAATGATTTAAATAAATTATATACAATTGTTCTACAAGAATTCGTACATCAAATTGAATAAAACTATGCACACATCTTCAAGCATTAATTCAAATCTTCAAACAAGTAGAACCTGAAACATGTTAAGTTGAAAATATTTTGGGTCAACAAAAGTTGGTGAGAATTACATAGGTTTTGATAATCGAATAAAATTGTTGTGCAATTCATGTGTCATGGCAATCTAGTCCATATGTGAAAACATACTAGAAGTAAATCGAGTGCATAATCAACCTTGTGACTGTTGTATTGTGGTACATCCCATACGCTCATGGTTCACTCGTTTATATTGCAGTAACAAACACCCACGCAACCTTTGTAGGAGGCACGTATCCAGGTGGGATTGTCAGTCCAATAGATCTATCAATGTATACCGTTTGGCTGATGAATGTTTATGCTAGAATTGTGCTTACCCTAGTCATGTTCAAGACATAATGCAACATAGAAATACACATAGACACATTGATGATTGAATTGCATAAAAAATGTTGTAACATGTTTCACCCCAAAAATGGTGATAAATAGAAAAGGGGCTATGTAAAACTCACCTTAGCAAAATGTTATGTCTCGTAAAAAAATAGAATAATGTGTTGTGAATGTATGCGAGGCGAATCCCAAAGACTCAACAACGTAGCTAGTCCAAATTGAAGAAAACGAAAAAGAAAGAATATCAAGCTTCCAATTCGCCAATTACAAGAGCTTATAATCAAAGCTTCAATTGTAGAAGTAATAGACTATAGAAGAAAGGTATGAGGGAAAGTTTAATTGGATTGAAACAATCGATTTAGAGGTGCAAAGTATAATGGGTCATAGGTGGGTTTTTATACTAGTTTTGGAGTTAATTAGACATTAAAATTGGTCAACACCATAAAGTAAGGTTTTATGATGAATTGACTATTTGACTAAGACTTTGACTGTTTGACTAAGACCTTGACTAGGACTTTGACTATTTGACTCAAGGCTTTATTTAAAAAAAAATCTTGTATGTGAAAAAAAAAAAGAATTTAGAATCATATTATTATTATTATTATTTATATACATTTATGTATGTATATAAGTTGTGAGTTAGGATAAATAAAGACTTAGGCACATTTGTATAATATTAATGATAAAGGTGTAATAAAAAATATATATATATATATATATATAAGGGCATTTTATGTATTAAAATTTTGGGGAAAATTTTGCGATGTTACAGTACCGTAATGGCGATAAGCTGGATCTCGTTGACTTTGGTGATTTTTTCAATGGTGGTTACAATGTTGAAGCTGGATCCGCAACGGGTGGATATCAGTTCATGGGAGGTTCTCACATGTGTTTCCTCTAACCTGCGAAGCCGAATCAGGTAGCTGCATCGAGCTATTATTTCCAGGTTCTTCAATAGGATTCATCAAAACACATATGTGACTATGGTTTGCGTTTTCTTATCACCTCCATTTTCTTATTGCTAATGTAACTTCCATAGAAATCACTTAGGATCCAATGATTACTATAGTCCATACTGACTACCAAATTGCCATCAATTTTACCAAATCTTTTGACATTGAAAGGTAAAAGGCATTTTGGGAAAATCTGAGTAAACCACATCGAAAAATGAGTTTTTGGTTACGTTTTTCTATCAGAAAATCCAAAAAGATTTCAATTTCTTTAAACTTTATGAATTATAGGGGGAGAAAGTTCCAGAAAAACACAAAAACATAAAAAATCAGAAAAACCCAAAATGATTTTTTCCTGGAGAAAAAGTGGAAATGATAGTACATCAGTGGAGATTTATCACATGCTAAAGAATTGTAATGATTAAAAATTACATGTGATGATTTTTAGTGATGTGTTGATAGGCTTCATGAAGCTAGTAATGTGTGCCTTAGTTATACAAACATAACGAACTACTTGCTATGTGGATGAACACCTCAAGGACATATGGTCTTGGTACCGTAATTTTGTCTGATAGGGTTGCTAAAATCAGAGGTTTCGGGTCGTTATGTTGATAGTTATCTAGGGTAGCCTGACTGATCTTCTGTCGTATTGATTTACGGACCTATATTCAGTCAGGGTATCTTAAAAGAGCCGACAATGCCAAATCCCAAGTTACCGAATAGGAACTTAAAATGCATAACGATGATCAAATATTATCTAATGCATCGTATCATATCTGTGATGAAAATCATGATTGACATAAGCTTCACCCTGGTTGAGTGCATATGTTGCTTTGTAGCATTGATTTGCTGACCTGCCACCTCTGTGCCTCGTACCTTGTAATATACGAATAACTACAGCATAATCACGTGTTACCATCAAGCTTTGTGCAAATTCCTTGATACGGGAGTATGTGGTGTGTGTGGGAACCATAGGCAAGTTAGTTATTAATACACCTAATAAGTATCATTTTAAAGCATTGCACAACGGTTTGCATGTGAGCTTATGTGGACAACAATATCAACAATTGCCAAGTCTCCCAGTCTATAAAATTTAAATTGTAACAACAACAGTGTGAATAGATTTCTCAAAAACTGATATGATCCTCTTATCGAAAAATCACAAAAAGTTGAATGCTTGTATATATTTACTTACCGCATCTCGTTTTTATTTTCAGTATTTATGAGAAACTCAAAAAGATTTTATTTTCGATTAACCGATGTTGGAATACTAAATTCTTCAACTGGAATCTCAGATCCGAAGCCGAAACACAATAAAATAAAGTCTTTCAAAATCAAGGGTCAAAATGCAACTTTCATAAGTTTAAGGGTTTAATTTGATAAGTTTCAAAGTTCAGGGTGAAATTTGAAAAGATTCAAATGTTTAGGGGGAGAATGCTTTGTTTCTCCAAATGGTGGTCAAAATGGACAAATCTTGAGAGTCGATCAAATTAAACTTCAATAATTCGATTGAGTCCGGATTATTTGTCGTATCTAATACAAGTTGTGGTTTGTGTAAAGTTTTTATTAATTTTTTCCGCTGGATCAAACACAACCAGCGTACTCATCATGATTCAAATGAAAAAGCTTGACGCTGAATAAGACCCAAACCTGAAGAACAAGATCATCCTGAACAACAAGAACCCAAGAATTCCATCTTTAGAGATACCAGATCGTGGTAGAGCTAGAGGTGCACAAACCGGGTTTTTTCAATACCCGGTTCCGAGTATGGAACCATTTCCGGGTAGGGTCAGGTATTGCTTCTACCGGGTATTGATAGAACCGGTTCCGGTTCCGGTTCCTAGCATAAAAAACCATACCTTGTATACCGGTTCCGGTTTTTCAATACCCGGTTCCGGGTTTTTCAATACCCGATTCCGGGTTTTTCAATACCCGGTTCCGGGTATAGAACCGGGTATGAAACCGGGTACGAAACCGGGTATTCCATATTTGTTTTATGAGCATCTAATGGATTTATGAACATGGCTTAAGTTATATCTGTTTGTCCATTAATGAGAGATATAAATGCAATGGTTAAATGATTATGACAGAATCTGTTGAGAAGGGTTAAAATTAGAATTCTTGCTCTATTCATAAGTTAAAATTATTTTGTTAAAAATGCAAGATGTAATTTAGAGGGTTAATAAATGTTTTGTGCACCTCTAGCTGGACGGCTTCTTTTAAATCAATTAAGCCCGATATATATTAGATTTCGTAAACAACATGGATGTTAAGTTTTTGGGCCTAGGAATTTTGGATCACTAACACATGACACGTGACATTTAAAAACATAAAAACACATAGATAAAAACATAGAAAACACATCTTCGCTTCGGACTTCGTTTAGTCTTCCTCTCGTGGGCTAGACATTCCCATTTCAATCTCATCCTCGTGTATTTCCATTTCAATGAAATTTTCTTCTTCAAGTGACAAAACATGTTGTATCCGCTCCGCTACATCCAAACGGTCCTTCAAGCAAATGCACATTTCCACCGCTTCGGGAGTAAGCCTTGTTCGCCTCAACGAAATAATCCTTCCACTAACAGAAAAAGCGGACTCCGAAGCTACTGCAGATGCTTGAACGGTTAGTAAATCACGGGCCATAGCAGCTAGGATCGGAAATTGGGGTTCCTTTCCTTTCCACCAAGCCAAAATGTCAAAATTTTCAAATTCTTGTTCGGAGGTGACTGATTCTAAAAAATCCATTGAAGTATACCTCCCATACTCGCCACTTCGGGTGTTACCGCGAGCTCGTTTAGCATTGTCACTTCTCAAAGTATTAAACAAACAAATATTTAAATCTCTATTACGGCTACTACTACCACTACCAGTTAAAGCCACATTTTCAAAAGCTTGATGTATTTGTGAAGTTTTTTTTACAGTATTTTGATTGATAAAAATCAATCAACTTTTCAAAATAACTTCCAAACTTGCTGATTGCTTTTGAAACAAAAAGTGGATCAACTTTTCAAAATAACTTCCAATCACGTCGAAGGGTAGTGCGACTTACGTGATTATAACGTGGTTGTAGAGTTCTTTGGATGAGACGTGTCAATCTTGGTTGTCAAAGTGGTCGAATGGCAACCCCTCTTGAATCAGGAAGTAACCCATTTCTTCCCGGACTGCCTCAACTTCATAATGCCAAATAGTCCCATCGCTTGACATTTGCGGTTGACCTCGATCCGGGTTGTTCTTCAACACTTTACAATATGAATCCAAATGTTTCTTCAAAGTCGAGTTGGAATCCGAGTTCAACAAAGAACCACAATGAACACATCGACCTTTGTTTGAACCGAACGACATTTTACATAACTCAAAGTGAACCCCCCAAATAAGTGGTTTTCGATTTGTAGGAAGAATATCCAGAACGACTGGTTTGCTATCCATGTTAATTGAAGAAGATGCACATTCAGAAGCCATTTTTTGTTAATGTGTGCGTGTGTTTTGCTGTGTGTAGTGTTTGGTGCCTTTCAAAAAAATGTGAATTGTTTGATGGAATGAGAATGATTTGGTTTGGTTGTTCACAAAAAAAAAAAAAAGAACGCTGCATGTATATAATGGATGGACTTGAGAACGTTGCATTTATAATGTAACATCGCGTGATTTTAACTTTTACATATATTTTAAATTCTTTACTTAACAAATTCCAAGTTCGCTTTTATTCGCTTATTTTATGATACTCATACCGATTCATGACGAGTCGCCATTATAATTTATCCTATTCAATTTGAGCGTTACAACAAGAAATTTATTTAGTTAAGATCTTAATATATATATATATATATATATATATATATATATATATATATATATATATATTTAATAAATACTAAAAAAAAACATAACATAAAATAAAAAGTGCATTTGACTTTAGTTAACAAAAAAAAAAAAACACAATTTCAAAAAAAAATGTCCGTACCTTTTTTTTTAAATTGTGATTTTATTTATTTTTTTCTTTTAAAATATAATTACCACTAATTAACTTCTAACCACCCTAATTAATTCATTAAATACCCAACCTCTTCACCCCAACTATAAATACACCACTCCTACCCATTCTAACACTTGCTCATTTCTAAATCCTCTCTAATCTCTCAAGAATTCTCTCAAGAATAAGTGAGTTTCTCACTTCACTTTCAACCTCTCTTCTAATTTCTTCACTCTCCTCTTCTTCAAACCCTTTGAGGAAACCTCTAGGACCTCTCTCCTATTTGCCATGGCAAATAAACATGAGTAGGGCACCAATTTGAGGCCTCAAATGTGGTCATCTTCTATTATCTTTTATGCACTAGGTTGTTAATAATACCAACCAAGTTCACCAACAACTCAATGATGGAGGGACTTGTGTTATGGTTCATGGTTGACAAAAGGAAGGCCAAGGCTCATCCAAACCAAGTCACCATACCCTACTTTCTAAGTTATATTATATAAATACTAAATTATATAAACTCTACTAATTAAATAACTCGGAAAGGTTTGTGGATACATCCCTACCTTACCAATGCTTGACTCTCATAACCATCCGAATCACCTCTATGGTGGTTTGTGTTTTGGTTCGCCTAAAAGGCTTGCTTGACTCTTATGACCATCCGAATCACCTTCATGGTGGTTTGTGTTTTGGTTTGCCTAAAAGGCTTGCATGACTCTCGTGAATCTATAATCTAAACTCGAACCTAAGACTCTTTATTTTATTTTTTTCATTCTAGTTAACCAAGGCTAAGGAACTAATCCCCAAGACTCATTCTTTTGGTACCTTGCTAAAACGCACCCAAAGGTGAGTTCATACTTGTCCCCCTTTTATTCTTTATTCTTTGGGGCTCAACATGTATCACTATCAAAACTTAAACGATTTCATACTCTTAAACTATTATGCTCAATCTAAATGCTATTATGCTATGCCATGCTAGAATTCAAAGTCTTACATACAAATGTACGATTAGTTAACAACCCACCTTACATGTATAGCGCTATAGGTTGACACGCCGCCCCCTTTATGGGTCATGATAAGATGAAGTCTTTTGTGTTATCGAGTGTTGTTGCCGTTTGTATGGTTCTACGTGCATATGCCTATAACATGATGATTCGAGTAGACTTTTCTATACTATGTACTTAGACTCAAACTAGTATGCTCACCAATGCTTTATGTGTTGACGGATATTTTATACATGTTGCAGGAAATATTTATTGCAGGACATTCAAGAAAACTACTTAGGATTGGACATAGAAACTCACTCTAGTTCAAGTTATCATATTCTTGTTGTTGTATTTTTCGTTATATGAACTACTTGTATTTCTATTTTTAGACAATAAATGAAATTCTATCTTTAAACTATATTGTCACAAAATCTAGTGTCATGAAGTCTTTGAACAATCTACCACTAAGTCTCACCTCGATGATTCCGCCATCGGTTGGGGTGTGACATATAATGGATAGACTCCTAGTCTAACAACCAAATTTATATTATATTAATGTTGTGTATTAATCTTACTCCAACAAACAACTCCAACAACCAAATAAATGACTTTAATGAACTTATTACTCTATTGATTTGTCAGCGTAAGTTTAGATGGCTTTGTGTATAGAGATTTCAAAGAGGAGAAATAAATGGCTTTAATTTGTTTCAACAACCGTAAACTAAATATAATATCATTGCATTGGGTCATGAACCGGGAATTAGGAAAACCCGGTCTTGGGTATTAGGAAACCCGGTTCCAGGTATTAAAAAAAACCAGGTACAACCGGGTATAAACCGGGTCCGGTTTCGGTATGGTTTTTTACGTAGAAATCTATTCCCTATGCGTATCTGACGGGTAGGGTCGGTTCTGGGTTTTTTCATACCCGGTTCCGGGTTTTTTTTTTTCGGTTCTAGGTAGAGCTCCAACATCGGAAGCAGAAGATGATGAGAATCGAGAAATAAAAGTGTATATGATATTGATCTCCGTCTTCGTCACATAATCGTTAATCAAAATAGCGGAGATTTCTTGATTCCTCCCAAGTCATCGAAACTGATCGAAAACCAAGACGAGATCTCAGGAAGCCACGACCAAAGCTCAAATCAGCAAGTATTCAAGTCTTCAGTGGGAGATTGTTAGTGCATTGTGGTGTATGTTAAAGACTTGAAGACCGAAGATCATTAGCTAGACCTTAGGGGGAGTCTGTAAACGTTCTTCAAGACATTCCCAACTAAGTGATTGGTTAAGTATTCATATCACTAGCTAGGTCCAGGGGGAGATTGTTAGTGCACTACGGTGTATGTTGAAGACTTGAGGACGGAAGATCATCAGCTAGACCTTAGGGGGAGTCTATGAACGTCCTGCAAGACATTCCCAGCTCAGTGACTGGTTAAGTCTGTAGATCACTAGCTAGGTCCAAGGGGGAGATTGTTAGTGCACTTTGTGTGTGTCCCAAGCTAGTGATCGGTCCATAATAGTCGTAAGCATGATTGTATAGCGTTTAAAATGTTATAGGTTTGCATTATTGTGTTTTATAGGCTTAGGGGTATTTTAGAGATTTTATATGTTACATACACCACCTTAGTTATCTAATACATGTGCCCTCACATGTATGAGTGATAAGTGTGCAAGATAGGGAGGTGTATGAGTTCTACTATAAATACCCCATGCTTTAGTCATTTTGTAAGTTTTGCCTAACTTTTGCCAAATTTTGCCCATTCCAATACAAGTGCAATCATTTATGTGTGTTTTTATGTGTGTGCTCTCATATTATTATTATTATTATTATTATTATCATCATCATCATCTTATCCATAAAACACCCACATATAACAACTAACCGGATCATTGACTCCGCCCTCGATCCGATACGCGCACGGTATTCAATTCTTGTGGGGATCTATCACATGCTAAAGAATTGTAATGATTAAAATTGACATGTGATGATTTTGAGTGATGTGTTGATAGGCTTCGTGAACCTAGTAATGCGTGCCTTAGTGATACAAGCATAACGAACTACTTGCTATGTGGATGAACACCTCATGGACATATGGTCTTGGTACCTTAATTTCGTTTGATAGGGTTGCCAAAATTAGAGGTTTCGGGTCGTTATGTTGATAAGTTATTTGGGGTAGCCTAACTGATCTTCTGTAGTATTGATTTACGGGCCTAGATTCAGTCAGGGTATCTTAAAAGAGCTGAAATATGCTAAATCCCAAGTTACAGAACGAGGAACTTAAAATGCATAACGATGATCAAAGATTATCTAATGCATCGTATCCTATCTATGATGAAAAACATGATTAATATAAGCCTCGCACTGGTTAAGTGTACATGCTGCTTTGTAGCATTAATTTGCTGACCTGCCACCTTTGTGCCTCGTATTTTGTAACATACGAATAACTACGGCATAATCACGCGTTACTATGAAGCTTTGTGCAAATTCCTTGATACGGGAGTATGTCATGTGTGTGGGAACCATAGGCAAGTTAGTAATTAATACACCGGATCAGTATCATTTTAAAGCATTGCACAACGATTTGCATGTGAGCTTATGTGGACAACAATATTAGCAATTGACAAGTCTCACAGTCTATAAAGTTTAAATTGAAAGAACAATGGTGTGACTAGATTTCTCAAAAACTGATATGATCCTCTTACCGGAAAATCACAAAAATATGAATGCTTGTATATATTTACTTATTGCATCTTGTTTTAAATTTCAGCATTTTTGAAAAATACAAAAAGATTTTATTTTTGATTTATTTTTTATTAACCGATGTTGGAATACTAAATTATTCAATTGGAATCTCAGATCCGAAGCCGGAACACAATAAAATAAAGTTTTTCGAAATTCAAGGGTCAAAATGCAACTTTCTTAAATTAAAGGGTTTAAAATGCCAAGTTTCAAAGTTCAGGGTAAGATTTGAAAAGATTCAATTGTTCAGAAGGAGAACGATTTGATTCTCCAAATGGTGGTAAAAAATGGACAAATCTTGAGAGTTAATCAAATGAAACTTCAAGAATTTAATTGAGTCCAGATTATTTGTCGTATCTAATACAAGTTGTAGTTTGTATGAAGTTTTTATTGATTTTTTCTGCAGGATCAAACACAAATAGTGTGCTCATCATGAATCAGACGACAAAGCTTGAAGCTGAACAAGACCCAAACCTGAACAACGAGATCATCTTGAACAATAAGAACCCGATTTTCCATCTTCAGAGACACCAGACCGTGGTAGAGCTCCAGCAACCGAAGCTGAAGATGTTGGATCAGTTAAGCTGCTCTTTTAGTTGAACTTGCTAGTTGACACTTAAGTGTTTAGCAAGTTCTTTGGTGAGTGATAGCACAGCGGAATGTTTATAAGTTTTATAGCTACACTTATCAACAGGAGTTATTACTCCCCCTGGAATCAAGAACTAATAAATGAGAAGTGTTTATTGAGAATCTAAGTATTGAATGAGAATGAAACACTTTGACATATTCTCAGTAAACACGAAATGGAAATAACAATAATAAGAGTTGAAGGATTTCTTGTATTAAAATCAATGTCTAAAACAGAAGGATGAATCCTTCTATTTATAGACTTTACAAATACATGAACCTTGCCAAAAAGCAAGTTCAGAAACAAGTTGTAACAAGTTGCAGTCTTGGAACTTGTACATAAAGCAAAAGAAATACTAAAGTATTAAACTATTGATATACAAAGGCGGTGGAAAAAGATCTTCTGCAAGTACCGATGAATGACAAACTACTGATGAGTAGTTTGTCTTCAGTAGTTCTTCAGTAGAAGTGTCTGGTTTGAACTTCAGAACTTCTGATGACTTCTTCTTCAGCACTTCTGAATCTCTTCTTCAGCAGTTTGATTCTTTGTCTTCAGCAGTTCCATACTTAGAGTATTTTGACAGAAAGTGAATTAGACTAAGGTTTGCAAAAGTGGTTTCACCAATCCTTTTTGTCCTAACAGAAGAAGATGCGAATCAAGAAATGAAAGTGCAGATGTTGTAGATCTCCGTTTTCGTCACAGAATTATCAATCAAAACAACAAAGATTTCTTGATTCCTCCCAAGTCATCGAATCTGATCGAAGACCAAGACGAGATCTCATGAAGCCACGACCAAAGCTCAAATCAGCAAGTATTCAAGTCTTCAAGGGGAGATTGTTAGTGCACTGCGGTGTATGTTGAAGACTTGAAGACTTGAGGACCGAAGATCATTAGCTAGAACTTAGGGGGAGTCTTGTGAACGTCCATTAAGACATTACCAGCTCAGTGACCGGTTAAGTCTGCATATCACTAGCTAGGTCCAAGGGGGAGATTGTTAGTGCACTTCGTGTGTGTCCCCAGCTAGTGATCGGTCCATAATAGTCCTAGGCATGATTGTATAGCGTTTAAGATGTTATAGGGTTGCATTATTGTGATTTATAGGCTTAGGCGTATTTTAGGGATTTTATATGTAACATACACCTCCTTAGTTATCTCATACATGTGGCCCCACATGTATGAGATTCATACTATAAATACCCCATGCCTTAGTCATTTTGTAACTTTTGCCTAACTTTTGCCTAACTTTTGCCCATTCCATTACAAGTGCAATCATTTGTGTGTGTTTTTGTGTGTGTGCTCTCCAAATATTATTATTATTATCTTATCCTTAAACACCCACCTATAACAACTAACTGGATCGTTGATTCCGCCCTCGATCCGATACGCGTGCAATATTCAATTCTTGTGTCAATCCTACACAAATAAATTGAGAAAATCATGGAAAAATTATTTTCACTATTTTACATCAAAAAATAATCATTTTTCACAAAAATATTATTTTTGGATCACATCTTGTATTTTTAGCTTTATTTATGATTAAATAGCAAAATAAATCATTTAATTGAATATAAATTATAAAATTTGTTTTTTAAATATATATATATATATATATAATTTTTTAAACAGAAATATTATCAAGTGTAGAAAACATAAGTGTTAATGTTTTATTTATTCATATATATTTATGTAATTAATTACAGTTATTGTATTTATATAAATTAGTTATGTCGATTAACTAAAATCTTTTAATAAGTTACTTAGAATATTTATATTCAAACTAGTCAGATAGTAATAATTATTTTGTTAGTCGTATATTTGATCTTAAAGCACGATATACTTTTTGAATTCGAAATTATTATTAATGTCGAGTTATCATAAAACTTCGTCTTCCCTACATAAGACTAGCAAACCCTAATGCCTTAGATTCTAGATGCCTTAGACTTTTAAGTCATTTCCCTCATTGGTATTCTTATACGTATAGGTTGAGTTCTTCGGAATTCCCAATTTTGTTTTGTGACGAGCTTTATTGGATTTAACGATTAGCAAAACTGTGAGTATACTTATCCCTTTTTCATTTTTACACTTTGGGGTGAAACATGTACACTATGAAACTTACATTTACACATATTCATAAACATTTTACATACAATTCATACACGTGTTATGCTTTGAATTCTTGTGCTTTATGCTTAAACATAAACGTAGTATACTTGCAATCATTACAAAATCATTAACTCCGTACAAGCCAACTTTAACAATGGAAAGCGCTATTTGGATTGACAACTCGCCTAGTGGGAAGTCCTAGATCATTGTTAATGTATTAAACTTTGTTACATAAGAGGTTTCATTTTGGCCCGCGTTGTGTACTTACGTATTTTCCATATTTTCCTTGAATGATTTATGACACTTGAATTGTAAATATTTTTATACTTATACTATATGTATACAAAACTAAGTGTACTCACCAGCATTATTGTTGACGTCTTATTTTTGTACATGTTTTAGGAAACGCTTGATGATTGCCACTTAGGCTTGGACTTAGACTTATAAACAAGCTTATTGTATTGTTTTGTTTTGAGACCTGATGTATTGGTTTGGCTTTGATGTTTGACTCTTAATCATGAATCTAATAATATTTACACTTTAGTACCATGAGCTTTTCAACAATCGTCATTACGTGACACCTCGATGTTTCCGCCATCGGTTGGGGTGTTACAAGGATCAGACAATCTTTCTGATTGTCCCTTACACGCACACACACACACACACACACATATTCCTTTTCTCTATGATCATACTTCACGTGTGATCTTCTCTCTACTCCAGTTATCACAAACTCAAAGTAATAACATTAGCATTCTGACTATCCCAAATCAGATAACAACAACTAAAACCAAAACTCTTGAATCTCCCATCTACGTTTACAACGTAGAGAGACTCCACGACCTGTATTTGGTGAACCGAAACCCTTTAACCATTTTACACCTTTAAGACTTTTTCTCAACATTGGACCCTTATTTGTTGTAGCAACAGTCTTAGTTGTTTGTTTTCACTTTATTATTCGTGAGTTTTTTAGTGAAGACTGAGGCTTGATAACCAACATAAATCTACATAATCATTGTCTCACCACCTTTGTTTTTCGATAGCCTCCTAATGGTTATTAAGAGGATACCTTTTAATGACCATTAGGAGATTACCAAACAACCCCTCCTCAATGTTGTTGGATACCTTCAAAAATTTTTTTTGAAAGGCCAACAAAGTCATCACGGGCTCCCGTACGAATATCTTTTTGACGAATTCAGGATACCCACGGGGCACCCGGTCCTCTAGGTCCACCAATTCAGGGAAAACCCGACCACCCATTCGCTTGAAGATACGACAGTGAATAATCGGTAAAACCTAATATCTTTTAAGGCTCAAACTTGTAACCATTAGAACTAGTACTACTCCACCAGAAGGTGGGTGGTTAGGATACTTTCACATACATACCACCCCAACAACAAGCAACTTTAAAAAGTTTTAGTTTAGTTAAATAAATTAACCACTAAATAGTATAAAAAATTCATGATTTGTGATTCCCACTCCCCTTTCCATGGCATACATGATACATCAGCTAGCACTAGGCTTTTAATCCTGCGTCTATTCGGTTTATAATTGTTTTAAGTCATTGTTTATGTTGTAATCTGTGTGCAGTCAATAGATTCATCGTCATCATGTTGTGTTCTTGACTCACAAGTGTGTAATACCAACTAACCAAGGGGATTATGTAAGGGGTTCCAAGTCATGTGCATACAAACATGATTTAAAAATAAAAAGGAAATCATCAGCAAGAACAGACAACAAAAGGAATAAACAAAATATGAAAGTCTTTTGTGAGATCCAATAAAATGTAATCTAAAAGGTAATATGTTAATGTTTGAATTGAACTTTACTTCTCATGTTGTAAGCAAAGACATAGAGTGCCCAATAATTAAAGGTTCATGTGGTTCTTTTTACACACAATATATGAGTGACATATATGTATTCGTGTTGTATATGCTTTCATCTAGTGTCTATATACGACTCATATATATGTATACGAGTTGTATGTCTTACATAAAAAACAGATATATAAACGTCAGGGTGTCAAAACGTCTATCAGAATTATCATGGCCATAATTAATGGGTGATTTTTTTTTTTCGCTTTTTTAACTTTTAACATCTATACTTTTCTTATTTGTCACAAAACATTTTTCATTTTTAACCTCAATATTTTTTTCAATATAAACTTTGGTCCAGTATATTTTTCAACCATTAAAATTTTTTCGTTTTATGTTTTAGTCTAAACATTGCAAGTTAACACGTTGCAACGTGTTAGTTCTTTAATGTTTTTACGTTGGTTTTTTTGTTTAACGACCTCGTCACAACGCGGGTAGAGGTGAATATTTCAGGTTTTTTCAGTAACCGTAACCGGTTAAGACCACTTTTTTCGGTGGCCTGTTTCTTGCCAAACCAGTTGACAGTTTGGTTCTGCCCCGATTTGATCGCTTTGAAAGGTAGTTTTCGGTTCGGTTTGGTTTGGTTTCGATTTTAGTTCGTGAATTAATGCTTACATGCACTTTTTTTATATAAAAAAAACCTAGACAATTTTTTTAACATAAAATTCAACTTTTATTGATTTCTATAATTTTATTAAGGTGTATGGGTATATATTTGTATGTGTAGAAACCATTTTGTACATTTTATTATATAGTTTATTATATAAAATTGCAAACTTTTCTTTTTATAATATAGACCGATTTTTGTTTTACCGGTTTGGGACCGAACCGCTTCGGGTCCATTTTTCTGGTTCTGGTTCACGAACATTTTTTCACCTCTATGCACGAGTCTTAGGACAACTTAGTTATTATTTTTTATGTGTTATTTTTCGGTTAATTTTTACGACTTAACACGCTGTAACAAACGTGCATATATTAATATTTTTATGTCTACGTTTCGTTTGGTTTAATGGTCCCGTCACAACATACCGTACCTAAGTACTTTTAAAAATTTTCTAACTCGGTAGTTCTAGTTGTTAAGGAAATTTTCTAACTCAGTAGTTCTAGTTGTTAAGGTAAATCTGGCTCACTATCACATCTTTCTTTCGTCAAACACATTATGCAAATGGGACCCACAAAATAAAAATGATGAACAATCGAAATGATTAAAATCCTTCGCTTTTTAGAACCTCAATTTAAAGATCCTTTTTACTATTATTTTAACGACTGGAGTGTCCTGTTTGCATTTTTACAATTATGTTAGTTGTTTAGAAGCAAAGATGCTAGTGCCATAGCCTTATCATAAGAAAGTGAAAAAGTAAATCCATTTCAAAGTGTTACTCAAGTGAGACCTCACAATCTGGATATTGATATGGGGCTAGTCTTCATTTACATATATTTCCAAATGACCATGTGCACCAAATTGTACTTTGTAGTGATGCATAATAGATAATAGTGATCTAGTACTCAAATTCGGATTAACTAATTCTAGAGAAATATCAACATATGGATAACAAAATAGACATGATCCTTATATTCTACAAAACAGGTTGGAATGAACCGGAACACATTGTCAGGAAAAGAAAATTTTCATTAGTGTGTCAAATATGATTCCAGAAATATATTTGCGTAAATAATAACTTAACTTTTAGAATGAAATGGGAGACTTTTGACCTATTTACCCATTACTTTTTAACTAATCTTTTTAATTTCAGTTGCTTTCCTCGTTAAATATAAAACAAAGTATAAATTGACACATTTTTAAGTACACGAGTCGAAATTGCTACCTATAAGTCTTGCAATTTTACTTTTTAGGTAATACGGACCTACAACAAAACTCATGAAATCCATAACACCATTGGATAAGAATGTCTTGTTAAATACCTTGAAATTGCCCGACTTCTCTATCTAACCCAATATACTCATCGGCATACACTTAACTAGTCGTGAACTTGTAAGCCTCTTCCTAATTGAACTAAGTCTTATAAACTCCTTAAATCCAACTAAATGCTTCATAGATAGATTCCTATAAACTCTAGGAGTGTTTTAAAAATATGCTCGAACACTTTTTTTCCCATCTAATTGATCATCACTATCTATAATACATATTAGACCGACTATGATATTCTAGTTAAGTTTAGGGTAGTCAAATGTAATATATCTTTCCATATCTATAATACATATTAGACCGGCTATCAAGTGTAATGACCTTCACTATCTAAAAATAACCTACCTTTGTACCCTAATCAAGAATCAATCCAAAAACATTATTCCTAGTTCAATTCGGTATTAGAGCTAGTGCTCACTACCCCGTTAGAAAACCCTAGATGAGGCGGCAGATCAAGGGTGCCCCCTGTCCAAACCCTAACTTGTTTGCCGGTTTCTTCTTCCTTGTTATCGTTTAAGATCTGGTCCAGTAATGCATTCGCCTTCACAACACAAGCAAAATCCTACAAAAGTGAAACAAGAGGATCCTTGATCCCTCTTCCTCTCTTTGCATTCATTATATAATAAACCATATTCCCTATTTTAGGGATGATTACAAACAGATAAGGAAACATATTTAAATTACAAATCATTGCTATACATATTATCTATTACACCCCCGCAGTCGTAGCCGGAGGTGAACGCAGGCTGAGACTGGACCGAAAGTCTTCAAAGAGAATGCGCGGTAACCCTTTGGTGAAAATATCTGCAATTTGGTATCTAGACGGTACGTGAAGAACGCGGATCTGACCCTTCTGAACTTTCTCGCGAACAAAGTGTATGTCAAGTTCTATATGCTTTGTTCGCTGATGTTGAACGGGATTACCAGAGAGATAAATTGCGCTGACGTTGTCACAATAAACAAGAGTAGCCGTGGAGAGTGGGCGACGAAGCTCTAAAAGTAGATTTCGTAACCAGCATACTTCGGCTACTACATTGGCCACTCCTCGATACTCGGCTTCGGCACTAGACCGAGAGATGGTGGGTTGGCGTTTGGATGACCAGGAGATCAGATTATCACCATAATAAATGCAGAAACCACTCGTGGAGCGGCGAGTGTCGGGGCATCCCGCCCAGTCAGCATCAGTGTATGCTACTAGCCGTGGGTCTGTAGTGGGTCCAAGAGTGAGGCCGAACGAACTAGTACCTTAGATGTAACGAATAATTCTTTTAAGGTCATTCCAATGATCCACTTTTGGTGCATGCATGTGGATACACACCTGTTGTACGGCATAGCTGATGTCGGGTCGAGTAAAAGTTAAGTATTGAAGGGCACCTGCGAGACTTCGATACATAGACGGATCATCAAAATCAGCACCAGCATCTGAACTGAGTTTACTGTTGGTGTCAACCGGGGTGTGGACCGGCTTGCAAGAGGACATGCCGGCACGCTCGATGATATCCTGAGCGTATGCTTGCTGTGAGAGAAATAAGGTGTTGTTGTGTTGCTTGACAGAGATACCAAGATAGAAGCTAAGAGGGCTGAGATCTTTCATGGCGAACTCGGCAGAAAGATGGGTCATAAGAGACGTCCGAAGAGCCCTGGTGGAGGTGACAAGAACGATGTCATCCACATACAGTAGAAGGTAAGCAACCTGTGAACCCTGGTGATAAGTAAACAACGAAGCATCACACTTACTCTGCACAAAACCCAAAGTTAGAACAAAATCTGTAAAGCGTTGGTACCACGCTCGAGGTGCCTGTTTTAACCTGTACAATGATTTCTTAAGACGACAAACATGATCCGGATAATCTTTGTCACGAAAGCCCATTGGTTTATACATGTATACCGTTTCATTTAGTTTGCCGTGTAGAAAAGCATTTGTGACGTCTAGTTGGTGTATTTGCCAAGATTGGGATAAGGCGATGGACAAAACGGTGCGTATGGTGGATGGTTTGACCACTGGGCTAAAGGTCTCACCGCAATCAATACCAACTTGTTGAAGTCTGCCATCACAAACGAGCCTTGCCTTATATCGTTCCAAGGTACCATCTGATTTAAATTTGTGCTTAAATAGCCACATGCTTCGAATTACATTCATGTCTGGTGACCTCGGTGTTAATTCCCAAGTCTCGTTTCTAATAAGAGCATGGTATTCATTGGTCATGGCATTATGCCATTCCGGTACGGACAAGGCCTCAGTGGGGGTTTTGGGTATGGGTACAATGGAGGAGGCATATAGGTTTAGACGGTGTTTAGGTTTAGTGATGTCGTCCATGGCACGAGTACGCATGGTGCGGTGGGTAGGATGATCGGGAGCTGGATGGGTTGATCGGGTGGAGGTGGTTGAAATGGAGGGGGCTGTGGAGTGTGTGGCGAGTGTTGGGGGGCCGGAGATGAGGGAGTTGGGTGGGCCGAGGTATGGTTAATTGTTGGGGCGGGTATATTGGGCTGTGGAGGAGTAGGGCTAGTAGGGGAGGGAGGCGTGTGGATTGGGCCTGAAGTGGGCTGCTGTGGTGAATGGTCCGAAGTAGCGGGTGGTTGGGGAGGTTGGGAGTTGGGTGAGTCAGATGTGGAATTTTGAACCAATGGCCAGAGAAGGGGTGGAAAACGGACAGAAAATCATAGGTAGGGGCAGGGGTGATTGTGTTGGCAAATGGGAAGGTTGTTTCATCAAAGGCGACGTGCCGTGAGATGATGAGTTGCTTTGTTTTGAGGTCAAAGCATTTGTACCCACGGTGTGTGGGCGGGTATCCCAAGAATACGCACGGGGAGGTTCTAGGGTCAAGTTTATGTATGGTTGTGCTGGGAGTTAATGGATAACAGAGGCATCCGAAAACTCTTAAGTGGTCATAGGTGGGTGTACGGTGGTAAAGGATTTCTGTGGGTGTTTTGTTCTGGAGGTGTTTGACGGGAAGGATGTTTAAGAGGTAGGTAACGGTTTCAAGGGCATGGTTCCAAAAGGTGTTTGGTAGGGAGGCATGTTGAAGAATGGTGCGGAGCATGTTATTGATAGTGCGAATCATGCGTTCCGCTTTGCCATTTTGAGACGACGTGTGTGGGAACGAACGTCTAAAGATAATGCCATGGGTGGAGAAAAAGGTAGAGAAGGATGAATTGATGTATTCAGTTCCATTGTCACATTGGAACGTTTTTATGGGTCGTTCGAATTGTGTGGTTATTTGTTTGTGAAAGTGACAAAAGGTGGCATATACTTGGGATTTGTTTGATAATGGGTATGTCCACAAAAAATTGCTAACATCATCAATAAATAAAATATAATATCTATGACTATTAGCACTCAAAATTGGTGAAGTCCATAAATCACTGTGGATTAAATCAAAAGGTTTAAAGATGCGAGTATTAGAGCTAGCAAATGGTAGCCTAATACTTTTGCCAAGCACACATGATTGACAAACTTTATTATGGAAACTAGGAAAATTAACAAAACAATTAGTTTTTAAAGATTGTAAAGGGGCACGTCCTGGGTGACCAAGACGTTGATGCCATAGTGAGGAGGTGATGGCTGCAAAAGTAGAAGGGAAGGTTGTTGTTCCGGGCCGGAGCATGAGTGGGTAGAGATCACCGCTGCTGTTGCACCGGAGGATAGGGATCCGGCTCTTGTAATCCTTCACAAGAAAACCAAATGGGTCAAATTCCACAGAAACCATGTTGTCGGTAGTGAACCGACGAACAGAAATAAGGTTTTTAAGTAGTTTTGGTGCATATAGGACGTTTTTAAGGATAAATGGGGGAAGGGTGGGGGTAAGGTTTTGTGGCCAAGTCCATGTACCGGGATGGTTGAACCATCACCAACAATGATTTGTTGCCCCATACTATTATTAGAAAAAGATTGAAAATCAGCAGAGGTATTAGACATATTACCTGTAGCACCGGTGTCCATGTAGCCGGCAGGCTCCTGAGTGTTGTTTAGGGACATGGCATGAAGGGCCTGATCGATGTCCGTTGGTGTGTATGCTATGTGATGAGCCTGAGACGGTTTGGACCCAAGAACGCCCGCTCCATTATTGTTGCTGCTGGGCCGAGGTGATGAAGTTGGATAGGGACAGGGAGGCGCGGCCCACTGTTGCTGCTGAGAAGGTTGTTGGGCCTGATTTGGTGAGAAGTTGGGCCACTGTCCATAAGGAGAAGGAGTCCAATAAGGTGGGAAGGGTGGAGGCCAAGCCCAGGGAGGGTAACCGTAGGAAGATGACCTGCCACCACGACCCCAAGGCTGCCTGCCTCGGCCTCTGCCGCGAGACCTTCCACGACCTCGACCATGGTCATAAGTCTGTTCCGATGACGAGTGGCCATCAGACGAACGGGTGGTGGTGTTTAATGCGGTACCGGCTTTTTGAGATGAGTGTAAGGCTTGTTCGGCTTTCTGCGATTCCACCATGCATAATTTTGAGCGGGCCTTGTAGAAGGTCAGTAGAGGCTCTTGAACTTGTAAGATGGTACCGATGCTTTCATATTGCTCCGTCAGACCCGCAATGAGTTGTAGTACGAGATCATCGTTGTCTATCGGGTGACCCACGCTCGCAAGTTGATCAGAGAGGGATTTTAATTGTTGGCAGTAGGCTGTCATAGATTGGAAGTTTTCAAGGCGGGTGTTATTGAAGCGGTGGCGGAGATGGAGAGCACGGGCCGCCTTGTTGTCTTGAAAGACATCTTCAAGAGCGGTCCATACCTCATAGGCATTTTTGTTTTGTCCAGGTTCAATGATGGTGTGGATTAAATCCTGAGAGATCGTTCCATACATCCATTGAAGGACGATGGAGTCAAGACGCTCCCAAGATTCGGTGGTTGGGGTGGCCGAGGCTGACTGTTTTTCTTTGTCAGCCGCGGCAGGAGGTGGTGCGGGTGGTGTGGGTGTTTGAGGAGGTAGAAGGTGATCGTATACTTGGTAGGCTTTGCAGTGAATTTTAAATAACTCGGACCAAGAGGGCCAGTGAGCCGTATCGATCTCGAGTTTGATGGGTATAAAATTTTGTATGTTCGAAACTGTTACGGCTGGATGGATTTTCTCCATAGGTGCGGGTTGAAAGATAAAACAGGAAGGCTAAAGGAAGGGTAAGAAAGGTAACAGGGAAGGTAGTGGGGAAGAGGAATGAGGAAGCAGGGAAGGTGAGGGATCAGAGGTGAGTCAGGATCGGAGAATGGATGATTGGTGGTTGCCGCAGCCAAGAATGGTGGCTGCGATTAGGGTTGTGAGGTGATAGGGTTTCCTGTGTCTCTTGATACCATGAAACAAGAGGATCCTTGATCCCTCTTCCTCTCTTTGCATTCATTATATAATAAACCATATTCCCTATTTTAGGGATGATTACAAACAGATAAGGAAACATATTTAAATTACAAATCATTGCTATACATATTATCTATTAAAAAGCTGCCACCGTCACAACATATAATGCCAATGCCACCACACAAAAATAACATGCCTTTAAAACCTTAGCCGTATTCGCCATAATCTTGATGTTAACGTCGCATCTCTCCACACAAGTAGTTGTTTACAAGCAGTTATACGTGTAAGCTACACCTTCATGCGATAGATATACTCACGCAAAAGTGTATGCGAAAGTTACACTAGAGAAAAAGTTAACATTTTTGTGTGAATGTCCCAGGCAAAATTTACCTCGAACAAGTCATATAATCAATCGAAGGTTTCATGCAAAAGGCAACACTTAAATCTGAATGCTACCGGAAAAAGTAAATGTTAGTCATCGCCACAGGTCGCAAGATAGCTGAAATCTCGAGTAGAAACAATTTTCCATTTTTCATCATAAGGGTTTAAGTCCATTACTCACCAACAGATTGTTGGATCTTGGCGAAAAACAAAACGAGGAGATTGACTATATCAATTACAATAATAAAGTCAAAAAGATATTGTTTTCGGATATTTGGTATACCATGCAGTCGAAACGGGAGGTTGTTAATCTTGAGATTGGATATGAAATCAACAAATTATATGAGAGGTAGGACATTTGTGAAAGTATCTGCAATCTGATAGCGGGATGGAATACGAAGAACACGAACTTGGCCAATAAGTACATGGCACTAACATTGTCACAATAAACTTTGGAAGTAGGAGTGGGAAGATAGAGTGATTCTAAAAGGATGTTGCGTAACCGGTCTTTTCAGAGCCGGCCCTTGAGGGGTGTGGGGAGGACTCCTGGCCCGGGCCCAATTTCTCAGGGGCACATTGACCATCCGGCAATCCAAGTTTTCTTAACAGTGATGTCCTTAATTCGATGGATTTTTGTATGTTTGAGCCCCCAAATTATTAATAAAGTACTAATCAAAGTGAATGATAGTTTATATAAAATACAAAGTAAATAAATGTTAACAGAGGTTAAGAATTACAAAAGAAAATGAAATTGTTTGAGAAAAAAAAATTGTAGATTTATTAATGAGTGTAAGTAAGACTACAAACGATGAAGAAGATGAAATTAAATGAATAGGGCTCACACTTAGTTTGTTTTGTTTTTTACCTTTTGACTTCCTTTTTAACTTTTATTTTTGTTATGAAACAATTTTTTTTAATTGCCAAACTTTCACCTATTTATATTTTCACCCTTTGTGGGATTCGAACTCCCAACCTCTCCCAAGAGGGTTTGTTCCCTCTGCCGTTAGACTACAATCTAAATGGGAAATAAAACTTGATCCATTAATTTAATATTACTTTAATCGTAGCTTAAAAAATAGTTTACATTATTTAT
Source organism: Ambrosia x helenae (assembly GCA_030844895.1). NCBI lineage: Eukaryota > Viridiplantae > Streptophyta > Magnoliopsida > Asterales > Asteraceae > Ambrosia > Ambrosia x helenae. The sequence continues at coordinate 16,813,398 of CM061227.1, read as the reverse complement.
TTCGTTATGACCTAAAGATAAGGCTAAGAGGCACAATTTTTGCAGCTCGGCCCGGGCACCTGAATTTTCAGGGCCGGCCCTGGGTCTTTTTACTGGTCAATAAGTACATGGCACTAATGTGTCCATATGTGTGTGTGTATGTGTGTGTTTAGGTGGGATGGGTTTTTATGACACAAGAATTTATACATATATATATATATACACATCGCATATATATACATACATAAATAAATAGTCTTGAAACTTGTTTAATATTTATTTGTCTATGTGTGTTCATATGTATATAAATAATCAAATGGTGTCTATGTACACATGTTGATGAGAATTTAATCACTCTAGTAATCGAATTGGGATAATTATTGTTCCTGGACATTGTTTGTTTTTGTTCTTGTTTGGACAACCAGTTGGATTTTTATGTTCATTTGTATTGATTCTTGGAACTAGGGTTTTGCATGGATTTTGCCTATAGTTCCTGATAAACTATCCGACTAATTGTGAAACTGTACCAACTAGGGTGTGTAATGCTAGACTGTATGCATCGGTTTGACTTGTTGGAACCCTGTATGGCCCACTTATGATGAAATATGTGAAATGTAATGCCATGCACAATGTTTATGTGTAGTTAAGTGTACGGATATGACCTATGATTTTGGCCGATGTCACAATCATGTAATATGAAGACCAAATGATAGAGTGCCTTTGTTGTATTTTAAAATGTGTTTTAGGGCATTGTTATGAGTCATGTGAGGAACAAAATTAATAGGTTAAAATTTGAAAAAAAAAATATACATAGAACTAGTTCAACCCCTTAAATCATGGTTAAACTGGCGGTTCACTGGTCCAACCACCGGTTTGATGCTAATTCGGTCCAATACCCCAACCTAGACAGGCCCAAGTCCCAATTCCCAATCCAACCGGCCGGTCTAGTCCGGGTTTAAAAAATTTGATTAAAGAGCTCCATATAGACTTTTGTACATTGTAGAATCCTCAAGTAATGTCCTAGGTGTGACTAATTTTTGCATTAGGACTAACCGGGGTGCCAACTGGATTACAAGATTAGATACCGACACACGCAAGAATATGTATGTGCATATTTTTGTTTGTTGAGAAAGGAAGTAACTTAGTAGGGCAAGATCATTTGTTGCAAATTTAGTTGCAAGCCGAGACATAAAATGTTGACGTGGGGCTGTTGATGAAGTTGTGACTATCGAGGTATAGAAGAATGTACGCCATATTGCTGGTGCCACGTTTGTAAATGAACAAATAATGGTCTCATTGACTATGAGAAAAAAAAAACAATGTAGTTACGTAAAGTGATCTCTTTAGCAAGCAAATGGATATCGAGAGTCATGGAAGCCCATTGGTTGATGCATGTAACCGGTTTCTGTTATGTTGTCAAGTAGATATGCATCTTTTTACGATGAATTGGCTATGAATGAAATAGAGCAATGATGAGAATATGGTTCATATGATAGCTTGTTCGATCACTGTGCTAACTGTTTCACCACAAACAATTTCGACTTACTACTGAGACATGCCATCACAAACAAAACATACCTTATACAACTAAAGAGACCCATCAAAATTAATTTTATGTCTAAAAATCCGCATGCATCGTATTATGTCAAATGAGATTGTCGTGGTACCAATATCCACGTCTTATTATCAATGAGGGCAATAGTTTCGCTGGTCATGGAGTGATTCCAAACCTGCTAGATAGGGCATCATTAGGAGTAATACAGGGTAGGGGTTCAATGGATGTATGTAGATTGAGTGTGCATTATATAGTTTTGTGATCATATCAAGCACAATAACTATTTATATATAAAAAAAATAATACAATAAAAAGATGTGTGCTACTTATTTTGACCCGTTATCCAACCAACCAATAGTACTATATTAAAAAGTTATATGCAAAGAAATATTAATCGTGTACGAATCACCTAGCGTTCCATAACTCTCAAAAAAAAATGTAATTGTCTCCATAAAGATGCTGATTGAAATATGCAACATTTCTTGCATGCTTATGCGATTAAAACTTCCAAAAACTATCAAAAAAGATTTAGAACCATAACTCTTCCTATGTGCTTCATTCGAAACTAATGTAGGTAGATGATGTGATGACATCATCATCCATGATCAAAGTTTTCTCCAAAACCTACATAGATTCAGGTTTTGTGAAATAAGTGAACAAGAGATGGATAGCATAGCATCTAAATAAGATTCAGGCCTTGTATTACTTCTTTATGTTGTAAGCAAGTTGTATGACACCCCTGTTAAATACCTCCACATACATGCCAATGACAATATGCCACCCCCAACAACAAGCAATTGTAAAAAGGTGTAAGTTTAATTAATCAAATCAACCACTAAATGGTATTAATAATTCAAGATTTGTAATTCCCACTTCCCTTTCCATGGCTGCATCAGAAAGCACTTGGCTTTAAATGTTGTGTCTATTCGGTTTATAATTGTTTAAGTCATTGTTTATGGCATAACTGGAGTGTAGTCAATAGATTCATCGTCACCATGTTGTGTTCTTGACTCAAAAGTGTGTAATACCAACTAACCAAAAGGATTATGTAAGGGATTCCATGTCATGTGTGTCAAACATGATTTAAAAAATAAAGCTAGAATAGACAACAAGAGGAAAAAAAAAAAAAAAACAAAACTACAAGTCTTATTGTGAAATCCAATAAAACATATTATTTTATGACGGCGGGCCGCTACCCCGAACTCCACTGAACTACCTTGATTTCCACCAATATCTGCTACATTACTTTACTGATTCACTACTTTGAAACGCAAATTTGGATGCAACACTAATACCCAAACAATAAAAGGCACAAACTCACACATGCACTTTCCATCCCGTGAAACATACCCGTGCCACCGGCAACAATGTTGCCGGGGGTAGTGGAGTACCAGTAATTTGCCGGTAGCGACCTGCCCTCCCTAAGGTGATTTGTAAATGTTAGAATTGAAATGTAATACTGATGTTGTAAACAAAGGACACAAATAACCTTTAAAGTAATAGCTTAACTCTTTTCCAACTAGTGATTCAAATATACAAGCTTTATAAATCTATAGCGCAGCTTGTGTAGTCTGATCAGGCATTCAGACCCACAGTCACATCTTTTTTCACCTAACATATTATGTTAATGGGATCAACAAAATGAAAATGATTAAAATCTTAAGTTTTTTAGAACCTCAACTAATATGATCCTTTTTCGTTATTTGCTAACTTGCACGTCCGTTACATTGGGCACTAATACTGTAATACTGACACGATCCTTAATTGCTACAAAATTTCCTGATGTCGAGATTAAATAATCCCAAAAGGAAGAATCATACGAGTTGAAAAAAAGAAAGTTGATGCATACGGGTTTACTTGATATGACAAAAAATAAGAAGGTTGGGTGATTTTCGTATGAGTGAAATCAATTTCGGTTTACCCAAAAGACATTTAGCCAGGAAAAAGAGATCACATTGGTGTGTAAAATATGATTTCAATACGTTTTATGGAATAAAGTTGCACTTTAGGAGACATTCTACCCATTCCTTTAATCTTTTTTTAACTTCTTTTTAATTTTACCAATTTGGCACGTAGCCCTAATGACCACTTCGGGCGGGTGGGGCTCGGGTTTCCGCGCATTGGGAGAAGACGGGGGCTGCTGGAGGTCGAATAGTCGATTCTTAGGCACGGCGCCCCGCAAGGGTGGTTGCCACACAGTTGTTCGCCGATAAAAAAAAGATGCCTAACTCAATGAACTCATTGCTATTTATATAATTCAAAAGATTCTAAGGGGGACGGGGCACAGCCAGAATTGGTCACGGGTACTCCACTATCAGCATGGTAACACTGACGCCGGTAGTGTTGGTAGTGGATCCGTGGACCGTTTGTTGGTTGTAGTTAACGATCAGTGAAAATCTTTTTTAAATGCAATGGTAAAAAATATGACCGTTATTTTTGTACCGTTTAAAAATAAACATATATATTTCACACTCTATTTTACGATATATATATATATATATATATATATATATATATAAAAAACGCACTCTTTTTTTTTTAATTTATGTGTGAATTTCTATGTTTAATTTAGTTTTAATATTGAAATTTTATTTTATTAGTTGAATAATATGTTTAATTAATGTTTATTTAACAAAAAATAGAAAAAAAATATATATTTCAGTGAAGTGAATCAATGAAGTGTTGTATCCAAAACAGTGTTTCAGTGAAGTGTATCAATGAAGTTATGTGACAGTGTAAGATTGGTGGAAATCAATGAAGTAAAAAAAGATTAGTGCCCCATGATTTCCTTTTCTTTTTTGAACGGCCAACGAAATTTTTGTACCGTTACTTTTGTACTGTTTAAAAATAAGCATATATATTTCACACTCTATTTTACCATATATATAAAATGCACTCTTTTTCTAATTTATGTGTGAATTTCTATGTTTAATTTAGTTTTAATATTGTAAGTTTATTTTATTAGTTGAATAATATGTTTAATTAATGTTTATTTAACAAAAAATAGAAAAAAAAATTATTTCAGTTAAGTGAATCAATGAAGTGTTGTCTCCAAAATAGTGTTTCAGTGAAGTGTATCAATAAAGTGATGTGGCAGTGTAATATTGGTGGAAATCAATGAAGTAAAAAAAAGAATTGTGCCCCTAGAACTCCCTTCGGAGTCCCTACTCAGTCAAATCAGGACCCTTTCCACCCGGATAGGCAGGCATGTAAAGAAGCTCATGGTTTCACCAAGTTCACCAGTTCCGGGGAAAACCCGACTATCCACCCGCCCGAAAGCACGACAATGGAATAATCGGTAAAACCCGACGCTCTCAAGTATCGAACCCATGACCTTTCGTCCATGGGCCTTCTATCATTGAGTCTCCACAGGGGCGCAACTCTTATGGGGCGAGAAGGGGCGGCCGACCCCCCCCCCCCTCCCGAATTTTCGCTCAGAAGTTCTGATTATATAGTATTAGTATAGGAATATTTTGATATATAAGGTTTCAACCCCCCGAAAACTAATGACTTCCGACCCCCTGAAGTTTCCGGTCAAGCTTCGCCACTGAGCCTCCATGCCAGTCCACCGTAAGATTAGTTCCTATAAGTAGTTTCAAACGGTTTTGAAAAAGTTGTACATCTCTTTTATGTTAGGAAAAAACCAGCATATTACTCATGTTCCTTTGAATGATATGATGCTAGAACTGATTGTTAAAGACTTAGGGTTGTTTGGTTGATTAAGTGCTGAATCATTAAGTGGTCTGAATGGTTAAGAGGCTCTGAATGGTTAAGAGCTGAATCATTCAGCATCCCTTATTAGCTTAATGATTCAGCACTTAATCATTCCATTCAGATGCTGAAACAAACAGTCTGAATGCTGAATGATTCAGACCTGAATGATTAAGAGGCTGATTAAGAGGCTATCAAACAGCCCCTTAAAGTACCGGGAAATATGGATATCATGCAAAGTCATTAATAATAAAATAAAAAAATAATAATAAAAAAAATAAAATCTCAATATTTGACTTTCTATTATCCTTCAGAGAACTAGATGAACCCACTTAGATTTTACACTTGTGGTACAAAGATATTAATTCATTAACTATACGAATTGGATGATTTAGGTCATGTGTCATCTATAAGCCGGTCAACACAAAATATTTAGTACAAGAGTAAACGTTCATATGCTTTGAAAGTCACTCACAGTATTAGCGTATTTTACTACATAAAACTTCATAAACCATTTTATGTAAGAAACTGAATTAATGTGGATTTTTTTATTTTTTAAGACTATTTGTCCTTGGTTAACGCGCCCCATGTTAAATTAGCATGGACGCGTTAAACACGACCCCCCTCCCCCTAGTTATTTAGGGGCGCCAAAGTCTCAAAACTCATTCTCATTTGGGTGTTACGGCAGTAACGGGAGACAGGAAAAACGTGGTGTGGCCACTACTATTACAACCAATCAGAACTTTATAATTTTTTTTTGTTTTACTTCTTTTGTTTAATGTTTAGTTAATCCACAACACATATTTATTGTGTTGTTTAGTTATTGGACAATGTCTAGGTGGCAATGACATGTTCATAGACAAAGCTTACTAGCCCCCCCCCCCCCCCCACCCTAATTTAAGGGTCGGGTGACTTTCGCAACTATATACATGTAACTATATACATGTCAACCTTTTAGTTATTACAGAACACGTAACCTAACAACAATTGCACGCTAATAATTCTATATATCCTAAAAGGACTTGGACAAAACGAGTTCCTAAAATTTTCCCTTTTAAGTTTTAAGTGCTACCCAACTAACCCATATCTATAGTACCTTATTAAGGAGGAGAGATAGGCAAAGTAGTCATTTTACCATCATTTTAAGATGGCATATGATGGGTTTTGTGTTTTATACTCTACATGTCATGAAAGTTTTTCCAATGCTACCCTTGAATGCAAAAACAACTTGTACATCCCTCTTCCAAATCAATTAACAAGAATTCAATGATGGTTCAAGAATTAGTGTTGATTTTAATTTACTCAATAGTTTGTACCCATTTTATCACCATTTTTGATTATGTGAGATAGTACGGTTAGAGCTTGAAGGATACTTGAATGGACATAGAAACAAACAGTGCGGTAAATAAAAGGATGCTTCAGTTTTTATTTATGTTATTATTATTATTAAATTTAAAATGTATAATATGCTTGGGAAGTGTAGATCTCTCCACCATACACATTGCTTCTTTTATTTTTATTTTTTATGTCAGCAAATTTTTATTTCACCTTATCTTACATTATTTGTATGAATTTAAACTTACAATCTCACATTTGTAAGGGGGACACCATACCACTAGATATTAGATTTCTTTTTCTTCATCTTTGATAAGATTGACTGAAGTTATCTTTTGGATGTTTGAAGAAGTGAAATTGATACTATCACTTCTTTTAAAAAGAAAACCCTTTTTATAATAAACCCGACCCGTAACCCGTTTTGACATGGACCCGTTTTGACTCGAACCAAAACAACCCTTTTTCTGAATTAACCCGTTTTGACCCGCCACCCAACCCGACCTGACCCGCCCGTTTTGACAATTATATTCATATCTCAAAATTTGACTTAAAAATGGGTTCTAACTATAGGGTGGATGTTGGGTGAAAATCCAAGAGTATATGTAGTAGTACCAATTTTGAATAGGAGTCCCAATATTCGGTAACGCTTATAAAATCAATACTATTTCCTAAATTATGATTTTACAAAATATTCTCCAATAATATGATTCACGAAATCTTTTAATTAATACTAGAACTGTAACAGTAATTACACTCTATAAAAAACAAGCAAGAGTAATTTGACTAAGGAATGATCTAAAATCTGAATGATCACCACCATACAACTGTACAAATAGAGACTGCATACTTAGATTAGTTATACCATGGTTTTGATTGTAAGGATATTAGATCTAAATAAACTTAAATGACATCTATGTAACTATGAATATATTTTGTGTTTAATTTGTAACAATATATATATATATATAAATACATGTATCTTCAACAAAACCAAACCGAAGCACCATGTGCACAACTTTAAACCACCAAGTTGTGCTTCCCGCCGCATCGCGCGGGCACCTTGCTAATCTCTACTTCTCTACTACCTTATTAAGGAGGAGAGATGGGTAAGAAGGTAATTTCACCATCATTTTAAGATGGCATACAAAAGGTCTCATGCATAAATCTCTAATTTTTACCATTTTCTTCCATCTATGCCCTTATGTACAAGTCACTAATACAAATCAATTGCACCATTCAATACATTTAATTCATATATTAACTTTTTGTTACCTAGAACCATTACCAAGTAATAGATTAATTCATGTAACTTTTTTTAATGGATTAACTTTTTGTTACCAATGGAATTTGAATTATCACCACAAGAAAAGGCTAAGCCTTATTTAACACTTTGTAACCAGTAGGCTAAAGGTTCTTTGGTTCATGTGTGTAACTAAATGTTGCAAATAAAAATCAAGCACAGATCGAATTGGATAAATGACAGTATGGTGTATAAAGTTTTGGCAATTTAAAATGTGAATAAAAATACATACCCGCAGCAACACGCGGGCATTCCACTAGTTCTAATCAAAGTATCAAACCAAACAAGGCTAAAACCCCAAATCAGGCAGACACCATACTAAGAAGCCCAAATAAATGCAGGATAAATCCCAAAGAAAGAAATGCTTGAAGGCCCAATTAACTTTAAAGGATCAAAAGACTTTAGGGAGCAATAAACCTGTGAAGCCTAGAGGTGCACATACCCGTTTTTTTAGGAACCAAGCCGGTTTTAAATACTGATTCACTTCACTGAAACCGTTTTTTTTGAAGGCAGCACTCCACTGATTCTTTAACAACAATCAATTATTTTTACACATAATAATAATAATAATAATAATAATAATAATAATAATAATAATAATAATAATATCGGCTACTTCTATTCATCTTCACCAACAATCAGTCATCTTCTTCACTATATCTCCACACCATTCCATTCATCTTCTTCACTATATCTCCACACCACACCACACCATTCCTTTAATCCTCTTCTCAACGGCTACTTCCGATTATAATAATATCAACACAGACCAACAACAACCTTCAAGCAGATCGTTCCTCGTTCCTCATCTTCGGTGCATCCGGTAACGGTAACAGATCCATCGTTTAGGTCTGATTCGATGTATTCGTGATGGTCGTTAACCAGAAAATCTTTGAATATTTATGTGATTGGACAGAGGGAGAGAGAACATCGGGTGTTACCAGCACGGTAACTAGAACCTGAATTTGGTTCACGGGACCACTACCAACATGGGTGGCGGCGGTGTTAACGTGCTGGTAATGAAGTACCCGTGACCAAATCGGGTAGTGCCCCATCCCCTTAAGTAATAATGTGAAACGAAAAATAATAATTAGTCAAAACATACAAACCTAAAGAATCAATATAGGATTTGATATGGGCCGGCCAACTACCTGGCTATATTCACCTCTAGAAATTTAAAAGCCCAGATTTTAGTTCAGATAGAGAAAATGTCTTATCAGTCTAGTTCAGTTCATTCAAAAATCGAAACTCAACTGCACATTTTGCATTTAAACACCAACTGATATTTTAAATATATTTTTAACGTAATAAACTCACATTAATTTTAGTAATAGTATGGTTTTATTGCGGTTTCAGATTAAACTGGTCTGAAAACAAATATCCCAAACCACAATTTTATGTACTAGCCGATTAAACTAGCTAGCCATTAGTAAACCAGTAAAAGGCACCTTGTCAACCTTGAAATACGACTCAACCGAGTTATGCTCTTGGCAGAGAGAGATATAAGTAGTTAAGGATTACACAAAGCATTATTGTGTCATCTTTATTGGTTTGATTTTACTCTTTTTTAAGTACTTAGGAAAAATGAGAATGTGATTTGGATTTGTTTAGTTTATATCGGTTAAATTTTTTAACATGATCAGTTGCGATAATAATTAGTCATTACTCATTAATGTATGATTGTGTATGTGGTACTCACGTTAACACTTGAAAAAGGTAGCCGGTTAAGCTATATATTATGTGAATTCGAGCGCTTCACAATAGGCGTATTAATCATATTTTTCTGAGCAGTGTGAGAGAAACAAAATTTATACCGACTAAAATGTATACTAACTAAAACAATAGATATAAACATTTATATATATGTAATTTGTATAATATTATATTGGTTTAGCACTCTACTACCCTCTATATTAAAGTTGGTTTGCAACCTCTAGACAGATAATTATCATGTATTATAATGTAATAACTTTAAAAAAGCATAAGTAGGCCATGCCAACAGGGGCAAATATACGAAAATATATACTGCACCAAACGTGGAAAAAGATATGAATGGCTGTTTCGAGGGCATAATTGTCATTGCAATGGAGGCCATCATTGACATTTAGTTATTGCCCTAATCGTCATTAACTATAATAATTATAGTCGACATATTTTCTTTACATCGCTTTTTCTATCTTTAATCTTATTCTCCATATATTGGCCGTCTTCTATGTTGGTTTTATTATATAGAATAATAAATGAAAACAACTCTATTAATAATAAACTTTCATATGCGTCTGAGTCGATAAAGTTTGCTTTAAACTAGCAATACAATTTTGTTGTTTTACATAGAAGTAGTTTTATATTGAAATGCACTAAATAGTTGAATATGTTTTAAGTTAGAAATAATTACAAATAACATCACCATATCATTTATTTCCAATTAAATTATTTGAAACCAATTATATTGAATTTATTATTTATAAACTATATATAAGTATTATACTATTACATGAAAACTTGTTAAAAGTATAGATGTATAATATCTTGTAATTCTCCGTGTCTCCAAGTTACACAACTTGTGTCATGTGTTATTTTTTTTTTGTTATTGGTTTGACTTATTTGTCGGGTCTTTGCATCAGGTTTTATATTGGGCTTAAGGGTTTAATAATATCATTAGCGTTTGGGCTTTATAATGACTTGGGCTCAGGTAGGTTGTTATGGATGGATGGCTAAGATTTTAAATATTGATCGTATGGCTTCTGGAGTTGACTATTTAAACGTTGTTTCTCTTTCTCTTGTAGCAGTTCAATCATTATTTTTTGTTTTCTTTTCTTTTTGGTTTAGAGGCGATTAGGGTTTCAACCTTTCGTCTCGTGTATTGTTTATGGTTGTAACTCTGTATTTTCTTTTAATGGTCTTCTACTGATCTAAACAATCAATATAATCCCTGAGACTTTGTATTTTTCTGGATTCTTCTTTTGTTGAATCCTTAGGGTTTTTTTTTTTTTTTTTTTTTTTTTTTTTTTTTTTTTTTGTGGGGGAGGGGGGGGGGGGGGAATCTTTTGGGTTGGTTAATAATAAGATTTGCCACCTTGTTTTGTCGCTTCTTCTTGTGTTTTGTGTTATTTGTGATTGTTTGTTGTTTGGATCTAAGAAATTTTACATGGCATCAGAGCCATGGCTCTGTTATCATTTCATTCTTGATCTTGGTTTTTTGTTTCCGCTGCTTATTCTTGAAGGTTGAAGTTAGGAATGTGTTTTTATCACTAATCTGTTTGTTGTCTGTGTAGATCTGGAACTTGTAGTATTGTTCTAGCTGGAGGTCAACTGATTGTTGGCTGGGAGTACTTGTAAGTGTTGAGTCTGGGAAGCTTGCAACCTGTAAATCTTCTGGCTCTTTATCTTTTTAGTTTTTTTTTTGTATTGTATGTTGCTTGCTTACTATTGGAGTACTATGTAAGTTTCTCTATCTTTGTCTCCCTTGTCTAGGCGTTTGCGGCCGGGTTAGGGGGACCGGCAATTGATTTGTGTCTTATTGTCGTGTCTGGTCTAGTTAAAAGTTCCTGTGTTAAGATCTGCGAGGGCACCTTGAGTGATGAACCCTTGATCGGAATCATTGGCATAGCTTCACTTTCTAGGGTTTGTGTTTGATATTGGTGATATTCTTATTTGATAGCTATTGTTTGTGTTTCTTTATCTGATCTGGTTGTTGTTTGATGTTGTTCTTGACTGCTTGTCTGATTGATTGATTGTTTGTATTGTGTTGTTTTGCTATAGGTGATACTACAATACCCAATTCACTACCAGCACGAGGGGTGCCACCTCTGATGTTGGTGGAGTTCTTGGTACTTTGATTAGCAAACTTGATATTAGTGATCCTTTGTTTTTACATCCAATTGATACTAGTAGTTTAACTATTGTTAATATTAAACTGAAAGGAAGTGAAAACTATCCTAGTCTGGTCTAGTGCTACGAAACGCTTGGCAAATAATGGGATAGATGTAATTTGGTGTCCTATCTTGGTTATTAAACTCTATTAATGAAGAACTATATTTAGGTCAAGTGTTTTCTAAGTATGCATATGAAGTGTGGACTGATTTGAAAGAAACATATGATAAGGTAGATGGATCTGCTGTTTTTAACTTGTATCAGAAAACTAATTCATTAAAACGGAATGGTTCATCTGTGTTTGAGTACTATCATAAGTTGAATATTATGTGGAAACAATTTGATACTATTGTCCAATTACCTGCTTGTACTTGCAGTGCTTCTAAGGAGTTTAATGATTTTAGTAGTTTAATTAAACTCATGCAGTTCCTTATGGGTTTAGATGATGTGTACCAACTAGTTAGAACAAATCTACTTACTAGAGATTCTTTACCTTCACTTAAAAAATGATTTTGCAACTGTTTATAGGGAAGAATCACATAGGAATACTAGTGGTCATTCAAAAGGTCAGAAGGCTTCTTTTGTGTCTAAAACTAATATAAACTTTGATAATAAAAGGAAGTTTAATAAAGGACCAAATCCTAACCTAAAATGTACACATTGTAACATGTTAGGACATACATTAGATAGATGTTTTGAACTAGTTAGATATCCACCTGGTTTTAAGAAGAGGATAAACTTCAAAACCAAGTGGACTCAATAGTTTTTCTGGTAATAAATCAAATGTTTTTACCTCTACTGTTGGTTTGCCATTTTCTCCTAAATAGATATCAAAGTTAATGAATCTGATCAGTGAGAAGAATGAGACTATTTCACAAGGGTCTAATGTTGGAGGTAAGTGTGTAAACATTGTTGGTTTCTCTAACTTATATAGAATAGTAAATTTGCAACATGTTTTTGAAAAAAATTCTAGTTGTTCAAGTTTTGTTAAGGATGCAATAATTAGGGGTTGGATAACAGATTCTGGGGCAAATCAACATATGTCTAAAACTGATAGTGATATGTTTAATTGTGTTAATGTAACTGATTACAATGTCTTTATAAAACCTCCAAATGGTACTAGTGCTAAAGTTGCTAAACTTGGAGATGTTAAATAAGCTGATCAAGTTGTTTTGAAAGATGTGTTCTATGTTCCTGATTACCGTGTGAACTTGTTGTTTTTGCATAAGTTAGCTAAAGATAATAAGATGTCTGTTTTGTTTGATGAACATGTTGTTTTCTTTTTCATTTAGTTGCTAACATGTATTCTCTTTGTTTTTTATGACACATTGATACATCAGTTGTAAAAAAAGCTTGGTCACCTATTTATCTTAAGTTTTACATAATCATGAACTATTGTTATTGTATTTTAGTAATTCAAGTTATATTAAATTATACAATGGACTACATTTGCTAAAAGGTGATGACTTTTGTTGATACATGATATGGTATTTTGCGAGAAAGGTTCTTAAATGTATGGAAGTTTGCAATGGTTGTACCATGACCTTTGGGAGTGGTACTTTGAATAAATAAAACTTGTATACTACAATCTTATAGAATTTTGTCATTTGACTTAGGTATGTAACGTGTGTACACATGGGACTCTAACCTATTTGTATTTAAAATTGTGATGGTCAGCTATAACATTCCTTTTTCCCTTTGTGCCCAACATTACTCGGAAACAATGCCCGGTCGAGCATGATTCGGATCCAAGCTGAAAGGGGGTTTTGATTTGAGTATCACTCGTTGCTCCAAGGACATGATCTATGAAACCAAGAACACCATTGATCACGATAAGAAAGCTGTAAATCCCTGCAACCACATTCAGGGTAAGAATAAATAAGGTTTTACTGAATTTCACCAGATAAGAAAGCAAGTAAGAATGAAGGATATCGCTTACCTTTCTTGTGTGACCTCACACCTGCTTACATTAGGAATGGTTATTTTCGCTTTTGACATAGGTGTGACCCCCTCTAAGGTATAATCGGTTGTAATGGCGACATCTCACTTTCTACTGGTAGACACTCTATCATGCCGCTTGTGACATCTTCTATTTGGGGACACACTATCGTGTCACTCGTACTTTAGGGTGAGCTCTGCGGTCATTTTTCAGTTACATAGACATTGTAGCCCTTTTTGTTAACATGGTCTTCATAGCCTTTTTAGCGATGTTGGTTCAGTCTTGTGGATTCGAGCCCATAAAAGAAAATTCGTGATTTTTTTTTTTGTTGTGAATAGAAAAAATATATAAATTATGAGTTACAAAAGTATAAAACTAACACAATTTTTTTCTTCTAGAATGTGTGTATCTTCTCACCCTTAACTCCTTAAGCCCCCCCCCCCTCCCCCAACCCCCCTCTTCTTGACACGCCCTAAACCCAATCTGATACGTTAGATTTACTTTTTAGCAATTAATTCTTAAACTAAGAATTTCATTCATACGCATCGAAAATCATATATACATAACATCTATGGTCAACACAACACAAAACATAACATTAGTCTCTAAACAAAACATAAGATATTTGGGATACTAATCTCCCGTAGGGTAGCATTCACTTAAAAGCCATTGCTATTCACGGGAGTTCTTAGGAAACCTAAACATTAACTCAATGTGCATACTAAAAGTCATCTATGTTGAGTGATCTCTTGTTTATAAAACACTAGCAATACCTTTCGTTGTATTACAACATATGTTACCATACTATAAATTTTAAACTTTATCTTTAGTATTAATGTGACATTCACCGATGAGCGATCAAATCACTCCTCTCATAGTTATGTAAAACTATTGGTATCCTCGAACGTCACTATCATATACATATACACCAAAGGTAACAACCTTGTAAGATGAACCATTGATATGTTTTATCCTCCATTATCTTTATCAATCATTTTAATGTATATGAGTTTGCATTTCAATTTAACTTTTGAATATATTTATGGAGTGAATAGCCAAAATCGTCCCTAAGGTTTTTTCACTTTTGCTAGATCCATCCAAACAAGTTTTTTTTTTCTCAACTAGACCACTAAGGTTTCCCAAATGTTGCAAGATGCATCCAAATATCTAACCTTGTTAAAAACAAAGTTAACCTGGAGGGGCATTTTTGTTATTTTACCTTTGTTTCAATATTTCCCCTTCTTTTACCCTAAATGATATCCAACTATCATCACAATTCACCATACTCTAAATATGTTACAAATGTGTAAAAGTATGCTTTAAACTTGTTCGTAAAGTTGAGATAAATAATTACAGTGCTAATAAAGACCAAAAGACCACAATTAACAATTGATAATGTTGAAAATGATGCGTAGCTTGTGTGTCAGCCCAACAAGATGTCGTGGGAATCAAATTAGTATGGAATATGTTCCAACAAAATGTGAACACGCCATGAAATTAACAATGGCTTGCAGCTAATGTTACTTTTAGTAGTAGTCATCTAATTGGATCCCATGTTTGAAACTCATTTAGCGAGAGATCCTGACATCCATGTATAGAAGGCTGCGGGGGTGTTTGTTTTTTCTTGAAAAGAGCTTCTAGCCACTTATGTCTGCGCCGCGCAGACGCGGGCAGACATTTGAGGCGGGCAGACTGTTTGTTTTTTAGAAGACAAACCATTAAAAAAACCTCTTCCAGACCTCTTCCCCACACAGACCTATACCCTTGTCTTCTAACCTCTTCTCACAAAACATAATACCCACAACTCCTTCTTCCCTCATCTTCTCCCCAAAACCCTACAAGACCTCAGCCTCCATCCCTGTTCCTCCACCTGCGGCGGCCTCAGATACGTCTCTCCGGCCGGCGGTTAAATGTTGAAAAAATATTGATTGTTTTAAAAAAAATCAGTTTATTTTAAATTTCAGTTTATTTCAGCAATCTACAGAAGTTAAAAAACAAACAGTTTTCCTCTTGCAGACTGCAGACCTTTTGCTTCAGAAAAAACAAACAGCACCTACATGTCCTTTCACTATCCTTTCACTAGTAAAGTTGGTTCCATCTTAAATTTAGTATAAAAGATGATCCATAGATCAAAGAAGCTAATATTCCAATGTTTACCTTAAATTCAAGATTTATTTATGGACGAAAATGATGCCAAATTCATCCACCAAAAAAAAGACCAAATAGAGGTAGATGCCAACAACAACACCGGCAGCAACCGGTTGCTGTTGCAGCGGTTACCAGGATTCGTATTCAATGAACCCTTGAAGAGTTTAGATCACCTAATAAGGATGGTATGATTTTCCTTACTTCTTTATTCATCAAGACCGTGTTTTTACTCATTTTAATTAAGGGTTATTGTTTAATTTGGTTCTTGATGATTTATATTATTGATTTATTAGGATTGATTGAATCAGTTTAATGGGTCACATGTATGCTCCTATTCTTGATTTTGTGACACCCGGCATGTTCGGCTTAAACATATTAGTAACATCTAAGTCTACCTTAGCGAGAAAAGTTTATAAACAAACTTAACTGGGTTAGTTGAATCGGGTCAAGTTAGGATTGTCCAGGGTACAATGATCTGGAGGATCATTGGGAGTCGTTTTGGTAATACACTAGTACCGGGTTCCGTTGTTGGTGACGTTACATGAACTAATTAAGTATATGTGTAGATTATGGGTTGTATGGTGGATTATATACATAGATATGTTTATATGATGTGTAAATGATTATTTGTGCCTAAATGTGTTAAATATGGACTAAGGATGCATGCTTATGTGTTGGGATGTGTTAGAATGCATTAAACACGACAAACTGGAAAACTAGTTTAACAGAAGTCTTGGTTCGACCACTTCGAGTGGTCGAAGGAGAATAAAAATGTCTGGTTCGACCCATGCAAGTGGGCGAACCAGGGAAGTGGAAATTGAGAAATTTCCTTCGACCAAACAGGGCTCATTCGACCCTGTGAAAAGGGCGAAGGAGCCTACATTCGACCAATGAGTTGGTGCGAAGGAAGACTAGTATAAATACCAACCTTTGTCATTTTTCATCATTTCACAAACCTTAACCGTCCCAAAACGCTCTCAAACGATCTTAAACACTAAGGAAGGAGTTTTTGCTCTTCTTTTTCATAATCTAACCCATCTACAACATCTAAACAAGAATCCAAGGTGTGTTCATAATCCTAAATCTTTTAAAAGCATTTTAATTCGTTTTCATCTAACCCAAATTGTCCAGATCTGTTCTAAAGGTGTTTTTATGATTAAAAACCTTTTAAACATCTTTCTAAATCAAAACATGATCATTAACATAGGTTTTCCCAATGAATAACATGTGTTAGTTGTGTGTTATGTGGTGTTATGTGTTGTTCATTGATTTGCTGCTATATCTATGATAGAAACATGAGATAGGATTGTTGTTAATGATTGGATTATGGTTGTCTAGGGTTAGGATTGGATATATTGATATTTGGGGGTTTTATTGGATTAACACTTGATGCATGAATATTTATGATCAATAGAATGAATAAGAAAGATCGGATAATCGACAAACTGAGTATTTTAAGCTAAACATGAATCGATTTCAAAAGTTTCCAAATTGGGTAAATAATTCATGCATGAAAGTGATGTTTCCATAATCTTTACCATTTTGGGAAAGGGCTGAAACGGACGTATTATCGGGGGAAATCGATGGGGTTTTGTAGGGATAAGTTATTCATGCTTGACTGCTGTGTTTGATGATGTTTCGGGTCGTTTTGAATGTGTTTGAAGCGTTTTTAGGAAAATAATACAACATGGGCGAACCTGGCCTCCTTCGACCAGTCGATGGTGCGAAGGAGGGATCCAGGGTCGAACCTGGGATTTTTATTGGACGAATGTGAATAAACGGGCGAAGGAAGCATCAAACGGTCGAACGTACTATAAATGGTGCGAAGGAGACAAAAAGGTGCGAAGGAGACTCAAAACTGACTGGTTCGACCGTTCTGATGCAGAAATGAGATTTTTGATACAAACTAAGTGTTTTATGCTTCAACCTTGTGTGTAATCTACGTGTACTTGATTAGTTAAGGTAATGGGTCACCAACGGGATGTCAGGTCGGTCTAGTGTGTCACACCCTCAAATTCCACGTGCGGGGTTTTACCGCGAGGCGCGTGACACACCAGGATCTCAGTCAACGATCACAATAAACATACAACAAACATGCATTCATAATTATATTTAAACCCAAAATATCATGCTTTGAGCTGTAAACCAGCAGCGGAAGCATTCTTGTTTACAACCAAAAGACATATCATTGTTTACAAAGACATTGTTTAATATGTTTCAGAATAATAGACGCCGTGCATGACTCCGTGCGCCTAGTCCGATAACCGCTACCTTAGCGACCTGAGAAAACATGCCAAAAATGTCAACATATAATGCTGGTGAGTTCACAGGTTTTCTTTCATAAAGTGTTGTTATAAGTTCGGTAAGATCATTTCCCGTTACTACTATGTTATGAGAACGTTAGCTAGACGTTAAGTGTTGTTACTACTGCGGTTGGGAATCCATTACTAAACCGGTATAAGTGTTGAAGCCAGCCCAGACGGACGGGATTACCGATGCCTCGGTAACCCCCAAAGTATTAGAGACAATATGCACCCGCCCGGCTCCCAGCCGTCGGGTGGGGTTTGTAAGGCCCAATAGATCTATCCACATTTCCCCCGTTGTGCATCCCCGCACATTCATGGTTCCCCCTGGGACTTTCTGTAAAAGCCGCATAGTACGTAAAGTAACCATAGTATAACATGATCTATGATGAGTAATCAAATAAGTAGCATGTTTCTCCCCCGAAAGTAAAACGGTAAAAGTGGGGCTGTGACACTCACCTTGGTTTGCGTTACTTGAAAACAGTTAAGTAGTTATGTTATGATAGTCCCAAATAGCGGCGACCTATCATAAGATGTGTATAAGTATTGGACTAATAACCCGCAGGCTAACTAGTCCCCGTATGTCCAGACCGTGACCATAAACGTTTGAAAACACCTTTAACTGTTAAACCGACCGTGCCAGACAAGACCCGACATCCCATTGGTGACCCGACATCCCACGTGTTAGATAAATGCAAGACATCATGCAACATATGCAATTAAACACTTAGCACGCGCAATAATTCACCTAGTCTAGCATAACATCCGTTTAACGTACAATCAGGTCCGAATACGTCTTACTAAGTCATTGGGTGTATCCCGGGGTTCCTATCATGTTCCTAGGTGTTAAATCATGTTCCGGGATGTCAAAACGCGTTTACGACAGCAGCACACGCGATTAGGAAATCTTCATGCGATTAGGAAAAGTCAACTAGTGAGTAGAAGGGAGGGTATAGGCGAGTAGGCTCTACTCGCATGAAGCTATAGGCGAGTAGGCTCCTACTCGCATGAAGCTTCAGGCGAGTAGGGCTCTATTCGCCTGATGCTCTGCTGTTGCGCGTTTTCGCGCGTTAAACCCTCCAAATCAGATCTGAAACATGTAAAAACACCCAATATCAAAACTAAACTATTAACCAACCCTTTTCAAGCAAAAACCCCCAATTTACCTCTGCTCTAACGGGCTCGGTGCGATTATTTCCAAAAATGGCAAAGTACTAGGTTTCACCAACCAACCTTATCTTTCCTTAAATGGAAACAACCAGGTTTCATCTCCTACAAGTTTCAATTCATCATTCCTATGTTATATCATCATCCTAACATGATTTCTAACCACAATCAAGCAATGAATCACATCATACACCCTATTCTTCAAGAATTACCCAAATGGGTCAAAATGCATACTTGCACCTAAACATCATATCAAGGGCTTAAACTCATAGATAATCATCCTAACACCTCCTACATATCAGAAGTACAACAAATTCATGGAAACATTCATGTTATAATTACCAACAATCATCATATGCACAAATACTTCACATATAGCAAGTATCATGGTGTAGACTTGTTTTAGAACTCTTTTCAAAGGGTTTTAAAGACATAAACTTAACAAAACAAGGTCTGGACTTTTGGGGAATCAAAACAACAACTTTACAAAGGTGTAGGATGAAGAACACACCTTGGATTTTATCAAAGAAGGGTGTATAAGCTTGGTGATGGTGTGTTTTGAAGCAAAGCAAGCTCCAGAGGTGTTTCAAGGTGTGTGGGAGGCTTGGGGTCAGTTAGGGTTGCACAAATGGTGTTTAGGGAGTTAAGGGTTCTATTTATAGGTGTTTTGACCCGTATGCAGCAGCATAGGCGAGTAGGATTCCAGATCAGGCGAGTAGGGACCCTACTCGCCTCTATTCATGCGAGTAGGCCTCCTACTCGCCCCAAGCCTCCTGTAATCGCCCCTAGTACACGCGATTAGGGGTCCCCCAGGCTCCTAATCGCCTATAATGTGCTGGAATGGGTTTTTGGCGCGTTAAACACTATTTTAACATATATAAACACGTATTCACATACCGATAAGTCACATAATGATTCCAAACATATAATGCATGATAACTAACACGTTTACATCCGTTCACCAATTCCCGGGACTCGAGACTCGTGTGTGCGTTAGACCCGGCGATTCCACGAATCGCCGATCCTTGTACCCATAGTTATGGACCGACTCCCGATGACCCCGCGGATCATCATAACGACTCCCGATGATTCCCAGAATCATCATACCGACTCGACTGACCTCGTTAAGAACGTAATATGCACGACTCGCTAAGGTAGACTTACTAGTTTAGTCAACGTTACTAACCTGAGTTTGCCGGGTGTCACATCATCCCCCTGTTGAAAGAATTTTCGTCCCGAAAATTTGCCCAAGGCCAAAAAGGAAGAGACGAAAGAGAAGAAAAATTTTCCGGTTGCCACATCATCCCCCTGTTGAAAGGAATCTCGACCCGAGATTCATTCAGCTTCAGCAGAGACATGTCTTGATTCGAACGCGCGCTTAGGAAATAAATGGGGATACTTAGCCTTCATTTGATCTTCCCGTTCCCACGTGAACTCCGGTCCACGATTAGAGTTCCAACGGACTTTAACGATGCGGATTTTACTCCGGCGAAGGCTACGGATTTTATAGTCAAGAATTTCAACCGGTTCCTCCACGATACGCAGACGATCATCCACCTTGATCTCTTCGAGAGGAACAACCAAAGATTCATCCGCCAAACACTTCTTCAAATTAGAAACGTGGAAGACGTTATGAACATTACTGAGCTCAGCCGGCAGATCAAGCCTGTATGCTACCGGTCCAATCCGTTCCAGGATTGCGAACGGTCCCACATACCGAGGATTCAATTTGCCCCGTTTCCCAAAACGTATGACGCCCTTCCACGGAGATACCTTTAACAAAACCCTGTCGCCAACCTCAAACTCCAAAGGCTTGCGACGACGATCGGCATAGCTCTTCTGACGATCCCGAGCTGCTGCCATGCGGTTACGGATTTGTACGATCTTTTCGGAAGTCTCGTACACAAGTTCCGGGCCGGTGAGTTGACTCTCACCCACCTCGGCCCAACAAAGAGGAGACCGGCATTTCCGCCCGTAAAGAGCCTCGAACGGAGCTGCCTTGATGCTAGAATGGTAACTGTTGTTGTAGGAGAATTCCACCAACGGTAAATGACTCTCCCACCCCTTGCCAAAATCGATCACACATGCCCGAAGCATGTCTTCTAGCGTTTGGATTGTCCGCTCACTTTGACCGTCAGTTTGCGGATGATACGCTGTGCTCATGTCCAACTGAGTACCCAGAGCCTTATGCAAAGACTTCCAGAAGTTAGAGGCGAACCGAGGATCACGATCAGAAATAATAGAGACGGGCACCCCGTGCCGAGAGACCACTTCCTTGAGATATAACCGTGCCAAACGCTCGAGACCATCGGTCTCTTTGATAGCGAGGAAGTGCGCAGACTTTGTCAACCTATCGACAATTACCCAGATCATGTCGCAACCACTGGGCGATTTCGGGAGTTTGGTCACAAAGTCCATCGTAATCCGCTCCCACTTCCACTCGGGGATTTCAGGCTGTTGCAGAAGGCCGGACGGCTTTTGATATTCGACCTTGACCTTGGCACAGGTCAAGCACTTGCTCACGTACGAAGCCACATCCGCCTTCATGTTCGGCCACCAATAAAGTATCTTCAGGTCTTGATACATCTTATCGGAGCCAGGGTGAATAGAGTACCGGGACTTGTGAGCTTCATCGAGAACAAGCTCCCGCAAGCCCCCAAATAAAGGAACCCAAATACGTTCAGCGAAATAGTGTAACCCATCGGATCTGAGTTCAAGGTGGCTATCAGCACCATGCATGGTTTCAGCCTTAAGGTTTTCCTCCTTCAAGGCTTCTTGCTGCGCTGAACGGATTCGATCAGGTAAGCCGGAATGGATAGTGAGCTGAAGAGCTCGGACACGACGAGGTTTAGCCGTTTCCTTCCTGCTCAAGGCGTCTGCGACCACATTCGCCTTGCCAGGGTGGTATTTGATGGCGCACTCGTAATCATTAAGAAGCTCGACCCAACGTCGCTGTCTTATATTCAACACCTTCTGATAAAAGATATGCTGGAGGCTCTTGTGATCGGTGTAAATAGTGCATTTGGTACCGTACAAGTAATGCCTCCAAATCTTTAAAGCAAAGACCACCGCACCCAACTCCAGATCATGGGTGGGGTAGTTTTTCTCATGAACCTTAAGCTGACGAGAAGCATAGGCGATGACCTTCTCGCGCTGCATCAGTACACAACCAAGACCCCGGATAGAAGCGTCACAATATACCACAAAATCGTCCGTACCCTCAGGCAAGGACAAGATAGGAGCAGAACAGAGTTTAGCCTTTAACAACTGGAAGGCCGACTCCTGCGAATCACCCCAGTCGAACTTTCTGTCCTTCTGGGTAAGCGAGGTGAGGGGTTGAGCGATCTTCGAAAATCCCTCGATAAAACGACGGTAATAACCTGCAAGGCCTAGGAATTGCCGCACCTCAGATGGCGTCTTTGGGGCTTCCCAGTCCTTTATGGCTTCAATCTTTGCTGGGTCAACGTGAATTCCTTTCTCGTTAACAACATGACCAAGGAATTGGACTTCACGCAACCAGAAGCTACACTTAGAAAACTTGGCGTACAACTGTTCCCGCCTCAGAAGTTCCAAAACAAGACGTAGGTGTTCCTGGTGGTCCACCTCGTTCTTAGAATAGACTAGAATATCATCAATGAAGACAATCACGAACTTATCAAGATAAGGCTTGCAAACACGGTTCATCAGATCCATAAAGATGGCAGGTGCGTTGGTGAGACCAAAAGGCATGACCAGGAATTCAAAATGGCCATAGCGAGTTCGAAAGGCGGTCTTCGGAATGTCAGCTTCTTGAACCCTCAACTGATGGTACCCCGACCTCAAATCGATCTTCGAATAGAAACTGGAACCCTGAAGCTGGTCAAATAAGTCATCGATGCGAGGAAGAGGATAGCGATTCTTGATGGTAACCTTATTCAACTCCCGGTAGTCGATACACATCCGCAGGCTTCCGTCCTTCTTCTTGACAAACAAAATAGGGGCTCCCCACGGGGACGAACTAGGTCGAATGAAACCCTTCTCTAACAGCTCCTGCAACTGGTTCGATAACTCCTGCATCTCGGGAGGTGCAAGACGATAAGGGGCACGAGCAATAGGGGCCGCACCCGGAGCAAGTTCAATACCAAATTCGACCTGGCGATAAGGAGGAAGACCAGGTAAGTCTTCAGGAAATACATCGGGAAAGTCGCGGACAACAGGAATATCTTCAATCTTCTTCTCTTCTTCAGACGAAACCGAAACAAGTGCCAGAATGGCAGAATACCCCTTCCGAAGATACTTATAGGCTTTCATACACGAAATGATACTCAACGGGACCCCGCTCTTCTCACCGTGCACCAACAGAATTTCTCCATCAGGGAGAGGAAGTCGAATGACTTTATCAAAACAAACGATCTCAGCATGATACAGTGACAACCAATCCATACCCACGACGACATCGAAACTACCCAACGACACCGGCATGAGATCAATAGGGAAGGAATAACCCGACAACTCAAGGTGACACTCCCTAAGGACGTGCGTCGCCTCGACTTTCATACCATCAGCCAATTCTATCAAGTACTTAGCCTCTAAAGGTGTAGGTACCCTATCAAGCAATTGACTAAACCCAAGAGATATAAAACTCTTATCGGCGCCAGAATCGAATAAAACTGTAGCATAGCGATTATCGAGGAGAAACGTACCAGTAACAGTGTCGGGATCCTGTCGAGCACCACTTGAACCGATCACGAAGGCGCGAGCATTCCTGCCTCTGCCCCCATTGTTTCCATTGCCCGACCCATTCTTCCCGGCTTCACCCTGTTTCAACTTGGGGCAGTTGCGCTTGTAGTGACCAAGCTCACCACAGTTATAGCACCCTTGTTTCCCTTGATTTCCCTGAGGAGCAGCGACTTGAGGGGCTGGGGCTGGTGTGACCGATGGGTTTCGGTTCCCCAAAGGGTTGGACCTACAATCCTTGGCTTGGTGCCCAATCTTATGGCACCGACGGCAACGGTCCTTATCATCGCAAGAACCGGTGTGATGATAGTTGCACCGATCACACTTTGGCAACTTCCCAGCATAAACCCCCGGTTGTCGTTCAGACGACGATCCCCCAGTATCAGTCTTCCTCACCTGTTGAGGCTGAGCCGAGCTCGAGCCTTTCCCCCACAGTTTCCCACTTCCGCTTGTTACTATCGGAAGTCTTCACAGCAGCGCCTCGAGGAGGCAAGACCCCTTCAGTCACCTTCATGTTGGTCAGCCTGTGGGCCGACCGAACCACCTCAGAATAAACCGTGAGGTTACCCGCAGCAACTAACCCGGCAATCTCCGGTACCAACCCAGCAACATAATGCTCAATTCTTCGGTATTCCGGTGTGTGCAAATCGGGGCACAACACCGCCAATTCATTGTGCCTAGCAGTATAAGCTTCAATCTCAGAACCCACCATCTTATGATTCCAGACTTCATGCTCAAGCTTCTGGATTTCATCCCTCGGGCAATACTCATTTTTCAGCAACTGAATGAATTCTGCCCAGGGCATAGCGTGGGCTTCCCCAATACCCATAGTCTGGGTGGTGGAGTTCCACCAAGTCAAAGCTTGACCCTCCAGGGTCGCAGAAGCATACTTCACCCGGTCGCCTTCCGGGCAGCTGCACATCGAGAAAACAGATTCGATTTTCTCCAACCATCGGAGCAGTCCCACTGCCCCCTCAGTGCCGCTAAAGTTGTGGGGCTTACAGTCCATAAACTTTTTATAAGAACACTGGGATGGAGGAGGATTGACAGCACCACCTGGAACAGACACACAGGTGAGTATCAAGAAAAGGTAAAGTACCCCAGAACGAGGTAGAATAGATGAGAATCGACGTACCACCCATAGCATTATGAGCGGCTTGGAATGCAGCCAGAGCGATATTCACATGTTGCTGCATCAGGTTGTCCAATTCGGCTTGGGTCATATTAATATTCCCACGGCCACCACCGCGGCCACCACCACGGCCGCCAGCACGGCCGCCCCTGCGACCTCCACGAGCTCCTGACATCTTCTGTCACAACATGAAACAAAAGACTCAGACTTGCCCGTGATATAACCCAATTAAGAATTTCAAGAGACTAGACAGAGCCTAGCTCGGGTCCATCCGTTCAAGCCCAAAGTCCGCCGGGGATCCCATGTACCACAGTTTATGATCTCGTGTGCACCCGACATGATAAACCGTTCCACATGGTCCTCCAGGCGCGCTTTAAGTTTGAAGTTCAAGTCACCGAACACCAGCGCCCAATCATGGTATTATCATAAGTATAAGTACAAGATGGTATGCATAAGAACGGGCGTGTTCATTAGGGCATAGAGGGGAGATGTCCAAATCCTTGGACAGATCTCAAGAGTACGCCGAAACTACCCCAATGTACACCGCCGTCAAGAAAGTTCAATAGTATATCGTTCGCCATCGGATCATAGTAAGGATGAGTCAAGAAATAGAATGATAAAGAGTAAATAGATGATGTAGCGTAGTAGATGATGACACCGACACCCCGACAAGTTATATTGTTACCCACTTGCTAAGACTCGACCAATTGTGACCGTCTAGTGTGTGCGACTCAGTTATAGACTAGACTCTACATGCAGTCTTAGTTCACTATAACCGTTGGCTCTGATACCAATCTGTCACACCCTCAAATTCCACGTGCGGGGTTTTACCGCGAGGCGCGTGACACACCAGGATCTCAGTC
The DNA here is from genome assembly GCA_030844895.1 of Ambrosia x helenae. Lineage (NCBI taxonomy): Eukaryota > Viridiplantae > Streptophyta > Magnoliopsida > Asterales > Asteraceae > Ambrosia > Ambrosia x helenae. The sequence goes on along the minus strand of CM061227.1, from coordinate 16,787,377 downwards.
AACGATCACAATAAACATACAACAAACATGCATTCATAATTATATTTAAACCCAAAATATCATGCTTTGAGCTGTAAACCAGCAGCGGAAGCATTCTTGTTTACAACCAAAAGACATATCATTGTTTACAAAGACATTGTTTAATATGTTTCAGAATAATAGACGCCGTGCATGACTCCGTGCGCCTAGTCCGATAACCGCTACCTTAGCGACCTGAGAAAACATGCCAAAAATGTCAACATATAATGCTGGTGAGTTCACAGGTTTTCTTTCATAAAGTGTTGTTATAAGTTCGGTAAGATCATTTCCCGTTACTACTATGTTATGAGAACGTTAGCTAGACGTTAAGTGTTGTTACTACTGCGGTTGGGAATCCATTACTAAACCGGTATAAGTGTTGAAGCCAGCCCAGACGGACGGGATTACCGATGCCTCGGTAACCCCCAAAGTATTAGAGACAATATGCACCCGCCCGGCTCCCAGCCGTCGGGTGGGGTTTGTAAGGCCCAATAGATCTATCCACATTTCCCCCGTTGTGCATCCCCGCACATTCATGGTTCCCCCTGGGACTTTCTGTAAAAGCCGCATAGTACGTAAAGTAACCATAGTATAACATGATCTATGATGAGTAATCAAATAAGTAGCATGTTTCTCCCCCGAAAGTAAAACGGTAAAAGTGGGGCTGTGACACTCACCTTGGTTTGCGTTACTTGAAAACAGTTAAGTAGTTATGTTATGATAGTCCCAAATAGCGGCGACCTATCATAAGATGTGTATAAGTATTGGACTAATAACCCGCAGGCTAACTAGTCCCCGTATGTCCAGACCGTGACCATAAACGTTTGAAAACACCTTTAACTGTTAAACCGACCGTGCCAGACAAGACCCGACATCCCATTGGTGACCCGACATCCCACGTGTTAGATAAATGCAAGACATCATGCAACATATGCAATTAAACACTTAGCACGCGCAATAATTCACCTAGTCTAGCATAACATCCGTTTAACGTACAATCAGGTCCGAATACGTCTTACTAAGTCATTGGGTGTATCCCGGGGTTCCTATCATGTTCCTAGGTGTTAAATCATGTTCCGGGATGTCAAAACGCGTTTACGACAGCAGCACACGCGATTAGGAAATCTTCATGCGATTAGGAAAAGTCAACTAGTGAGTAGAAGGGAGGGTATAGGCGAGTAGGCTCTACTCGCATGAAGCTATAGGCGAGTAGGCTCCTACTCGCATGAAGCTTCAGGCGAGTAGGGCTCTATTCGCCTGATGCTCTGCTGTTGCGCGTTTTCGCGCGTTAAACCCTCCAAATCAGATCCGAAACATGTAAAAACACCCAATATCAAAACTAAACTATTAACCAACCCTTTTCAAGCAAAAACCCCCAATTTACCTCTGCTCTAACGGGCTCGGTGCGATTATTTCCAAAAATGGCAAAGTACTAGGTTTCACCAACCAACCTTATCTTTCCTTAAATGGAAACAACCAGGTTTCATCTCCTACAAGTTTCAATTCATCATTCCTATGTTATATCATCATCCTAACATGATTTCTAACCACAATCAAGCAATGAATCACATCATACACCCTATTCTTCAAGAATTACCCAAATGGGTCAAAATGCATACTTGCACCTAAACATCATATCAAGGGCTTAAACTCATAGATAATCATCCTAACACCTCCTACATATCAGAAGTACAACAAATTCATGGAAACATTCATGTTATAATTACCAACAATCATCATATGCACAAATACTTCACATATAGCAAGAATCATGGTGTAGACTTGTTTTAGAACTCTTTTCAAAGGGTTTTAAAGACATAAACTTAACAAAACAAGGTCTGGACTTTTGGGGAATCAAAACAACAACTTTACAAAGGTGTAGGATGAAGAACACACCTTGGATTTTATCAAAGAAGGGTGTATAAGCTTGGTGATGGTGTGTTTTGAAGCAAAGCAAGCTCCAGAGGTGTTTCAAGGTGTGTGGGAGGCTTGGGTCAGTTAGGGTTGCACAAATGGTGTTTAGGGAGTTAAGGGTTCTATTTATAGGTGTTTTGACCCGTATGCAGCAGCATAGGCGAGTAGGATTCCAGATCAGGCGAGTAGGGACCCTACTCGCCTCTATTCATGCGAGTAGGCCTCCTACTCGCCCCAAGCCTCCTGTAATCGCCCCTAGTACACGCGATTAGGGGTCCCCCAGGCTCCTAATCGCCTATAATGTGTTGGAATGGGTTTTTGGCGCGTTAAACACTATTTTAACATATATAAACACGTATTCACATACCGATAAGTCACATAATGATTCCAAACATATAATGCATGATAACTAACACGTTTACATCCGTTCACCAATTCCCGGGACTCGAGACTCGTGTGTGCGTTAGACCCGGCGATTCCACGAATCGCCGATCCTTGTACCCATAGTTATGGACCGACTCCCGATGACCCCGCGGATCATCATAACGACTCCCGATGATTCCCAGAATCATCATACCGACTCGACTGACCTCGTTAAGAACGTAATATGCACGACTCGCTAAGGTAGACTTACTAGTTTAGTCAACGTTACTAACCTGAGTTTGCCGGGTGTCACATCGTGTGTCGGTTAAACATTTAAACACGTTTTAAAACATACTTGGTTACGATCTGGACAATCGGGGACTAGATAACCTTATGGTTATTAGTCGGAATACTTATGTGAACATTTTGATAGATCTCCGGTAGAGGGATTATCAAGGGCTAAACATCTTCACTTATATTTGAAGAACGCTATCTAAGGTGAGTTCACGGCCCCACTTTTTCTGCTTTAACTTTTGGGGGAGAAAACATGCGCTAAACGGTTTTGGTAACTTATGTCATACTATGGTTTTAACTTTATATTGCTATACGATCTTTTGGAAAGTCCCGGGGGAAACCATGAATGTGCGGGTTTGCACAACGGGGGAAATGTGGATAGATCTATTGGGCGTGACCTGCCCCACTCGTCGGCTTGGAGGGCCGGGCGGGTGCATATTGTCTCGAACAGGTACATTGGTATCATGCTGAACATACGGGCTGCTTAAACATGCTGAACATTGCTAAACGTGTCTAGTAATGGTTTCCAATCGTAGTAGTAATGAAACATACGCCTAGCTAGCGTACTTGGTAACATTGATATAGTATGGACATGGTAACCCTTTGGTAACATTTTTGAACAAACCTGTGAACTCACCAGCATTATATGTTGACATCTTTTTGGCATGTTTTTCTCAGGTCGCTAAGGTAGCAATGAATGGGACTAGGCGCATGGGTCTGCATTGGCGTTTAGATTTTAGTGCACGTTTTGTAATAAGTGTCTTGGATACTTGGGAACACTGCTTTGTAGAGATTAAATTCTTTAAATGCTTCCGCTTATGAAATTTATGTTTTCGGGTTTACGTACTTCATATAGTGTCGTTTATTGTGATCGTTGACTTGGATCCTGGTTTGTTATGCGCCTCGCGGTAAAACCCCGCAAGTGGTAATTTGAGGGTGTGACAGATTTGAATTTGTAAAAAAGTTTGTTGCTAAATAAGTGAGGTTAATATGGTTTTGAGTTTCTAGTTAGTATTTAATTTCTTATCATGGTTGTGACCTTTTCTTTGGTGATGGGAAGGTTGCGGCTGTTGTGGTGTGAAACGAAGAGGGCGACGGGAATAGTGGTCTTGGTGGTTGTGAACGGCGGTGGTGGTTGTGGTTGTGGTAGTTAGTAATGATGTAGATGTGATGTGATGTAGATGTGGTGGCCGATAGCAATCTACTACGGTCGACGAAGTGGGTGGTGGTATTTGACCACCGCAGTGACCGATGGTGTAACATCAAGGCGTAGAAGATCCTTGATAATCTATATCTATATCTATATATATAATAAAATAAAAAGGTATGACATAGCACTTGGTGAGATTATCCCTCCCTTGATTTCCCTTCAAAAGTCTTTTTCTCTCCCATGTGCTTAGCACATGCACTTTCTCTCATGATTTTTGAACGTTAATAAATTTTATATAGGACCTTCTTAAAAAATTACACCAAATTAATGAGCGTTTTATTATCTTTCCAACGAGTACCATAGTGCTATACAAAAATGAAAAAAAAATGAATTTTTAGTGGGTTTTTGTTCATGCAGGAAAAAAAACCCAATGTGTTAAAGTAATTCATTAATTATGTCTATGCAAGTCACTAATCATGTTAAGATAGTATATATGTTTTTGAACCTACTATCACATACATATAAGAACCTACTAACTACATATATATTCATAGATGTAGTCAGCTTGGTAAAATCTATTTTTTTGTATTTTAATTCGTGTTGCTAGAAACATTGATTACAAAGATTGCTAAGCTGGTTTGTAGCAGGGGCGGACTTACTTTGGGAGGAGAGGTAACACCCGCTACCCCTCAATTTTTCCGTTGCAGTGTAAAATTTTCGTATTTTGAACGTTTTTGCGTAACGCTTCCACTAAATACCATTGAATGTTACCCCTGAAAGTTTAGTCTAGATCTGCCACTGGTTTGTAGCCTATGATACTTAGATACCATGTACGAAATCGGTTCGGTAGCGGTACTTTACCTTATCGAAAATATCAATAATAGTTTATTTTCTTAGATCGTTTTAAATGTATGTACTTTGAAATCGACTGACATGTGGTCATATTAAAATATATCTATCTATACTACATTATAAAGGAGGAGGCATGGGCAAATATATCCAAATTGTTCAAAGTTAAGATGGTATACTAAAGGTTTCTTTACAATTTCCTAAATTTTATCACTTTTCTTCCCTAAATGCCCCCAGAAGATAATCAAGTTTTATATGAAAATGGAACTCAGCCAAACTAAATAAATACACGTGATAACAATATTTTTGAACAAATTTCATATAATGGCGATGAAAGATAATAATTTATGTTACCACAATGAATAATCTTATCTCAACTAACCTTGTATGAGTTTTAAAACTTTAAAATATAGTGACTGAAGTCTTCCTAGAGTTAAAGTCAAGCTAACCATAACACTTTTTTATATCATTCGACGCAATCATTTTTGTTTTCAATTTTAATTATGATAATTACGTGAAATTAGGCTTTATAGCTTTTATTAGTTGATTAATTTTTAGGCGTTTTATGATAGATTGATGATATGATATACGTATGGTTCATTAGGTAGTGGTTAAAGGATTGTCTGTTTGTTTAGAATATTTAAGGTTAGTGTAGTCTTTTATTGATCTGCTTTGGTAGGAGAAATTCCATGGTCAGAAAATTATTATTTCAAATATATCCAAGTCCAGTCTTTGTTCTTGATGATTCAGTCTATGTGAACAATCACCCCGACATGGCTGCACACTTGCATTTTACTAGTGTTTTGGGAATTTTTGGCTATCGTGTGCCATAATAATACTTATACTATAAACCATTTTCATATATATATATATATATATATATATATATGTCTACTTAGCGGCAAAGTGGACGGGATGGTTCGGCTCACTGGCTACATTGGGCAATTTTTTAGCTGTTGGGTCAAGTTGGGCAATTTGGTTGTTTTTTTTTTCAGTTTCAAATCACAGCTTTAGAGTGTCTTGAGGAAGTGACATAGTTGTACAAAGACTTCACTCAAGCAAACAATGCACACATAGAATTAGAAGTAGATTTTATGAGTTATCAAGTGTTGATCATTTATAAAAGAAAAATTTAAACGACATATTCCCGTTTTGGTACACACATTTTGTCACTTCAAATGAGATTTGTCTATCTCGGTAAGTTCTTGGGAGGATAAACTAGTTTCAGAATATAAGATGGTATAAAGAAACATTGTTAAATGTAGATGTTATATGCACCATGAAACTGCACAATTTTTTTTAACGATAAACTTTTAACACCTAAATTCCACCTCACCTTGCACTTGCAAGGATTTGAACTTATAACTTCACATTTATAATAGGGGACACCATACCATTAGACCAAAAGTTGAAATTGCACAACTGTTATTCAAAATTACAAGTCATTTTATTCTTTCTTTAAAATTTATGCCACCACTTTGTCAGAAAATCTATGGCGGTGGTGGTGGTCAAACATCATGCACCCCGCTGATAAAGATGGGGATGAGATATGAATGCTCTAATTACATACTACATGTTATACTAAAGGATGATTAATGCTACATGTACAATTTACCCAAAAGAACCTAAGTTGCCTCCAAGCTTTTATTCAAGCACTCCCTGTGGTACCCACAAATCATATATAAAACCCAATACAAGGAAAGGATACGAGCGACATTTACCTACAATTACACCGCAGTGTGTAAACTACATGTAAAAATGAATGCTCAAACATTAAAAAAGACAATCATGGAATGTCACGCCCTCAAATTCCACTTGCGGTGTTTTACCGCGAGGCGCGTGACATACCAGGATCTAAGTCAACGACCTAAATAAACGACAACTATATGATATGAAAACAACATAATAAAACCAACCAAACAGTTTTAAAAGTATCAACCAACTACAGCGGAAGCTTAAATAGTTTACAACCCGAAATAAAAACAGTTGTTCAAAAACACGCAAATGATAACTAGACACCATGGGTCTCCGTGCGCCTACTCCGACTGTGCTACCTTAGCGACGAGAGAAAACATGCTAAAAGTGTCAACATAATATGCTGGTGAGTTCACAGGTTTTATAAAAACGGTTTCCATAAGTAAGAAATGCCATTCCCGCTACTACTATGTTATATGAACGTTAGCTAGACGTTAAGTATGTTACTACTACGATTGAAAACATTGCTGACTGTGTTTCCAATAGTGTGTACCCTTTGGACTACCGTCATCCCCGGTAGGCCCTGTGTGTTTGAGACAATATGCACCCGTCCGATCTACAGTCGACCCGAGTGGGTTTGTCAAGCCCAATAGATCTATCCACATTTCCCCATTATATACCCATATTAGTGGTTTCCTTGGGATTCAGATGAGTCGCATAGTAAACAAATGATAACCATAGTATATCATGATCTATACGTATCCAAAGTGTGTAGCATGTTTCTTCCCATGAGAAAGTGTGTGATAGTGGGGCCGTGAATCTCACCTCAAGTTGCATTTCTTCAAAACCTATTAACCATGTGTGATGATAGTCCTTAATAACAGCGACCTATCAAAAAATGTTATAAGCGTCTTGACTATTAACCCGTAGGTTAACTAGTCCCTGATTGTCCAGACCATGACTACGTGTGTTTGAAAAACGTGTTTGAATATTGACCGACTACAAGACAAGACTCAACATCCCGTTGGTGACCCGATATCCCCGTGTTAGCCAAACAGAAGTAAAAAAGTAAGCATGTGTAGATATGCACCTTATACAAATAACATTTCACAAGTTCATGCATATAGTTCATATATTTCATGTATGAGTCATAATGCGTGTTACGGGGGTTCATAAACATGACACGGGGCTTATACTATGTTTCTAGGTGTTAACACGTGTTACGGGGTTACAAAACGCACTTTTGGCATCAAATCACACAACTAGGCATCAAAACAGGCGACTGGGCTACCCAACAGGACTGCCTAGTCGCCCCTGAGGCTCACAACTGGGCACAAACCAGGCAACTTCGCTAATCACCCCCTATAGGCGGTTTGGCTATTTCGCGCGCGAAACCTTTCAAATCTGATCCGAAACTTGTAGAAACACCCAATATCAATCCACAATCATCAAACAACTTAACCAAATCAATAATCCCAAATTATCATCAGTCTAACACCCCAATTGCAAGTATTTCCCAAAATGGAATCATATTATGGAAACAAAACATCATTGCATGAAAACTTTACCCTAAATAGCAAATAACCAGATTTCATAATCCAAACACATTCATATCATCATCAAGTTGTTGTTACATCCTTCTAGCATAAACCCTAACAACATTCATCCTAAACCCTTCTAATGCCCTTAAATGGGTCAAAATTCATATTATCAATAAAACACATCAAACAACCTTCATAATCTATGATAATCATCCTAACAACTCATTCATATCATCAAATACACAAGAATCCCTATGTTTAGATCATTAAAAACCATTTCAAACTTGTATTTTTATCAAAAACCCATGTAGATGTTATGATATATAATAGAATATGTTTTTCAAGAGTTTTCAAAGGTTTTCAAGGATAAAAACTTACTAAAATCAGGTCTGGACCGTTTGGGGTTCAAAATAATAACTTAACAAGAGTTTAGGATGAATAACACACCTTAGATATTTCTTAGAAATGATGTTTTAGGCTTGGAAATGGTATATTCAGGGCAAAAATGGGTTTTAGAGGTTAAGGATGGTGTGAGAGAGGTTTGGGGAGAGTTAGGGTTGCACAAATGATGTTAACCAAGTCAAATATGGTATTTATAGTTGCTGCTAGTCGCCTGGCACATAGGGGCGACTTTCTTTCATAAGGGGCGACCAGCATAGGCTAGTTGCCTCCTGATGCACACCACTAGTAAAGCTAGTTGCCTCCTTAGAGTCGTTTGCTATGATAACACATAATTTCACGTATACACGTATCGGCACATTATAAAATGGTTGTAACACGTTTGTTACTTGATAACTAGCACATTTACGTTAAATCACCAACTTACGGGACTCGAGACTCGCGTGTGTGCGTTAAATCCGGTGATCCTCCGAATCACCAACCCTTGGACACATGGTTATAGACTAACTCCCGATGATCCCCTGGATCATAGTGATGAATCCCGATGATTCCCTGAACCATCGTAAGGACTCCCGATGATTCCCTGAATCATCATAACGACTCCCGATATCTCCCCAAATCATCGTATTGACTCCCGATGACTCCCTGAATCATCGTAATGACCCAACTAACCCAGTTAAGTATGTTTTATAAATGTTTTGCTAAGGTAGAGTTACACGTTTGACAAAAGTTACTAACCTGAGTTTGTCGGGCGTCACATCATCCCTCTGTTGAAAGAATTTTCGTTCCAAAAATTGCTCAAAGCCGAAAGGAAGGAACGAAGAGAAAGAAAAGTTTTCTGGTTGCTACATCATACCCATGTTGAAAGGAATTTCGCCCCAAAATTCACTCGGCTTCAATAGTAACAGGTGCTAGTTTCGGTGCTCGCTTTGGGAACAAATAAGGATATTTTAGTTTCATCTGATCCTCCCATTTCCATGTGAACTCCGGTCCATGATTAGAGTTCCAACGAACTTTAATGATGCGGATCTTACTACGACGAAGGCTTCAAATCTTATAATCCAAGATGTCGACCGGTTCCTCCACGATACGCAAACGATCATCAACCTTGATCTCTTCGAGAGGAACAATGAGTGTCTTGTCAGCCAGACACTTTTTCAAGTTAGAAACATGGAAGACGTTATGCACGCTACTGAGCTCGGTTGGTAAGTCAAGTTTGTATGCAAGCGGCCCAATCCTTTCCAGAATTACGAACAGTCCAACATAAAGAGGGTTCAGTTTCCCACGCTTCCCATAGCGTATAACGCCCTTCCATGGTGAGACCTTCAAAAGTACCATGTCACCAGCTTGGAATTCCAACAGTTTGTGACGACGATCGGCATAGCTCTTTTGACGATCTCGAGCTGTTGCCATATGATTACGAATCTATACAATCTTCTTAGAAGTTTCGTACATAAGTTCTGGACCAGTGAGCTAACTCTCGCCCACCTCAGCCAACAAAGAGGAAACTGACATTTTTGCCCATAAAGAGCCTCGAACAGAGCTGCCTTAATGCTAGAATGGTAGCTATTGTTGTAAGACAATTGTACCAATTGTAGATGACTCTACCAACTCTTGCCAAAATCGATAACACATGCACGAACCATACCTTCTAGCGTTTGAATCGTCCGCTCACTTTGACCATCAGTTTGAGAATGATAAGCCGTACTCATGTCCAACTGAGTACCCAATGCCTTTGGCAAGGCCTTCCAAAAATGCGAAGTGAAACAAGAATCACGATTAGAGATGATGGAAACAAGCACCCCGTGCCGAGAAACCACTTTCTTAAGATAGATGCGAGCTAACCGCTCCAAACTATCGCTTTTTTCATAGCTAGGAAGTGTGCAGATTTTGTCAACCGATCGACAATCACCCAAATAGTATCACAACCACTTAGTGACTTTGGAAGCTTGGTTACTAAATCCATCGTGATTTGTTCCCACTTCCATTTGGGAATTTCAGGCTGCAGAAGACCAGGCGGCTTCTAATATTCCACCTTAGCCTTAGCACAGGTTAAGCATTTACTTACATATGAAGCTATGTCAGCCTTTATGTTCGGCCACCAATAAAGTATTTTCAGATCCTGATACATCTTATCAGAGCCAGGGTGAACATAATACAGGGACTTGTAAGCTTCATCCAAAACAAGCTCTTACAAGTTCCCGAATAACGGAACCCAAACACGTTCTGCAAAACAATGTAGGCCATCAGACGTATGATCCAGATGCCTGTCGGCACCATGCATGGTTTCATCTTTAAGGTTTTCCTCCTTCAAAGCTTCTTGTTGTGTAGAACGGATTTGGTCGGTCAACCCAAAATGGATGGTGAGCTGTAAGGCTCGAACACATCGACGTTTAATGGATTCCTTCCTGCTGAAGGCATCTACCACGACATTCGCCTTACCAGGATGGTACTTAATAGTGCAATCATAATCATTCAGAAGCTCGACCCATCAACGCTGTCGCATGTTTAAGTCCTTCTGATCAAAGATATGCTAGAGACTCTTGTGATCGGTATAACTGGTGCACTTAGTACCATACAAGTAGTGTCTCCAGATTTTCATGGCAAAACAACTACACCCAGTTCCAGATCCTGGGTAGTATAGTTCTTCTCGTGAACCTTAAGCTGACGGGAAGCATAAGCAATAACCTTCTCGCGTTGCATCAACACACAACCGAGAGCCCAGATAAAAGCATCACAATAAACAACAAAATCATCCGTACCCTCAGGAAAGGATAATATAGGCGTGGAACAGAGTTTAAGCTTCAGCGTCTGAAACGCTGACTCCTGAGAATCACCCCAGTCGAATTTCGGTCCTTCCGTGTAAAAGATGTGAGGGGTTGAGCAATCTTCGAAAATCCCACAATAAAGCGACGATAGTAACCTAGGAGACCTAGGAATTGCCGCACCTCAGATGGCGTCTTTGGTGGTTCCCAATCTTTGATGGCTTCTATCATAGAAAGATCAACATGAATTCCCAGTTCATTAACCACATGACCAAGGAATTGGACTTCACGCAACCAGAAGTCACACTTAGAGAACTTATCATAGAGTCGTTCCCTTCGTAAGAGTTCCAAGACAGGTCACAAGTGTTCCTCATGGTGCACCCTGCTCTTGGAATAGATCAGGTTGTCATCAATAAAGACAATGACGAACTTATCAAGATAAGGCTTGCAAACACGGTTCATCTAATCCAAAAACACAGTTGGGGCATTGGTGAGACCGAAAGGCATGACCAAGAACTCAAAATGGCCATAACGGGTTCAAAAGGCAGTCTTCAAAATATCAGCTTCACGCACTCTAAGCTAATGGTACACATATCTCAAATCAATCTTTAAATAGAAACTAGAACCCTGAAGTTGGTCGAACAAATCATCAATACGAGGAAGGAGATAACGGTTTTTGATCGTCACCTTGTTCAACTCATGATAATCAATGCACATGCGAAGGCTTCCATCTTTTTTCTTAATAAACAAGATAGGGGATCCCCACAGGGAAGAGCTTAGCCGAATAAAGCCCTTCTCTAATAACTCCTGCAACAGGTTAGATAGCTCGTGCATCTCGGGAGGTTCAAGGCGATAAGGGGCTCGAACAATAGGGTTGCACCAGGTGCAAGATCAATGCTAAACTCGACCTGACGCTGAGGCAGGAGGCCAGGTAAATCTTCAGGAAACACATCTGGAAAGTCGCGAACAACTGGAATATCTTCAATCTCCTTCTCTCCCACAGATGAAATAGAAACAAGAGCCAAAATGGCAGTATAACCCTTCCAAAGATACTTGTAGGCCTTCATACAAGAAATGATACTCAAAGGAACATCACTCTTCTCACCGTAAATCGATAAAATCTCACCGCCAAGGAGTGGAAGTTGAATGATCTTGGCAAAACAAATGATCTCAGCATAACACAACGATAACCAATCCATACCCACCACAACATCAAAACTACCCAAGGACACCGGCATAAGATCTATAGGGAAAGACAGACCCGAAAGCTCAAGACGACACCCCTTAAGAATGTGTGTCGCCTTGACTTGTTTACCGTTAGCCAATTCTATCAAGTACATAGCCTCTAAAGGTGTAGGTACTATGTCTAGCAACTGAATAAATTCAACAGATATGAAACTCTTATCAGCACCAGAATCAAATAAAACCAAAGCATAATGATCATTAAGAAGAAACGTACCGGTAACCGTATATGGATCTTGTCGGGCTTCACCCAAACCAATGGCGAAAGCACGCGAATTCCTGTTGCCACCTCCGTTGTTGCCATTATCGTTTCCGCACTTCCCAACATTGCCATGCTTCAACTTCGGGCAGTCTCTCTTAAAGTTCCTCGCTTGACCACAGTTATAACAACCCTGATTTCCGTGCGGAGTGGGAGCAGTAATAGCGACCCGAGCCTGCTTTGGCTGAAGAATGACCCTACAATCCTTAATGAAATGGTCGGTTCGATGACAACGATTGCAACGAAACTTATCACAAGCCCCAACATGATGAAAACCACATTGATTACACTTCGAATTCTTCCCCGCATACCTGCCTTGCTTCTGACCTGATGATTACCCTGACGCTTCAAACTTCCTCGACTACTGCTGCGATTGAGCTGGAGTCTGATTCTTCCTAGAATTATCCCATTTCCTCTTGTTGCTCTCAGGGGCTTTCACAGCAGCGCCCCTAGGAGGCAAGACACATTCTTCAACATTCTGATTGGTCAGCTTATGAGCTAACCTGATAGTAACCTGAAGAGTAGTCGAATCATTTGTAGTCACCAACCCACGAACCTCTGGTACCAACCCAACGATGTAGTGCTCAATCTCCCTGTACATCGGCGTAGTCAACTCAGGACACATAACTGATAGCTCATGATGCCGGATAGTATACTCCTCAATCTCAGACCCCACCATCTTATGGTTCCACAGCTCATGCTCCAACTTCTGCACCTCGTCCTGAGGGCAATACTCAGACCTCAAACAATGAAAAAAATCTGCCCATGGCATAGCATTGGCTTCACCCAAGCCAAGAGTCTGGGTAGTAGAGTTCCACCATGTTAGAGCAGGACCTTCCAAGGTACCTGAAGCATACTTCACATAGTCTACTGCCGGGAAATTACATATAACAAACAAATACTCGATCTTCTCCAACCATCTGAGCAGTCCCACTGCTCCCTCAGCCCCACTGAAATTGTGAGGCTTACAGTCCATGATGAGGTGGGGGCTGGTTGACAGCATTACCTGAAGCAACAAGCACACCGATTAATCAAAACGAATATATCACCAAAGATATAGGTAAGAATATTAGTAATCAAATTACCACCGAGGCCTTGCTGAGGGGCCTGGAAAGCAGCAAGAGCAATGGACACCTGCTCTTGGATCAAGTTGTTCAGCTTATCCTGGGTATGTTGACATTACCACGACCCCCACTGCGGTTGTCATACCCTCAAATTCCACATGCGAGGTTTTACCGTGAGGCGCGTGACACACACCAGGATCCAAGTCAGCAGTCACAATAAATGACAACTATATGGAAAAAGAACTACGTTTAAACATCCATGTAATATAAAAGTTTAGCGGAAGCATAAAAGGTTTACAACTCAAAAATCCAACACATGTTAATGTTTAAAAAAACTAATTCATGCAGCGGAAAATGAACAGTAAAATGTAGTGTGACTACGTGCATCCTATTCCTTGATTGCTACCTTAGCGACCTGATAAAACATGCTAAAATGGGTCAACATATAATGCTGGTGAGTTCACAGGTTTTGTAATAAAAGCTGTTAGAGAAAAACCGGATTCACATAACACACTATTATGAAAAAAAAAACAAGATGAACATTTTACTCGTTACTCAAGTATTTCAACTATTGTGGGTATCCCATGGTTCGCCCTACGGTTTGTCCTTGGTTCGCCCTATCCCCCACTAACATACCCATTTAATAGTTGAGTAGTTATAAGGATTGCCAGTGCACAAGTGAAGTAATAGTGTTTATGTAATCCAAATGTTTAGGGTGTGGTAGCATGTTTCTCCCCCCGAAAGTAAAAGCAGTAAAAGTGGGGCCGTGAAACTCGCCTTAGGTTGCGTCTTCAAGTAAGTAATTACCCAGACGTGTTATGGTAGCTCCGACTACCGGAACCTACCATAGATAGCCTATAAGTGTTTAACCGATAATACGTTTCTATAATAACCCTTAGTTTTCAAGACTTTGACTTTGCATATTTGAAAAAGTGTTTAATGTTTGACATGATCACACAAGACAAGACCCGACATCCCGTTGGTGAACCGATACACCCGTGCTAGTCAAATGCAAGTAAACAAGTACTCATGTGTAGATACGCACCATATACGAATAACTGTTCACCAAGTCTAGCATATAGTTCACATAATATACGTATAAGTCATAACGCATGTTATGGGGTTCCTAGACATGTCACGGTGTCTACAATATGCTTCTAGGTGTCAAAATATGTTACGGGGTTCCAAAACGCACTTTCAGCATCAAAACACACGACTAGGCATCATAACACACGACTAGGTAGCAAAACAGGCGACTAACTAAGCTAGTCGCCCCTCGGGCACACGACTAGCTTTGCTAGTCGCCTGCCTACAGGCTGTTGGCTCTTTTCGTGCGCAAAGCCCTCCAAATCAGATCCAAAACATGTAGAAACAGCCAATATGAATCCACAATCATTAAACAACCCAACCTTATCAAAAATTCCCAATTTATCATCAGTTTAATATCCTAATTGCAAGTATTTCCAAAAATGGAATAATATTATGGAAACATTCATTGCATGAAAACTTTACCCTAAATAGCAAATAATCAGATTTCATCATCCAAACATGTTTCAATCATCATCAAGTTGTTGTTACATCCTTCTAGCATAAACTCTATCATCATTTAATCACTAAATCATCACATAACATCCTAAATCCTTCTAATTTCCTCAAATGGGTCAAAACTCATATTATCAATAAAACACATCAAACAACCTTCATAATCTGATATAATCATCCTAACAACTCAATCATATCATCAAAGCATCAAATACATAAGAATCTTCATGTTTAAATCATCAAAAACCATTTCAAGCTTGTATTTTTATCAAAAACCCATGTAGATGTTAAGATATAGATTAGAATATGTTTGTCAAGAGTTTTCAATTATAAAAACTTATTAAAATCAGGTCTGGACCTTTGGGGTTCAGAATAATAACATAAAAAGAGTTTAGGATGAATAACACACCTTACATCTTGCTTAGAAATGATATTTTAGGCTTGGAAATGATAGATTTGGGGCAAAAACGGGTTTTAAGGGTTCAAGATGGTGTGAGAGAGGATTTGGGGTGAGTTAAGGTTGCACAAATGATGTTTAACAAGTCAAATATGGTATTTATAACTGCCTCTAGTCGCCTGGCACACAGGGGGCGATTAGCTTTCATAGGTGGCGACTAGCATAGGCTTGTTGCCTCCTGATGCACACTACTAGCAAAGCTAGTTGCCACCTAAAACACACAACTAGCAAAGCTAGTTGCCTCCTAAACACAGAACTAGCAAAGCTAGTTGCCTCCTTAGAGTCGTTTGCAATGATAACACATAATTTCATGTATACACGTATCGGTACGATATAAAATAGTTGTAACACATTTATTACTCGATAACTACCACGTTCACGTTAATTCACCAGCTTACGGGACTCGAGACTCGTGTGCATGTGTTAAATCTGGTGATCCTCAGAATCCCCCGATGATCCCCCGAACCATCGTAACGACTCCTAATGATTCCCCAAACCATCATAATTGCTCCCGATGATTCCCCGAACCATCGTAACGACTCCTCGAATCATCATAATGACCCAACTAACCCACTTAAGTATGTTTTATGAAAGGTTTGCTAAGGTAGACTTATATGTTTTGATAAAGTATTAACCGAGTTTGTCGGGTGTCACATCGGCCACCGCCGCTGCCACGACCACCATTTCGTCCACTATGACGACCACCACGAACTCCTAACATCATCTGGCATTCAGAAAGATTAAGACATTCAGAATCATCACTAGTATAGAACCGCTAGTAATTATGGTATAGAATCATCCCGATCAGACCAATTTGTATCAACTACAAATCATCCGATCAAGAAATCGTAAGAGTCTCCAAGTGAATAGTCACTTAGAGGTGTACTATAACGAGTACAAGTGTATGTGTAAGATAGTGTGTGTAGGCAAGTGTGTCCATTGGAGTATGGAAGGGAGATGTCCGAATCCTGGACAGATCTCTAGAATACGCCGGAGCCACTTCAATGTACACCACTGCCGTGCAAGGATCTTCAAGCGAGCCTCTTCGTCTTCAAATCCCGAAGAAGAAGAATAAGAAAGATGGAAATAAAAGATAGAAAAAGATAATGGATAAGATGGATGATGCAACATGTAAATGATGATGATACCGACACCCCTACAAAGATAGTAGGTTTCCCACTTATTACGACTCTTAAGTGTGTGACCGTCTAGTGTGTGAGACTCGGCTATAGACTAGACTCTACATGCAGTCCTAGTTCACTACAATTATTGGCTCTGATACCAATCTGTCACAACCTAAAATTCCACTTGCGGGGTTTACCACGAGGTGCGTGACATACCAGGATCCTAGGCAACGGTCACAATAAATGACAACTATATAACATGAAAACAACGTAATAAAACCAACCAAATAGTTTTAAAAGTATCAACCAACTACAGTTGAAGCTTAAATAGTTTACAACCCGAAGTAAAACAGTTAAAAGTTCAACAGTTGTTCAAAAACATGCAAATGATGACTAGACGCCATGGGACTCCGTGCACCTACTCCGACCATGCTACCATAGAGACCTGAGAAAACATGCCAAAAGTGTCAACATAATATGCTGGTGAGTTTACAAGTTTTATAAAAACAGTTTCCATAAGTAAGAAAGATCATTCCCGTTACTATGTTATATGAATGTTAGCTAGACGTTAAGTATGTTACTACTACGATTGAAACCATTGCTGACTGTGTTTCCAATAGTGTGTACCCTTTGGACTACCGTTATCCCCGGTAGGCCCTATGTGTTTGAGACAATATGCACCCATACGACCTCCAATCGACCCGGGTGGGGTTTCTCAAGCCCAATAGATCTATCCATATTTCCCCGCTATATACCCATATTAGTGGTTTCCTTGGGATTTAGATGAGTCGCATAGTAAACAAATGATAACCATAGTATAACATGATCTATACGTATCCAAAGTGTGTAGCATGTTTCTTACCCATGAGAAAGTGTGTGATAGTGGGGCCGTGAATCTCACATGAGGTTGCGTTTCTTCAAAAACCGATTAACCATGTGTGATGATAGTCCTTAATACCAGCGACTTATTAGAAAATATTTATAAGCGTCTTGACTAATAACTCGTAGGTTAACTAGTCCCTGATTGTCCAGACCATGACTACGTGTGTTTGAAAAACGTGTTTGAATGTTGACCGACCATACAAGACAAGACTCAACATCCCGTTGGTGACCCGATATCCTCGTGTTAGCCAAAAACAAGTAAACAAGTAAGCATGTGTAAATATGCGCCTTATACAAAAAACAATTCACAAGTTCATGCTAACGTATGAGTCATAATGCATGTTACGGGGTTCTTAGACATGACACGGGGCTTATACTATGTTTCTAGGTGTTAACACATGTTATGGGGTTCCAAAATGCACTTCCGGCATCAAAACACACAACTAGGCATCAAAACAGGCGACTGGGCTACCCAACAAGCAACTGGCTAGTCACTCAAGAGGGTCACAATTGTGCACAAACCAGGCGACTTCGCTAGTCACCCCAGGGCATACGACTAGCTTAGTTAGTCGCCCCTTGCAGGCTGCTTGGCTATTTTCGCACGCGAAACCCTCCGAATCAGATCCGAAACATGTAAAAAACACCCAAAACCAATTCACAATCATTAAAGAACTTAACCAAATCAATAATCCCTAATTATCATCAGTCTAACACCCTAATTGCAAGTATTTCCCAAAATGGAATCATATTATGGAAACATCACATCATTGCATCAAAACTTTACCCTAAATAGCAAATAATCAGATTTCATCATCCAAGCATATTCCAATCATCATCAAGTTGTTGTTACATCCTTCTAGCATAAACCGTAACAATATTCAATCATCAAATCATTACATAACATCCTAAATCCTTCTAATGCCCTCAAAAGGGTCAAAACTCATATTATCAATAAAACACATCAAATAACCTTCATAATCTAAGATAATCATCCTAACAACATATTCATGTCATCAAATTCACAAGAATCCCTATGTTTAGATCATCAAAAACCATTTCAAGCTTGTATTTTTATCAAAAACCCATGTAGATGTTATGATATAGATTAGAATCTGTTTTTCAAGAGTTTTCAAAGGTTTTCAAGGTTAAAAACTTACTAAAATCAGGTCTGGACCTTTGGGGTTCAAAATAATAACTTAACAAGAGTTTAGGATGAATAACACACCTTAGATCTTGCTTAGAAATGATGTTTTAAGTTTGGAAATGGTAGATTCATGGCAAAAATGGGTTTTAGAGAAGGATGGTGTGAGAAAGGTTTGGGGCGAGTTAGGGTTGCACAAATGATGTTTAACAAGTCAAATATGGTATTTATAGATGTTGCTAGTCGTCTGGCACACAGAGGGCTAGCATAGGCTAGTTGCCTCCTGATGCACACCACTAGCTAGCTAGTTGCCTCCTAAAACACACCACTAGCAAAGCTAGTTGCGTCCTAAACACACAACTAGCAAAGCTAGTTGCCTCCTTAGAGTCGTTTGCTATGATAACACATAATTTCACGTATACACGTATCGGCACAATATAAAATGGTTGTACCATGTTTATTACTCAATAACTAACACGTTTACGTTAATTCAGCAACTTACGGGACTCGAGACTCGTGTGCGTGGGTTAAATCCGGTGATCCTTCGAATCACCAACCCTTAGAAGCATGGTTATAGACCAACTCCCGATGATTCCCCGAACCATCGTAACGACTCCCAATGACTCCTCGAATCATCGTAACGACTCCCGATGGCTCGCCGAATCATCGTAATGCCCAAACTAACCCGGTTAAGTATGTTTTATGAATGTTTTGCTAAGGTAGACTTATACGTTTGACCAAAGTTACTAACCTGAGTTTGCCGGGTGTCACATAGGAGATTGACATCTTCTCTGGATTCTATTGAGTTTTCATAAAATAGAGTGGTTTAGTTCTCCTTTGTTTAAGTTCGATCTCTTAATGTTTTATTATCAATTGAGCTCTAGTTTATCTTTTAAACCGATAGTTAAATCAATTCAGAGACCTGTGGATCTGATACCAATTGTTGGATCTCAGAGTATGTTTTTGTGTGTGTTTCTAATAATAACTTAAATTGATAATCAAATTTAGTTCATAACCAATAGCTGTCAAGTAATAAATACACACATAAACAAAAACAGGGAGATTGGAATGATGTCAACATAGCTTTCTATTACTGAAAATCGAAATAATCAAGGTACAATTCACTCCCCTTCACATGTTGCAATCTCTCTACTTTGGCTTTCTCCTGTTGGATTCTAGTGTTCTCAAGCAGGTTCTCAAAGGAGTTACAATTTATAGTGGTGTATTGTTCTATTTATACTAGAGAAGAGAAATGCTGGTGATGACATCATGAAAGCAACCTCTAAGAACCTGAATAAAATATAACTTTCAACAGTTGTTAAAACTATTGTAATATACAAGAACTACTTGAAATATAAAATAACTGGAATTTGTAACATAACAGTTGAAATGACAAAACTGCTAGAATGGTCCGGCAGTTTGTCATCCACCTCTTCTAAGACCCGACTGTTTGACTTGTTGACCATCATTTCTTCAATCCAGTAGTTGTAAATCAAATTCTTTGGTCTTTATTATCCAACTGTTCTTGATTCCGTCAGTTCTGATGTTGTTTGTGGAAGTGTTCAAGGGAGGATTGATGCAGTAAATTGATTGAACTTATTTTTTATTCTTCAAATACTTGGATGAATGAATCCATAGGTTTTGACTTTCATCATCGGCAATTTTTATATAACCCAACAATATACATTTATTAAAAACTTTGCTTTAATTTGTTACACAATTTAATTATGTGACTTACTACTTGATACACTTGTACCAATTGATACACTTGTACCATGTATTGGTGTTCTTACTTAAATTTTAGGGCTGTTTGGTAGCCTCTTAATGACCATTCAGAGGCTACCTCTTAATGGTTCATAACCTCTGAATGATTAAGAGGTAGCCTTAAGTCTGAATGGTTAAGAGGCAACCATTAAGATGTTACATCTTACCATTCATATTTAAGATTATATCTTAACCATTAAGAGATTATGAACCATTCAGATATAGTCTCTTAATGATCATTCAGAGGCTACCAAACAGCCCCTTAATGTCAAAATATTTGAAGTATATGTATTAATAAAAGTCGTACCTCCACAATGTGATTTTGACAGTGATTCTTATTCCGTTAGAAATTTTATATTGGTAAAGCAAGTTATTAAAATATAAAATGAATTAATTAATTAATTAATTAATTAATTAATTAATTAATTAATTAATTAATGTATGAGAGAACATTGGCATTGCACATTTGCATGGTAGTGAAAGTGGTATACTACCTTGCTAGGACCACAAAACAAGTGGTTTGGTCTTGTGTGGATACAACTACACAAAAAGAATCCACAATAAGATAAGAAAAAACCAATGTCGAGTTTATCATCACTTCATATTCCTATTATGGTCCTAACACAACATGTATTATTCAAAACAAAAATAAGTAATTTGATTTTCATTTTATTTAGATAATTAAAAAAGGTTTGAAGACTATATAAACAATATTCGGTCATTTTTAATTCAACCTAAAGATATGGATTTTGCAAATCTTTGAAGGCAATTTTTTTTTATAATCTGAAGGTGATAATGTAGTCCATCTTTGAGTGTGCCTTCCTTATGAGGTTACTAGTTTTTAATTTTTCTTGGCATCTAAACCATGAGTAATTTCAAACGTAATGTTGTATCGGGCGACTAAAGTTACACTATGCTCAAACTTATAACACATACGTTGGTTGTCATTTTTATAAATGTTTTACATGTATAGTAAATAGCAAGATCCAGTATGCCTACATATATGCCAAAATATGTAAAAAAAAAAAAGTATATATTGTAATACATTCTTTATTATTGTTATTTTTTTTTTTTAAATTGTGAACATCTGAAAATACACCTCAAGTTTATAGGATATAAAAGTGGGGTTAGGATCATGTGAGAACCTCATCTAGTTGTGAGAACTAGAAAACTATATTAAGCCAATAATAATGTGACACCTATGTACTAACCCCATATTATATTAAAGGGTATTATAGGTAATCCATTCAACTTATGTATTAGTAATAATGCTTAGTGTGGAATTTTAGTGTTAAACATTTATTAACATGTCAGTATGCTTGTATTATCCCAATAATTACACAGTGTTTTCTCCCGCCCATTATGTTAATTTTGTCATCTTTATATACAAAGCACACATAATCATCCTCTTCCTATAACTACATGCAGCAACCCAAAAAAGCTCTCACATCAAAAAACAAAATCCGATCACTTTTTCCAGTTAAAAAAACCCATGGAGAAATCGAAGGAGCCTGTGCAAAGGGATGATTTTTTCTCGGCTAGAGATCTAGAGGACGTTGCTAGATTCATCAGTGAAAACCCTTAGAGAAACCCGGGGTTTGGGGGTGGTTCACCATCGGTTCATGTGGCAATTGATAAGGGGAAACGGCCGGCGGGTGTTTACGACGAAGAATCCGGTGTCTTGCAAACCTCTGTTGAGGGTGGTGTTTTCTCGTCTGATGTAGGGGGGTCGTCTGTTGATGCTACCCACATATCTCCGGTGAGCCAACCGGTCAGCGTGGAAAATGATGGTACGTGTTTGTTTGTTAGGAACATTTTGTTTTTTTTTTTTTTTTTTTTTTGATCTTACATTATTGTTACTTATATGTACTTCCCCCCCCCCCCCCCCCCCCGGTACTGTAAAAAAAGAAAATGGCCATTTGTGAGATTGTATACAAAAACAGCAAGGTTTGTTTGTGTTTTTATTTTATTTACATTGTATATTTGTTTGTATTTTACACCAGTGTAGCATGACGTAAAACCCTGTTCTGGACAAAAATGGCTTTTACTCGTGTAAAAAAGGACACCGGTGTAAAAACCTGTTCTGGACAAGGGTAAGTTGTTAGAATTTATATTTTCTTCCCTTTGTTTGTTTTGGGTGCAGGTTCTGGGTGTGATTACTGGTTTACCCCAAATGGCACCCGTTACTGGAAACCAATAGTTGACGAGTGTGTGAAACCAAACATGAACGCTAAGTATAGAGAGTGGGGCGACGTGGTAGCAATGTATGACTCGTATGCTGGGAACTGCGGATTCTCAACTAGGTGTGGGACGGTGAAACGAGTGAATGGTGTCATTACCCATAGGTATATACTGTGTTCCAATGCAGGCAAGCCACAAAGCAAGCGTACCTTTGACTCGTTAGATGAAACTTCTCTAAAGGTTAGGCAGTCAACGTTCCAACGAACTGACTGTAAGGCCAGCATTAGAGCTAAACTCTGCAACGCGACGCATTTGTGGGAGATCTATCACTTTGAAGAAACACACAACCACATGTTGATTCCTTCTTACAACCGCGACTTAACAAAGATAGGGAGAAAGTTGGATTTTTCAAGTATGGAGTTCATTCATCGCGCGAGCTTGAACAAAATAGGGCCGACCGTGGCGCATAGAATGCAAGTAAGTCTAAAAGGCGGGCACCATAATGTGAAAGGGACTCCCGTTGATTACAAAAATTTTGCCAGGAGCGTGCGTATGTTTGTGGGGAACCGGGATTCAGCGATGATCATTGAGAAACTAAATGATCGGGCGAATCACCTTCCTAACTTTTCTTTCAACTACAACTTGGTTAACGGCGAGCTTCGACATGTTTTTTGGGCTGACGAGATATCAAAGATTAACTACCAGCATTTTGGCGAGGTTGTTGCCTTCGATGCGACCTACCAAACTAACAGGCCCATTTATCCATTTAAAAATTTTTTTTTCCCCTGTGTTTTTTTTTTTTTTTTACCCCAGTGTACTAATTATTTTTTCAACCCTAATAGGTACAACCTTATATTTGTCCCGTTCACTGGCGTCGACAACAATAAACGTTGCGTAACATTCGAGGCTGGGCTACTGTTTGACGAGACTATAGAGTCGTATTGTTGGCTGCTGAATTCGTTCCTGGGAGCGCATGGGAAGCAGCCTCGGTTGGTGCTGACGGACCAGGATCCCGCGATGAAACAAGCTGTGCCCACCGTTTTTACTGAGGCGAGGCATCGCTTGTGCATGTGGCACATTATGAAGAAGCTGCCCGCAAAGGTAACTGCTCGTTGTTTCCTACTGTTTTTTTTTTTACAGATTATTTAGTGTTTTTTCAGATTTTTTTTTTTTTTTTTTTTTTTTTGTTTAGATTGCTGGGATTAATGTTGATAATTCAGAAGTGCGTACAGCACTTCATAAGTTGGTATGGAACATTTATATAAAACCGGAGACGTTTGAAAGGCGATGGGGGAAGTTGATGGAGAAGTATGCGCTTACGGACAACGAGTGGCTTAGAGACATGTATAACATTAGGGAGCTTTGGGTGCCTGCTTATTTTCGCGATATACCGATGTCCTGCCTGATGAAGACCACGTCCCGCTGTGAAAGTTCCAATGCATCATTTAAGGTGAACTCTAGCTGGGCGAACACTCTCGTGCAATTCCTGTTGTGCTTTGATACTACAATGGACACTCAAAGGTACCACCAAAGAGTCGCGGAACATCAAACTGAGACGAGGGCCCCTGAACTTAGAACTGGCCTGGCAATCGAAAAACAGTGTGCACTTGTGTATTCCCAGACAGTGTTCTACGAGGTGCGAAAGGAGATCCAAAAAGGGTACCTACTCTGTTTCATTACAAACCAAGCAGATGTCGCTGGTGTCAAGGTGTACACTGTTACACACCTTAACAAACAATCGGATGTTGTGAATCATTATACGGTACTATCCTTTTCCAGTTTCTTACTTTTGTGTGTTTACCTTTGGTGTATATAAAAACTTTGACCCTTTTTTTTTATTTTTCATTTTTTTTCCCTTTTTTAACACATGCAGGTTAAGGTGGATGCTGCTGCAGGGACACCACGTGCTCGTGTAACTCTTGGACTCGAATTGGATACTTATGCCGCCATATTTTCTGTGTCTTTCGATATACCAAAATCGAGGCCATCCCGGATAAGTATATTATGGATCGTTGGAGACGCAATGTGCTTCCAAAGTCCGTGTACAGCCTTGATGCTCGTTACGGTGTGGATCAGAGTTCAACTGCCGTGATGCGTAATGGTCTGCTTGAGATGTTTAATCAGTGCGTGGATCGGCTAAGTGGATCGCCCAACCTGTTAAGTGCGTTTTCAGAACAATTCAAAAACATGAAGGATGAAGTTATGGCGGGTCGTGTTGAGGCTAACGAACATGATGGCGTGCATGATGCTGTAATCGCAGACCTGCTAGGTGTGCCGGATGAGACGCCGGATGAGACTGAAGATCCGTGCAGCAACCCGCAAGGAATCAGGAACAAAGGGTGTGGGACAAACCGCCGATTGGTTGGCCCGGGTGAGAAGGCGGCAAACAGAAAGAAGAAAAACCCACGACAATGCAAGACGTGCCTGGAATACGTGACCGATCACGACTCTAGGAACTGCCCCACGAAGAAAAAAGCCGCAGAACCTTAGAACGTGGCAGCAGCCCCGACAGCACGTCGCCTAGGTCGCCCCTTTTTTGATTTTCTAGTTTATGTTTATATAAAACTATGTGATGTACTATAACACTTAATGTGTGACTGTGATCCGCGAAAAAGTGGTGACATGGTGTAAAAGAAAAATGTCCACTCCCACAAAAAGTTCGCCTGGGGGAAAATGCGGGAGCGGGCATTTTTTTTTTTTGGGCCATGTGTCTTTTGCTATCAGGGGGTGTGGGTAGTTTTGCTGGGCGTGTGCTTTTTTGTAAGTCGGGTTTAATGAAAAATAAATATATATTACTGTATTGTGTGTTTTTACACTGGGGTAACAGTGTGGGTTTTGGGATAAAGAGGTTGCCTGTTGTTAGTTTTATTTCTTTTTTTACATCGGTGTAAAGGGGTTTCACTTTTGTTACTTCCCCTACCCCCCCCCCCCCCCCCCCCGTTAAAAAAAACGACCAGAAGAAGAAAAAAATAAAAAAAAACTACAAGCTGGTAAACTGGAAAAACGACAAAACGATACAACTACACAAACCACACAAATGGGATAGAGGGCGTTTACATTGGTGTAACAGACACACAGGAACAAGACCTACACACTTGGACTTAGCCTATTAAAAAACAACATACAACTAGCAAAAAAAAAAAAACCAGAAAAAACAGAGTTACACCTTATTTAGACACATTTTGCCCATATAACGTCGCTCCCATGTTCAGGCCCCCAATAGATAATTTTTTTTTTTCAGTAGCTCCCCTTTGGCGACATGACCGCATCCGATTCTGTCTCATCTTCGGACGGCCAGTCAAACCCTACAACGTTGTCCTCGTCGGACGGCCAGTCATCTACATAAGGTCCCCCCTGTGACGCGCCCTCCTCTGCTACCGGCGCTTTTGATGCATTAAAGTATGTTGCTGGGTTTGGGGGTTTCGGTGGCCTTGACACACTCGCCCTAGGGGCTGTTTTGGAACCCACCTCATATGACTACTGTTCGGCGCATTAATCTCCATCCCTCTCCTGTTGCCCCCCTGGGTTGCATACACCGGATGCTGCCCATGGTTTGGGCCATGGCTTGGATACACCGGATGCTGTCCATAGGTTTGGCTGTGGGTTGGATACAACGGTAGCTGTCCATAGTTCGGTCGACACCCTGGGGTAAATGTAGAGTTCCGGGATGGGGTGTAGACACCCTGATGCAAGGTCGATATGCCTTGGACGCGTGCAGCAGTTGGGGGCGTCCCAGTGTGGGACCCCGGGGTAAATGTAGAGTTCCGGGGTGGGGTGATGACACCCTGATGCAACGTCGATATGCCTTGGAGGCGTCCTTGACGCATTGGTGCAGCGGGTGGGGGCGTTGGATTAGCGGGCTGACTGATGGGGATCTTCGGACGATTCCAGAGTTGCACCAATTTTCCCTTGCGTTCATTACGTGGGAATTTGAAAGGCCTTTCCTCACCACCGTCCATCCCCTGCTAAAGCGAAAAAAAAAATGGAAAGTTGGAAAAAAATATATATATGTAGCTCAGTGGTGTGTTTTTTGTTTATTGTATTTTAATTTTAACAGTGGGCGCGAAAAACGTTTTTACATCGGTGGTTTTTTTCTCTCTTAAAAAAAATTACATTAGTGTTATTTCACATTGTCCCCCACACGCACCCCCCCCCCTACCAAAAAAGAAAAAAAACAGAGGTGATTTCCTTTATCACGTTTTTTTTGCTTCTTTTAGCTATAAAAAAGGGGGAAAAAAGGGTCATACCTTTCTTTTTTTAGGCTTGAAAAAAGTGGTGCTTGTTTTGCAAACTGATACAAACCCCCCCCCCCCCCCCCTCCACTTCTTTGGTCTATAAATAGCAAGGGAAAACACTGGTCTCCTAACAAAAATTTCATGGGTGTAATCATTTTTAGCAGTTAAAAAAACAAAAAAAATAAAATGTTTTCATGGTGGTAATCATGATGGAAAAACCACGTGACTGATGTTGATTGGGGGGTTCAGTTTTGTTACTTTTACATTGGGGTAAGATAAAGTGGGCCATACAAAGGTCCAGTCATTTCTTTCAACTATACCAAACATGTATATAAAAACAAAAAAAACCTCAGACTGTGGGATTTTTTTTACCAATATATATTCCCTATTTTTTTTTTTTTTTTTTTTTTGGAACTAGTGTAAAAAGACAAAATCCTTATGTAAAAACCTAACAGCTTGTTACTTTTGCATTGGGGTAACTGTAGCTGCGGACAAGAATGGGATATAAAAAAGATGTCAGTGGTTTATTTGTTTTTTTCGTGTAACCTTGAGTTTTACACCGGTGTTCCGCCCATTACATTGTGTTTTTTTGTGTACGTTTGCTCTTTTTTTTTTTTATGTGGTTTTATAGTCTTCTATTTTTACATCAGGGTCCAAAACAAAAAAATATAAAAATTTGTACAAACTAACAGGTTGTTATTTTTACACCGGGGTACAAAAAAAAGGGCTATTTGAAAAAGCATGTTTTAATGTATTTTTTTTTTGTTAGGCCAGTACCATACATACCTACAAACAAAAAAAGAAAAATGCATACATCCACACACACATGCATATCATCCATGCACAAAAAACCCAAAAACAACTAAAACACAACAAGAAAAAAAACGAAGTTTAAGGACCATCATACCCCCCCCCCCCATACACGTACAATCACAGCAGCACAAAAAAGTTTTTGTTTTTTGGTACAATCACACAAACGATTTTAAAGTTTTTGTTTCTTGGTACCATCATACCCCCCCTTCGCTAGTAACGCCTCCAAACCCGCTCGCTATAGATGTTCGTGGACGACAAAAGGATGCTCGATGCATACCGCTTCCTTAACGTATCCAACTGGGCCTGCTTGCGCTTCCCGTTCAGGCTGAACCCACAACTGAAAGGGACAGACAATCCGCAGTAGTTTTCCATGTGGCGCATAACGAATACGCCACAATCGTCTGTATTCTTCGTGGTGGCCCAGGGAAGAGGAACCGGCCTAATAGTGCATTCCCTTAATGCTGCCGCCTTGGGTGCTTCACAATGTCGAGGTAGTCATCAAAGATGTGTTTCTGCACACAAAAAAAATAGAAGACTAGATCAGTTTGCATCTTTTGTTTATTTTTTTTTTTATCTTTTGTTTATTGTTATTTTTTAGTTGGACCTACCACTTTGAACGGTGTGCTTTTAACATAGTAGACATTGCTGTCTGATAGCACCATCGGCGACTTCCTCGGCACGATGTTGTCAATAACGCACACATCCACACGCTTCAGGTCGAAAACCAGCACGTAATAATGTTCGTGTTCTAAGACAGGCACAAAGACCATGTCCACGCCCCGCAAATCAAGCGCTTCCGCGTCGCCAGAAAGAGCGCCCGAAAGCCCATTCTTCAAAGACGCCGCCCGGCTGCCTCCTGGGTCGTCATCCAGCTGTAGCATCCAGTCAACCTGCGTAAACACACAAAAAAGGAAAAAACACAAAAGGAAAAAAAAACCATATAAGAAAAAAAATAGCGGACCAAAAAAAAAAAAGAAAAAACCGAACCAAAAAAAAAACGGAATTGATTTACTCACAACGGTTGTGGTGGCACAAAACAAACGACGGACCCCCCCGAGCCCCTGGTACAGCGGATCGTTGTTCAGAACACTCGCCCAGGCGTCGATCACTGAACCGTACAATCTCTTACCCACTGCCAGCGACTGCATCAGTGGGGCTTCAGATCGCATCCCGTAGCGATTTTCAAACAGCACATAACTGCAAAAATTGTTTATTATTATTATTATTATTATTATTATTATTATTATTATTATTATTATTATTATTTTAGTTTGGGGTAAACTTTGTACAGAAAAACGAACAGTTTTTTTCAGAAAGCGATAAAAAAAACATAAACGCAAAAAAACACACTCACGGGAAAAACTCAGTTGGGTCAATGTTGGCCAAATCTACGGACCCTCCACCAGCTTTCTGCCTACAAAAACAAAAAACAACCAGACAAAAAAAAAATACAAAAAAGTTTTAGACCCCCACGTATGCGTACACACACAAAAAAAGCCGTTTTGTATAAAAAAAAAATACCGCCTTTTCGCCTCATCGGTGGCTAGTTGCATCATCAATGCCTTGTCAGCCGTCCTGAACAAGAAGTCCCACACCATCAACTCTTTCTTTGTGGCCTTCGTGGGTAGTTCATCACTACTATTCACCACAACAGGCAACCTAGCCACCATACACCTTGATGTCCCCCACGATATAGGTGGTACCTTCAACGCAGCAGAAGCCATGTTTCCGTGACCTATAAAAGAAACATAAAACGAATTTTAGAAAACCACCCGAACAAAAACAACTATAAAAAAAATACAGAAACAAATTTATAAAAAAAGACCCTATATTTTACACCAACGTAAAAAAACATGTGGAAAAAAAAAATAATTTACACCAGGGTTAGTACCCCCCCCCCCTCTCTGACCTTTTGCAGGCTCGCTGCTTTTTGTTGCTGGTCCTACAACGATCTCGTCCACATTTACTCCGTCCTTCCCTCCTGCAGCGTCAAGCGGGCACTCCTGGGTGAGCCCAAGGCTAAAACTGGGCTGCGTCATGGACACTTCTCCGGGTCCAGCTTCAGGTGGCCGACTTAGCAACTTCTTGTCTGCCAATGGGGTCAACTGTGTTAACCCCAGGCTAAATGTTGGCTGACTGGCAGAAGCGAATGTCGTTCCCGGTGAGCCTGCTACAAAAATCACGCACAAAACACAAAAAAAAACAAAAACACAGATTTGTAAAAAAACGTACACTTGGCTGGTAAAAAAAAAGGGTAGTTATTTGCACAAAAAAAAAAACGGTTTCTATAAAAAACGTACACTTGACTGGTGTGCGTATTGTTGGCAACCCAAACCTCATCCTATGCGCATCCATTTGTTCAACTAGTTTACTACCTCCATGGCCACTGACACCGATGTCACCCACCGCCTCATTCCCACTGTCCGCACATGCCCGTATCTCCCCGGTCTGTGTCACGCCGCCATCATGTTGATGTGACTGACTCCCTTTGCCTTCGGTTGTTGCGTTCTCCTGAACATCGCTCGGTGGGGGCTTAGCTTTGCTTGTCCCAGGCTCACAACCCGTAAACAACCATCGCCCGTCGCGTTCTGAGTCCGACGAATCTGTTCCGGATGCACCCGCTACCACTGAAAAAAGAGGGAAAAATCAAATGCACAAACAAAAAAAAAAGTAACAAAAAAAAAAACAGTCGCCTGGGCATGTGCGGGTTATCATCACTCGCCTTCAAAACTATGGTGTTCATCGACAGCCCCCCCCCCCCCCCCGAGTTGTGTTCCTTATCTAAGTCTGAAACAACATGCTTTATCATTCTTCTTGGCGTCTCAACCTCTTTCCCCCTCTCGGTTACTTGACACAGTTCTGAGCGGTACTCCGCTTCCAATCGACGCACACTGCTACTAAGCGGGTATCTTGAAGTTAAGGAGCTAAAAATTGCACCAACCTGTATCTTTAACGACTTGAACTCCGCTAACTTATCGCGCGCCACGCGCAATTCCACCTTTTGAAAAAAAAAACAACAAAAAACATATAAAAAAGATGTTACACGCACAAAAGGCATTGAGTCCAAAAAAAAAAAAAAAAAAAAAAAAAAAAAACAGGCAGCCAAAAAAAAATGAACATGTGTTACCTCCACATCGCCATCTCTAGCCATAGTCACCTCCTTCACTTTGCCAAGCCCAAAGCCACCATGTCGTATTTCATGCTCCTGCCGCCTGCTTAGCAACTCCAACGACCAATGATGCATGGCACGCACACCCTTGGGGGTGTTCATGCCATCAACGGCAAAACAATCAACATACAATAGCTGCCCCATTTTGAAAAAAAAAAAACAGGGAAACTTAGAAAAAAAAACACATGTAAAAGTCCTACAAAAAAATAAAAAAAAAAAGGTTAACTAAAAATACGCCAGAGTAACCATTCATACCGTTAAAAAGGTCAATGGACCAGCAAATGCGCATTGGGGGTCACTCCGCCTCCATTTTTGCTTACAGGTCATGAGGGATGTTACCATGAAGTCGCACCAATCAATCTCCTCGAAACGTGTTCCCCTTGTAAAACATTTTGGGATTTCTTCTTTGCAAAGACCATTCCCGTGAGAGATAATCATTGTTGTTACGAACAGCATTATGAAATCAACCTTGAATATGAAAAGGTCTTCATATTCGTCTGCGATTATCTTGTCCACGATCAGCTTTGTAGATACATAGGTGTTAGTCGGGTAGCGATCACGCCAGACCTTCAACGCGGGGTCCCAACTCTCCATTCAGCGAAACTTGAAAACTTGGTGCCTCCGCATGGGACGCCAAAAACCTTATGTACAAGATCAGCATCTATGGCCACCTCCTGTTTACGAGACCGCATCCTCATCTTCTCAGGTTGGAAGATGTCAACTGCGTAGTGTGCAATTTTCACCGGGATACCATCTACACGGAAAAACAGTAGATCCCCGAACCCCATTTCACGGACCACCTCTTGTTGTCGACCATTGAGTTTTGATATCGCCAGGTAAAGCTGTCGGGGGGACGACCGGGTTTTTAAACTACCCCACACCTGTTTTTTGGGAGACTTTGCCCCTTTCTTCGGCGATATCGTGTCAGGCACATAGCCACCTTCTTTGTCTGTGTCAGCATCACGTGTGGGTCGTTTGTTCCTTTTAGGTAGGGCCGCGGGCGAAACAGGCGTCCCAACATGTATGGGATGGTCTGGGTCATTCCCCACTACACCAAAAACCATAACTGATTACAAAAATTTAAAAAAGAACACGAAAGGAGAGAAAAAAAAGGGTATTGATTATGAAATGGCCTAACCTCGTCGTCGGGGACTGACGCGTGTAACTGCCACAACTTTAGAATCTTCCACGCGAGGGCGTTTAGAGCTTCTTGTACCGGCCACCATGTTATCTGAAAACAAACAAGAAAATAAAATCACATGAAAAAAAAGGGGGGGAGAAAAAAACAGGACATTCTATCCACTGGGTTCCCATTTTACCCCATTGTAAAAAAAGCCCTGAACCAAACCTCAAAAATAACAAATGTACTCATCCAAAAACCCCCTGTATTTCCTTATGTTATCTATTGCTTCATTACCCCAAACTCAAAAAACCCCTACTCAAACTCAAAAAAATCACGTACAAAAAAACAAAAATCCAAAAACCCCCTGTATTTTCTTATGTTATCTATTGCTTCATTACCCCAAACTCAAAAAAAAAAACCCCACCCCCCCCCCCCCCGCTCAAAAAACCGTCTGTCTAACAAAAAAATGAAAACCATCAAACCACCATTATCCACCCCCAAAAAACAAAAGAACATGCAAAAAAACCACATACCCCCTAAAATCATTATCAAACCCCTAAAAAAAATCAAATCATTATCAAAATCCTACCCCCCCCCCCCTACTGTTTGACACCAAAAATACAAAAAACAGACGGCAAAAAAAAAACCCTAAACAGCAAAGTAAAAAAAACCCTAAACAGCAAAAGTATCAAAAAAAAAAAACAAAACCCTAAAAAACATGCTTTGTAGAAAAACCAGTAAATGGGACAAAAAAAAAGGGAAAAAGAAGAAAAAACATACCCTATATCGGAGTGTTGAACAACAGATGAATGATTTCTCACGGAGACGACGATCGACGGTTTATTATCCTCGATCAGAAGGGTTTGTGGTTTTTTGGTCTGGTGCAAAACGTAGGGGAAGAGAGAGATTTGAACGGTTTCTTTGTTTGAAAAAATTTGAAAACCCCAAATTTGTGCAATTTATATGGATACTACAATCGATGCACAGATATGTGTCAGTTAAAAGCATAACTGCTTTACCCAAAATACCCCTAACAGTGATTTTTTAATATAAAGTTAATAACAAAAATTTTAATCTTCACTACAAAACAAAAAAACTCCACAAATGGTTTCTCACCCTTGGATTAGTAAGATCTATGGCTACAAATGGTTCCCTAGTTCTCATAACTCAAGCTAGTTCTCATATGATCCGAATCCTATAAAAGTGACTATTAAATATATATATATATATATATATATATATGTGTGTGTGTGTGTGTGTGTGTGTGAGAGAGAGAGAGAGAGCGTGTGTATATATGATGTTATGAACAAAGGGAAATGAGTAATAATAATTTTATAAAATCAGGGCACGTTGCAAAGAAGGTAATGATCGGTGAAGGTGAAAACCACTTATGAGACCCTACACCTTATAACCATTATAAATACAAAAAGTCAAAAGGATTTAGGAAGTTAATTTGTCATTACGTAACTTCAAAATATTAGATGAAATGAGGTCATAGATACCTTGCATAAATAAATACGACATTGAGAAGTGGAGGTTTTAACAAATTGACAATGTCATACTTTAAAAAATATTTGACTTCTAAAAAGTTATATGCACTAAAATAAAATATTTCTTACTTTTTTAGTAATAACTGTAACAACTTTTTATATTTCTATTAAAGTTATATAATTTTTGTTTAGAATTTAATAAAATCCAGAGTTTTATAGGTGACAAAGTATGAAAGGGTGGATGGTGTATAGTTAGCTTAAATAACATTCTCCCTGGTTTTCTAGCTAAAACCTTAAATAAATACTATCAACCCTAGGTCACCACTCCCGTTTGCAATCGATCTTCAGAGGAACACCGTTGCATGAGATGCATGAGAGAGTGCATGGTAGCAAGGAGGAACTAAGACTGTGATTAGTATTTAGGTTTTAGTCGAAAATTGTTTTAGGAAGGTCCTTAATAGACCATATTTATAGAATATATTGTTATGTAATTAGTTGTGATATTAAGTCTATGATAGCTCCTGAATTTTAGCATTGTATAGTACTATTTATACACATGAATATCATTGAGAGAGTCAAGGGACTCAATTACATCAATCATTCCTCTATCAAGGTATCGAGCCTTCCTAAACCCTAATCACTTACCACATTTTTTTTTCTGCCATCACCTCAATATCTTCTTCTTCGTCTGATCTCGCCAGCCACCCCCTGTTTCTTCATCCTTCCTTTACATTTACCTCTACACTGCCCCTCTGTCCCATCTCTTTTGAACCATGGAACCCAAAATTCATCCCGCAATAACCGTGTCCAACATCAAGTCGCTTATTCCCATAACCTTGGAGATGGAATCAGCCAATATGCAACATGGCCGGAGTTATTCCGCATCCACTGTCGTGCTTACATGGTGTCTGACCATCTTCAGCCTCGCATCCTCGACCAACAAAGACCTCAATCATCCTCCGACGCCCAAAAACAACCTACTGGAACCGAAACACCCAAAACCACCACACCACCTCCTCCCCGCCACCATTTACAACCGAATCTTGGGAGCGCCTTGACGCCATCGTCCTTCAATGGATGTATGGTACAGTCTCTCAGAACATTCTTAACACCGTGTTCAAACCCGGCACCACCACATACGATGCTTGGATCGCTATTGAAAATCTTTTTCAAGATAATAAGGCGGTCCGGGCTCTGTTTCTGAAACTGAAGTTTAACAACACTCGGCTCGAAAACTTCACGTCCATGTCCGCTTACTGTCAAGAGCTTAAGACCCTTGCCGATCAATTAGCAAACGTGGATGCTCCTGTTGATGACCAAGATCTAAGCCTCCAAGTCTTAGCCGGCTTAACCGAAGCATATGAAAACATCGGTATAGTTCTCACCAATACAAAACCTCTACCATCTTTCTATGAAATTCGCTCTCAGATGTGTATGAATGAAAACCGAAAGGCGAATCAAGCTAGTCACGCCGCAAAATCTGCCGAAGCAGCCCTACACACCACCTCTAAACCCACCATCCCAAACCCGACTCAAAACTATCCTACTCCACACCCTACCGATTACCGGGCTGGTTATTCGAATGACAGAAGTCGTGGTCCGTGGTCGCCGCGGCCGCGGACGTGGTCGTGGCAACTGGAACTAGGGTCAGGGATCATACTACACGAATTCTCCACAATATGGTGCTCCACAGTGGCCTCCAAATCCATGGAATTCATTTGTTGGTCAACACCAGTGGTCAAATCCACCTCCCCCATGGGCCGCTTGGACTCCTCCTCCATGCCCATACCCCACCACGGCCCAAAACTCATCTCCCACATAAGAAGGCTTACTTGGATCTCGCTCAACTCGGCTCATGCCGCCTATACACCAACTAACATTGAACTGGCTATGTACACGATGTCCTTGAAACCACTAGATTGGAACTCTATCATGGACACTGGAGTAGGCGATCACTATCTCCAACCATCAAGTAATTCTCATTCTCGTTCTAATAATATTCCTACTCAATATATTATTGTCGGTGATGGTAATACCATTCCGGTCACAGGACATGGCAATACCCATTTACCACCCCCTTACCCACCTTTTAAATTTAACAATGTCCTGTTCTCATCCAAACTAATCAAAAACCTTATCTATGTCCGTAAACTAACCACCGAAAATTCTCTTTTGATTGAATTTGACCCATTTGGTTTTCTTGTGAAGGACCTCAAGACCCGGATCCCTATCCTCCGGTGCAACAGCAGCGGTGATTTGTATCCATTGCTGCCACCTCCTGCCACCACCCGCGCCTCTCCTTCTGCTTTTGCTACTCTTTCTCAACAATTATGGCATCAACATCTTGGACATCTAGGCCCTAGTTTAATAAGTTCTTTGAAAAATTCTAATTTCATTGATGTTAGCTCTAATAATAAATAAAGACAAAATTACACGGATGGTGCCCGTGGTTTTCCTAAAGTAACACCTTAAGGTACTAAGCAACTTTTTTAACCTTTTCAGGGCCCGTGGTTTTGGTTTTGTAACGAATTTGGGTACTAAGCATTAACAGAGTTAAAACTAACTGATCCAACCCCTCACGTGCATCTCACGTGAGGGTATAATAGTCAATTCGTTTTATCCTATATTTTAATCTTTCAAATTAATATTAATAATAAGAAACGAACGATCGTTCAGCTTCTACACATACACAGACACAAACACAGCAGCCTTTCGTAAACAGAGCAATAGGGATTAGGGTTTGTGCATGCTTGGTGTTGAATAATGTGGAACATAAGAAAGGAAGATGATGATTACCATGAACACGTTTACGGTGAGACATATCAATCACAGAATCGTTTTTTCCAGCTTTAGAGAATACGTTTTTTTTATAAAAATCTTTGCTTTTTGTGTTGTAGGTTTATATCAAGAGTTTATTTTGTGTAAAGCTACACCATGGAGGTGTTTTTACAGAGTTTCCTGATCGGGTTTATGCAAATGGTAAGATTACTTATGTGGATTTGATTAACAAGGATTCATTTAGTGTAAATGAACTACATGAGATTGCTTCACAACTTGGTTATGGTGACGGGTCTACTCTGTATTTTCATTATCTAATTCCCGGTGATAACTTAGACTTTGGATTGAGGCCTTTAACCGATAAGTCTAATGTTGTTGGTATGTTGAAATGTTTGGGTGGTGAACCTGAGATTAGTGTTTATGTTGAAGTTGGAAAAAGCACTGTTTTGACCCATATCAACAGCTGCTGACTTGTTTTGACCCATATCAACAGCTGCTGACTTGTTTTGACCCATATCAACAGCTGCTGACTTGTTTTGACCCATATCAACAGCAGCAGCCCTTATTCATTGTTTTGACCCATATCAACAGCAGCAGCCCTTAAAGAAAACCTACACATATCCAACAGCTGCTGCTGACCCATATCAACAGCTGCTGACCCATATGAAGCTGCAGCACCTTACTGTTTTGACCCATATTCAAACACAACACATCAACACATCAACACATATCAGGAGCTGCAAAAGACTTACTAATTATATTTATAACACAACACATTCAAACACATATGCCAAAAAAGAGGAATTCCATATATTAATGCCAAAATTCAGGATTTCCATACATTGTCACTACTACAAAAGACTTACTAATTCCATACAAAAGATTCAAAAGACCTGATTTCCATAGACAATTACAAAAGACCTGATTTCCATAGACAATTACAAAAGACTTACTAAACCCTACTTGACCCTACTTGACAAAATACAAAACCAGCAACAGGAGGAACATTGAGCAACAAAACATCAGTTGTTTGTTTTTAATGTCTAGTTGCGCCTGATGTGTCTTCCTCGTATCATCAAGTTGACTCTGAAGAGCCACGACATTCTCTTCCAAAGTGTTTTTTGACTTCAGCAGACCAGGAATGACTTCAGTGCATCCACGACATGTTGGGGGGTCAATCCAACCAAAAAAGCGACAGCCTTGCTGAAAAAAATTAGGGCAATAATTAGGGGAGATCAATAATTAGGGCAAAAAACTGAAACCTACCATGTTTGGACAACAAGCAAAGCGACGACCAGGGTTAGTGTCGGTCCACGAGGTCTTAATCTTTGCAGGACAACCACAATGGCAGAAGATTGGGTTCACCATGGTGCTGATCGAGTAGCTTTTGTTATGGAAGAAGATTGGGTTGAACCTGAGATTAACGTGGGTGTGGCTTTAATCTTATAGGATAAAACGAATTGACTATTATACCCTCACGTGAGATGCACGTGAGGGGTTGGATCAGTTAGTTTTAACTCTGTTAATGCTTAGTACCCAAATTCGTTACAAAACCAAAACCACGGGCCCTGAAAAGGTTAAAAAAGTTGCTTAGTACCTTAAGGTGTTACTTTAGGAAAACCACGGGCACCATCCGTGTAATTTTGTCTAAAAACGTTTGTCATTCTTGTATTTTGGGAAATAGCATTCATTACCATTTAGTCCATCTACATATTGTACTATTTTGCCATTTGATATTATACACAGTGATCTTTGGACTTCACCGGTCCTCACAAACGAAGGACACCGGTAGTACATGTTGTTTTTGGATGGCTACACAAATTTTTTATGGACATACCCGTTGGCAAATAAATCTCAAGTGTTTAATATTTTCTCTCAATTTTCAACCATGATTAAAACACAATTTGCCAAATCCATAAAAACATTTCGATGTGATAACGGCACCGAATATGTGAACAACTCCTTTAAACAATTGTGTGCTCAAAATGGCATGCCATTTTCGCCTCACTTGCCCACCTACATCCTCTCAAAATGGCAAGGCGGAGCGAAAAATACGCACCCTAAATAATATGATTTGCACGTCTCTTGCCCATGCAAACCTACCCCCTCCTTTTGGCATCACGCTTTAGATGTCACCACATGCCTTCACAATATTCTACCCGGTAAAACACATCAGTACCATTCTCCAACCGAACTTCTCTACCATCGCTCGCCATCTTACAAACATCTTCGTGTATTTGGCTCGCTTTGTTAGCTACTTACTCCCTCCACAACCACCCATAAACTCTCACCTCGCTCCCAACCTTGTGTCTTCCTTGGCTACCCCTCACAACATCAGGGGTACAAATGTCTCGACCTCTCACCAACAAAATCACCCTCTCCTGACACGTCCTATTCGACGAAACATGTCCAATCCCCCACCCTCCTATGAATTCCTCTCCACAACTGTCCATTCTTCAATATGGCCACATATACAACAATATCCCTCACCAACACCTAACCATTCATCCGGCGCATCCTATTCTAACCCAACAGCCCACCCAATACCACTATTCCCTCCTCGTCGGCCGAATCTAGCCCGCCCCCACACTTCCCAGCCCACTCCCTCCTCACCGGCCCACTCCAACACACTTAATCAGACTTCGCCATCGCCCACACCTCCCTCACAGGCCCACTCGTCCCCGGCCCAGTCCTCCTCATCACCGACCCCTACCTCTTCCCACTCAACACCACCCACACCCCCACCCGCTCGTACCATGCGCACACGCTCCATGGAAAACATTTCCAAACCAAAACGATTTCTCAATCTCCACACATCCACCATCGTACCAATTCCCAAATCCCTAGCCTATGCCCTGTCCTCCCCTGAATGACCACCGTGCAATGACTATTGAGTATGATGCCCTTATTAAAAATGAGTCTTGGGAATTAGTCCCGAGGCACCCGACAATGAATGTGATACGTAGCATGTGGTTTTTTTAAACTCAAATTTAACTTTGACGGATCTTTAGAGTGATACAAAGCTCGCTTGGTTTGTGATGGCAGGTCGCAACAGGTTGGCGTTGACTGTGGGGAAACATTTAGCCCGGTTGTCAAACCGGCAACTATACGTACTGTGCTTACTATTGCTCTAACTCACTCATGGCCCGTTCTCCAGCTTGATGTTACTAATGCATTCTTACACGGCACACTTAATGAAACCGTGTACATGTACCAGCCAATGGGATTCAGAAGCAAAGATTTCCCGAATCATGTGTGTCGACTCAGAAAGTCCTTATATGGACTGAAACAAGCACCTTGGGCATGGTATCAAAGATTCACTGATTGCGTTCTCACATTGGGCTTTCGTCAAAGTGGTTGTGATAACTCACTATTTATTCTCAAACATTTAATCAGAACAACATACCTTCTCTTATATGTGGAAGACATCCTTCTTGTCACATCCTCGGATCACCTTCGCCAACAACTTAGGTCTAATCTTGCCACTGAATTTGCAATGAAGGATCTAGGACAACTGAGTTATTTTCTCGGCATCTCCGTCTCTCGCACCGGTAACTCCATGTTTTTGTCTCAATAACTTATGCTCAGGATATTATTAAAATGCGCGGGTATGCAAACTTTCAAACCCGTGGATACACGGTTGACACAAGCTCTAAACTCAGTTTAGCCACGGTCACTCCTTTTGAGGATCCGATCCTATACCGTTGTCTTGCGGGAGCCCTTCAGTACATCACATTCACCCGTCCAGACATCAGTTACGCTGTTCCAGCAGATTTGCATGCACATGCATGCCCCTATGACTGATCACTGGAATGCACTAAAACGCATTATACGCTATCTTCAAGGTACGTCCTCGCTTGGCCTCACACTAGGTCCGGCTCTAGCTTCTTCCCTGACAGCTTACACGGATGCCGATTGGGCCGGTTGCCCAGACACACATCGATCCACCTCTGGATACTGCGTTTATTATGGTCATAACCTTCTATCTTGGTCTTCCAAGTGACAACCCACCATTTCTTGGTCCAGTGCAGAAGTCGAGTATCGGGGCGTCGCTAATGTAGTGGCCGAACTCTGCTGGCTCCGTAATCTTTTATTGGAACTTCATCAACCGCTAAATAAGGCCACCATAGTCTACTGTGACAATGTTAGTGCGGTTTATCTCTCAGGCAACCCAGTTCAGCACCAACGCACTAAGAACATTAAACTGGATATTCACTTTGTTAGAGAGCATGTTCAATGAGGTCACATCCGAGTTCTTCATGTCGCCTCCCTCTATCAGATCGCTGACATATTCACCAAAGGCTTGCCTCGTCCTTTGTTCGAAGACTTTCGTTCCAGTCTTAGTATCCGTTCACCTCCCGCTTCGACTGCGGGGGTATAATAGACCATATTTATAGAATATATTGTTATGTAATTAGTTGTGATATTAAGCCTATGATTGCTCCTGAATTTTAGCATTGTATTGAACTATTTATACACATGAATATCATTGAGAGAGTCAAGGGACTCAATTACATCAATCATTCCTCTATCACTTCTAATTGTAAACTTATGTGTTTGGTCTAAAAAAGAATACACGTGAGTTTTCATGATATCATAAATCACAGTTTCGTAGAGGTTGCCATGCTATGACCACAAATATTAGCGCAAGCTCCACTCTCAATTCCAATCTCCAAAGGAACCCTTTGCATGAGAGATTGAATGGTAGCAAGGAGGAACCGAGACTAAGGGTATGTTTGGCTAAACTAGCTGGTAGCTGGAAGCTTTTTAGATATATTTTCGTGTTTTTGTAGATTAGCTGGAGCTTTTAATTAAATGCATAAAATGACCAAAATTGGCATAATTAAAAGCTTGTAAAGAATGTTTTTATTTTATTTTTAAAATAGAATGGGTATTTGTGTCATTTACTAATTAAAAGCTTGTAGCCAGTAGAGCTTTTTTTTTAAACGCTAGTACTAGTAGCTTTTCACTATGGAGCTTTTTCTCCTAACCTAAAAGCTTCCAGCTCCTTCACCAAACAAGGCTTTTTATTAAGTATGAGCTTTTTCTTAAAAGCTTGAATCTTGAAGCTCCTAAAAGCTCCTTGCCAAGCATTGTTCCAAACAAGGCTTTTTATTAAGTAGG
Source organism: Ambrosia x helenae (assembly GCA_030844895.1). Classification (NCBI taxonomy): domain Eukaryota; kingdom Viridiplantae; phylum Streptophyta; class Magnoliopsida; order Asterales; family Asteraceae; genus Ambrosia; species Ambrosia x helenae. The sequence continues at coordinate 16,746,001 of CM061227.1, read as the reverse complement.
AGCTTTTTCTTAAAAGCTTGAATCTTGAAGCTCCTAAAAGCTCCTTGCAAAACATACCCTAAGTGATTAGTATTCGGGTTTTAGTCATACATTGTTTTAAGTCTTTCTAAGTAGAAAACGATGTGTTTTATCAAAAAAAAGAAATACATATAAGCTTTTGTGTGATTTTCATAGTCAGATGCATAGATCACAAATATGCTCAGGCTGCCTTGCTATGACCACAAATCCATGAGCTCAAGCTCAACTCATTAAATCTAAATGAGTTCGAGTTTCACTTGATCTAATCTCTTTGTCTAAAGCTCGAGCTTTAGCTCGTGGGTAATTTCTAATCTCGAGCTCGAATACTTTACATTAGACACATTAAAATAAAGTTATATAACAATCAAGGGATGAGGATTAAAAAGATAGCAAACAAAACATGTTTTTTATAAATTTCAACCATTTTGACCTAAGCTTACTTCTATTATTATTATTATTATTATTATTATTATTATTATTATTATTATTATTATTTTATTATTATAAATAAATTTTTGTATACGAGCAGTTCCAACGCTGTTGATGTAGTTGCGTCTAGAAAAATTCGGACGAGGGGTATTCGGATGCCAAGTGACCGAGGGTGAGGTTTTGAAGTGATGTTGGGGATTCCAACCCTCCTATGGAGGAGTGAGGTGGACCCCTAATATATAATTAATTCTTCTCTAACCGATTGTTTCCAAGTTATATAAAAAATATTCGGAATTTTCCTTTACTGATTTGTTTTTTATACCAATCGAATTCACCCGTGCAGATCACTGTGAATAATGATAAATAATATATACGTTTTTAACTCATTTAGTTTGATTTTAATAATATATGTAGATATATTTAAATTTCGCATCATAAACTATACAAAATACTGATATAATACACATGTCATAGTAAATCGAACCAACACCAACCGATACAAATTTTCTACCACGTCACACACTTATTGAGGGTTTAAAAGTTGAGTGGATACCACACCCTTTATTGAAATTTAAATAAAAAAAGTTTGTAGCAGTATTTTTCTTCCATTTCTACTTTTATGAGTGATCTCATATTCAACTATATATTAATTACAATTTGTATCAAATCAATATTGACCTTTGGTATTAATTAATTAAGGACTTGTGCACTTAAAATTAAATCACCAAAACAATCCGAACAAATTATAGTAGGATTCCAAATTATTCAAATGACAATAAATGATATACTTTTTAATTTCGATAATACGTAGCTTTCTTATTTGTAAAGAGGCCATGTTCTATCGTATAACCTCTTAAGACTAATTAACGATAATTAAAAAAGCTTATCAATGAACATTTTAATCATTTATTTGATACCAAGGAAGACAACCAAGTGCAACTGAACGGTGGCAAGAGATCAACTACAACTACAACAGGAACAAGACGTGTTCTCAGGAAGACAACATGCACGAGGGGGAGAACATTACAAACTTCTTTGTATCAAATCTTTCGAAATGGATGTCATCGCTGGATTTGAAGGAGGTACTGAAAGGGTTTGGGTCAATCGTTGGAGTGTACATCGCCAAGAAGTTGGATAAGTTTGGAAATAGGTTTGGTTTTGTTAGTTTTCGGATAACTCGAAACGATCAAGATCTGGTGCAGGATTTAAAGAATGTGTGGATGGGGAAACATAAACTTTTCATAAGTTTAGCAAGGTTTGTTGATGGGGAGGTCATGGGGAAGGTTGAAGAGAGGGGGCAATCAAAGGATGTTGTGAAACAAAAGGAGAAGGTGCATGAGAAGCAGAAGGAGAAAGTGTATGAAAAGAATTCACTTGATGGGGGTCACTCCAAAGGGTAGAGGATCTTGGTGGAGTATCGTTCAAAAATAAACTGTTGAATAAAGGGTCGGTCGTGAACATGGCGACAGTCAATATTCATGAGAATGTTTAGGCGTTTAGTCATTGGTATGGGTTGGCTCTGATGGGTAGAGTTCGTGAATTCGCTTTCTTAACAGGTCTGAGGAATTTGATGTTGAAGGAAAAGTTAAAGGGTGGAAGGATCAAGTATTTGGGCGGGATGTCGGTTTTACTTGTGTTTAAGAGTCCGGATCAGATGACTGAGTTTTTTAATAAGAAGATGATTTGGGACGGTTGGTTTGAATCTATGGAGTAGTGGAAAGGGCAGAGTTTGGCATATGAACGGATAGCTTGATTGAAAAAACATGGGGTTCCTCTACATTTGTCTATATGTCCGGTCTTTAATGTGCTTTGAAAGCGGTACGGGAAAGTTGTTCAACCGGTTTAAGTATCTGATGATGATGCAGATTTATCTTTTGTATGTTTAGGAGTGTTGGTTGGGGATGGTCTGAGAATTCAAGAAGAAGTAAAAATTCAATGGAGGAATAAATTCTTTCGTGTTTGGATTGAGGAGGAAATGGGTGAGTGGATATCGGACTACCTTGATGAGGAGGATGTTGTGATCTCTAAAGTTGATTCTGACGGCGATGAATTGGAAAAAGAAGATGGGGAATTCGTGAAGCCGGAGAATTATGATGTTGATTGGGAAGATGGTGTTTCGAACAGAGGAGCCAGTGGTACAGGAAGTGGTTATGGAAAAGGTTGACAATATTGGTGAATTTGAACTTTCCAATGATAAAGTAGATGTAATTGGAATGAATGATGGTATGAATGGGAACACTTTTATGCAAAATTTTCAGGGGTATTCAGTAGAATTGAAGACAAAAGGAAAAAAAAGGTGTTAGTAAGCTAAAGAAGTCCAGTAAGCCTAAGTCGATTTCTCTTCAAGCCCAGGCCCGACCAAAAAAAAGGCCTAGAGTAGATAATGATCCTTTTGGTCTGGACCGATTCATATGTATATTTCCTATTAATTCATCAATGTGAAGTATGCCTGATAATGTTTCTACTGGACCGGGTTATTCTGATGGTGTGGGGTTGAGGTGTTTCAAACACCCAATCTTAATCACCAAATTGGAGCAGGGGAGGAGTTTGTATCCGGTCATAATTCGGGTGAAGCTCAAGTGGAAGAAGTAATCGCGGAGTAGGCGGCTCAAATGATTCAACTGGGAGTAGCAGTATGGGCTGAAAATTTGGAGAGTTTTGTTCACCTGATAAGAGATTCGATTTCAGATTGAATGTTTTCAGATGAAGTTATCATGAATATTATTTTGATTAATACTAGGGGATTGGGCGGCTCTGGGAAAGCTAAGTGGGTAAGGGACATAAGGAAAGAACATGAGTGCTCGGTTGTTATGATGCAAGAAACGCAGCATAGTTCTCTAGTTGATATTAAGATTGATGATTCCTGGGGTAATTCGGGGTATGAGGAAGATCATGTGGATGTAGTAGGTAGATCGGGAGGTTTGCTGAATTTGTGGGATGATAAATTGTTTAATCGACTAGAAATTATCAGACGTGTTTTTAAAGATGATGGTAACTTGTATAATTTCTGGAATGTTTATGCTCCTCAAAAGACGGTGGAAAATTGGAGTTTATGGGGCAGTATTCGAGAGGTTATGGCTCATATGCAATGTCGTTGGGTAGTTGCGGGGAATTTTAATGTTGTTCGGTTTAAGGAAGATCGGAGGAACTCATTCTTTAATGTTGGGGAAGCCAGGATTTTAATGAGTTTATTGATGATGTTGGTTTAAACGAGTACTCTCTCACAAGTAACAGTTCACTTTTCTTTTAGGAAACAAATTGAGTCTAATAGATAGAATATTTGTTTGTGAAGATTTTCAAAATAAGTGATCTGATGCTACTTATCGTGCTCTACCTAGATTGTATTCGGATCATAATCTGTTATTATTGTTTACTGAATTGAAGAATTTTGGGCCTAAGCCGTTTTTTTTTAATTCGTGGTTGGATCGTGAAGATTTTGGGAACATTATTATGAAGGCATGTGAAGACTTTCTTGGGGAAGGTAATTATGATGTGCAATTAATGAATAAGTTCAAAATGCTAAGATCGGTTATTAATAAATCGAAGAAGCTTTCAAAGGACAAGGAATTGGATGAGGAAAATGTGTTGAGGGCTGAATTGGAAGATATAGATAAAAGGTTGGAGGATAGGGACATTACTGAAGAAGAAAGTTGGGTTCAGGTTGAATGTAAAAAAAAGATTGTTGGAAATAGAAGGCTTTAAAAAATAAAGATTTGTGTCAAAAAGCGAGAAATAAAAGAGCAGAGATGAGTGATGATAATTCGAGGTACTTTCACGGTGTTATTAATAAAAGAAGGTTTTGTAATAATATTTTAGGGTTATTGATTGAAGGAGATTTGATTTTGAAGCCTTCACAAATTAAAAAGCAGGTTTTTGTTTTCTTCAAGGAACGTTTTCTGGAGAAGGTGGACATTCGGCCAAAGTTGGTCTGTTTTGGTATTAATCAGATATCTCAATCAGATAAGGATTGTTATTGGCGACATTTACACATAAAGAAATGAAAGAAGCAGTGTTTAGTTGTGGAGATGATAAAGCCCCGGGTCCAGATGGATTTAATTTTTGTTTCATTAATACGTATTGGTCTTTATTCACTAATGATTTTTCGAATATATTGAATAACTTTTATGAGCAGGGATACATTAGCAGAGGAGTTGGGGCTTCTTTTATTACCCTCATTCCTAAGTGTAGGAATCCGGTTGGGTTGGGGAGTATAGGCCGATTAACTTGATTGGTGTCATAAGTAAAGTTATTTCCAAAATATTGGCAAATAGATTGAGGCTTGTGATGGGGAGTATTATATCGGAGTCTCGGTCAGCTTTTTTAAGTGGTAGATATAAATTGGATGGTCGTTGATAATTAATGAGGTTATGGCGTGGGCTAAAAAGAACATTAAAAAATTATATTTAATGAAGATAAATTTTGGAAAGCGTATGATAATATTAATTGGAATTTCTTGCTTGATGATAAAATACATATGGGCTTTCCAGATAGGTGGTGTGGATGGATTCGGGGGGGGGGGGGGGGAGGAGGTTTCCTACATTTATGTTTAGCTGCTCGAAGGGTATTAGACAGGGTGATCCTATTTATCGGTTTCTGTTCATTATAGTCATGAAAGCTTTCGCAGGTATGTTACGTAAAGCAACTTATTTGAACTTCTTCAAGGATGTTAAACTACTGAATGGAGGTCCTAGTTTGTCTCATCTTTTATATGCGAATGATGCTTTGGTCATGGGGGAGTGGTCGTTGGGCAATGTTACAACTGTTACCAGATTGTTGCAAATTTTCAACACGTGTTCTGGGTTGAAAATAAACTTAATTAAGTCGAATCTATTTGGGTTAGGGGTGGAGAATCAGGAAGTGGAGGATATGGCAAAAATTCTGGGATGCAAAATAGGTTCATTTCCGTTTGTTTATTTGGGGGTTAAGGTCGGTACTAATATGAATAGAATGCGCAGCTGGGAACCGGTTATGGATGTGGTGTGTAATTGCTTGTCTATATGATAACCGTCTGCATTATCCATAGGGGGGTCACTTTGATTAAATCGGTGTTAGAAAGCCTTCCAACTTATTACTTCTCGTTATTTAAAGCTCCTCTTACAGTCATTGGGAATGTTGAGGCTTTGATTAAGAAGTTTTTATGGGGAATTGTTGATGGAAAAAGGAAGGTGCATTGGGTGGCTTGGGATAATATTACTAGGCCGGAGAATAAATGAGGGTTGGGTTTGTCGAAGTTAGAGTGGTGCAATAAGTCGCTTTTAGGTAAGTGGGGTTGGTGATTGAGGCGCTTCATGGGGGTAATAGACGATGGGAGGCACTTCCTTCCAATCCTAGTTTGGCTTCTAATTGGAACACTATAGTGCGCTTTGAAAAAAAAATGGGAAGTTGGGAGGTCAAAGGCTTAGCGAGAGGATTAGAGCCGTGATTACAGATAGGAAGTTGGTGAGATTTTGGTTGGATGTGTGGGTGGGTAATGATACTTTAAAGAATATGTTCCCTCGGTTATATGCGTTGGAAACCGATAAAGAGATGCTATGTTGCGGACATAATTAAAGACAGCTGTGTGCAGCATGTTCTTGACTGGAAATGGAAACGACAACCTGTTACTGATGTGAAATTGCAACAGTTTCATGACTGATGTGCAGCGATTGGGTTGGTTTGTTTCAGTAGTGGGTCGGATAGATGGCGCTGGGTTGGGATGAATAATGACCAATTTTCTACTGCAGTTGTTAAACAAATCACTATTGAGGAGGAAGCCGGAAGCAATAGTGTCTCTTTTAGATGGTGTAAGTGTGTTCCAATTAAGTGTAATATTTTCATGTGGCGAGCGGCTTTAGACCGGTTACCTACGCGAGTGGCTTTGAGGAGGCGTGACATTGTGACGGAAGACATGGTCTGCATTTTTGTTTTGCAGAGAAGGCAAGGAAACTGCGAGCACTTATTCACTTCCTGTAGTGTGGCTGTGAGGGTGTGGCATGCTTTTTCAGCTTGGTGCAAGATACCAAATGTTTATGCTTTCTCCATTGCCGATTTGCTGGACGCTTATGAGTTTGCACGGGTGACTAGCTTAAAGGTTGAGGTTATTCGTGGTTTGGTTATGGTTGTGTGTTGGAAGCTTTGGAAAGTGCGGAATGAGCGTATATTTTCGCATCGTATAATCAATGTCGGAGATATAATAGTGGATATAAAAGCGATCAGGTATCTTTGGTTTAAAAATAGGCATAAATGTAATAGTTTCAAGTGGGATAAGTGGTTATCGTTTAACTTGATGTAATTGGTTTGTGGTTGGCTTTTTTGTCTCTTCTCGAGACAAGTGCCTGTTTGTTTTGGTGTTAATGAAGTTTATTTCTCAAAAAGAAAAAAAAATTGATATAGAGGGATGAAGGGGTGTTTAATAACAGTATCGTGGATTTCATCAATCCTGCATTTTCACTTCCTTTTTTACCTTAAACTACTCTAAAATACCTTAATATGTAACAATACTACCATAAATCAATAGTTTATACCTTTCATTCAATCTCTCTCTACTCCTTATGTTTCTCTCTTCCTTTACACTACCTTAATCTGTAACCGCTACGTAAATTCACTACCTGATTTAAGTATATCAAGTTTATTCTTACCGTACCCGAAAACACCCCTCCCTAGCTCTTTGATCTTTTAGTGTTAACTTATTTGAACTATTAACTATCTTGACATACCATTTATTTTAAAATTTTCGATTAATTCGAATTCCCAGCTTCTTGCTGGTTTGCTGATTATTTATAGTGTTGATGTTGCTATTAAAAAAATTTATTTTAAAAAACACATTTAATATCAAAACTTTCTGTCAATGGAAAACAACATAAATGCATTCCAAAGAAAAAAATACATAAAAAAAAAAATCAAATCAAGTTTAACACGTACAATAAAGTACAAGTTTGACAATTTCGTCAAGGAACAATCAAATAACCATATAAACAAATACAAAAATAAACACGAAAATAACAAGAGACAAATAACTATATATCATTATCTTCATATGTAACAATAGTGCTGCAAACGAACCGAACGAACACGAATAAGGCCTTCTTCGTATTTGTTTGTTAAGAAAATAATGTGTTCACCAAATTTTCACGAACACTTGCCGAACAAGATTTTCTGTTTGTTTGTTTGTTAAGGAAATAAATGTGTTCATGTTCGTTTGTTTATTTTAGGTACTGGGCAAAAGTGTGCGTAGGCAAACATAAATGAACGTCCACGAATATAGATGCACAAAAACGTGAAGTAATTTTTTTTAACGGCCAACAAATCAATTTCTGAGCACTCTCGGGCACCCTTTTGGCGAATCAGGTACTCGAGAGTACCCGGGCCACCAATTGCCACCAATTCCCGGGAAAACCCGACCACTCACCCGCCGAAGGCACGACATTGAAATAATCGGTAAAACCGGTCGGGATCAGGACTCGAACCCAAACAATGGCTGGGTCATCCCTCATCTCGCCACCGTATATGTTAAACATATATATGCAACTAATATATACAAGTAACAATAAAATAAATAAAAATGAAAATAAAAAAAAACACAAGTGACGTTGATATTGGTGTAGACCCGACAAAAGTGGAATAGTGGATCACAACTTTCCAAGTATTTCAACCATTTTTATTTCCATATTTATTATTTACACATAGATTTGCAATATTTTTGCCACTCCAACTAAGATTCCTCTCTTCTTCTTCTTCATAGGATTCATCACCACCTTATTATTATTACTTGCAACAAGCATATATCCATAATAATAATCATGCCTGAACTTGTAGAACAAGATAACCGATACAACAGTATATTTACAATGGATTTAGATCTTGATGGGTCATGGACGTTTGATCAGATATTCTTCTCTGACCCTTCACCACCACCTTCGTTTATATTGTCAGCAGCTGAGCAAAGTTATTCTCCTTTGTGGGCTTTTTCTGATGATAATGGTAACGCTGGTGATGTTAATGATATTGGAAGTGCCACGTGGACATGTTCTGGAGGTGGTCAACGACTTGTGTCAGGTTAGTTTGTATCAGGTTAAGGTTATAAGATTTGATTTGATTTGATGTTTTATGGTGTTAGTTGTTTTGACTTTTAAGATCTTGTTTGATAAGATTGAATTATTTTGTGGAATATGTGATGATGATATTGATGTTGTGGATATTATCAATCTGAAAATAATAATTTTTAAAGGGATTCAGGCCATAAATTCGGATTGGGTGGGACTATGTGGCGGAACCAGAACTTTTTATTTGTTAACGTAAGATTTTACATATAAAATCCAACAAATTCTGCTTGAGTTTTGATAAATCCATTTTTGAAAATGAATCAAAATGTTTAATCTTTTTGTTGTTTTGAACGGCCAACGAATAATATACAAGCACGGCCACCCATGCATTGGGAACGCAGACAGCGCTGATGAACCGGCCTGTCCACCATTCCAGGGGAAACACATCGCCTGAAGGCCAACTTTGGTAACCCCTGGCCCACTTGATGCAAATTGCACCAAGTGGGACTCGAACCCATGAGGATTTATGTAATATGTGTTCTTTTTTTAACAAACTAAAAATCTTATTGGTATGTGCGTCCGGTGGGCATATGTTGGGAGAAAAAGTTGGTGCGATTTGCTCGGAGATGGTTCATGTCCCTGGTGATGGAAGGCTGGTGAAGTGGTAGTAGCAGCCGGTAGCCAGACAACGGGTTGAGCCTTGGGTTTTGGGTGAGATTGACACCAACATGTTGGATCTGAGCAACGTGCCAGTGTACCTATTTCAGTAGAAAAAACCTGTCAACTGCGACAGTTGTAGGGTAACACAAGTGCTTCCATAAGTATGTTTAGGGTTGCTACTTGCAAACATTTGGAGTTGACATAGGAATCAGTCTATAAAACATTAAACCAAAAGATGAAAACACAATAGAATCAAGGAAAATCACCAAAATAGGCATATTGACCAACAAAGTTTACAAAAATAAACATTGACCAAAGTATATTCATCAATAAAAGTTGACTTTCTAAATAAATAGAACAAAACACTTGCCTTTGTTTTCTTGGTTTATAAAGTCAATGTTTATGGATTAAATAATTTGGTCAATGATCAATTTGGTAAACCAAAGAGTAATTTTGTCATTTGAATTTTGTGCATTCTAATTCCTGTGATCAAATTACATATCAAACACCTCACAAATTTTCAGCCGAAACAGCGTCGTTTGCTTTGAAAATTTCGAATTATTTTAGAAACATTTGTAAATCAGTCGCCTCTAAGTAACCGAGTTCATTTACTTGGTATGAGGAGAATAATGATATGATATAAACAGATAGAAGCCTTTTTCTTATTGTTTTGAGACATAACCTGTGAATGTGTAGCCTTCGAAACCATAGTATCTTATAAGTTTCGATCTTAAATGTTAACGGGTTGCGTTAGTTCAAGATATTGACTGTTAAAATAACTAAATCTTTTTATTTTGTTATTTGTCTTTGAAGCAGATACAGGTTACCCTGCACAAGTAACTTTAAAACCATCAAACAATGATCTAAAAAGGCGGCAACCAATGCCAACGTCGGAACTGAATACATCAGAATATCAAGACGCAACATGTATAATCAAGGAACGAATGACAATGGCGCTTCGTTACTTTATAGAATTAGGCGAAAAACATGTTCTAGCTCAGGTCTGGGCTCCGGTTAAGAACAAGGGCCGTACTGTGCTCACAACGTCTGGTCAACCGTTTGTTCTTGACCCAAACTGCAGCGGGCTTCATCAATACAGAATGGCTTCTTTAATGTACACGTTCTCCCTTGATGACGAAACAGATGGAGTTCTTGGGCTTCCAGGTCGAGTGTTCAAACATAAGCTTCCAGAATGGACCCCAAATGTGCAGTTTTATTCGGATAAAGAGTACCAACGGCTTAATTATGCTTTGAGTTATAATGTCCGTGGAACGTTAGCTCTGCCTGTGTTTGAGCCTACCGGACAATCATGTGTTGGCGTGCTTGAGTTGATATTGACTTCACAGAAAATAAATTATGCTTCTGAGGTTGATAAAGTCTGCAAAGCGCTCGAGGTTGGTTGTCCTACTAGCGTCTTTATATGCTTATAAATTTATAAGTTTCAATGTAACATATCCTGATTCTATACATAAAACATTATATTTGAGAAGTTTGTAATAAAGTTTCAGTTTTGCAGGCGGTAAATCTAAAAAGTTCGAATATATTGGATTCGCCGAATACTCAGGCAAGCAGTAAGATTATACGATAGTTAATTTTTTTATATTCCATTTCGTTGGTCTACATTTTTCTCAATATGTTTTTGCTGTTTTCCGTAATCCAGATATGTAATGAAAGTCGACAACAAGCGCTAGCTGAAATCCTGGAGGTTATCACAGCGGTCTGCGAGAGTTATAATCTCCCGTTGGCTCAAACGTGGGTCCCGTGCAGACACCGAAGTGTCCTGGCCAACGGTGGTGGGTTCAAGAAAAGCTGCAGTAGTTTTGATGGAAGTTGTATGGGTCAAGTATGCATGTCAACAACTGATGTAGCGTTTTACGTTGTTGACGCTCATATGTGGGGATTTCGTGAGGCTTGCGCTGAACATCACCTACAAAAGGGTCAAGGTGTAGCTGGGCGAGCCTTTGCAAATCGTAGTTCGAGTTTTTGCGAAAACATAACGCATTTTGCGAAAACGGAATACCCTTTAGTACATTATGCACGTTTGTTCGGGTTAGTTGGATCTTTTGCGATTTGTTTGAGAAGTAGTCACACGGGTGATGATGATTATATATTGGAGTTCTTTCTTCCTCCTAATATGATAGACGGTAACGATCAACAAACAATGTTGGGCTCATTGTTGACTTCAATGAAGCAACATTTTCGTAGTCTTAACGTTGCTTCTGGTGAAGAAATAGGGGAAGACGGTAGATTCGTTGATATTATTAAAGCGTCTGTAAATGGTGACGCTATTGATTCAGGCGTATCAGAATCCGGATTATCAAATGGAGGACCGTTAATTATGGGGCCGGATGCAAAAAATGGAAATTGCGGTAAACCAGAGACGGTTGAAACAAACAAGAAATCGGAAAAGAAACGAGGGAAAGCTGAGAAATCGATTAGTTTCGAGGTTCTTCAACAACATTTTGCTGGAAGTCTTAAAGATGCTGCAAAGAATCTTGGTGGTATGTTTATACATTGTTTTATGTTTTATATATCCACATTAGAAAGAATAATATGTGTACATGTAGTAAGTTTGACTTATAAAGTCAAAGGTATATTTGAGTAATTTTTTTTTTTTTTTTGTATTTATTATTGAATTTGCAGTTTGTCCAACTACAATGAAACGAATATGTCGACAACACGGGATCTCAAGGTGGCCTTCTCGTAAGATCAACAAGGTTAACCGCTCACTTACAAAGCTAAAACGAGTGATTGAGTCAGTACATGGTGGCGAAGGAACTTTCACTCTTCCTTCATTCTCGCCAACGGCTCCAAATGGTTCACCAACTAACCAACATGGTTCACCATGGTCCAAACCATTTGACGCTCCATGTCCAAAGAACAATCACGGTCCAACCATTCAAACATCTGGCAGCCGAGAAACCAGCATCGGTAGCCCAAATTCTCAAAGGTCTTCCCAAGGTAACCATTTCTATAACATATTGTTTATATACCGTAAATTCATTTGTTTATCGTAATAATAAATAATGTATCGGAATAACAGATGAGACGGCAAAACCATTTAGAAGAATGTTAACCGCGGATGCTGGAAGCTCACATGACTTAACAAGCGTTTGTCCAGTCACCGAGCCTCATGAAAAGGTACAAGAACATGCTCCAAACCGACAACCTTTCGCAGCCAGGATGGAAACAAAAACAATAACGATAAAGGCGAGTTACAAAGAAGATATCATCAGGTTTCGCATGGCTGCAAACTCGGGTATAGTCACATTGAAAGAAGAAGTTGCAAAACGGTTGAAGTTGGATGTGGGTACATTCGATGTAAAGTATCTTGACGATGATCATGAATGGGTTCTATTAGCGTGTGATGCAGATTTACAAGAATGTGTTGAGTTGTCCAGGTGTAACATAATTAGGCTTTCGGTTCATGATTTGTCGACGAATTTTGGGAGCTCGTGTGAGAGTTCCGATTAAATTTAAGTGTTGGAATGTTAGGATTTGTAGGATTTGGTTAAGTTGTAGATTTTTGGGTTCATAGCAACAGGACTAAATTACAGGATGAATTTTCCACTATTTTTTTGTTGTATAAGATATAATGGAATTGTCAAAAGTGTTAGTTGTATATGCTTTGTTTTCCAAATCATGTTTTAACATGTTGTATCTTTATTAGATTGTTAAATGGGGCATGTTAAACTAAGAGTGATTTTCGGTCCAAAACCGGACCGGCCTAAACCGGAATTGAAACCGTTAAAGGGAGTATAGGACCGAGTACCAGACCGAAAGACTTTGGTTTGGTTCCGGGTTTTGGCGGGTCGGTTCCTAACAGACTAGGGCTGGATGTTTTATTGGTGTTTGATAAATTCCTTTGTCATCCTTGATCAGGTTTATGTGTGGTACAACATGGGATTTGAGATGCTATATTGTAAGCTTCTGCATCATACAACTACTGAGTTTTGGTGTTTCATGCTGGTGTAGCGGTGTCACTGGTCTATATTAATCTTTTCGGTATCATTACAATAATATTGATGGTCTATAGATTATACATAAACCAATCAAACAATATTATGAGCTTATATATGAATTATTGCATCTTTGTTGTTCGTCCGCTCATTAGTTGCGAGACTCAAATAGACAAGACGCAAAACAAGCATAAAGGTAAGACTCGCCTATATCTTAGTATCTCATTCTCCCCCGATTCTACCAATAGCTTAGCTATGGGTGCGACTATATGGTAGAAGAGAAGATGAATTCGTCATATATAAATTCCGAGTATGGAATAAAATTAAGAGGCATAAACCCACCATTGTACATTAATTATGTTACTCATTTCAAAAAGTGCCAACTACCCCTCAATTAAACGGCTTTTCTATCTCTTTATGGTTGCCTCTCAACAGAAATGGCGGCGAGTTTGTATATCTATTACAAGATCTGTTAAATACACACATTACACTAGACACATTTTCACAAATGAATAGATACATGTAAGATCCCTTGCTGGAGTGTTGGCTTTCCTCGTATCATGGTATAAGTTACGGTTATCTCATCTTCTGCTGGTCTTTTCCTTGCCTGCAAAGAGACGGTGTGTTAGAAGTCAAAAGTCATGGAGATCAATCTGAGGATTTCTTCAAGCGGAAAACTTACCAAATATGTTAGATTTTAAAGGAAATCGAACAGCTGATCCCTTTGTTTTCATATCTTTATTTTGCTTGCCCGTCTTAGCAAGACCGCCAACAGTGCTAGTGTTATTACTACTTTCCCCCCTCGACATAGCCACTCCCTTCTTCACCTTTTCTTGATAGACGGCTGGTGGCGCAAGTCTCAACTGTGGCATGTTATCTACTTGGACGATCCTTTTGTTATCTTTATCGAGGCTACTTAATATTTCATACTGTTCAAATAACACCTCTATTCTAGTCAGTATCAGGCTAACAGCTACAGGTAACTCACCATTCCATATAAAAAATAACTAAAAAATAATAAATAAATAAGCAGACAACTGACCCGTGATATCTGACGATCAAGTACATCTTTTTCTTGTATGGGTAGGTGAACAGAACCCGTTGCTTGTGACGACTTGTGCTTTGGTAAGGCCTTACTTACCAACCCACTCTCAGCAGAAACCGAGTTGCCTCTAGACTTCACGTCCTTTTTCTTTGGCATACAAATGGGGCAGCCTGTATGAGAGGCCGGATCGCAATGCAAATGGCTTGCATGCCCACAACTATAAACTCGGATCCCAGTGGTTGAAGGGGAGTCCTTAGTAACAAGACAATTACATATAAAACAAAGAAGACTCTGAGGACCATGCCCATGAGAAGCTCCTCTCTTGAGTACCGTCATCGTATAATATGTATCATCCTCAATCAAAGATTTGGCAGTGTCCTGATATAGCAACGGTTCAGAAATAGATGAATCACACATATATGCATACATACATATAAATAATATAAGTAAACTTCGGCTAGGCCTCGATTACTTCTACAGCTCTTAGGCAATAATAAAATGCGGCAACGGTTTAGAAATAAACCTAATGCAAACTTGAACATATAAACAAACATGAACGCATTACAATCTCCATAAAAGAAAACTGTAAAATCAATTGAAGGGCTTACCAAAATTCTTCGCTCAAAATCATATATTCCAAGCATCCCCAGTATTGTAGGCTTAAAATCACCAAACTCTTGGCTACCATTGTCAGAAAGAAGTTTCATCATGACAGTCGGTAATCGAACATATCCTATCATTCCCTCAACAATCTCTTTAATGAAAATAGAGAATAACTTTCTCAAGATGCGTGCACCTTTATCTGACCCTCGTATCTTCCATGTAGTGTTGAGTGATCCAGATGAAGTGCCGTTCTGCTCCTTTTGCTCAGAATCCATCTTACTGGCACATCGATCTGTTAAGGGTTCACAAAATCTGCAACAGGACCCACGAAAAAATATTAAAAAGGTGCATCACCAGTTATTTCTCACCTTTTTTTAGATCTTTACTATATTAACTAAATGAACAAAGATGATATCTAATATCTTACATTAAACGTACATAGAAGTAATAATCATATTTTCTTTCCATGGGAATCTAAAGTTCTGAAAATTGATTTTCTTCCCAATTTTATGCAGATGCATCTCAACACAATGATGGTGAAAGAAAAATATTAAAAGAATAATGGATTTGTCTAAAGAGGAGCAACAGGAAGACTAAAACGAAGCTGATAATGCAATACTGCAATAGAAGTTTGAGGTCTCGAGCAACTTTAACAAAATGATAAGATCTCGCTTAAGCAATTGAATAAAAAATGCACACAAATAGTAAAACAGGTTGATCGAGTTTCAAGGGGTCTATCGTCTCTCCCAATTGATACATACCAATTTAATTTAACATAAAAAGTGATAACACTACAACCTTAGAGTTAGAGCCCTTATATATAATAGGAGATTTCCTAATTCCAATATGAATAGGATTCCTGATCTTTATCTAAAATAAAACCTGTCTTGTAACTAAAATACAACTAAATACTTATCCATGATTAATAACAAAAATTCAGCATCTTATTACAAAACTGAGTCATAAAACAAAGAACCAGCAAATGTACCACATGAAAAAAAAACATTTTTTTGTGGCGTGGGAGAATGTTGCTTACTTGTCAAGCAGCTGAAACCAGAGGGCCTCAGATTCATTGGGATCTAATCGAGAGCTGTTCCTTTGACACAATCCAACACAAGTACGTGCAATATATAAGATGTCATTCACCTACAATAAGACTAAAAACTTGTTTTTACTTTTTTCCTTGACTAAATGAAAAAGGGAGGATTTCAAATATACCCCATCAAAACATGAATAATATAATATTAACCTAACAACAAATGGTAAAATCAGATATATCCATTTTCACCATTATCATGATGATTATGCCTATGCCTTATTGATTGATTGTGCCATAAACTAGTGTAGCAATCAAATTGAGAGTAAAGGTTGGTGAATGTTCCTTGTTGGCATTTTCTGGGGAACTTTCACAAACACAAGGTACCCATTTGAATGTTTTCTGGTATGTTCGATATTCAAAAGATTGGAAATTCCTGTGCCACCAATTCTGATTCTGATTGTATTTTGGGCAACAAAATGTAAAGAGTATGTTGTATCTTGACTTTTTAGTGGAGGAATTGATTAGGTTTTGTTTATGCAACAAATTTCCTTGAATATCTCACAGTGGGGATTTTTTTTTTTTTTTTGGGTTAAAGGCCTGCTAAATTTTACGGTGTTGTATTCAACTATGAGATGTTTCATGTGCTTTTTCATGAAGAAGTCGTTATGGAGAATGAGAAGGCCTATGTAAAATGATCATATTGTGAATTGTTTTTAATAAATAGAAAACAATGAATAAATACATGTTAAGAGTACCAAGTATTTTAAACATATTTGAATTATCATTTTCGGTTGGGTAAATATGATATTATACAGGTCTTGGGAGGAATATAAAAATCTCCCTACCAAAATTTGTAGAAATGAGTAAGTAAGGAGTGATATACCTCCTTCTTCATGACCTCACTGAAATGATCCACCCCGGCGTAATCATCTACACTTTGAGCAGCAGCATCAAGCATCCTAAATTTCTCCGCAAGATCGGAAAGTGTGAATGAAAGAGCGCTTCCAACATCTCCAACCCTTTCTAATAAGAAAGCAGCACCATCTATGATTTTATATTCTTGGCACAAGCGTAAACAATGGTCTACCCTATAGCTTTCACATGTCTCAGGAAGTGGAGGACACGATTGGGTTCATACTGACATAGTAACTGCAAAAGAAAAAGAAAAAAACAGCATAGTTTAGATCCAGGTGCAACAGAAACGTGTGGATACATATGCACTATGCAGTCAGCATGTAATCAACTAAACGACATGGTAGGCTTCTAAATTGAATAGTAAGAGACTCATGTACAAACTGACAAAGACCTTCGCTCAAGAATGCAAAGATAAAAACCTAACAAAGAATGGAAATCTTGCAACTTATTCGAACATAAAGATTAAAGAGTTCACTACTTCACTTTCTGATATTGAACTTGGAACAAAAACCAAAAAGAAACATCTGCCTTTAACCTTGTTTATTTAAAATCGGGCTATCATATAAAAAGAAGACTGTGGTTCAAACAAATTGGAGGATAATATTGAATAAGGTCCATCAGCTCAAAGTATGATCCTAAAAAAACAAAAAAAAAAAAACAATACAAGTTCTCGTATACAAGACTAGTAGCCAGAAGTGAAGAATCACTATGCACATGAAAAAATGAAGATTGTCAAAAAAAAAAAAAAAAAAAAAAAGTAGTTAATTTGGATAATGCATATCCTATGAAAGTAAAATACAACAGTGTGAGCAATTACCTCAAGATAGAGTTCAGTCATTTCATCAGTTACAGGAATCGGATTCTCGCGCAAAGACTTCGGAAACTCTGATATTCTTTCTGAGAAATCATGTACTATGTCAGTCTCATCAATTACCCTTGTACTAGTACAACTCAGAGGTTCTCCATTCCTTAGAGGACAGAAGTTCATGGTGCCCACTGAATGAACTTCAATAACTGTCTTAAGGAAGAGAAAGAGACTTTTAGGGTGAGTCCTCAGCTCGGACAATATTTGTTGGAATTCTTGAAAAAAATGTTCAAGAACTAGAAAAACGGTGCCCTCTCTGACAAAGTTCAGCATGTATAACAAACAATTAAGAAGTGATTCTATCACTAAAAGAACAGGGAGGGCGATTCAGCATCTGAAATAACCATATGTTCTAACCTGCTTATTTGAACCAAATCTGGAATTCGTGAAATGACTGCTGCTTCCAAATAATCAAGCCTCTTGTCGTTCTTTTTTCGCAGCAAACTATGAATATAGGAGAAAGCGTAAATTGGTTCATCCACATCTTTCATGAAGCTATCAAGAGCAGCTATATATTGGTGTCTGCTGTTATAAATGAAGCCACAGACCTAGATGAATACATGAACACAATTATGGGTCACATTATTGCATCCTAGAGAGAGAGAGAGAGAGAGAGAGAGTCATTGGAACCTGATAAAAGTGAGCCTTCTCACACATGTCTAACAAGTATTTGTCATCCCAATCTGTCTGAGGCACAACTTTCAAAAGTGAAAGGACCCCCTTTTCTCTAATTTTAAAAGAGTCGTTCCTTTCAACGTTTGCTGGAATGCTAGCATCTAAGATCAAATACTCAAATATTTGACCTAGCAATTCATTAGAGACTTTGGCCTCTCCACAGGAAACAAAATGAGAAACAAACTCTAGTATATGACCTATATCATCCTTTGAAGGCCAATTTGTGTCGGGTTGAATAGCCTGAATGCTAATGGATTTGCTAGTTTCTACTACGAGAACAAGAACATCTACAGTCTTTTGGGTCAGATCGTGATTTTGAGATGTAGAATCCTTTTGACCTGCGGAATCATGCAATAGATGGTCCGACTTTTGAATTTCATTTACAAATGCACATCTCAAAACATCTAATGTTGCTTCAGTGTCCAACTCCAAGAGATGATAGAGATTCGTATATGATTTTATGACTGATAAGCTAGTCGACCCCCACGAACTTGGAGCATTAGAATCCTCCAGTAAAAAGTGTATAAGCTCCCTTCTAAGAGATGGTAAACGTGCAAGGGGTAGATCTCCATGTCCTGCATATACCAGTACCAAAGCGAAACCAAAAAAAGAAAATGAGCATGTATACACCAACACAATAATTTATGTCAGTAGACAGATAGCATGCCTGGGGGAAAAGCAAAGCCTGAAAAGCAGTACTTCAAGTAAACTAGCATCCTGTACCTGTTTACAAAACCCAGAAACTGGGATTTAGCAACTTAGAAAGTTTTAAAACAGACATGGGGGATAATATATCCTAACAGGAAGGTGGAAAGCAAATAATAGGATAAACTATATCTACAATGGAGGACCATCTATGCACAATCCAAATAATGTATCTTGAGTATGTATGTAAAAAGTTTACATATGTACTATACTGCTACAAATATTATGGGGCTTTACATGGACTCATGGAGAGTTAGACATAATACGTAAGTACTGTCTAAACTATAAGCAAATCCAGCGTAACTGTGTCAATGCAGTCCAATAGAGTGACTTATTAATTACTATGTGCCATGTGGTCCATGTTCATCACAACAATGATAATGACAATGAAATGGCGGTGTTGTATATCGTAAAGTGATTATAAAAAGAAGTTGAATGTGAAAAAAGTAGCTATTCCACAGGATTGAACAAGTATCTAAAATTTGAAAATTAACAATCAGACAGAAGTATGATATTCCATCAATGTGACATACCCGAGTGATGGAGCATTCTCACTGTCGCTGTTTTTGAATTCTCGAAGCAGCTCCTCTAAAGGTGTCCTGAAATCATCTAGACCTTTATTGAACAAATATATCAGGGCCCTATACAAATTGTGTTCCTGGCATAACTTGACAACCTGATATATACAAGTCGCGTGTGAGAAAAGCGGAGAGAAAAATTACATCCTTCAATTGTGGCTAGGTACTTGTATTTCCCTATTCATCCTGACTTTCTAACAATATATGCGGTGCCTCAACTGCACATGGGGTGACTGTATATGTATTTAGGTGGTAGATGTTATTTCTAGGGTTCCCTCTTTGTTGTATCATACTATCATTACAGTGATTTTTTAAGAAATAAGAATGCACACTTTATCTATGTAAGAAGTACAGCTTTGCAATGTTTCTTATGAAATGTACCTGATTGAAGTCCAGGGAAGATATGTCCATGTGAAGAACACATTGTTCAACTCGCTGCAGCCAACCTTTTGCGCTATAGTGCTCCACCAGTGCTTGCATAATCTGTTACAAAAGAAGAAAAAAAAATATGTTCTTATAGTTAAAACACTAGCTCCTGGAATGGAAGTAAACAAAAGATATAAACAAGAGATACCTCAGGTGGAAGTGATCCAAGCATGTCCTTCAAAATATATGGCTCCAAAAGCTCCAAAAATGTCTCTGAAAACAGAAGATTATTAGAAATATAAAAGCTGCATAATTCTATTTAGCCAGAGCCAGAGTTTGATTATAAAAAACATGTACTACACAATGGGTTGCAATAACATTTCATCACAGAACATAACTTTTTGAGCTTGCAAATAGCCCCCTTCCTATGAGTAAACACAACGCTTGGGTGGTCCAGTTGATAGCAAATAAACAAATGTACCTTATCTCTATCCCATGGAATAGAGAGGGTGCTCCAACTGAGCCCCCTGATTCTAATAATAATAATAATAAAAATAAAATAAAAAACCCTTTTTTTCACATGTAATGCGTCTAGTAAATTCTAGTTACATAAGAAGATGAAAAGCACCTACACAAATAAACCGTTAGGGTCTAAAGAACTTAAAACCTGTTGGAGGGATACATCTTATGAAGAGGTTTCATGATTTTCTGATAGGTTTTATTTCAGCCTAACCAGCTAGTTAGTGACAAAGACTTCGTTAATTCAATCAAACCAAAAAGATAAAATAGAAAAGGTCATGTACCAAGAGGAATACGATGTACCTTTTTGTTGAACAGACTCAAAACGGGATAAAATTTCATCAAACAGGATGTCAGTTCTCTTGATGTGAACGCAGAACTCGACTGCAACACCACCAACACTAGTGTATTGCTCTGAAGCCACAGAGTAGCTATCAATCTTCGAATCATTCAAGTGCTCCAATTGGTTGCCTAATGCCACTGATATATAAGAAAAGACCTCATCTACATATGCCAATAGCAACTCCACTAGATAGGACATTATTACTTTTCGAACATCATCCAATGCTCTAGGAAGATCAAACACCCCATGGGCTTTCCCATCATAAAGCACCATTGCCATGTTGAAAGCACCCATCCAGTCACCGCCTCTGCGCAAAACTTCGATGCGTTCCTTCCATGGAAGAAGGCGGGAAACAACAAGATGTGTAGGTCCAAGTAGATACAAAGAAGCACCCCTAACAGCTATACAATTGTGATGAGCTTTTTCAAGGACATTGGAGAAATGGGTGTGATGTCCAATGACATCATCTCCTCTGCCACCATCTACAGCAAAACTTGTGTCATGAATTAGGGTCCCATCATTTGCGTACAGACAAAGCTGTCCAGCTGATGTTAGCACCACCAACATCTGAACAAGCATAACATTCTTGTCACCTCTTATGGTTTTCTCTAAATGGGTAACAAACTAATAAAAGCCACATAATAACTACTCAATGAGTGGAAAAAACAAACACGCAAACACAATCACCTGATCATCCAGCCACGCAATTCCTATTGCTGAACTATCAAGGGTCCATTTTGCATATAACTTCAGTTCTGACTTCACCAATTTTGCAACCTGTACTTGGTGATCCCAAGCAATTGCGAGCAGTGGCACGGCCGCGGACTCTATCGTCTGGACATTCTCTGAAAAAAAAAAACTATCATATTACCAAAAAGAGTTTCAGCACATGATTCATCAACTCCATTTGTAACATACCAGCAGCAGAACCCTGTGAGGGAGTTATGTATTTCCATGCAGCGTAAGGCATGGAACCCTCTCGGACCCCATCAGGTTTGGGAAGCTGAGCGTAGACTTCTGGAGTGTTGGTAATTACTTTGGCCTATAAATGAGGTGAAGCAACAAGAATATATTATGTCCATCGTAAAAACATTAATAATATAAGGTTATGCATGTGATCTAGTCTTTTAGCAATTCCATACCACTAGAGCAGACTGATGAGTGACAAATATGACCACACCATGTTCAGCGGAAGTCACATCTCCTCCCGCGCTACTTTCAGTGCCACTGGTACCACTTGTAGCGCTTGCAGAAGAACCACCAAATTTTTCCTCCGGTACTAGGGGCGACGCGCATACAACTGTACTTGTTGATTCATCAAGAAGAGTCTACTTTGATAAAAATTAAGGTTAGGCCTGACAGATTTATAACGTGTATCAACAATTTTCATTAGCTCAAAAGGAGGTAGAGCTTTACCGAGGTTCTAGATGTAGAGAACCTACTGAGCCACGAAAATGGAGAAAAGCGAATCAACTTAACGACACCTTTACTATCACCGCTAACCATGTTGAACTGGCGAGTCACTTGAGAATCCATCCCCAGATATAGCATGTGAACTACTGGAGCTTTATGTTCAGTAACAATTTTTGCAGCAGAGACCCTT
Organism: Ambrosia x helenae; assembly: GCA_030844895.1. NCBI lineage: Eukaryota > Viridiplantae > Streptophyta > Magnoliopsida > Asterales > Asteraceae > Ambrosia > Ambrosia x helenae. The sequence goes on along the minus strand of CM061227.1, from coordinate 16,723,658 downwards.
TGGACATCCCAAACAGTATAATGCCCATCAGCATATCCTGCAAAGAGGAGGTCTCCTTGATGATTAAAGGACATGGATGTGACTGGGGCATAAGACCTATCACCTTGTAATCCAAGCATTAACATCTGAAATAGATGCAACAAATCATGCTTGGAATAATATCAAACAAAAAGACAACTGACGCAATTAATACTACTGATAATATGAAAAAGAGTCATGTGAACGGAACAACCTTAGCATCCATGTTATCAGCATAATGTAGAGAATATTTGCTGGGAAAAACAATAATTAAGCCTCTTGACATTCCCACTGCAATGTAGTTAACATGAACTGCTAGCGCTTGTGGAGTTCCATGGTCTCGCCTAAACGCTGGAGAGGATATTGTCCTCGTAATAGTGTTATCAGTACTAGTACTAAAATAAGCCATCGCAGTTGATCCCATGTGAACACCCTCAAGCTTCATTGGTTGAGCAGCGGCACCCTCTTCCCAGTGCAGACCCGTAAACGCATGCTTCTTTTCAAGCTCCTCAGCATATTGAAGAGGCGTTAATGAGGTCCCCTTAGTACCTCCCTCACTCTTCTCACTTCCTTTATCGATAACAACACTACCCATATCAACAAAATCATCAGATTGCGTCGGCTTGTCATCAGTCTGTTCCAAATTTTCAACATCACTTTTTTCTGACGATACACTTATTGAGTCCTCCTTAACCTCTTTAGCATCCATGTCCTGCTCAGGGGATAAAGGAACACTTTCTCATTAGATTCTAAGGTAATAGTAGGTGCTGACTCCCGATAGTTTCCCTCAATGTGCTCGTTATCGTTATCCAAAATCGAAGGAGAGCCGGCCTCTAGTTTCGCAGCAGAACTATTATCATTATATCCGATATCAACATCAAATCCATTCAATCTGGAGGCATTAGCTACATCTGTTGCCAACTCCTCACTACGGAAACCTTCACCGTCGTTATTTTCATGTTCAGTAATCAAATCCCCAGAGAGCTCAGGGCTTCCATTCGATTCTACCGGTTCTGTATCTAAATGATCCAGTGTACGATCTTCGTCGACTAATTTCGCCTCTGAATGACCGATTTCTGAACCTGTGCCACTTTCATCACATACTTCAGAACCATTATTGGCATTAGGATCGAAGCTTTCTGAACTAGATTTCTCCCTGGTCAATTTAATAGCAGCAGCATGTGGAGTCGGAACCAACCGCGAAGCAGCAGCAGCGGCTGCCAACGCTGCGCCAGGTTTCGCATTTGACCTAACAGTACTGAATAACCGAGGCAACTGACTGAATGTTTCACCCGAATTTATTTGACTAACGGAACGAAACTTTGACTGCATTATCGGCCTATCTCCATCAGTTCCCAATTGAGAAGTTGTTAATCGCGTGTAATCAGAAGAATTAGCATCAAAAGTATTATTAGTGTTGCTTTTGGGGCTGTTTACATCCCGAGGCGACGATGACGACGAAGACGAGCATTCACCATCAGAGTGGATGAGGAGAAGTTCATCAACGGTGCTGCGGTGGCGGTGATCATCTTCGTCGTCGGTAGTGGAGGCGTCGTGAGACTGTAGGAAGGCGTCTAGATCGAGCTCCATAGGAGGATTGTTGAAATCTCTGGTCATACTACTGACTTAACCAGATTACTCATCTCGTTGATTATAATCTGAACAAGTGAAATTATTATTACACTACTGAAGTAGAACCAATAACCTACAAAAAATGAATTAATGTTCAACTTATGAAATTATAAAACGTTAAACCTAAAATTGTAACAATCAAGTGTATATATAATATAATAATAATAATACAAGTAATTGAACAGGTCAGCAACGAGAAATACGGCCGTGTGATCTGAAAATTAGTAATAAAAGTGTTCTGATTGAACATAGTGAAGCATGAATAAGAATTAAATCGATTGGGAGGTGAATTGGGCGATGAATCTGTACATGTGATGAGTAGAGGAACATAAACAATGACATATATTAAGGAATTTGTTAGAGAGCATAAACTTACAGATAGATCGATCAAGAAGGAAGGAAGAGGAGGTTTTGGGTTTAATTTATGTTTTGATGATGATTGGAAAATGGTACGGAAAGAGAAAGAAGTTGTTTTGGGCGATATTTTTTTTTAACGGCTGAATTTATACCACCTTATTTTCATCTAATCTTGCATTTGTAAAGATTTGAAATCACAGCCTTACATTTGTAAGGGGGACACCATACTATTAGACCAAGAGATTAGGAATCTTATGGGTTCAGATAGGAGTATAGATCTTATGGGTTTGTAATAAATTGCTTTGTTACAATTTTATTAGGTCGGCCAGGTAGCTCCCGGCTACATAAGCATGAGTGGTGATATGTTGTACATAATTTTGGTGAAATGAAAGTTCCATTAGATTTTATAAAAAAAACTAGTTATTACTAGGTTGAGAGATTCTTGTTTTGGCTTTTTATTTTTTATTTTATTTTATTTTTTTTTGTTATGGTATTAATTTTTTTTTAATGTGTTATATACATGTATTTTGACATTACATTTATAAAAATTTCAACATTGAATACATAGAAACCTTTACAACAAAAAGGACAAATCCAAGTATGATTCTAATAAAGCCCTAGCTTAGGGCCTCCAAACTTTTGAGGCCTCCATTTTTTTAACATGTTTTTATATTACATGTGAATCGGGCAACGTTTGGTTTATGCCCTATTATGATCCATTGGCTAAAAAAAAGTCTAGCAGAGCATCGATGATTGATTGTGAGAAATGAAGCAACAATTCTCAATTTTCAAGGTGTAATCATGGAATTACGATAATGCCACAACCCGATTCACGAGATGCGTGCTTAATCAATCATTAAAAAATAATGGTGGAGGCGTCTATGATGCATATACTCACAAGCACAATATATTTCAATTTTCAAATTAACCTATGAGCCTATTGTTTGTCTTATCGGTTGTGTATTTGTTTCTACAATATGCCTAGTTCTTGATCTTTGTCAGGGTCGGTCCAAGCCCAAGTATTTTGAAGCTAGGGCTTTGGGCCCCCAAATTTTTTAGGCCCCATTTCTAAAATATATACAAGTATTCCAGATATTATGATAGCTTTGAGAATTTTAATAAATATGGGTGATGGTAGTCTAGTGGTTATGATCCCACTCTTTTCCTTGTAGACCTAGGTTTGATTCTCAATATCTTATAAATCTGTAACACTTTTTTATAATTATCTTGATATGACCTCTGAGCAATATGCTTCATATTAAAAACGTTCTTTTTCTTTTTAAGCTTCTCTAAATTTACCTCATATAGCCATTTTATTTTAGATAATATTGAACTAAGAGATACTCATGGCTCGCTTGCTACAAATCGATACTCTCATATTTTGACAACTTCATTTGACAGAAAAACACATAATTTATAAATTTATTAAGCGCTATTTAATTCTTTATAAGTTTATTTTTATTAATTTTTGCACCAAGTAAAAACTGAAAATATAAAATCAAATTGGAGGCCATGAATATTTATTTCGCTTTGACCTCCAAAACAATTGAGCTGGCCCTGATCCCTGTTTACATGTTTCTTGACTTCTGACTCTTGCTACTCGTTGATACATTTAGACCAGTTAGTGCTTTATAAAAAAAACATACTAATATCAAAAGGAATAACCGGTGAGTAAAGGTTAGTGCTTCATGGTCATTGCCTCAGTAGGTTGATACTTGTGCTGAGCTTACTGGTCGTAGTATGTGTCCTTTTTCTTTTTGAAGATGGTGATCATAAGACTGCCTTTTAAGAAACAAAATTACATACTATTCTTGTGATCTACTTTAAATTGTGAGATTTTCAACTACTCGCCCCACTATTGCTTTCTATTAAATTGTGATTGAAGCTAATAAGTTCATTAGTTGAATACTAAGTCATATTTCTACACTAAAATGAAAAAAAAAAATAGAAGAGGGTCTCACATTTTTACATGACGGCCTCCAAAATGGTTAAGCCGGCCCTGACAATAAAGCCTTTAGAAAATTTGATACCGAATCTTAGAAAATTTGACAACGAACTTTAACCCACTATTTTAATTAAAATAATAATAACTTGATAGGTCACATTCCGTTGAAAAAACAACTCATTAACTCATTTAGCCATGGTTTTGAAAACCGGACCGGACCGGCCGGTCGGACCGGGCTCCGGGACCTGGACCGGTCCGGTTCGGGTGTTCGGACCGTTGGTGCAGTGAACCGGCTTCGGACCGGTGAACCGGGAGGTCGGACCGGAAAACCGGGAGGTTGGACCGGTTTTTTGTATTTTTTTTTTTTATTTTTTTTTTTTTGTTTTTGGGCCGGTTCGTTGGACCGGTCGAACCGGTTGGACCGGTCGAACCGGTGAACCGGCCGGGGGTCCGGTTCGACGTCCGTTCCGGTTCTGAAAACCTTGCATTTAGCCCACATTTAGTTAAAAAAATAAAAAGGTCCACCACATAAGCCCATAAAAGCCATAAACCCTTTGAATCTAATTAAAAAAGAAGATAGAGGATTTGTCAACCGGAACGCTATATCTAGTCTTGTTCAATTAATGGTTAAAATAAATAAACACGTCAATTTTACGTTGGTTTACTGATTATTAAAGTTAGCACTCGTTTTACCGTCGTGACTGCAACTGTTGAGAGATACTTTTCAGCAATGAAGTACGTGATGCTCGATTTGTGTAACTAGATTAGTGATGAACATTTAGTGATAGTTGCATTTGTTTTTTTGAAAAGATTTACTTAGAAAAGTTCCGATAGATGATGTTTCTATTAATCACAATTAATATCGATATGACGTATTTTTATTAATTATTTTCATTTTAATTTGATTTTTGATATGTTACTATGTGACCCGACCCGAATCACTTAATCGGACTAGACAGAAAACAATGAACTTAGTGATAGATAATCGATCGTTTGTTCTTTGAAAGTTTTCGAACATGTGTAGCGAAAAAAGTATGGCTACGCCACTGGTAAGAAAGTATAGAAAATGAAGAACACAATCAAGAACATAACATAATTTTTCATTGATAATCCATAATGTTTACAGTCAATTCCTGAAAATAACATTACATGTCCAACATCTAAACGACCTTAAACGACACAGTTTTAGGTGAAAAAAAAACAACTTAATAAATAAAAATGAAAACTATATATAGACATATTAGAGTGTCGCATATTTCCATTCAACACTCTGACATATGCAACACACATGAAGTGTCGCGTGTTAACAAAACTACCTGTATTCTGGTCTTGATCTTTAGTATGGTGTGCGACACTTGGAGTATCTCAAGCAATCTTCTAAACCAACATCTTATTAGTCTTTATACCATCTTAAAGATTTTCGGTATACAACGGTCTTCAGACCCAACAACTAATTTTATTTTTTATCTTTTAGATTTTGTATTAATAAACTTCTATATTAGCTTTTTATACGTATTTTATTGATATTAAATTATATAAAAAATCATGTAGCCTAAGATCTTTAAAATTAAAAAAATCATTAGATTGTGTTTTTTAAGAGTACTATATAATGTGTTTTTATATAAGTTTAATTCAACGTGCAAAATCGAGTTGTTGCAACAAACTGAACACCATAGATACACCGTAGATATTATTTTAGAGAGAGTTCGGAAAATGCAAAAGTGCTTTTGGTTAAAAGTGTTTATTGGCTTATGACTTTTTGAAAAAGAGTTGTAAAAAAAGTGTTTGGATTAGCTTTTGTGATGAGAAACGTCAAAAAGTTAATAAACTATTTTTTTAAATGTTTCACTTAACTTATTGTGAAGATTGGTTGAATGGGTGATAGATTTGTAATTTTTTTCAAAAGCCAAAAGCTAGAAATTCTGACTTCTTAAAAACAGTTTTTCCACTCTTATTGAAAAGTCAAAACCAAAAGTGCTTTTGGATTACACAAGGAATGTTATATTAAAACCCCCCACCCCCTAAAACGCCTCGATTTGGCCTAAGCGAGGCGCTTTGGTTATTTTTTTAACTACCTCGGTCCGAGGTTAATTATTCTGATTTTGACCACAGGCGACTCGCTTTGCCCAAAGCGAGGCGCTTCGAATCCAGGTTTTATTTTTGAGGTATTTTTGGTGTTTTGAATTGGTTTTTTATTTATTTTTTATTTTTTTAATATAATTATTGTAAACAAAATTTATAAAAATTAAAAAAACAAAATAATAACCACCAACTTGTATCGAAATGATGTTTAATGGTGTTGTCCTTGAAAATAGCGATGAATGATATCAATCAAATTGCCGGAGGGTCATCGGTGTTCAGAGTTTCCAACCCTTAATACCATACAAATGACCATGTTTGAAAAACGGAGAGTTCTTATGGAAGTTGCTAAAATAGTTAAACAAATGTATTTGTGAATAATACATTCATCGAAAAGACAATCTCTTTGTTAGTCACCCTCATAGGGAAATCTACTCCCACACTTATGCGGAGATCAAGGAGATTCATGAAGATATTCATCAAGACCTTTGGAAAATGTAAATCCAAGATCCAGGAGCAGGAATTGTTTACCTTCCCATTGATTTCAAGTATGTTGCCTTCATCGTTGACAGATATCTTTCCGACAACAACTGAATTTTACTTGCTTGCCTAAAAGCGGTCCAACTTCGTGCCTTCATCGTTAAGTCAAAAGCGGTCCAAATACTAAGGTTGTTGGATGTTTATGTGAGAATGCATAGTACAAAATTCTTTTGACAAACGTCTGGCTGACCTGAAGTTCCTTCATCGTTGACGGATATCTCTCCGACAACAACTGAATTTTACTTGCTTGCCTGAAAATGTAAATCCAAGATCCAGGATGAGCTAGATATTCCTCATGATGAGCAGGAATTGTTTACCTTCCCATTGATTTCAAGTATATTGCCTTCATCGTTGACAGATATCTCACCGACAACAACTGAATTTTACTTGCTTGCCTGAACATTTGTTTTACTAATTTCCGATTCTTGATAGTTTCATTATACTCGTGTTCAGCCTTTAAATCAAACAATTGGATTAGTTTTTAAGGTTTATTGTTCTTTTTGTGTTGTATGCGCTTTCTGTCTAATGCAATCTGCTTGGTCAATTTTTTCTGTTCTCTTCTGATGTCGCTTGACTTTATTGGTAGGTAATTGAATTGATCCCACCTGAAATCGATTCATCTTCTGATACACTTGAATTTGCAATGCTCATATGCGTGAAGCAACGTCCAACAACCTAAATTAGGGTGATTACTTTATCAAGTTTGACTTATTTACTTTTCTACTTGTAAATGCTTTTTAGCTCATGCAGGCCCAAAAAAGGAGTATGTGTTGATTATTTTTGAATCTATGATTTTGATTACCTAAATAAGCAATTAAGCACGCACCATGTAAAACCTTTAATGCGTGTAGGTAATGTTCACAGCTAATCGCCTCGGAATGAAGATCTTGAGTTTGGAAAATCAAACTACATTGGTTTTCATAACCAGACTACCAATAGTTTTGTTTCTTTTTGTGAGTGTTTTGTTGCTTTGGATTGTTGATGGCTTTAGTCTGGACCCGATCAGTTAGCTTTTTTATGGCGGCGATGATGAATCGCTCATATGAGAAATGTGCATACTGATAATTTTAGCCGTTTAGTACGATGCGAGGCGCGACTGAATGCTCTTTTTTTTCGAAATTTGTTTCATTTTGTATGGCGAGGAAAATTGTAACAACCGGCAAAAATGAGGTAAATCCGTACTAATTAATTAATGTGTAGTTAACGTAATTAAGTGCAATTTCGTGTTAATTGTTTAACTGAGGCCTTAAAGAATAGTAAATTCCCATATGATGCATAGGAATGCACACGTTTAATGGTAAAGAATGATAGGATCATGTGCGAATAAACTTATCCGGTATGGATGTAACAACCGGCAAAAATAAGGTAATTCCGTACAAATTAATTAATATATGATTAACGTAATTAAATGCAATTATGTGTGATTTAATTATCAAGGTCTTAGGGGATAGCAATTTCCAAATAGTGCATAGGAATGCATACGTTTAATGGTAAGGCATGATTGGATCATGTGCGAATAAGCTATCCGGTATGGACGTTGGCAATTACCCGGTAATAATTAAATAAACGAAAAGGATCCCGGACACCCAGGATATAAAATAAAGGGTATTTTCATAAGATATAATGAGTTTTGGAACTCCAAAACCATAAATGAAAACGTCTTGTACAAATCTCCCGGTAACGAATAAAATGCGCGTACCGCACCCGATACGCGTATAACTCATAATTTCACCCGGCAAAGGCCTAAATAACCAATCAACGCTTAAAATAGACTATATTTAAGGGTTATTAAAGGTATTTTTAATGTCCGGATAACGCGTGATTAAAACCCGAAAAATACCCGAACGACACCCGAACGACGGGGGATTAAACATAACAAACAATGGGTAAATATTTGAAGTTGTGGACCCCACTTAAACCCACTTGGGGGCCGGCCTAAAGGCCAAGAAGTGTGTCCATGCAAGTGTTGAAGTAATAATAATCTATAAGCTAGTCATAAAGCATGCAAGGATAAAGCCAAATGTGTAAGAATTGGTAGTACAAAAGCATGCTACTTTCTTGTCTCCCCTTGCCAAAATTTCGGCCATATGGCCATAAGATCCAAGACAACACTTAACCATCATTACACTAGTATATGCACATGTATGTAAGAGAGGTTGTATAGAGATCATGATGGTTTATAAAGATTAACAAAGATTTGCAAGCAACCTCCTCCATACATACATACATATACGGTTATATACACACACACACACTTCATATCCTTCCAAGATTACCAAGTACACATACAATCCTTCATAAGATTTCTTGAATCTTTGGAAGATTACATGTGATAATTATATATAAACATGTGTTAGAGGTTTGGATATCAAAACAAAACTCTTCTCCTTTCCTTGTTCTTTTGGCCGTGAGCTTCTCACCTCCCCCATACTTCATTCTTACAAGTTTCTACATCTCCAAAACACTTAAAACAATCCATCATCCAAACCCCTATTGTGTGTTTCAAGCTTGGAGCTTAACCATCAAGGAAGAACACACTAAACCCCTCTCAAAATCAAAGGTTTTGTCTTCCCTAGCCTTGTGCTAGTAGTAAGCATTCTTAACCTTGTTTTTGATTATTATTATTCATGTATGTGTTCTTAGAAGCAAGTTGTACATGAAGGGTTTAAAAGGTGGTTTTGAACATAATCTTTAATAGGTTTTACATGTGTAAAATGGATGATTAAAGATATGAAAATAAAACATGGATTTGATGATGATGATGTATTAATCTTGAAAATATGTAAAGTTTGCATTTAAAACTAAGTAGGATGATGTTTTGGTTAAAATTATGGAATGAACTTGAATATGTTAAAAGTGACTTTAAATCATCTTATTATGATCATCTAAGGCATAATGTATGGTGGAACATATTAGAAGTTCATAAATAAAGAAGATGAAAAATTAAAGTAGCTTACTTAGATGAATGATATTTTGTTAAAATGGACAAATACATAAAACACACATATAAGTAGCCTTCCATATGAAATACAAGACTAACATAAGTGTTTTGATACAAAAATAACTTACCAATAAAAAGTTGAATCTTCAAAGTCTACTATTTTGAGTGAAAAATGTTAACTTTGGAAGTTAGAGTGGAAAAATGCAACTTTTGAAAGTTAAGGGACTAATATTGTAACTTTGGAAGTTAGAGGACTAAAATGGATATTTTAGAAACTATTAGTCCAAAAATACAAGTATGGAAAGTTTGGTGTCAAAAATGTAAGTAATAAAGTTCTAAGGATGATTTTGGTAAATACTAGTAGAAATACTTGGGTATTTTGTATAAAAGTGTATTTTTGAAAGTTATAAAAATATAAAGGGTTTTAACATAAGGATTTTTATAAAATAGAGATTTTATAAAAATATTAAACAAACTTGGGAAACTTATACAAAAATGAATACTTTTATATAAATGGGAATATAAAAGTGTTGGAAACATTTTTGGAGTTAAGTTAACAAGTTGGGTTAAAAATACATAAGTATTTTAAACCATCCAAGTAACATGTGAAAAGAGGAAGAAATATGGATAATATTTCTATAAAATACATGTTGGGAAAAACTTGGAAAAATTAACTAATCGAGTTAAGATATCGAACTAAGACGCGTTAACGAACCGTACACGGACAAATCATGAGAAAAATGCCATTGCGGCAAGATAAGAAAAATATATATTTTAAGAAGTAAAATATATATATATACATTATGGGCGAAAACAAATAAACACTTTCCTAAGTGTTGGAGGAATTATTCGTGGGAGAAAACACATGACATAAACAAATGAGACGTTAAACAAACATATATACTTAACAAGAAAATTACACATTTATATATATGTACGCTCGTCTCGGCAAAATTCTAGTATATCTACTTAATGGGAAAGTAGATATGTGGGAAGGAAAGCCGCGACGAGAAGACAAGGATATATATATGTGTATGCCGTACCAACAAGATCCTAGTATATTTATTTGAATGGGAAAATAAATATACGGTATGGTGAGTTGAATCGGGTGTTAAGAATATACAATCGAACGACGAAATCTTAGCATATTTGTTTAAATGGGAAAACAAATGTGTGGAAAAGTGAGTCGGGTCGAAGGTTGAAATATATATTATATCGAGCGATGCGATCTTAAGTATAATTATTTAAATGGGAAAATAATTATATGTTAAGTGAAGTCGAGTCGATGATAATAAGATACAAGTTAAGGAAATATTAACAAGAGTAATATATAACTTGTAACACGAAGGGTAATGTAACGCCAACGAAACCTAGGATACGCGCTTAATTAAACGGGATTTGGAATAACTTGTGGTCGGGAGTTGGGTGTACAACTTGCCAAGGCACATGCACTATAGGAATAGTGACTTATACGTCTAGGACGTTTGTAGGTGCGAGACCATCTTTGCTATCCGCCTAAGTAATCCAGACAGAGTTTCAGGTGAGTTTCACGGCCCCATTTTAAACTATTTTTACGTTTTCCGGGGGAAAGATATGTTAGGGAAAATGTTTGACGGATTTATTACTTGAGGTGTGACCGCCACTCGGGGTTGAGTCCTCGCCTCTATAATCATTTATTCAGGGAAATGAAACCGGAGGAATATTGAATAGTACTATTGGTGCCTGACAAGGCCCACCCTAATCGATAGCGTCGATTATGCATTAGGTTATGCCTGGGGTGCATATATTCTGAACTTAAGTCGTGGGAAACCGAGTAACGACTTGGAGCGGGGCATATTTATTTATACGTCTTGGTTTGATTATAGTCTCAAGTAGAGTTATAGGAATTTGCAACTCCTATACATTGTCATAACATGGTATTTCCCAAGTGAACAAGTTTTGGAAACTAAAAACCTGTGAACTCAGCAATATATTTTATATTGACGAAACTTTTAAACATATCTTTCAGGTAACTAGATGAAGGACCACCGGGCAAGCTGGGTCAAGGAATCCTCCAATGCGACGTCAAACTTTTGCGGGGTTTCACTTTTATTTCCCAAGGCATTTGGGATATATACGAGAAACCTCTATGATTATCTTAAAAACAATTAACTTTTGTGTAATGTTTGAACAAGATTTGACGTCATAATAAATGACCCATTTTCTTAAATTACTTGTGTTAGCAATAACCTTGACTTTATGCTTTTGAACCGTCGCGCCACGTGTTTCCGCCATTGTCGTGGTGTGACAGAAGGTGGTATCAGAGCCAAGGTTATAGCGAACTAGAGTATTTTCTTTAAAAACTAGACTATAACCGGATTTGGTTCATAAAGATAAAGTTTTCAAAAGAAAAATATATAAAGACCCTAAAGTAATTTTTCAAGAAAGCATTGGGCATGAGGAGATTCCGACCAAGCTAGCCAGGGGCATCGTTATGCATTAACGTAGTATTAGAGGTTAGAAAGGATACTGATAACGTACGCCTTAACTGTCTAATTTAAATTAATTCATATATATACATGTACGGTTCTTTTGCCAGGATGTCGGACGCTGGTAGTATAGCGCCCAGTATCGATAGCAGCATTCAGATCATCCCTGCGCCACCGCCTGAGCCAGTCGAGCTGGTAGTACTTGACGCAGAGGATGAAGACGTGGAGATGAACGCCGCCGGAGGATCAGATGACGACTCGGATGAGACGGATCCTAGCGAGGATCCTGATTGGGCACCCGCCGTGGTCGACGCGCCGCTACCCATTGTACGGCCGCACCGTTAGCACCACGCCCCATCCGAGCTATTAGGGATTTCCCTGAGGGCTGCGCCGGACCGTCCCGGCCGATTCCAGCCCAGTCGGAGACAGTAGAGTCTCCATTCGACCGACAGGCTCACGTGGAGCATGAGCCAGCACCCTTACCCCACATCCACATTCCTCCAGGCATGAGACTCATGCCGATCTCCCGTGGGAGGAACGGGTGGATATCCGATGACTCTGACGACGAGTCCGTAGCGTCGGTAGAGCACATGCTGGTACCCGAGATTCCAGCTGTTCAGGAGGAGCCAGTGGCTCCAATGTTAGAGGACGCACCTGCTGATCCTATAGCCCCACCAGCACCACTCGAGCCCGCACCTCCGGAGGGGCCAGCAGCACATATACTCGAGGGTAGCCCCGCTGATAGCTCTGAGCTACGCAGGGCAGGCATGGCCGCCTTTGCCACCGCGAGCCCTCCTACCCCCACTGTCGTGGTATCCACTCCAGAGTGGGCCACCGTTTCGGAGCCTTTGATAGCACCACTAGCCGAGCCTATGCCACCACCCCCAGTAGCCATGACTTTACCCATCCCCACCATTCCCAGCATGACACCTGCACCGTACCCTCTGGGTGCAGGGGACCCTTATATGATGCCACCCCACTTTTCCCTCAGACCACCAGGTTTCACCCCATTACTGCCACACATACCGATACCAGCCCCCTTTGGGCCATTCCCATCCACACACCCAGATATACCCGGACCATCCCAGCCACCTAGGATGACACCCTTGTCTGGACCAGCCTGGTCCACTGCCATCACTCTAGAGCGGGACTTTCAGACTCTCGCAGACACGGTGCAGCGCACCGTAACACAGGTAGAGCATCAGACACGTCTGATGTGGACGAGGATGATGGATGCGCGGGATGCTTTGGCGCATTACGCGGAGGAGTTGCTGAGCCTGGACGCTCAGTGCGGTATCACAGGGGATGCGCACTTTGCGCATCGACATTTCTTGTACGAGCGTATCATGACGATCAGTATGACGATCAGTACGCACGCGCCGCAGTAGTACCAGTATCCGCCACCGCCGCCACAGTAGGATGTATCAGGGATGCACAGAAGACCCACCAGTTTATGTACATAGTAGCTGCAGTATGGTAGTACAGCACGGGTTATGACACTCGTCTGCATTTTGCCTAGCCGTACGGATATTACGGCACATGATATGATGTTTTATTTATTTCAAAAACAATGTATTGTATGAGAAATGTATTCTCCATTTTGTATTATGAACAAGCATTGTACTAGTATTATTGAAATTAATGAAAAATCTTATTATTATGGTGAAATATGTTGTTGTCTATGATTATTATTGCTTACTCCATATGTTGTGGTTTGTATATTTGTGTGGTGATGTTGTGTTGATTACTATTTATTTCTGTATGATGTATTGGTATGTTGGGTGATGACATGGTGTTGATTATTGTGTTCATATTCTGGTTTGTTGTTTATGCTTTATATTGTATAAATGTTTGCCAAATTAACCTTTGATAATTATTATTGAAGAGAAATGGCACCGGCCACTAGAAGCAATAGCGGAGCAGACGGACTGCCCGCAACACCGGCCGAACTCGAAACCATGATATCTGAACGCATAGCCCGCGCGATCGCAGAGCACGAAGCTGCTCGATCCGAAAGATCACGTGATCTGACTGGGAGTGACCGACAGGAAACTTCCCCCACTGGTAAGAAGTTGAAAGTAATTGATAAAGCAATGGGAGAATATCCAAAAACTCCTATCCCGTAATAACATACAACTTTATTGATGCAGAAACGGCCTCGCGAGAGCGTGGCTGCACCTTCAAAGCCTTCCTCGACTGCAAGCCGCTCAATTTTAACGGCACGGAAGGATCAGTTGGTCTGGTCAAATGGTTTGAAAAGACCGAGGCAGTTATTCGTATCAGTGGGTGTACCCCACGTCATTCGGTTATGTACTCCACCAATTTATTCTTGGACCAAGCGTTGACATGGTGGAATGGTCAAGTGCAGTCTTTGGGTGATGACACTGCTTACTCTCTGTCGTGGGCAGAACTGAAGGAACTGATGATTGCTGAGTACCGTCCGGCGAGTGAGGTACAGAAATTGGAAACTGAGTTTTGGAACCTCACTATGATGGGAGCAGACGTTACTGGTTACACGTCTCGATTCCATGATCTTGCCAGATTAGTACCACGATTGGTTACCCCTGAGAACAACAAAATTGAGCGTTATTTGTTCGGCCTAGCACCGCAAATACGCAGCATGGTCACTGCTTCTAAACCTACGACCATGCGCGCAGCTATTGATCTTGCGCTCAGTCTCACCGAAGATGCCATACGCATGGGTACACTGATTCGCCAAGTTTCGGGATTAAAAATTTCTGAGGCAAGCAGTGTGGAGGCCAAGAATCAGGGATCAAACTCAGCTGTTGTGACGAACGACCAGGGTAACAAGCCGAGGTTTGGGAAAAGAAAACGGGATGAAGGAAAAAGGGACCGAGCGTCGGGTAGCTCGAACAAGAAGGGAAAGGGGTATGTCGCCACGGGACGTGGTAATGGTAACAAGCAGGGAAATCAGGGGAGAAACAATGGATTAACTTGCGGGAAGTGCCACCGCACAGGGCACAAGACTGAAGAATGCCGTTCTGGAGCACCGAAAAATGGAGGGGCTAGACCATGCTTTGCATGCGGGTCGTTAGATCATTGGAAGAAGGATTGCCCCAAGATCAACAATCAGGCCCGCGGCCGGGCATTTGTGATTGGAGCCGGTGATGCACGGCAAGACCCCAATGTGGTCACTGGTACGTTTCCTCTAAATGGTCATTATGCCTCTGTATTATTTGATACCGGTGCTGACTTTAGCTTCGTATCCATTGAGTTTAAAAGACTACTTGGATTAAAAACTAGCAAACTAGATACACCCTACTCTATAGAACTGGCTAATGGTAAAACTATTGAAACGAGAGAGGTAGCAAAAGATTGTAAGTTAGAACTCTGTGGGCACGAGTTTGGGATTGATCTATTGCCGGTCGTATTGGGAAGTTTTGACATCGTTGTTGGCATGGACTGGTTGTCCGCACATCATGCCATTGTGGTTTGCAACGATAAAGTTATTCAAGTTCCCCTCGCAAACGGTGAAACTCTCTCAATTCAAGGGGAAAGACACGGGACGCCACTAAGGATTATTTCGAGCATGAAGGCTCGTAAGTGTCTAAGAAAAGGGCTTGTCGCATTCTTGGCACACGTAGTGGACAAGAAGGCCGACGAGCGAAAGTTGGAAGACATTCCAGTCGCCAGAGATTTTCCGGATGTATTCCCAGAAGATTTGCCGGGGTTGCCGCCACCTCGACAAGTCGAGTTCCGCATCGACCTCGTTCCCGGAGCAGCTCCTGTGGCACGATCGCCATACCGCCTAGCTCCATCAGAGATGCAGGAACTGTCCAGCCAGCTACAAGAATTATTGGACAAAGGTTTTATAAGACCGAGTTTCTCACCTTGGGGAGCTCCCGTCTTATTTGTGAAGAAGAAGGATGGCACATTTTGCATGTGCATCGACTATCGTGAGCTGAACAAGCTAACCATCAAGAATCGCTATCCTCTCCCCAGGATCGACGATTTATTTGATCAGCTCCAAGGTTCCAGCTATTACTCCAAGATCGATTTGAGGTCTGGCTATCACCAGTTGCGTATACAAGAAGAAGATATTGTGACACCCGGCAACTTTCGGTAACTAACTTTTGAAAACTTAGTGAGTCTACCTTAGCGAGTCGCGCATACGTTACACATAACATGGTCGGTCGAGTCGAATCGCACATCATTAGGGTTTTAACATACGCAAGTCTCGGGTCCCGGGAATTGGTGATCGGGCGGGAACGTGTCATTTATCATGCATTATATGTTTACAATCATTATGTGACTTGTCGGTATGTGAATATGTGCTAACATGTGTTAAAACGGGGTTTAACGCGCAAAACACACCAACACAGGGGTTACAGGCGAGTAGGCTTGCCTAATCGCCTGTACAGGGGCGAGTAGGAGGGTGATTAATGGCGAGTAGGGGCTAATCGCGTAACTGTTCATGCGATTAGGCCCCAATCGCATGAACAGTCATGCGATTAGGCTCCCTAATCGCGTGTAAGTCTGCATACTCGCATGATACGTGCTAGACGACCAAAAACGCCTATAAATACCACCCTTGACCTCCAAAACATCATTTGTGCAACCCTAGCCGTCCCATAACATAACCCAACACCCACACACCCTCTGGAACTCGTTTTTGCACCAAAACCACCATTTTCAAGCTTATTCCATCATTACCTCTTGATTACAAGGTGTGTTCTTCAAACCCAAACCTTTAAATGATTATGTTTTACTCCCTAAACGTCCAGACCTGACTTATAAATGTTTTTATCTTTGAAAATCCATTTAAAACCGTTTTTAAACAAACCCACACCTTTACATGTGTTATATGCGTTATATATGTTTAAAGATAGGATTTTTAGGATTGAATCATGGTTGTTCTTATGTTATTATGATGTTTATTGCTGATACAAGTTAGTATGATGATATCCTAGGAGTTTGAATGGTTGTGGTTGTGTATTGTTGATATTTGATATTTTGACCCATTTGAAGGATTTTGAATGATTAAGGATGATATGAGGTATGTTGTTGATTGAATGATGTTAGGGTTTGTTATAGGATGATGCTAGAACAGTAGGATGCTATCGGACAACGTGGTTATGTGATTTAATCTGGATATTTGCTATTTAGGGCAAGTTCTTGCATGTTGATGTGATGTTTACATGCTAAGTTGCCATTTTGGGAAAACGCTCGCATTCGGGACTGTTAGAATGATGAAAACTTAGGGGTTTTGCTTGAAATATGTTTGTTAATGTGTTAGGAAGATTATTGGATGTTTTTACATGTTTCGGATTTGATTTGGAGCGTTAAACGCGCGAAATTGCATTGTACAGCTACAGCAGGCGAGTAGCACCCTAATCGCATGATGCTATAGGCGATTAGGGGTGTAATCGCCTGAAGGGAAGCCTACTCGTGTGTACATATAGGCGATTAGCCTTGTAATCGCCTGTTGACCCACCCTAATCACGTGTTGACTTTTCCTAATTGCTAGTTTGATTCCTAATCGCGTGTAATGCTGCTGTATGTATATTTTAACATCCCGGAACATGATTTGACGCCTAGGAACATGATAGGAACCCCGGGATTCACCCAATGACTTAGTAACACGTGTTCGGACCTGTTTATGCGTTAATCGGATCTTATGCTAGACTAAGTGAACTGTTGCGCGTATTAAGTGTTTAATTGCATATGTGGCATGATGTTTTGTATTTATCCAACACGTGGAATGTCGGGTCACCAATGGGATGTCGAGTCTTGTCTTACATTGTCTGGTTGTCGGTTAAACATGCTTTTCGGACACATAATGGTCATGGACTGGACTTAGGGACTAATGAACCCGATGGGTTATTAGTCTAACTTGACACACATCTTATGATAGGTCGCCAATTGTTGGGGCTATCATATCTCACAGACGGTTTACTCATATCACGCATACGGTTTATTCTTAAACGGAATACGCAACTTAAGGTGAGTTCACGGCCCCACATTTTACAGTTTTTACTTTCGGGGTGAGAAACATGCTTACAAACTCTTTTATGACTTATGACTCTTTATCACGTTATACTATGGCTCACTTATCGTACTATACGGATCATTGAAAATCCCTAGAAACCACTAACATGGGTATATGGCGGGGAAATATGGATAGCGCTATTGGGAACTGACAAACCCCACTCGACGGTTGGACCGGGCGGGTGCATATTGTCTCTAATAAAACTAAGGGTAACACTCGGCTCAGTCAGTAATGGTTTCACCCGTATGAGTATCTCATTCTGCGCCGGTGGTTGGCGTTCTCATTCTGCGCCGGTGGTTGGCGTTCTCATTCTGCGCCTGGATTGGCGTTCTCATTAGCATAGTAGTAATTGTGATGGTAACATTTTTGAAGGATCACTGTAAACGTTTAATTAAAACCTGTGAACTCACCAGCATTATATGTTGACTCTTTTAGCATGTTTTCTCAGGTCGCTAAGGTAGCAGCTGTCGGATAGGCGCACATGGTCGCACTGGAGTCGTCTCGCGTCTAGGGTCTCATCTGCACGTTTTGGAATCATGAACTTTTGAACTTATGTTTTATTTATGCATGACTTTTGTAAACTTTAAATGCTTCCGCACTGTTGAATGTTGGTTTTAAACTTATGCATGGTTTTGTTTACGTATGTTTTTACATTTAGACGTCGTTTATTGTGACCGTTGACTTGGATCCTGGTGTGTCACACGCCTCGCGGTAGAACTCCGCAGGTGGAAATTTGAGGGTGTGACAGATTGGTATCAGAGCCAATGGTTATAGTGAACTAGGACTGCATGTAGAGTCTAGACTATAGCCGAGTCACACACACTAGACGGTCACATACATTTGAGTCGTGTCTTTTGGGCAAACATACTAACCTTTTCGGGGTGTCGGTCTCCTTACCATACAGTGTCACATTACTTATCTCATTCTTGGCTATTTTTAGCTTCACTTTATTTTCTTCTCTGGATTACAGCCGAGGGGACTTATTTATCGATCTTTTGAGTTAGTTATATCATTCTGGGATGCGGTTATCGGGTGACTTGAAGTTCTAGCTCAGAGCACGCCTAGGGGACCATGTAGAGCGATTTGTTATTTCGGGTGCACACGAAATCACAAATCGAAATGCATGAAAATCTTGGTGGACTTTGTGTTCGGACTAACGGTCATGCTGTAACCGTATTCTGAGTTCGTTGGTCACTTGTAGCTTGGTTTGTTTGTGGTACTGAGTGTCTCGTCTCATGTTTTGGCAGAACATGTCTGGTCGCGCTGGTGGACGTGCAGGTGGACGCCGTGGTGGCGGAGGCGGACGCCGTGGTGGAGGTAGAGGTGGTGGTAACATTACTATGACGCATGAGGAACTCAATGAGATGATGCAGCAACAGTTGGGCGTTGCACTAGCTGCCTTTCAGGCAGCCCAGCAGACTTTCATGGGTGCTGCTGCTCCTCCGGTTCAGGCAGGTGTTGCATATAAGCGGTTTAAGGATTGTCAGCCTCTCAGCTTCCAGGGCACGGAGGGAGCTGTGGAGTTACTCAGGTGGTTGGAGAAGACGGAGTCGGTATTTGCTTTATGTGAGACTCCAGCGGTGGATTGGGTGAAGTTTGCTTCGGGGACTTTTGTAGGAGCCGCCTTGACGTGGTGGAACTGCGTCACACAGACACTTGGTCTTGGGGAGGCCAACGCCATGCCTTGGGCGGATTTTGTGCGTAGGTTGAAGGATGAGTATTGCCCGCGTGAGGAGATTAAGAGGTTGGAACAGGAATATGGGAATCTTAAGATGGTTGGTTCTGAGATTGAGGAGTACACGATCAGGCACAACGAGCTAGCGGTGATGTGTCCAGGTTTGTCTACACCAGAGTATAGGAGGATAGAGCAGTATCTTGCGGGTTTGGTGCCAGAGATTGCGGGACTGGTGTCTGCTAGAGATCCTACTACTATGTCAGAGGCTGTGCGGTCAGCTACTAAGATGACCAACTTGAAGATTTCTGAGGGTGTCTTGCCTCCTAGGGGCTCTTCTGTGAAGGCGCCGGCTGAGAACAAGAGGAAGTGGGAAAGCGTGGATAAGGGTTCATCGGGGACTCAGCGACAACCGGCAGCGAAGAAGACTGAAGCTTCTGGGTCAGCATCGGACCAGAAACAGGGGGGCTATGCTGGGAAAAGCCCTAAGTGTGGACGTTGTGGGTTTCATCACTATGGTACTTGTGAGAGTTTTCGTTGTGAGCGTTGTCAGAAGCCGGGGCATCAGGCCAAGGATTGCAGGGTCAACCTTTCCAGGACGACTCAGACTACTGCTATTACCACCCCTGCTCCACAGGGGAATCAGGGTTGCTATCATTGTGGGGAAGCGGGGCACTTCAAGCGAAGCTGTCCCAAGTTGACTCAAGGGGGCACAGAGACTGCGGGGAAGGATGGGGACAAGGAAGGCGGTGGCGGTGGACTCGTGCTCATGCTTATGTGATTGGTGCTAGGGAGAACCAGGTGGACCCAGACACTGTTACCCGTACGTATTCTCTCTTATCTCTTGTTACGCTTTGGTCATACTTTTATCCGCATTGTTGTGCGTTCGTGTTTCGGGTGTTTTCTTTGTGGTTTGGTCGCTGTTTCTCATTCTTTGGGTTGATGAGGGTCCTTTGGGGATGCTACTTGGACGGTACCAGTGGATTTGTTATACCGATCATAGTAGGCTCCAGTAGGCTTTCATCGGGGGTCTCTTGTCTCATACTCGTATTTGGGGAAAGTGGTTTCCCGGTTGTTACTGGCACGTTTGGTTTATGACCTTCACTCGTTGTATTTTGGGGAAAACGCAACTTGGGCGCAGAGGTCGACACTCATCACTGTTGAAGCCGAAAGAATCTCGGGACGAGATTCCTTTCAACAGGGGGATGATGTGACGACCCGGAAAATTTTTCTTCTTATTTGTTTTCTCTCCTCGACTTCGGGAAATTTTCGGGACGAAAATTCTTTCAACAGGGGGATGATGTGACACCGGCAACTTTCGGTAACTAACTTTTGAAAACTTAGTGAGTCTACCTTAGCGAGTCGCGCATACGTTACACATAACATGGTCGGTCGAGTCGAATCGCACATCATTAGGGTTTTAACATACGCAAGTCTCGGGTCCCGGGAATTGGTGATCGGGCGGGAACGTGTCATTTATCATGCATTATATGTTTACAATCATTATGTGACTTGTCGGTATGTGAATATGTGCTAACATGTGTTAAAACGGGGTTTAACGCACAAAACACACCAACACAGGGGTTACAGGCGAGTAGGCTTGCCTAATCGCCTGTACAGGGGCGAGTAGGAGGGTGATTAATGGCGAGTAGGGGCTAATCGCGTAACTGTTCATGCGATTAGGCCCCAATCGCATGAACAGTCATGCGATTAGGCTCCCTAATCGCGTGTAAGTCTGCATACTCGCATGATACGTGCTGGACGACCAAAAACGCCTATAAATACCACCCTTGACCTCCAAAATATCATTTGTGCAACCCTAGCCGTCCCATAACATAACCCAACACCCACACACCCTCTGGAACTCGTTTTTGCACCAAAACCACCATTTTCAAGCTTATTCCATCATTACCTCTTGATTACAAGGTGTGTTCTTCAAATCCAAACCTTTAAATGATTATGTTTTACTCCCTAAACGTCCAGACCTGACTTATAAATGTTTTTATCTTTGAAAATCCATTTAAAACCGTTTTTAAACAAACCCACACCTTTACATGTGTTATATGCGTTATATATGTTTAAAGATAGGATTTTTAGGATTGAATCATGGTTGTTCTTATGTTATTATGATGTTTATTGCTGATACAAGTTAGTATGATGATATCCTAGGAGTTTGAATGGTTGTGGTTGTGTATTGTTGATATTTGATATTTTGACCCATTTGAAGGATTTTGAATGATTAAGGATGATATGAGGTATGTTGTTGATTGAATGATGTTAGGGTTTGTTATAGGATGATGCTAGAACAGTAGGATGCTATCGGACAACGTGGTTATGTGATTTAATCTGGATATTTGCTATTTAGGGCAAGTTCTTGCATGTTGATGTGATGTTTACATGCTAAGTTGCCATTTTGGGAAAACGCTCGCATTCGGGACTGTTAGAATGATGAAAACTTAGGGGTTTTGCTTGAAATATGTTTGTTAATGTGTTAGGAAGATTATTGGATGTTTTTACATGTTTCGGATTTGATTTGGAGCGTTAAACGCGCGAAATTGCATTGTACAGCTACAGCAGGCGAGTAGCACCCTAATCGCATGATGCTATAGGCGATTAGGGGTGTAATCGCCTGAAGGGAAGCCTACTCGTGTGTACATATAGGCGATTAGCCTTGTAATCGCCTGTTGACCCACCCTAATCACGTGTTGACTTTTCCTAATTGCTAGTTTGATTCCTAATCGCGTGTAATGCTGCTGTATGTATATTTTAACATCCCGGAACATGATTTGACGCCTAGGAACATGATAGGAACCCCGGGATTCACCCAATGACTTAGTAACACGTGTT
Source organism: Ambrosia x helenae (assembly GCA_030844895.1). Lineage (NCBI taxonomy): Eukaryota > Viridiplantae > Streptophyta > Magnoliopsida > Asterales > Asteraceae > Ambrosia > Ambrosia x helenae. Next base: position 16,701,149 of record CM061227.1, on the reverse strand, counting down.
CGGACCTGTTTATGCGTTAATCGGATCTTATGCTAGACTAAGTGAACTGTTGCGCGTATTAAGTGTTTAATTGCATATGTGGCATGATGTTTTGTATTTATCCAACACGTGGAATGTCGGGTCACCAATGGGATGTCGAGTCTTGTCTTACATTGTCTGGTTGTCGGTTAAACATGCTTTTCGGACACATAATGGTCATGGACTGGACTTAGGGACTAATGAACCCGATGGGTTATTAGTCTAACTTGACACACATCTTATGATAGGTCGCCAATTGTTGGGGCTATCATATCTCACAGACGGTTTACTCATATCACGCATACGGTTTATTCTTAAACGGAATACGCAACTTAAGGTGAGTTCACGGCCCCACATTTTACAGTTTTTACTTTCGGGGTGAGAAACATGCTTACAAACTCTTTTATGACTTATGACTCTTTATCACGTTATACTATGGCTCACTTATCGTACTATACGGATCATTGAAAATCCCTAGAAACCACTAACATGGGTATATGGCGGGGAAATATGGATAGCGCTATTGGGAACTGACAAACCCCACTCGACGGTTGGACCGGGCGGGTGCATATTGTCTCTAATAAAACTAAGGGTAACACTCGGCTCAGTCAGTAATGGTTTCACCCGTATGAGTATCTCATTCTGCGCCGGTGGTTGGCGTTCTCATTCTGCGCCGGTGGTTGGCGTTCTCATTCTGCGCCTGGATTGGCGTTCTCATTAGCATAGTAGTAATTGTGATGGTAACATTTTTGAAGGATCACTGTAAACGTTTAATTAAAACCTGTGAACTCACCAGCATTATATGTTGACTCTTTTAGCATGTTTTCTCAGGTCGCTAAGGTAGCAGCTGTCGGATAGGCGCACATGGTCGCACTGGAGTCGTCTCGCGTCTAGGGTCTCATCTGCACGTTTTGGAATCATGAACTTTTGAACTTATGTTTTATTTATGCATGACTTTTGTAAACTTTAAATGCTTCCGCACTGTTGAATGTTGGTTTTAAACTTATGCATGGTTTTGTTTACGTATGTTTTTACATTTAGACGTCGTTTATTGTGACCGTTGACTTGGATCCTGGTGTGTCACACGCCTCGCGGTAGAACTCTGCAGGTGGAAATTTGAGGGTGTGACAGATATACCAAAAACGGCCTTCAGAACCCGGTATGGACACTATGAATTTTTGGTGATGCCGTTCGGCTTGACCAACGCACCAGCGGTTTTCATGGACCTAATGAACCGCGTATGTAAGCCATACCTGGACAAATTCGTCATTGTCTTCATTGACGATATTTTGATCTATTCACGCACGAAAGAAGACCACGAGAATCACCTTCGGTTAATTCTTGAAGTATTACGCAAAGAGCAGCTCTATGCTAAATTCTCGAAATGTGACTTTTGGATTCGGGAAGTTCACTTTTTAGGCCACGTGGTAAACGAGAAGGGCATACACGTCGATCCCGCCAAGATCGAGGCAATTAAAAATTGGGAAGCCCCTCGAACTCCTACTGAAGTACGACAATTTCTAGGCCTTGCGGGTTATTACAGAAGGTTCATCGAGAACTTTTCAAAGATAGCACAAGCTTTAACCATGCTAACCCAAAAGGATAAGAAATTCGAGTGGACGGAAAAGCAAGAGGCAGCGTTCCAATTGTTAAAAGACAAGTTATGTGGCGCTCCGATACTGTCACTTCCAGACGGTACGGAAGACTTTGTGGTGTACTGTGATGCCTCGCATCAAGGTTTGGGATGTGTATTGATGCAGCGAGAAAAAGTAATAGCATATGCTTCCAGGCAACTGAAAATCCATGAGAAGAACTACACTACACACGATTTGGAATTAGGTGCAGTGGTGTTCGCTCTCAAGATATGGAGGCACTATTTGTACGGAACCAAGTGCACGATTTTCACTGATCATAAGAGTTTGCAACACATCTTTGATCAGAAGGATTTAAACATGCGACAACGGCGATGGGGTGAATTATTAAACGATTACGATTGCGAAATTAAGTACCATCCCGGTAAGGCGAACGTCGTAGCCGACGCTTTGAGTCGCAAGGAACGGGTTAAACCATTGCGTGTCCGAGCTTTGGGTCTGACTATCCACACGAATATGACTGAACGAATTCGTGAAGCTCAAGTTAACGCCCTCAAACCCGAGAATGTCAAAGGTGAAAGGTTACGAAAGATGGTTGATTCACTGGAATCAAAAGCGGACCAGACACTGTATTTCATGAATAGAATATGGGTTCCGGTATATGGTGGATTGCGTGAGCTGGTATTGGCCGAAGCTCACAGTTCTAGATATTCGGTTCACCCGGGTGCAGACAAGATGTTCCACGATTTGAAGGAACTTTATTGGTGGCCGAATTTCAAAAGGGATATAGCAGCCTATGTTGCGCGATGTCTGACTTGCGCAAAGGTCAAGGCTGAGCACCAGAAACCTTCCGGTTTGCTCCAGCAACCGGAAATACCGGAATGGAAATGGGAACGAATCACCATGGATTTCATTACCAAGTTACCCAAGACGACAAGCGGCCATGACACGATCTGGGTAATCGTAGATCGATTGACGAAATCTGCACACTTCCTCCCGATACGCGAAACGGACAGGTTGGAGAAACTGACCCGATTGTACATCAAGGAAGTGGTATCTAAACACGGCGTACCTGTTTCTATCATCTCCGATCGGGATAGTCGTTTCACTTCCAGATTTTGGGAAAGTTTGAACGAAGCCCTCGGTACTCGCCTCGACATGAGCACCGCCTATCACCCCCAAACGGATGGTCAAAGTGAACGAACCATCCAGACATTGGAAGATATGTTACGGGCATGCGCGATTGATTTCGGAGGTAATTGGGATACGCACTTGCCATTGGTAGAATTTTCTTATAACAACAGTTATCATACGAGCATTCAAGCCGCACCGTTTGAAGCTCTATATGGACGCAAGTGCCGATCGCCATTATGTTGGGCGGAAGTTGGAGAAAAACAACTCACCGGGCCCGAAATTGTTCAAGAGACCACGGATAAGGTCTTTTTGATAAGGGAACGCCTCAAAGCGGCCGGGACCGCCAGAAAAGCTATGCTGATATGAGGCGAAAGCCTTTAGAGTTTCAAGTCGGAGACAGGGTCCTACTGAAAGTGTCACCTTGGAAAGGTGTCGCGCGCTTTGGAAAGCGCGGAAAGCTAAACCCACGATATATTGGACCGTTCGAAGTCTTGTCCAGGGTAGGCACAGTGGCATACAAGCTCAAGTTGCCTCAAGAGCTTAGTGGAATACACGACACGTTTCATGTGTCAAATTTGAAAAAGTGCCTATCCGACGAAACTCTCATTATTCCAGCAGACGAAATCCAGATTGACGACAAGTTACATTTTGTTGAAGAACCAATCGAGGTAACTGATTGGAAGGTCCAAAAACTAAGGCGCAGCAAGATCAGATTGGTCAAAGTGCGCTGGAATGCCAAGCGTGGACCGGAGTTCACGTGGGAAAGGCTGGACCGGATGAAGCAAAAATACCCCGCCCTATTCGAGAAGACACCTGTACCGGAGAACTCGAAGTGAATTCCGGGACGGAATTCTCTTAACGGGGGGAGAATGTAACAACCGGCAAAAATAAGGTAATTCCGTACAAATTAATTAATATATGATTAACGTAATTAAATGCAATTATGTGTGATTTAATTATCAAGGTCTTAGGGGATAGCAATTTCCAAATAGTGCATAGGAATGCATACGTTTAATGGTAAGGCATGATTGGATCATGTGCGAATAAGCTATCCGGTATGGACGTTGGCAATTACCCGGTAATAATTAAATAAACGAAAAGGATCCCGGACACCCAGGATATAAAATAAAGGGTATTTTCATAAGATATAATGAGTTTTGGAACTCCAAAACCATAAATGAAAACGTCTTGTACAAATCTCCCGGTAACGAATAAAATGCGCGTACCGCACCCGATACGCGTATAACTCATAATTTCACCCGGCAAAGGCCTAAATAACCAATCAACGCTTAAAATAGACTATATTTAAGGGTTATTAAAGGTATTTTTAATGTCCGGATAACGCGTGATTAAAACCCGAAAAATACCCGAACGACACCCGAACGACGGGGGATTAAACATAACAAACAATGGGTAAATATTTGAAGTTGTGGACCCCACTTAAAACCCACTTGGGGGCCGGCCTAAAGGCCAAGAAGTGTGTCCATGCAAGTGTTGAAGTAATAATAATCTATAAGCTAGTCATAAAGCATGCAAGGATAAAGCCAAATGTGTAAGAATTGGTAGTACAAAAGCATGCTACTTTCTTGTCTCCCCTTGCCAAAATTTCGGCCATATGGCCATAAGATCCAAGACAACACTTAACCATCATTACACTAGTATATGCACATGTATGTAAGAGAGGTTGTATAGAGATCATGATGGTTTATAAAGATTAACAAAGATTTGCAAGCAACCTCCTCCATACATACATACATATACGGTTATATACACACACACACACTTCATATCCTTCCAAGATTACCAAGTACACATACAATCCTTCATAAGATTTCTTGAATCTTTGGAAGATTACATGTGATAATTATATATAAACATGTGTTAGAGGTTTGGATATCAAAACAAAACTCTTTCCTTTCCTTGTTCTTTTGGCCGTGAGCTTCTCACCTCCCCCATACTTCATTCTTACAAGTTTCTACATCTCCAAAACACTTAAAACAATCCATCATCCAAACCCCTATTGTGTGTTTCAAGCTTGGAGCTTAACCATCAAGGAAGAACACACTAAACCCCTCTCAAAATCAAAGGTTTTGTCTTCCCTAGCCTTGTGCTAGTAGTAAGCATTCTTAACCTTGTTTTTGATTATTATTATTCATGTATGTGTTCTTAGAAGCAAGTTGTACATGAAGGGTTTAAAAGGTGGTTTTGAACATAATCTTTAATAGGTTTTACATGTGTAAAATGGATGATTAAAGATATGAAAATAAAACATGGATTTGATGATGATGATGTATTAATCTTGAAAATATGTAAAGTTTGCATTTAAAACTAAGTAGGATGATGTTTTGGTTAAAATTATGGAATGAACTTGAATATGTTAAAAGTGACTTTAAATCATCTTATTATGATCATCTAAGGCATAATGTATGGTGGAACATATTAGAAGTTCATAAATAAAGAAGATGAAAAATTAAAGTAGCTTACTTAGATGAATGATATTTTGTTAAAATGGACAAATACATAAAACACACATATAAGTAGCCTTCCATATGAAATACAAGACTAACATAAGTGTTTTGATACAAAAATAACTTACCAATAAAAAGTTGAATCTTCAAAGTCTACTATTTTGAGTGAAAAATGTTAACTTTGGAAGTTAGAGTGGAAAAATGCAACTTTTGAAAGTTAAGGGACTAATATTGTAACTTTGGAAGTTAGAGGACTAAAATGGATATTTTAGAAACTATTAGTCCAAAAATACAAGTATGGAAAGTTTGGTGTCAAAAATGTAAGTAATAAAGTTCTAAGGATGATTTTGGTAAATACTAGTAGAAATACTTGGGTATTTTGTATAAAAGTGTATTTTTGAAAGTTATAAAAATATAAAGGGTTTTAACATAAGGATTTTTATAAAATAGAGATTTTATAAAAATATTAAACAAACTTGGGAAACTTATACAAAAATGAATACTTTTATATAAATGGGAATATAAAAGTGTTGGAAACATTTTTGGAGTTAAGTTAACAAGTTGGGTTAAAAATACATAAGTATTTTAAACCATCCAAGTAACATGTGAAAAGAGGAAGAAATATGGATAATATTTCTATAAAATACATGTTGGGAAAAACTTGGAAAAATTAACTAATCGAGTTAAGATATCGAACTAAGACGCGTTAACGAACCGTACACGGACAAATCATGAGAAAAATGCCATTGCGGCAAGATAAGAAAAATATATATTTTAAGAAGTAAAATATATATATACATTATGGGCGAAAACAAATAAACACTTTCCTAAGTGTTGGAGGAATTATTCGTGGGAGAAAACACATGACATAAACAAATGAGACGTTAAACAAACATATATACTTAACAAGAAAATTTACACATTTATATATATGTACGCTCGTCTCGGCAAAATTCTAGTATATCTACTTAATGGGAAAGTAGATATGTGGGAAGGAAAGCCGCGACGAGAAGACAAGGATATATATATGTGTATGCCGTACCAACAAGATCCTAGTATATTTATTTGAATGGGAAAATAAATATACGGTATGGTGAGTTGAATCGGGTGTTAAGAATATACAATCGAACGACGAAATCTTAGCATATTTGTTTAAATGGGAAAACAAATGTGTGGAAAAGTGAGTCGGGTCGAAGGTTGAAATATATATTATATCGAGCGATGCGATCTTAAGTATAATTATTTAAATGGGAAAATAATTATATGTTAAGTGAAGTCGAGTCGATGATAATAAGATACAAGTTAAGGAAATATTAACAAGAGTAATATATAACTTGTAACACGAAGGGTAATGTAACGCCAACGAAACCTAGGATACGCGCTTAATTAAACGGGATTTGGAATAACTTGTGGTCGGGAGTTGGGTGTACAACTTGCCAAGGCACATGCACTATAGGAATAGTGACTTATACGTCTAGGACGTTTGTAGGTGCGAGACCATCTTTGCTATCCGCCTAAGTAATCCAGACAGAGTTTCAGGTGAGTTTCACGGCCCCATTTTAAACTATTTTTACGTTTTCCGGGGGAAAGATATGTTAGGGAAAATGTTTGACGGATTTATTACTTGAGGTGTGACCGCCACTCGGGGTTGAGTCCTCGCCTCTATAATCATTTATTCAGGGAAATGAAACCGGAGGAATATTGAATAGTACTATTGGTGCCTGACAAGGCCCACCCCTAATCGATAGCGTCGATTATGCATTAGGTTATGCCTGGGGTGCATATATTCTGAACTTAAGTCGTGGGAAACCGAGTAACGACTTGGAGCGGGGCATATTTATTTATACGTCTTGGTTTGATTATAGTCTCAAGTAGAGTTATAGGAATTTGCAACTCCTATACATTGTCATAACATGGTATTTCCCAAGTGAACAAGTTTTGGAAACTAAAAACCTGTGAACTCACCAATATATTTTATATTGACGAAACTTTTAAACATATCTTTCAGGTAACTAGATGAAGGAGCACCGGGCAAGCTGGGTCAAGGAATCCTCCAATGCGACGTCAAACTTTTGCGGGGTTTCACTTTTATTTCCCAAGGCATTTGGGATATATACGAGAAACCTCTATGATTATCTTAAAAACAATTAACTTTTGTGTAATGTTTGAACAAGATTTGACGTTATAATAAATGACCCATTTTCTTAAATTACTTGTGTTAGCAATAACCTTGACTTTATGCTTTTGAACCGTCGCGCCACGTGTTTCCGCCATTGTCGTGGTGTGACAATGGATGTTAGTGATTACCCGATAAAAATTGAATAAACGAAAAGGATCCCGGACACCCAGGATATAAAATAAAGGGTATTTCACAAAATATAATGTGTTTTGGAACTCCAAAACCATAAGTGAAAACTTTACATACAAATCTTCCGGTAACGAATAAAGTGCGCGTACTGCACCCGGTACGCGTATAACACATAATTTCATCCGACAAGAGCCTAAATAACCAATCAACACTTAAACTAGGCTATGTTTAAGGGTTATTAGAGGCACTTTTAATGTCCGAATAACACACGTTTAAAACCCGAAAAATACCCGAACGATAAAGAATTAAACTTAACAAATTACTAGCAAATATTTTGTGTTGTGGACCCCACCAAAACACCCACTAGAACCGGCCCAACCCCCTCCCATACCTTAATCTTTTTTTTTTTTGGTGTACTAATGATCTAGTGAAGATCATGGAAGTCATGGTGTGGATCTTTGTATGATAATATATGGGATTTGCAAGGTACTAGAAGATTGCAAGACCACTCCTTTCCTTTGAAAATCTCGGCCAAACCATCCCTTAAACATATCTCCATGAGATCACCTAGTACAAGAAGATCATCATCTAAGGGATTGCATATCCAAGTGAAATCTTAGATAGATTGTATAAGAGGATTGCATGTCCTAGAAAAATCTAAACAATCTCCTTTTCTTCTTCATATCCACGGCACACACACACACACTTATGCAATCCATCAAAGATCACTTGGTACATTATAAATCCTCATGAATCCACACTAGATTGCATGGGAATCTTTGGAAGATGTTGAAGAATTATAAAAGAGACATGTGAGTATACTTGATCATCAAAACAAAAAATATTCTTCTTTTCTCCTCTTGTGGCCGTGAGATTACAAGAGCACACACACACTTTTCTTTCAAGTTTTAACACCTCCAAATCACTCATAAACATCCATCTTCCAAACCCTCATTGTGTGTTTCAAGCTTCGAGCTTAACCACTTAGGAAGAACACACTAAACCCCATCAAAATCAAGCATTGAAAGCTTCCCTAGCCTTGCGCTAGTTGTAAGTATTCTTGATCTTGTTTTGTCTTTAAAAGTTTATGTTTATTAGCTTGAAGCAAGTTGTACAAGGGTGAACTTGAATAAGCTTTTCTTGATAAAACATATGATTTTTAAAGACTAAAATGGGGTTAAGCTAGTGTGAAATAATCGAAATTATGGTGATGGATGTTAAGTATTCTTGTATTTTTTATTAAGATCATGAATACTTGAAGAAAATGGTGATTTGAGTATAACTTGTTAATAGAACTTGAATGAACTTAAAAAATGATTTTAATCATCTTAACATAAAGATATAAGACTTATTATAATGTCATTTTTGTTAGAAAGTAAGTATTGTGAAAATGGCATCTTCAAAGTCTACTAACTTGAGATATGTAATTTGGACATGATTGGACAAAATACACAAGTTACACTTATTAGTAGCCTTAATAAGATATTATGAGACTATTAAAAGTGTTGAAATGTGAAAATAATTTAACATTGCAAAAATGATCCATTAAAGTCTACTAGTTTAGTAGAAAAATGCTAATCTTGAAAGATAGAATGGAAAAATGCAACTTTTATAAGTTAAAGGGCTATAATTGTAACTTTAAAAGTTGAGGGACTAAAATTGATATTTTTAGAAACTTGAGTATAAAAATACAACTATGGAAAGTTTGGTGTCAAAAGTATAAATAATAATTTTCCAAGGTGGATTTGGTAAATACTAGTAATCATACACATGTATTTGGTATAAAAGTGTATTTTTATAAAATGGAGTTTTATAAAAATATGGACTTTTCTAACATATGGATATATATAAAAAACGAAGGTTTTTATAAAAATGTTAGACAAATTAAAAACTTGGGAGAACTTATATAAAAATGAACACTTTTATATAAATGGGAATATAAATTGTTGGAGCATTTTTATATATAAGTTACCAAGTTTTGTGATAAAAATACAAAAGTATTTATAAAACCCCCAAGTAATATGTGTAGGAAATTAGAAAGTTGAAAAATATTTCTAGAATACACATATTGGAAAAACTTGAGAAAACTTAACTATATATATATATATATATATATATATATATATATAAGTTAAGAAATCGGACTTGGACGTGTTAAGACGTAAAAAACGGACGAACGAAAAAAATATCATTACGTCAAGATGAGTAGAAATATATTTTAAGGAGTTAAAATATATAACGTGGGTGAAAATTTACATAACACTTTCCTAAGTGTTGGAAAATATTCGTGGGAGAAAAATAACGTAAATAATCTAACGATTAAACGTTAAACAAGTGTATGGACTTAACTAGGAAAATATATATATATATATATATATATATATATATATTCGACTCGACGAAATCTTAGTATATGTACTTAATGGGAAAGTAAATATACGGGAAGGTGAGTCGAGTCGAGTGAAGAAAACAATATATATATAAATATCATCGAACGACAAAATCTTAGTATATTTATTTGAATGGGAAAATAAATATGCGGTAAAGTGAGTCGTGTCGAGCGTTAAAAGTATATTATCGAACGACAAGATCCTAGTATATTTATTTAAATGGGAAAATAAATATACGGTAAAGTGAGTCGTGTCGAGTGGTAAAAATACTATATCGAACGACACGATCTTAAGTATAATTATTTAATGGGAAAGTAATTATACGTTAAGTGAAGTCGCGTCGAGGATAATATTATACAAGTTAAAGAAATATTAATGAGAATATAAGTAACTTGTAAGAAAGGGTAATCCATCACCAACGGACCTAGGATACACGCTTAATTAAACGGGGAATTGGATTAAATTGTGGTTTGGAAGTTGGGTGTACAACTTGCCGAAGCACATGCACTATAGGTTTAGTGGCTTATACGTCTAGGACGTTTGTAGGTGTTGACCTCGAGCATACTATTCTCTATTCAGGCTCGAGCACTATTTGAGGTGAGTTTCACGGCCCCATTTTAAACTGTTTTATGTTTTTCGGGGGAAAGATATGTTAGGGAAAATGTGTGACGGGATAATTACTTGAGTTGTGATCGCCACTCGGGGTTGAGTCCTCTCTTCTGTAACCATTAATTCAGGGAAATGAAACCGAAGGAATATTTGGATAGTACTATTGGTGCCTGACAAGGCCCACCCCTAATCGATAGCGTCGATTATGCATCGGCGTATGCCAGGGGTGCACATATTCTGAAATTAAGTCGTTGGATACCGAGAAACGACTTGGATCGGGGCATTATTATTAGTCTTGGTTTGGTTATGGGCTCAAGTAGATTGTAGGAATTTGCTACTCCTATAATAGTCATAACATGGTATTTCCCAAAAAGTAAAGTTTTGGAAACTAAAACCTGTGAACTCACCAATATTTATATATTGACGTCTTTTTAAACATATCTTTCAGGTAATTGAAGGGTGGAAGACGGCATAGCTAGCGGGACGGTGGAATCTCATACTTTTTAAGTCAAATAATTTGGGAGGGGTTTCGTTATTATTTCCCAAGTATTGGGATATATTTTGGAAACCTCCTTTGATGTATTAAAACAAGTTGGTTTGAACATGTAAACTCTAAACTTGGTTTTGACGTAACAATAAATGAGCCTTTTGATTAATTACTTGTAGTTTGCGTTAATCTTGACTTTATACCATTGAATCGTCACGTCACGTGTTTCCGCCGTTGGCGTGGTGTGACAAAAATTAACACTTGATTTAAGTTTCGATTTGTCAAACGCGCAACATGCGTGAATTAATACAACTAGTTCCTCTTTATATGGTGTGATTCCTTTATGGGGTTATTTTAATCACTTAATGAAGTTATCATAGGTCATGCGTAGGGGTGCAAACGAGCTGAGCCCGAGCTTGAGCCTGTCGAGTTCAAGCTCGTTTAAGTTATGAAAGGTCGAGTTCGAGCTCAGCTCGATTCGAGCATTTTTCCTAAAGCTCGAGCTCGGCTCGAATGTAGGTTTCCAAGCTCGAGCTCGGCTCGTTTATTAGTTATTAATTAATTTATATTAATCATAATACTTAGTTTATATATAATTTGGTTATTTGTTCATAGTTTTACAAATATTAATTATTATATTTAAATACATATTTAATATATTAATTAAATTTTATATAAGTAGTGGGCTCGTTAAGGCTTGCGAGCCAGCTCGAGCTCGATAAACAAAGCTCGAGCTCGGGCTCGTTTACTAAACGAGCTTGGGTTTTAGGCTCGGGCTCGGGCTCGAGCTCGAGCTCGTTTAGGCTCGGCTCGTTTCGAGCTTTTTTCGAGCTGAGCTCGAGTAGCTCACGAGTAGCTCGGCTCGTTTGCACCCCTAGTCATGTGTCTATAAGTGTTTGTTTTACAAAATCTCATTTTGCTTAAATAAAAAAAAATCAGAATTTACATATTAAAAAACAAGTATGCTTATTTACTTTTGATTTGAAAATTTTCACAAGTAGACTAGTCAAGGAATTCTGTGATTATAAGTCATGTTTTGAATGGTTCAGTATTCAGACTGTTTGTTTCAATATAAAAAAAAAGGCTCTAAATGGAATGGTTAAGAGCTGAATCATTCAGAGCCTCTTAACCAGTCAGACATCTTAATGATTCAACCCTTAATCAACCAAACAACCCCTTACTATACATAATAATAAACTAGTGGTATGCCCCACGTTGTAGGGACGACGGTCGTAAAACCGTGCTAAGTAATAAGCAAACAATCCGCGCGTTGCGGCAGTTTATATCGTCTAATGAAAACGGATCATATTTCATCTTCATCATCATCATCATCATCGTACTCAGTTAATCCCACCTATAGCAAAGCTAAGGTAGGGTCTGAGGAGGGTAAGATGTAGACATAAACCAATATGAATTTCTACCAACATAAACGTAAATATAATAAGCACGTAAAACTCGAAAGGGGTAGCTCAAAATGACTTTTATAAAGTTTTTTTTAGAAAGTTAAACGATGCAAATGAAAAAAAAAAAGACCAACACTGTTCACAAGACCTTATGCTAAATGTTATATTATATATAACCAACACTATTCACAAGCCTTACGCTAAATGTTATATTATATATATATATAACTAGATGTTGACCCCCCGCGCGTTGCGGCGGGGTAATCTGGTAATCATGTTTAATATGTTAGGTCGTGCGTTGCGACGCGGGTAGATTGCAAACATTGAATGGGTGAGTTCAAGCGTTAGTATAATATGTCACCCATGTAAAACATGTGTTTTGATGCATCCCATATACCCAATGTAATCTGTTTAAACATTGTGATTATCTAAATAAGTAAAGCAAATCGAAGTCATTTAAAAGAAACATAATCAAACATGGGTTGGTTAGTTTCATAGGGTCCGACCTAACCACTACACCACCCTTACCTTTTCATCACGACTTAGTGACGTCAAAATGTAGAGTAACTCATACGCCAAAATGTAGATCTACTAAAAAATCACATTATAAAAATGTAAGTCAAGTGATGTCTCATCACTAAAGCCGACGTAAAATTGACCTTTTGCTAAGAAACGTTAAAATTTAATAACTAAACTGTCGATGGAGAAATATAATTTTACAATTAAAGAATTATGATGTAAGTTAATAAGCCCAAATTTGAGTGAAATGGATCAAGAATGTGCAAACTGTTCGAATATAATAGTACTAAAAGTGACCAAACGAACCTAACGTAGAGCGATTGACACGTGCGTCATCTTTACCTAGATGACCGGTGGATAAGGACAATGTTCCCAGTCAATTTTTTCCATTTGCAGCTCCCAAAATTAAGCCACCCCCTACTTCCCACAAACCGTTACCACTAACACGGTCTTTCTTTCTCAGTTCGCCGCCACCACTAAATTGATTTCCTGTGCACAAAGCAAGTACATCCCCCCTTAAGCGCCACCACCGTCAACAACAGCTCCTATGTTATCTGAATTAGCAACAAAGACGTATTCCTTGCCCTGTGAAGAAAGAAATGTATGATAAACACCCAAAAGTATATACATGGCATATAGTCAACGTAACAAAAATTAAGTTGAAAAATCGCGGTCGAGTAAAAACGCTTGGTTTACTGTTGATCGAACAGGGTCATGTCAGGTTGCAACTTGTCCCGAAGTAGACATTTTTTTATGAACATCCGGTGTGTCAGAAATGATTACTAAAATTATGTTATCTATAATCTATAATCTATAATCTATAATACATTATAAAGGAGGAGTGATGGTTAAGATTGTAATTTTATTATGGGTACAAGTTTTGAAGCTACATATACAACTTAATAAAGCTTAATTGATAGGGGTAAATTAGTCACCTAAAGGCATATTAAGACACTTGCAAGGTTATTAGTGTGATTTTATCTTAAGCCTTTAGTTCAAACCTAAAAATTCATACCCTTTCTACCCCTCCCATCCCTTTACCCTTCCTCCTTCAATCTCCCTGCTTTTTGTAACTGATGCCATCAATGATCAGAATACCAATTCTTAATCATTGATCATTGCTAAGAACTTTAATCCTCATGATGATCGTAACAAGGGCCGATTCAGTTGGTTTCAAGAGGAACCGTTTCATGTTCTTCATCAATACCAGTCATTATGATTTTATAACAGTCAGTTAAAACAACCATTATTCATTCCCTCGGTTATGATTTCCTTCCATCGGTCCTTTATGGTTTCATCAATACAAATCATTACGATTTTATGTTTCAGGTTCTTAATCAATATAAATCAAAACAACCGTTTTGCCTTCCATCGGTAATGATTTTATGGTTTATAAATCATAGTGAAGGCTTTAGATTGATTGTTAAGCGAGTACGTATTTTCCTACTCCCAATTTTACGGTTTCGAATTGTTCTTGAAATTCAATACATCTGATTTGCAGAACTCAGTTTGGATCTGATTTGCAGAACTTGGTTTTGTATTTTGGACTCACAGTCCCAATCACCCCCAAAAAAAGGTCTATTATCTTCTGTTTTAATGTTCACGGTGTTGATGTTTGGGTTAACTGTCTTTTGGGTTATCATGTAGTATGTAGATTTATTTTTATATCCCTTTTAGTTAGCATTTTTACCATAGTTGCCAACTAATTACTTTTCATGATTTTTTTACTGTTAAAAGCTTATTCTTTGTTGAATTTATAGGTTCCCTCTTGTTTGCAGAACTCTTATTATATAAAATTAAGAAACGAAATAGTGGCATGAATTATAACATCAACTTATAGGATCATAATTCCTAGCAAACGATTTGACAGAGCTAACTCAAATCAACTACAGTTTCGTAAAGTTTCTACCATACCTCATTGCTGCCAATAGGATTATGCTCCAAAAATAAATTCTTCAAATGTACAAACTTAAGTTATTTTTTTTTTGTTGCAGGTGTGAGAGACTCATTTGAGAAGACCATCATTGTCACTCTTGGTTTTACAAGTAATACTATGTATGTTTAACTTTCCCTTTCGTCTTTTGTTTTCAAATATGCGCCTTGAACTTTATAAAATGAAACTGGCATAAGTAAAGCTTATGTATTTACAGTTATTTTTATGTTTTTCTACTATTTGTTTGAGTGTGAGAAAAACTCCAATTGTTATAATCTCGACAATGGATTTTACCTGCATGCATTGCCCATAGAATCAAGTTTTGTTGATAGTATGTTTATGCGGATTGTTGGTCGTGAACTAGATTATTTATCTGTTTTATTTTGGATCGTCAAGTGCTATTCTGTTAATTTTTTTGTTACTCATTTGATCAGGTGGAGGACACAAACGAAGCTCATAAGAAATCCAACAATTCAAAGTACCAAGCAGGTGCACACTTTATGAAATTATATATTTTGGCAAAATGGGTGTGTCGAAACGAGTTACCCTTGTACGAATTAGTTTGGTTTTGACAGGAACCACCTATTTCAAAAATATATCATTTTACAGACGATAACTGTGCTGCATATGATGAAAAGGCTGTTGTTTTTGTTCTGATTCAGAAGGTCTCATGCACTAAAATACATTGATTTAACTTGTTACTTTGGTTTTGACTTTAATAGTTTGACCCATTAGAATTAATTGCCATATCTTTGAAATTAAAATCCCACTGAACGTCCTTCCCTACAATACAATTGCATTATACAAAACAATGACATCACTTAGCTAGGGACTCATCGTAGGGACACATCCACATTGGGTGGGCTGCATTCCATAGGATTAGATTTCACACGCACTAAAGGTCGATCTGATTTGCACCAAAAAAGTTCCAGCATTAGTGACACAACAATGTCCGGTTCATGTTAAGTATCTCGTGATTTTATGCCTAATTTTCTTATATGTATTTTAATGACTTATTTATCCTCTCTTAGAAACTTAATTATAGCCCATAGCTTTGATTAAGAGCCACATAGTAGGGATCCAGATGGGTAGAAATGTGAATGTCAATCAAGATGATAAAATGGATACCGTTGTTTGTAGTGGCCAGTCCACCCTTGACACACGTTTCCGAAAAGCAAGCACGGTATATAGATACATTGTATTAATGACAATATTGGTTCTTGTAGAGGATGCTAAATGCGGCCGAATGGTTGTTTACGGGTCAAAATGTGTAATGTTCTTTTGTGAGTAAAAACAGGGGTTGGATCCAACCCACAAACTTTTTCCCAAACCTGTTGAATACTATAACTAACTAATGTCTTAAACGAACTTAAAAAATTGATATTATTTACATTAATGGTCTAATTTTTTTTTTTATAAAGCTATTCAAGAGGCTTTATTTGGCCTGCTTGATGAGCGAGTAGTGTCAACCAACCTCAGCTTGATCTCGGTCTTTATTTGAAACGAGCCAGCTAAGCTTGAGCTTGGCTCAAAAACTAAAGAGCGAAAATTTGAGCTTGAGCTTGGATTGAATAAAACTCAACACAGCTCATCTATTTTGAATTTTTTAAGATTTTCGATTCCATGCAAGTATAAAAAGATATAACAAAAAAAAAAAAAACTGGTGCATTTTCTTTTGCCTATGAAAGTTGGGTTAGAAAATCATGCGAGTTGATTGTAAGGCTCAAACTATTTTAAGCCTCTGTTGTATAATGTGTTATCAAAATTGACTTGCAATTTTGTCATTGTTTTAGTTAAAAGTTTGATTTCAGATGCAAGAAAGTGTTTTTTTCCCGGATTTCGTGACATAGAAAAATTATGTTACTCATATTGTGACATGATTCTTACTGATCATTATTGAATCGTATTATGATTGCTTACCATCTTTGCAGTTCGGATTGTTTAAGTAAACTTTCACATTGTTGACTTATAATTTACTTAGATTTTTAGAGTTGGGTTAACTTTTCAAAATCTAAAAAAGAAGCTAAAGTACTTGGTAATTTTCACTCTTGGTTGGGATCAAGAGACAAAATTGATGTAGCAGTAAAGAAAGGTTCTTTTTAATAGATGGTGACTTACTATGCATGTTTTCTAGAAATGTATTTTTGAGAATGACTATATTTCATAAATTTCATAATATCGCTATGTTATTAACAAACAAAAAAAAAAAAAAAAAGAAACATTCAAGGTTCTCGGCAACATCCACGCAGCAAGGAAATATAATACAAAACAAAAGAATCATTCTTGTAGCACTCTGGTTTCCTCAATAATCATTATGGACAACCAAAATAGCGATAACGACTCGGACGAAGAATGGTTATCAACCAATATGTCATCAAAATGTGCAAGCTCTATGACACCAAATGATTATGATCTACAATGATTATGGCCTATGTACTATATTGCTATTTAATTCGACATGGTAACTATGGTACCTCGGTTAAAAAATATTCAGAAACTACTTTCAGGGGAAACATTTGTCCTTAGATTTCAATTTTTTTTTTTTTTACATTTGTTAGGTGGAACTTGAAGGTACATTTTCCTATAAATAATTTTAAACAAGTCATGCAATTCGCTAATGATTTACCTATTTATAATGTTGCCCAATATTATATTGTTGTCGTTTGTGTCAATTCTTTTACGTAGACTTAATTACTGTTCAATTTATATAATAGATGTATTACCAAGGTAATTTAATAAACAAAGGATGTGAAATCAATAACGTAACGTGCCAAAAATAATAATAATAAACACCCGCGGCAACGCGCGGGTATTCCCGCTAGTTTCAATAATAATATACTTTTGACATATTTGAGCCGGTGAACAAAAAATAACCCAAAGTGACCCATTAATAAGTAAATTGGCATGAATGCAGTGCTAGGTAAACATACGAAACTACTTGAAATCAGCCTCATGCTGTTGGATTAGTCTCACCAGCTGAGAATTTTGCTGTACTAACTCTTGGTGCATGGGTTGTGAACATAATTATTTATACATGAAAGGTCATTCAATACCTGCAATATCTATGGTTTACCTTGCACCATTGCACAAAAAAATTTGAAACCATTTCACAAAGTAGTATTAAATCACAAAGGCACAAAGTTGACTTTAAATTTAGGCAAGCCTCATACCGAGCTTACAGCAGTCATCTCTTCTGACTTTGCCAACCAAAAACATTTAACTATCAGCGACAACACCCATGCTACATAGGCTTAGACACGAACGCCATTAGTTAATTCTCTATTGGTATGCAAAGTATTTGTAAGCTTGTTCTAACAATACTCAAAGGTCTCTGTTGTGTCAGGTCGATACCTACTTTTCTTATCATTGTGATCTCTTATGGTGAGTTGTTGTGGCCCACGTAAATTGAAACATTATGAAGCTATACATGGGTTCACAAAAAGATAATCTATATAATTCAAGGCTGTCCGGCACATAAATGAAAAATACAATACAGGAATCCATGGGTTTATTTTTATTTATTTTAGCATAAGTCATATTGGCTATCTGTTTTGTTAATGCAAAATTTCAGAATAAAATTTTTTGTTAATTAGGATAGCAATGTGTTATTGCTAGGATTTGTTCCAAGTCCTATATAGTGTCAAAATTTGACCCATTCTCATGTCTAATAAGTTCCTTAAAATAGGTAAGTATTAACCTACTTGTATGATTTTTCCGGGCAACTAAAATGTATAAGTGGAGCTTGCTTACATGCTAATCCACGAATAGGTACCAAAGCTCTGTGTCTTGCTTGTATGGAATTCACTTTTTTATGACTTGTATATGTATCGATTTCGTTTCGTCTGAGCCGTTGATAGCAGAGATTGGTTTGAAAGCCATTGATTGATGCTGCGAAGGAGAATTAATTTGTAAATCTCAGTTGCTATGAATGGTATTTAATGTATGAAGTGGCTGTACAAATAGTTTATGTATATATCAAGTGACCATAAAATAGAAGAAATGGTGTAATAAAGTAGATATGTGTTTGTAAAAGTAAAAGAACATGTGAACTCCAAGCATCTGTGGCGTTGTCTATGAAGGACAAAATAGGTAACAAATCAAATCCACAAATCAAAAATAAAATAAGCCAAAGACTACAAACAGGAAACAACACGAAACAGGCTCAGAGTCTACAAAACAACGACACCACAGCCCGCTGCAGGGAAGGTTGCACGTATTGACGTGCCATCCTTGAACCCTGCCACGCCAAGGAGACATCCACATCAAGTTTACATTCATATTTATTTACTCATCATAGCCTCAACGAAAAGATCCATACCAAGAAACTCACTCTCCACAAAATCAGCTAAATGCACATTATTGTTCTCATTTTCACTCCAAATTTTCATATTATAAACATGAATCTAGTTGTGGTTATGCTAAATTTAAAATCTTTGTAATCAAAAGTTTTGCGCACCTAATGTAGGTTTAGAAGTTTCTCATTCGTCAACTTTTCCAATTGCAACGTGAGCTCCATGGCTGGATTAAAAAAAAAACTAAAAACTAAAAACAACATGAGTTGATAATTTTATAAGTTACTACTAATCTAATCAGTGACACACATTAGGTAAATACAAAACTTACCATACAAAGCATCTCCCTTCTCTTCATGATCAAACTCAAACAATGGCATTATAATTGATTGCAACTTGATCTTCACGCCTCGTTTGTTCTGCAAATAAAAAAATCAGTCACTTCCATCCATATCCTAGAAAGTACCAGCGCACGCTTTCTAAAAAATAATGCAGATTAAAGCTAGAGCTAGCTGATAAATGAAGAGGGTTCAGGTCCACCGATATTAATGATCAAGAGAAGGAAGACAATGATAGTAGGTCATCGTAAAGGAAAACCCCCAAATCACCTCCGGTAACGATGAAGGTGGAGGCGGCACCGGGCAACAGGAACCCGTCCTTCACACTAACAGAAACACACGACATAGTCAATGATTGGTTGCAACGCATACAACAAACACCCAAATCACACCATCGCCACCATCCAGCTCCGGTAACCAACAACAAAGGTGGAGGCAGCGAAGGGCAAGACGACATCCTTCAAACACAGGACAACGGCAGCTTTCGTCATCCCTCTTCTCTCTCTCTCTCTCTCTCTCTCTCTGACAGATGATAAGAGAATGAATTGTGTTGAGGAGGGAGGGGTATGAATGAGGATATGGATGAGAAGGAGAGGCAGATGATGACACGTAGTATTGAGTTGTCCTTCATCAACAAAACACCATTAAAGCATGGAGTACAACCCAATGCATATAACACTCCTAAAGCTAACTTTACAACCTCACAATGCATAAACCCTTTGCTACATAGAATATCTTAAATATATATAATCAATGTTGTATAATGTATAATCGATTCAATATATACTATAGAAAGAAAAAGTAGATTCAGTTTAGATGAGAAAAATAAAATGACAAGTTAAATAATTTTGTGTGTAATGGAGCGTTATGTGGGGCGTTTTGGCCCCATAGCCCCGGGGAACACCGCCTTCTGGCTCTATGGTGGCGTTATTGGGGGGGGGGGGGTTATGTTGATGGTGGGCATTGTGCAATGGAGGGGTGATTTGCCCATTGAATTATTATTATGAAGATGAAGATGTTGATGATGATGATGAAGATGTTGATGATGAAGACGGTGGTGGCTGTGATTGTTGTGACGGTGGTGGCTGGAAGTGTTGATGATGATGATGAAGATTGATGTTGATGATGATGATGAAGATAGATGTGGAGGTTGATGTTGATGTCTTGATGAAGAAGATGGGTTATATAATAATAATAATAATAATAATAATAATAATAATAATAATAATAATAATAATAATAATAATAATAATAATAATAATAATGGTTATCCAATTATTTATAAAGCCCCATAACGCCCCTCCCAATTACACCCTCTTTTTCCATAACGCTCCATAAAGCCTTAAACCCCTTCTATTACTTTATAATATTTTATTGCCCATAACGCCCCATAACGCCTCTTCACTGCACGTGCCCTAAAATAGAGAGATTTCAAATCAAAATTGTGATACAAAAATAGAATGTGTGTGTAATGTAATGTCAGAGGGACCCCACATGGTTTGTGGGGAGGTAGGAAGGCTTTTCCTTGGGGGTTCCTGTCTTGAGGTTTCGAATTCGAGCCTACCTGTAGGCAAGATTTTATTCTCTCTTACAGAGGTAGAGGCAAGGCTCTGCCAATGCCTACTCCCCCTCATTCAAACTCGGGTGGCTACTCCCGTTAAAAAGGGTTGGAGTAGTTAATGAGTTTCCAGTTGATCTATATCTTAAAAAAAAAAGGGACCCACACGAGAACCTTGATCTTTAACTTGCACTTGAACCTTAAACCTATAAATTGAAGTTGAATACCATCCATAAAGTTCAACCCTCCAAGTCATCCACTTACTTTATAATATATTATAACCTTTTAGCTTTCAACCTGACGGGGACACGTTTGATCTGTTTGAAGTTGATAATCAAGATAGAAAGCGAGCCTTGCTTGGCTCGGTTCGTAACTAGCTAAATTGGTTAATGGACTATTGTTTATGATATTAGGCTTTTAAAATAGCTTGAAGGGTAGCATAAAAATAATTGAAGGGTAACATAATTTTTTTCCATAGTTAACGTAATATGTAAAACGTTAAAAAATAATAAAAATTCCACCACGTTACAAAAGTTGAAGGGTAGAGGGTGCTATGTTGTACATCCGATCAAAATTATAAAAGACCAAATAGATATTGACGGAATTGTCTCCACAACTAGAAGGCAGAATCCCACTAGTTTCAATGTTTCAAATCAAAGAGTAAATGAAATTCTTGTGAATTAAATAGAATACGCTTTAGAGACCTCTACCTTTAAAAACATATGAATTATGATTTCTGAGCCATGACCCTTGAACCCTTGGTCTGAACCCATTTTGAAGCAATAGACTCGATCAGCACATCTCCTTGTCATCATCATCATCATCGTGGTATTCCTTCTGTTAATTTTCAAGCAATAGACTTACCATATAACTTTATGTTTAATGTTTAATTATTAACATAAAATTATTATTGCCGGTGTAATTAGTTTCTAGAGTTCATGTGATAATTTATGTATCGCAACAAGTTTATATTGAAAAATATATCAAAATAAACATAATCTATCATGCAGTGGCGGATCTAGAAAAATAATCTAGAAGTAACGTTTAAAAAAATATCCGCTGTAGTTTCAGGGGTTTGATAATTCAGGTCAATTTAGGTTTGAACAAGTTACAATTTAATAACCATAAAATAATTAATACGATAATAACAAAAACTATAACTAAAAAATACGGTAATTCTATAAGAACTTAGGAGGTTATAAGCATTTAAATATCTTTAACTGTTCGTCTAACTATACGTTTTACCATAGCAAGAGATCAACGCATTCCAGCACAGGTTCCAATTCAATATGAACTTGTACAAATAACTTAAGTAAATAATGCATTAACTTTGAAAGAAAACCGCCATCTCTCTCATAAAAATAAATATCACAAGAAAGTAATGAATCATATACAACCACAAATTTTTTTTTGAAAATTATATACAAGCACAATTAATAAGAACATGAATCAGATTTGGGTTCCCTATTTAGTTTGAGTTGCATCACAATATTTTTCAATTTTCATTTTCTAATGACTACTTATCAGATTTGCTTTAAAACTAGTAGATTCTAATATATTTGAAATATTTTCATATTAGTTAAGTCACTAAAGATTTACAGGCACATCATCTAAAATCATTTACCACCACACCAACACTTAGCCATAGGCGTGAAAACCTGAGGGGCAACGAGCACGGCCCCTAGTCATAGGCTAGGTCCACCCTTTGTATCATGTATGTTGTTAGAACATGTACTTTTTCTACGTCATTTCACTAACCGACAATATTAATGATACATAAAGCAGGGAAATGAAGTATTACAAAAACAATTCATTATTGATATAAAAAAGGTCTTGAGGACACAAAAGGTATGTTTGGCAAAATTAGCTGGTGGCTGAAAGCTTTTTAAATATATTTTGGTGTTTGGCAGAGTAGCTGAAGCTTTTAATAAAATGTATAAAATGATTAAAATGGGCATAATTAAAAACTTGTAAAGAAGGTTTTTATATTATTTTTAAAATAGAATGGGTATTTGTGTCATTTACTAATTAAAAGTTTGTAGCTAGTAGAGATTTTTCTTAAACACTAGTACTAATAGTTTTTTACTATAGAGTTTTTTCTTAAACCCTAGTACTAGTAGATAAAATAAACACAACAAATTAAGCCATCGCTTAAATTGTAAGAAACTTTATATAAAAAATATTATGTGACATAAATAAAATGGCAAGTTACACAAAAAAAATAAGTCAAATAAATTTATAGACTAACGGCATAAATGAAATTATTTTCTTGCAACAAACGAAAGGCGTGTGTAATATATTGTGAGGGAGTGAGAGACCCTATATAAGATCCTTGAACCTGAACTTGAACCTTGGCCTACAAGTACATTACAACTTTTCAACTTTTTAACTTATGTGGCCATGTTGGTATGCATAATTAATTAAAGTTATATAAAGTCAAGGACCCTAATTGTACGTATATAGATTTGGCAATGGCATTTTCTTTATTGTTGAAGTGGTGTTGGAGCATATGTCGGATAGATCAATTTGATAAACCCTCATTACATTTCCTATTTATCATAGTTACTCGTTTGCAGTGGCGTAGCTTCATAGGCACGGGAGGAGGGGGTCACTCGACCTCCCGAAATTTTCGCTCAGAAATTCTGATTATATAGTATTTGTATAGATTTTTTTTCCGCTATATACGGTTTTGGAACCCCCGTGACCAGTGACTTCCGACCCCATGGTGACATCAACCCCGGTCGGAATTCTCAAGCTTCACTCGTTCATTGATAGTAAAGGGAATAAGCTAGTGGTTCTTCCTATTGTTAAACATGCATGCACTTACCTACTTATTACTGATGGTTATGTTTGGAGGTAACGGTACAGTTTGGACACCTCTGGAGACAATATATCGTTTGATTTCGTTTAGTAATTACTTTTTTTTTTTTACTTTTAAGTTTAGCGACATATTTAATTTTTATATAGCCTTAGCGAAGGAACAAATGGTGTAATTAGCTAATGCTAATCAGTGAAACAGTTAATTAACTTTATTTTTTGTTTTAGCAACAAAATTACACAAGTACAACTTATCATTTTAATTTTGTATACCTGATTATTATATTAATTTAATAATTAAGAAATTTATTCATTTGTTTTGTTTTGTTTTCAACATATTTCAAACCAAAGACTAAATAAATTATTTTGAATCAAATAGAATACACACTGTGGTATGAAAGAGACACCTTGAAGGCTTGAATGTCTTATGAATTATGATTGTTGAGCCTTAAGCCTTGAACCCTTGGCCTAAACCTTAGATACTTGTATCACTTTCCATGAAATTCACTATACCAACGCTTCCTTAATCCTTATAAATCAGAAACCTCTTCCCTCCCTAAAAGCACCAAATTAATACCTCATTTACTCCTTTTTCAACCATAGTTACACTTGCCTATTTCAAGATTTATGGATATGAAGATAGATGTACGATTTCTTCTCTTACCTCTTGCAAAGTTTCTTTTCCCTCTCTACGCTTTTGCCATCCTCGCCGCATTCCTTCTCATTGTATCCATAAAAGTTCCGGTTAGTTTAGAACCAGCTTCGAGTTCTCTACTCCGTGTTAAACTAATTGACTTTTCTGTTTCGGTCACAATATGTCTCTTATGTTTCATTTTCATGTCAACTCCGCATTTTTGGATTGCGAATTTCTTTCTAGTTCTTTTCTTGTCTCATTGGGATAACTTGCTTGTTGAAATGATGAATACAGTTTTGTGGTGGATATATCAGTCCCTTAGAAGTATTCCTGTGCATGAAGTTCTATGCTTTCTTAATCCTATACATGTTGAAGAAGAAGCACAGCTTGTTGTTGATGACAACTTGGTCATTGTAGACGTTAATGATCAACAAGAGGAGTTGAATGGGGAACCAGATACTGATGATCCTCTTGAGCTTGCTTAGTCGTCATGTGTCCTAGCTGTAGTTCTTTCTTTGAGATCGATATATTTCGGTTTTTTTTTTTTTCACTTGTATGTATGTATGTAATATTTATGTATGTCTATTGTATGATAAGCTTTATCTTTCAATCGGGAGTGTTGATTAAGGAATATTTATAAATTAAGATCACTAGTTTACTTGTTTTGTTTGTTGTTAATAGATTGTTAAATTAGATATCTTTCGAATTTAGTTGCTAATTTTCGTTTTAACATTTAGTTTCTAGACATGAATATTAAAAATACAAGTGATAGTATTCTAACAAATTCTATAAAACTTACATTTCATCCTTCAATATTAATTAGATAATGTCGTGAATGATAAGACCAAGTGTAGTAAAATAACTAAAATGTTCACACTTAATTGGCATGTAATTGCCACGTCATAAGAAAAGTTTATACATGATCACATGGGTGTAATCGTTTAATTAAAAATTAAATGGAACAAAAAAAAGTTTGATGGGTTGAGCAGAGAGCACCTTTGGCGCCCCAAATTATTTAAATTGATGGATGGAAGTAGTGTTTGGCATCTGTCTGGTGTGACGTGGAGGCTTTGGCGTCTCCACTAAACACGGTCTTATAACTCTATTACATTTTCATAACCAATCATCCGGTATATTCACAAGATGTACATCTGATCATTATTATAACAAATCGAATCGATAATGACGAAATTCTCTCCGAAGGCCAAATCCCACTTGTTTCAAATCAAAGAATAAATACAATTCCTCTAAAGCAAATAGAATACGGTTTATTGTGAAAGAGACTCCTACCTTGAATATCTTAACGAATTATAATTTTTGAGCCATGACCCTTGAACCCTTGGATACATGGATGGCTTTCTGTGTAACTACTAAGGCGACCGACTTTCAAGCAATAGACTTTGCATATCTACTTATCATCATCATGATAACTTTATGTTCAATTAATTTAATATTATTACTAACGGTGTAATTAGTTTCAAGAAATCGGGTGATAATTTATGTATAGCAACAAATTTATATTGAAAAACTAGGTTATATTCCGGATCTTCTCGAAATAGACAAATATAATAAGACAAAATATGTGTTACGATATAAAATATAAATTAATTTACTATAATATGAGAAATCAACAATTTTAATCATGTGAATAAAAATGAAAATGTATATTAAAGAGAGAATGTATGTTTGCATGAGGTGCAAAGACAAAAGCAACCATTACAAGGCGTGATTGAGCGGTGAAATAGACTAATGTAGAACTCGCAAAAAGAAAGCTTTTTTACATATGAATTTTACCTATTATTGACTATTTAATAAAAATAAAAATATATATAAATGTGTCATATTATTGAGCGGTGAGGTGAAATAGACTAATGTATAACTCGTAAAAAGAAAGCTTTTTTACATATGAATTTTACATATTATTGACTACTTAATAAAAATGAAAATATATATAAACAGTGGGCTCATCTGAAAATATATATAAATGTGTCATATTATTGAGCGGTGAAATAGACTATTTAATATATTAATTAGAAAATATATAAACAGTGGGCTCGTTTTGACTCGCAAGCTGATTCAAGCTCGATAACCGAAGCTTGGGCTTGAGCTCGTTTAAAGTTTTTTTTTTCGAGTCAAGCTCGAGTAGCTTATAATTAACAAAATGATAAATTCCCTAAGAACTTAAAAAGTAAATTTCAAATTAACGATAATAAAGTTATTAATGCGAGCGACAACCTCTTGTCTTGACCCCACATGATCACCCCAATGACTTCACAATCTAGTATCCACCTTTTCCCTTGAACCTGAACCTTGGACCTAGTACCTTTCATTATAGAAACTCCACAAGACCACCCCAATGACATCACCATCCACCAAAGTTCTCTACTCCATATTCAATTGTTATTTCTTTCTTCATAATCTAGTTTTTACATAATTTTTTAAACTCATATAATGATACAAATTTATAATAATTTCGTTAAATCAAGAATTTTACAACTTTTTTTTATTGAAATGATGTTTTTATTAAAAAAATATATTATTAATAATATGTCGAAAAAAATGATCTAAGCTAGTCATAAGTGCATGTCTAAGTTACCGAATGAAAAATAAAAATTTGTTTTACCTATAGATTTTTCAATCTATTCAGGATTTCTAACAACCTCTAGGCAACGTTTCAAGAAAAGGTACAAATGTATTTTGTCTTTCTCTTTTATAATTCGTGGTATATGTTCTATTTATCAATTGTTAGATGACAATTAGTAGATTTTGTTTATTGAATTCACGGAATCATCTTTCAGTCGGTGATACTTAGTTTTCTAGTCGTTTACTTTAATCACTCTTTGATTCCTTCAACCCAATAAGACCATGTGTAGTGGGGGGCTTTATTTAAAGCCCCCCTTTCTAATTGGTCCACGTGGCAGCTGAGTAAGCATGTGGGTTTAATTCAAAATACGAGTTTAGTGGGGGAAATAAATGGGAGGCGCTATTTTATAAAAGAAAAAAAAAAACACTTGAACCAATCAACAATCATCACATCCACATGGCAGAAGAAGACATGCAAATCAAAAACACACCCAGCGCTATAAAATTAACGCCCAAACCCAAATTGTGAATATAGCACCCCTATGTTGTGGTGTTTGGGGCGCTATTTTTTATTTTTTTGGGCAAATAACGCCCCACTACGGTGGGTCTAAGCTTATACTTTTTATAAAAAAAAGTAAGCCAATTTCTTGTGTCTCCTGGAAAATTTAATTGCTACATCTTGAAGATTTTAGTGATTGATATAGTTCGTACCATATGTTACTTAATAACAGGATAGGGACAAACAACTACATTAGATATCATGATACTAATGATGGTAATGCCATCACAATTTGGAATTTCCCTACACATTCTAAACTAAGAATCTCATCAGGAATACCGACCAAGATTAGTGAAATAAATTTTGCATCAGTGTTACTAATTATCAATTAAACTTTGTAGAATTCTCAAATGTGAAGAATGAACATTTTAATTAGTACAAGATTATTTAAGTATTCATTTAGTTTAGTTTTTAATATATGTTCCAAGTCAATTGCTAGATATACAACATTCTTGAAGTTGAAAAGCAATTAGGACACGTTGTATTGTGAAAAGGACACCTTCCGTATCTTCTGATTGATGAGCGGAACATTGAACTGAACCATATATGGACTGAACCTAGAACTGAACCATATATGGACCGAACCTTGGAACCTTGGAAGTTGGAACCTAGACCACCTTCCGTTTAAATTCCAATTCAAAGCTTTTCTTATAAATTTCAATTTCCAAACATGAAAGGTATCCCAATGACAATAAGGCTGAAGGGTGTGGAGACGCCCCCCCCCCCCCCTCCTCACTTTTTGCCCCGTCCTCCCCCAGCACACCGCCCCCTTGCCCCGTTCTCCCCTCCCCCGTCCCCCACGTCCTTTTTTTTTTAAATTCCAACCAATAGGGTGTTTTCCTTTTATTTTTATTTTTATTTTTTTTAATGCTTGAGACATGGAGTGTTGGTGTCTCCACACCCCACTCATGTCTCAAGAAGTTTGAGACACCAATAATCCAATGTGGCATCCTACGTGGCATGGAGACATTACCTTTCTCATGTCTCCACACCCTATAGCCTAAGAAATCACACTTAAGCCATTATCACCACACACTTCTCTTAGGGGACGGGGTGTCTCCCGAATTGGTCATTGGTACCCACTATCAGAAACGGTAACACAGCCGCCACCTATACTGGTAGTGGTCCTATGAACCGTTTTGCTAGTTCTATCTAACGGGCTGGTAACTGTGTTTTTTTTTTTTTGAATTAATATAATTCAAGTTTTTTATTATAACCGTGTGTTTTATCACTTTTTAGTTATTGTTTTTTATAATTTAAACCATGTGTTTTAAAAATAATAAAAATAAATTAAAACAAAATTAAATAACAAAAACATAAAGATAATTCATTAATATAAAACATTAATAAAAATACATCAAAAAAACTAAAGCTTAAAGTTGGCGCATTAGTTGTCACGCCTGGACATGGTCAAATGTGTCGCGGTAACGACCCGCATAGGTCACCTGGGTCATCTCCACAACAATCTCCGGCCCAATGCCCTGGTGGCGGCTCATGGTGCGTTCATACAATGTCGTCCACCGATCACACTTGACGTTTAGATCGGCCCATTTTCTTTGCAAACTCTCGATTGTGAAGGTGCTTTGGCCAACCTGTTGATTGAAGTCAGCCAAAACACGGTCCCAGAACCATGTGTCCCTGCCACCTGAGCCTTGGCGGCGTTGGCGTTGCAAGGATGGGTCATTTTATACGTCTTTGACGCACACAACCAGGGTCATTTCTTCATTTTTTGTCCAACGGGTCATTTTGAAGGGTATGGGTGTTCTTGATGCTGTGTTGATGTTGAATTGTGTTTTCACCACCGTCGTATGGTGGTTTATATACTAAAAAATCCAACCGTATTGCATGCTTTCTGACGGTTAGATATGACCGATTTTAATGCAATTAAATATTTTTGAACGTGTTGGGTGGAACGGTTTGTGGTAATTGATTATGTGCTGACCGTTTGTTGGTAAATCTAAAAACCGTGTGAATTTATTTAAAAAAATGATAGATTTGTATTTAAATGAAAAAAAAATCAGTGGAGTGTTGCCTCCAAAAAAGTGTTTCAGTGAAGTAAATCAGTGAAGTGATGTGACAGTACATAATTGGTTAAAATCAGTGAAGTGAAAAAAACTTTTCTATAAGCGCCCCTTAGCTCTCTAATCCATTTCCAGCAATTTCAAGATATACAGATGGATCTGAACATATATATAAGGTTGCTTCTCTTGCCTCTTGCATATATCCTTTTCTCTCATTACACCTTTGTCCTCATCATCAACACATTATTCCTTCTAACTGTATCTATAAAAGTTCTGGTCATCTTAGAACTAGCAACAAGTTCTTTGCTTTGTGTTCAAGCGATAGACTTGTCCGTTTCGGTGACAATATGTCTCTTATGCTTGATCTTCATGTCAACACCACATTTTTGGTTTGTGAATTCCTTTCTAGCTTTATTATTGTCTGCCTAGGATGAGTTGCTTGCTAAGATGCTGAAGATAGTTTTGTGGTGGTTATATCACTGCCTTAGAAGTATTCCTGTGCATGAAATTCTATTCATTTTTAATGGTAGTCATGATGAAGAAGAAGAACCGTTGAGGGTTGATCAATTAGATGAGCTGAGCTGAGCTCGGAGCCCGATGGCCATATTGTCGTTATAGACGATTATGATCAACCAGAGGAGTTGAATGCGTAACCGGATGACAACATTGAGGTGATAGATGTTGATGATCAACTTGAATTGGATTAGGATATTGTTATGTGTTCCTGGTAATAACTATTAAGTCTTCATTTGTGCTGAAGTAAACAATTGTTTGTGTTATTTATGTGTCTGTTGTGCGTGAAAACATTATTTTTAAATCAGGAGTGTTGTATTTAGATATTTATGTATATCATAAGTTTCCAGTTTTGTGTGCCTTTTAATAGACTGTTCATGTAAGTTTAATTAGATATCTTTCAAGCTTAGTTCCTAACAAGGGTAAATGGGTAATTCATCTGTGTGATGCAATGGAAATTTGATTAGTATTGGTACTGTCTGCTACGGTATTCATAATCGAAAGAGAAAGCATTACAAAATAACAAAAAACAAAAAAAAAGGACAATTTTCAGTATAACAGCCGAAAATGTCACACCCTCAAATTCCACATGCGTGGTTTTACCGTGAGGTGCGTGACAAACCAGGATCCAAGTCAAAGGTCACAATAAACAACAACTATATGAAAGATACGTAGACTCAAAACATAAACTTTAATATATTACAAACCGTAGCGGGAGCAAATTCAAGTTACAACCCATGTGACAATCGGTTTGTCCTTTGATTGTTTACCACTTATCCAGCAAATCTTTGAGCCTCTCTAGCACCCATATGTAGTTACTCGTTTTCTCTTTAACGATAAATGCATGGGCGATACAAAACGATAAGTTTGTCGACGTCATACCCACAATTTGAACAAACGGGTTTCTGTACTCGTTCGTTTTGTAGGTGGCGTCGATCAGCATCACATGTGGGAAGGCACGCCAGAGATTATACGAGACCCGGTGTGAAAAGAAAATATTCAATCCAACAAACCCTAAAACGTGTAAAGATATAATAGTGTAAATAAATAAACACATCTGCTCGGTTTCATACGAAACATCCGGGTTAGGTTCAACTTTTATGTTAACACCTTTATAAGCATTTGTCTGGTTATCATCCGGGTTAGAGCCGTTATAATCTTCCTTGAAGTCCTTAGCATCACTCCCATGCGAATGGTAAGTACCGTACGTGTACTGCGGGTAGCTTGGTGGCACGAAAAATGACTCATGTTCCTCTACATATTCCTGGTTGAGATCGGGCAGCATCTTCCCGTCATTACCACGAACCCCGGATTTTACCTCCTCTTCACCAACTTGAACCCTGGGTTCATACCCTACGCTTTCAGAGACGTAAGACTCGTTCTCATACAGGTCAACGGTTGAAAAGCTTTGTAAATATGACATCGTGAGACCGGGAAGTCGAGATGGGACGAGGGTTTTGGTGGTGGTGATTTTTAAGTTTTGGTTCAAATGGGGAAGAAGCTGATCATGTTTTGGTTAAATCTGAGATTATTACGGGCCGTCGAGGCCTCCATGGGCCGTCGAGGCATTAAATGTCTAAACCTAATCCAGATTTACGGGTCATCGAGGCCTCCATGGGCCGTGGTGAAACACCTCGACGGGCCGTCGAGGCATTAAATGTCTAAACCTAATCCATTTTTACGGGCCATCGAGGCCTCGACGGGCCGTGGTGAAACACCTTTTCAGACTTTTCAGTCCGAACTCCCTGCTTTTCAGGCTGACACCTCGTACATCGTATCACGACGGGCCGTGGAGGCCTCGACGGCCCATCGTTTTTCACTTTTTGTATTTTGACGGGCCATCGAGGCCTCCACGGCCCGTCGTTTTTCCCTGATTTGTGCACAATGGCCCATCAAGGCCTCGACGGTCCGTAGAAAGGTTGTTTAGGGTTTTTTTGGGTTGTGTAGATAGCATCACCCCTCTATAAACATAGGAAGCAACGAAAATGCCCTTCACTTTTTCTGACACCCACGACGCATTTTAGCAGCGGGGCATTGGCCCTAAGACCCTACCCAAAATGTTATTATAGGATACTATATATAATATATATAATCGATATTGTATAATGTATAATCGATTCAATATATACTATAGAAAGAAAAAGTAGATTCAGTTTAGATGAGAAAAATAAAATGACAAGTTAAATAATTCTGTGTCTAATGGAGCGTTTATGGGGGGCGTTTTGGCCCCATAGCCCCGGGGAACACCGCCCCCTGCACGCTTTGGTGGCGTTATTGGGGGGGGGGGTTATGTTGATGGTGGGCGTTGTGCAATGGAGGGGGTGATTTGCCCATTGAATTATTATTATGAAGATGAAGATGTTGATGATGATGAAGATGATGATGAAGATGTTGATGATGATGATGAAGACGGTGGTGGTTGTGATGGTTGTGACGGTGGTGGCGGGAAATGTTGATGATGATGATGATGAAGATCGATGTTGATGATGATGATGATGATGAAGTCTTGATGATGATGAAGATAGATGTGGAGGTTGATGTTGATGTCTTGATGAAGAAGATGGGTTATATAATAATAATAATAATAATAATAATAATAATAATAATAATAATAATAATAATAATAATAATAATAATAATAATAATAATAATGGTTATCCAATTATTTATAAAGCCCCATAACGCCCCTCCCCATTACACCTCTTTTTTCATAAAGCCCCATAAAGCCCCAAGCCCCTTCTATTACTTTATAATATTTTATTGCCCATAACGCCCCATAACGTCCTTCCACTCCACATGCCCTAAAATAGAGAGATTTCAAATCAAAATTGTGATACAAAAATAGAATGCGTGTGTAATGTAATGTCAGAGGGACCCCACATGGTTTGTGGGGAGGTAGGAATGCTTTTCCTTGGGGGTTCCTGCTCTGAGGTTTCGAGTTTGAGCCTAGCTGTAGGCAAAATTTTATTCTTCCTTACAGAGGTAGAGGCAAGGCTCTGCCAATGCCTACTCCCCCTCATTCAAACTCGGGTGGCTACTCCCGTTAAAAAGGGTTGAAGTAGTTAATGAGTTTCCAGTTGATCTATACGTTAAAAAAAAAAAAAGAAGGACCCACATGAGAACCTTGATGTTTAACTTGCACTTGAACCTTAGACCTATAAATTGAAGTTGAATACCATCCATAAAGTTCAACCCTCTAAGTCATCCACTTACTTTATAATATATTATAACCTTTTAGCTTTCAACTTGATGGGACACATTTGATCTGTTTGAAATTGATAATCAAGATAGAAAGCGAGCCTTGCTTGGCTCCAAAAAAAGTGTTTCAGTGAAGTAAATCAGTGAAGTGATGTGACAGTACATAATTGGTTAAAATCAGTGAAGTGAAAAAAACTTTTCTATAAGCGCCCCTTAGCTCTCTAATCCATTTCCAGCAATTTCAAGATATACAGATGGATCTGAACATATATATAAGGTTGCTTCTCTTGCCTCTTGCATATATCCTTTTATCTCATTACACCTTTGTCCTCATCATCAACACATTATTCCTTCTAACTGTATCTATAAAAGTTCTGGTCATCTTAGAACTAGCAACGAGTTCTTTGCTTTGTGTTCAAGCGATAGACTTGTCCGTTTCGGTGACAATATGTCTCTTATGCTTGATCTTCATGTCAACACCACATTTTTGGTTTGTGAATTCCTTTCTAGCTTTATTATTGTCTGCCTAGGATGAGTTGCTTGCTAAGATGCTGAAGATAGTTTTGTGGTGGTTATATCATTGCCTTAGAAGTATTCCTGTGCATGAAATTCTATTCATTTTTAATGGTAGTCATGATGAAGAAGAAGAACCGTTGAGGGTTGATCAATTAGATGAGCTGAGCTGAGCTCGGAGCCCGATGGCCATATTGTCGTTATAGACGATTATGATCAACCAGAGGAGTTGAATGCGTAACCGGATGACAACATTGAGGTGATAGATGTTGATGATCAACTTGAATTGGATTAGGATATTGTTATGTGTTCCTGGTAATAACTATTAAGTCTTCATTTGTGCTGAAGTAAACAATTGTTTGTGTTATTTATGTGTCTGTTGTGCGTGAAAACATTATTTTTAAATCAGGAGTGTTGTATTTAGATATTTATGTATATCATAAGTTTCCAGTTTTGTGTGCCTTTTAATAGACTGTTCATGTAAGTTTAATTAGATATCTTTCAAGCTTAGTTCCTAACAAGGGTAAATGGGTAATTCATCTGTGTGATGCAATGGAAATTTGATTGGTATTGGTACTATCTGCTACGGTATTCATAATCGAAAGAGAAAGCATTACAAAATAACAAAAAACAAAAAAAAGGACAATTTTCAGTATAACAGCCGAAAATGTCACACCCTCAAATTCCACATGCGTGGTTTTACCGTGAGGTGCGTGACAAACCAGGATCCAAGTCAAAGGTCACAATAAACAACAACTATATGAAAGATACGTAGACTCAAAACATAAACTTTAATATATTACAAACCGTAGCGGGAGCAAATTCAAGTTACAACCCATGTGACAATCGGTTTGTCCTTTGATTGTTTACCACTTATCCAGCAAATCTTTGAGCCTCTCTAGCACCCATATGTAGTTACTCGTTTTCTCTTTAACGATAAATGCATGGGCGATACAAAACGATAAGTTTGTCGACGTCATACCCACAATTTGAACAAACGGGTTTCTGTACTCGTTCGTTTTGTAGGTGGCGTCGATCAGCATCACATGTGGGAAGGCACGCTAGAGATTATACGAGACCCGGTGTGTGAAAGAAAATATTCAATCCAACAAATCCTAAAATGTTCCAAGTTCAAAACCTGTTAATACTATGTCATGTGTAAGCCAAAGTATGTTAGCTAGGTGTAAGTTTTGCTACTACTACGATTGGAAAACCATTACAGGACACGTTTAGCAAGTTTAGCATATGTTTAAGCCGCCCGAATAATGTTTAGCAAGTTCAGCATAGTTCGAGACAACATGCACCCGTCTGACCTCCAGTCGACGAGTGGGGCAGGTCACGCCCAATAGATCTATCCATATTTTCTCCATTGTGCAACCTCGCACATTCATGGTTCTCCCCGGGATTTCCAAAGATCGTATCGCAACTCAAAAGTAACACATAGTATGGCATATGTTCACAAAATATAAGTTTAGCGTATGTTTTCTTCCCCAAAAGCAAAACCAATAAAAGTGGAGCTGTGAAACTCACCTTAGAGTTGCATCTTCTATATAAAAGAGTTATCAACAAGTCTTGATAGTTCCTAATACCGGGAATCTATCATAAAAGTTCATATACGTGTTTTGACTAATAACCTTAAGGTTATCTAGTCCCCGATTGTCCAGATCGTGACTAAGTATGTTTGAAAACGTGTTCGACTGCTCAACCGACACACTAGACTGACCCGACATCCCGTTGGTGACCCATTACATAAACTAATCAAGTATACATAGATTACACATAAGGTTCAAGCATAAAATACTTAGTTTGCATCACAAATCGCATACTTGAGGTTGTCGGATCGAATCAGCCCAAAATAACACTTGGTTCGACCCTAAGTGGCTTGGTTCGACCCCAAGGAGCTTCATTCGACCTATTTACAAGTTCATACAACCTAACACATGTTCATTCGACCAAATAAAGTTCATTCGACCTGATTTGATGTTGGTTTGACCCCAGGAATCTTCATTCGACCCCACGATGGGTCGAATGAGAACCTGGTTCGACCCATCCTGCTGCAAACACTCTAAAACGCATCAAAACAGTCCGAAAACATCATGAAACACAGCAGTCAAGTATGAATAGCATAGCCCCGCGAAACCCTACTAGTTTTACTCCAAAATCAATCCGTTTTAACACTTACCTAAAACGCATCGTTGCAACCGCTGTAAGCGTGTGGGCCATGTTGCTAAAAACTGTAGAGTCAATCTACAGACAGTTCCAGGCCAAGCGGTTGTCCCTGCCCCTGTCCCTCAGGGGAACCAAGGGTGTTATAACTGTGGGGAGACTGGGCACTTCAAACGTGATTGTCCTAAGCTGAACCAAGGGACTGCAGGTGGTGCAGGGAACGAAGGTGGCGGCCCGAACTACTCGTGGTCATGTTTATGTCATTGGCGCTAGGGAGAACCAGGAGGATCCTGATACTGTTACTGGTGAGTATTCTTTTCTTGATTTTCGTTATGCTAGTACTCATTCTCATTCACGTTGTTTGGCGATTCGTATTCATTGTGTGCATTCAGTTTGGTATTTGGTTATCGTTTTGCATTCATGGGTCTGATGTGGGTCCTTTGGAGATGCTACTTGGACGGTACCGGTGTGTCATTTATACCGATCACAGTAGTCTCTAGTAGGCCTTCGATCAGGAGGATTCATTGTTTTATATTCACTTTGGGGAGGGCGGTTCCCCGGCATAGAGTATTCGTTGATATCATCTTTCGTTCGTGGTTATCATTTCGTTTGTGTTCTAGGAAACGTTACTTGGGTTAGGTCGACACTCATTACTGTCGAAGAGTGAATCTCGGGGCGAGATTCCTTTCAACAGGGGGATGATGTGATGACCGGGAAAATTTTTTCTTTTTATCGCTTCGTTCTCTTTGACTTCGGGAAATTTTCGGGACGAAAATTCTTTCAACAGGGGGATGATGTGACACCCGGCATGTTTGAGTCAACACTTTATGAACACATAAGTCTACCTTAGCGAGAAACGTTTATAAACAAACTTAACTGGGTTGGTTGAGTCGGGTCAGATTAGGATTGTCCAGGGTTCAATGATCTGGAGGATCATTGGGAGTCATTTTGGGGAATACACTAGTACCGGGTTCCGTTGTTGGTGACATTACATGAACTAATTAAGTATATGTGTAGATTATGGGTCGTGTGGTGGATTGTATACTTATACTTGCTTAAACGATGTACAAATGATTATACGTGCCTAAATATGCTAAACATAGACTATGGGTGCATGCTTATGTGTTAAGATGTGTTAGAATGCGTTAAACACGACAAACTGGGAAAAGGTTAACATGTGTTAAAAAGTGCTGTTGACATGTGTTAAAAAGGTGCTGATGACCTGAATGTGGAAATAGTGGGCGAACGTGGAAATGGAACTTGAAAAATGGGCGAACGTAGAAACAAAGTGGGCGAATGTGGAAAAGTTCCACATTCGACCATTACAAATGGGCGAATGTGGAAAAGTTCCACATTCGACCACATAAAAGGGGCGAACCTGGACTGGGTATAAATACCATCCTTAGCCATTTTTCACCATTTCACAAACCCTAAACGCCTCCAAACACTCTCTATCAGATATTATCATTGGGGAAGGAGTTTTTGAGCTTGTTTTTCATAACCTAACTCTCTAAATCATTACAAGTGAAAATCTAAGGTGTGTTCTTCATTTCAAATCCTTTTTAAACAATTTTAACTTGTTTTCATCTAAACCCCAAGGGTCCAGATCTGATATCAACATGTTTTATGGGTAAAAACCTTCCTAATATCTTTCTAAATAAAACCTATTCATAAACAATGAGTTTTCATACAATTTAACATGTGTTTATGTGGTATTAAGCATTGTTTGATGATTACTTGCTATGTAGATGACATGACTACAACCTAGGGCTGTTATTAATAGAGAGTTATGATTGAAACATGTTACAATTGATTGTTGATGGTGTTTTGTCGATTAAAGGGGTTTTTAGTTAGATTTAGGGCTTGTTTTTGGATGGTAATGATAGAGTTATGATAGGGGTTTCTTGTTCATAATGATTTAAGTATGATGAGCTAATGATTGATTAAATTCAGAAAGTTTCCTAATTGGGTAATAATTTCATGCATGATGATGTGACATCTCCATAATTTACTATTTTAGGAAACTTGTAAAAACGGATAGATTTTGGGGTAAAATCGGTAGGGTTTCGTAGGAATATGTTAATGATGCTTGACTGCTGTAGTTCATGATGTTTCGTGATGTTTTCGGATGTTTTCGACGCGTTTTTTGGGAAAATCTAACAGCAGGGGCGAACCTGGAATACCTTCGACCAGTCTAACGGTCGAAGGTGGACTTCCAAGGGTCGAACCTGGAACTGAAGGGGCGAAGGTGGAAGAAAAGGGGCGAAGGTGGGAGTTTAAAGCCACCTTCGACCACTCAAAGCCACGTTCGGCCCTACGTTAACAGAAATGAGATTTTTGATACGAACTAAGTGTTTTATGCTTGAAACTTATGTGTTAAACTTATGTGCATGACTAATTGATGTAATGGGTCACCAACGGGATGTCGGGTCGGTCTGGGATGTCCGGTTAACGTTTAAACACACTTTTTAACATACGTAGTCAAGATCTGGACAATCGGGGACTAGTTAGCCTTCGGGTTAATAGTCATTACACTTATGTAAACTCATTGATAGGTTGTCAGTAGTTGGGATTATCATTCACGTGTTGGAATTCTAGTTACCAGAGGACGCACATTAAGGTGAGTTTCACGGCCCCACTCTTTTACTGGTTTTACAATTTCGGGGGAGAAAACATGCTGTGTTCTTTAAACGTGTGTCAAATGTGTTTTTCCTAAAAGGCGTGACAACTATGTTTTGGGTACTCATGTATTCACTACGTTTTGGGAATGTTCATTTGGGTTCAAGGTATTCATTTATGTTCCGTATTATGTGGCCTATGTTGTGGCAGTTCGTTAGCCGTGGTGCGGTAGTTCGTTAGCCTCTATGTGGTAGTTCGTTAGCTATGTTATAGTAGTTCGTTGGCCATGGGATGGTAGTTCGTTAGCTATGGTAAAGCAGTTCGTTGACCATGGGATGGTAGTTCGTTATCTTCGGTGGGCGATAGTTCGTTTGGGAGGTTCGTTATGAAGTTCAAACATTTAACGAGTGTTTTCATCGGTCGGTAGTATCATGATGGTCTTTCAAAAGTTCGTGAAACGTTTTACTTAAAAACCTGTGAACTCACCGGCATTATTTGCTGACGTTTTTAGCATGTTTGTCTCAGGTCGCTAAAGTAGCAGCTGACGATAGGCGCACGGAGTCTCACGGCGTCTAGGATTCATGTGCATCTCATTTAGTATTTTCAGATTTTCGTACTTTTGATTTCACGTTGTAATAAAGTTTTACGCTTCCGCAGCGTTGGATCATTTATAAAAACATAATGGTTTGATTATGTCATTTTTACGTATCATATAGTGTTGTTTATTGTGACCGTTGACTTGGATCCTGGTGTGTCACGCGCCTCGCGGTAGAACCCCGCACGTGGAAATTTGAGGGTGTGACAGATTGGTATCAGAGCCAATGGTTATAGTGAACTAGGACTGCATGTAGAGTCTAGTCTATAGCCGAGTATCACACACGTTAGACGGTCACACATAGTTACGAGTCGTGTCGTTTGGTAACCATACTAGCCTTGTCGGGGTGTCGGTGTCCTCATCACACAGTATCGCGTTATTTTAGGAATGTGTGTATCGGGTGATTTGAAGTTCTAGCTAGGAGCACGCCTAGAGGACCATGTAGAGCGATTTGTTATTTCGGGTGCACACGAAATCATAAATCGAAATGCATGAAAATCTTGGTGGACTTCGTGTTCGGACTAATGGTCATGCTGGAACCATGTTCTAAATTCGTTTGGGTCACTTGTAGCTCGATCTGTTGGTGATTTTGAGTGTCTTGTCTCATGTTTGGCAGAACATGTCTGGTCGCGCGGGTGGACGTGCTGGTGGACGCCGTGGTGGCGGTGGGGGTCGCAATGGCGGTGGACGAGGTGGTGGGAACATCACCATGACTCAGGCAGAGTTGGAGCACATGTTACAGCAACAGTTGAACGTTGCGTTGGCTGCTTTCCAGGCTGCTCAGCAGACCCTGGGAAACACTAATCAGGGACAGTCTGGGTGCACCTACAAGAAGTTTATGGACTGTAAGCCCCATTTCTTCAATGGGACTGAAGGAGCGGTGGGACTACTTAGGTGGTTGGAGAAGATTGAGTCGGTGTTTGCTATGTGTAACTGTCCCGACGCTGATCGCGTCAAGTATGCGTCTGCTACACTGGAGGGACATGCGTTGACCTGGTGGAACTCCACCACTGCGAACCTTGGCCTGGGTGAGGCCAATGCTATGCCATGGACCGAGTTTGTTCAGATGTTGAGGGCAGAGTATTGCCCAAGAGATGAGATTATGAAGTTGGAGCATGAGTTTTGGAATCTGAAGATGGTTGGGTCGGAGATCGAGGAGTTTACTGCTAGGCACAACGAGTTGGCTGTGATGTGCCCCGGTTTGGCTACACCGGAGTACCGAAGGATTGAGCACTACGTTGCTGGGTTAGTGCCGGAGGTTGCTGGACTTGTTGCCGCTGCTGATCACACTACTATGTTGGCCACTGTTCGGGCAGCTCACAAGCTGACCAACATGAAGGTTGCTGAGGGCGTTCTACCTCCAAGGGGTGCTGCTGTGAAAGCCCCTGCGGACAACAAGCGAAAGTGGGATGGTGCTGGGAAGAGTGCAAGTACGGGTCAACCGCAACAACAAGTGAGGAAGACTGAGGCTTTGGGATTGTCTTCGGGCCAGAGGCAAGACGGGTACACGGGGAAACTGCCGGAGTGCAATCAATGTGGGTTCCATCATTATGGCAGCTGTGAGAAGTTTCGTTGCAACCGCTGTAAGCGTGTGGGCCATGTTGCTAAAAACTGTAGAGTCAATCTACAGACAGTTCCAGGCCAAGCGGTTGTCCCTGCCCCTGTCCCTCAGGGGAACCAAGGGTGTTATAACTGTGGGGAGACTGGGCACTTCAAACGTGATTGTCCTAAGCTGAACCAAGGGACTGCAGGTGGTGCAGGGAACGAAGGTGGCGGCCGAACTACTCGTGGTCATGTTTATGTCATTGGCGCTAGGGAGAACCAGGAGGATCCTGATACTGTTACTGGTGAGTATTCTTTTCTTGATTTTCGTTATGCTAGTACTCATTCTCATTCACGTTGTTTGGCGATTCGTATTCATTGTGTGCATTCAGTTTGGTATTTGGTTATCGTTTTGCATTCATGGGTCTGATGTGGGTCCTTTGGAGATGCTACTTGGACGGTACCGGTGTGTCATTTATACCGATCACAGTAGTCTCTAGTAGGCCTTCGATCAGGAGGATTCATTGTTTTATATTCACTTTGGGGAGGGCGGTTCCCCGGCATAGAGTATTCGTTGATATCATCTTTCGTTCGTGGTTATCATTTCGTTTGACTTATTTACTTTTCTACTTGTAAATGCTTTTTAGCTCATGCAGGC
Source organism: Ambrosia x helenae (assembly GCA_030844895.1). Taxonomy (NCBI): domain Eukaryota; kingdom Viridiplantae; phylum Streptophyta; class Magnoliopsida; order Asterales; family Asteraceae; genus Ambrosia; species Ambrosia x helenae. Next base: position 16,659,682 of record CM061227.1, on the reverse strand, counting down.
CCAAAAAAGGAGTATGTGTTGATTATTTTTGAATCTATGATTTTGATTACCTAAATAAGCAATTAAGCACGCACCATGTAAAACCTTTAATGCGTGTAGGTAATGTTCACAGCTAATCGCCTCGGAATGAAGATCTTGAGTTTGGAAAATCAAACTACATTGGTTTTCATAACCAGACTACCAATAGTTTTGTTTATTTTTGTGAGTGTTTTGTTGCTTTGGATTGTTGATGGCTTTAGTCTGGACCCGATCAGTTAGCTTTTTTATGGCGGCGATGATGAATCGCTCATATGAGAAATGTGCATACTGATAATTTTAGCCGTTTAGTACGATGCGAGGCGCGACTGAATGCTCTTTTTTTCAAAATTTGTTTCATTTTGTATGGCGAGGAAAATTGTAACAACCGGCAAAAATGAGGTAAATCCGTACTAATTAATTAATGTGTAGTTAACGTAAATAAGTGCAATTTCGTGTTAATTGTTTAACTGAGGCCTTAAAGAATAGTAAATTCCCATATGATGCATAGGAATGCACACGTTTAATGGTAAAGCATGATAGGATCATGTGCGAATAAACTTATCCGGTATGGACGTTGGTGATTACCCGATAAAAATTGAATAAACGAAAAGGATCCCGGACACCCAGGATATAAAATAAAGGATATTTTCACAAAATATAATGTGTTTTGGAACTCCAAAACCATAAGTGAAAACTTTACATACAAATCTCCCGGGTAACGAATAAAGTGCGCGTACCGCACCCGGTACGCGTATAACACATAATTTCACCCGACAAGAGCCTAAATAACCAATCAACACTTAAACTAGGCTATGTTTAAGGGTTATTAGAGGCACTTTTAATGTCCGAATAACACACGTTTAAAATCCGAAAAAATACCCGAACGATAAAGAATTAAACTTAACAAATTACTAGCAAATATTTTGTGTTGTGGACCCCACCAAAACACCCACTAGAACCGGCCCAACCCCCTCCCATACCTTAATCTTTTTTTTTTTTGGTGTACTAATGATCTAGTGAAGATCATGGAAGACATGGTGTGGATCTTTGTATGATAATATATGGGATTTGCAAGGTACTAGAAGATTGCAAGACCACTCCTTTCCTTTGAAAATCTCGGCCAAACCATCCCTTAAACATATCTCCATGAGATCACCTAGTACAAGAAGATCATGATCTAAGGGATTGCATATCCAAGTGAAATCTTAGATAGATTGTATAAGAGGATTGCATGTCCTAGAAAAATCTAAACAATCTCCTTTTCTTCTTCATATCCACGGCACACACACACTTATGCAATCCATCAAAGATCACTTGGTACATTATAAATCCTCATGAATCCACACTAGATTGCATGGGAATCTTTGGAAGATGTTGAAGAATTATAAAAGAGACATGTGAGTATACTTGATCATCAAAACAAAAATCTTCTTCTTTTCTCCTCTTGTGGCCGTGAGATTACAAGAGCACACACACACTATTCTTTCAAGTTTTAACACCTCCAAATCACTCATAAACATCCATCTTCCAAACCCTCATTGTGTGTTTCAAGCTTGGAGCTTAACCACTTAGGAAGAACACACTAAACCCCATCAAAATCAAGCATTGAAAGCTTCCCTAGCCTTGTGCTAGTTGTAAGTATTCTTGATCTTGTTTTGTCTTTAAAAGTTTATGTTTATTAGCTTGAAGCAAGTTGTACAAGGGGTGAACTTGAATAAGCTTTTCTTGATAAAACATATGATTTTTAAAGACTAAAATGGGGTTAAGCTAGTGTGAAATAATCGAAATTATGGTGATGGATGTTAAGTATTCTTGTATTTTTTTATTAAGATCATGAATACTTGAAGAAAATGGTGATTTGAGTATAACTTGTTAATAGAACTTGAATGAACTTAAAAATGATTTTAATCATCTTAACATAAAGATATAAGACTTGTTATAATGTCATTTTTGTTAGAAAGTAAGTATTGTGAAAATGGCATCTTCAAAGTCTACTAACTTGAGATATGTAATTTGGACATGATTGGACAAAATACACAAGTTACACTTATTAGTAGCCTTAATAAGATATTATGAGACTATTAAAAGTGTTGAAATGTGAAAATAATTTAACATTGCAAAAATGATCCATTAAAGTCTACTAGTTTAGTAGAAAAATGCTAATCTTGAAAGATAGAATGGAAAAATGCAACTTTTATAAGTTAAAGGGCTATAATTGTAACTTTAAAAGTTGAGGGACTAAAATTGATATTTTTAGAAACTTGAGTCTAAAAATACAACTATGGAAAGTTTGGTGTCAAAAGTATAAATAATAATTTTCCAAGGTGGATTTGGTAAATACTAGTAATCATACACATGTATTTGGTATAAAAGTGTATTTTTATAAAATGGAGTTTTATAAAAATATGGACTTTTCTAACATATGGATATATATAAAAACAAAGGTTTTTATAAAAATGTTAGACAAATTAAAAACTTGGGAGAACTTATATAAAAATGAACACTTTTATATAAATGAGAATATAAGAGTGTTGGAGCATTTTTATATATAAGTTACCAAGTTTTGTGATAAAAATACAAAAGTATTTATAAAACCCCCAAGTAATATGTGTAGGAAATTAGAAAGTTGAAAAATATTTCTAGAATACACATATTGGAAAAACTTGAGAAAACTTAACTATATATATATATATATATATATATATATATAAGTTAAGAAATCGGACTTGGACGTGTTAAGACGTAAAAACGGACGAACGAAAAAAATATCATTACGTCAAGATGAGTAGAAATATATTTTAAGGAGTTAAAATATATAACGTGGGTGAAAATTTACATAACACTTTCCTAAGTGTTGGAAAATATTCGTGGGAGAAAAATAACGTAAATAATCTAACGATTAAACGTTAAACAAGTGTATGGACTTAACAAGGAATATATATATATATATATATATATATATATATATATATATATATATATATTCGACTCGACGAAATCTTAGTATATGTACTTAATGGGAAAGTAAATATACGGGAAGGTGAGTCGAGTCGAGTGAAGAAAACAATATATATATAAATATCATCGAACGACAAAATCTTAGTATATTTATTTGAATGGGAAAATAAATATGCGGTAAAGTGAGTCGTGTCGAGCGTTAAAAGTATATTATCGAACGACAAGATCCTAGTATATTTATTTAAATGGGAAAATAAATATACGGTAAAGTGAGTCGTGTCGAGTGGTAAAAATATTATATCGAACGACACGATCTTAAGTATAATTATTTAATGGGAAAGTAATTATACGTTAAGTGAAGTCGCGTCGAGGATAATATTATACAAGTTAAAGAAATATTAATGAGAATATAAGTAACTTGTAAGAAAGGGTAATCCATCACCAACGGACCTAGGATACACGCTTAATTAAACGGGGAATTGGATTAAATTGTGGTTTGGGAGTTGGGTGTACAACTTGCCGAAGCACATGCACTATAGGTTTAGTGGCTTATACGTCTAGGACGTTTGTAGGTGTTGACCTCGAGCATACTATTCTCTATTCAGGCTCGAGCACTATTTGAGGTGAGTTTCACGGCTCCATTTTAAACTGTTTTATGTTTTTCGGGGGAAAGATATGTTAGGGAAAATGTGTGATGGGATAATTACTTGAGTTGTGATCGCCACTCGGGGTTGAGTCCTCTCTTCTGTAACCATTAATTCAGGGAAATGAAACCGAAGGAATATTTGGATAGTACTATTGGTGCCTGACAAGGCCCACCCCTAATCGATAGCGTCGATTATGCATCGGCGTATGCCAGGGGTGCACATATTCTGAAATTAAGTCGTTGGATACCGAGAAACGACTTGGATCGGGGCATTATTATTAGTCTTGGTTTGGTTATGGGCTCAAGTAGATTGTAGGAATTTGCTACTCCTATAATAGTCATAACATGGTATTTCCCAAAAAGTAAAGTTTTGGAAACTAAAACCTGTGAACTCACCAATATTTATATATTGACGTCTTTTTAAACATATCTTTCAGGTAATTGAAGGGTGGAAGACGGCATAGCTAGCGGGACGGTGGAATCTCATACTTTTTACGTCAAATAATTTGGGAGGGGTTTCGTTATTATTTCCCAAGTATTTGGGATATATTTTGGAAACCTCCTTTGATGTATTAAAACAAGTTGGTTTGAACATGTAGAGAGAGGCTAATGTACAAAGTTTCTTAACGTACAAAGTGTAAGAAGCATTCTCAGCCATTAGATTTAGGCGGTGGCAAGATGGTAATTAACAATCCTAATCATATTTGGGTTAATCTAACCAAGGGTAAATTAGGAAAAACACGTTTAAATTTCTGTGAAATCATAACAACAGACATAATCGATGCAAAAATTTTCAACGATTGAACCTGATTTTTCATCGTTTTCAACTTGATTAAACGTTCAGAATGATTAAACAATCAAAAACATTCGATTACAAACAAAATCAAAATGTATTTGCAGATATAGAAAAAAACAGAGTATGAAAATTCAATTGATAAAATTAGTAGAATCATATTAAAAAATCACCATCAATGCATGTATTATTCACAGAAACGAACGATGTTGATAATAGAAGAAGAATTAAAGAAAAAAATGGCTTTCAAAAAAGTTTCAGACGCGAAGATCAGAAACTGTTAAACAGAAAATCATAAAACGCATTTGGTTTTATATAAAACGCATTTGGTTTTTTGTAAAACGCATTTGATTTTTTTATAAAACGCATTTGGTTTTTTAAACACTATTTAAATTGTTTTTACAAAAACGCACTTGGTTTTTTTTTATAAAACGCACTTGGTTTTTGTAAAACGCACTTGGTTTTTGTAAAACGCACTTGGTTTTGTAAAACGCATTTGGTTTTTTGTAAAACACACTTGTATTTTGTAAAACGCATTTGGTTTTGTAAAAAGTATTTAGTATAAATAAAAACTCACCTTTTCCTCACTTTTCCCCCTATTTTACTCTGTTTTCCTCAAACAAACAAAACAACTATATTCACACACACTTGAGGTAATGTTTTTATAGATTGGTTGTTTTTTTTCTTTTTTTTCTTCTTTTTCCTTTGTTTTGTGATTAGCCAGAGACACAGAGATGTTGGCTTCTTGGTTGTCTTGATAGAGGAAGTGACTAGATCTGAGCCATGATTGAGGTCAGGTTGAAGGCGAACAACGTGAAGGGTTTTGAAGGCGAACAACGTGAAGGGTTTTGAAGGCGTCGGAGGTTAGAGGAGAGAGGGATCGGTGAGGCTTTGGTCCGGCGGTTGGGTGGTGGTGGTGGTGGTTAATGAACGATTAAAAAATGATATGAAGGATCATTACTTTTTTCCCCTTTTAAATCAAACTGGATTGGGTTAGGATTGGGTTAGTTAGAATTAACTAGGGTTTACACGTGTCAGGCTGTGGTAGCTTCTTACACTTTGTAGGTTAAGGATACTTTGTATCATATACTTTCTCTGAACATGTAAACTCTAAACTTGGTTTTGACGTAACAATAAATGAGCCTTTTGATTAATTACTTGTAGTTTGCGTTAATCTTGACTTTATACCATTGAACCGTCACGTCACGTGTTTCCGCCATTGGCGTGGTGTGACAAAAATTAACACTTGATTTAAGTTTCGATTTGTCAAACGCGCAACATGCGTGAATTAATACAACTAGTTCCTCTTTATATGGTGTGATTCCTTTATGGGGTTATTTTAATCACTTAATGAAGTTATCATAGGTCATGCGTAGGGGTGCAAACGAGCCGAGCCCGAGCTCGAGCCTGTCGAGTTCAGGCTCGTTTAAGTTATGAAAGATCGAGTTCGAGCTCAGCTCGATTCGAGCATTTTTCCTAAAGCTCGAGCTCGGCTCGAATGTAGGTTTCCAAACTCGAGCTCGGCTCGTTTATTAGTTATTAATTAATTTATATTAATCATAATACTTAGTTTATATATAATTTGGTTATTTGTTCATAGTTTTAAAATATTAATTATTATATTTAAATACATATTTAATATATTAATTAAATTTTATATAAGTAGTGGGCTCGTTAAGGCTTGCGAGCCGGCTCGAGCTCGATAAACAAAGCTCGAGCTCGGGCTCGTTTACTAAACGAGCTTGGGTTTTAGGCTCGGGCTTGAGCTCGAGCTCGTTTAGGCTCGGCTCGTTTCGAGCTTTTTTCGAGCTGAGCTCGAGTAGCTCACGAGTAGCTCGGCTCGTTTGCACCCCTAGTCATGTGTCTATAAGTGTTTGTTTTACAAAATCTCATTTTGCTTAAATAAAAAAAAAATCAGAATTTACATATTAAAAAACAAGTATGCTTATTTACTTTTGATTTGAAAATTTTCACAAGTAGACTAGACAAGGAATTCTGTGATTATAAGTCATGTTTTGAATGGTTCAGTATTCAGACTGTTTGTTTCAATATAAAAAAAAGGCTCTGAATGGAATGGTTAAGAGCTGAATCATTCAGAGCCTCTTAACCAGTCAGACATCTTAATGATTCAACCCTTAATCAACCAAACAACCCCTTACTATACATAATAATAAACTAGTGGTATGTCCCACGTTGTAGGGACGACGGTCGTAAAACCGTGCTAAGTAATAAGCAAACAATCCGCGCGTTTGGCAGTTTATATCGTCTAATGAAAACGGATCATATTTCATCTTCATCATCATCATCATCGTACTCAGTTAATCCCACCTATAGCAAAGCTAAGGTAGGGTCTGAGGAGGGTAAGATGTAGACATAAACCAATATGAATTTCTACCAACATAAACGTAAATATAATAAGCACGTAAAACTCGAAAGGGGTAGCTCAAAATGACTTTTATAAAGTTTTTTTTAGAAAGTTAAACGATGCAAATGAAAAAAAAAAGACCAACACTGTTCACAAGACCTTATGCTAAATGTTATATTATATATAACCAACACTGTTCACAAGCCTTACGCTAAATGTTATATTATATATATATAACTAGATGTTGACCCCCCCCCCCCCCGCGTTGCGGCGGGGTAATCTGGTAATCATGTTTAATATGTTAGGTCGTGCGTTGCGACGTGGGTAGATTGCAAACATTGAATGGGTGAGTTCAAGCGTTAGTATAATATGTCACCCATGTAAAACATGTGTTTTGATGCATCCCATATACCCAATGTAATCTGTTTAAACATTGTGATTATCTAAATAAGTAAAGCAAATCGAAGTCATTTAAAAGAAACATAATCAAACATGGGTTGGTTAGTTTCGTAGGGTCCGACCTAACCACTACACCACCCTTACCTTTTCATCACGACTTAGTGACGTCAAAACGTAGAGTAACTCATACGTCAAAATGTAGATCTACTAAAAAATCACATTATAAAAATGTAAGTCAAGTGATGTCTCATCACTAAAGCCGACGTAAAATTGACCTTTTGCTAAGCAACGTTAAAATTTAATAACTAAACTGTCGATGGAGAAATATAATTATACAATTAAAGAATTATGATGTAAGTTAATAAGCCCAAATTTGAGTGAAATGGATCAAGAATGTGCAAACTGTTCGAATATAATAGTATTAAAAGTGACCAAACGAACCTAACGTAGAGCGATTGACACATGCGTCATCTTTACCTAGATGACCGGTGGATAAGGACAATGTTCCCAGTCAATTTTTTCCATTTGCAGCTCCCAAAATTAAGCCACCCCCTACTTCCCACAAACCGTTACCACTAACACGGTCTTTCTTTCTCAGTTCGCCGCCACCACTAAATTGATTTCCTGTGCACAAAGCAAGTACATCCTCCCTTAAGCGCCACCACCATCAACAACAGCTCCTATGTTATCTGAATTAGCAACAAAGACATATTCCTTGCCCTGTGAAGAAAGAAATGTATGATAAACACCCAAAAGTATATACATGGCATATAGTCAACGTAACAAAAATTAAGTTGAAAAATCACGGTCGAGTAAAAACGCTTGGTTTACTGTTGATCGAACAGGGTCATGTCAGGTTACAACTTGTCCCGAAGTAGACATTTTTTTATGAACATCCGGTGTGTCAGAAATGATTACTAAAATTATGTTATCTATAATACATTATAAAGGAGGAGTGATGGTTAAGATTGTAATTTTATTATGGGTACAAGTTTTGAAGCTACATATACAACTTAATAAAGCTTAATTGATAGGGGTAAATTAGTCACCTAAAGGCATATTAAGACACTTGCAAGGTTATCTATAATACATTATAAAGGAGGAGTGATGGTTAAGATTGTAATTTTATTATGGGTACAAGTTTTGAAGCTACATATACAACTTAATAAAGCTTAATTGATAGGGGTAAATTAGTCACCTAAAGGCATATTAAGACACTTGCAAGGTTATTAGTGTAATTTTATCTTAAGCCTTTAGTTCAAACCTAAAAATTCATACCCTTTCTACCCCTCCCATCCCTTTACCCTTCCTCCTTCAATCTCCCTGCTTTTTGTAACTGATGCCATCAATGATCAGAATACCAATTCTTAATAATTGATCATTGCTAAGAACTTTAATCCTCATGATGATCGTAACAAGGGCCGATTCAGTTGGTTTCAAGAGGAACCGTTTCATGTTCTTCATCAATACCAGTCATTATGATTTTATTATTAAAACAGTCAGTTAAAACAACCATTATTCATTCCCTCGGTTATGATTTCCTTCCATCGGTCCTTTATGGTTTCATCAATATCAATACAAATCATTACGATTTTATGTTTCAGGTTCTTAATCAATATAAATCAAAACAACCGTTTTGCCTTCCATCGGTAATGATTTTATGGTTTATAAATCATAGTGAAGGCTTTAGATTGATTGTTAAGCGAGTACGTATTTTCCTACTCCCAATTTTACGGTTTCGAATTGTTCTTGAAATTCAATACATCTGATTTGCAGAACTCAGTTTGGATCTGATTTGCGGAACTTGGTTTTGTAGTTTGGACTCACAGTCCCAATCACCCCCAAAAAAAGGTCTATTATCTTCTGTTTTAATGTTCACGGTGTTGATGTTTGGGTTAACTGTCTTTTGGGTTATCATGTAGTATGTAGATTTATTTTTATATCCCTTTTAGTTAGCATTTTTACCATAGTTGCCAACTAATTACTTTTCATGATTTTTTTACTGTTAAAAGCTTATTCTTTGTTGAATTTATAGGTTCCCTCTTGTTTGCAGAACTCTTATTATATAAAATTAAGAAACGAAATAGTGGCATGAATTATAACATCAACTTATAGGATCATAATTCCTAGCAAACGATTTGGCAGAGCTAACTCAAATCAACTACAGTTTCGTAAAGTTTCTACCATACCTCATTGCTGCCAATAGGATTATGCTCCAAAAATAAATTCTTCAAATGTACAAACTTAAGTTATTTTTTTTTGTTGCAGGCGTGAGAGACTCATTTGAGAAGATCATCATTGTCACTCTTGGTTTTACAAGTAATACTATGTATGTTTAACTTTCCCTTTCGTCTTTTGTTTTCAACTATGCGCCTTGAACTTTATAAAATGAAACTGGCATAAGTAAAGCTTATGTATTTACAGTTATTTTTATGTTTTTCTACTATTTGTTTGAGTGTGAGAAAAACTCCAATTGTTATAATCTCGACAATGGATTTTACCTGCATGCATTGCCCATAGAATCAAGTTTTGTAGATAGTATGTTTATGCGGATTGTTGGTCGTGAACTAGATTATTTATCTGTTTTATTTTGGATCGTCAAGTGCTATTCTGTTAATATTTTTGTTACTCATTTGATCAGGTGGAGGACACAAACGAAGCTCATAAGAAATCCAACAATTCAAAGTACCAAGCAGGTGCACACTTTATGAAATTATATATTTTGGCAAAATGGGTGTGTCGAAACGAGTTACCCTTTTACGAATTAGTTTGGTTTTGACAGGAACCACCTATTTCAAAAATATATCATTTTACAGACGATAACTGTGCTGCATATGATGAAAAGGCTGTTGTTTTTGTTCTGATTCAGAAGGTCTCATGCACTAAAATACATTGATTTAACTTGTTACTTTGGTTTTGACTTTAATAGTTTGACCCATTAGAATTAATTGCCATATCTTTGAAATTAAAATCCCACTGAACGTCCTTCCCTACAATACAATTGCATTATACAAAACAATGACATCACTTAGCTAGGGACTCATCGTAGGGACACATCCACATTGGGTGGGCTGCATTCCATAGGATTAGATTTCACACGCACTAAAGGTCGATCTGATTTGCACCAAAAAAGTTCCAGCATTAGTGACACAACAATGTCCGGTTCATGTTAAGTATCTCGTGATTTTATGCCTAATTTTCTTATATGTATTTTAATGACTTATTTATCCTCTCTTAGAAACTTAATTATAGCCCATAGCTTTGATTAAGAGCCACATAGTAGGGATCCAGATGGGTAGAAATGTGAATGTCAATCAAGATGATAAAATGGATACCGTTGTTTGTAGTGGCCAGTCCACCCTTGACACACGTTTCCGAAAAGCAAGCACGGTATATAGATACATTGTATTAATGACAATATTGGTTCTTGTAGAGGATGCTAAATGCGGCCGAATGGTTGTTTACGGGTCAAAATGTGTAATGTTCTTTTGTGAGTAAAAACAGGGGTTGGATCCAACCCACAAACTTTTTCCCAAACCTGTTGAATACTATAACTAACTAATGTCTTAAACGAACTTAAAAAATTGATATTATTTACATTAATGGTCTATTTTTTTTTTATAAAGCTATTCAAGAGGCTTTATTTGGCCTGCTTAATGAGCGAGTAGTGTCAACCAACCTCAGCTTGATCTCGGTCTTTATTTGAAACGAGCCAGCTAAGCTTGAGCTTGGCTCAAAAACTAAAGTGCGAAAATTTGAGCTTGAGCTTGGATTGAATAAAACTCAACACAGCTCATCTATTTTGAATTTTTTAAGATTTTTGATTCCATGCACGTATAAAAAGATATAACAAAAAAAAAAAAAACCGGTGCATTTTCTTTTGCCTATGAAAGTTGGGTTAGAAAATCATGCGAGTTGATTGTAAGCCTCAAACTATTTTAAGCCTCTGTTGTATAATGTGTTATCAAAATTGACTTGCAATTTTGTCATTGTTTTAGTTAAAAGTTTGATTTCAGATGCAAGAAAGTGTTTTTTTCCCGGATTTCGTGACATAGGAAAATTATGTTACTCATATTGTGACATGATTCTTACTGATCATTATTGAATCGTATTATGATTGCTTACCATCTTTGCAGTTCGGATTGTTTCAGTAAACTTTCACATTGTTGACTTATTATTTACTTAGATTTTTAGAGTTGGGTTAACTTTTCAAAATCTAAAGAAGAAGCTAAAGTACTTGGTAATTTTCACTCTTGGTTGGGATCAAGAGACAACATTGATGTAGCAGTAAAGAAAGGTTCTTTTTAATAGATGGTGACTTACTATGCATGTTTTCTAGAAATGTATTTTTGAGAATGACTATATTTCATAAATTTCATAATATCGCTATGTTATTAACAAAAAAAAAAAGAAACATTCAAGGTTCTCAGCAACATCCACGCAGCAAGGAAATATAATACAAAACAAAAGAATCATTCTTGTAGCACTCTGGTTTCCTCAATAATCATTATGGACAACCAAAATAGCGATAACGACTCGGACGAAGAATGGTTATCAACCAATATGTCATCAAAATGTGCAAGCTCTATGACACCAAATGATTATGATCTACAATGATTATGGCCAAGTACTATATTGCTATTTAATTTGACATGGTAACTATGGTACCTCGGTTAAAAAATATTCAGAAACTACTTTCAGGGGAAACATTTGTCCTTAGATTTCAATTTTTTTTTTTTTTTTACATTTGTTAGGTGGAACTTGAAGGTATATTTTCCTATAAATAATTTTAAACAAGTCATGCAATTTGCTAATGATTTACCTATTTATAATGTTGCCCACCATTATTATATTGTTGTCTTTTGTGTCAATTCTTTTGCGTAGACTTAATTACTGTTCAATTTATATAATAGATGTATTACCAAGGTAATTTAATAAACAAAGGATGTGAAATCAATAACGTAACGTGCCAAAAATAATAATAATAAACATCCGCGGCAACGCGCGGGCATTCCCGCTAGTTTCAATAATAATATACTTTTGACATATTTGAGCCGGTGAACAAAAAATAACCCAAAGTGACCCATTAATAAGTAAATTGGCATGAATGCAGTGCTAGGTAAACATACGAAACTACTTGAAATCAGCCTCATGCTGTTGGATTAGTCTCACCAGCTGAGAATTTTGCTGTACTAACTCTTGGTGCATTGGTTGTGAACATAATTATTTATACATGAAAGGTCATTCAATACCTGCAATATCTATGGTTTACCTTGCACCATTGCACAAAAAAAATTGAAACCATTTCACAAAGTAGTATTAAATCACAAAGGCACAAAGTTGACTTTAAATTTAGGCAAGCCTCATACCGAGCTTACAGCAGTCATCTCTTCTGACTTTGCCAACCAAAAACATTTAACTATCAGCGACAACACCCATGCTACATAGGCTTAGACACGAACGCCATTAGTTAATTCTCTATTGGTATGCAAAGTATTTGTAAGCTTGTTCTAACAATACTCAAAGGTCTCTGTTGTGTCAGGTCGATACCTACTTTTCTTATCATTGTGATCTCTTATGGTGAGTTGTTGTGGCCCACGTAAATTGAAACATTATGAAGCTATACATGGGTTCCCAAAAAGATAATCTATATAATTCAAGGCTGTCCGGCACATAAATGAAAATACAATACAGGAATCCATGGGTTTATTTTTATTTATTTTAGCATAAGTCATATTGGCTATCTGTTTTGTTAATGCAAAATTTCAGAATAAATTTTTTTGTTAATTAGGATAGCAATGTGTTATTGCTAGGATTTGTTCCAAGTCCTATATAGTGTCAAAATTTGACCCATTCTCATGTCTAATAAGTTCCTTAAAATAGGCAAGTATTAACCTACTTGTATGATTTTTCCGGGCAACTAAAATGTATAAGTGGAGCTTGCTTACATGCTAATCCACGAATAGGTACCAAAGCTCTGTGTCTTGCTTGTATGGAATTCACTTTTTTATGACTTGTATATGTATCGATTTTGTTTCGTCTGAGCCGTTGATAGCAGAGATTGGTTTGAAAGCCATTGATTGATGCTGCGAAGGAGAATTAATTTGTAAATCTCAGTTGCTATGAATGGTATTTAACGTATGAAGTGGCTGTACAAATAGTTTATGTATATATCAAGTGACCATAAAATAGAAGAAATGGTGTAATAAAGTAGATATGTGTTTGTAAAAGTAAAAGAACATGTGAACTCCAAGCATCTGTGGCGTTGTCTATGAAGGACAAAATAGGTAACAAATCAAATCCACAAATCAAAAATAAAATAAGCCAAAGACTACAAACAGGAAACAACACGAAACAGGCTCAGAGTCTACAAAACAACGACACCACAGCCCGCTGCAGGGAAGGTTGCACGTATTGACGTGCCATCCTTGAACCCTGCCACGCCAAGGAGACATCCACATCAAGTTTACATTCATATTTATTTACTCATCATAGCCTCAACGAAAAGATCCATACCAAGAAACTCACTCTCCACAAAATCAGCTAAATGCACATCATTGTTCTCATTTTCACTCCAAATTTTCATATTAGAAACATGAATCTAGTTGTGGTTATGCTAAATTTAAAATCTTTGTAATCAAAAGTTTTGCGAACCTCATGTAGGTTTAGAAGTTTCTCATTCGTCAACTTTTCCAATTGCAACGTGAGCTCCATGGCTGGATAAAAAAAAAAAACTAAAAACTAAAAACAACATGAGTTGATAATTTTATAAGTTACTACTAATCTAATCAGTGACACACATTAGGTAAATACAAAACTTACCATACAAAGCATCTCCCTTCTCTTCATGATCAAACTCAAACAATGGCATTATAATTGATTGCAACTTGATCTTCACGCCTCGTTTGTTCTGCAAATAAAAAAATCAGTCACTTCCATCCATATCCTAGAAAGTACCAGTGCACACTTTCTAAAAAATAATGCAGATTAAAGCTAGAGCTAGCTGATAAATGAAGAGGGTTCAGGTCCACCGATATTAATGATCAAGAGAAGGAAGACAATGATAGTAGGTCATCGTAAAGGAAAACCCCCAAATCACCTCCGGTAACGATGAAGGTGGAGGCGGCACCGGGCAACAGGAACCCGTCCTTCACACTAACAGAAACACACGACATAGTCAATGATTGGTTGCAACGCATACAACAAACACCCAAATCACACCATCGCCACCATCCAGCTTCGGTAACCAACAACAAAGGTGGAGGCAGCGAAGGGCAAGGCGACATCCTTCAAACACAGGACAACGGCAGCTTTCGTCATCCCTCTTCTCTCTCTCTCTCTCTCTCTCTCTCTCTGACAGATGATAAGAGAATGAATTGTGTTGAGGAGGGAGGGGTATGAATGAGGACATGGATGAGAAGGAGAGGCAGATGATGACACGTAGTATTGAGTTGTCCTTCATCAACAAAACACCATTAAAGCATGGAGTACAACCCAATGCATATAACACTCCTAAAGCTAACTTTACAACCTCACAATGCATAAACCCTTTGCTAAATAGAATATCTTAAATATATATAATCGATATTGTATAATGTATAATCGATTCAATATATACTATAGAAAGAAAAAGTAGATTCAGTTTAGATGAGAAAAATAAAATGACAAGTTAAATAATTTTGTGTGTAATGGAGCGTTATGGGGGGCGTTTTGGCCCCATAGCCCCGGGGAACACCGCCTTCTGGCTCTATGGTGGCGTTATTGGGGGGGGGGGGGGGGGGTTATGTTGATGGTGGGCATTGTGCAATGGAGGGGTGATTTGCCCATTGAATTATTATTATGAAGATAAAGATGTTGATGATGAAGATGTTGATGATGAAGACGGTGGTGGCTGTGATGGTTGTGACGGTGGTGGCTGGAAGTGTTGATGATGATGATGAAGATCGATGTTGATGATGATGATGAAGATAGATGTGGAGGTTGATGTTGATGTCTTGATGAAGAAGATGGGTTATATAATAATAATAATAATAATAATAATAATAATAATAATAATAATAATGGTTATCCAATTATTTATAAAGCCTCATAACGCCCCTCCCAATTACACCATCTTTTTCCATAACGCCCCATAAAGCCTTAAACCCCTTCTATTACTTTATAATATTTTATTGCCCATAACGCCCCATAACGCCTCTCCACTACACGTGCCCTAAAATAGAGAGATTTCAAATCAAAATTGTGATACAAAAATAGAATGCGTGTGTAATGTAATGTCAGAGGGACCCCACATGGTTTGTGGGGAGGTAGGAAGGCTTTTCCGTGGGGTTTCTGTCTTGAGGTTCCGAATTCGAGCCTACCTGTAGGCAAGATTTTATTCTCCCTTACAGAGGTAGAGGCAAGGTTCTGCCAATGCCTACTACCCCTCATTCAAACTCGGGTGGCTACTCCCGTTAAAAAAGGTTAGAGTAGTTAATGAGTTTTCAGTTGATCTATATCTTAAAAAAAAAAAAAAAAAAAAAAAGGGACCCACACGAGAACCTTGATCTTTAACTTGCACTTGAACCTTAGACCTATAAATTGAAGTTGAATACCATCCATAAAGTTCAACCCTCCAAGTCATCCACTTACTTTATAATATATTATAACCTTTTAGCTTTCAACCTGATGGGGACACGTTTGATCTGTTTGAAGTTGATAATCAAGATAGAAAGCGAGCCTTGCTTGGCTCGATTCGTAACTAGCTAAATTGGTTAATGGACTATTGTTTATGATATTAGGCTTTTAAAATAGCTTGAAGGGTAGCATAAAAATAATTGAAGGGTAACATAATTTTTTTCCATAGTTAACGTAATATGTAAAACGTTAAAAAATAATAAAAATTCCACCACGTTACAAAAGTTGAAGGGTAGAGGGTGCTATGTTGTACATCCGATCAAAATTATAAAAGACCAAATAGATATTGACGGAATTGTCTCCACAACTCGAAGGCAGAATCCCACTAGTTTCAATGTTTCAAATCAAAGAGTAAATGAAATTCTTGTGAATTAAATAGAATACGCTTTAGAGACCTCTACCTTTAAAAACATATGAATTATGATTTCTGAGCCATGACCCTTGAACCCTTGGTCTGAACCCATTTTGAAGCAATAGACTCGATCAGTACATCTCCTTGTCATCATCATCATTGTTATGATAGAAAATCAGAGAAGAGAATTAACAACCAAAACATACCTTCCCTCCAATTATTATTCAAACTTATAGTACATCAGAGTTAGTTACAAGTTTACACATATGACAATATCAGTCCCTGATACTTTTAACTAACCTATTACAACTTTGAGATTATTACACATTACACCCTTAAACTTCTAACAACCATTTCTATCCTAACAATACATTCCCCTCTATAACAGTCTTGACCTCAAGACTGTACATCAACATTAAAATCTGGGAAACGAAGCTTCAATTCTTGGAGATCCTCCCAAGTTGCATCAGATGGGGAAGTGCCTTGCCAATGAATTAAACCCTGCACTGATCCTTTATAACCCTTTTTGACCCATTTCCTTTCCAAAATAGCAGCTGGTTGCAACTTAAATCTTGGTTCAGTAGGGAAAGGAATCACTTGTGTAGGAGGTCCAGGAGCTTGTTTTAAAAGAGAGACATGAAATGTAGGGTGCACTAACACATCATTAGGTAGATCCAGTTTGTAAGCCACAGGACCAATATTTTCTAGAATCAGAAAGGGTCCAAAGTATTTTGAAGACAGTTTGTTGTGTTTTGTGTACCTCAAGGTAGCTTGGCAATAAGGATGCACCTTCACATATACCCAAGTACCTGCTTCAAAGCTCCTTTCAGATCTAAATGGATCAGAGAACTGTTTCATCCTATTCTTAGCTTGATCCAATGAATGTTTGAGCACCTTAATCATCTCCTCTCTATTCCTGCATAAGTCATCAACTGCTGCCACCTTAGCATCCTTTGGAATATAAGGAATGAAAGTAGGAGGAGGATAGCCATATAAGGCTTCAAAAGGGCTCATTTTAATGGTTGAGTGGTAGGTAGAGTTGTACCACCATTCAGCTAATGGTAACCACTTACACCATTCCTTGTTGTTGCTCATAGTCATACACCTTAGATAACTTTCCAAACACCTGTTCACTACTTCTGTTTGGCCATCAGTTTGTGGGTGGTAGGCAGTGGATAAAGCTAGAGAGACCCCATGTAGTCTAGTGAACTCTTTCCAGAAATTGCTTACAAAAATTGGATCTCTATCAGACACTATTGTATCAGGCCACCCATGTAACTTGAAAACTTGATCTAGGAACACTTGAGCAACTGTGGCAGCATTAAATGGATGAGAAAGGCCAATAAAATGGGCAAACTTGGTTAGTCTGTCAACTACAACCAAGATGGTGTCTTTCCCATTAGATTTAGGCAGACCTCCTATGAAGTCCATAGAGATGTCTGAGAAAATGTACTTAGGAGTTGGTAGGGGTTGAAGAAGACCAGGTGAAGCCACTGTCTCAGATTTACTCCTTTGGCAGACTTCACATTCTCTCACATATTGCCTGACATCCTTAGTTAGACCTTTCCAATGAAAGAACTGTTTAATTCTTTGCATAGTGACATGTACCCCTGAATGTCCTGCACTTGCAGTGTCATGATTCAAATGAAGAATCTTTTGTCTCAAATCACCAATCTTTCCCACTGCAATTCTTCCTTTCCTTGTTAAAAGCTGACCATCCCATGAATAATTTTTGACCATTTTACCCTTCTGTAGCTGATTAAGAGACTCTTTCAATTTATCATCAGATTGCCAAGAAGACTTGATCTCTTGCAATAAGGATGGGTCAAAAGTGGAAAGGGTAATTGGTAATAATGTGGGACCCTCTACCCTGGATAGGGCATCAGCTGCAACATTCTCTTTCCCTTGTTTGTACAGAATTTCATAATCAAATCCCATCATCTTTGAAAGCCATACATGTTGAAGGGGTGTATTAACTTTCTGATCAATTAAGTATTTTAAACTTTTCTGATCAGTTTTAATAATAAACCTCCCCAAAGACAAGTAATGCTTCCAGTGCTGAACAGCAAAGATGATTGCAAGCAATTCTTTCTCATAGACAGATAAAACTTGCTGTCTAGGGGACAATGCTTTGCTTATAAAAGCAATAGGGTGACTGTTCTGCATTAAAACAACACCAATGCCCAATGCTGAGGCATCAGTTTCCAAAACAAACTGAAGGTCAAAATTTGGCAATGCTAGGACAGGAGGTGAAGACAAGGCTTGTTTTAAAGCTGCAAAAGCTTGGTCAGCTTGTGGGGACCATTTAAATGCATCCTTTCTTGTAAGATCAGTTAAAGGTCTTGCTAGCATACCAAAGGATTTGATAAACCTCCTATAGTAACCAGCTAAGCCAAGGAACCCTCTGAGTTGTTTAGCAGTAGTAGGGGTAGGCCATTCCTTGATTGCAGCAACTTTCTTTGGATCAGTTGCCACCCCTTCTTTGGATATCAAATGACCCAGGTATTCCACAGTTGTACCACCAAAGCTACACTTAGATTTCTTTGCAAACAAGGTATTTTGTTTGAACAATTCTAAGGTAAGCTGCAAATGGGTCAAATGGTCTTCCAAAGACTTACTGTATATCAATATATCATCAAAGAAAACTAGTATAAACTTCCTCAAATACTGATGAAACACAGAATTCATCAGTGATTGGAAAGTTGCAGGAGCATTAGTAAGGCCAAAAGGCATTACTAAAAACTCATACAATCCCAAATGTGTTCTAAAAGCAGTCTTTTGTATATCATCTCTATGCATTCTAACCTGATGATATCCAGACCTGAGGTCCAATTTTGAAAAGATTGTTGCCCCTTGTAATTCTTCAAACAGTTCTTCTATTAATGGAATAGGAAACCTGTTTTTGATTGTAGCCTTGTTCAATTTCCTATAATCAATACAGAGTCTCCAACTACCATCTTTTTTCTTTACCAAGACCACAGGAGAGGCAAAAGAGCTGGAACTGCTTCTGATGACCCCTGTATTCAATAATTCTTGGACAGACTGTTCAATTACATCCTTCTGCATAGCTTGGTATCTATAAGGCTTTTCATTGATTACCACCTTATCATCTTGCAGGATTATCTTGTGATCACAGCTCCTTTGTGGTGGAAGACCAGTTGGTTCCTGAAACACCTCCACAAAATTAGCTAACACCTTTTCAATTTCTTCTTGGTTTCCATTGGACAAAACTGTTGTTGAATGCTGGAATTGATCATCAACAGCATCCATTTGTAAACTCAACAATTGGGCTTCCACAATCACATCATCCTGATGCAGCCACTGATCCATTTTTTCTGTTGAACAAATGGTTACTTTGTTGTTGGCATACCCTTTCAATTCATGACAATAATCTCCCACCTGATATTTCATTATCAAATCTTTAAAATTCCAAGTTATGTCACCCAATGTTCTTAACCATTGGATACCCAACACCATGTCATAATTTTGCAGTGGAATAGCCAAAACATCAGTTTTGTACCATATACCTTGCATGGCCCACTGAAAATCCAAACACATGGTGATACAATCCAATACCTCACCATTTGCAACTGAGACTTTCATTCCATCAATCTGTTTCATAATAAGATTCAGTTTCTTGGCTAATTTCAAATCTATGAAATTATGTGTTGACCCTGAATCTATGAGAATGATCAGTTGTCTAGTTCCAATAGTACCAATAATTCTCATAGTGGAATAAGATGGAATACCAGTAATGGCATGAATGGATATCTGAGGATCATTCCATTCTTTACCCTGAAGGGTATTTTGGTCATTTCCATCTGGTACTTCACAATTCAACAATTCCATCTCCTCATCATCATCTAATTCCAAAATGAACAATTGTTTGTTTTTACATTTGTGAGTGGCTGAGTATTTCTCATTGCAGCCAAAACACTCTCCTCTAGCCCTCTTTTCATTCATTTCTTTTCTGGTTAGAGTTTTATAGGTATTATTGACAGGTAATTGTTTATTAGGTGGAGGAGTGGGGAGTAAAGGTAAATGTTGAGTATTCACTGGGGGTTTAACACTGTTAAAAGGTTTAGTGAAGCTTGCATTATATTTACCATAGGATCTGGTAGAAGAAGATACCCCCAAGGACTTATTAGTCTTGTCTTGAATCTTGGCTAAATGATATGCATGAGACATGTTGGCTGGTTGAAACATTCTCACAGGCCCTCCTATCTCCGGCTTGAGACCCTTCAAGAATATGCTTACTGCATAAGGCTCAGGGATTGAGACCTTAAGCAAACAAGCATCAAACTGTGTACAGAAGTCTTCTAAAGAATCTTCTTGAACTATTGAAGTTAAAACTCCCATAGCATCCTCATATAGATTCTCAGAAAATCTTGAAATCATTGCTTCTGAATACTCTTTCCAAGATATCTCAGTGATTGGAGTATTCTTGTTCTTGACAAATCTTTGATGCCATTTGACTGCATTCCCTTCCAAATGAATTGCAGCATACCGTACCTTACAATTCTCAGGTGTTTCATCTATGGAAAAGAAGTGTTCACTCCTATAAATCCAATCATCAACATCACTGCCATTGAATTTTGGAAATTCAATCTTTCCCACCCTATGAAACCTATCTGTTTCGGTCAGATCAACCATTTGTTTGTTCATATTATTATCATTATGATTGTTTAGTACTGAACTATTATTATCATTATGTTTGTTATTATTATTATGACCATGAATATGTGATGCTGAATTATTATTATCATTATTTTTTGTATTAATCTTGGCAATTTCATCTGTGAGTTTGGATAACACAGAATTAATGTTGACAAAATTTTGTTCAATTTTTTCGAAATTCTTATCATTCTTCTGCAATTGAGAGTCAACTCTGATGAGTGTAAGTGCATGCTCATCCAATGTTTTCTTAAGGGTACTTTCTTGTTCTTCACCAGCTCTGTTTCGAGTAGTCATGATCACAGATCAGGACAGAAGAATTGAAACAATATGAATAAGATTTGGATTAGACGAATCACGAATTGATCAATCTAAGGATGAATTAATCAATCAATTGATTAATTCGGCACAGAATTGAAGTGATTGATTGATGAAAAGGAAGGAAAAATGGAGCAGCTATGGTAATTGGTTAAACGAAGAAGACGATAGCTGGTGGTTAATGAGGTAGTTGATAGCGGTTACAACGGTTGAAATGAAGAAGGTAATGAGCAACCGAGAATCGGTTAGCTCTGATACCAATTGTTATGATAGAAAATCAGAGAAGAGAATTAACAACCAAAACATACCTTCCCTCCAATTATTATTCAAACTTATAGTACATCAGAGTTAGTTACAAGTTTACACATATGACAATATCAGTCCCTGATACTTTTAACTAACCTATTACAACTTTGAGATTATTACACATTACACCCTTAAACTTCTAACAACCATTTCTATCCTAACAATAATAGTTACAAGTTTACACATATGACAATATCAGTCCCTGATACTTTTAACTAACCTATTACAACTTTGAGATTATTACACATTACACCCTTAAACTTCTAACAACCATTTCTATCCTAACAATCATCGTGGTATTCCTTCTGTTAATTTTCAAGCAATAGACTTACCATATAATTTTATGTTTAATGTTTAATTATTAACATAAAATTATTATTGCCGGTGTAATTAGTTTCTAGAGTTCAGGTGATAATTTATGTATCGCAACAAGTTTATATTGAAAAATATATCAAAATAAACATAATCTATCATGCAGTGGCGGATCTAGAAAAATAATCTAGACGTAACGTTTAAAAAAATATTCGCTGTAGTTTCAGGGGTTTGATAATTCAGGTCAATTTAGGTTTGAACAAGTTACAATTTAATAACCATAAAATAATTAATACGATAATAACAAAAACTATAACTAAAAAATACGGTAATTCTATAAGAACTTAGGAGGTTATAAGCATTTAAATATCTTTAACTGTTCGTCTAACTATACGTTTTACCATAGCAAGAGATCAACGCATTCTAGCACAGGTTCCAATTCAATATGAACCTGTACAAATAACATAAGTAAATAATGCATTAACTTTGAAAGAAAACCGCCATCTCTCTCATAAAAATAAATATCACAAGAAAATAATGAATCATATACAACCACAAATTTTTTTTGAAAATTATATACAAGCACAATTAATAAGAACATGAATCAGATTTGGGTTCCCTATTTAGTTTGAGTTGCATCACAATATTTTTCAATTTTCATTTTCTAATGACTACTTATCAGATTTGCTTTAAAACTAGTAGATTCTAATATATTTGAAATATTTTCATATTAGTTAAGTCACTAAAGATTTACAGGCACATCATCTAAAATCATTTACCACCTCACCAACACTTAGCCATAGGCGTGAAAACCTGAGGGGCAACGAGCACGGCCCTTAGTCATAGGCTAGGTCCACCCTTTGTATCATGTATGTTGTTAGAACATGTACTTTTTCTACGTCATTTCACTAACCGACAATATTAATGATACATAAAGCAGGGAAATGAAGTATTACAAAAACAATTCATTATTGATATAAAAAAGGTCTTG
Organism: Ambrosia x helenae; assembly: GCA_030844895.1. Lineage (NCBI taxonomy): Eukaryota > Viridiplantae > Streptophyta > Magnoliopsida > Asterales > Asteraceae > Ambrosia > Ambrosia x helenae. The sequence goes on along the minus strand of CM061227.1, from coordinate 16,636,874 downwards.
AGGACACAAAAGGTATGTTTGGCAAAACTAGCTGGTGGCTGAAAGCTTTTTAAATATATTTTGGTGTTTGGCAGAGTAGCTGAAGCTTTTAATAAAATGTATAAAATGATTAAAATGAGCATAATTAAAAACTTGTAAAGAAGGTTTTTATATTATTTTTAAAATAGAATGAGTATTTGTGTCATTTACTAATTAAAAGTTTGTAGCTAGTAGAGATTTTTCTTAAACACTAGTACTAATAATTTTTTACTATAGAGCTTTTTCTTAAACCCTAGTACTAGTAGATAAAATAAACACAACAAATTAAGCCATCGCTTAAATTGTAAGAAACTTTATATAAAAAATATTATGTGACATAAATAAAATGGCAAGTTACACAAAAAAAATAAGTCAAATAAATTTAAAGACTAACGGCATAAATGAAATTATTTTCTTGCAACAAACAAAAGGCGTGTGTAATATATCGTGAGGGAGTGAGAGACCCTATATAAGATCCTTGAACCTGAACTTGAACCTTGGCCTACAAGTACATTACAACTTTTCAACTTTTTAACTTATGTGGCCATGTTGGTATGCATAATTAATTAAAGTTATATAAAGTCAAGGACCCTAATTGTACGTATATAGATTTGGCAATGGCATTTTCTTTATTATTGAAGTGGTGTTGGAGCATATGTCGGATAGATCAATTTGATAAACCCTCATTACATTTCCTATTTATCATAGTTACTCGTTTGCAGTGGCGCAACTTCATAGGCGCGGGAGGAGGGGGTCACTCGACCTCCTGAAATTTTCGCTCAGAAGTTTTGATTATATAGTATTTGTATAGATTTTTTTTCGGTATATACGGTTTTGGAACCCCCGTGAACAGTGACCTCCGACCCCATGGTGACATCAACCCCGGTCGGAATTCTCAAGCTTCACCACTGCTCGTTCATTGATAGTAAAGGGAGTAAGCTAGTGGTTCTTCCGATTGTTAAACATGCACTTACCTACTTATCACTGATGGTTATGTTTGGAGGGAACGATGCAATTTCGACACCTCTGAAGACAATATCGTTTGATTTCGTTGAGTAATTACTTTTTTTTTTTTAAGTTTAGCGACATATTAATTTTTATATAGCCTTAGCGAAGGAACAAATGGCGTAATTATCAAATCAGTGAAACAGTTAATTAACTTTATTTTTTGTTTTAGCAACAAAATTACACAAGTGTACAACTTATCATTTTAATTGTGTATACCTGATTATTATATTAATTTAATAAGAACATTATTCATTTCTTTTGTTTTCAACATATATTTCAAACCAAAGACTAAATAAATTATTTTGAATCAAATAGAATACACACTGTGATATGAAAGAGACACCTTGAACGTTTTATGAATTATGATTGTTGAGCCTTAAGCCTTGAACCCTTGGCCTAAACCTTAGATACTTGTATCACTTTCCATGAAATTCACATTCCAATGCTTCCTTAATCCTTATAAATACTAAATGCCCAACCCCTACAAGAAATCATGAACCTCTTCCCTCCCTAGAAGCACCAAATACCTCATTTACTCCTTTTTCAAGCATAGTTACACTTGCCTATTTCAAGATTTATGGATATTGTCAAAAATATAAAGACTAACAATATACAAAAAACCAAAGACCAACAGACAAAGAAATAGCGACAAAAATGGTGACAAAATCTATTATTAAACCAACCCAAAAAGTACCCCCCAATATACCCAAGGATTCAACAATAGATGAATCCAGAAACAATACAAAGTCTTGTTGTTAATCAACTGATCTTAATGATTAGTTGTAACAACTGATAATACAAATACAAAGACTTACAGAGAAGATTAAGACAGAATACAGACCAAGAAGACAATACAGAGGGGAAACCCTAGAAAGAAAAATACAGAGACACAATAAGAAAAAATGAACGAATGAATGATAAACTGAGATAAAAAAGCTTTTATATCCAGAGTGACGATCCGTGTGATAATGATCTCAGCCGTTCACACATTCCCAAGAGTGATCTGCACCATTGATAAGAAACACAAAATAACTGGGCTTTTATAACCCACATAATAATAATAACTCAGCTGACATAAATCAGCCCACAGCTGATCACAACAAGCCCAAGAGATAAGCCCAAAAATATGAGCCCAACTGTCTTTGTAATATTAAGCCCAATCAACAGAATTTGAATTATATTATTTTAACATTCCCCCTTAATTCAAATTTCCTTTTTAAACATATCAACCATACCAAGTTTAACACACAACACATCATGTTGTGCAGTATGTAAACCTTTTGTAAATATATCAGCAATTTGATCATCAGAGCTTATCTTAACAGTCTTAACAATTCCTTCAGAGATCTTTTCTCTAACAAAGTGCAAATCAATTTCGAAGTGTTTAGTTTTTTCATGAAAAACCGGATTAGCAGCAATAGAGATAGCTGCTTTGCTATCACTATGCAAACTAACTGGTAGATCACATATTACATGTAACTCTTTTAACAAATTTAAGACCCACATGACTTCACAAGTACCAGAACACAAAGCACGATACTCAGCCTCTGCTGAGGATCTTGAGACAGTGCTTTGCTTCTTACTCTTCCATGAAACTAAGGATTCACCTAGAAACAAACAATACCCAGTCACAGATTTCCTTGTGACTAAGCATTTTGCCCAATCAGCATCAACAAAGGCACTGAGTTTAAAAACAGTAGTTCTTTTAAACTGTATGCCTTTTCCAGGTGAGGCCTTTAAATATCTTAATAGTCTTAAGGCAGTTTGCAAATGCCCAAAGGTAGGCTTATGCATGAACTGGCTTAAGAACTGAACAGAGTAGCTTATATCAGGTCTGGTTAATGAGAGATAAATAAGCTTGCCTATCAATTTTTGATACCCAGTAATGTTTTCAAGTAAAACCTCATTTTTCCCTGTTTTACTTGAAACAATATAACTCAACTCTATAGGAGTAGAGACTGGTTTACATCCTAGATATCCAAACTCAGACAACAATTCAAGACAGTACTTCCTTTGTGATAGACATAGACCAAACTCATTATAGAGAACTTCAATACCAAGAAAATACTTTAAAGTCCATAAATCTTTTATTTGAAAATTTTGACTAAGAAACTGTTTAATTCTCTTTATTTCATTCTCACTGTTTCCAGTGACAATGATATCATCAACATAGACAAGTAATATCACAAAGACATCTTTTTCAGATTTGACAAACAAAGAAAAATCACAGACACTTTGTTTAAAACCAAACTGCACTAATACACTTGTAAGCTTTTCATTCCATTTCCTAGGGGCTTGTTTAAGCCCATATAATGATTTGACTAGCTTACATACTTTATTATCAGTTTTAGAACAATAACCTTCAGGTGGTATCATATATACATCTTCAGTTATTGACCCATATAGAAAGGCATTGTTAATGTCTAACTGATACAAAGACCATCTATACTGAACAGCTAAAGACAACACACATCTAATGGTAACCATTTTAACAACTGGTGAAAAAGTCTCACCAAAATCTAATCCCTCTCTCTGATTATACCCTTTGGCAACAAGTCTTGCCTTATACCTCTCAACCTCACCATTTGCTTTATATTTAACCTTGTAAACCCACTTGCACCCTATAGGTTTTCTACCTTTTGGTAACTCAGTAAGTTCCCAGGTATTATTCCTATAGAGAGCTTCCATTTCATTATTCATGGCTTCAACCCATTTAGGGTCTTTTGAAGCCTCAGAATAGGAAGTGGGTTCAAAGGTTTTATTTAAACCAGAAGCAAAACAAAAATTGTCAGCAGACAAATTTGAGTAGTTAACTACTCTTTCAACACCAAACTTGACCTTACCTTCTACCACATAATCATTAAACCTCCTAGGTATACTAGACACTCTTTCAGACCTTCTAACAGTTCCCTCAGATGGGTTAGACTCATCATTTGGAGGTTCAACATCCTGGTCTGCCATACCAGAAGTCCTACAACCTGGGCTGCCAGGCTGCTGACTTAAGTCTACCCCCCAACAGCCCTGGGAGGAATTCCTGGTTGCAAACTAGTTGATTCCCCCTGAGCTAAATTGTTTCCCCCTTCATCATCGGGAAGCTTTCCTGTCTCAGTCATATTATTACCATTAATGTCATTTGTCTCAAATAAATCAAAGAGTTGAGACTAGAAAGACCTTTGGGTTCAAAAACATTTTGTTTTTCAGAAATTTGTTTAAATGGAAAAACCTCTTCATAAAATCTAACATCCCTAGAATACTCAACAACTTTAGACTCTAAACACCACAACTTATAACCCTTTTTCTCATTTGAATAACCAATTAAAACACTCTTTTCAGCCCTACTAGACAACTTATCTGAGTTATTCAAGATTGTATTAAAACACAGACACCCAAAGGTTTTAACATGACTGAGTTTGGGGGGAAACCCAAAGACAACTTCATATGGACTCTTTCCAGACAGAACAGACGAGGGAATCCTGTTAATCAAATAGGTAGCAGTTAACACACAATCACTCCAAAATCTAAGTGGTAAACCACTCTGAAACAGCAAGGCTCTAGCTGTATTTAGAAGGTGCCTGTGCTTTCTTTCAGCAATACCATTTTGCTGAGGAGTGTAAGCACAGGTTGTTTGATGTATAATACCATTTTTAAGACAAAAAAACTGAAACTGTTTGTTCACAAACTCAGTTCCATTATCACTTCTGAATACTTTTACTTGTTTTCTAAACTGAGTTTTGACTAACTCATAAAAGATGACTAAATTTTCATACACTTCAGTTTTAGATTTCAACAAGTAACACCATACAGTTCTACTAAAGTCATCTACAACAGTCAAAAAATATCTGTAACCTTCCCTACTAGTGATTCTATATGGACCCCAAACATCTAGGTGAACTAAGTCACCTACTTGTTTGGTTTGATGATCACTTATAGGAAAGGGTACCCTCACTTGTTTAGCCTTGTGACATACCTCACAAGGCTGTTGTGAGTCCCTATGTCCAAGATTCAAGTCTTTCCTCAATACAGCTAGAACCTGGTCAGAGGGATGACCAAGTCTATTATGCCATAAGTTGGCATCATCAACACTATTAAAACAACTATTGTTAACACTTACATTTCTACCAACAAAATACAGACCATCAGTCTGTTTACCAGTCACCAGGATTCTCTTGGACTTGGAATCCTGAATGAAACAGTTTTGTTCATCAAATAAAACACTTAACTTGTTATCCCTAGCTAGCTTATGAACAGATAGCAGATTTACACAGTAATCTGGAACTAGAAAAACATCATATAAAATCACCCCTTCTGCAAGTTTTATATCTCCAATTTTAGTTACTTTAGCACTAGTACCATTAGGGTGTTTTACTAAAATATCATATTCAGAAACTTCAATACAGTTAAACATTTCTTTGTCACTGCTAGTCATATGTTGGTTAGCACCAGAATCAGTGATCCAACCAAAACAGATAGCAGCTTTAACAAAGCTAGAACAGTTTGAAAACTTTTTGAAAATGTTTTCCAGATTAGAAATTTTTGACATGCAGGAGAAACCATTTATAAACACACTCTTACCTCCTGCATTACTAGACTGAGTCTCACTTCCACCCTTTTCACTTATCAGATTCATTAACTTTGATATCTGTTCAGATGAAAAAGGCAAACCAGTAGAACTAGAAACAGATTGTTTTTCATTTGAATTATTAGAAGACATATTAGACCTAGGATTTTGATTAAACCCCTTTCTCCTTACCCCAGGAGGATATCCAACCAGTTCATAGCACCTATCCACAGTGTGCCCTAGCATATTGCAGTGGGTACACTTGAGATTGGGATTAGGTCCTCTGTTACTAGTTGGAGTATTGGGATTATTATTAAATCCCCTGTTACTAAACCTTTTATTAGTGTTCCCATTATTAGACCTAGTTAGAAAAGATACATTTGTATCCTTCACATTACCAGAACTAGTTCTTCTATGAGACTCTTCCCTAGACACAATAGAGAAAGCATGTTTGACAGTAGGCAATGGGTCTTGCATCAACAGATTTGTTCTAACTGGTTGGTAAATTTCATCTAAACCCATTAAGAATTGCATAAGTTTTATCAAACCATTAAAGTTATTAAACTCTTTTGAAGCCTCACACACACAAGGTGGTAATTGAACAATAGAGTCAAATTGTTTCCACATGGTATTTAGTTTATGATAATAATCTGAAACAGAACTTCCATTTTGACTCATAGAACAAATTTGTTGATGTAGGTTAAAGACAATAGACCCATCAACTTTATCATAAGTTTCCCTTAAGTCTAACCAGACATCCCTAGCAGATTTAGAGAAAACTTGACCAAGGTATAATTCATCATTAACAGAATTTAACAACCAGGACAGAACAACTGAATTACACCTATCCCATTGCTTGCCTAAGACCTCATCATCAGTTGGCCTAACAACTGTACCATCTATAAACCCAAACTTATTTTTAGTTTCAAGAGCAAGTTTCATAGCATTAGACCAAACTTTGTAGTTATCAGTTCCTTTTAGTTTTAAACTGATAACAGTTAATGAACTAGTGTCACTAGGGTGAATATACAAAGGGTCTCCTATATCAAGTTTACTGATAAGGGTTCCAGATACATCACCACCACCAGTGTTACGTGGTGGTGTTGGTTGATCCACAACATCATCATTCATGATGAACACACAAACAGATCACAAGTATACACAGACAATAAACCAGACAAGAGTAGTAAACAAGAAACAACCTAGAAGAACGAAGCTGAGTCAGTGTAAAGATAGTGGGTTCATCACTCAAGGGTGCCCACCCAGTTCTTAACTCAGGAGTTCTTTTACTAGCTATATATACTACAAATATACCAAGAATATAACCAGACAATACAAGCAACCACAAGAATCTCCAAGACAAGACAAGACACCAAGTAGTTTTGGCCAATACCGGTCCACCTAACCCGGTCAGTGCCACTAGACACAAACAGAAACAAAAACAAGAGAGGAACGATCTCACAATGAGGGGGAACCCAAGTTAGGGTTTCGCCAAACCCACAGCCAACACCTTCACTTAGGGTGTTGAGCTATGGGTGCAATTGAAGCAAAATATTCCAATCCAACAGCAGTCCAATGAATCCTTCAGCCAACAGCAGTTGACCTAGTTCTCCTGCTCAATCAAATACCCAAAGATACACAATAACAATAGACCAGATCTATCAAGAAGATCAGATCTACTATATAGAACAACCAGAGACCAGATCTATTATTTAGATCAGATCTCTTGACCTAAAAAACAAACACAGCAGCGGAAGACAAAAGGACACCCGGATCCAGAGCCTTAGGCTCTGATACCATGTCAAAAATATAAAGACTAACAATATACAAAAAACCAAAGACCAACAGACAAAGAAATAGCGACAAAAATGGTGACAAAATCTATTATTAAACCAACCCAAAAGTACCCCCCAATATACCCAATGATTCAACAATAGATGAATCCAGAAACAATACAAAGTCTTGTTGTTAATCAACTGATCTTAATGATCAGTTGTAACAACTGATAATACAAATACAAAGACTTACAGAGAAGATTAAGACAGAATACAGACCAAGAAGACAATACAGAGGGGAAACCCTAGAAAGAAAAATACAGAGACACAATAAGAAAAAATGAACGAATGAATGATAAACTGAGATAAAAAAGCTTTTATATCCAGAGTGACGATCCGTGTGATAATGATCTTAGCCGTTCACACATTCCCAAGAGTACTGATCTGCACCATTGATAAGAAACACAAAATAACTGGGCTTTTATAACCCACATAATAATAATAACTCAGCTGACATAAATCAGCCCACAGCTGATCACAACAAGCCCAAGAGATAAGCCCAAAAATATGAGCCCAATTGTCTTTGTAATATTAAGCCCAATCAACAGAATTTGAATTATATTATTTTAACAGATATGAAGATAGAGTTACGATTTCTTCTCTTACCTCTTGCAAAGTTTCTTTTCCCTCTCTACGCTTTTGCCATCCTCGCCGCATTCCTTCTCATTGTATCCATAAAAGTTCCGGTTAGTTTAGAACCAGCTTCGAGTTCTCTACTCCGTGTTAAACTAATTGACTTTTCTGTTTCGGTCACAATATGTCTCTTATGTTTCATTTTCATGTCAACTCCACATTTTTGGATTGCGAATTTCTTTCTAGTTCTTTTCTTGTCTCATTGGGATAACTTGCTTGTTGAAATGGTGAATACAGTTTTGTGGTGGATATATCAGTCCCTTAGAAGTATTCCTGTGCATGAAGTTCTATGCTTTCTTAATCCTATTCATGTTGAAGAAGAAGCACAGCTTGTTGTTGATGACAACTTGGTCGTTGTAGACGTTAATGATCAACAAGAGGAGTTGAATGGGGAACCAGATACTGATGATCCTCTTGAGCTTGCTTAGTCGTCATGTGTCCTAGCTGTAGTTCTTTCTTTGAGATCGATATATTTCGGTTATTTTTTTTTCACTTGTATGTATGTATGTATGTAATATTTATGTATGTCTATTGTATGATAAGCTTTATCTTTCAATCGGGAGTGTTGATTAAGGAATATTTATAAATTAATATCACTAGTTTACTCGTTTTGTTTGTTGTTAATAGATTGTTAAATTAGATATCTTTCGAATTTAGTTGCTAATTTTCGTTTTAACATTTAGTTTCTAGACATGAATATTAAAAATACAAGTGATAGTATTCTAACAAATTCTATAAAACCTACATTTCATCCTTCAATATTAATTAGATAATGTCGTGAATGATAAGACCAAGTGTAGTAAAATAACTAAAATGTTCACACTTAATTGGCATGTAATTGCCACGTCATAAGAAAAGTTTATACATGATAACATGGGTGTAATTGTTTAATTAAAATTTAAATGGAAAAAAAATAAAGTTTGATGGGTTGAGCAGAGAGCACCTTTGGCGCCCCAAATTATTTAAATTGATGGATGGAAGTAGTGTTTGGCATCTGTCTGGTGTGACGTGGAGGCTTTGGCGTCTCCACTAAACACGGTCTTATAACTCTATTACATTTTCATAACCAATCATCCGGTATATTCACAAGATGTACATCTGATCATTATTATAACAAACCGAATCAATAATGACGAAATTCTCTCCGCAACTCGAAGGCCAAATCCACTTGTTTCAAATCAAAGAATAAATACAATTCCTCTAAAGCAAATAGAATACGGTTTATTGTGAAAGAGACTTCTACCTTGAATATCTTAACGAATTATAATTTTTGAGCCATGACCCTTGAACCCTTGGATACATGGATGGCTTTCTGTGTAAATACTAAGGCGACCGACTTTCAAGCAATAGACTCATATCTACTTATCATCATCATGATAACTTTATGTTCATTTAATTTAATATTATAACGGTGTATAACTCGCAAAAGAAAGCTTTTTTACATATGAATTTTACATATTATTGACTACTTAATAAAAATGAAAATATATATAAACAGTGGGCTCATATGAAAATATATATAAATGTGTCATATTATTGAGCGGTGAAATAGACTATTTAATATATTAATTAGAAAATATATAAACAGTGGGCTCGTTTTGACTCGCAAGCTGATTCGAGCTCGATAACCGAAGCTCAGGCTTGAGCTCTTTTAAAGCTCTTTTTCGAATCAAGCTCGAGTAGCTTATAATAAACAAAATGATAAATTCCCTAAAAACTTAAAAAGTAAATTTCAAATTAACGATAATAAAGTTATTAATGAGAGCGACAACCTCTTGTCTTGACCCCACACGATCACCCCCAATGACTTCACAATCTAGTATCCACCCTTTCCCTTGTACCTGAACCTTGGACCTAGTACCTCTTCATTAGGGTATGTGTAGTGGTGGATAGTTATGTTAGGGTTATAGGATTAAAATATTAAAAAGTAATAGAAAAGGTGTTATGTTGGGGTTATGGAAAAAGAGGGTGTAGTGGGAAGGAGGGTTATGTTAGGGTTATAAATGATTGGTAATGATTGGTTAATTATTGTTTTTTATTTAAATAAGAATATTTAATAGTTAATAATATTTCATTAAAAATAAAAAAATTACAAATACTAAAACAAAAAAAAAAATACAAATACTAAAAAAAAAATTACAAACCATAAATAAAAGATAAAAATACTAGAAACCATATTTTTTTTCGATTTTTGCCTTTCGGCTCAAAGCCATTTCCAGCGCTTTCCCCTCTAGGTGGTCAAAGTTTGCCGTGTAAAAAGCAAAGTCGCGTTCAAACTGTCGTTCCTTCATGATGTCAACGACCTCTCGGTTTTCTTGGATACGCTGAGCCCCGATATCGCGCAAGTCTTGGAGCCGCTGGTTCATTTCAGCAAATGCCGGGACTAACTTATCAACCCCCGACGAAGACTCCGTCCGTGCGGCTCGAGCAGCCCGTCGACCGGCGGGACGAGGTAGCTCCTCCGCCCCCTCCTCCCCTACAAAAAAGGGATTTTCTTCTGGTGAGTTGAGGTCGACATAACGCGCGTCAGACGTAGGCGTTTCGGGATCAACCGAGTCAGAGGTCCTCGACTTTTTTGAAGGCCTCGTATTTTTGGCCCTAGATGAAGAAGATCCAACAGTTGGGCGCACGGGGTGCCATTTGGTGCAGTCTTTCAGCACGCGCCAACATTTCACGTACGCGAAATTCCCGTACGTCAGATTGTATTCTTCCAAAGCCGCCACAAAGACATCCTCGTCACTTTGCCTACTTTTCCACCCGTACTTGGTGCGCTGATAAATGCCCTGAAAATTTGTGCATTTTTGGTTGATATCGGTCCACTTGCCCGATATCGAATCATTCTCCCGGTAGCCTTCTCCTTTACCCGAGAGACCAAAAAATATTGTCCGTACTCTTTTCCAAAAATCGCCTTTGGATTGATAGTTGGCTGAAAAAAACATACCAAAAAATATAACATTACCAAAACAATATATAATTACCAAAAAATATATATCTTACCAAAACAATATATAATTTCTTACCGACTTCAGGATCCTCCGACACGTCAACCCACGCTCGGGTTAACGAGTACAACTCGTGGTCGGTCCACGGTATAACGTTTTTCTTGGCACGACCGCCCGTCTCTTTTCTTGTGTGGCGTCGGGCGGGTGCTTTGCCTCGCACGGGCTCTTCCTCTTCAACCGGGCCTTGTGTCTCCGGAACCGACTCTTGCCAAGCGTTTGAAGAGCCGAACATTTGGGATGACCCGTACACTTGGGATTGGCCAAACCCACCTCCTATGGGCATCCCAAAACTTCCTCCCATGTTAACATTATACATGTTCGGGTCCCAACCATACGGTTGGTTTAAGAGGTTCGTGAAAGTTTGCGGATTTGAACCCGAACCCGGAGCTATAGGTCGGGTGTTGTCGCCACTGGTTTGGGAACCAAACCCGAAACCTCTACCGAAAGGATTCATCTCTTCCCTCACAAGAAAATTTCAAAGTGTGTGTGTGTAGTGTTTGTGCAGCAAAGTGAAGAATGTATATGTGTGTGTGAGTTTTGTGTTATGTATATTTATATACAATTATTATTTTTTTTTTATTCAATGCTTCGAACAAACCACCCCAACCCCGGTCAAAAGCATTCAAACCTGCATTTATGAGCCCAATGCCATGCAAAACGCCAGTTATGTGGGTAAAGAATCAAACCCAAAACGCCTTATAGCGCCTGGGGGGGCGGTGTTCTCCGGCGCTATAGGGCCTATAGCGCTCCATAACGTTGCCACTACGGGTACTCTTATATAAACTCCACAAGATCACCCCAATGACATCACCATCCACCAAAGTTTCTCTACATATTCAATTGTTATTTCTTTCTTCATAATCTAGTTTTTACATAATGATACAAAATTATAATAATTTCGTTAAATCAAGAATTTTACAACTTTTTTTTTATTGAAATGATGTTTTTATTAAAAAAAATATATTATTAATAATATGTCGAAAAAAAAGATCTAAGCAAAAATCTCGGGCCACGTGGGCTTCTTTGGGGGACGAGAACTCGGCATATTTTCATAGATGTATTAATGGTAGGAAAGTGGCGAATGATATCCCGGGGGTCATGGTTGATGGGGTTTGGATTTCTAAACCTACCTTAGTCAAACGAGAAGTTCTCCGTTTTTATAGAGATCTTTTTCGTGAGACTATTGGTAGGAGACCGTCTTGTATTTTTGATAACTTGAAACAGGTTCCCGGTGAGAAGATGGATTCTTTGGTTGCTCCTTTCTCAAAGGAAGAAGTTAAAGAGGCGGTTTGGGATTGTGGGTCTGACAAGGCGCCTGGTCCAGATGGGTTTAATTTTTACTTTATTAAACACTTTTGGAGTATGATGGAGGAAGATTTTTGCAGACTTCTTGATGAATTCCATGACACGGGTCTAATCAATAAAGATTGTAGTCTATCTTACATCACTCTTATAGCAAAGAGTAAAGCGCCGGCCGGTTTGAAAGATTACCGTCCCATAAATCTTGTGGGGGTTATTAATAAAGTTATTTCTAAGGTGATAGCGGCGAGAATCAAACCTGTTATGGGAGATGTGATTTCTGAGTCGCAATCGGCTTTTCTTAAGGAGCGGTTTATTTTGGATGGTCCTTTAGTTCTTAACGAGTTGATTGGCTGGTTGAAGAGTTCAAAGAAGAAGGCGTTTTTTCTGAAGATTGATTTCGAAAAGGCGTACGATAATGTAAATTGGGAGTTTTTATTGTCCATTATGCATCAGATGGGTTTCCCGGGTAAATGGTGCTCATGGATTAGAGGTATAGTTAAGGCTGCTCGATCCGCGGTGCTTGTAAATGGCGCGCCTACGTTTGAATTTTCGTGTCAAAAAGGGCTTAGACAAGGTGACCCACTGTCGCCTTTTTGTTTATCATTGTGATGGAGGGGCTGGCAAATTTGGTCACCAAGGCGTGTTCGACAGGAGATGTAGCCGGTATCAATGTTAATAGAGGAGGTTTTAGTATCTCCCATATGTTATACGCCGACGATGCGTTGTTAATGGGGTCGTGGTCGCTGAATAATATTATAATGACTAAAAGGCTGCTGCGGCTATTTTTTCTGATTTCTGGGCTCAAGATAAATGTCCAAAAATCGCTGATTTTCGGCATTGGGGTGAACACTGATGAAGTGGCTGATATGGCGGATTTGGTGGGTTGCAAAATAGGCGAGCTCCCCTTTAATTATCTTGGAATCAAAATTGGTGCTAATATGAATAAAGCGGTGCATTGGGGTGTGGTTATTGATACGGTGAAAAATAGGCTTCTTTCTTGGAAGGCGAAGATGCTTTCTATGGGTGGCCGATTGACGTTGATTAAATCGGTCCTCGCAAGCCTCCCGGTGTACTACTTCTCCCTGTTCAAAGCTCCAGTAGAGGTCATGGAAGAGGTGGAGAGATTAATGAGAAGATTTTTGTGGAGTGGGAATAAAGCTTCTAAAGGTATTCATTGGGTTGCTTGGGAAGTGGTTACGAAACCTATTAAATATGGGGGGTTGGGAATTTCTAAGTTGAGAGACGTCAATGTGGCGTTGTTGGTTAAATGGGCATGGAGATTTAAGACCAATCAAAAAGGGTTATGGAAAAAATCGGTGCTTAGTATCCATGGAGGGCGGAGTAAGTGGCCGTTTCTTCCGATCAAAAGGTCCCTTCCGGGTGCTTGGAAGGCCATAGTTAACCTGATGGATTCATGCCGTATAAATGGGCAACCGATATCTAGTATGATCTCGTGTAGTTTGGGAAACGGGGAACGTATTAGTTTTTGGAAGGATATTTGGTTCGGTGAGTCTCCTCTTTATATTAGATGGCCAAGATTGTATGAGTTGGAAAAGAATAAGGATTGTACAGTTAGCTCCAGGGTGGGTTATAATGGGTCTTGTTATGAAATGTCTTCAAATTGGTATTCAAATGAGTATACAGTTGAAGGTCTGTCGGAAAAGCAAGATGTTTTATATATGTTATCCCAGGTTCGGTTATTAAATAGAGAGGATATGTGGATTTGGAACAAAAATCCTGCAGTGAAGTTTTCGGTGGCGGCTGTCAAAGAGTGTCTTCAGCAGCAGTCCGGAAACAGTTCGAGTAACCGGTTTTGTTGGGTGAAGTGGGTGCCGCTTAAGGTGAACATATCGATGTGGAGAGTTGATAAAGGGAGACTCCCGACGCGGGTAGAGTTGATCAGAAGGAGAGTGGAGCTTCCTAGTGCGACGTGCCCGATGTGTAATTATACGGACGAGGTTCTCGAACACGTGCTGTTCAGCTGCATTTTCGCGTCTGCAGTTTGGAGAGGTATTTGGAATTGGTGCAACCTGGACGCTGCTCAATTTCCGGATCTTGATGCAGTCCTAAACTGGCAGAACATGAAGAGCAGAAAGGCGTTGGGTCAGAAGATCATAGGAGGTATTCTATGGATTACTAGTTGGTCGATTTGGAAAAGGCGGAACGAGGTCGTCTTTCAAAAAACCGAGCCTAAGGTGACGGAGACGGTTGCGGCAATCAAGAAAATGTCTTTTATTTGGTTAAAGTATAGATCAAAGTGTAATAGGATTGAATGGTATGAATGGGTTAAAAATCCGCTGTATATGATGTAATAGCTGGCGTTCGTGGTCCTTAATTTGAGGGCTGCGTCGTCGTTGTGTTTTTTTGAATGAAATTTTGCTTTCAAAAAAAAAAAAAAAAAAGCTAGTCATAAGTGCATGTCTAAGTTACCAAATGAAAAATAAAAATTTGTTTTACCTATAGATTTTTCGACCTGTTCAGGATTTCTAACAACCTCTAGGCAACGTTTCAAGAAAAGGTAAAAATGTATTTTGTCTTTCTCTTTTATAATTCGTGGTATATGTTCTATTAATCAATTGTTAGATGATAATTAGTAGATTTTGTTTATTGAATTCACGGAATCATCTTTCAGTTGGTGATACTTAGTTTTCTAGTCGTTTACTTTAATCACTCTTTGATTCCTTCAACCCAATAAGCTTATACTTTTTATAAAAAAATAAGCCAATTTCATGTGTCTCCTGGAAAATTTAATTGCTACATCTTGAAGTTTTTAGTGATTGATATAGTTCGTACCATATGTTACTTAATAACAGGATAAGGACAAACAACTATATTAGATATCATGATACTAATGATGGTAATGCCATCACAATTTGGAATTTCCCTACACATTCTAAACTAAGAGTCTCATCAGGAATACCGACCAAGATTAGTGAAATAAATTTTGCATCAGTGTTACTAAATACTAATTGTCAATTAAACTTTGTAGAATTCTCAAATGTGAAGAATGAACATTTTAATTAGTACAAGATTATTTAAGTATTCATTTAGTTTAGTTTTTAATAGACCTGGCAATTTCAACCCATCTAGTTGAGTTTGGGTTGTTTTGGTTTAAAATTTGACCTTGTGGGTTAAAATGGGTTTAGTATAATTTTCAAGTGAGTTAGGATGGGTAATTTTAATTGTAGAAAATAAGTAAGTGGGTCAGGATGGGTATGTCAAAAAAAATAAATGGGTCAGGATGGGTATTTTTAGATAATCATATACAAATCTGAATTAAAACTCACCCAACACCAAAAGTGTTGGTGCCTCATAGAAATCAATGTCACTAAAAACAAAAAATTATATCTTTTAAATTTGTTGATAACCCAGTCGGTTTGAAACCGTTCGGGTCGTTAACGGACGACCATGTCGAAACAACACGAATCGTTAACGAGACCAACCTCATCGAAACGGTCCGGGTCGCTACCGGTCCCGTCGGGTCGAAACGGTCCGGGTCGCTACCGGGCCCGGCCGGGTCGCTACCAGGCCCGAGCCAGTCGAAACGGTCCGGGCCGCTACCGGTCCCGTCGGGTCAAAACGGCCCGGGTCGTTACAGGGCCCGGCCAGGTCGAAACGGTCCGGGTCGCTACCGGGCCCGGCCGGGTCGAAACAATCCGAGTCGCTACGGGACGGGTCAGGTTGAAACGGTCAGGGTCGTTACCGGGCCCGGTCGGGTCGAAACGGTCCGGGTCGTTACGGGGCCCGGTCGGGTCGAAACGGTCCGGGTCGCTACCGGTCCCTTCGGGTCGAAACGGTCCGGGTCGCTACCGGGCCCGGGCGGGTCGAAACGGTCCGGGTCGCTACGGGACGGGTCAGGTCGAAACGGTCTGGGTCGTTACCGGGCCCGGTCGGGTCGAAACGGTCCGGGTCGCTACGGGACGGGTCAGGTCGAAACGGTCCGGGTCGTTACCGGGCCCAGTCGGGTCGAAACGGTCCGGGTCGCTACCGGGCCCGGCCGGGTCGAAACGGTCCGGGTCAGGTCGAAACGGTCCGGGTCAGGTCGAAACGGTCCGGGTCGCTACCGGGCCCGGTCTGGTCGAAACGGTTCGGGTCGCTACCGGGCCCGGTCTGGTCGAAACGGTTCGGGTCGCTACCGGGCTCGGTCGGGTCGAAACGGTCCGGGTCGCTACCGGGCCCGGTCGGGTCGAAACGGTCCGGGTCGCTTCAAGGCCCGGTCGGGTCGAAACGGTCCGGGTCGCCACCGGGCCCGGTCGGGTCGAAACGGTCCGGGTCGCTACCTGTCTTGTCGGGTTGAAACGGTCTGGGTCGTTACCGGGCCCGGTCTGGTCGAAACGGTCCGGGTCGCTACCGGGCCCGGTCGGGTCGAAACGGTCCGGGTCGCTACCGGGCCCGGTCGGGTCGAAACGGTCCGGGTCGCTTCAAGGCCCGGTCGGGTCGAAACGGTCCGGGTCGCTACCGGGCCCGGTCGGGTCGAAACGGTCCGGGTCGCTACCGGTCTTGTCGGGTTGAAACGGTCTGGGTCGTTACCGGGCCCGGTCGGGTCGAAACGGTCCGGGTCGCTACCTGGCCCGGCCGGGTCGAAACGGTCCAGGTCGCTACCGGGCCTGGCCGGGTCGAAACAGTCCGGGTCGCTACGAGACGGGTCGGGTAGAAACGGTCTGGGTCGTTACCGGGCCCGGTCGGGTCGAAACGGTCCGGGTCGCTACCGGTCTTGACGGGTTGAAACGGTCCGGGTCGTTACCGAGCCCGGTCGGGTCGAAACGGTCCGGGTCGCTACCGGTCTTGTCGGGTTGAAACGGTCCGGGTCGTTACCAGGCCCGGTCGGGTCGAAACGGTCCGGGTCGCTACCGGTCTTGTCGGGTTGAAACGATCTGGGTCTTTACCGGGCCCGACCGGGTTGAAACGGTCCGGGTCGCTACCGGGCCCGGCCAGGTCGAAACGGGACGGGTCAGGTTGAAACGGTCGGGTCGAAACGGTCCGGGTCGCTACGGGACGGGTCAGGTCGAAACGGTCCGGGTCGCTACGGGACGGGTTAGTTCGAAACAGTTCTGGTCGCTACCCGGCCTGGCCGGGTCGTAACGGTCCGGGTTGTTATCCAGCCCGATAGGGTCGAACCGGTCCGGTTCAAAATGAAATACTTCAGATCCCCTAAAATTTTATATTTAAGTTTATTTTTGTTTTTTTTAATTTATCTTTTTATTTTTATTTACTTTTTAAATTTTTTATTGATATTTTAATTTTTTTTTAAAATTTAATTTATTTTAATGTGAACCTATCTTAATTCAAACCATTTATACCCAAACCCATCCATACCCAAACCCATCCTGACCCAACCCATCCTAACCCATTTTTTTAATCTACCCATCTTGACCCATACCCATCCTAACCCAAACCCATCCTGACCTAACAACCAAACCCACCCAACCTACCCATTTTGCCACCCATAGTTTTTAATATATGTTCCAAGTCAATTGCTAGATATACAATATTCTTGAAGTTGAAAAGCAATTAGGACACGTTGTATTGTGAAAAGGACACCTTCCGTATCTTCTGATTGATGAGCCGAACATTGAACTGAACCATATATGGACTGAACCTAGAACTGAACCATATATGGACCGAACCTTGAACTGAACCTTGGAACCTTGACCACCTTCCGTGTAAATTCCAATTCAAAGCTTTTCTTATAAATTCCAATTTCCAAACATGAAAGGTATCCCAAAGACAATAAGAACTCACACTTCAGCCATTATTCACCAGACACTTCTCTTAGCACTCTAATCCATTTTCAGCAATTTCAAGATATACAAATGGATCTAAACATAGATATAAGGTTGCTTCTCTTACCTCTTGTATACATCCTTTTCTCTGATCACTACACTTTCGTCCTCATCATCATCACCTTATTCCTTCTAGTTGTATCTATAAAAGTTCCGGTGAGTTTAGAACTAGCAGCGAGTTCCTTGCTTTGTGTTCAAGCGATAGACTTGTCCGTTTCGGTGACAATATGTCTCTTATGTTTGATCTTCATGTCAACACCACATTTTTGGTTTGTGAATTCCTTTCTAGCTTTATTGTTGTCTCCCTGGGATGAGTTGCTTGCTAAGATGCTGAAGATAGTTTTATGGCGGTTATATCACTGCCTTAGAAGTATTCCTATGCATGAAATTCTATGCATTTTTAATGGTAGTCATGATGAAGAAGAACTGTTGAGGGTTGATCAACTAGATGAGCTGAGCTCAGAGTCGGATGACCATATTGTCTTTATAGACGATTATGATCAACAAGAGGAGTTGAATGCGGAACCGGATGACAACTTTGAGGTGATAGATGTTGATGATCAACTTGAATTGGATTTTGATATTGTTATTTGTTCCTGGTAATAACTATTAAGTCTTCATGTGTACTGAAGTATACAATTGTTTGTGTTATTTATGTGTCTGTTGTATGTGAAAACATTATTTTTAAATCAGGAATGTTGTATTTAGATATTTATGTAGATCATAAGTTTCCAGTTTTGTGTACCTTTTAATAGATTGTTCATGTAAGTTTAATCAGATATCTTTCAAACTTAGTTACTAACGAGCGTAATTCCCCTGTGTGATGCGATGGAAATTTGATTGGTATTAGTACTGTTTGTTACGGTATTCATAATCAATAACTATATAAGTCTTGTGCATTACAAAATAACAAAAAAACAAAAAAGGGACAATTTTCGGTAAAACAGCCGAAAAAAACCCAAAAAAATAAATAAATAATAAAGTTCTAATATTATTGAAACTTGTTATAGCTTACTATATATTACTTGCACTGTATTGTGAATAGAACTTCGTTTTGAACGAAATATATTCCGAAAACCACAAAAATAAATACTACTACCACTATCAAAGATGTTGAAAAATATCGATTTGGTTCATCATGTAAAGAAAAAAAAAACTAATTATATTTTTGAACACATTCTATCAAAGTATAGAAGAAATTAACACATCACAACGTCGCCGATATAAAAAATTTAGAAAACATTACATTACATCATTTGATTAATGAAAATGGTAAACATTGCCAATATATAAAAAATAAATGTGAGGCGCTTTCATAACATGTATGTTTGTGGTTTGATTATATGTACATTACTATTCACAACATGGTTTCGAAAATAAATTATGCCTAGACGCACGTGGCAACGGAATAATCAGAATTTTAAAAAATATAATATCTTAAACACTATAAAAATAAGGGGCATTAGCGGCGATGGGAACAACAGTGATACCGACGATGTCCCCCCTAATGCTCCTTGATTCGGTGATGGTTTTTATAAGGTTTTAGCAATATAACTTCAAAACTGGATCGGACGTCGAACCGGTCTCCTTGCTGCTTCACTGGTCCAACCGGATAGTCTCTTAAGTATTATAAAAAAATAGTAGGGTAAATTTAAAAAACCTCAAAATTAATTATAATAATAAGATTTTTTTTCACGTATATATATCATGTACATACACTTTTTTTTTTTTTTTTTTGAACGTAAATTTCATTAACAAAAAACAGCGAAACGGACTTCAAAAACAAAGCCCGCCGCTAGATTACATCATATACAAAGGGTACTTGACCCACTCATTCCAAATGATATTCTTATACTTGCTACGCTGTTTCAACCAAAGAAAAGACAACGCTTTTACTTTCGCAACAATCTCTACCATCCTAGGTATCGAATTCTGAAAAACCTTGTTGTTTCGCTCACTCCAAATCAGCCAGCAAGTAACCGTAATTATACCTCTCAGAACCTTCATATCCCAATCAGACTTAGACGAAAGAGAGGGCGGATTCGTCAAAACAGCAACTGAATCCGGTCCCCAACCATTCAGCAAGCACCAAGCCCCAACCCTCTCCCACACCCCTATGGAAAAAGCACAAGAGATCATAATATGCTCCACTGATTCGTCAACAGCCTCACACAACGGACATCTCGTATCCAATATACTAATTCTCCTGCAGACCAGAGCTAGTCTCGTCGGAAGACGATTAAGCATCATTCTCCAGCCAAAGATATTCACTTTAATGGGCAGCCACGATTCCCACTTCCAAACCTGAGCCACAGAAGAACTCCTGTTCTTTCTTAACCACTTTTTAACAGCCGCGACAGAGAATACGCCATCCGAACTCGGCTCCCACACCCACTTATCCTTTTTATCTGCAAAACTGACCTGAGAGACTACGGACAACACATCCTGCAGTTCAGAAATACTCTCCACCGTGTCTGCGTGGAAAGACCATTCTGCAGACAGCACCGTCTGATTCCCTGACTGAGAAAAACGATCTGAAACAAAGGCATTCTTCTGCCGTTCCTGAGCAAATAGCTTCGGCCAACGAATCATAAGAGGAGTCGAACCAAACCAAATGTCTTTCCAGAAAGATATGTTGTCCCCGTTTCCGAGCTTACTTCTAATACACTGATTAAAACTCGTGCCATTAACCACTAGACGGTCCAAGCCTCGAACAATATTCTTCCAACACCCAGAATAGACGTTTTTTAACGGAAGAAAACTCCACCGCCCCTTACCCCATGGATCGCCTCTATAACACTACGCCACATACCTTTGTCGTTGCTTCGGAAACGATAAGCCCATTTCGCAAGAAGAGCCATATTCACATCCACAATATTATTAATACCCAACCCACCCTCCTTCTTCCTCCCAAGCCACCCAATGAATGGAACTACCCTCCTTACACCCCGCCCACAAGAACTTTCTCATAATCTTCTCAATATTTTCAACCACCGAAGTAGGGGCTTTGAACAACGACAAATAATAGACCGGAAGACAAGATAAAACAGATTTTATCAACGTAAGACGACCCCCAATAGATAAAACCTTAGACTTCCAAGAGCTCAACCTACTCCGAATAGTATCAAGGACCGGCTCCCAATTGGAAACACGATTCATGTTCGCACCCACTGTAATACCAAGATAAATGAAAGGTAAAGATCCCACACTACAACCCAAAACTCGCGCCATATTGTATACTTCCATATCCTCCACTCCCAAGCCAAAAAGAACCGACTTTTTAATATTTATTTTCATACCCGAACACACATGAAAAACACGAAGTAACCGGTTAGTACTATTAACATTTTCCTTGGTCCACTTCCCTAGGATTAGAGCATCATCCGCGTATAACATATGAGAAATATTTGGCCCCTGACTATCTATTCTCACACCTTCAAGCAAGCCCAAATCGGTAGCTTTTGAGAGCATACACCCCAACGCCTCCATAACAATCAAGAAAAGGAAAGGAGAGATCGGGTCACCCTGCCTTAAACCTTTGTGACACTGAAACTCAAAAGTAGGCGATCCGTTCACTAAAACCGCAGAACGAGCTGAGCTAAGAACCCCTTTCACCCACAAACACCATCTTTGCGGAAAACCCATTTGCGACATGATAGAAAGAAGAAACTCCCAACTAACATTATCATATGCTTTTTCGAAATCAATCTTCAATAAGAACACCTGTTTTTTGTTTCGCTTTAACCACCCAATAATCTCGTTTAACACCAACGGGCCGTCAAGAATAAACCTATCTTTAAGAAAGGCCGATTGCGAATCTGAAATAACCTCCCCAATAATCTTTTTAAGTCTCGCTGCCAACACCTTAGAAATCACTTTACTAATGACCCCTATTAAATTAATAGGTCTATAATCTTTAAGACCCACCGGAGTTTTAGACTTAGCAATAAGAGTAATAAACGATAAGCTGCACTCCTTACTGATCGTCCCGTGTAAGAAAAAATCTTCAAAGATCAACATAAAATCCGTCTTTAGAAACTCCCAGAAATGCATAATGAATCTAAAGTTAAACCCATCTGGCCCGGGAGCTTTATCGGCCCCACAATCAAAAACCGCCTTCTTCACTTCGTCGATCGAAAACGAAGCAATTAAGAACTCTGAACACTCCTCCGTCACTTGCTTCAAATTGTCACAAATGAGAACCGGCCTATTATTACAATCTTCCTTAAATAAATTCCGATAGAAACGCAACACCTCCCTTTTTACAAAAGAAGGTTTAGAGATCCAATTCCCATCCACCATTAACCCCGGAATGGCATTTGCCGCCATTCTCCCCTTCATACACCGATGAAAAAACCCCGTATTCTCATCACCATTAGCCGCCCACGAGACCCTAGATTTTTGAGCTAGGTCCCTGTTTTTGTTCGCCACAAAGATTTCCACCTCTTTTTTGCTTTCTTCCCAAACCCATAGTTCATCCTCCTCTAAATCATGAGATTCCATCTTCAGTTCTAAATCCGCAATCTCCCCTCTAATCACTGTAATCATATCTTCTTCTTTTTTCCCAGCAACTTTCCACCAGTTCTTTAACGCATTTCTGACAGCTTCTAGCTTTCTGTGTAACCTCACATCCGGAGACCCCCCACCCCTAAAATTCCCAAGAGTCTCCACAATAACCCGCTCACACCCCTCCCTTTCCAGCCAAGAATTAAACCATTTAAAAGGTTTAGCCCCATAATTAACATCAGACACAGAAAGAAGCAATGGACAATGATCAGAAAACTCACGAGGCAAGGCCCTCAAACAAGCCCCAGGCCATCTACTAAGAAAATCAGGGCTGACCAACACCCTATCAATCTTACTCAGTTTAATATCATTCCCAGAACCTGACAAGCAAGTATATCTACCTCCACGCATCGTATACTCCTGCAAACTAGCTTCATCAATGAACCAATTAAAATCAAAAGCCATACCAGAATTAAATTTGGAATTTTTTCGCTCCTCCTTCCACCTAACAACATTAAAATCACCCATGAAAACCCACATCCCAGAAAATTTTTTCATCACAGCTAGCAGTTTGTCCCACAACTCCCTTTTTTCTCTAGCCTTTTGAGGAGCATATATATTGACAAAATTTATAACAGAACCGTCTTCAACAAGCGACCCCGACGTAAGCAAGAAATTCCTATCTTCCACTGAATCTACCTTCAGAAACTTACTAGAATTCCATAAATTGACCAACCCCCCAGATTTACCACAAGACTCCACCACGTCTATGCCAAGTTTCTTACCGCACCAAAGTTTATCAAAATCAAATTTATTCGACTTATTAATCAAAGACTCTTGAATCGCCAAGAAATCAACCCCAAACTTTCGAACCAAACCATTTACCCATGTCACCTTCCCAGCCTTCCCCAAACCCCTACAATTTATTGACAGACAATTCATGGCAAACCTGTTTGTAATCCTGCTCCTTCAACTGACTTCCTGATCAAATTATCGAAACCGGCCAAATTTGTACCTACCTTTTGGCCCAGCACTTTAGTACAATCAATCTCCTTTTCAACATCAACCATAAACTCCTTGTTGTTAACCATCTCGTGATTCTCTACCATAGTGTCTAAACCATTCCCAGGAGTGACCGGCACATTGAAATCAACAACCTGGGGAGCCGAAAAAGTTTCTTCAATATTATCTTCCAAAACCTGGAACATATTATCAACAGACACTGGAGGTGGGCCCCTCGTTTTGACGACATTAATATCACAGCCCAGGATAATTGGATCGAGATCAAATGGATCATCATTTACCACCTTGGGCCCCTTGACAGGCCTATCATTGCTACTAATATACCCCCCTGAATTGGACTGGCCCAAATCAGAAACCAACCTCCTTTCTTTTTTACGTTTAAATAAATTCCTGGACCCCACCCCTTGACCTTCCAAGTTTGACTGAGCATTAAATGTTTCATTAGAGTCAATCGCTGAATTTGAAAACAACTTTCCACCAATATCGCCTCTTAACTCCTCATCATTGCCCTCATAATTAGTTTCCATATTAACTTTCTTTCCAAAATCGTTGTTTACCGAGAACTTTCCGACTGTATCTCCGATGAAGGGCAACCCGGTGACTGCACCCGACTATCATCGTTTGATCCATGATTATCCACCTCTTCACTCACATCAAAAATAAGATCCTCCAACCATTCTTGTGTATCTTCAACCACCCAAACTTTGATAGTATTACCCTTCCATTTCAGAAAGGCTTCCTCGTTTATCCGATTACCATGCCTCACTAACACTCCAAGAAACTGGAATGAGGCATCCAAACCAATCCTATCGCAAGAAGCCGGTTTCACAACTTCTCCGAATAAACTACCAATATCGTTAACCACCTTACTATCACTGATGCACATCGGAATACCAAACACTTTTAACCAGGCGATACGTTCAAAATACGTTGATTGTCCTTCCCAAACTTCCGCAGATACAAACATCTCCGGTCTACCCACCAATTCATCCCTAGCCATAAGAGCGTGCTCTTTTGACTTAAAAACTATCAAAACAACAAGTCCACCCAGACAATGGATCTTCCCTTCATGTAACTTCATATCCTTCAAAGCACGTTTAATATTCTGAAGAACATGAAACGAATTCAAACGCACCACCAAAGCCCTCCCATGCAAACCCTGAAAGGCTACAACATTATCATCCACTTCCACCATTCGACCCCTAGAAACCCCCGAAAAGGCTTCTTTGTACGACATATTGTTCACAAACGCCTCCTTTCTGGCAGCAGATTCTCCCCCTTTACCAATCTTCTCAGGAAACTTCGAAGAATTCGGCACACTAGATGTCCTGCTTTGTTTGATCTCTCCCTCCTCAAGAACAAACCTTGCAATATTAAACTTCAACTTGTAATCTCCCAAGCGTACGACAGACAGTTTCTTTTCCAATTCCACTCGATCCTCAACATCTATCATGGAGACAAAACCAAACCTCTTTCCTTCCTTATCCCTTTTCCGGGCAATATAAATATCATATATAGTTCCCATACCTCTAACAACACTGGCTACATCATCCCCACTGCAACGATCCGGAAGATTTGATACAAAGAATTTTGTTAATCTCGCCTGAATCTCCGCCGGAATAGGTTTCCGGGGAGGTCCTCTCGCCATCTTTTAAGAACCTCAACTATTTAATTTGTTTCTAAACATATGAAAAAAAAAAAAAAAAAATCATGTACATACACTTAATTTGTTAATGTGGGGTTTTTATTCAAAGTTTCCATTTAATTTGTATAAACTAATTTATTTTTAAATAATATGGTTGCCATTAAGATTTTAGTCTAAATAATTTGACTTTTCTATTATATTCAAAAGGAACAATTCGCTTTAAATATAGATGTGGAGATGTTTGATACCATATGGGGTCAAGATTCAAGGCTCAAGGTTCAAATGTCCTAGGTGTTTGGAAGCATAGAGTATCAAAGAAAATGAACTTTATTTTTAGGTGATATTTTTAACAATTAGAATCAGATGGTTTTACCCGGGTGATACAACGGACAGCATATAAATGTAGTTACAACAAAAGGCAAGAAAAAATGGTAGTATTAAAAAAAAAAAAAAAGATAATGAAGCACATTTACCTTGGTATGTATCACTTTCGGTACCAGCACTGCCAAAATGCTTTCATATATAATATATTGAAAGTTTTTAGCCTTTTTACTATTTTGTTTAAGATATGGTTTCACTTTTAATATTTTATCATTTCACTAACAATGAGTAACATTGTCCATTAGTTCATTTTAGATTTGTGTAATTTGACCATACTACATGACTTAGAAAAACAATAGGACCTAAGAAATACGTATATATAAATTTAACCTTTGTCATCCACCCCTAGCCTCTTTGCTCACACACCCTCTTTCTCCTCTCTTTGCTACCCGACCATTAATTGGTCCCATACGTGTGAAATGGGCACTATCCTAAATAATTAGGATGTCATTTGTTATGGGATTTAAATTTCGTTTTTTACGACAAATAGTTATTTCACACTTTCATTTTAATCAAACAATTCCTCTTTATATGGTGTGATTCTTTTGTGGGGTTATTTTAATCACTTAATAAAGTTATCATATGTCATGCGTCTATTTATTTGTGTTTTGAAATTTTCAAAAGTAGACTAGACAAAAGTTGAGGAATTGTGTCATTATAAGTCATGTTTTGGTGTTAGCAAATAAATTATTTAGATACAACGGGTATTTTTTTTTTTTTTTTTTTTTTTTTTTTTTTTTTTTTTTTTAAGAATAAGGATAGTTTTTCATTGCATAATAATAAAAACTTACATCAATCAACTATACATAATAATAAATCGATTCAATATATTTTTTTAGATGAGAAAAACAAAGAAAAGTTATATTCAATTTAGATGAGAAAAATAAAGAGAGATTTCAAATCTAAGGACTTAAAAGAAATTATTGTGATGAAAAAATAGAATGCGTGTGTAATGTATTGTGAGAGGGACCCACATGAGAACCTAGAACTTGAACTTGAACTTGACCTTGCACTTGAACTTGCACTTGAACCATGGACCTATAAATTGAAGCTGAATACCATCTATAAAGTTCAACTCTTCATGTCTTCCAATTATAATATATTATATAACCTTTGCGCTTTCAACTTGATGGGGACAGTGGGACAGGTTTGATTTGTATGAAGTTGCATCAAGTTTTACCATATTTGTTGGACATATATGGTAATAAATCAAGTTTTAGTGAGGTTGTTCTTGAAGCATATATTATTGAGGAAAAATGTTGGATATATTATTTCTATTGAATGAGAAATTGAGAATGTAACACCTTAAAAGATTCTACGTATGTTATGGATTTAATGATACAAAATGGGCCGTTAATTTATTTTCGCTTGCAAAGTATAGTTTTCGCGCGATAGCATTTTGCGTGAATGATTTGCTTAGTACATTTCGCTTGTTTAGTAAGTCGATAAAACAATCCGCATACCTTAAAATTGTTACATTTAAGAACTTGAGAATACATTTGGTGGAATAATCTCTAAACCAAGTGTTCTTGTATAAACATATAATTGTGCGCTCAAAGCACTTAGAAACAAGATCGAAAATAATCTTCCGAAAATCTAGTGCATTGCACTTTGTTTTCTTGGTTTTAGCAACAAAATTACATAAGTACGAATAGTCATTTTAATTGGAATTTTAGAACCACACACCCTTTAATTAGGAATGATACATCTGACCCACATCAAGCATTAATAGGAAGTTGTCACATACCTTGAATATCTTATGAATTCTTATGAGAAGCAAATAGAATATGTTACTGTGAAAGAGACACCTTGAATATCTTATGAATTGTGGTTGTTGAGCTTTGAGCCCTTGACCCTTGAACCCTTTGTCTAAACATGGCAAAATAAATTCCTATGAGAAGCAAATAGGATACTTGGATCTCTTTCCATGAAATCAACCTTCCAACTATGGGTGGTAAAATGAGTAGATTGAATTGGGTTGGTTGTTGGGTCAAGATGAGTTTGGGTTAGGATGAGTTTGGGTCAAGATGGGTAGATTAAAAAAATGGATTAGGATTGGTTGGGTCAGGATGGGTTTGGGTCTGGATGGTTGAATTAGGATAGGTTCACATCAAAATAGATTAAAATATATATAAAATATTTTTTAAAAAACAATAAAAAGTTAAGAATTAAAAAAGTAAAAAAAAACAAATTTAAAATTAAAAAAGAAACAAAAATAAACTTAAAATTCAAATTTTAAGAGATCCGAAAAATTTCATTTCGAACCGAACCGGTTCGACCCTATCGGGCTAATTAACAACCCGGACCGTTACGACCCGGCCGGGCCCGGTAACGACTAGGACCGTTTCGATGCGGCCAGGCCCGTTAGCGACCGGAACCGTTTCGACCTGACCGGGCATGTTAGCGATCTGGATTGTTCCGACCCGATCGGGCTCGTCAACGACTGGGCCCGTTAGCGATCAGAACCATTCCGAACCGACTAGGGTCCATTAGCGACCCGGACCGTTTCGACACGACCAGACCGTTAACGACCTAGACCGTTTCGATGCCCGGCCCGTCAACGACCCGAGCCGTTTCGACCCGATCGGGCTCGTCAACGACAAGGACCGTTTTGACTCGAATGGCCCTTTAACAACCGGGAAAGTTTCGTCCCGAACAGGCCCAGTAAGGATGCGGGCCGTTTCGACATAATCGGGACCGTTAGCGACCGGAACCGTTTCGACCCGGCTGGGCCTGGTAGCGACCCGGACCGTTTCGACCCGACCGGGTCCGGTAACGACCCAGACCGTTTCAACCTGACCCGTCCCGTAGCGACCCGGACTGTTTCAACCCGGCCGAGCCCAGGAGCGACCCGAATCGTTTCGACCCGACCGGGCCTGGTAACGACCCAGACCATTTCAACCTGACCCGTCCCGTAGCGACCCGGACCGTTTCGACCCGACCGGACCCGGTAACGACCCAGACCGTTTTACCCTGACCCGTCCCGTAGCAACCCGGATCGTTTCGACCCGGCCGGGCCCGGTAGCGACCAGGCCCGTAACGACCCAGACCGTTTCAACCTGACCCGTCCCGTAGCGACCCGTACTGTTTCGACCCGACCGGGCCCGTTTGCGACCGGGACCGTTTCGGCCTGACCGGTCCCGTTAGCAACCCGGACCGTTTCGACCCGACCAGGCCTGGTAACGACCCAGATCGTTTCAACCTGACCCGTCCCGTAGCGACCCAGACTGTTTCGACCCGACCGGGCCCGGTAACGACCTGGACTGTTTCGACACAACCGGACCCGGTAACGACCCAGACCGTTTCAACCTGACCCGTCCCGTAGCGACCCGGCCGGGCCCGGTAGCGACCCAGACCGTTTTTATGACACCCCATGAACACACCTCATAAGGGATGATGAGACTCTAACAGGGGTGAATGTGACACCCCAGGAAAATCCCACATCGGCCGTGGCCAGGAGAGATCCTTGGTTCATAAGTAATGTCTTGCCTCTTAAATCACCAACGCGTTTTGGGGCTTATTGTTAGTGGATGAGAGGAGAACTCCACAGTTAAGCGTGCTCAGGTGGGAGAAATTTCAGGATGGGTGACCTCCTGGGAAGTCTCCACTTGGGCAACCAAAAACAAATCCGTGAGCTCTAGATGGGCAAAGCGGACAATATTGGTGATGAGAGAGGCGGGGTGTTACAGTTTTGACCTGACCGGGCCCGGTAACGACCAGATCGTTTCAACTTCACCCGTCCCGTAGCCACCCGTACTGTTTCGACCCGACCAGGCGCCTCAACGACCAGACCATTTCGACCCGAACGGGCCGGTCAACAACCCAGACCATTTGGACTCGATCAAGCCCGCTAACGACTCAAACCGTTTCGATGAGATCGGGCCGATTGATCATTTGAAGGTCTTCAATGTTTCAAATGAACTAGGTGTATTAACACACACGCGTTGCGCGTTTTTCATATTGGTTTCTAAAAGGTGGTATTCGAATATAATCAAATAACAATGCATTTTTCATATTGTTTTTAAAAGGGGGTATTAAAAAATAATCAAACATCAAAAATCAGCGTTAAAATTTACAATCATCAATTAACGGAGAGTGCTAACTCTGTTAGTTACTATTAAAAAATGTGATTAGAAGTTAACGGAGAATAGTAAATCAGCTACCTAGCAAGAGTTAGCAATTAACAGAATTAAAACCAATTATTATAAATTTAGATTATATTGTTATTATCATTATCGTCAATGTTATTAGTTAATAATATAAAAAAAAATTTGCATCAAAAGAAAATAATATTAAAAATCAACAATATCCTAACCTCTAGAAATCTGTCCATGTTTTTTCATCAAAACCATTTAACACTTCCATACCACTGAAATGTTTTAGATTATTAGGCTATGGGGTGTGGTCCCCCTTCCCCCTTCCTTCCCTCTTGTCAACGTCATTTCCCCCTTCCCCTTTCCCTTCTAGGGGAATGGTTCCCCCTTCCCCCTTCCTTTTTTTTTTTTTATTAATTTCATTTTTATTTATTTTATAAATTAGATTTCATTAGAATATTTTTTCATTAAACATAAAATAAATTACATAGAAAATTAAAAAAAAAACAAAAATACATTAAAAAAACCGGAAATAAATAAAAAAAACTATCAATTAAACGCTCCTCCAAGCCATTTTTGGCCATTTTGTCTTTTATTTTCGCCGCCACCGCACGTTCCGTTTCATCAAGGCTATCGAGAGGTTCTCTCATCAAGGCGAATTCGGTTGTTTGCTGTCTCGACATTTCCATTCTGAGGCGTTCCCTTTCCAACTCTATCCTCGCCAAGTCTCTCGCCGCGGCGTCTTCTTTCTCCTTCCTTTCCATCTCTATCCTCGCCAAATCCCTCACCGCCGCTTCTTCTTTCTCCTTCCTTCTTTTAAGTACCTCTCCGTTTGCTCTTGTTTAAATTCGCTAAAGTTTTTTAGCAACTCTTCAATTTTTTCCACCGCCTTATCTCTCGATGCGTGGCCGGTATCAACACCCTTGTCTTTTGAGGCAGCCGCCGCTTTCTTGGCGCGGTCCCTACCAATCGGCCTCTCACTCTCACTTGGTGGAGCCTCATCTTCAAACTCCGGGTCGTCGTTTATATTGATAGTATAACAAGCATCCGACCCACCACCACTATAACTCCCCGAGGCGCTCGTTTTAGACCTCTTCGCTTGTTCCACCTCATTAGGCACTGGTTTGAACTTTTCACACTTCACCAAAATCTCATACGGTTTCATGTACCCAAACGCCCTGTGCTTGTCGGTGTATGTTTCAATAGCCACCTTCAACACATTCTCATCACTTTGTCTGGACCTACGATTATTCCAAGCTCTTTGATAAAAACCCGCAAAAAGTTGACATTTTCCCATTAAGTCCCGACACTTGGTACTAACGGAGTGAACCCGACGATATTCTTCACGTTGTAACAACTTGAAAAATTCCTTAACAACTTGGTTCCAAAAAGCTTCTTTTTTCCGATTTGTAGCTACAATTATATAAAAAAAAGTTAGTTTTTAAAAAAAATTAAAACCGAAATTTAAATATATATATATATATATATATACGAAAGGTTTTTAAAAAAATTATGAAATTTACCTAGTATTAGGTCCGTAGAAGCGATAACCCAAGCTTGTGCTAGCGCCTCCAACTCAATGGGAGTCCAAGGAATGGAATCGGCCTTGGTACTAGGACCTTCATCTTGGGCCCGTTTTTCCCCTTTTTGACGGTTTTTTTTTTCTTGGGGCCGATTGGTTTTGTTGGGTGGGGACTTGGGTTTCGGGTATGTGATCATCGTGCGAGGCCAAAGAAACAAAATCGTGCTCGTGTTGTGTTTGTGTTTCGGGTATTGGTTGCCATTGAGGTTGTTGCATTTGAGGTTGATGCATTTGCCATGGTTGTTGTTGAAATTTCCATGGATTCAAAGGGGTGTTAAACGCGCCAAAGGATAGTGGTTGTGACGCGGGAGTACCGAGTGTGTTAGGAAATCCGAACGGGGGTTAATTTGAGGGGTTACCGGGTGTGTTAGGGAAGAAAGGACGCCTTGGATCCATGAAGATTTATATAAAATTTTTTATAAAAGATTAGAAAGTGTATAAAAAGTGTGGGGTAGTGTGGGGTAAAATGTGGGGTTTATGGTATTTAAATAGAAGGTAAAATAGTTAATTTTTTTTTAAATGGTGCAAACGGTCACAATCCAACGGGTGGATTTTTAATTATGCATTGGGAAATGGGACGGGGAGGGAGGTGGGATGTTACCGTTTTTTGCCGATTTGCCATCGGGGGGGGGGGGGGGGCGGTGTTTGCCGTCGGCATGCCCTTCCACCTCACCCACCGATGCCCTTTGCCGATCCCATACCCCTCAGTCTTATAATATTATAACTATAACATTAATATCATCAATATTTTCTCATCTCCTTTGCCTCTCTGTCACAAACACACATGTCCATCCAGTTTGCCTTTCTCTCTCACACACACATACACACACCACACCTCTCTAGACCCACCACCACATCGCAATACCCATCACCACCACCAGTACGGAGAAGATCCACCGCCGCCTCCCCTTCGTCATTATGTTTTGGTCTTCGGAGCATTTCAAGGTTTTCATACGGTAGCCATGGTGAAAACTTTGGTTTCAGTATCCGGTGATGATGGGGACTCCCTACCGCCTCAATCATGTTGTCCTCAAAGATTGTGTTTGTTTCTTTGTCGGCCTTCTCCTCAGTCCAGATCCATGCTCAACGGATGGGTTCTCCGGTTACTGGTCTACTCAAAATATGAGACAGGATCATAGGAAGCCTTGTCGGTTAAACGGATCCATGCGTGGCAGTGGTTTTACTTGTAAAGGGGTTAGAGAGAGAGAGAGAGAGAGAGAGAGAGAGAGAGAGAGAGAGAGAGGGGGGGGGGGAGATGAGGAGGAGGAGGAGGTTGAAGGTTATACACAGAGAGAAAGAGGATGAGTCTGTAAAGAGACAGCGTGAGGTGAGAAGATGAGGAAGGAAAAAAAAGACAGAAACACCCTTATGAAAACAGTATATTACGAAAATCGGAAAGCACTATTCATACAACTCCTCTATAAATATATAGTTAATTGTTATTTGTCGCCACACCAACACATTCCACGAAATAGATTATCCATAAAACATGTAATAAGAAGATGTACAGATTTAGCATATATCTTTTTTTTAACATTGACTTTCATTAAAACCCGCTAGCACTCAAACCACGAGTACCGCCACAACTAATTACAAATATACAATGGATAAGTGGTCCAATCCTTCCAAACAATACAATTAAATTTAGATCTATTTTTTAACTATAAGAAAGCCTTCGATTTAACTACTGCCACCACCTCCATAACCTTCGCATCTTTACCTTGGAAGATTTTATCATTCCGAGCATTCCATAAAGCCCAAGTTGCAATCATTACAATGCCGCGGACTATTTTTTTTCTCCATTTACCACCATGTACATTCTTGTGTAAACATAAAAGATCATCATAATCATAAGCGAAAAAGGGATCTAACCTGTGATACCCCACAATTTCAGGTTCTCACTTTACCTAAACTCTAGTTATATTCCTTGCATTCTACTTAACTAGGGTTAGCTAAATAGGACACACGTTGCACAGTTATAGGTTAATAACTGCATGAAGTGGTAATTCGGGGAATTACCAGACTGTATACATGATTAGTGAACCTCGGACGTTGGTGAACAATGAAGTTAAATAATTGTGAATTAATTGATTGAGATTGATTGCAATTACGTGCTTCTATGATACGCTATGAAACTATGTGCAAACTATATGTGATTACGTGAACTTAAACCGAATACGTTAATAAAAACCATAATGGACGGACCATTAGGATGATTGGGGTCTTAACACATGGGGTTACACTTGTTATGGTCCAAAATAGCGAAAACATCGATGAAAACACACCGTATGACGAAGCAGGCCACCCACGCGGCCGAAGAGCTGTGAGCGGCCGCTCACAGGCTTCGAGCGGCCGCGCGCGGGCATTTGATATCACCAAACCGCCTTAAACTTGTATTTAAGCAACCTTAAGCCTCGTGTATCTCTTAAACTCAAACCCTAATCACCCCCACTGCCCTATTACGAAATATTAACCCCTAAACACCTGCTAAGGCGCAAGAACATCGATCGGGAAGCTTCAAGAGCATTCGGTTGATTGTTTTGAAGAGCTTGCGGTATAACCTTCAATCTCTTGTGTTTTAATCTTTCTTAATATGTTAAAAAAACCTATAACTAAGTTTGTCCAGGTCTGAAACCTTTTCATAAAGATTAAAACTTGAAGTTTATAAAGATTGAATGGGTTAAACATAATCCTATGCGATTAGAAATTGATAGGTTGCATGATTATGCATGTTCTTGATGTTTTAGACTCCTAGGGTTTACGAATGATGATGTTTATGATGTATCATTATGGTTTTGATCAGATGTGGCTCTTATTGATGTTGTGTGATGATTATTAGGTGCTATTGATTGATAATATGCAACAAGGGTTTGATATAATTGATAAAATTGCATGATTAGAATCTGGACAGAATCTGAATGTCGACTTGTAGGGTCTGTTACATGACATTAAAGTGTTTATTTTGATCGATTCTTTGCATGAATGGATTGTACACGGTCTTAGCTTTTTAGAATGGGTAAAATCATCATATTTGGATGTCGTTTGATATGTTTTTGGAATTTTCTTTGATTAAAGGTCATATCAGATTTTTGGATTAACAAATTGAGTTTTACAAGGAATTAAGTTACGAAATTTGAACAGTAGGTTAAAATTGGAATAACTTAGCGTTTCCAAGTGGATTCATCCCGTTTGGATGAATACACGATTTTTGGGAATTTTTCTACTAAACTGATCAGTTGTGTATATTTTCTGAACATAGCGGTGTTCCGTGAATTTTCATAATTTTTGTACAAGGTTTTATCACAAACTAAAAATATGGATTTGTCCAGTAGACCCCCTAGAATATTTAGTAAAATTTTGGGAGTCTAACTCACTGGGTAAGTATTTTTAATAAATTAGTTTTCATGGCGCATAATCTGTCACGAAAACGCAGATTGTGTATTGTGAGTTTATGTGACTAATTGGAGTCCTATGTGGTATGTATATGACATGTACTTGAATAGGCACTTATATGAGATGCATATGAAGTGTAAAACTAATGATAACCAACATATTCACCAACGAGTCCGTAGGGTTTACTTATGCATGTAGAATCACTAGGTGTCACTTACACGATTTTGAACATTTAAACGTCTTGGACAAACAGGTTATATGGTGTAATGGTATTACACATATACTTACTTAGTGACACATGTATTAGGGAGTCGGTAGTACACCTACTTTGGAGTTTGGATTTACTTGCTTGCATACTAAGGTAAGTTTCACTACTTTTTCTCAAAAGCATGCGTCTCGGGTTTGAGACAACTTACTTAACTTTTTCTAGTCCGGTTTGGGACTACTTTCACATCCCGGGTTTGGGGTGCTATGACTCCTTGTGTGGGTCGGGGTTTTTGCTAGTTCGCAAACTTTGTCCTTGATTAACTAAACCAACACTATCACTGTAAGTCCCTCACATACCGAATGAGTTGTCGGGTTATGGCAAGCGGGTTACTAGTTGATAGCGCTATTAGGTCTGACAAACCTCACACCGACTCAGGGGAGCACGAGAGTGAACTATAACTTAACAGATTATCATTGTTGATAGGCAATGATGCAGGGCAAACTGCTCACATTTGTGACTACACGTACATTAGCAGTTCGGTATATCGGTGTTAGTTATCATGAATGGGTTAGCTACCCTTGGCATGCGATGAACTAGTGGTTACACGGTTTTTGGAACCAACTTAATTACTTACGCTTTTACTTGGTTACGTGGTTTTGGAAACCAACGCATTTACTTACTCACCTTCTTTACTTTGTGAACTCACCAACATTGTTTGTTGACCCATGATATACATGCTTTTGCAGGTAGTTAGCTTCCGGTGCCACGATTAGAAAGCACTGCACACTTCACTGCATTTGGGGTCTTGGGCATACACCTAAATTACATATTATGCTTTTACGTTTTCTTTCATATGGTTTTAATTTGGGCGCGTTGTTTTGCGCATGGTTTTAAAAGGTTTAAATTTGGTTTACGCTTCCGCAGCTTAACTAAACTTAGTTTTTGAAAACGAACTAAATGGTTTGGGCATTTAGAGTTCGTTCATATGACTTATGGCTATGATCTTGGTATGTCATGCGCCTCGCGGTATAAACCCCGCAGTGGAAATTTGAGGGCGTGACATAACCTGCACCACTTACATATACCAGTCCACACACCGAAAGCAAAGACACAGTTCACCATCAAATGTTGTAAATCCTCATTACCCGAACTACACATTGGGCATGACTTATCCGGTGTATTAATTCGCCGATTAACCAAAGCAGTTCTTGTAGGCAATCTATCAAGATCGGCACACCAAGCAATCAAATTTACCTTCAATGGAACCCAACCTACCCATTTTAGATTTGTCTCCCTCACACCATCTCTATCTTCATTTAACAATATCTTACACTTAGCAACATTGAACTCCTCCTTTTCCTCCCTTCTCCACGCCCATTTATCACGATCACTACCAATCTTACACTCCAAAAGCATCCTTTCCAAGTCTTGGAACTCAGAAAGCTCCTCCACCGTACAAGGATATCTATACCACTTACGTACCAATGAAAACCAAACCAATCCGTCCCTATTGAATCCTATCTTTCACTTTGCAATTTTTACTTTTTTCAATTTTATACAAAGCTGGCCATCTAGTCTTCAAGGCAACATCACCATACCAAATGTCTGACCAAAAACAAATCCCATCCCCACACCCAACAATACCCCGTATAAGATACAAAATCGATTTACCTTGAAAGTTAGTAGCCTCCAGAACCGAAACCAGGGATTTCCAACAGCCCGGAACCGATCTTTTGACCGGTAGTAAACTCCAAAGGCCCCTCCCGCCATGAATAGCTTCAATAACTTTCTGCCACATCGATCCCTCCTCAACCTTAAATCTACACCCCCCATTTCGCTAATAAGGCCACATTAACATCCTGCAACCGAGAAACTCCCAACCCACCATTCTTTTTCGAAGTAGTGATTTTTTTCCCATGAAACCCAATGCACTTTTTTAATGTCATCGGTACCCGACCACAAGAAATTTCGCATCATAGCTTCAATTTGATCCACTACCTTCCCCGGCGCCTTATAAATCGATAAGTAATAAATTGGAAGACTAGAATGAACCGATTTAATAAGTGTCAACTTCCCTCCCATAGACAAGGTCTTAGCCTTCCAAGAAGAGAGACGATTTTGAACCGTCTCAATAACCAACCCCCAATTAAAACATCTAGACATATTCGCTCCAACCCAAATACCCAAATAATCAAATGGAAGAACACCAACCCTACACCCCACCACCATCGCCATGTTCCCACTTCACTATGATCTACACCAATCCCATACAAATAAGATTTCTTTAAATTAATCTTGAGACCGGAGCATAAGTGAAAAACCCAAAGGACTCGAGCCACATTATCCACATTCTCTTTAGACCATTCCCCACAATCAAGCATCATCGGCATAGAACATGTGAGACAACACCGCATCCCCATTATTAAACCGAATCCCTTTAATCTCTCCTAAAGAAACCGCCTTTTCAAACAAACAATGAAGAACCTCCTTAACTACCAAGAAAAGAAAGGGAGAAAGCAGATCTCCTTGTCGAACTCCTTTTTCACATTGTAATTCAAACGTGGGAGATCCATTCACCAAAATAGCCGATCTCGCCAAGAGTAAAATACCCTTCACCCAAAGACGCCACTTTTCATTAAAACCCATTTACTCAAGAGTATCTAATAAGAAACCCTAGTTAACGTTTGTAATACGCTTTTTCAAAATCCAGCTTCATCATAAAAACAGTCTTCCCCGTCTTCTTAGACCAACCTATCATTTCATTAATAATTAATGGTGTGTCCAAGATAAACCTCCCTTTAATGAAGGCTGATTGCGTCTCCGAGATAACTGAACCCAAAACCTTATTCATTCGAATAGCTAACACCTTTGAAATCGTTTTACTAATAATCCCTACTAAATTGATGGGTCTATAATCTTTTAAACCCACGGGGGTTTTCGACTTCGGGATCAAAGTAATAAACGAAGAACTACAACCTCTACTAATAGTGCCATGCTCGAAAAAAGAACTAAACATATCAACAAAATCATCCTCCAATAGATTCCAAAAGTGTTTCAAAAACATGAAATTAAAGCCGTCAGGTCCCAGAGCTCCATCCGAACCACAATCGAACACAACATCTTTAATTTCTTCCCTAGTGAATCTCACCACCAAGGCGTCTCTATCTCTATCTTGCAAAATCTTCAGGTTCCCACATTTCAGGCTCGGTCTCATCTTCATATTATCAGAAAAGTGTTCTCGAAAAAACCTCATAACCTCTTTTTTTACTAAAGCTGGCTTCAAAATCCACAACCCATCAACTATAAGACCCGGAATCGAGTTAGATGCCTTTCTCCCATTAATAATACCATGAAAAAATGCCGTATTTTCATCCCCATCCCTAGCCCATTTAATTCTAGATTTCTGTTTTAATTCCCTATTCGTGAAAAGATTCAAGTGATCAACACTCTTTTTACATTCTTCCCATATCCACACCTCATCTTCCTCAAGATTACGATACTCCAACACTTTTTCCATTTTTTCAATATCATCTTTTAGTGTCTTCATCTCCTCCCCTTCCTTATTCAAGATCTTTTTCCACCACTCTTTCAAAATATTACGCAAAAACCAAAATTTAGCATTAAGAATCTCATCTGGCCACCCCTGAGAAGTGAAACTAGCAAGAGCTTCAACAATCACCTTATCACACCCCTCCCTGCATAACCATGAATTAAACCATCTGAACGGTTTAGGTCCATAGTTTGCATCAACTACAGTCAACAACAGCAGGCTATGGTCTGATAAATCACGGTTTAGAGCCCTCAAACATGCCGTAGGCCATCTATTAAGAAACGACTGACACACTAAAAACCGATCAATCTTGCTAAGTTTATGCTCTTTTCCCTTTCCAGACAAAAAAGTGAACTTATAACCCCTCATAACATATTCATTCAGACCCATCTCATCTATAAAACAGTTAAAATCCGCAGCAATACCCTGATTAAACTTCGAGTTCCTTCTTTCTTCCGAACCTCCCACCGCATTAAAATCACCCATTAAAACAATCATACCCTGACAGCCCCTATTGATCCTAGCCAAATCATCCCATAATCTTTTTTTCGCTCCTGCCCTTTGTGGCGCATAAACATTAAAAATATTCAAGACCGTACCATCAGAAACTAAAAAACCGGTGGTGACCACGAAATTTTGTTTCTGAATAAATGAAGTTTTAATAAAAACCTTAGGATTCCAAATATTCACAATCCCCCGACCTACCCGAAGCATCAACCAAGTCAAAAGCCAACCCCCCATCTCTCCAAAAAGACACCAGATCACGTAAACCCAGACCCGAAACATGAGATTCCTGCATTCCTAAAAAATCAACTCCATACCTTTTACGAAGACCATGAACCCATCCAGCTTTACCCCCAACCCTCATACCTCTTATGTTAATAGACAGCAAATTCATCTGTCCACCAACTGTACTCCTTCACCCAAAATTGCCTCCTGCACCAAATCTCTGTGATCCTGTAGCTGAGCGCCCAATAGTTGACCCATCCGAACCGTTTTCTCCACTTCATTATTCTCCAAATTCGTCGTTTCATTATAAACAGTAAAGTCGGTACCGTCTGCTACATCTGTATCCCTGTTAAGAATGGAAAAGGGATTAAAAGAAGCAATATTATCGTCTTGGTCCTCCTTCTGTTCATAATTACTTTCCAGCCCCTCCTGACTTTCCACATTGTTTTCAAGACCCTCTAAACTCGCTGGGCCAACATCCTTGGCCTTTTTACTAGCCTTGGTCTTTTCTAGGCTACCAGAGTATTCAACCATGGGCCGGCCCACCTCAAACTCGACAACCTGCTTCTTCTTTCTTTTAATTACTTTTGTAAAATTATCATTAAAAGCCTCAGATTGAATTTACTTATCAAAGTCAAATTGTACCCCCGTAATAAACGTTTCTTCATTATTAGTTTCCATATTGTCATTTTCATTTATGGAAACATCAACCTCTTCCAAATTTAATCCTGTAACCGTCGGAGCATTGATTAACTTCGACGGAACACCATCGTTAACCTCGATGGCACCGATCTCAACCCTTTCAGCCGGCCCAAAATCATCTGCCAACACCTCCTCCGACATATTCCCCTCCACATTAACGTCAACATGGTTCGTAGTCGGAGTTGGAGTCGTCACCATTTCTTCTGCACTCTTTACATCCTTTTCTACCTCATATTTTGCGTCAAAGAAAGACGGAACCCAATCACCGGCCTCCTCTGAAATCCAAATTCTAAACCGTTTATCTCTCCATTGGATCAAGACTTCTTCAGCTATCTTCCTTCCTTCTCCGACTAACACTCCAATGTAATCATAAGATAAGTCCGACTCACCATCCGTCCTAGACGGTCGATGAATCACTTTTCCAAACATCTCCCCTACCTTGCCAATACCCTCCGAAGACATCAACTGAATCGGTAATCCTTGAATCTTCAGCCAAGCCAATCTTTCGTACGCCAACGATTGTCCTTCCCAAAAAGTGATCAACGAGAATCTGCCAATCACTTCTGTAGCAGCCCCAAACACCAACTGAGCCTTTTCCTTATTGTCAAAAGTAACCATGACTGATAATCCCCCAAGATATTGAACTTTGTCTTCCTCGGATCCAATCTCCTTCAATATTCTGTTGATGTTTTTTAGTGCATCCAAGTCTATCATTCTCATTATCAAAGCTTTCCCATGCACAGATTGATAAGCGACATACCGATCCTCTACCTTTAAAACCCGAACATCCTTCTCATCACCTCGTCTTCCCGTCAACTTCTCTTGGAAGGATATTCCATTCTGCATGAAAGAATTAGACGTCGGTCTGGCCTCCTCCCTTTTCTACCCAACATGCTCCTTACCTTTCTCGGCAAAAAACCTGTTCTCTCTCGGCTGTGAGCCAATATCACCATCTTCAAACGTAAATCTAGCAACATTAGCTCACAGAGTATAATCTCCCATACGAATGCCACATAAGTTACCAACAATCTCCTTATTGTCTTTAACATCCAAAAAGGACACGAAACCAAATCTAAACCCACCTTTGTCTCGATTCCTAGCAATATATAGATCAAAAATCACCCCCAAATGTCGTATTGCCTCCGCAAACTCTTTCCCGCTACACTTGTCTAGTAAATTCGAGATACAAAACTTCGTAATTTGTCCTTGTATCTTCTCCGGTATCGGAACCCGGCGGCTCCCCATTAGGGTTCGAGAGAGCGTTTTAGATTTAGCATATATCTGATATTCTTCAATTTAAATTTCTTTTTTACGACAAGTAGTTATTTAGCACGTTAATTTTAATAAAAAATATTCATCTTTATATAATAAGTGATTCTTTTATGGGCTATTTTTAATCATTTAATGAAGTTATCATAGGTTATGCGTTTGTAAATGTTTGCTTTACTAAATGTCAAATGGTGAGGAATTGTGTGATTATAAGCATGTCTCGGTGTCAACAAATATTATTTAGATACAACTTGTTTCATAATAAAAAGATCTTATTTCAATTCTATACATAATAATAAAATTAATTCAATATTATAGAAGAAAAATTATATTCAATTTAAACGAGAAAAATAAAATGACAAGTTAAATAAAATAGAAAGATTTCAAATATAAGGGAATTGTGATGCAAAAGTTGCGTATGTAATGTAAGGTGGTGAGACGGACCCAACATGAGAACCTTGAACCTACACTTGAACCTTGGACCTATATATTGAAGCCGAATCCCATCCATTATGTTCAACTCTCCAAATCATCCACATAATTTAAGTTGATGGGACATGTTTGATCTGTGTGAAGTTGAATAGTCTTACCATATTTGTTGGACATATATGGTAAAGATAATTAAGTTTTATTGAAGTTGTTCTTGAAACATATATTATTGAGGATAAATGTTGGATAGATTTTTTCTTTTGAATGAGAATCTAACACCTAAAATATTCTGTGTATGTTATGAAATTAATGATGCAAAATGGCCATGCATTTAGTTCTCACTAGATAGTTTTCGCGCGTAAAATATAGTTTTTGCGTGATAGCATTTCGCGTGAATGTTTCGCTTAGTACATTTCGCTTCGATAAAACAATCTCCATACCTTAAAAATAGTTGCATTTAAGAACTTGAGAATATATTTGGTTGAATAAGCTCTAAACCAAGTGTTCTTGTATATTTCTATACAATTGTGTGCTCATAGCACTTGAAACAAGATCAAAGATAGAAGATCGAAGACTAAAAGTCTAATTCCCAATTGCTAGAGCATCGCACGTTGTTGTTTTCGCAACAAAATCAGAAAACTAAATAGTCATTTTAATTGTTTATGCTTATTATATGAATGTAACAATAACATTATTCATTTAGTTTTGTTTTTAACATGACTGAATAAATTCTTTTGAAGCAAATAGAATTTATAAATTATGGTTGTTGAGCCTTGACCCTTGAACCCTTGGCCTAAACCTTAGATACTTGAATCATTCCATGAAATCACCTTCCAACTTTCCCTTATAAATACTAATGCACGATTTCTTCTCTTACCTCTTGTACTAAATTTTCAAGCATTACACTTGCCTATTGTTTCCAAATGCCTATTGTTTCCAGATTATTGGATATGAAGATAGAGTTACGATTTCTTCTCTTACCTCTTGCAAAGTTTCTTTTCCCTCTCTACGCTTTTGCCATCCTCGCCGTATTCCTTCCCATTGTATCCATAAAAGTTCCAGTCAATTTAGAACTAGCGACGAGTTCTCTGCTCCGAGTTAAACTACTTGACTTTTCTATTTCGGTCACAATATGTCTCTTATGTTTAATTTTCATGTCAACTCTACACTTTTGGGCTGTTAATTTTTTTCTGGCTATATTCTTGTCTCATTTGGATGAGTTCCTTGTTAAAATGCTGAATATAGTTTTGTGGTGGTTATATCAGTCCCTTAGAAGCATTCCTGTACTTGAAGTTATATGCATTCTTAATCCTATTCATGTTGAAGAAGAAGCACAAGTGGGTGTTGATGAAAACTTTGTCGTTGTAGACGTGAATGACCAACATGAGGAGTTGAATGGGGAACCAGATACTGATGATCCTCTTGAACAGCTTGTTGTTGATGACAACTTGGTCATTGTAGACGTTAATGATCAACAAGAGGAGTTGAATGGGGAACCAGATACTGATGATCCTCTTGAACTTGCTTAGTGTTTATGTGAGCTGAGCTGCTAGCTAGATGCAGTGCTTTCTTTGGGATCGATATGTTTCTGTTATTTTTAGAGTTGTTTGTAATATTTATGTATGTGGCTTGTATGATAAGTTATATCTTTCTATTGGGAGTGTTGATTAAGGAATTTTTATAAAGATCATTAGTTACTAGTTTTGTTTGATGTTCAATAGATTGTTTAATTATTAGATGTCTTTCAAATTTAGTATCTATTTTTTGTTTTAACAATTAGCTTTCAAACAGTAAAATACAATATTAATTAGATAATGTTGTGACTGATAAGAAATTAAGAATAAGACTAACTGTAGTGAAATAACTAATATGTTCACATGTAAATGGCACGTAATTGCCACACCACAAAAAAAAAAAAAAAAAAAAAAAGTTTACACAAGATTGCATGGGTGTAGTGGTTTAATTAAAATTTAAATAAAAGAAAAAGAAAAAGTTTGATTCGTTGAGAGACCCCTTGGCATCAGTCTAGGGCTGTTCACGAGCCGAGCTGAACCGAGCGTGTATATAATAAATTAATAAAAATTATATCGAGCCGAACCGAGCCGAGCGGACCTTTGCTCATGCTTGGCTCGTTTACAAACCGAACCGAGCCGATCGGCTCGTTTACAACCGAGCGAAAAATCAAGCGAGCAATTTCCGAGCAATTTTCGAACGAGCGGCGA
Source organism: Ambrosia x helenae (assembly GCA_030844895.1). Classification (NCBI taxonomy): domain Eukaryota; kingdom Viridiplantae; phylum Streptophyta; class Magnoliopsida; order Asterales; family Asteraceae; genus Ambrosia; species Ambrosia x helenae. The sequence continues at coordinate 16,593,002 of CM061227.1, read as the reverse complement.
GCGATCGGCAAGCGCCGAGCGTTTTGAACAGCCCTAGGCATCACTCCTCCTCTGACACCCGTCGTTGGAATGGTGGAGAGCACCTTTGGCGCCCCAAATTTAAATTTACGGAGGGGAGCGGTGTTTGGTGTCGGTTTGGTTTGACATGGAGGCTTTGACGTCTCCACTACACACGGCCTTTACATTTCCATAACCACTCATCCGGTCTATTCACACGATGTACATCCGATTGATACTATAACAACCGAATCGATAGAATTCTCTCCGCAACTTGAAGGCCGAATCCTACTAGTTTCAAATCAAAGACTAAATAAAACTCTTTTGATGCAAATAGAATAAGCTTTATTGTGAAAGAGACTTCTACCCTAGGATATCTTATGAATCATAATTTGTGAGCTGTGACCCTTGACCCTTGGACTGAACCTTGGATACTTGGATTGCTTTCCGTGTAAATACCAAAGCCAACCCACTTTCAAGCAGTAGACTTTGCATGTCTCCTTGTCATCATCATCATGATAACTTTATTACTACTGGTCTAATTAGTTACAACATCGGGTGATACTTTATGTATCGTAACAAATTGACAATATTCAATGATAACAAAAAGCAGGGAAATGAAGTATTACAAAAATTATTTATTAATGATATAAAAAAGTCTTGAGTTCATAAAGTGCATATATCATGTCGAATAAAGATCTCAGGATTCAAATAATATACTAAATTTTTGTTGCTATAAAACAAATGAAAAGGGTGAGCATAAAAAATATATATGTGTATATAATACATCACAAAATTTAACACAAGTCACAAAATATAACATAACAGCAAAAATTATAATACAATGCTGAGAAAAAAAAAGACACAATAAATCACAAAAATGACATAATAAAGAAAATAAGAAAAAGACACAAGACACAATGATCTAATACAAATTTTAAAATAAAAAAACTAAAAATTCAAAATGAAATCTTTTCATGCAAAAATGGAAGACATATTGCGAGAGGGGCCCTATATGTGACCCTTGAACATGAACTTGAACCTTGGCCTGTAAAATATAAATACATTACCACTTTTCTGCTTTTTGACTTATGGAGCCAAGTTGATATGCATAACTAAATTTAAGTCGGTCTTTACCCAAATTAGTGAATTACTCGTATATATTTGATAACTAGCTTTTATTCTGGAAGCGTCCCAGGGTTGAAAATATAACAATTCTAATAATACTAATACTAATAGTAATAATTATTACTCTTGTAATTAAATAAATAAAAAAATAACCTTGCTGTAAGGTGACACCATGTGTTGCAGTGTTGTGCGATTCTTTCTCCTAACATATTTATGTATGTTTCAAACGTTTATTTTAAACAAATAACTCTTTTTTTTTAATTACAAGTTGTTGAAGAGCTCTTAAGGTAAATGGAGGTGAAGTGCAACGGTTAAACTTTGGGTATTTTATCTTCTAAAATCTCAATTCCTTTATTAAACTTTCGAACCAAACATCTTACCTCTTTTCGTTAGAATTAATTCAAATACCTTTTAATTACAATTCCATTTAAACATTCAAGTTCATTCATGCGAACCATACGAACCTTTATTGTAATTGTTTAAGATTGTAGAAAATATATGTTTTCTTACTCAATGATTTATGCTTCAATTTTGAAATATTTTCAGTTTCAAATTCCCCTTTATATGTATTTCTTGTGATGTCTTATATGTGAGAAATTTAACCTAAGCTGAAAATTTTAATTATTTGATTAAGAAATTTGATCACTAAAAGTGCACATATAGACACTTTTTCGGGTACACCAATGATAATAATGATGGAAATATATTAATAATTACAAAATACTGACAAAGATAAAGCATTTGGGTTCAAGTAACACATGTGACAAAATTACAGAATTCGCCGTAAAAAAACTGATAGAGTTAAACTATATATTTGATACATATATATTAAATTTGTTCTATAAAAGTTCAAACTAAATGTTGTTTAATTATGTATAAGATTAATTAAGAAATAGAAACAAAAAATGAGACCCGAAACCAAAACATTTTTTTCCGTCAATCTAAAAGTCCTCATTCCTATGGGTTTTAGAAACTTGATTCATGCTGAAAGTCCTCTTTCTCTTCTTTGGATTAGCAGTCGCCAGGTAAGCAACGTCAGTTTTCTCAAGCTTCTTCCGCTCTTCCTCTTACACACACATAGCGATCAACTCCTACATTATCCACTTATGTTTATGTGTAATATTGTAGTTGATCTTGAAAGCGTCATAGGCAGAAGGAAGAGAGGTCATGATAAAATGCACTAGGAAACCCTCACTGATCTCCATGTCTAATCCCTTAAGCTTATGGTCCATGTCATTTATCATCATGATGGTTTACGATAGTGCTTCTCCAATCATATTTAGTAACAAGTTTCATGATAAAGAGTAGAAGCATGCACCTTTGAGGTTCCTTTAAATTGTTCTTCCAAAGAAGTCAAACATTCCTTAGAAACTTTCGAGTCTGGGATAGATCCTCTTATAGGCATGCTTAATTATGGAATTCTTGACAAACATTAGAATCATTCGGTTGCACATTTCTCATTTCTCATGCACAATTTTATCAGCAGTACTGCTTTTGTCAGTGAGATCCGGAGGAGCATCCTCTCTCAGTGCATTATCGAAATCCAGTAATGCAAGAGTCAGCATTAGAGAGTGTTTACAAGCAACAAAGTTCTCACAACTCAAGGTTTGGATCTCGTAATTAGGAGCTGATAGTTGATGAGAATAGTAAGATACTAAAGTAGAGAAGAACTTAGAGTGATCTATGGGAAAATTAATTATCTAAGGCAGACAAAAGTAATGACCACTATTCTAATGAAGATGTGATAACTAATTATAGCACCAAATTCAGTTACTTAAATAACCTGCTTTCGCCTTGGCTATGTGTTATTTATTTAAGTTTTAGTTTGCAAACAATGAATGTAACACATCGCCTTTGAGTATAAGTGAGACATTCAATGTTTTAATGCAATACACTTAATTCACTGACGTAATATGTTTTTTTTAAGGAAAATTTCATTCACAACGGCTGACGACCTATCTCCAAGATGGAAATAAAATCGTCAAAAAACGACCACATATTACACAAAATTGAAATTACACCACATAGTCCAATCAATCGAGACCATTTTATATCTACTTCTAAACTAAAGAAATCCCAATGTTTTGATTTCCGCTACTATTTCCGTCACCGTATGCCTCTTGTCTTTAAACACTCATTTGTTCCTAGCTTTTCAAATCCCCCAACATGTAATAATAGCTATACCTTGCATCACCTGTTTCTTTGTCTTCGCATTATCAAAGAACTTATGAATCTCCAAAGTATCTTTTGTACCGAATAAATATACCGAGGGGATACCACACCATCTCGCGATGCCTAACCAAACCCCCATAGAATAACCACACCTGGAAAAACGATGATCTGAAGACTCCTCTTGATCGACACAAAAAACACATAAATCGTCCCTCACATCGACATTCCTTCTTCGAAGTGCCATTTTTGTTGGAATACGATTCATCACTGCACATAGCATGAATATATTGTATTTCTTTGGAATCCATGTACACCACTAGAAAATAGTAGAATCACCATTATCCTGCTCGTTTTATTAACCATCTGTTGATCGCTGCCACCGAAAATGCACCATCCGAACCTTTCGTCCACTTCCAATAATCTTGTCTATCAATCAACTTAATGTCCACAAGCAATCGCCGACATTCAATCAACTCAATGACCTCCTAATTACCTGCCGGGTACGATACCCAAGCCCAATTCAGCATCGTCGAGTCTCCTTCATTTACCACTCGATCTCTCACCTTGCACCATTTGTTTTTCTCGAGCCGAAACAAAGCCGAGAAACGATCTTTAAACGGACTATTATCCACCCAATTATTAATCTAAAAACGAATATTCGAGCCATTACCCACAACTCATCTCACCGTATTGTTAAAATCCATGTCTTGACCCCTCACTTTATACCCAAAAGCGACGATTTTAGACCATGTACTCGTGAACCGTCGATTGCACTTAATCATATCCCACTTCGCTCTAGACCCATGAATAGCATCAATAACCTTTCTCCACATGGCGTCAACTTCATTACGATACCTCCATAACCATTTTAATAAAAGTGCTTTATTTGACCACTCCAATTTTGATAAACCTAAACCTCCTTTTCGTTTGGAACGAGTCACAAGATCCCAACCCATCCAATGAACCTTATTCCTACCTTCTCCACTACCCAAAGAAACTTCTTGATCAAGGCTTCTAATTTCTTTAAAACACAAATCAGCGCTTTAAATAAAGAGAAATAATAAATGGGAAGAGCTTCAAGAACCGACTTTATCAATGTCACACGACCACCAATTGATATGGAATTCGTTTTCAATTTCGATAAACGATTCATAAACACTTTAACCACCGCCTCCCAATCATTCTCTTATTCATATTAGCACCTACCAAAAATCCCTAAATACACAAAAGGAATCTCACCGACCTTGCAACCAAAGACATCTGCTTTTAATTGAACTTCCATGTTGCTCCTTCCAATACCAAAAAGCGTGGACTTATTGAAATTAATTCTTAAATCTGAACATAAATAAAATAAACACAAGATCGATCCATCTCAAGTTTTTAAAATTGAAGGATGGCCATTCTCCCAATATTATTGCATTATCAGTGTATAAAAGATGGCTCAAAGTCGGACCTTCATTTGGAAGCCGCACCCCGTCAAAAACACCAATTCTCACTGCTCTATTAAATAGAGCAGAGAACGCTTCCATAACAATAATAAACAAGAACGAAGAGACCGGGTCTCCCTGTCTAAGCCCTTTGTCACAGTCGAACTCAAACGTAGGAGACCCATTCCCCAGAACCAACTACCTCGCCGATGAAACCACACCATAAATCTACTTACGTACACCATACTTCTGGAAAACCCATTTTTCTCATAATCGACAATAGGAACTCCCAGTTCACATTATCATATGTTTTTTCAAAATCTATTTTAAATAAAAAATGTCTCTCCCCGTTCTTCTCGCCCATGTCATGACTTCACTAATTACCAAAGGCCCATCTAGAATGTACCGACCCGTCAAAAAGTAGATTGTGTCTCCGATGTAATATTTCCCATAACTTGCTTCAATCTATTTGCCAAAACTTACGACACCACCTTACTCACCAACCCAATTAAATTGATCGGCCGATATTGTGACACCCCAGGAACACACCTCATCAGGGACGATGAGACTCTAACAGGGGGTGAATGTGACACCCTAGGAAAATCCCACATCGGCCGTGGCCAGGAGAGATCCTTGGTTCATAAGTAATGTCTTGCCTCTTAAATCACCAACGCGTTTTGGGACTTAATGTTAGTGGATGAGAGGAGAACTCCACAGTTAAGCGTGCTCAGGTGGAAGAAATTTCAGGATGGGTGACCTCCTGGGAAGTCTCCACTTGGGCAACCAAAAACAAATCCGTGAGCTCTGGATGGGCAAAGCGGACAATATTGGTGATGCGAGGGGCGGGGTGTTACAGATGGTATCAGAGCCACTCCTGTGCCGTTCGGGATGGTGGGTGCACACCTCATCAGGGACGATGAGACTCTAACAGGGGGTGAATGTGACACCCCAGGAACACACCTCATCAGGGACGATGAGACTCTAACAGGGGGTGAATGTGACACCCTAGGAAAATCCCACATCGGCCGTGGCCAGGAGAGATCCTTGGTTCATAAGTAATGTCTTTCCTCTTAAATCACCAACGCGTTTTGGGACTTAATGTTAGTGGATGAGAGGAGAACTCCACAGTTAAGCGTGCTCAGGTGGAAGAAATTTCAGGATGGGTGACCTCCTGGGAAGTCTCCACTTGGGCAACCAAAAACAAATCCGTGAGCTCTGGATGGGCAAAGCGGACAATATTGGTGATGCGAGGGGCGGGGTGTTACAGATATTCCCCTAAACCCACCGGGTCTCTGACTTTCGGAACCAGCGCATTGAAAGAAGATCCAACCCCCTATTTATTTTCCCAGTTTCATAAAACTCTATAAAAATGTTGCGAAAATCCACCTCAAATAAATTCCAAAGCAAAAGAAGATCCAACCCCCCCTATTTATTTTCCTGGTACCATATATATATTACTTAATAACGCAATAAGAAAAAATATAAATATATATAAATATATATATATATATATATATATATATATATATATATATATATATATAGGGGGTGGATAATATGGAAACCCCATCTTTTGGAAAAACCTTGCAAACTCTATGGTGACCATTGATCAAGTTTGATCAATGGTCCATGATTAATTTTAATTTAATAATCAAAAGCAAGTGGGCCACTTGCTTAAAAAGGTGGAATAAGGGTAATATGGTAATCTTGAATTAATTATTTATAATTTAATTTTCTGAATCCTAGGTTTAAAAAGGTTGATTTGACACTTGTCAAGTCACCTCTCTCCTACTTTATAGAACTTTTTCCAGCATGAATATTAACGTACGTTAGTATTGTGATAAAAAATTCTAACCTCGTGTGAGACATCGCTAACATGTGTTACCAGGCATATACTAAAAGAACATAATAAAAGAACACAATCAAATGTGTATTTATTTAAGAAATGATAAAAACGAACATAACAATCAACACTAAAATATATCAAAAAACGTTTAATACAAACATAATTATTTGTGAATTTTCAAAAAAAAAGTATCATAACATAAAAAAAATCTAGCTATGCTTCGTTCTTGATACCCATCTCCATCTTTAACACAAAACATCTTTTCACCTACAAAACAAGATAACACGTGTTAGTTGGCCTCTCCAAAACACATAATGAGACATCACTGACATGTGTAGTGTATTCTAAAACATATGTTTTACTGAAATAACGTACGTTATATGAACCCTAACACATGTTAGTTTGGCATATACTAACGTATGTTATATGAACCCTAACACCTGTTAGTTAGGCATACTAGCATGTGTTAGCATCACTAACATGTGTATAAACAATAACAAATCTGACAAGGGTATCATACTCAATTTTACAACTATGTTAATACAACTACTCAAATACGATTAATAGGGTTAGAAATCCAAAAATAATAAATTTAAAAAATCAAATCACAACCAATCCAAATCCATATACCAAAAACTTATCCTCATATTCATGAAATATATAATATAATAAAAGACATCAGTAGCATGTGTTAGCATATTCTAAAACATATGTTTTACCAAAAATAATGTATGTCATATGGGCCCTAACACATGTTAGTTGGGCATATACTAACGTATGTCATATGAACCCTAACACATGTTAGTTAGGCATATACTAGCATGTGTTAGCATCACTAACATGTGTATAAACAACACCAAATCTGCATTACCAACTACCAAGTGTATCATACTCAATTATACAACTATGTTAATACAACTATTCAAATACAATTAATAGGGTTTGAAATCCAACAATAATAAATTTAAAAAATCAAATCAGAACCGATCCAAAATCCATATACCAGATAATTATCCTCATATTCATGAAAATATATAATATAATAAAAGACATCAGTAGCATGTGTTAGCATATTCTAAAACATATGTTTTACTGAAATAACGTATGTCATATGGACCCTAACACCTGTTAGTTGGACATATACTAGCATGTGTTAGCATCAGTAACGTGTGTGAGCATACAAGACTCGGACCACAAAAAATAGACGTGCACCATTAGTTTCACTTGCAAAAAAAATATTAAATAAAATAAAAAAATATACCAATTTCTCCATCATCAATTAGTTTATTTCGCTTGCGTTCTCCATTATTTGCTTCCTAAATAAAAAACATGAAACACATATTGAGACATCACAAACATTTGTTAGCATATACTAACATAAAAGACTACACACTTATTCATCAATCACATGTAATCTATCTCCTTTATGTCCCTAATTCAATAACAAAATAGCATACTAAATAGCATGTGTTACGGCGTATACTAAATAGCATACTAATATCAAAAAACTTTTAGTTGAAGCCTTTCCAAAATTTGCTCCATAGGAGCTGAAAAAACTTTTGCAATAAAATAAAACAAAATAAAACTCAAAACAAAGCATATAATAATAATATATACATTCATGACAAATTTCACAAACATAGTTATATGTGTTACCGTACAGTATGTAAAATAAATATAATAATACATACAAATTCATGACTAATTTCACAAACAAAATGGGATGAAGTAAATACCGTACAGTATGTAATAATAATAAAACAAAATTTTCTTCATACGATCTATTGTCTCTCCAAATGCAGGTTCTAACATAATTACATAAACATAGAATATGCAGGTTCTAATATAGTTTAAATAAATAATATACCATCATCGTTCTTCTCGTTCCAGATCCACCCGAGACGACTCGAGTTCTCGATCAAGATCCAGATTCCCAACTTGTTGCAGACGCAACTAAAACAATGACAAACGATCTGAAAACAACCTGACGACGGGACGTGGTGGCTGGAGGTGGTGCCGACAACGGTCTGACAACAACCTGACAACGGGACGATGGTTGTGGCTGTTATGTGGTGGTTTGTTGTTCTTGTTTGACGGTAACAGAGGCTTCTCTGTTTCGTTTGAACTCTGTTTTGTTTGAACATAAGTTGAGAAGTTGTTGCGGTGGCGGTGGCGGTGGCGGTGGTGGTTGTGGTGGTGGTGGTGGTGGTATTTCTAGGGAGAGCCAGAGAGAGAGGATAGAGAGAGGATGGTATGATGAGATTTGAATTTGAAAAAAAAATGAAGAGAGAGAGGGGGTAAATAATATATATAGGTAGAGAGAGAAGGGGGATAGTGGAATTGTCTATATTACCCTTTTAATATTATAATATGGTGGGTAATGTGGCTTAATATGAACCATGTATTTGGTTTTCTAAGGTTTTTTCATTTGAGGGGGTTTCTTGTCTATACTTCCACTATATATATATATATATATATATATATATATATATATATATATATATATATATATATATTAGATATCATGATACTAATGCCATCACAATTGGGAATTTCCCTACACATTCTTAAACTAAATATCTGATCAGGAATACCGTCACAAATTTGATTTTGATGACCACATTTACCGAACAAGATTAGCGAAAATAAATTTTGCAGCAGTGTTACTTAGCAATTAAACTTCGTAAATTTCTCAAATGTGAAGATGAACATTTTAATTAGTACAAGATTATTTAAGTAGTCATTTAGTTTATTTTTTAACATATGTTCCAAATCAATGGCTAGATATATAATATTCTTGAAAAGCAATAATTAGAACACGTTGTATTGTGAAAAGGATACCTTCCGTATCTTTTGATTTCTGAGCCGAACCTTAAACTGAACCATATATGGACTGAACCTAGAAGTGAACCTTGGATCCTTGACTACCTTCCTTGTATATTCCAATTCAACAATTCAAGGATTTTCTTATAAATTCGAATTTCCAAACATGAAAGGTATCCCAAAGACAATAAGAAATCACACTTTAGCCATTATCACTAGACACTTCTCTTAGTCCTCTAATCCATTTCCAGCAATTTCAAGCTCGAGCTTGATAAGGCTTGGCTAATTTCGAGTTTTTTTATCGAGTCGAGCTCGAGCAGCTTACAAACGGTTTGGCTCATTTACACCCCTAACTTTACCGTACACAAAGCAATAGAGGTAATTTGTCACCGCTTCTACCTTTAGCGGCGATTTTAGAGTTAACAGCGGCAACATTGGCTCTTTTCTTTAGCGAAAGTAATAAGACAAAAATATAACATGCTTAAAATTAATTATAATAACAATGAGACAATAAAAAGTTTTTTTTAAAGAGTTGTATATATAAAGGGAAACGTGAGTATGAGTATGTGGCTTTGCGAATGTAAGTTTACATGTGAAACTTATCACTACAAGAAATTTGGGTGTTTACCCACACATATATTACCTACACATGTAAATGTGTGAGTAAATACCTACACATGTATGTGTAGGTAGTGGTTGATATTTATTTCAAAATGACTAACACTTAATATGTGTTGGTAATACGTTTTAGCTACACATGGCATTGGTGGGAAACATTTTCCCCTAAATTGATGACCAATTAAATATTAAACTGCTAACACATGTGACATATATGTCACTTATGTTTGATCTTCATGTTAGCACAACATTTTTGGTTTGTGAATTCCTTTCTAATTTTCTAATATATATAGTTTTGTGGTGGTTATGTTGGGAATCATGGTATCAAATATACAGCGGAAGCAATTTTATTTATTAATAAAATCGATTATATACAATATATAATATGAGCCGATTATATATATATATATATATATATAAAATATATGTTTAACTTTATTAATCCAATTAACAAAATATTCCCAATCAGGATCTTGGTTAAACGCGTATAAACAAATAAATTATAAACAACCATAGGGGGTTTAGTAATCAACCTTTGACGACTACACCGGAATTGTAACACGCGGGTTACAACGAATCCTCGCTAGTAGGAAGTTCACAACCGAGCACTGCCAACCGATAGCAACACTTTGCAAGGTGGAGGTGGCAATGGTGGTGGTTTGCGGCGGACAAAGGGGCGGCGGTTCCTAAGGGTGGCCGCAAATCTTGAGAGGAGACAAGTGTTATGTTGTTTTATCTTTTTCAAAACATCTGTGTGATTAGAATTTCTATCACACCTATTTATAAAGATAAAAGGCACTTGACCACTTAATTAGTCAAAGTCATTCACTTGATCATTGACTAGTCAATGACTTGACCAATTAATTAGTCAAGGTCATACACTTGACCATTTGACTAGTCAAAGACTTGACCACTTAATTAGTCAAAGTCATACACTTGACCATTTGACTAGCGAAGTGTAAACTTTACTATTTAGTCCCTCAAGTTCAAAACTATTATTATTTCATAAATAATAATCTACCAACACATGAACTTATGTGATTCGTGTACCAACGTGTAACTCTTCGGATCGTACCGGGTCAGGTTACGTTAACCTCGACTTTTAATTACATCGGACATACTATATATCGAACAGGTTATATCACTCCCTTAGAAGTATTTATATGCATGAAATTCTATGCATTTTTAATGGTAGTCAAGATGAAGAAGAAGACTTGTTGAGGGTTGATCAATTAGATAAGCTGGGATCGGAGCCTGATGACCATATTGTTGTAGATGATTATGATCAACAAGAGGAGTTGAATGGACCGGATGACACCTTTGTAGTGATAGATGTTGTAGATGATTATGATCGACAAGAGGAGTTGAATGGGGAGTTGGATGACAAATTTGTAGCGATAGATGTTGTAGATGATTATGATCAATAAGTCTTCATGTGTGCTGAAGTATGCAAATGTTTTGTATTATTTATGTGTGTTGGTGTGCATCATTTTTAGATATAGAGTGTTGTATTTAGATGTCTATGCAGATCCTCAGTTACAAGTTTTGTGTGCCTTTTAATAGATTGTTCATGACTGGCTAGATTAATCAAATATCTTTTAGACTTAGGTTATTAACTTGTGGAATTCCCCTGCGTGATGTGGCGGGAGTTTGATGAGTATCAATTCAATTTATTACGGTAGCCACAATTGAAAGGGAAAGCTCAAATTTCTAAAAGGATAGAGATTATGTGCATTACATGATAAAACAAAAAACAAAAACACTATTTTAGAAACCCCCCCCCCCCCCCAAATAAATAAATAAATAAAGTCCTAATATACCCAAAAGTATATTGACATTTGTTTGAATGTCAGTTCCAGTTTCTATTATCCTGATACGGGTACTGATGTTGTTTGGTAGGAATCGACGTGGTACAGACTTTCCTAGGACCATATTAGCTCGACTTTGTATAGTATTGAAAGTCGCTACAAGTAACATACTATTTATCACTTGTACTCTATTGCAAATACAATTTCGTTTTGTACGAACAATATGCCGGAAATCATAGAAACAAATACTAGTACCTCTATCAAAATTTGTTTAGAAAATATTGGTTTCCTTTATCAGGTAAAAAAAAACTAATTTTTTAACGCATTCTATCAGAATATATAGAAAAAATAAGCACATTACAACGTCACTAATATAACAAATTTAGAAAGCATTACATTATATAATAGAATAACAAAAATGGTAAACGTCGCCAATATAAAAAAATGTGAGGCAACTTTCATAATGTGTACGTTTGCGGTTTGATTACATGCACATTGCTTTTCATAACTTGGTTTCGAAAAAAATATACCTAGACGGAGACATAGACATAGATAAAAATACGTACGTGGCAAAGGAATAGTCAATTTTATAAAATACTAGTGAGAAACCTGCGCGTTGCGGCGGGACAGTTAAACTGAACAAAAAATAGATGAAAAAACGTTAAATCACGCACATGCATGACGTCGAGTTAACTTGCCATATTAAAAAAAATAAAAAGTTAAAAATCATCATAGAAAAAGCTACTAAGTCGAAACCGTAACAAATTCATATAAAAAGAGAAATAAAAAACTAAAAAAACACTTTAAAGACTTGTCCGCCTCTGCTTAGATGACTTGTACATTATCACACGCAATTTTGTTTTAAACGAAGCTTACATTGAAACGTATATAAAAATAACACCAATAAAGGAACTTCTCCTTTCAGTTTCTTCTAACACAAGATAAACTTTACGTTGTTTAGTAGGGTAAGCTCGATTTTGCTCTCAATATGCCAAGTTATTCATGCAGTAGATATTTCCTAAACGACTCAAATACCTAAAAGTTTAGTAACATTGTTATGAATAATAATAGATTAACTAACTTTTATAAAGTAACTAATTGTATATAAAAGATTATAATAAAACATGTAGCATTATGAAAATTCTTTTTTACATGTTTTGTATTTAATATGTTTTGTAGAAATAAATGTCATGACCTATCATAAACATGACTCTTGATTTCATTTAGATTATTAAATATGATGCTTTAAAGACTAATTTGCCCTTAAAATGTAGTTATTATGTGCATTGTATGTTGTATCATAAGCATATTAACTTGTACCTCTTAAATTTTAAGAAGTCCTTGTCAAATGTTTTATAATATAGTATAGATAATATCTTAAATCCTATAAGCATAAAGGGCACCGACGACGCTGACGATGTCGCCCCTAAGGATCTTTGATCCGACGCGGATTTATAAAAGGTTTCAAAGCCGTTTATTGCATGAAAGATCTGAGGGGCTAGACTTTACCGTACACGAAGCAATAGAGGCAATTTGTCACCGCTACTACCTTTAGCGGCAATTTTTAGGTTTAACAGCAGCAACATAAGCTCTTTTCTTTAGTGAAAGTTATAAGACAAAAAATATAATATACGTAAAATTAATTATAATAATAAGATAATAAAATGTTTTTTTTTTAAAGAGTTGTATATATAAATTGTACATACAAATTTCTTTTTAATAATTTGACTTTTCGATTATATTCAAAAGGAAAGATTTGTTTTAAGGGTTCGATTCTTGTCAGAGCCATATTTATCACATGTGGGGGTTCCACTTAGGGAGATCCCCAATTCAGGTGGAATGGGTAACCATTACATGCTAGCTCAGGGTGTTAACCGAAGCTCCACCAGTTACACCACTTGCCGTTAAAAAAAAAAAAGTATGACGAGCTGTTTGATACCGTATGAGGTCAAGATTGAGGTTCAACGTTCATATACCTTATGTGTATGAAATCATAAAATATTAAAGAAGTGATTTTTTTTGTTAGTGTAATATTTTTAATAATTAGAACAAGATGGTTTTACCCGTGTAATACAACTGGAAGCATATTACAAAAATAAATATATCTATACTATATTAATATGCATATATGAAGGGCACTTTTAGTCATTTTGCATATTTTTAAAAAGGTACAACGCTTAAAGCATTATGTTCAATGCATAATGCATCATGTACAACCTATTATGCAAAAGAAAACACACGGAATGATACGTACAACCTATTATGCAAAAAAAAAAAAAAAAAAAAAACCACGGGATACACATCTGATTATCTAAGGGTATGTTTGGATAAACTTATTTGAGGCCAAAAGGACTTTTGGTGAAAATGACTTATTAATTTATGACTTTTTGAAAAGGAGTTTTTAGATAAGTGTTTGGGTTAGCTTTTTAAAAAAAGGAGTTTTTAGAAAAGTTTTTAAAAAAGTTTTTGGATTAGATTTTCAAGTAAAATGACCAAAAAGAATATAAGGAGTGTATGTATAAGGATATAAGGAGGTCATATTGGTAAATATCCATCAATAAGTTAAAAGGAGAAGTCATAAGTCACAAATTCTTACTTTTTCAAAATAACTTATCCAAGACCAAATGAAAAGTTAAAACCATAAGTCCTTTTGGTTTGCCAAACACTTTTTATCAACTTATTAACTTATTCATTAAGTAATAAGTCATAAGGAGGCTTGGAAATGGAGAGCCAAACATGCACTTATTAGACCAGTGGGTGTGGGGGGCGGCATAGGCAAAACATGCGCATGCCGGGCCTCGCTACACCGCCCCCTGGCGCGGCATAGGCAAGCCCGGCAAAATCCTGCCGTTTACGCCGGTCCACTTGATTGGCTTGGGGAAACGTGCAAGTGACCGTTGGGGGCATGCGAACGTTGGATAGTGACCGTTTAAAAAAAAAAATCAACCATTTTTTTAAAAACCTATTTAAACCAAACCATTTTACCTTTTTTCACCACAATTCAAACACCACTTTTTTATATCAAACACCACCTTTTATATAAAAATACTTTATATATTTTCCAATGGATCCCTACCAAAACAACCCAAACCCGAATCAACCACCACAATATAATCAAAACAACCCGAATCCAAACCCGATCACAATGCCAATGGATCCATCTTGGGCTACTTTTGCGGGTTTCCAACAAACTCCCAACCCTTTCACCCAATATCCCCAAATGCACCAAAGCCCTACTACCTTTAACCAATTCCATAATATGCAAATGCATCATAAACCTCAATCCTTTACCCAACTTTTGCAAACTCCGCCATTCCGTCAACCACAACGACAACCCAATTTTGAACTCGAAGATGAAGAAGATGATGAGGTGGAGGTTGTCCCCGAAACACAAGTCCAACGTTCGAAGGGGAAGGGGAAGGGGAAGGCGAAGGCGAAGGGGAAGGCGAAGGCGAAGGGGAAGGGGAAAAAAAGCAAGGTGAAGATAAAGAAGAAGAGCCGATCAAAAATACCCCATGGACGAAATTGGAAGAAGAAGCGTTAGCGAAGGCGTATTTGGCTAGTTCGAAAGATCCCATAGTTGGTAAAAAAAATTATTTTTTTAGTAGTATACAATTAAAAAAATATAATATATGTTTTATTCTATAATATATGTTTTATTTATAAATGTAGGGGCTAATCAAACGGGAGATAGTTTATACGCCGAAGTACAAGATAAATTTCACCAATTGATGGAGCAAGGAGTTTATCGCAAGCAGGAGGCTTTAAGTTCTAAATGGAGGAAAATGACTACTACAATCGGGAAGTTCATCGCCTTTTATAATCCGTTGTATGTGAACCCTCCAAGTGGGTTTAACGAGGAAATGATTTTCAAGGAGGCGATGCGAAAATATGAAGACAAGTATGGCCAAGTTTTTCCTCATGTTCGAGCATGGATGGTGTTGAAGACATCTCGCAAATGGGCACCGGTTCCAAACGAGGTTGCATCCGCCAAACGAACCAAAACTTCGGAGTCGGGCGATTATAGCGTGGGAGGCGGGTCGATCGGTCATTGTCAAATAAATATAAACGATGACCCACAACCAGAGTTCGAGGATACTCCCGTTCAAGAGGACCCACGACCCATCGGGAGGGACAGAGCAAAACAACAAGCGGCTGCAATAAAACAAGCCGCATCAGGGAGTGGGAGCGGGTCAATGTTGGACAGTTTGGTCGCTGAATTGGCATCCTTCAAAAATACCTTTTGTGAAAGTCAAGCAGAGAAGAAGAAATTGAAGGAACGCGAAGTCGAAGAAAAGTTTCGCTTAAAGCAAAAGAGGGTGGAGGAAAACATTCGCCAAAAGAACGAGGATAGGCAAATAGAAGAATGGCGAATAATGACGGCAAACATCAACGACTACCCCGAAGAAGACCGTCCCGTATTGCTCAAGATGAAGGAGAGCATCGCAAAAAAATATAATCCGTAGTTTGTGTTTTTTTTAATTAAAAATTGTACTTTTTTTATTTAAGTGTATTTTTGTGTACGTTTGTTTTTTATTTAAGTGTTTATTTTTTATTTAAATACATCTTTACTTTTTATATTAATATGCTAATATTATTAAATTAAAAAAAAGAAAAAAAAATGAAATAGCATTAAATGATGTTGGGCCTCCTCCACACCCCTAGGAGCATCATCTCATGGATGCTCCTACCCCACGCTGACATGGCAGGTGAGGTGGAGGCAAGGCATGGAAGTTGGGCCTCCTCCACACCTAATGGTCTTAGGGTTTCAAGATTCAGCAGTCACATTTCAAAATCCTTATCCGCCTCCTTCCCTCCCTCTCTGGCGATTATTCGAAATCGATGAAGATTTCACCTCCATTTCAACAGATCGATGAAGGTCTTGACGTCATGGTTCCGATTTACATTTTTTTGTTATTGCTAACTTTGTCAAGGGTAAGTGACACCGTGTTTTATTTCTCGAACACTTTTCGTCATTGAATCGCTAGATTTTACTTACATTTGTTTGTTTTTTGAGATGTTTTTTGGTTTTATAGGTCATGGTTGAAAGAATAGGTCACGGTTTGAGAAGAGTTCAAGATCGAGCTGATATTTTTTTAGTTTGAAGGTATACTCTTACAATCTGATCTTGCTCTCATATTTTTTAGTCTAATCTGTTACCCAAATCTATTTTATGATTACTCTGTGTTTTTTTTATTTCGACTGTTACCTAAATCTATTTTATAATTACTCTGTGTTTATGATTACTCTCATATTTTTTAGTCTAATCTGCATTGTTTTTCTTTTTTCTCCCTTATATATATTACTATGCATATGGTGTTCATATGTGACTTGGGTACCACTAGGGGTGTAAACGAGCAGAGCCCGAGCTTGACTAGGCTCAAGCTTGGCTCGTCATGCTCTTTTGAGGCTCGAGCTCGGCTCGGTTCAAGCCTACTATTCTGAGCTCGAGTTCGGATCGGCTTGAGGTAATTAAAAATAATTTTAAATGACCTAAAAGTTTGGCTCGAGCTCGCCTCAATACCTTAAACGAGCTAAAGCTCGGCTCACTAACATTATTAATTAAAATTGAACATGCTCAAAGGACAAAATCGCATACATAAAAAAATAATATAACGTTTTGTTTGGGCTCGTTTAGGCTCGCGAGCCTAAACGAGCTTTGTTTATAAGGCTCAAGCTCGGGCTGCCATTTACACCCCTAAGTACCACTAGATGTTATTAGATGATATACACACATTAAATGCAAGATTCAAGATAATTAAGTAATGCAACTGTCATAAAACAGGATGAAAGAACTGAAGAGAGAAGAGAAAATCAATCTAATTGAGAATCAGCCGCTAGATCAAGAATGTGCAGTCAAATATGAGTTCAAAACTTGTGACTATGTTAGAGGAAATCATATGGTTAATGTATACCCAAGCTGAGTGTGAAGAGATACAAGCGCAAGTTAAGGTAGTAAACAATGAACAACACTAAAAATCATTCTATAAAAGTTTATGATATAAAATGTTTCTTTTTAAATAATTTGTATTATATCAAAATATTGATAGTTAATGACATATTGTTGCTTGAAGGTAATGCCAGTAGATTTTGTGAACCTCATGATGTGCAAAATGTTGTTGCTCTTCTTAAGTCTCGGGCATACAAAGGTCAGCAATATTATCTCTTTTAAGGACTCTTATCGTGTAACCATAGTCGTATGCATCTTTTTTTATTAATAATGTACTGATAGTCAAGTTTAATAAAATAATAAATTTTTATGATCTTTGAAGATTTGGAACCTACTGTGAGCACTCCTTGGCTATTATGGCTTTGGTGCCCAAAGATGCTGCTGAGTTTGCTGCCAGTGCCATCTCTGGTGTTTCTGCAAAAAACAATCATTGCGCCTTTTGTCGGAATTAAACTCATCTTGCAGGTCAAATTTCTCTTGCTAAATTCTAATTTAAATTGTTATGTTGTTATAACGCTGATAATTAGCTTTTTAATGAATATATAGATAATAGATCCCGATATCTTGCAATATTTTAATTTGGCTTTTTTTTAAGTTGGAATGCATCATATTTAGGCTTCCAATTACATACTATTTGTGCTAAAAGGATTAAAGGATAGGGTAATTTGCCATTCTTTAGGCGACCATGTTTTCAATTTTTGGTTCTTCATTTGCAAGAAACATGGAATCATTTACATAAATAGGGGGTTTATCATTTTACAAATTACATTTGGGGGGTATTGGGGGAAAAAACTGAATTTGGTGATGTATATAAACCATTTGGCGGTATCAAAAAAAATAATACTTGATGCCGCCAACCCAAATGGCGGTATCAGTAGGCTTTTGTCAGTGTGTTTAATGCCGCCAATTGAAGTAGAGGGATCAAATAAAATAGCCTAGATGCCGCCAAATGAAATGGAGGGGTCACCTCTTGATGCCGCCAATCCGGTTAGAGGTGTCATTGATGCCGCCAATTGAGTTGGTGTGTTCTTCAATATTGCCGTCATGATCCCGCCAATCCATTTTCATGCATTAAAACCAGCAAATGAAAATCAGTCTTCACCTGCAAACCATGCAGCCTATAAGACACACTCACAAGGTCTCTAGCATTGCATGCAATGGTCTTGTAAGTTGCAGATGATTTGATAGGCAAATAGTGTTCTTGGGAGTGTAAGAATTCAGGCTTTGAAGGTTATAAAATGGAGGTTGAGGTGAAGAAGGAGCACCACCCACATCCAAGAACACACCATCAACACTACAATCTCCATCTGAAACCTTTGAAATTTATAAAAAATCATACCAACCAAATTCCTCCCACCATGAATCAAAACATGAACTTACACCCTGGTCCCCTAAACGAAGATGTGTTGTATCTGCGTGATCGACATCGTGCCTTTCACGTTTTCACAGACGAGGAAAACTTCAATAGAGTTATGATGGTAAAGCGTAGCGATAGAGCCATATGGAGGTTACTTCGTGACCACCCTGTTGTAGGACGGGTTCGTCACCTTATCGATGCTGCAGGGTTTGGTGGCCTCATAGATTGTGGTTATCGATACGTTGACCACTCCTTGACAACAGCTTTGGTGGAACGATGGAGGCCCGAAACTCACACGTTCCACCTTCCATTTGGTGAAGCTACTGTCACCTTACAAGATGTTAACGTCTTGGGGGGGTTACCTATTGAGGGAGCTGTTGTGTCTGGGGTAGATGATAATTTGTCTACTGCCGACGCAATAGCGTTGTGCCGACGATTCTTAGGTGTTACGCCTACAGAGGCCCAAATGTCCGGCAAGTCCGTTTTGGGTACTGTTATTATTGATAAACTAAAGCATGACTTTGTTGAAGCAGAGTCTACGGATGAAGAGTGCATTTTTCCTGCTTGTTTAATCCTTTTCTTTTTGATCGGTTCCACCTTACTCCCTGATAATAATAATAATAGAATAAATGTTTTTTACTTAAGATTTTTACGAGACCTGAACCGTACAACATCTTATATGAAACGGCAGACGATGCTGTTAAGCATGACTCATCCCCGCCGAAAACAGTTAAAACTCCATGTGAATGTAACATCGACCCAATATCAATAAAAAACCGTACCATCCAGAACAATTGCAGGAAAAGTATTATATCTTATATTGGGGGGGTTTATTGTGGTTTGTAGTCTGAATGGGATGGAGAGAATGGGCAGAGGGCTTATATAAGAAATGAAGCCTAGAACTCAATTGGCGGCATCAATGTATAGGAATCAAATGGCGGCTTCAATGTCAATAACTGAATTGGCGGCATCAACTTTATTTTATTAGATGCCGCCAAATGGTTTCTATACATCACCAATTTTGGTTTTTTCCCCAATACCCCCTAAATGTAATTTGTAAAATGATAAACCCCTATTTATGTAAATGATTCAAGAAACATGATTAATGGAATCACATAGTTAACGCTATATGTGGATGACCGGAACTGGTCACCTTCTCCGGCAGCTTTCTGTCACCGGCAACGACCACCCAAACATCACCTTAGTCCTCTGTACCAACCGTAAACCCTTCTGTGATCACCATAGAACTCTGGTAACCATTATAAATCAACCCCAACCACCTCTGTTTGACTATCCGTCGTTCCGGTCATCTCCGACAACCAAGTAAACTACCATTTGTTTCACTTCCTAGTCACCCTTATCGCATCCCCGACAACCTGCAACCATCTTTTGTACACTTCTCCGGTCACCCTTCCCCTCCGGTGACCGGTTCCTAGTAGTTCTGACTAACCCGGAAACAACCCGATCCATAACGCTTCATCTTTGGTAACCGGTTATTATTATTAATTATTATTATTTGGTTAGGTGGAGGTTGCCTAATAATAATTCTGAACATGAAGCTGATGTTCAAATTGAAAGCTGATGTCCACCCACCACCCATCATAGTGGTGATAAAGTTATACAGACAATGATAACCTTCACCAGTGGATTGGGTGATAAAGTTATGGTTAACGGAAGAGATGAATTGGCCGTTAAAGTTAACGGAGTGGCCGTCAGTGAGTTGGAGTTCATGGCCAATGGTGTCAATGGGTAGGGAGAATATATAGAGGAGATGAGGAGCTAGGGATTCACGATTGATTGGTGAGAATAATAATAATCGTGTGGTTTTCTTAATGTTGATGGTGAAGGTTGAAGATGAAGCAGTGGTGGATGGAGGTTGAAGATTTAGTGGTGGTGGATGGAGGTTGAAGATGAAGTGGTGGTAGGTGGGTCCCACAAATAAAAGTATAATAAAAAAGAATAAAATTACACTTTGTGTCTTTAATGTGATGAATGGACAATAATACCCCTAATGGTTTTGAGGTTAACTAAGAAATCTAACCCAGTTAGTTAGAAAGGACATAAAATGCAATAAAAAAACAAATTTTGGACATAAAATGCAAAAAAAATAATAAAAAATGACATGTTTCATAATTTCAGTAATACATTAAAGACACAAAGTGTAATTTTGTCTATTATTATAGTATTATGTACTTGTTATTGATATTATAGTCTTACTATTTTATATCATATAATCAAACATTATTGTCTGAAGTTCGTTAACCAACGATGAATATTAGAAGTGTGACGTTAATCACGTCAAAATTGTGTTTTGCAGACGCATTTGAAGAATTTTATCCAAACTTTACTAACGTAATTGACCACGAAAATGCCGTCAAAATAACAAAGATTAGTAGTGAATTTAGCCGATCCTATAAATTCTCTCTTTTATGTCTTTTGTTTATAAGTTAAGTGACATATTTAGTTTATCTTTTTTAATCTTTTGTTTATAACTTTCACGACAAAATTTGCTTAATCAATTAATTACTTTATTTTAATATTAGCAACAAAATTACGGAAGTGCGAATAGTCATTTTAATTATATACTTGATTATTATATGAACTTACTTATTATTATTTTTCATTATTATGTACTTAGACTACACAAAATTCTTTTGAACCAAATAGGTAGACACGTTTTATTGTGAAAGACTGAAAGAGCCACCTTGGTACCATCCAAATCTTTTGGTTTGATGAGCCTTGAACTTGACACTTGAGCACTTGCGCTGAACCTTGAACCCTTGGACCATTGACCACCTTCCAAGCTAGCTTTCCTTAATAGTGATATGCTTGATTGATCCTAGTGCAGGGGTTAATGATTCAGGTCCAATCTCAAGGTCTAAAAACAATATGATGTGACAGAAATGGAAAAATAATATTGCCATGTTTCTAGCAGTTTTAGATGATAAAAGTCAAAATATACATCCCTATTTATTGACGTTTCAAAAAAAAAAAAAAATTAAAAAAAAAAATCCATATTTAATTTATTTTATTTTTAAAGTGAACTTCATTCAACAAGAAAGGAGGGGTTGCAAACCAACTTACATCATATACAAATTACACCATGATTTCCAATCCATCGCTTTACTATCATGCCTATTACTATACCATAAAATGAAAGAGCCTTTACATCCGCGACTACCTCCACAACCTTGACGTCTTTATTCTCAAAAACCCGTTCATTTTTACAGTGGCGGATCCAGGAATTTTTTTCAGGGGGTTCACTTTTCTTATACTCCAATTATGTATGATCGAACATAAAAAAATTTCGGGTCGGTTTCACGGTTTGGGACGGGCAAAAATCATAACAAATAGCTAATGTAGATGAGGCAAAAATCATTAACTATACCAATAACCACATAAGAAAACCATAGATTCCTATAGATAAGGTTGTTAACTCCTTACCACATTGTTTTGTTCTGAACTACAACATGCTAATGTTAGGATGCTATACAAAGAGTCACATTTGTGTATTTGTATTTGATTCAGCAATTTAATCTTTCAGATTCAGAATTACTTATATACAATATTCAGCTTTCTATAAACACAAGTCCTATGTTTTTTAGTCTTATACCTTTCTACTTTTGTGTAATTCAAAAATGTTGGGGCGGTTGGTAATACAGGGGGTGAAATAGACAGCAAGAGCTTACACTAGAAGTATTAGGGGCCGTTTGGTAGCCTCTTAATCAGCCTCTTAACCATTCAGGTCTGAATCATTCAGCATTCAGACTGTTTGTTTCAGAATCTGAATGGAATGATTAAGTGCTGAACCATTAAGCTAATAAGGGATGCTGAATGATTCAGCTCTTAACCATCCAGAGCCTCTTAACCATTCAGACAATCTTAATGATTCAGCACTTAATCAACCAAACAGCCTCTTACCTTATACACTATCGTCATTCAACAGAGAAAGTGATATCAAATTAAGTACTAATAATAGTTAAAAGCTCTACCTTAAGGAAGTGTTATCTTCTTATCAAATCAAGACATCAGATTTCTCATTTCATACAGCTAGATCAATTTCTTCAACACCTCTAATAGTTGAATAGATTATTTTGTTTTCTAAATGACCGACGGTAACGACAGAGATCTGAGGAGGAAAGCGGAGGGCGAATGTGTGGTGGTGAGGAGGATAAGAGGCGGAGCGAGGAAGGAGGGTTCAGGGCAGGGGTTCTGATCTATTTGATGTTTGAAACCCTAAGTTTGTATATAAAAGAAGCTGATGGGAATTGAACTTGGGACTTGTAGGTTGTAAAGGGAGGTAACTACCACTGGAGCATTTGCTTGTTTTGATTATGGGTTCCTTTCAAATATATTTTGGGGTTCCTACATAATTTTTTATACATAATAACACTAAATTTTTTAAACCGAACGGGTTCCTGGGAACCCCCTCGATGACACTAGATCCACCCCTGCATTTTTAGCTTTCCACAACCTCCATCAGCAAACTATCATCACCCCTCTCACAATCTCTTTACGAATTGGCGAAAGACCTTGAACTTTATGCAACTCCATGACATCCCTCAAGCTATAGGCAAAAAAATTCGGAATGCCACACCATCTCACCACACTATTCCACATCCTCGTTGAAAAGCCACGTCCTGAGAATAAATGATCCACCGTTTCGTCTCCATCTTCACATAACTTTCACGACAAAATTTTCTTGATCAATTAATTACTTTATTTTTAATATTAGCAACAAAATGGGCTTTGGGCGTTTTTGTGGTGATTTTTGGCGTATGAATAAAAGGTTCCGTTTGGTTGATAAAAAAAAAAGAATAGTCATTTTAATTATATACTTGATTATTATATGAACTAAGTTATTATTATTTTTCACTATTATGTACTTGACTACACAAAATTCTTTTGAACCAGATAGCTAGACACGTTTTATTGTGAAAGAGACACCTTGTCACCTTCCAAATCTTTTGGTTTGGTGAGCCTTGACACTTGAGCACTTGAGCTGAACCTTGAACCCTTGGACCATTGACCACCTTACCAAGCTAGCTTTCCTTATATATATCAAACACCAAGAAATCTCTCTTCACTTATCTCATTACATTTCCACCATTATTACCATTAATATATAGCTTCTCTACTCTAATATTTTCGAGCATTAGATTTGCTGCTTGTTTCAAGATCCATGGATTTGAAGATAGATGTAAGGTTTCTTCTCTTACCTTTTGCACATCTTCTTTTCTCTGGCTACTCTTCTGCCATCATCACCCTATTCCTGTTCTTTGTATCCTTCAAAGTTCCCTTCAGCTTACGACTAACCACAAGTTCTTTGCTCCGTTTTCGAGCAATAGACTTTTCAGTTTCGGTTACAATATGTCTCGTATGTTTGATCTTCATTTCAACATCCTACTTTTGGATTGTTAATTCTATTCTCTTCTTTTGCTTGTCTCCCTGGGATGGCTTACTGTTTGAAACGATAAAGACGGTTTTATCGTGGTTATATCACTCCCTTAGAAGTATTCCTATGCATCAAATTCTTTGCATTTTTAATCGTAGTCATGACGAAGAAGAAGCACAGCTGGGGGATGATCAACATGAGGAGTTGAATGGGGTGCTGGATAACCATGTTTTGGTGATAGATGTTGATGATCAACCTGAATCCGATTAGCGTAACTGCCCCAGGGTGTTGGAACGCTACTTGTTATTTACTTTAATTTGTTGTGTCATGGAGTTGCTTTTGTTGTATGTGGTGTTTTGTTAAACTTTTGTATGTTGTCTTTGTTAAAACTTTTGTATTTAGATATAAATGCATGTATCAGCGTAGTATATCCGCGTTAGTGTTATGATATGAGTAACTTGTTGGTTTGGAACATTGTTTGTACGATAAATATCTTGTTAATATATGATAAGTGATTACAAAAAGCATTGTTTCTATAATAACTTAACATGTATACAATTTCATTTTAAAAAAAAAATAGTAAAAGTTGTAACAATAGATATCTAGCAGAGATATAGGCAATGGCAAAAGATTGAGTGAAAATCTTTGGGGGTCAGAAGTCACCGGTTACAAGGAGTCAAAATCATATATACCAAAAAAATTCTATACGGATACTATATAATCGGAACTTCTGATCGAAAATTTCGAGGGGTCGGCCGCCCCTCTAACCCCTGTGAAGCTACGCCTCTGGATACAAAAGCTAAGTTTGTATCAGACTTCTATTGGTTCTGATCGAATCTGACACAGTAATAGAATTACTAAATTAGAGGTTGTTTTATAACAGAGCAAAAACCTTTAACTACCCTTGCTGCATTTTAATAGGTTGCTTATAATTTGCATCTAACTAATAATTCACACCTTCATGTATATAAAACTGTTCCGAATTGTTCATCAATTTAGTTTTCAATTTACGCAAAAACGAAAAATTTCACACACGAAGTACCAAAATACAATTAAAATAAAAAAGTTTTCAGTTTAATTAAAAATTCATTAAATGTAGTTGGCTTCAACTTGATAGTGATATGCTTGATCCTAGTACAGGGTTCATGATTCAGGTCCAATGTTAAGGTCTAAAACAATATGATGTGACAGCAATGAAAAAACAAAAACATTGCCATGTTTCTAGCAGTTTTACATAATAAAAGTCAAAATATATGGGTCCGGTTATATAGACAACTAGGGTTTTTATTTGCATAACCCCTCCACGGGTCGTCGAGGCCTGGACAGCCCGTGGAGGGCCAAAAAGGCATAAGGACGGGTCGTCCAGGCCCAGACGGCCCGTCTAAAGGTTGTTTTTCAATCCAATCATTGGTAATCATTGGCAATGATTAGGTGATGATTATTTGGTTTTTTATAAGTGTAGTGTGAATGTTTAAAATGGGTTTGAATGTTTGGTTTTTATAGATGTTTGGTTTTTTATAAATGTTTGGTTTTTTATAAATGTTTTTTTTTTATTTGTATAATATGATCTTTTTTATATAATTGTGTATATGAATATGAACGAATGTCGTTTATGTTGCCGAACTAAACAAAACCAAAATACGAACAATAAAGCATAAATAAGCATAAATATTCCAAAAATTTACATAAACTATGAGTTCAATAAACATTTATAAAAACCAAACATTCAAAACGAACAATAAAGCATAAATAAGCATAAATATTCCAAAAATTTACACAAACTATGAGTTCAAAATGTACAACCAAAGAAATATAACCCACCCGTCTAACCCGACCCACCCGGCTGACTGGTGGACGCCCCACCATGCTGACTGCTAGACGCCCAATCTGGAAGTGGACGCGGCTCCAAACCAGCTTATCGTCGTCTCTCATTCTCGCTCTCTAACAGCCACCGCATGTCACCCCGCATCGACCCCAACTGATCCAGGATCTGCTGAAGTACCTGGGTCGTGCTATCATGCAACCTGACAGCATGATAAACGCGGGCAGGACGCTGTAGCTCATCAACGGGGGGGTCTGGCATCTCTACATCCACCGGTGGGTCGCCGTCGGCAACGTGTGGCATCTGGACCTCAGGGGCAATCGGCCCATCGAGATGTCTGAGCGGCTCTGGCACAAAATGCTTGCCACGGTCGCCAGGAGGTCCGAAAGCACGCTGGTAATAAGCGTGTGGGTTGCTGCGAGGGACCCGTGCTGCCACCTTCATCTGCGTCATAGTCCTAATATTTAACGGCCTGAAATGCAAAACAACAATAATAATATTAAATAATAATATATAAAATTAAATAATAATAATAAATAATAATAATAATAATATTAAATTATAATATATAATAATAATAATCTTACCTGGCCATCATCGGACGAGGTAAGTTGTTCTCCTCAGCATGCGTCCACAATTCGCCCGGGCAAAGACGCAACGCGATGGCGGTGACGATCCCACCAATCGGAATCTCCCCCGCCGGGTGCCTATGAGGGTAGGTCGCGATGTACTCGGCAAAGCACCTGTGTAGCGCAACCGGCCTACCCCTCAAGATGCAGTAGAGGTAGAAAAGGTCAATCTGCTGGACCCTCTCGTTACAGTTACACCGTCCGGCAATCGACCAGCTAACCAAACGGTGTATGTAACGGATCAGAGGGTCCCGGATGTTGCTGGACCTATCCATCCTGCACAGAATAATAATAACATTATAAAAATTTCGGCAGAGTTTCCTCTGTTTTTGTACGAACCAGACAACACAAGTCGTCTACAAAAATCCAAAAACAAACAACCTAAACTAACTAAATAACAATAGTAATTAACTAAGCGAACTAAATAACAATAATAATAACGAACTGAACTAAATGAAAACAATAACAATAATAATACCTCTCGCCGTCCTCCCCATACGCTCGACCACCGATAGTGGGCCACCAGGCCATCAGCATGTCGTCTGGCAAGGTCGTCAAGGCCGTGGTGTACATATCCTGGACAAGCTCCTCCTCTCTGTACCAGCAGCAAGTAGTAGCCCACTGGTCCATCGTATATGCGTAGAGCTGTCCGAATAATCGGAACTGTACCTCAGGCTCAGGCTCGCCGTCAGGACCTAATGGAGGCTCAACACCTGCTGGATGCGGCGTGTAGCGGAATGTCGAGATGAACTCGATCGTCAGTGGCCGATACGACTCATGGTCGAGGTCAGCTAACATCCGCCCCCAAGGGCTGTCGTCTGGGATCCACTCCTCAAACCTCTCCGCTCCACCGATCGCGCGTAATGCGGACCAGTCAACACTGCGCGATCCGTGTATCGGACGCAGCTCCATCTGACCCCAGCGCGCGATCTCGTAATCGTCGTTATCGTGCCTGTAGGGCCAATCTCTCAAGTCGCCACCTGCAAGAGGATTCCCGTCCGCAGGCTGGTTACGGCGTCTTCGGTTGTTTCTGTTTGCCATATCTGCAAAACAAAAACAAAACATTAAATTTAGAATATTGTAAACGTAACATTAGGCAGCAGGGAAAAAAACAAAGCGATTTGTCCGAGTTGTACCGAATCAATAAATTAAACACTTCAAAGCTATAACATAATATTAATTACTTAGTTCACAGGTAGTAGATGTTAAATATTCTTGTTTGTCTTTGATCCTAACACTAACAACAAATAGACTATTATACTATTACATTCTTAAGTTAACATACATTAACAAGTGTAATCCTAAACTAACACATTGACATAGGCTATCCTTTACACAACCATTTGATTACTTTGACATATAACAAATTAGATCATATCAAATATTGATTCACCTACCTTAATCCTAAATTTCCCTAATACATATCCACGAGTGTGTTACCAATAATAACAACAACAATAATAATAATAATAATAATAATAATAATAATAATAATAATAATAATAATAATAATAATAATAATTAGGCCTCCACAACCAACCCACCACCCACCACAGCCCACCACCTCCCTCACCCACCACTGCCCCAACACCACCACCTCCCAACCACGACCACTGCCACATCACCACCACAACCAACCCACCACCCACCACAGCCCACCACCTCCCTCACCCACCACTAGGCCTGTAAACGAACCGAACGTTCATGAACTGTTCGTGAACTGTTCGGCGGGAAGTTCGTTTATGTTCGTTTATTTAAATAAATGAACAAACACGAACACAATTTTTTGTTCGTTTAATTAAACGAACGAACATGAACACACGTTGTGTTCGTTCATTTATGTTCATGAACGTTCGTTTATGTTCGTTCGTTTATGTTCGTTCATTTATGTTCGTTTATGTTCGTTTAATTAAACTTAGCTTTATTTTTTATTATTATTTATTTCTTTTTGTTAAGTAACATTAATTCATATGTTCTAAACACTTAACCCTAACCCTAACATTCTAAACATATCACTTATTAGCCGCTCTCCACCCCAACCCTAACGTTCATTTATGTTCATGAATCATTATTAACTTGTTTTTGTTTATGTTCGTATATGTTCATTTGTGTTCGTTTATATTGATCATTTGTGTTCGTTTATGTTCATAAACTGTTCGTTTAGGTTTAAATGAACGAACATAAACGAACACGAACACGACAAATTTCTTAATGAACGAACACGAACACAAAAATGTGTTCGATTATGTGTTCGTGTTCGTGTTCGTGTTCGGTTAAAGTTAAATGAACAAACACGAACACGCCTATGTTCGTGTTCGTTCGGTTCGTTTACAGGCCTACCCACCACTGCCCCAACACCACCACCTCCCAACCACCACCACTGCCACATCACCACCACAACCAACCCACCACCCACCACAGCCCACCACCTCCCTCACCCACCACTGCCCCAACACCACCACCTCCCAACCACCACCACTGCCACATCACCACCACAAAAAAAAACCTAATAATAATAACAATAATAATAACAAAAAAAAACCTAATAATAATAACAATAATAATAATAACAAAAAAAAAAAAACAGAATGTACCTGTTGGTGGAGGAGGACGGAGGCCGAGAGAGAGTGGAAGAGGAGGATGGTGGTTCGTGGTGATTGGTGGGGGAGGGAGGTGGCCGAGAGGGAGGTGGAGGAGGGTGGCGGTTGGTGAAGGAGGGAGGTGGCCGAGAGGGAGGTGGAGGAGGGTGGTGGTTCGTGGAGGAGAGTGGTGGTTCGTGGAGGAGGAGGGACGAGAGAAAAGAGGGAAAGTGAAAAAGTGAAAAAATTGAAACCGTCTGGTGGTTTTGGGGGTTTTTTGTGTTTCACAACGGGCCGTCCAGGCCTCGACGGTCCGTTGTTTTTTAATTTTTTTTTAATTTAATAATAGAGGAAGCTTCCCTTGGAAGCTTTGTGTTTGAGACGGGCCGTCTAGGCCTGGACGGACCGTCGTGATAGATAGAGGACGGGTCGTCCAGCCTCAACGAGACAATAACTTTGTGTTTGAGACGGGCCGTCTAGGCCTAGACGGTCCGTTGTGGTCCACTAGTGACAGCCCATCTAGGCCTGGACGGGCCGTCTTTGGCCAATTTTTTGC
Organism: Ambrosia x helenae; assembly: GCA_030844895.1. Classification (NCBI taxonomy): domain Eukaryota; kingdom Viridiplantae; phylum Streptophyta; class Magnoliopsida; order Asterales; family Asteraceae; genus Ambrosia; species Ambrosia x helenae. The sequence goes on along the minus strand of CM061227.1, from coordinate 16,562,895 downwards.
CTTGGACGGCCCATTAAGGCCTGGACGACCATAATTTTTTTTTTTTTTAAATTTTTAGTGTATTTTGTATATTTTAAGCTTGGTATTTGTAGTTTTTATAAAAAAAAGGGAGTATATTTTTATAATAAGTATAAATGAACACATACAACAAATTTTTCCGTTCGTCCGGTCCGGTAACATACGATAAGCTAAGTTAAGTCGAAGTATTGAGGTGATCGAACATCAACCCTTTGTATACGGTCGTCATATACCGTCTCCCACTCACTTGCCTCTTCATATCGCCACTTACGCCATGACGGATTCAGTTTTGGCATTGGGGCGCCTTCTGCCAACTCAATCTTGATGAAATGATTTTTGTTAACAAAAGCAAACGATACGAACGCATGTTCTTCAACGCTGTGTGGACCATCGAACATAGGGAAGTACGTCTCACTTTGATCATACGGAGAGAGAAATTGAACAACCACCTTAAATTTCTGAGCAATCAGTAATCCTGATGCGGGCATCTCCATCCATTGGTCGTGCGTTGCTGGTCCCACTCCAATGTGATCGAATGAGTTGGAGACTCTGTCGTAAGTATCGTAATCCACTTCGTTTAAAATTAGCCTCCACCGGTCTTCATTCTCGACGATCTCCTCCTTAAGCTGTTTGCGGATGAAGTACCACATATCCTGTTGCCACCCTAAGCACACAGCTATGGATCGAAAGCCGCAGTGACCGTCTCCATGGACATCCCGAATGTCTGTAATGTATCTATGATATGCAGGTGGAAGCCATTTCTTAAACCTTTCGATCTCCAGTTTGTACCTGTACCCATCAAAAAGTGAGATTTAATATGTGTATAAATATGTATGCATGTGTGAATTTATATATTAGTAGTTTGTACCTATCCCTTTCCAACAGTGGAAAATCTTCATCGTAAACAATCGGTTTGTCCCTTGATTGTTTACCTCTTCTAGAAGGCTTTTTGCCCTACGTGCAAAAAATTATATAACAACAATAATAGTAATAATAATAATAATAATAATAATAATAATAATAATAATAATAATAATAATAATAATAATAATAATACGAACCGCAGCCTTATCTTCCTTTTTTTCCTTTTCACTTGTTGTTGGCCGACCCCGAGTATCGGTTTGTACCTCAGGAGGTTTATGTTTAGTCATAATCGGATTCAACACCTCCTTCATCTTCTGCAACATGCTTTTTTTCACTTGCACCGGTTGCGACCTTAGCTGCTCAGCGAATGCATTCATTTGGTGCTGAAAGTCAAACTCGGGATTCTCAGCTACTTCTGGCATAAAGTCAAGTCGTGTCCAGAAGACGTCGATATCAGCCAGTGACACTCGTGTATCTGATATATATATTCAATCACAACAACAACAAATCAATAATTTTATAAAAATTTGGCAGAGTTTCCTCTGTTTTTGTACGAACCAGACAACACAAGTCGTCTACAAAACGCTTCAAACATTTATAATAAGTCTAAAAAATGATGTTACCTTTCGTATCATACAATTGCAATTGACAGGAACATGGCAATCCATAAGTCTTCTTGAGTCGGTGTTCACAAGACCTCTTTTGTTCCATATAATAATTTATCTTGTTGACCCCTCCGAGCATCAAATTAAGCGCTAGATGGGAAACCCTACCGATTACGTCTTGAAACAACGGTAGATCATGTTTCCACATTCTTGTTGATCGGCTTTGTTCGAAGGAGTGCTTTATCGCTACGCGCCGTGATTCCATAACTTTGTCTATTTGCATCACAAGCGCGTGGAGCGAGCTGTTCGGGCCTTTTATGTACCTCTTAATCAGAGCATGCTGACTCTCGACCCTGTTGGTCGTAGTCTGACCGAACGTAAGGTTTTCATTTGCCCATGCTTCCACAAACATTTCTTTATAATCTCGGAGCCAAACTGACTCCATGTAGTCATAAACCTCTGTAAAAAACAGAATAGTGATGTCAATACAGAAAATATGTACGCTTGTAAAGCAAAATAAAAAATAAAATATATACCCGTTCGATCCTGCCCCCAAAGTCGTCTGTAGAGCGCTTCAAGATTGAATTCGTAAGCCTCTTTGTCAGGAGATTTACACAGTCGACCAAAATACTGCAAAAATATTTCCCATTCTTCTTTTGGAAATCCTGCTTTATGATATTTTGCAATATTTCGTTGAATATGATACCTGCAAAACAACAACAATAATATTAATAATAATAATAATAATAATAATAATAATAATAATAATAATAATATTTCGTTGAATATGACACCTGCAAAGCAATTTCGTAGCATCCGGGAAAACTGAAGCACATGCACTCATCAGAGCCAGATCTCTATCTGTAACAATTACACGTGGCTCCATACTCCCCTCCAGCAAATCTTTGAGCCTCTCAAGCACCCATGTGTAGTTACTCGTTTTCTCTTTAACGATAAATGCATGGGCGATACAAAACGACTGGTTTGTCGACGTCATACCCACAATTTGAACAAACGGGATTCTGTACTCGTTCGTTTTGTAGGTGGCGTCGATCAGCATCACATGTGGAAAGGCACGCCAGAGATTGTACGAGACCCGGTGTGAAAAGAAAATATTCTCAACAGCATCTGTCTCTGGATTCTGCTTGGTGAAATAAGTAAATTTCTTTTCAACCAGGATACTCTCGAGTATCTGCATAACAATAATAATAACAATATTTAATATTTAACAACAACAAAATTAATAATAGTCTATGACAATAATAGTAATTAATAATAATACCTGCATTGGGGTTTTATCGCCGTAAATTCTATGTTTAATCTTGCTCACTGTATTGTGTATGTCTCTTAGAATACATTTATTATTCGGGTTTTGTGCTCTGATGGCCAAATGTATGTTTGCCGGTTCCAGGCCTTGAAAATAAAGTGTTTCCACCATTTCTTCTTCTTGTGGTGTCAGCCGCCTAGCAAAAGCGTGACCCTCAACATGTATAAAAGGGTCGTGGTTATGATTCGCGTGTTTAACCTCCAACTTCCAACCCTCTTTGCGTAGCCTCCCTATTAACATAAATGGACAGTTAATCTTTTTGCTACCCGTAGACCTTACTGTGGCTGTAGTATGGTATTCGCCAGCACGGTCGCATCTCAGGTCTATCCTAATTTTTCTTGCATTATTTCCACTGCCTTTTGAAACAGAACGTCCTGTCACTAGGACGTAACCGCTAGCAAGGGCTCTATCGTAAGCCCATTGTTTCATCTCTTCAACAGACCCGAATACCTGAAAATTTATACAACAGTCTAGTCTAAATTCATACTACTCTAAATACCTGAAAATATATACTACTGTAAAGATATACTAGTCTAAATTCATACTAGTCTAAATACCTGAAAATATATACTACTGTAAAGATATACTAGTGTAAATAAATAAACGCACCTGCTCGGTTTCATACGAAACATCCGGGTTAGGTTCAACTTTTATGTTAGCATCTTCCTGGTTGTCATCATTAGCACGATTCCCGCGTGAATGGTAACTCCCGTACGTGTACTGCGGGTAGCTTGGTGGCACGAAAAAAGACTCCTGTTCCTCTACATATTCCTCGTTGAGATCGGGCAGCATGTTCCCGTCATTACCACGAACCCCGGATTTAACCTCCTCTTCACCAACTTGAACCTCGGGTTCATACCCTACGCTTTCAGAGACGTAAGACTCGTTCTCAGACAGGTCAACGGTTGAAAAGCTTTGTAAATATGTCATCGTGAGACCGGGAAGTCGAAATGGGTCGAGGGTTTTGGTGGTGGTGATGTTTTAAGGTTTGGTTCAAATGGGGAAGAAGCTGATCGTGTAATGGTTAAATCAGGAAATCTCAACGGGCCGTCGAGGCCTAGATGGGCCGTCTAGGGATTAAATGCCCTAACCTAACACATTTCAACGGGCCGTCGGGGCCTGGACGGCCCGTTCTTATGCACCTTTTTCAGACTTTTCAGTCTGAACTGCCTGCTTTTGCAGGAGTTCAGACTGATCACCTCGTACCTCGTACTTCTACGGGCCGTCTGGGCCTCGACGACCCGTCGGTTTTGTCTTTTCTGTAAACAAACGGCCCATCAAGGCCTGGACGCCCCGTCCTGAAACCCTAATTTTTCTTAACGGCCCATCTAGGCCTCGACGACCCGTCCTAAGGTTGTTTAGGGTTTTTTGTTGGTTGTGTAAATAGTATCACCCAAATATATATCCATATTTATTGATGAATCTCATCTACTTTCATTAACATTCCTTTTATAGGTGGTTCTGTTATCATTATTTTTTTAAGGTCGTTATGAGTGATTTATTGTCTTTCCGTCGGTCTGTTTTGAACTGACAGCCTGTCAATGCTGGCCTGACGATGTTCTATCGGGCACATGCATATCATCGGCTTTGGTGACTTCCCCCGGAAACCGTATTGCTTTCACACGAGTTGCCTCGCTGAATTAACAGCTAGATTAAAATCAAGGTGACGCTCAGGATCGAACCCCCCTCGGTTGGTTTGTCACCATCAGTGCGCACTTAATGCCTCACTATTTGATGCAGGTAGGGATTGAACTTGAGTCTCTTAGGGAGAACCTAGTGTTTCCACCACTTGGGTTTGAACATTATTTATATGTGTGTATGTATGTATGAACCGTATATGTGTGTATAGTTAGGATATGTAAACTTGTATATTAGGATTGTATTGTATTAAGTTATATTAGGATGTATAATGGTTGCACAAGATCGAACAATGATGTTGCACAAAGTGATGGTTGGAAAAGGAAATGGCAGGATCATACACTGATGAACATAGGCGCGCCTCAGGACTAAAACAAGAACAAAAGGACAGAACTGCCTTCAAATGGAATTACCAAAAAATCAAGTATTTTGGCACCAAAATAACCATTCTTAGCTGTTAACCGTTGTGTCCTTTAGTTAACCGTTCTTAGCTGTCAACCGTTGTGTGCTTTACTTATGTATAAATAGGTTGTATCGGTGTACATTACAAACTACCTAGATTATTCATTTTATTCAATCAATCCATAGTATTTTGTTTTCGTTTTCTGTCCCACTTTGCAGACCAAATAATTCATTTGTATTGTTCTTTGATTTTTGATCATTCGTTTGTTATCTTTAGTGAATAATTTCGATCAGTTCCGCTACATATTAGTTTGTTTGTCTAACAAATCAGGTATGAGAGCCAGAATATTCACTAATTCAAATCATTTTATTTACAATCAAAGTTCACTTTCAATACAACCGAAGATGTCTCAGTGTTCTGGATATTCATATTCCGGATCAAGGACACATTATATGGAGAAATACAAGATGAAACAAGAAAGGAAGAAGGCTTTCAAGAGGAAACACATAGAACACGGGTCTGCTACTATGGTCACGAACCGAGGTATTTGATTAGTGCGTTCAATATGCAAGAAATGGATGAAAGTACACAACTAATCAAATATGCAATCGAGACAGACATTAGCTATTGTCCAGACACATTCATAGGCAACCAAGAAGACTACATACTCTACGGAACAGACATGGGAACGTGGAATGAAATCTGGTATGTTAGTCTTGATTTACAAAATTATATGATAGGAAACTTGGATTATTTCTTCAAATAAAAAGGGTCCTCTAGAGTGGAAAGTAGAATTAAGAATGAATGCGTGTTTATAAACGGTGTAGGGATGATAAATATCTCGGCTGATGATTAATCATTAATCATTTCAAGTGTGTTTTACTCACCGGATTTAAGGGATAACATACTTAGTCTTCCTCAATTGAAATTACAAGGCTTTATAGTCAAGTTATAGGGAAACATTTGTTATATTAGTAATATGCTTATTAAATGAAAGTATGCAATTTAGAAATGTGAAAGAGAATAGAGACACAAGGGAATCGATGTTAAATGAATTGGGAGATGATCATGAACATGAAACAAAGAAGGATGAATACTTAAACGAGTATTTTGAATAATTGTCACTAGATTCCGAAAGGAACATGAAGAAAGTAAGTGACTCAGTTCATGATGTAGAGTTTGATTCTTTTGAGAAATGCATTGGACATCATAGAGGAACTTGAATACCCGTGGGCACGTAGAGATATCTTGAAAGAACCATTTCTAAAAATGTTTTCATGGTTCTCGAACTTCTATTTGAAGATGGCAAATCGTCCCATACCATGGATGATTGAAAATGGAAAACGAATAGAGTAATATGATTTATATATATTAGTCAAGAAGGAAGGAGGCCACCGAAGAGTATCCACATATAACACATGGGTCGTGATTCCAAAGGATCTAGGCTTGGAGTATAAAGATAAAGATATTGTTCAGATTCTTTATGCTCAATACTTAGATGTCTTGGAGTGGCAATATAATTAATGTAAGAAGGTGAGGAGGAGAGCGGCTGAATGTGCAAGGGAAGAAAAAGTGGAATGTAGCAGCAAAAGAAGGACATAATCAATGCCAAGGATGACACCAATGCTGAACAATGATGCAACCTCATACGAAGAAGACTACGCCCACTACATGGGGTAATTGTAATGCAGCAAACAGGTTGATCAAGAAAACAACGTAAATATGATTTTTCACAAGCGGAGAGGGCATTGGAAGAAGCAATTAAGACGCTGCCATGCAGATCAAATAACCAAAGTTTGGTTTAGGGCAGGTGTTAAATAGTAAACACAAACTTAGTGCATTAACGCTTGAACATTATTATTATGTGTGTATATATGTATAAACCGTATATGTATGTATACTTAGGATATGTAAACTTGTGAATATTAGGATTTTATTGTATTGAGTTATATCAGGATGTATAATGGTTGCCCAAGATCGAACAATGATGTTGCATGGCTGGAAAAGGAAATGGCAGGATCATACATTGAAGAACAGAAGGCGCACCTCAAGACTAAAACAAGAGCAAAAGGACAGAACTACCTTCAAATGGTATTACCGGAAAAATAAGTATTTTTGTAACACCCCAACCGATGGCGAAAACATCGGGATGTCACGTATTGATGATTGTTCAGTAGCTCATGGTAAATAATAAATTTCAATAATTGATTTAAATAAATTACATACAATTGTTCTAAAAGAATTTGTACATCAAATGAGAAATACTAGCTACACATCTTCGAGCATTAACTCTAATCTTCAAGCAAGCTATAACCTGAAACATGTTAAGTTTGAAAATATTTTGGGTCAACAAAAATGTTGGTGAGAATTACATACGTTTTGATAATTGAATAAAAACTTGTACAATTCGAGTGTCATGGAAGTCTAGTCCATATGTGAAAACAAAACAATCGGGTAAATCGAGTGCATAATCAAACCTTGTGACTAGAATATTGTGGTCCATCCCATACGCTCATGGTTCACTCGATTATGTTATAAATTCGATAACAATCACCCACGCTACCTATGTAGGAGGTACACGTATCCGGTGGGATTGTCAGTCCAATAGATCTATCATTGTATACCGTCTGCTGATCAATGTTAATGATTATGCTAGAATAATGTGCTTACCCTAGTAATGTTTAAGACATAATGCAACATAGAATAACACATAGACACTTATGATTGAATTGTAGATAGAATGTTGTAACATGTTTCACCCCAAAATAGTGAAATAGAAAAGGGGCTATGTAAAACTCACCTTAATGATAATGTTGAATCCCTTGATATAGAATAAATGTGGCACAAAGATTCCAAGTATTACCCTAAGTTCAAAGCAATAAAATAAGTCTAAGTTTTCTAGTCTACAAATAGTTCTAGGGTTCCTAATTTGGGGATTGATAATTGATTAATCATTGATTTAGATAAATTGTTAATAAATAAATAAATAAAGAGATTTAGGACAATAAATAACATAAAAGAACTTTTATAAAATCTTGATTAAGATGGTTGTGTTATAAGATTTTAAGTATGGAAATAATTTTTATAAAATTATTTTCTCAAAAATTGAATATTTAGTATATATATTCCTATTTGTCAAAATATGGTTTTAATATCTAAAAATATTAAAATCAAATAATTTCCAAATTAAAATTTATATTTCTGTTCTAAATGATAAAAAGTAATTTATGTAAAACTTTGGTATAAAAATACTGAAAAATGAATTTATTATGATTTATTTATGATTTAAAACAACAAAAATCAATTAAAAATATTAAACAACCGGTTTTTCTGGAATAAAATTTATTTCTGAAATACATTTTGATCTACAAGTTTAAAATAATTTTTGTGGGATTTTATAAAGTCGTTTTGATAATTTTTATAGAATTTTAAAATTATAATTGAATAAACTTGTAATATATTTTATATATATTAAATAAATGATTTTTGAAAAACTAAAACTTGTATGATAAGCTTTACCATTAGGATAACATAATATAATTTTTATAGAATTTATAAACCTCTTTTGGTATTTTAAAACTATTTTAAAAGATTAAAAGGTTAAATATATAAATAAAGGGTTTTAAAAAAAAATGTTGTTGGTTGTGGGAATCGAACCTGGGCCTCTGGCCGGTTCGGGACTTATCACAAGTGTGGCTCACCAACTGAGCCACACCCTGAGAACAGGTTTATTTCAGATTTAATTCAATATATGATCTGGTTGAATGTTACAAAGATTGTTTCTAAAAAAAAGATTGTTGCTGCTGGGTTTTGAACCCCAGACCTTTTCTTTAAAACCACGCGACTCAGCCAACTGAGCAGAAGGCTGGTTGGTGTTTTTATTACTTTCAAAACAAATTTAAATCTTGTTTCAGACGAGTCATCTTCCCCAAATTTGAAACTGTGAAACCCTAGAATCACAACTGCTTAATTCCAATATTATTGCTCAATTAATTATGGGGCTAATGTTAGTCAATGGCCGATTAAAATATAGAAATCATGAATTATAATTATACCTCGAATAGAGACTCCAAATTGCGAGTCATCGCAAAGGTCAAACAACAGCAAAATCTCTTGATTTAGCCACGAACAGCGACGCGAAAAGAATTTTTGAGTGTAGGGGTTTTTGTGACACCCGGCAAATTCTGGTTAACAACGTTGTCTAGATTAAAGTCTACCTTAGCGAGTCACGCGTATATTATACTTAACTAGGGTTAGCTAGATAGCTAGATGGGACATACGTGCATTGTTGTGAGTTAATATGTGATTACATGATTAGTGAACCTCGGACGTTGGTGAATAACGAACTTATGTGTCTCTGTGATAGTTGATGAACTTATGTGAAAACCATACGTGATTATGTGAACCTAAACCGAATACGTTAATAAAAATCACTAAAAGTGGAGTATGAGGTGGATTAGGATCTTAACGCATGGGGTTGCGCTTATTACGGTCCGAAATAATGAAAACGTCAAAGGATAACGCGTCGGGTGATGAAACGAGACACGAACGAGGGCCTCGGGCCTGTGAGCGGCCGCTCACAGGGCCCGAGCGGCCGCTCGCTCATGTCTGACGGGTTTAAACCGCCTTAAACTCTTATTTAAGCATCCTTAACCCCCATGCAACCCCTAAACTCAACCCTAATCGCCCCCTTTCTGCCCCACACGAATTATTAACCCTAAACCACCTGCTAAAGCTCAAGAACATCAATCGGGAAGCTTGGAGAGCGTTCGGTTGGTTGTTTTGGAGTGTTTGTGGTATAATCTTCATTCCCTTATGTTTTAATCTTCTTTAAATTGTTTTAAAACATCAAAACCTTGTTTGTCCAGGTCTGAAAGTATTTTATAAAAGTTAAAACATGATGATTACGAAGATTAAAAGGGTCAAGCACATTGTTATATTATGAATGTTATATGTTTTGCATGATTATGCATGTTCTTGATGTTTTAGACTTCTAGGGTTTGTGAATAATGATGTTTGTGATGTATAATTAGGGTTTTGATCAGATGTGGTTCTTACTAATGTTGTATGATGATTATTAGGTGTTATTGATTGATAATATGCAACTAGGGTTTGATATAATTGATAATATTGCATGATTAGAATCTGGACAGATTCTGAATGTCGACTTGTAGGGTCTGTTTCGTGGCTTGAAAATAATTGGTTTGATCGATTCTTTGCATGAATAGATTGTACATAGTCTTAGCTTTTTAGAATGGTAAAAATCGTCTGATTTGGATGTCGTTTGATATGTTTTTGGAATTTTCATTTAAAATAGGTCAGGTCAGAATTTCGGGTATCAAACTGAGTCAACTTTGAAACATCATAAATCAAGTTTTATAAAGAGTTGGGTTGTGAAATTTTTACAGAAGGTCAATATTGGAGTAATATGAGTTTTCCAAGTGGATTCATCCCGTTTGGATGAATACACAATTTTTGGGAATTTATCTACCAAACTGACCTGTTAGGAAGGTTTTCTGAACATAGATGTATTAGACGGATTTTAATTATTTTTCTGTTTGGATTTAAGACAAAACAAAAATAGGTATTGTTAAGGAATCCCAAAGAAAATTCAGTAAAAATTTGGGAGGTTAACTCACTGATTTTCTATTTTAAATAAATTCGTTTTAATGGCGCACAATCTGTCCTGAAAACACAGATTGTGTATTATGTGCTTATGTGATTAATTGAGGTCTTAGGTGGTATGGAATTGACATGTAACTGAAGTACACTTGTCTGAGACACATACGGAATGTAGAAACTAATTGTAACCAACGTATTCACCAACGGGTCCGTAGGATTTACTTATGCATGTAGAATCACTAGGTGTCACTTACACGCTTTTGAACATTTAAAACGCCTTGGACAAACGAGTTATATGGTGTAATGATATTACGCCTATACTCACTTAATGACACTGTTATTAGGGTGTCGGTAGCATATATTACTTGCTGTTCGGATTCTTTGCTGGCACGTTAAGGTGAGTTTACGGCCCCTCTTTTAACTGGTTTCACTTTTCGGGGGAGAAAACATGTGTTAAACTTATGATTTGGTAACAACTGTCATACTATGGGTTTCTATGGTTTACTATACGATCTTTGGAAGTCCCGGGGGAAACCATGAATGTGCGGGTTAGCACAACAGGGAAATGTGAATAGATCTATTAGGAGTAACCAACCCCGCTCGTTGGCTTGGAGGGCCGGGCAAGTGCATATTGTCTCAAACAGGAACATGTTTACTATTCGGGCACGACATCTGGTTTACGAGTTAGTAATGGTTTTCCAATCGTTGTAGTAACAAAACATACGCCTAGCTAGCGTACTTGGTTTACAAATTGATATAGTATGGACAGGTTGAACTTGATACTTGATTACAAAACCTGTGAACTCACCAGCATTTTTGTGCTGACGTAACTCTTACATGTTTTCTCAGGTCGCTAAGGTAGCACTACGGAACTAGGGCGCACGCGTCTGCATGGCGTCTAGTTAGGGTTGCATGGTTTTCAAACATTGAATAATTTGTTTTACTTTTGGATTATGTTTTGAGAATAAGCTTCCGCTGTATTTGGGGATTTTAAACTATGTTTTTGAAATTGCATATGTTCATTTAGATTTGTTTATTGTGATCGTTGACTTGGATCCTGGTTTGTCATGCGCCTCGCGGTAAAACTCCGCAAGTGGATTTTGAGGGTGTGACAGATTGGTATCAGAGCCAATGGTTATAGTGAACTAGGACTGCATGTAGAGTCTAGTCTATAGCCGAGTCGCACACACTAGACGATCACATAGTAGTAAACATTATGGTGGATTACGTATGGCCTTGTCGGGGTGTCTCTAAATCATCTTACCTTCCTATGTTACATCATCCGTTCTATCTTAGGTCGGGTTACTTGCTCTCTAGGCAGTGTGGTATATTGGGGTAAATCGCGTACTCTTGTGATTTGTCCAAGGCTCGGACATCTCCCTCTCATACTCCAATAGAAACACTTGCCATAAACTACCGTAGCATTACGGTGTATAGCTAAGAGTCTATGTCCGGTGATTTGAACTTTGAACTAGGAGAACGCTTGGAGGACCATGTAGAGCGGTTTATCATTTTGGGTGCACACAAAATCATAAACCGAAATGCATGAAAGCCCTAGTGAGCTCTGGGTTTGAATGGATAGTCCTGGGTTGGATCTAGCTTTGATCTTGTGAACGCTAGTGGTTACCATTAGCTGCGAAACTAAAATTTCTCGTTCTTTCTGTCAGAATCATGTCTGGAGTACGAGGAGGACGTGGAGGTGGCCGCAATGGTGGGCGTGGTGGTGGTCGCGGTGGTGGTGGTGGTCGTGGAGGTGTAAACCTATCACAGGAAGATCTGAACAACTTGCTACAAGCTGCCTTTCAGTTAGGGCACAATGGTGGTGGTAAGTTGACTTATCCACTTTTGCCTCATTGGTGAACCTTGTTTACATCCTTCGTGGTTTCTCATGTGTTTCATTTCAGGTGGTCCTGTTAACCCACCCCTACCTATGTGTACCTACAAGATGTTTCGGGACTGTAAGCCCCAGGAGTTCTCTGGCACTGAGGGTGCGGTGAGCTTGCTCAGGTGGCTGGAAAAGGTGGAGTCAGTGTTTCTGATGTGCAACTGTCTCCCAGAGGATCGAGTCAAGTATGCTGCTGCGTTATTCCAGGATGTTGCTTTGACCTGGTGGAACAATATCACCCAGAATATGGGTATAGGGGAGGCTTATGCTATGCCTTGGGAAAATTTTGTTCAACTACTGAGGTGAGAGTACTGTCCAAGGGAAGAAATTCAGAAGCTAGAGCATGAGGTGTGGAACCTCAAGATGATCGGGTCAGAGATTGAAAAGTATACGGTAAGGCGTAATGAGTTGGCAGTGCTGTGTCCTGATCTGCATGTGCCAGAATACAGGAGGATTGAACACTATATCTCGGGGCTAGTACCAGAGATCGCAGGGTTGGTGGCTGCAGGAAATCTTCCTACATACTCAGAGGTGGTCCGATCGGCTCACAGGATGACAAACTTGAAGGTGAATGAGGGTATCTTGCCTGCTAAGGGTTCGACTGTCAAGGCCCCGGAGAATAACAAGCGTAAATGGGATAATGAGGGGAAAGGATCTGTGCCAGCACAACAGGGTAAGAAGTTCGATAGCGGGGGTTCTTCTTCTTCTGGTACCAAACCGGGTGGTTATGCGGGGAAATTACCTAAGTGCAACAAATGTGGGCGTCATCATCAGGGGGACTGCGACCGTAATCGTTGCCATCGCTGCCAGCGACTTGGGCATTTTGCTAAAGATTGTCGGGCGACACTTCCATCGACCCAGGCCCCAAGTACTACCCCGGCTCCTACTGCTCAAGGAACTACGGGAAAACAGGGTTGTTACAACTGTGGGGAGACTGGGCATTACAAGAAGGAGTGCCCGAAACTGAAGCAGGGCGGGGATGTGAGGGACAGAAACGGTAACGGGAACAACGGGGGCGGTGGCAGGAATGCACGTGCCTTCGTCATTGGAGCCGCAGAGGCTAGACAGGATCCTGACACAGTTACCGGTACGTTCCTTCTCAATAATCGCTCTGTTAGTGTTTTATTCGATTCCGGTGCCGATAAAAGTTTTATAGGTATGGAAGTTAGTCGACTGCTAGATGTAGTACCCGTACCATTAGAGGCTAAGTATGTAATTGAGTTGGCTGACGGTAAAAAGATTGAAGCTACTTGTATCCTTCGGGAGTGTCAACTAGAGATGTCGGGTTTGTCTTTCCCCATCGACCTTATGCCGGTACCTTTGGGTAGTTTTGACGTTGTTGTAGGCATGGATTGGTTGTCTTTGTATCGCGCTGAGATCTTTTGTTACGACAAGATTATTCGGATTCCCCTCCCTGATGGAGAATTTCTTTCGGTGTACGGTATCAAGGGCGGTGCTCCGCTAAATCTCATCTCCAGCATGAAAGCCCTTAAGTATCTTCGAAAGGGTTATTCGGCCGTTTTGGAACTGTTATCTGTTTCCTCTACCGATGAGAAGAAGATCGACGATATTCCTGTTGTACGCGAGTTTCCTGATGTATTTCCCGATGATTTATCTGGTCTTCCTCCCCATCGTCAGGTTGAGTTCGGTATTGATCTTGTACCGGGAGCTGCTCCTATTGCTCGGGCCCCCTACCGTCTTGCACCTCCCGAGATGCAGGAATTGTCCAGTCAGTTACAGGAACTCTTGGACAAGGGTTTCATTAGACCAAGTTCTTCCCCTTGGGGAGCCCCGATTCTGTTCGTTAAGAAGAAGGATGGAAGTTTTCGATTGCGTGTGGATTACAGAGAATTGAACAAAGTGACCATCAAGAACCGTTATCCTCTTCCACGTATTGATGATCTATTCGACCAACTCCAGGGTTCTAGCTACTACTCTAAGATTGATTTGAGGTCCGGTTATCACCAGTTGCGCGTAAGGGAAGCTGACGTTGCAAAGACTGCCTTTCGTACACGTTATGGCCATTTTGAGTTCTTGGTCATGCCTTTCGGTCTCACAAACGCACCGGCGGTTTTCATGGATTTGATGAACCGCGTTTGCAAACCGTATCTTGACAAGTTCGTCATCGTGTTTATTGATGACATCCTGATTTACTCCAAGAACAAGACCAAACACGAGGAACACCTGCGCTTGGTTTTGGAACTTTTGCGACGGGAACAACTTTATGCTAAGTTCTCAAAGTGTGACTTTTGGTTACGCGAAGTTCAGTTCCTAGGACATGTGGTTAATGAACTAGGAATTCATGTCGATCCAGCTAAGATCGAAGCGATCAAGGACTGGGAAGCACCAAAGACGCCAACTGAGGTGCGGCAATTCCTAGGCCTTGCGGGCTATTATCGTCGTTTCATTAAGGGGTTCTCGAAGATCGCTCAACCCCTCACCACTCTTACTTAGAAGGATAGAAAATTTGCCTGGGGTGAACCACAAGAGTCAGCATTTCAAGAACTGAAGTCCAAACTTTGTTCTGCTCCTATTTTGTCCTTGCCTGAAGGCCCTGACGATTTCGTTGTTTACTGTGATGCTTCTATTCATGGTCTTGGTTGCGTGTTGATGCAACGCGAGAAAGTGATTGCGTATGCTTCTCGTCAACTCAAGGTGCACGAGAGGAACTACACCACCCATGACTTGGAGTTGGGTGCAGTGGTTTTCGCGTTGAAAATCTGGAGACATTACTTGTACGGTACCAAATGTACCATCTACACCGATCACAAGAGTCTTCAACATATTTTCGACCAACAACATTTGAACATACGACAGCGTCGTTGGATTGAACTCCTGAACGACTATGATTGCGCCATTAAGTACCATCCTGGCAAGGCGAATGTAGTAGCAGACGCCTTGAGCAGGAAGGAATCAATTAATCCTCGTCGCGTTCGGGCGTTGCAACTCACCATTCATTCCTCTCTACCTGACCAACTCCGTTCTGCTCAGTTAGAAGCTTTGAAGGAGGAAAACCTTAAAGCTGAGACTATGCACGGTGCCGACAAACACCTCGAGCGAAGGCCTGATGGCCTGCACTACTTCGCAGGACGCATATGGGTTCCTTTATTCGGGGGACTTCGGGAGCTTGTCTTAGATGAGGCTCACAAGTCCCGGTATTCTATTCATCCTGGTTCGGATAAGATGTACCAAGATCTAAAGGTGCTTTACTGGTGGCCAAACATGAGGTCGGATATAGCCTCATACGTGAGCAAATGCTTGCCTGTGCTAAGGTCAAGGTGGAATACCAGAAACCGTCGGGTCTCTTGCAACAACCTGAAATTCCGGAGTGGAAATGGGAACGGATTACAATGGATTTTGTCACGCAACTACCCAAGTTACCGAGCGGGAATGATAAGATATGGGTGATTGTTGATCGGTTGACGAAATCAGCCCATTTTCTCGCTATTAAGGAGACCGACACCATGGATCGTTTGGCTCGTCTTTATCTGAAGGAAGTTGTTTCTAGGCACGGGGTGCCGGTTTCTATTATTTCGGATCGTGACTCCCACTTTACTTCTCACTTCTGGAAGTGTTTGCACAAGGCTTTGGGTACCCAGCTAGACATGAGTACAGCTTATCACCCACAGACTGACGGTCAGAGTGAACGCACGATTCAAACCTTAGAAGACATGCTGCGGGCATGTGCGATCGATTTTGGCAAAAGTTGGGAAGCTCACCTACCGTTAGTAGAATTCTCTTACAACAACAGTTACCACACGAGCATCAAGGCAGCTCCGTTCGAGGCACTGTACGGGCGGAAATGCCGATCTCCTCTTTGTTGGGCTGAGGTGGGTGAGAGTCAACTCACTGGGCCTGAGCTAGTGTACGAAACTTCGGAAAAGATCGTACAGATTCGTAACCGGTTGGCAGCAGCACGGGACCGGCAAAAGAGTTATGCCGATCAGCGTCGCAAGCCATTGGAATTCCAAGTTGATGACAAGGTACTTCTGAAAGTTTCACCGTGGAAGGGCGTCATACGCTTTGGGAAGCGTGGCAAACTCAACCCTCGGTATGTCGGCCCATTTACAATCCTGGAACGGATTGGACCGGTGGCATATCGTCTTGATTTACCGACGGAGCTCGGCAACGTACATAACGTCTTCCATGTATCCAACTTAAAGAAGTGTCTGGCTGACGAGTCTCTTATTGTTCCACTGGAAGAGATCAAGGTTGATGATCGTCTTCGGATTGTGGAGGAACCTGTTGAGATTCTTGATTACAAGATTCGTAGCCTACGTCATAGCAAGATTCGCATTGTTAAGGTTCGCTGGAACTCGAACCGGGGACCAGAGTACACTTGGGAACGGGAGGATCAGATGAAGTCTAAGTTTCCTCATCTCTTTCCTAAGGAAGCGTTCGAATAGAGATATGTTACCACTACAGCTGAATGAATCTCGGGGCGAGATTCCTTTTTAACGTGGGGATGATGTGACAACTCGGGTAAATCTCTCTCTCTTGGTTTCTATCTTTCGTCTGTTTCTTTTGTTATTCCTTTTGGTACTTGTGTAATTTTCGGGACGAAAATTCTTTTAACGTGGGGATGATGTGACACCCGGCAAATTCTGGTTAACAACGTTGTCTAGATTAAAGTCTACCTTAGCGAGTCACGCGTATATTATATTTAACTAGGGTTAGCTAGATAGCTAGATGGGACATACGTGCATTGTTGTGAGTTAATATGTGATTACATGATTAGTGAACCTCAGACGTTGGTGAATAACGAACTTATGTGTCTCTGTGATAGTTGATGAACTTATGTGAAAACCATACGTGATTATGTGAACCTAAACCGAATACGTTAATAAAAATCACTAAAAGTGGAGTATGAGGTTGATTAGGGTCTTAACGCATGGGGTTGCGCTTATTACGGTCCGAAATAACGAAAACGTCAAAGGATAACGCGTCGGGTGATGAAACGAGACACGAACGAGGGCCTCGGGCCTGTGAGCGGCCGCTCACAGGGCCCGAGCGGCCGCTCGCTCATGTCTGACGGGTTTAAACCGCCTTAAACTCTTATTTAAGCATCCTTAACCCCCATGCAACCCCTAAACTCAACCCTAATCGCCCTCTTTCTGCCCCACACGAATTATTAACCCTAAACCACCTGCTAAAGCTCAAGAACATCAATCGGGAAGCTTGGAGAGCGTTCGGTTGGTTGTTTTGGAGTGTTTGTGGTATAATCTTCATTCCCTTATGTTTTAATCTTCTTTAAATTGTTTTAAAACATCAAAACCTTGTTTGTCCAGGTCTGAAAGTATTTTATAAAAGTTAAAACATGATGATTACGAAGATTAAAAGGGTCAAGCACATTGTTATATTATGAATGTTATATGTTTTGCATGATTATGCATGTTCTTGATGTTTTAGACTTCTAGGGTTTGTGAATAATGATGTTTGTGATGTATAATTAGCGTTTTGATCAGATGTGGTTCTTACTAATGTTGTATGATGATTATTAGGTGTTATTGATTGATAAAATGCAACTAGGGTATGATATAATTGATAATATTGCATGATTAGAATCTGGACAGATTCTGAATGTCGACTTGTAGGGTCTGTTTCGTGGCTTGAAAATAATTGGTTTGATCGATTCTTTGCATGAATAGATTGTACATAGTCTTAGCTTTTTAGAATGGGCAAAATCGTCTGACTTGGATGTCGTTTGATATGTTTTTGGAATTTTCATTTAAAATAGGTCAGGTCAGAATTTCGGGTATCAAACTGAGTCAACTTTGAAACATCATAAATCAAGTTTTATAAAGAGTTGGGTTGTGACATTTTTACAGAAGGTCAATATTGAAGTAATATGAGTTTTCCAAGTGGATTCATCCCGTTTGGATGAATACACAATTTTTGGGAATTTATCTACCAAACTAACCTGTTAGGAAGGTTTTCTGAACATAGATGTATTAGACGAATTTTAATTATTTTTGTGTTTGGATTTAAGACAAAATAAAAATAGGTATTGTTAAGTGAATCCCAAAGAAAATTCAGTAAAAATTTGGGAGGTTAACTCACTGATTTGCTATTTTAAATAAATTCGTTTTGATGGCGCACAATCTGTCCTGAAAACACATATTGTGTATTATGTGCTTATGTGATTAATTGAGGTCTTAGGTGGTATGGAATTGACATGTAACTGAAGTACACTTGTCTGAGACACATACGGAATGTAGAAACTAATTGTAACCAACGTATTCACCAACGGGTCCGTAGGATTTACTTATGCATGTAGAATCACTAGGTGTCACTTACACGCTTTTGAACATTTAAAACGCCTTGGACAAACGAGTTATATGGTGTAATGATATTACGCCTATACTCACTTAATGACACTGTCATTAGGGTGTCGGTAGCATATATTACTTGCTGTTCGGATTCTTTGCTGGCACATTAAGGTGAGTTTACGGCCCCTCTTTTAACTGGTTTCACTTTTCGGGGGAGAAAACATGTGTTAAACTTATGATTTGGTAACAACTGTCATACTATGGGTTTCTATGGTTTACTATACGATCTTTGGAAGTCCCGGGGGAAACCATGAATGTGCGGGTTAGCACAACGGGGAAATGTGAATAGATCTATTGGGAGTAACCAACCCCGCTCGTCGGCTTGGAGGGCCGGGCGAGTGCATATTGTCTCAAACAGGAACAGGTTTACTATTCGGGCACGACATCTGGTTTACGAGTTAGTAATGGTTTTCCAATCGTTGTAGTAACAAAACATACGCCTAGCTAGCGTACTTGGTTTACAAATTGATATAGTATGGACATGTTGAACTTGATACTTGATTACAAAACCTGTGAACTCACCAGCATTTTTGTGCTGACGTAACTCTTACATGTTTTCTCAGGTCGCTAAGGTAGCACTACGGAACTAGGGCGCACGCGTCTGCACGGCGTCTAGTTAGGGTTGCATGGTTTTCAAACATTGAATAATTTGTTTTACTTTTGGATTATGTTTTGAGAATAAGCTTCCGCTGTATTTGGGGATTTTAAACTATGTTTTTGAAATTGCATATGTTCATTAGATTTGTTTATTGTGATCGTTGACTTGGATCCTGGTTTGTCATGCGCCTCGCGGTAAAATTCCGCAAGTGGATTTTGAGGGTGTGACAGTTTTGTTTTCGGCACTCTTAGGTTCTAGATTAGGCTTCAATTTATAGTACAACACACGGTTTCATAGATTAAGAAAGTTTGACCCGTCATAATTATAATGCGCGTGAATGGCTTCGATTAGGAAGGTTTTAATCAAAATTCTTGCGTGGGAATAACGCAGAGAGTATTGGTCAAATCATACCATAGATGAATTGCTATAAAATCGTGGATTGATTGTTGATTATGGTATGATTGAATCGCAGTCGACTTTTTCAAGTCAATTGTGATGAAGTAGGAAGGGTTTATATATATTTAGGTTAGGATATATTCAACAAGGAACGTGTAGCTCAGCTGGTGGTTGTGTTTGTGTTAGGTTGTTGAGCCGGTTTGGGCGCGGGTTCGAATCCGGCCCAAACAATTATTTTTTTGACAATTATTCCACCACTATATTATTAATATATGATTATAGTATGGTTCTAGGAGTCCAAACGTGTCACGAAATATTTTTTAAAAGGTACGGTAATGATAAAAAAAATGCAACGTTTTATTAATAATGTCTTAAACGTACATGGTTTTAATACGAAATGTTACAGTCTCCCCTACTTTTAGGAACTTCGTCCCGAAGTTATTGAAAACATAGGATTGGGTAGATATTAGGATAACTAGGGTTTGGAAAGTTTTGGTTAAGGCATGACATGAATCTATAGGTAAAAAGAAAAATCTGTTTCGAATAATTTGGATACGAGATTTGATATATGTGAGTTTTAAAGATGGGATTAGGTTCGTCTGAAATTGCAAGGAGAATAAGAATCTAGCAAAACACTAAACTTAAGTTTTAGGAATTTTAAAGGAAATGCATGAGTTGATTGACTATAGGGAGGCTAGATGAACTACCAGGTAACTAGAGTTTACAATTGGTTATTTACCGAAAACTTTGATAGAATTTCACACTACCTTAACGTACCTGTAAATTCGTGATTACGTTCCGGACCGCAATCACCAATTTACCTTACATTAGGGTTTTGTGTCCTTCTATGACTCTAACACACATGTAAGTAATGCAAAAATAATCCTGTGGTTGAACCTTTGTATTAATGAGTCCAATTGTTGAGCAGGAAAAAGACTCCTCTACCAGTTAGTGAGTAGGAACCTCTACTGATTGTTGAGCAGGTTCGATAGCCTCCACCAATCGTTGAGCAGGTTGTAGGGCCTCTCCCGACTGTTGAAAAGGCATGATTGTAACACCCCAACTGATGGCGGAATCATCGAGGTGTCACGTAGTGACGATTGTTCAAAAGGTCATGGTACTAAAATGTAAATATTTGATTATGAATATTGTTTTACAACATGTGAAAAAATAAATACACAACAAAAATTGAGCTAGTCGATTCATTTAGTCTAAGTCCAAAGTCCTATGTGAAGCGTCAAGAAGCTTATCCTGAAACATGCACGAAAATAAATTTTGTCAACATATGATGTTGGTGAGTACTACCTAGCTTTGTACATATAGTATAAGTTTGAAAAGGTAGTACAATTCATGTGTCTAGCATCACCAAGGCATTATGTAAACACGCAAGTAACCAAACAAGACAAAGATCAAATGTAAAGTTTGTACAATGAAATTGATAATGAGCACCTCAACACGTGTCAAGTCTAAAAGAGCACCATAACATAAGTTATGTCTAAATGAGCACTGTAACATGAGTTACGTCTATATGTAAAGAGCACCATAACATAAGTTATGTCTAGATGTATGATTTTGTATGTAAGCTACGTTCATGTTCAAACATAAGCACAAAGATAAACAAGACACGTATATGAATTGTAAATGAATAAAAATGTATGCGTAAATGATTATGAAGGTTTTGTATACTTGTGCATGAATCACCCCATAAAGTGTAAAAACGAAAAAGGGGATAAGTAATACTCACCTTAGCAAGGTGGTAAGTCGTGTGGAATTGAATAAGCGTAATCCGATGTTACCAAGTATTACCCTATGTATAAGGTAACAAATAAGTCTAAGTCTATCTAGTCTACAAGTATATTCTAGGGTTTCGAATTGGGGATATGTATTCGTTTGATTAATAAATTAAACGTTTAATAAATAAGAGAAATTTAATAAATAAATAAACAAAAGTCTTTTTATATATTTTAAATCAAAGATGGTCACAATATAAAGTTTTAAGTGTGAAAATAATTTTTATAAAATTATTTTCTTGAAAATAAAATATTTAATCTATTTATATCAATTTGTCAAAATATAACTTTAATATCTAAAAATATTAAAATTTAAGAATTTTTGAATTAAAAATTGCATTTCTGTTCTAAATAAATAGAAATAATTTATATAAAATTTTGGTGCAAAAATACTGAAAGATGAATTTATTATGATTTATTTACGATTAAAACTAACAAAAATTAATTAAAAAATATAAAATGAACGGTTTTTCAGAAATAAAAACTATTTCTGAAATGTTTATTGTTGTACAAGTTTAGGATAATTTTTGTTGAAATTTATAAAATTGTTTAGATATTTTTATTGAATTTTACAATTATAAATGAATAAACTTGTAATATTATTATATATATTAAATAAATGATTTTTGAAAAACTAAACAATGGACAGCAAAGTTTATCATTGAAATAACATAAAATAAATTTTGTAGAATTTATAAAATAGTTTTAGTATTTTAAAACGATTTTTAAAAGAATAAAGATAATATAAGTGTAAAGGATAACACAAAAAAAAGGTTGTTTATGGTGGGGGTCGAACCTGGGTCAGACCCGGTTCAATGTTTTTAGGCAAACACCCCAACCAACTGGTCTGTACCTCAGATTTGTAAATGTTTCAGTTTTGAAAATATTTATCACATGCGTGAATTGGTCATCTTCCCCATTTATAACCCAAGAACCCTAGACCTTTAATTATCAATCAATAGCCATAGAATTCATAGGGTTAATAATGATAGAGGGCCGATTAACACACGGTAATAAGGAATTAGAACATACCAAACACGAAATGCTTCAAATCACGAGTCAACGCACAAAGTCAAACTACGAGAAAAGCTTGATAATTACGAAGGTTTAAGAGGAATTGGGCGTGGGGGTTTGTGTTTCGGCACCTAGAGGTTGTCAACCGAGGTTCAATTTATAGTGTTCGTGTCTGATTCATTGTTTAGGAAAGGATTGACCGGGTTTAATTATTCACGCGTGGTATTTGAACAAATTGGGAAGGTTTGAGCTGATTAAACGCGTTAATGGTGCATATGGTTGACGTGCATTGATTAGTTGTTCAATATAAGGCAATAATTTGTGATAATGGTGCAAAATTCGTGGCCAAATTGATGGTCAAAGCTGTCGCACAGCAGCAAAAGGAAAAGGGGAAGAAGAAAGGTAAGGCTTAGATCGGCTTTTATATTATTTGGGTTGGAATTAGAACAAGGATGAGCTATAGCTCAACTGGTTGGTGTTTGTGTGTTGTGTGGGCCGGCTCCCTGCCCGGGTTCGAGTCCCGGCAGGAGCAAACCTTTTTTTTTTTTTGTAAAAGGTGAAGGGAAGGGTAGTTGGGCCGGATCCAAGGTGGGCTGTTTGTTTGGGCCTGTGTTGTGGGCTCCGAAAAAAGGAAAGAAAAGGTGGGTTTGGCTTGGTTTGGGTTATGTGTGGTTTAGTTTAGTCTACAAAAAAAAAATCCGATTATTATTATTATTATCATTATTATTATTATTATATATAAAAATAAAAGGAAAAGTGACGGATGTCACAATGATGACCTCTACCAATCGTTGTGTAGGTTATTTGATACTCAACTAACTGTTGAGCAAGTACTTCATCCTTTATCGGCTTTTTGATTAAATGTAGCATTTATTGCAAATTGATAGTATGTTTATGTAAGCAAGCATAGTATGTGAGTTGTAGTCGTATAGATTTAGATATTGATATAGCAATTAGTTCACATTCAAACAAGCATGCATCCAAGTTTTATGATCATACTAGATAAATTACTCTCATGTAAAAGACAAAAATTTCGATACTTGGATCAATACATAGAATTTTTAGAAAGCAAATAACATCCAAATGGTGGGGCTAGCTGTTAAGTAGCTGGAGGGTCCCTAGCAGGATTATTCAGAGCAGTAGGGGCATTAGCAGGAGGAATTCGACAAACATTCACGAGATGCCCATACTTTTGACAATTAGTACAATGACGACAAGGCACATGAGTTGGGTGGTGATACTTGCAGGTGTTACACAAGGGATGGGGTCCAGTATATGGTTTCTTGGTGGGTGGAGGAGTGGTATCTATTGCAAAATTCCTGGCCTTGCGCCTTCCATTGGTTGAGGACTCAGTTTCAATTTCGATAGCAGGTTGAGGGGTATCCTTCACAACAGTTTTCTTTTCCCCTTTCCGAGTCAGGGTTCCTGCTTTCACATGGTTATCTGTTAGGGTGGCCGCCAAACGCTTTGCTTCCTCGAGAGTAGCAGGGTTCCTTCCCCACACCGTGTCCTTTATCTGCATGGGTAAGCCACCAATGTATTTTTCGATCGCAATAGGCAAGGGGGTGACCTTATGTCGTAGCAGTAGACTAAGTTCGTGGAAACGAGTGTTGTAGGCAAGGTTTTCTCCACTGTCTTGGGCAAGATTGTGAAACTCATCTTCCATTTTCTTGATTTCATTACGAGGGCAAAACTCCGCCTTCATAACGTCTTTAGCTTGTTCCCAAGTTAAGGCCAGTGCGACTTCAGCTCCACGTGTACACTTTTCCTCATTCCACCACGTGAGTGCTCGTTTTTGAAGAACACTCATAGCATAACGAACCTTAAGGTTATCGAGACACTCACTATTAATGAAGGTATTCTCGATACCCTCGAACCATTGTTGGAGACCAGTAGCTCCTTCATCCCCGCTAAACTTAGGAGGATTGCAGATATTAAAGTGTTTGAGGGTGCAGACTGGGTGACCATTCCCGTTCCCATTGTGATTCCCATTGCCATTTCCATTTCGATTGCCGTTTCCATTCATTTGAATGACTTGAGCCAGCAAATTAGGAACCAGAGTTGCGATTTGTTGCGCCATTTGTTGGGAAATGATCGCAGCTAGTTGGGCATCACTTCCATTGTTGTGGTTAGTGTTGTGGTTGTGGTTGTGGTTGCTGCTGCCTTCATCATGATTGTCGCCACTGTTAAGGCGAGTGCTGCGACGTGGAGGCATGATCTGTAAGAGACACAATGAGGGTTCAATGAGACACGAAATGAATGAGGTAATATAAGAATGTAATCATTTATCCATTAATTAAAACGAATAAACGAAAACGTTGACTTATTAAAGATTCTAGATTCTAATAACATAGTGAAGACATGCTTTCGCCTATAAGTGAACGCTCATCCCGAGAATTCCCAGGTAGGCATCCGGGTCCCTCGTCTGATTGGGATATATGCGCAATGCCAGTCCTAGACAGAAAACTTAGAATACAGGCGCTCACCCTTCCAGATTGCACGTGTTCGTTATTAAAATCTAGAACTTCGACGAGATCTCAAGGTGGTTTAGGCTAAACCTGAGGATTTTGTCCTATTAGTCTAAGAGTAGATCCAGTGATGGAGAGCAATCTTCTTGTAGGGATTAATGTAGGGATAAGAAGTAGGAGGGAGATAGAGAATAGAAATAAGTAAGATTGCAAGTAAAAGGAGCAAGTGCTAGTTAAAATCCTATGGTTATAGACTAGGTTATTTTTCTAATAACCTAATTCCCTATAACCATGGCTCTGATACCAATCTGTAACACCACAACCGATGGCGGAAACATCGGGATGTCACGTATTGATGATTGTTCAGTAGCTCATGGTAAATAATAAATTTCAATAATTGATTTAAATAAATTACATACAATTGTTCTAAAAGAATTTGTACATCAAATGAGAAATACTAGCTACACATCTTCGACCATTAACTCTAATCTTCAAGGAAGCTATAACCTGAAACATGTTAAGTTTGAAAATATTTTGGGTCAACAAAAATGTTGGTGAGAATTACATACGTTTTGATAATTGAATAAAAACTTGTACAATTCGAGTCATGGCAAGTCTAGTCTATATGTGAAAACAAAACAATCGGGTAAATCGAGTGCATAATCAAACCTTGTGACTAGAATATTGTGGTCCATCCCATACGCTCATGGTTCACTCGATTATGTTATAAATTCGATAACAATCACCCACGCTACCTATGTAGGAGGTACACGTATCCGGGTGGGATTTTCAGTCCAATAGATCTATCATTGTATACCGTCAGCTGATCAATGTTAATGATTATGCTAGAATAATGTGCTTACCCTAGTAATCTTTAAGACATAATGCAACATAGAATAACACATAGACACTTATGATTGAATTGTAGATTATTAGTTTTACATTAATTAGGGAACAAAATACGGAAATTACATCATAATAGCAGGTAGACGGGCAACAAGCTGCGCCGCCACCCCTTTTTGAATTGCAAACCCTAGTCTACTAAAGACAAAGCCTTGCCCCCCTCGGGATGAAACATTGCTGTGGACAACCCGTTGGACCCTGGTCAAGAAACGAATAGCTTCTGGCGCCAGGGAGCCAAAGGTGTCGAAAGCCAGAGGGATAAAAACATGCTGGTTATCTGCACAAGCTTTAGCATGTTTATCTACTTTCTTTGATTCCGCCTTTCTTGATGCTTGCCCAGCTACGAACCCTGTTTCCCGTAACCCAACCAGCGGAGATACCCCGGTGAGGTCCACACATGCATGTTTCCCTCTCTCCCAACCAAAGACAAGCAGGTCTGCTGGTCGCAGGGTGGATCTCCCTTCCGTGGGGTCTGTGAGGAAATTTACAGGGGCCTCCTTTTTGGCAGAGATCCCAGCTCTTCTCAAGATATCCCACAAAACATCCCTCACCCAGTCATGCCGATATTTGAAACCAGGGAGCTCCTTGCAATGGATTGCATGCTCCCCATATTTATCCATGCAGGTTTTACGGCAGATGGGGCATGTTTCATCTTCCGGGTACATAGAATGTTGTAACATGTTTCACCCCAAAATAGTGAAATAGAAAAGGGGCTATGTAAAACTCACCTTAATGATAGTGTTGAATCCCTTGATATAGAATAAATGTGGCACAACGATTCCAAGTATTACCCTAAGTTCAAGGAATAAAATAAGTCTAAGTTTTCTAGTCTACAAGTAGTTCTAGGGTTCCTAATTTGGGGATTGATAATTAATTAATCATTGATTTAGATAAATTGTTAATAAATAAATAAATAAAGAGATTTAGGAAAATAAATAACATAAAAGAACTTTTATAAAATCTTGATTAAGATGGTTGTGTTATAAGATTTTAAGTATGGAAATAATTTTTATAAAATTATTTTCTCAAAAATTGAATATTTAGTATATTTATTCCTATTTGTCAAAATATGGTTTTAATATCTAAAAATATTAAAATCAAAGAATTTCCAAATTAAAATATATATTTCTGTTCTAAATGATCAAAAATAATATATGTAAAATTTTAGTATAAAAATACTGAAAAATGAATTTATTATGATTTATTTTTGATTTAAAATAACAAAAATCAATTAAAAATATTAAACAACCGGTTTTTCTGGAATAAAAATTATTTCTGAAATACATTTTGATCTACAAGTTTAAAATAATTTTTGTGGGATTTTATAAAGTCGTTTAGATATTTTTATAGAATTTTAAAATTATAATTGAATAAACTTGTAATATATTTTATATATATTAAGTAAATGATTTTTGAAAAACTAAAAATTGTATGATATACTTTACCATTAGGATAACATAATATAATTTTCATAGAATTTATAAACCTCTTTTGGTATTTTAAAACTATTTTAAAAGATTAAAAGGTTAAATATATAAATAAAGGGTTTTAAAAAAAATGTTGTTGGTTGTGGGAATCGAACCTGGGCCTCTGGCCGGTTCGGGACTTATCACAAGTGTGGCTCACCAACTGAGCCACACCCTGAGAACAAGTTTATTTCAGATTTAATTCAATATATGATCTGGTTGAATGTTACAAAGATTGTTTCTAAAAAAAAATTGTTGCTGCTGGGTTTCGAACCCCAGACCTTTTCTTTAAAACCACGCAACTCAGCCAACTGAGCAAAAGGCTGGTTGGTGTTTTTATTACTTTCAAAACAAATTTAAATCTTGTTTCAGACGAGTCATCTTCCCCAAATTTGAATCTGTGAAACCCTAGAATCACAATTGCTTAATTCCAATATTATTGCTCAATTAATTATGGGGCTAATGTTAGTCAATGGCCGATTAAAATATAGAAATCATGAATTATAATTATACCTCGAATAGAGACTCCAAATTGCGAGTCAACGCAAAGGTCAAACAACAGCAAAATCTCTTGATTTAGCCACGAACAGCGACGTGAAAAGAATTTTTGAGTGTAGGGGTTTTGTTTTCGGCACTCTTAGGTTCTAGTGTAGGCTTCAATTTATAGTACAACACACGGTTTCATAGATTAAGAAAGTTTGACCCGTCATAATTATAATGCGCGTGAATGGCTTCGATTAGGAAGGTTTTAATAAAAATTCTTGCGTGGGAATAACGCAGGGAGTGTTGGTCAAATCATACCATAGATGAATTGCTATAATATCGTGGATTGATTGTTGATTATGGTATGATTGAATCGCAGTTGACTTTTTCAAGTCAACTGTGATGAAGTAGGAAGGGTTTGTATATATTTAGGTTAGGATATATTCAACAAGGAACGTGTAGCTCAGCTGGTGGTTGTGGTTGTGTTAGGTTGTTGAGCCGGTTTGGGCGCGGGTTCGAATCCCGGCCCAAACAATTATTTTTTTGACAATTATTCCACCACTATATTATTAATATATGATTATAGTATGGTTCTAGGAGTCCAAACATGTCACGAAATATTTTTTAAAAGGTACGGTAATGATAAAAAAATGCAACGTTTTATTAATAATGTCTTAAACGTACATGGATTTAATATGAAATGTTACAATTTTGGCACCAAAATAACCATTCTTAACTATCAACCTTGTGTCCTTTAGTTAACCGTTCTTAACAGTCAACCGTTGTGTCCTTTAGTTATGTATAAATAGGTTATATCGGTGTACATTACAAACTACCAAGATTGTTCATTTTATCCAATCAATCCATACTATTTTGCTTTCGTTTTCCGGCCCACTTTGAAAACCAAAGCATTCACTTGTATTGTTCTTTGATTTTTGATCATTCGTTTGTTATCTTTAGTGAAAAATTTCGATCATTTCCGCTCCATATTAGTTTGTTTGTCCAACAATATTACTAGATACTAGGTTAGAAGTATGTGTATGACACTAATTGAGTACTATTAATAATAAACATTCAAGAATTACAAAATCGTATTTGGAGAAAAAAGAATAGGAAGCGGTGAAATAAGAGAACACGGGAAAAGCTTTTGGCTTATAAAGTTGTTACGCATATCGCGAATAGTTACTTATTTATTAGATAGAGAAATATGTATATTATTTGCTTAATCACATTTAGCTTAAAATATATCTTAAAATTATTTGCATCAGACAAATCGGTTTCAAAATTAGTTAGAACATACGAGTGATGATGATTATATAAAAAACACAAACAATGATAGGCTAATGGTTGACCTGTGAATGTTGCTACTGTAAAAAAAACACAAACAATGTCCGAAGCTAGAACCAAATGCAATAAATTGAAATTGAGGTAAATCAAAGACAACTGAAACAAACAACATATCATAATGAAAGCGAGGGAAACCTGAGAATCTTAATGATGCTGCGAAAAATTGTGGTGGTTATACAATATTTTTATATTATATTTTTTATGTTCTCTCCCATTTCATATTCCCACATTAGAATAACCACTTAATCTTAAAATAGGTCAATTTGTTAGGATCTGAGTTTGATTTTTTTAAGTAAAATGAGAAATGAATGAAGTAAATATAAATGGAAAGTGCAGCGGAATAACAAACTATAATCAAAACAAAAGAGTAAATGTTTTCTAATCGAATGCTTTCATTATATTGAAAGATTACAATCAATTACAAGTACTCCCCCTCAGCCTGATCACTCTGTAATTGTTTGTCTGAGAGAATGTTGTGAGTGACCAATAGAACAGTACAAACACTGTTCTATTTATAGACAAATCTAAACCACTGGTGACCTGGGCTGACGTCACCTAAGATAGTGACCTCTAACAGAATAACAACATAAAACATATGCCCAATACAAACTACTGTTACATTACAAAACACTGTAAGGTAAACTACTGTTGAGGAAAACTCTGATGGTCTTGTATCATCTGTTGGAGCCTAAGTGCTGTTGGCTCCAACAGACCTTTAGTCTTCAGCACTTGATCAGCAGTTGTTCTCTATCAGACCTTTAGTCAGCAGTTGTTTTCTATCAGTTGTTATCCAGCAGTCCTTTGTAGCAGCAGTTGTCATAGCA
The DNA here is from genome assembly GCA_030844895.1 of Ambrosia x helenae. Classification (NCBI taxonomy): domain Eukaryota; kingdom Viridiplantae; phylum Streptophyta; class Magnoliopsida; order Asterales; family Asteraceae; genus Ambrosia; species Ambrosia x helenae. Next base: position 16,532,915 of record CM061227.1, on the reverse strand, counting down.
GTTGCTTTGTGGAACAGTTGTTAGGGTCAACAGTCTTTTGGTAGGAGTATGTTGTAAATGTTGTTTATTTATATGGATCAACTGTTAGTATATTTTGGCTTTTCAATCATCTATTCTTCTTCAGGTCAGCAGACCCAACACAATTACATGTCAAATGTATGTTAGATTTGTTGGAATATATGTGGACATTCACTATTCCAACCATTCACACATCTGGCACAGAGAACTCACCAACTGCAGGCTTAGCCCGTATCCTATAAGCCTTGCCAAGGTAACCCCTTCTAGTATTTTGAATCCTTGCTAAATCACATTTGACTTTTGGCAACCTAATTGTTCCAACTAAAAGAGAGAACCGACTGGTTTCCAGATAAAGGTGGACTAAGGCAAACTTTCAGGTAACTAATAGAAAACACCCCCGAATCATCAGACTCCGCCTCGGAGGCCATCATCAACCACATTTATCGGCCCACCATCATCAATCAAAGAAACAGCTCACTCAACTCCGCAGAATATCCCCGGAGGCAACAGGCCTCTTCCATTGCCATTGCATAACCGACCCAACACCGTTAAGAGTTAGTCTATATTGCTTGCTATTGTTAGACTTCTCTTCATAGGTAACAATCTAGTGAACAACAACCCATTCAACTTTCAATTGTAAGTTGTAACACACACAGCCCATATTCAATATATATATTCGAGCAGATAATAACCTAAACCCACAAGGTGTGAAAAAGTCTAGTCACCCAAACTACAATGTTATGATTCCAGAAGCCCCACGAGATAACATCAAATTAAAATCCCCTAAAACACAATGACCAATACTAAAGGGAGTTGAGTTTTGAGCATCAATATTTGTATTTCATTTTTTTTTCGTTTTTTGAATGGCGACGCACAAACATCAAATGAAAGCCTTGCTGTTTAACAAAAAAAACACATAGATCGATACTCAATACTCGAAACCCGCTGTACTAGGATGCAACCATAAATCTATATCACTGCACAAAATGTATGACAATTCAAACTATGTTGACCAATTCGGACGCTTTTCCACAGTCAGTTACATAGATAACTAGTCCCGGCCGATAACCTTCAAAATAAGTCACACCCACATTTGTAGGACTTAAGTGTGCATTTTATCCAAATTTGTTTGGTAAAAGAGTTCTTCTCACAGAATAACAGTATAGATTAATTAGTGTTAAAATGTATTTTATTATTACAACATCCATGTACAACTGATCACAATTGTTGAGTAACCAAGTCTCAAGATGAATGTATTCACAAAACCACTTCTCAAACACAAGTATATGTGAATTCAAGAAATAGAATAAACAATTACATCCTTGACGGGTATAAGTTTCTGCTATATTAGATGGAAAAGTGAGAATAAAGTTCAAGCCATCTCTATAAGCCTAATTTTTTTTACAGAAAATTAAGAGTCTAGACCTTATTTTACGTGTTTGCTTAGTTGAAATTTTGCATATTATAAACTGGTTGAAAACAATACCATTGGTGAACGTAACTTTGAATTGGGTTTCAGTTCAAGCGTTTCATCAAACACGTGGTGTGCACTAGAAAACTATCAGCTTAATACGTTCAATACAGAACTATCCCTTCCAATGAAAGACACTAAACAAACAAACTGTCACACCCTCAAATTACCACTTGCGGGGTTTTACCGCGAGGCACATGACAAACCAGGATCCAAGTCAACGATCACAATAAACAACTCTATATGAAAAACATAACCAGACATAACCATTAATTTAACAAGCGGAAGCGGTTCAGTAGCATTTAATTAGCTATGCTATCATCTCAAAAGGTGTTCAAAATACTTTTATTACAAGACGTGCACTAAATCTAGACGCCAATGCAGACCCGTGCGCCTAGTTCCGTTCGTTGCTACCTTAGCGACCTGAGAAAAACATGCCGAAAAGATGTCAACATATAATGCTGGTGAGTTCACAGGTTTATTCAAAATGTTACCAAAGTGTTACCATGTCCATACTATATCAATGTTACCAAGTACGCTAGCTAGGCGTATGTTTCATTACTACTACGATTGGAAACCATTACTAGACACGTTTAGCAATGTTCAGCATGTTTAAGCAGCCTGTATGTTTAGCATGATACCAATGTACCTGTTCGAGACAATATGCACCCGCCCGGCCCTCCAAGCCGACGAGTGGGGCAGGTCACGCCCAATAGATCTATCCACATTTCCCCCGTTGTGCAAACCCGCACATTCATGGTTTCCCCCGGGACTTTCCAAAAGATCGTATAGCAATATAAAGTTAAAACCACAGTATGACATATGTTACCAAAAACCGTTTAGCGCATGTTTTCTCCCCCGAAAGTTAAATCAGTAAAAAGTGGGGCCGTGAACTCACCTTAAGTAGCGTTCTTCAATTATAAGTAAAGATGTTTAGCTCTTGATAATCCCTCTACCGGAGATCTATAAAAATGTTCACATAAGTGTTCTGACTAATAACCATAAGGTTATCTAGTCCCCGATTGTCCAGATCGTAAGCAAGTATGTTTTAAAACGTGTTTAAATGTTTAACCGACACACTAGACCGACCCGACATCCCGTTGGTGACCCATTACCCTAACTAATCAAGTACATATAGATTACACACAAGGTTCAAGCATAAAACACTTAGTTTGTATCAAAAATCTCATTTCTGCATCAGAACGGTCGAACCAGTCAGTTTTAAGTCTCCTTCGCACCTTTTTGTATCCTTCGCACCATTTATATCTCGTTCGACCGTTTGATGTTTCCTTCGCCCGTTTTATCCCATTCGTCCAATATAAAACCAGGTTCGACCCTGGATCCCTCCTTCGCACCATCGACTGGTCGAAGGAGGCCAGGTTCGCCCCTGTTGTATAATTTTTCCTAAAAACGCTTCAAACACATTCAAAACGACCCGAAACATCATCAAACACAGCAGTCAAGCATGGATAACTTATCCCTACAAAACCCCATCGATTTCCCCCGATAATACGTCCGTTTCAGCCCTTTCCCAAAATGGTAAAGATTATGGAAACATCACTTTCATGCATGAATTATTTACCCAATTTGGAAACTTTTGAAATCGATTCATGTTTAGCTTGAAATACTCAGTTTGTCGATTATCCGATCTTTCTTATTCATTCTATTAATCATAATTATTCATATATCAAGTATTAATCCAATAAAACCCCCAAATATCAATATATCCAATCCTAACCCTAGACAACAATATTCCAACATTAATAACAATCCTATATCATGTTTCTATCATAGATATAGCAGCAAATCAGTGAACAACACATAACACCACATAACACACAATTTACACATGTTATTCATTATGAAAACCTATGTTAAATGATCATGTTTTGATTTAGAAAGATGTTTAAAAGGTTTTTAATCATAAAAACACCCTTAGAACAGATCCGGACGATTAGGGTTAGATGAAAACGAATTAAAATGCTTTTTAAAAGATTTAGGATTATGAACACACCTTGGATTCTTGTTTAGATGTTGTAGATAGGTTAGATTATGAAAAAGAAGAGCAAAAACTCCTTCCTTAGTGTTTAAGATCGTTTGAGAGCGTTTTGGGACGGTTAGGGTTTGTGAAATGATGAAAAATGACAAAGGTTGGTATTTATACTAGTCTTCCTTCGCACCAACTCATTGGTCGAATGTAGTCTCCTTCGCCCCTTTCACAGGGTCGAATGAGCCTTGTTTGGTCGAAGGGAATTTCTCAATTTCCACTTCCCTGGTTCGCCCACTTGCATGGGTCGAACCAGACATTTTTATTCTCCTTCGACCACTCGAAGTGGTCGAACCAAGACTTCTTTTAAACTAGTTTTCCAGTTTGTCGTGTTTAACGCATTCTAACACATCCTAACACATAAGCATGCATCCTTAGTCCCTTTTTAACACATTTAGGCACAGATAATCATTTACACATCATATAACCATATCTATGTATATAATCCACCACACAACCCATAATCTACACATATACTTAATTAGTTCATGTAAAGTCACCAACAACGGAACCCGGTACTAGTGTATTACCAAAACGACTCCCAATGATCCTCCAGATCATTGTACCCTGGACAATCCTAACTTGACCCGACTCAACTAACCCAGTTAAGTTTGCTTATAAACGTTTCTCGCTAAGGTAGACTTAGATGTTACTAATATGTTTAAGCCGAACATCCCGGGTGTCACATCATCCCCACGTTGAAAGAATTTTCGTCCCGAAAATTACGCAAAGCCCAAAAAGAGAAACGAAAAGAACAGAACAAAAAGAAACATACCGGATGTCACATCATCCCCACGTTGAAAGGAATCTCGACCCGAGATTCATTCCGCTTCAGCAGTAACATGCCTTGATTCAAACGCGCGCTTCGGAAAGAGATGAGGATACTTAGATTTCATCTGATCCTCCCGTTCCCATGTGAACTCAGGTCCACGGTTTGAGTTCCAACGGACTTTAACGATGCGGATTTTACTCCGACGAAGGCTACGAATCTTGTAGTCGAGAATCTCGACAGGTTCCTCCACAATGCGAAGACGATCATCAACCTTGATCTCTTCCAGTGGTACTGTAACATTACGTATTTAAAAGCTTGTACGTTACACGTTCGTCATTAATAAAAACGTCAAGTTTCATCTTATACGTTGCATTTATTATTTTTGTCGCATTTGTGGAACCCTAATACTATATATATATATATATATATATATATTATATATTATAACATTGTAATAATATCAAAAAAATATATTGTCTTGGCCGGAATCGAACCCGCGCCAAGACCGGGTCACACAAACATCACCATCCAACCAGCTGGGCTAGCCATTCACTTGTTATAAACCCGGGTGCATTATAATTATAAACACGTTTTAAAACCTTCACAGTTGACAAGGAAAGTCAACTGTGGGTTAACGTATGGATCAATCTTGTGTTTTAACTCGTGATTGATCTAAAATTGGTAAAATCAATTGATTGCCGGCCTTGTATTGCACGATTACACGTCAATTACAATCAAATCGTTGACTAATTTTGAAAACCCACGCGTCTACAATTAATCGTGGTCAAACCTTCCAATTAACCAAACCCTTTGATCCTCAGTATAAATAGACCACCTACGATCATTCACAACTCGCTCACAACTCTCTCTCAACCTCCAATTATCTCTGAAACACTCTGATTTTAATCATCTTGCTCGTTGTTTGACTTTGGCTTTGACCCGACAATTATACTCGAAACTACACTGTGAGTTTGATTATTTATATGGGTTATGTTCATCGGCCATCACACATCAATAGCCCTATGGTTAATCAGGCTATTGATGTGTGATTTGTCCAATTACAAATTTCTAGGGTTCGTCGTGTATAATTGGGGATAAATTGAATTGGGCACATCGTATTTATTAATTGTTAATCAGAGGATATCACAACCACTGGCCTAGGCTAAGTGGTTGTGACCTGGGCTTGCTACACAAGGTACCCGGGTTCGAGTCCCGGCTACTGCCCCCTTTTTGCTTCCTTTTGTTTTTTTAAACAAAACTATTATATATATATTAAACCTTTTAATCTTATAAATTCATTTTAAAATATTAAAACTATTTTATAAATTCTAAAAAAATTATATTTGTTTAATCTGAGATAAAAGTGTTATTCACAATTTTTATTTTTCAAAAATTCATTTATTTAGTATTTATAATAATTAAATCATTTTTATACTATTATATTTATAAAAATCCATTTATATATCAAAATAATTTTATTAAATTCTCCAAAATTATCCTGACTTTTTATAAAGATAAACTTTACTGAAATAGTTTTTAATTCAGTAAAATCATTTATTTTATATTTTTAATCAATTTTTGTTAGATTTAATCATAATTAAATCATAATAAATCCAATTTTCATCATTTTTGCACCAAAATTTTATACAAATTATTTTAATTATTTAGAACAGAAACATGATTTTTAAAATAGAAATTCTTTAATTTTAGTATTTTTGAAAAATTAAAGTTAAATATTGGCTATTTATGATAAATAGATTTAAAAATCTATTTTTAAATGAAATAATTTTATAAAAATTATTTTTATACTCCAAACACTTTAATGTGTACTTTCAAAATTCAAATTTTATAAAAAGACTTTCTTTTATTAATTATCAAATTTTCCTTTATTAATTAACATTTTAAATTAATTTCAACAATTGATTATCCCCAAATCGAAACCCTAGGATACACTTATAAGTTAATTAGACTTAGACTTATTATATATTACCTTATTATAGGGTGATATTTGGAATCATTTTGGGCAACACTAGTATTTCATCTTTTCAACAAGTTTAACATTTGCTAAGGTGAGTTTTACATAGCCCCTTTTATTTATCACCATTTTTGGGGTGAAACATGTTATAACATTATCATTGCAATTCAATCATCAATGTGTCTATGTGTTTTCTATGTTGCATTATGTCTTGAGCATGATTAGAGTAAGCACCATTCTAGCATAATCATTAACTCCGTACAAGCCGACGGTATACATTGATAGATCTATTGGACTGACAATCCCACCCGGATACGTGCCTCCTACAAAGGTTACGTGGGTGTTTCTTATCGCATAACATATTCAATTGGACCATGAGTGTATGGTATGTATCATTTTATAACAGTCATCAGGGTTGATTATGCACTCGATTTATTTCTAGTATGTTCTCACATATGGGCTAGATTGACATGACACATGAATTGCACAACATTTTATTCATTTTATTATCAAAAACCTATGTAATTCTCACCAACTTATGTTGACCCAAAATACTTTCAAAATTAACATGTTTCAGGGAACAATGAAGCTGAGGCTTGAGTTAGCATGAGGATTTTACTTGAAGTTTTATTTGAAGTTATTGAAGTTTGTTATTTGATATCATGTATTTGAATTCTTAGACATCATTTCATATTTTGGATATTATGTTTGAATAAATTATTTAAAATTTATGTTATACCATGTGCTACTGAAAACAATCATCAATACGTGGCACCCCGATGTTTCCGCCATCGGTTGGGGTGTTACAGATTGGTATCAGAGCCTTGGTTATAGGGAATTAGGTTATTAGAAATAATCTAGACTATAACCTTAGGGACTTAAACAGTACTTGCTTCTCCTACTTGTAACCCTAATTGCTTCCCTAATCCTATCCTTATCCTATGCCTTATAACCCTAAACCTACATATGATTACTCTTATTCGTCTGCTGCAATCATGATCCACCATTAGATTTATAGGACAAAATCCTCAGGTTTAACCTGAACCCCCTTGAGATCTCGTCGAAGTTCTAGATTTTAATAACGAACACGTGCAATCTGGAAGGGTGAACGCCTGTATTCTGAGTCTTCTGTCTAGGCTGGCATTGCGCATATATCCCAATCAAACGAGGGACCCGGATGCCTACCTGGGAATTCTCGGGATGAGTGTTCACTTATAGGCTAAAGCATGTCTTCATATGTTATTAGAATTTAGAATCTTTGATAAGTCAACGTTTTCGTTTATTCGTTTTAATTAATGAATAAATGATTACATTCCTTATATAAACTCTCATTCATTTCATTGTGTCTATTGCAGATCATGCCTCCTCGTCGCAGCACTCGCAACAACAATGGTGAGAACCACGAAGAAGGTGGTGATAACCACAACCATGACCAAGTTCCTAACCACAACCACAATGGGGTCGATGCTCAACTGGCTGCGATCATTTCTCAACAAATGGCGCAGCAAATCGCAACTCTGGTTCCCAATTTACTTGCTCAGGTCATCCAATTGAACGGCAACGGGAATGGTCACAACAACGGGAATGGGAACGGCAATGGCAATGGAAATGGACCCCAAGCCTGTACCCTTAAGCATTTCAACTCTTGTAACCCTCCAAAGTTTAGTGGTGAAGAAGGAGCTACTGGACTCCTCCAATGGTTTGAGGGTATTGAGAATACCTTCATCAACAGTGAGTGCCCCAACAACTTCAAGGTTCGTTACGCCATGAGTGTTCTCCATAAACGAGCACTCACATGGTGGAATGAAGAAAAGCGTACTCGTGGGGCCGAGGTTGCTCTTGCTATGACATGGGACCAAGTCAAGGAGGTCATGAAGGAAGAGTTTTGTCCTCGCAATGAAGTTAAGAAACTTGAGGATGAGTTCCACACCTTAGCTCAAGATAGTGGGGAAAACCTTGCCTACAACACCCGCTTTCATGAGCTTAGCTTATTGTTGCCCCACAAAGTTACTCCTCTGCCAGTAGCCATCGAGAAGTACATCGGTGGTCTGCCCATGCAAATCCAGGACACCGTTTGGGGTAGAAATCCTGCAACTCTGGAAGAGGCCAAACGTCTAGCGGCCACTCTTACTGATAATCACGTGAAGAACGGTACTCTCGTCCGCAAAGGCACTAAGAAGACTGTTGCCAAAGACACTCCACAGCCTGCAATTGAAGTCAAGCCTGAGACCTCAAGCAACAAAAAGCGCAAGGCTAGAAACTATATGGTTGCTGCTACTCCACCTGCTGCCCAAAACCCAGCCAAGAAACCATACACCGGACCTCACCCTTTGTGCAACACTTGCAAGTACCATCATCCAACGCAGGTGCCATGTCGTTTTTGTACTAAGTGTCAAAGATATGGTCACCTGGTGAGCGTCTGTCGATCTCCTACTACCCAAGACAATAACAACCCAGCTCCCAACCAACAAAACAACAGGCCTACTCGTGGTCAATGCTACGAGTGTGGCAACCCTAATCACTACATCAACAACTGCCCTAATCGTAACCGAAACCAAAACCAAAACCAAAACCAAAACCAGAACCGCAACCAGAACCAAGGTGCTCGAGGTCGCGCCTACAATCTCAACGCTAACCAGGCTCGTGACAACAACGAAGTGGTAAATGGTACGTTTCTCATTAATAACCACTAAGCATCCATATTATTTGATTCAGGAGCTGATAAGTCATTCGTGTCACTGAAGTTTGAACCTTTACTTAACTTACCCCACACTAATCTAGAAGAACCTTTCGTGGTAGAGGTAGCTAACGGGAAGTCTATTTCGATCGACTCTATTATTCGTAACTGCTTGTTGAACCTCGACGATCATACCTTCCCTATCGATCTCATCCCCATGCATCTTGGTAGTTTTGATGTTATAGTAGGCATGGACTGGTTGTCAACTCATCGTGCCGAAATTCTGTGCTTCGAGAAAGTCATACGCATTCCTCTCGAATCTGGTGAGATTTTGAAGATTTATGGTGAGAAACCCTGTGGTGAGCTTAAGCTGATGTCTTGTACTACTGCCCAAAAGTACTTACGAAAGGGGTATACAGCCTTCTTAGCTAACGTAATAGAGAAGAAGGACAAAGGCAAAAGTATCCAAGACATTCCTATTATTCGGGACTATCCTGAAGTCTTTCCAGAGGATTTACCTGGTTTGCCTCATGCTCGACAAGTGGAGTTTCGTATTGATCTTGTTCCTGGTGCTAATCCTGTCGCTAAAGCTCCTTATCGTCTTGCACCCTTTGAAATGCAAGAACTTGCCAGTCAATTACAGGAACTTTCTGATAAAGGATTCATTCGCCCTAGTTCTTCTCCATGGGGAGCCCCTGTTTTATTCGTTAAAAAGAAGGATGGTTCTCTTCGGATGTGTATTGACTACCGTGAACTCAACAAACTCACCATCAAGAATCGTTATCCACTTCCTAGGATTGACGATTTCTTCGATCAACTTCAAGGAGCAACCCACTTCTCGAAGATTGATCTCCGTTCTGGTTATCATCAGCTTAGAGTCCACGATGAAGATATTCCCAAGACGGCTTTTCGCACTCGCTACGGTCACTATGAAGTCATGGTTATGCCTTTTGGGTTGACCAATGCTCCCGCAATATTTATGAATTTGATGAATCGGGTTTGTAGACCCTATCTCGACAAATTCGTGATCGTTTTCATCGATGATATTTTGATTTAATCTAAATCAAAATCCGATCACGAGCAACATCTTCACTCTATCTTGAATCTCCTAAAGAAAGAACAACTGTACGCCAAGTTCTCAAAATGTGAATTTTGGCTTAAGGAAGTTCAATTTTTGGGACATGTCATTGATATGAACGGAATTCATGTTGATCCTGCAAAGATCGAAGCTGTGAAGAATTGGAGTGTTCCTACCACTCCAACGGAAGTCCGTTCTTTTCTTGGGTTGGCTGGTTATTATCGTCGATTCATCGCCAATTTCTCCAAGATCGCTGTTCCTCTCACTACCTAAACTCACAAGGGTAAACCCTATGAGTGGGGACCTAAGCAAGAGGAAGCATTTGAAACTCTTAAGCTGAAACTCTGTGAAGCTCCTATCTTGTCTCTACCTGATGGTAATGATGATTTCGTGGTCTACTGTGATGCATCGAACCAAGGTCTTGGTTGTGTTCTCATGCAACGACGAAAGGTTATTGCTTATGCGTCTCGACAACTCAAGACTCACGAAAAGAATTATACCACCCATGATCTTGAATTGGGCGCTGTTGTCTTTGCACTCAAGATTTGGAGACATTATCTTTATGGGACCAAATGTGTGGTGTTCACGGACCACAAAAGTCTCCAACATGTCTTCGATCAAAAGAATCTTAACATGAGGCAACGACGTTGGGTTGAATTACTTAACGACTATGATTGCGAAATTCGCTACCATCCTGGCAAGGCGAATGTTGTGGCCGACGCACTTAGTCGTAAAGAGCGTGTCAAACTCCAATGTGCGAGAGTTCGTACTGATCTTCAGGATCGCATTCTTCAGGCTCAACACACATCAGTCACCCAAGGTAACATGTACGATGAAATGTCTTGTGGTGCTGAAACTCAACTTGAAACCAAACCCGATGGTCTTCTTTATTTCCTTAATCGACTGTGGATTCCCGACCGCGATGATCTTCGTACTTTTCTCATGAACGAGGCACATAAGTCTCGTTATTCTATTCATCCTGGAGCTGACAAGATGTACCAAGATCTTCGTTACTCTTATTGGTGGCCTGGTATGAAGAAAGACATTGCTCTATTCGTTGCAAAATGCCTCACTTGTTCCAAGGTCAAGGCTGAACATCAACGACCATCTGGTATGCTTGAACAACCAGAGATTCCTGTCTGGAAATGGGAGAGCATAGCTATGGATTTCATCACCAAACTCCCTCGTACACCCAAAGGCTTTGATAGTATTTGGGTAATCGTCGATCGTTTGACCAAATCAGCTCACTTCCTACCTATTCGTGAGAAGTATTCTGTGGAAAGATTGGCAAAGATGTACGTAAGTGAAATCGTATGTCGTCACGGTATACCTTTGGACATTATTTCTGATCGCGATGGTCGTTTCACCTCTCACTTTTGGGAATCTCTACAAGATGCTTTGGGTACCAAGTTGAACCTGAGCACTGCTTATCACCCTCAAACGGATGGTCAGACTGAACGAACCATCCAGACACTTGAGGACATGCTCAGGGCATGTGTCATCGATTTTGGTGGCGCATGGGATTCTCATCTTCCCTTGGTTGAGTTTTCATACAACAACAGTTATCACGCCAGCATTAACATGGCTCCTTTTGAAGCACTCTATGGTCGGAAATGTCGTTCTCCTGTCTGTTGGACTGAGGTTGGTGAAGCTCGTATTACTGGACCCGAACTAATCCAGGAAACCACAGACAAAATTCAGCTCATTCAGGATAATCTTCTCAAGGCTAGAAGTCGCCAAAAGAGTTATGCTGATAAACGTCGTAAACCCTTGGAATTTCAAGTTGGGGACCTTGTACTACTTAAGGTATCCCCTTGGAAAGGAGTAATTCGTTTCGGTAGAAAGGGAAAGTTAGCTCCTCGATACGTAGGCCCTTCAAAATTCTTGACAGAGTTGGAAAAGTGGCTTACAAACTTGAACTTCCACCTGAGCTAAGCAATGTTCATCCGACCTTCCATGTTTCGAATCTCAAGAAATGCTTAGCAGATGAGAACCTTCATGTTCCTCTTGAGGATGTGCAAATCGATGAAAGCATGCACATTATCGAGAAACCCGTCGAGATTGTTGACACTGGAGTCAAGAAACTCAAGCGCAGTCGTATTCCGATCGTTAAGGTTCGTTGGGAATCTAAACGAGGCCCAGAATTCACTTGGGAACTTAAAGACCAGATGAAATCGAAGTATCCACATCTTTTCCCACCAGACTCTCCAACTCCAACTTCGGGATGAAGTTCCTAAAAGTAGGGGAGACTGTAACATTACGTATTTAAAAGCTTGTACGTTACACGTTCGTCATTAATAAAAACGTCAAGTTTCATCTTATACGTTGCATTTATTATTTTTGTCGCATTTGTGGAACCCTAATACTATATATATATATAATATATATATATATATATATATATATTATATTATAACATTGTAATAATATCAAAAAAATATATTGTCTTGGCCGGGAATCGAACCCGCGCCAAGACTGGGTCACACAAACATCACCATCCAACCAGCTGGGCTAGCCATTCACTTGTTATAAACCCGGGTGCATTATAATTATAAACACGTTTTAAAACCTTCACAGTTGACAAGGAAAGTCAACTGTGGGTTAACGTATGGATCAATCTTGTGTTTTAACTCGTGATTGATCTAAAATTGGTAAAATCAATTGATTGCCGGCCTTGTATTGCACGATTACACGTCAATTACAATCAAATCGTTGACTAATTTTGAAAACCCACGCGTCTACAATTAATCGTGGTCAAACCTTCCAATTAACCAAACCCTTTGATCCTCAGTATAAATAGACCACCTACGATCATTCACAACTCGCTCACAACTCTCTCTCAACCTCCAATTATCTCTGAAACACTCTGATTTTAATCATCTTGCTCGTTGTTTGACTTTGGCTTTGACCCGACAATTATACTCGAAACTACACTGTGAGTTTGATTATTTATATGGGTTATGTTCATCGGCCATCACACATCAATAGCCCTATGGTTAATCAGGCTATTGATGTGTGATTTGTCCAATTGCAATTTCTAGGGTTCGTCGTGTATAATTGGGGATAAATTGAATTGGGCACATCGTATTTATTAATTGTTAATCAGAGGATATCACAACCACTGGCCTAGGCCAAGTGGTTGTGACCTGGGCTTGCTACACAAGGTACCCGGGTTCGAGTCCCGGCTACTGCCCCCTTTTTGCTTGCTTTTGTTTTTTTAAACAAAACTATTATATATATATATATTAAACCTTTTAATCTTATAAATTCATTTTAAAATATACTATTTTATAAATTCTAAAAAAATTATATTTGTTTAATCTGAGATAAAAGTGTTATTCACAATTTTTATTTTTCAAAAATTCATTTATTTAGTATTTATAATAATTAAATCATTTTTATACTATTATATTTATAAAAATCCATTTATATATCAAAATAATTTTATTAAATTCTCCAAAAATTATCCTGACTTTTTATAAAGATAAACTTTACTGAAATAATTTTTAATTCAGTAAAATCATTTATTTTATATTTTTAATCAATTTTTGTTAGATTTAATCATAATTAAATCATAATAAATCCAATTTTCATCATTTTTGCACCAAAATTTTATACAAATTATTTTTAATTATTTAGAATAGAAACATGATTTTTAAAATAGAAATTCTTTAATTTTAGTATTTTTGAAAAATTAAAGTTAAATATTGGCTATTTATGATAAATAGATTTAAAAATCTATTTTTAAATGAAATAATTTTATAAAAATTATTTTTATAATCCAAACACTTTAATGTGTACTTTCAAAATTCAAATTTTATAAAAAGACTTTCTTTTATTAATTATCAAATTTTCCTTTATTAATTAACATTTTAAATTAATTTCAACAATTGATTATCCCCAAATCGAAACCCTAGGATACACTTATAAGTTAATTAGACTTAGACTTATTATATATTACCTTATTATAGGGTGATATTTGGAATCATTTTGGGCAACACTAGTATTTCATCTTTTCAACAAGTTTAACATTTGCTAAGGTGAGTTTTACATAGCCCCTTTTATTTATCACCATTTTTGGGGTGAAACATGTTATAACATTATCATTGCAATTCAATCATCAATGTGTCTATGTGTTTTATATGTTGCATTATGTCTTGAGCATGATTAGAGTAAGCACCATTCTAGCATAATCATTAACTCCGTACAAGCCGACGGTATACATTGATAGATCTATTGGACTGACAATCCCACCCGGATACGTGCCTCCAACAAAGGTTACGTGGGTGTTTGTTATCACATAACATATTCAATTGGACCATGAGTGTATGGTATGTATCATTTTATAACAGTCATCAGGGTTGATTATGCACTCGATTTATTTCTAGTATGTTCTCACATATGTGCTAGATTGACATGACACATGAATTGCACAACATTTTATTCATTTTATTATCAAAAACCTATGTAATTCTCACCAACTTATGTTGACCCAAAATACTTTCAAAATTAACATGTTTCAGGGAACAATGAAGCTGAGGCTTGAGTTAGCATGAGGATTTTACTTGAAGTTTTATTTGAAGTTATTGAAGTTTGTTATTTGATATCATGTATTTGAATTCTTAGACATCATTTCATATTTTGGATATTATGTTTGAATAAATTATTTAAAATTTATGTTATACCATGTGCTACTGAAAACAATCATCAATACGTGGCACCCCGATGTTTCCGCCATCGGTTGGGGTGTTACAGGTACAATGAGAGATTCATCAGCCAAACACTTCCTCAAGTTAGACACATGGAAGACGTTGTGTACACTACCGAGCTCCGCCGGTAAGTCAAGTCTGTATGCCACCGGTCCAATCCGATCCAAGATTGCGAACGGTCCGACATAACGAGGGTTAAGCTTGCCACGCTTTCCAAAGCGTATGACGCCCATCCATGGTGAAACTTTCAGAAGTACCTTGTCCCCAACCTGGAACTCTAAAGGTTTTCGACGGCGATCGACATAGCTCTTCTGACGATCCCGTGCAGCAGCCAAATGTTGACGGATCTGTACGATTTTCTCCGAAGTTTCGTACACGAGTTCCGGACCGGTGAGCTGGCTCTCGCCCACCTCGGCCCAACAAAGTGGTGTGATCGACATTTCCGTCCGTAAAGAGCCTCGAACGGAGCTGCCTTGATGCTAGAGTGATAACTGTTGTTGTAGGAGAATTCCACTAACGGCAGGTGGATCTCCCAACTTTTGCCAAAATCGATAACACATGCCCGAAGCATGTCTTCCAAGGTTTGAATTGTCCGCTCACTCTGTCCATCAGTTTGCGGATGATAAGCCGTACTCATATCCAACTGAGTACCCAAAGCCTTGTGCAGAGCCTTCCAGAAATGCGAAGCGAAACGAGAATCACGATCAGAGATAATAGAAACAGGCACTCCGTGTCGAGCAACCACCTCCTTAAGGTAAAGTCGAGCTAACCGCTCGAGTCCATCGGTTTCCATAATAGGTATAAAACGTGCCGATTTTGTCAGCCGGTCAACAATCACCCAAATCATGTCATAACCACTAGGTGACCTTGGCAGCTTGGTGACAAAATCCATCGTGATTCGTTCCCACTTCCATTCTGGAACCTCTGGTTGTTGCAGGAGACCAGACGGCCTCTGATACTCCACCTTGACTTTAGCACAAGTCAAACATTTGCTGACGTAAGAAGCTATGTCAGCTTTCATGTTCGGCCACCAAATAAGTATCTTCAAATCCTGATACATCTTATCGGAGCCAGGGTGAATAGAATACCGGGATTTGTGAGCTTCATCTAGAACAAGCTCGCGCAATCCCCCGAACAATGGGACCCAAACACGTCCCGCAAAATAGTGTAAGTCATCAGTCCTGAGCTCAAGATGCTTATCAGCACTGTGCATAGTCTCAGCCTTAAGGTTTTCCTCCTTCAAGGCTTCTAACTGTGCAGAACGGATCCGGTCAGGCAACGACGAATGAATGGTGAGCTGTAAGGCTCGAACACGGCGAGGGTTCGCAGACTCCTTCCTGCTCAAGGCGTCCGCCACAACGTTCGCCTTGCCAGGATGGTATTTGATGGCACAGTCATAATCGTTCAGGAGTTCAACCCAGCGACGCTGCTGCATGTTCAACACCTTCTGGTCGAAAATATGCTGAAGACTCTTGTGATCGGTATATACTTCACACTTGGTACCGTACAAGTAATGTCTCCAGATTTTCAACGCAAAGACCACCGCACCCAGTTCCAAGTCATGAGTAGTGTAGTTCTTCTCATGAACTTTGAGTTGACGAGATGCATAAGCAATAACCTTCCCGCGCTGCATCAACACGCAACCGAGACCACGAATAGAAGCATCACAGTACACAACGAAATCATCAGTGCCTTCCGGCAGGGATAAGATAGGTGCAGAACAAAGTTTAAGCTTCAGCATCTGAAATGCTGATTCTTGTGGTTCATCCCAGTCGAACTTTCGGTCCTTCTGGGTAAGAGCAGTGAGGGGTTGAGCGATCTTCGAAAATCGCTCAATGAAACGACGATAATAACCCGCAAGACCTAGGAATTGCCGCACCTCAGATGGCATCTTTGGTGCTTCCCAGTCTTTAATAGCTTCGATCTTAGCCGGATCGACATGAATTCCCAGTTCATTCACCACATGTCCTAGGAATTGAACTTCACGCAACCAAAAATCACACTTCGAGAACTTAGCATACAACTGCTCCTGTCTCAAAAGTTCCAAGACCAACCGCAGATGTTCCTCATGATCCGCCTTGTTCTTGGAATAGATCAGAATGTCGTCAATAAACACGATGACGAACTTATCAAGGTAAGGTTTGCAAACGCGGTTCATCAAATCCATGAACACCGCCGGTGCGTTAGTGAGACCGAAAGGCATGACCAAGAACTCAAAATGGCCATAACGAGGGCGAAAAGCAGTCTTCTGAATGTCAGCTTCCCTGACGCGCAACTGGTGATAACCGGACCGCAAATCAATCTTCGAATAGTAGCTAGAGCCCTGAAGCTGGTCAAAGAGATCATCAATGCAAGGAAGAGGATAACGATTCTTGATGGTCACTTTGTTCAGCTCACGATAATCAATACACATGCGAAGACTTACGTCCTTCTTCTTCACAAACAAAATAGGAGCTCCCCACGGGGAAGAACTCGGTCGAATGAAACCCTTTTCCAAGAGTTCCTGCAACTGGCTGGACAACTCTTGCATCTCGGGAGGTGCAAGACGATACGGAGCTCGGGCAATAGGAGCTGCGCCCGGAGTGAGATCAATACCAAACTCAACCTGACGATGGGGAGGAAGACCAGGTAAATCATCAGGAAACACATCAGAAAAGTCACGAACCACCGGAATATCCTCGATCTTCTTCTCATCGTCAGAAGAAACGCTAACAAGTGCCAGAATGGCCGAACAGCCCTTCCGAAGATACTTACGGGCTTTCATGCTAGAAATGATACTCAGGGGAGCACCGCTTTTCTCGCCACGAACAGAAAGAATCTCTCCATCAGGGAGAGGGATCCGAATAACCTTGTCAAAACAAACGATCTCCACGCGATACAACGATAACCAATCCATGCCAACCACGACATCAAAACTACCCAGAGGTACCGGCATAAGGTCAATGGGGAAAGACAAACCCGACAGTTCCAAACGACATTCCCTAAGGGTGTGTGTCGCTTCGATTTTCTTACCATCAGCCAATTCTATTAAGTACTTAGCCTCTAAAGGTGTGGGTACTATATTTAGAAATCGACTAATATCCAAAGATACGAAACTCTTATCGGCACCAGAATCAAACAAGACAGAAACATAGCGATCATTAAGAAGGAACGTACCGGTAAGTGTGTCTGGATCCTGCCTAGCCTCTGCAGATCCAATGACGAAAGCACGTGCAGTCCTGCCTCCGCCGCCATTGTTCCCGTTACCGTTTCCGCCTCTCCCATTATCGCCCTGCTTCAGTTTGGGACAGTCACGCTTGAAATGTCCCGTGTCACCACAGTTATAACACCCCTGCCTACCCTGAGTCCCTGAGCAGCAGGAGCAGGAGTAGCCGCAGGAGTCTGAGTTGGGGTGAGCGCCACCTTGCAATCCTTAGCATGGTGCCCCAACTGTTGGCACCGATGACAACGAGCCCTATCACAACTCCCAGAGTGATGAACACCACACTTGTTACACTTGGTATGCTTCCTAGCATACCCACCCGTCTTCGACCCAGAAGAAGACCCAGATAACTCAAACTTCTTCGCCGGCTGAGCTGGCACCACACTCTTCCCCACACTCTCCCACTTCCTCTTGTTCCCCTCAGCAGCCTTCACAGTAGTACCCTTGGGTGGCAAAACGCCTTCCGCCACCTTCAGGTTAGTCATCCGATGAGCTGATCGGACAACCTCAGCAATAGTGGGAAGATTCCCAGCAGCTACCAACCCAGCAATCTCGGGCACTAGTCCAGACACATAGTGCTCAATCCTCCTGTACTCGGGTGTGTGCAAGTCAGGACACAACACCGCCAGCTCGTTCCTCCTCACAGTATACTCCTCAATCTCCGACCCAACCATCTTGAAACTCCAGACCTCATGTTCCAACTTCTGTATCTCCTCCCTCGGACAATACTCACCTCTCAAAAGCTGCACAAACTCCGCCCAAGGCATAGCAATAGCCTCTCCCAGTCCCACGTTCTGAGTAGTAGCATTCCACCACGCCAATGCAGGCCCCTCAAATGTTGCAGTAGCATACTTCACTCGGTCCCCAGCAGGATAGTTACACATGACAAACACAGATTCCACCTTCTCCAGCCATCGGAGCAGTCCCACCGCTCCCTCAGTTCCAGCGAAGTTATGGGGCTGACAGTCCCTAAACTTCTTATAAGAGCACTGAGGTGGGAGTGGATTGGCACCAACACCTGAAATACGGTACACGAATAAAACACAGACGAAAGGACACGAAACCCAAAAATGAGGCAAGGTCGACAAAATCAACTCACCACCCATGGCATTAATCCCAGCCTGGAAATTAGCCATCGCCATGTTCACTTGCTGCTGTAGCAAGTTGTTCAGTTCAGCTTGGGTCATGTTGATGTTTCCACGACCACCGCCTCCAGCGCGACCACCACCGCCAGCACGGCCACCACCGCCACCACGACGTCCACCACCGCGAGCACCAGACATGATCTAACAAATCAAGAGAACGAGGGATTCAGATTCACTTCTAGTGTCAACCACTAGAAATTTACAAGAGTTAACCTAGGGACAATCCAGGACTATACATCCAAACTCGAAGTCCATCGGGACTTTCATGCATTCCAGTTTATTATTTCGTGTGCACCCGAAATGATAAACTGCTCTACATGGTCCTCCAGATGTACCCCTAATCTAGACCCCAGTTACCGAACATTGTCGCCTATGTGGCAATAGGTGCAAGTGTAAGAAGGCATGTGTGTGCTAGAACCAACAAATCAACCCCTCCTCCTTTAGTCCAGAAGAAGAAGACAAGAGTAGGTAAGAACCCAAATAAAAACGGATGATGTAACGGAGAAACATGATGATGATGTAAGGACACCCCGACAACGTTAGTACATATTTCACTAATAGACCCAAAGTATGTGACCGTCTAGTGTGTGCGACTCGGCTATAGACCAGACTCTACATGCAGTCCTAGTTCACTATAACCATTGGCTCTGATACCAATCTGTCACACCCTCAAATTACCACTTGCGGGGTTTTACCGCGAGGCACATGACAAACCAGGATCCAAGTCAACGATCACAATAAACAACTCTATATGAAAAACATAACCAGACATAACCATTAATTTAACAAGTGGAAGCGGTTTAGTAGCATTTAATTAGCTATGCTATCATCTCAAAAGGTGTTCAAAATACTTTTATTACAAGACGTGCACTAAATCTAGACGCCAATGCAGACCCGTGCGCCTAGTTCCGTTCGTTGCTACCTTAGCGACCTGAGAAAAACATGCCGAAAAGATGTCAACATATAATGCTGGTGAGTTCACAGGTTTATTCAAAATGTTACCAAAGTGTTACCATGTCCATACTATATCAATGTTACCAAGTACGCTAGCTAGGCGTATGTTTCATTACTACTACGATTGGAAACCATTACTAGACACGTTTAGCAATGTTCAGCATGTTTAAGCAGCCCGTATGTTCAGCATGATACCAATGTACCTGTTCGAGACAATATGCACCCGCCCGGCCCTCCAAGCCGACGAGTGGGGCAGGTCACGCCCAATAGATCTATCCACATTTCCCCCGTTGTGCAAACCCGCACATTCATGGTTTCCCCCGGGACTTTCCAAAAGATCGTATAGCAATATAAAGTTAAAACCATAGTATGACATATGTTACCAAAAACCATTTAGCGCATGTTTTCTCCCCCGAAAGTTAAAGCAGTAAAAAGTGGGGCCGTGAACTCACCTTAAGTAGCGTTCTTCAATTATAAGTAAAGATGTTTAGCTCTTGATAATCCCTCTACCGGAGATCTATAAAAATGTTCACATAAGTGTTCTGACTAATAACCATAAGGTTATCTAGTCCCCGATTGTCCAGATCGTAAGCAAGTATGTTTTAAAACGTGTTTAAATGTTTAACCGACACACTAGACCGACCCGACATCCCGTTGGTGACCCATTACCCTAACTAATCAAGTACATATAGATTACACACAAGGTTCAAGCATAAAACACTTAGTTTGTATCAAAAATCTCATTTCTGCATCAGAACGGTCGAACCAGTCAGTTTTAAGTCTCCTTCGCACCTTTTTGTCTCCTTCGCACCATTTATATCTCGTTCGACCGTTTGATGTTTCCTTCGCCCCTTTTATCCCATTCGTCCAATATAAAACCAGGTTCGACCCTAGATCCCTCCTTCGCACGATTGACTGGTTGAAGGAGGCCAGGTTCGCCCCTGTTGTATAATTTTTCCTAAAAACGCTTCAAACACATTCAAAACGACCCGAAACATCATCAAACACAACAGTCAAGCATGGATAACTTATCCCTACAAAACCCCATCGATTTCCCCCGATAATACGTCTGTTTCAGCCCTTTCCCAAAATGGTAAAGATTATGGAAACATCACTTTCATGCATGAATTATTTACCCAATTTGGAAACTTTTGAAATCGATTCATGTTTAGCTTGAAATACTCAGTTTGTCGATTATCCGATCTTTCTTATTCATTCTATTAATCATAATTATTCATATATCAAGTATTAATCCAATAAAACCCCCAAATATCAATATATCCAATCCTAACCCTAGACAACAATATTCCAACATTAATAACAATCCTATATCATGTTTCTATCATAGATATAGCAGCAAATCAGTGAACAACACATAACACCACATAACACACAATTTACACATGTTATTCATTATGAAAACCTATGTTAAATGATCATGTTTTGATTTAGAAAGATGTTTAAAAGGTTTTTAATCATAAAAACACCCTTAGAACAGATCCGGACGATTAGGGTTAGATGAAAACGAATTAAAATGCTTTTTAAAAGATTTAGGATTATGAACACACCTTGGATTCTTGTTTATATGTTGTAGATAGGTTAGATTATGAAAAAGAAGAGCAAAAACTCCTTCCTTAGTGTTTAAGATCGTTTGAGAGCGTTTTGGGACGGTTAGGGTTTGTGAAATGATGAAAAATGACAAAGGTTGGTATTTATACTAGTCTTCCTTCGCACCAACTCATTGGTCGAATGTAGTCTCCTTCGCCCCTTTCACAAGGTCGAATGAGCCTTGTTTGGTCGAAGGGAATTTCTCAATTTCCACTTCCCTGGTTCGCCCACTTGCATGGGTCGAACCAGACATTTTTATTCTCCTTCGACCACTCGAAGTGGTTGAACCAAGACTTCTTTTAAACTAGTTTTCCAGTTTGTCGTGTTTAACGCATTCTAACACATCCTAACACATAAGCATGCATCCTTAGTCCCTTTTTAACACATTTAGGCACAGATAATCATTTACACATCATATAAACATATCTATGTATATAATCCACCACACAACCCATAATCTACACATATACTTAATTAGTTCATGTAAAGTCACCAACAACGGAACCCGGTACTAGTGTATTACCAAAACGACTCCCAATGATCCTCCAGATCATTGTACCCTGGACAATCCTAACTTGACCCGACTCAACTAACCCAGTTAAGTTTGCTTATAAACGTTTCTCGCTAAGGTAGACTTAGATGTTACTAATATGTTTAAGCCGAACATGCCGGGTGTCACACAAACTTATCTGAATAATATATAAATGCGTCACAGGAAAAACAAGGCAATTGAAGTCTTGATGAAGCAGAGAAAAATCAAGCATCAATTTGTTATGACACAAGTTAAATAATTTGTTATGACACAAGTTAAATAATATGTAGATGAAGGATCTACGATAAGGAAACACCAACAACCACCAATACAAATAGCTTGCTTCTAAGCACCTTACAAAGTGATTAATTTATAACAGACAAAACGACTCAATTCGGTTACAGGTAATGTAAAACTCTTCAACAACTTAAACAATAATGAGCTTATTGATATAATCATATATCAGTTTCTTCTAGCGATGACAACTATATTGAAATAAATGAAACAAACACACACACATGTTAAACAGAAAAGGTTCCTAATGAACCAGCAGGCCCTAATATTGGTTGTCACATTGGTAACACTTGAATTCGAACTACTATTCGATTTGATTTTCTTGAATTTTTGATACAATCAGCCATTTCTTCATCGGATTTTAAAGTTATCGATCACCATCTTCATCGAGGTATTGGAGCTTATAAGTCTTGTCACTTAACTCCAATCTCTTACCGATTTCTTTCTCAATGTGTACATAGGTTGCTTGCGAGACAGGGAGATGGAATTTGAAAATATCATCTTTATACTCTGCTTTTATGGTCAGCTCATTTTTGTTTAGGCTGACTGTTGATGTGTCCTCAATTGCTCCATTATCTTCTGTATTTGTGTTTCTTTGAACAATAGACGAACCATTTGCGTTTCTCTTCATGTAATATGGTCCTGGCCACTCTGGCATATCAAGTTTTTTGAATTTGCGTTTGAGTGTAGATAAATAAACTACATCACAATATCAAAAAAGAATATTCCTTAGATGTTTTCTATATGAGAGTGTAGTAAAAGAAACATTTGTTACTAAATTCGTTAAGTAGGTTGTGATTATAATAGTTGATTATCATTAATTACCATCAAGGTTTTTTGCAGCATCGTTCATTGTTTTTCCAAACTGTTTCTCAATAACTTCTCTAGGTAATATTTTTGGAGTAGTCTTGCACATCACCTTGGATGGTGCTATGAGATCTACAACTGTTACTGTCTTTTGTTTTTCACGTGCTTTCGGCATCGGTGATGACCTTTTTTCTTGAAAAATCTTGAACTTTTGAGTTTCACCAATTTCATTGCCATTCATATGGAAACCCATTATGGGTAATAGGTATGGTTTTTTTAAATACTCCACGTCCAACTGTATTTTTAGGTATTGTTTAACTTGATGACTTGATGATGCTCCACTTTTCAATTGCACATCACCAAGTTTTTAGATTTGATATTTTGTGTATTTAAAAGTCTTTAAAATTGTAGAACTAAAACAATCATGAACCTTAACCTTTCATATTATTATTAATTTAATTGTTGTCTTAGGTTCCCAGAGGCGTCGATGTTTACACGGAAGAGGATATTGATTCATGAAGAATGATCAAGTTATGCTGTGAGCTTCATTTTCAAGTGAACCGTGTTTTTAGGACTCAACTAATGTATTGACACAATATTTTTGTAACTATTAAATATTTGTGGTAGAATTTGACAAATGCTTGCAATGGGTTTTTGGTATATAAATATGCATTTTATTATAAAATTTATTGATTTTTTATTATAAAATATAAATATGAATTCAGCGTAATTATTAATTTTGCAGAATTTTTTTTAGGAAAATAAAAGCATGGCACGCAAAATGAATGTAATAAACGCATGTCAAAAACGAGTGTCATAAATGCGTGTCATGAAAGAGTGTTATTAAAAGATGACATGCTCGTGCATGTCATATTAATTTTATCACCATGCCTACAATAACTTTCTTTTGTGTGTCATAAACACCTTTTCATGACGCGTAATGTACGTCAAGAAATGTGTTTTTTTCTAGTAGTGAAGGATAAAATAATCATTTCACAATGTAAGGGGTGGCGGGTGGGTGTTGTCTTTTTTTTAAAGTGGAAGTATGATGGCGTAAAGCTTAACGACACTAATCTTTGATATATATATAAATGAATATGAAAACGCTTTATTATTATTATTATTATTATTATTATTATTATTATTATTATTATTATTATTATTTACTTGTTATTGATATTATAGTCTTACTATTTTATATCATATAATCAAACAATTATGTTTGAAGTTCGTTAACCAACGATGAATATTAGAATTGTGACGTTAATCACGTCAAAATTGTGTTTTGCAGACACATTTGAAGAATTTTATCCAAACTTTACTAACGTGTAGTTGCCCACGAAAATGCCATCAAAATAACAAAGATTAGTAGTGAATTTAGCCGATCCTATCAATTCTCTCTTTTATGTCTTTTGTTTATAAGTTCAGTGACATATTTAGTTTATCTTTTTTAATCTTTTGTTTATAACTTTCACGACAAAATTTGCTTAATCAATTAATTACTTTATTTTTAATATTAGTAAAAAAATTACGGAAGTGCGAATAGTCATTTTAATTATGTACTTGATTATTATATGAACTTAGTTATTATTATTTTTCATTATATATTATGTACTTAGACTACACAAAAATCTTTTGAACCAAATAGGCAGACACGTTTTATTGTGAAAGACTGAAAGAGCCACCTTGGCACCTTCCAAATATTTTGGTTTGATGAGCCTTGACACTTGATCGGCACTTGCGCTGAACCTTGAACCCGTGGACCATTGACCACCTTCCAAGCTAGCTTTCCTTGATAGTGATATGCTTGATTGATCCTAGTGTAGGGGTTAATGATTCAGGTCCAATCTCAAAGTCTAAGACAATATGATGTGACAGAAATGGAAAAAAAATATTGCCATGTTTCTAGCAGTTTTAGATGATAAAAGTCAAAATATAAATCCCTATTTATTGACGTTTCAAAAAAAAAATCCATATTTATTTTATTTTTAAAGGGAACTTCATTCAACAAGACCGTGAAAACCACCTGCTTGCAAGGCAAAAAGGAGGGGTCGCAAACCAACTTACATCATATGCAAATTACACCATGATTTCCAATCCATCCCTTTACTATCATGCCTATTGCTATACCATTAAATGAGAGAGCCTTTACGTCCGCGACTACCTCCACAACCTTGACGTCTTTATTCTAAAAAAACCCGTTCATTTCTAGCTTTCCACAACCTCCTACAACACACTATCATCACCCCTCTCACAATCTCTTGACGAATTGGCGAAAGACTTTGAACTTTATGCAACTACATGACATCCCTCAAGCTAAAGGCAAAGAAATGCCACACAATCTCACCACACTATTCCACACCCCGTTGAAAAGCCACTTTCTGAGAATAAATGATCCACCGTTTCGTCTCCATCTTCACATAACTTTCACGACAAAATTTGCTTAATCAATTAATTACTTTATTTTTTAATATTGGCAACAAAATTACCGAAGTGCGAATAGTCATTTTACACTACTACAAAAATACCCTTTCTTGACACTTTTTTTTATGGCACACCCTATATAATGACATGCAAAAGTGCATGTCATAAAAAAATGTCATCTTTGATAAAAAATGATAATTTCTTGACATTTTTTCATGCGTGTCAATAAATTTTTAGTCATATGTTAAATAGTAAACACAAACTTAGTTTATTAACATTTGAACATTATTTATTATGTGTGTATATATTGTTGGAATAATTAAGATTTTGCAGTGGATATATTATTGTTTTCTGAATGAATTGTATTCGGATAAGAAACAAAGAATAATGAAACAAAACAAGACACTTATTTTGGACAGAAAATATGGATTGTTTGTATTGTATTAGAATAAACAATCTTGGTGAATACAAATGAAATACATAGGTTCTATATATACATTATCAAATGGTATGTTCCCTTGACAGTTAATATTGAAACGTTGTGTTGGTTGTGTCGGTTGTTAACTGCCATCTTTTGGCGCCAATAACTGATTTTCAACCGTCAAGGGTATAATGGTCTTTTCTTTAATATGTCCCGCCTTTCATTTTGTCTGCTGCCACTTGTTTCTTGATTCACTTGACCCATTTGATCTTCAATTATGTTGCAGCCTTGTTAACCTTGCTGGGATTCTTCTGATGCAATCTTATTCATAGCCGTTTGACCCATATGATTTCTATCCTACATAAACTAACATCCTTATAACTAGTGTTTACAAATTACAACTAATGACATTCATACTACTACATACATACACACATTACTTTACATATGTTCAGATTACACACATATACTAATAAACACATAAAATATAAAGTTTAATTTAAATATCTAACATATATGTATGAACCATATATGTGTATAGTTAGGATATGTAAACTTGTGAATATTAGGATTTTATTGTACTGAGTAATATTAGGATGTAAAGTTGTGAACAATGATGTTGCACAAAGTGATGGCCGGATAAGGAAATGGCAGGATCATACAGTGAACAACAGAAGGCGCGCCTCAGGACTAAAACAAGAACAAAAGACAGAACTGCCCTCAAATGGAATTACCAGAAAATCAAGTGTTTTGGCGCCAAAATAACCGTTCTTAACTGTCAACCGTTGTGTCCTTTATTTAACCGTTTTTAGCTATCAACCATTGTGTCCTTTAGTTATATATAAATAGGTTGTATCAATGTACATTACAAACAACCAAGATTGTTCATTTTATCTGATTAATCCATAGTATTTTGTTTTCGTTTTATGTCCCACTTTGCCGACCAAATAATTCATTTGTATTGGTCTTTGATTTTCGATCATTCGTTTGTTATCTTTAGTGAATAGTTTGATAATTTCCGTTGCATATTAGTTTGTTTGTCTATAAAATCTAGTATTAAAGCCAGAATATTCACTAATTCAAATCAGTTTTTTTACAATCAAAGTTCACTTTCAATACAACCGAAGATGTCTCAATGTTCTGGATATTCATATTCCGGATCAAGGACGCATTATATGAAGAAGTACATGATGAAATAAAAAAGGAATAATGCTTTCAAGAGGAAACAAATAGAAACACGGGTCTGCTACTACTGTCACGAACCGGGGTATTTGATTAGTGCGTGCAATATGCGAGAAATGGATGAAAGTACACAACTAATCAAAGATGCAATTGAGACAGACACTAGTTATTATCCAGACACATTCATAGGCAACCGAGAAGACTACATACTCTGCGGAACAAGCATGGGAACGTGGAATGAAATCTGGTATGTTAGTCAGGATTTACAAAATCATATGGCGGGAAACTTGGATTATTTCTACAAAATAAAAAGGTCCTTTGTAGTGGAAAGTAGAATCAAGAATGAATTTGTGTTTATAAGGGGTATATGGATGATAAATATCTCAGCTGATGATCAATCATTGATCATTCTGAGTGTATTTTACTCACCGGATGTAAATGATAACATACTCAGTCTTCCTTAATTGAAATTACAAAGCTTTATAGTCAAGTTATAGGGAAACGTTTGTTATGTTAGTAATATGTTTATCAAACGAAAGTATGCAATTTAGAAATATGAAAGAAAATAGAGACACAAGGGAAACAATGTTAAAAGAATTGGGAGATGATCATGAACATGAAAGAAAGAAGGACGGATACTTAAACGAGTATTTTGAAGAATTGTCACTAGATTCCGAAAGGAACATGAAGAAAGTAAGTGACTCGGTTCATGATATAGAGTTTGATTCTTTTGAGAAATGCATTGGACATCATAGAGGAACTTGAATACCCGTGGGCACGTAGAGATATCTTGAAAGAACCATTTCATAAAATGGTTTCATGGTTCTCGAACTTCTATTTGAAGATAGCAAATCGTCCCATACCATCGATGATTGAAAATTGAAAACGAATAGAGTAATATGATTTATATATATTAGTCAAGAAGGAAGGAGGCCACCGAAGAGTATCCACATATAACACATGGGTCGTGATTCTTTATGCTCGATACTTAGACGTCTTAGAGTGGCAATATAATGTAAAAAAGGTGGCGAGAAGAGCAGTTCAATGTGCAAGGGAAGAAAGAGTGGAATGTAGCAGCAAATGAAGGACAAAATCGGTGCCAAGGATGACACCAATGCTGAACAAAGATGCATCCTCATACGAAGAAGACTACGCCCTCTACATGGGGTGATTTAAACGCAGCAAAGAGGTTGATCAAGAAAAAAAAACGTAAATATGATTTCTCACAAGCGGGGAGGGCATCGGAAGAAGCAATTAAGACACTGCCACCAAGATCAAATAACCAAAGTTTGGTTTAAGGGCAGGTGTTAAATAGTAAACACAAACTTAGTTCATTAACGTTTGAACAATATTTATTATGTGTGTATATATGTATGAACCGTATATGTATAGTTAGGATATGTAAACTTGTGAATATTAGGATTTTATTGTATTAAGGGGCTGTTTGGTAAGCCTCTTAATGAGGCTCTTAACCATTCAGTGCTGAATGATTCATCATTCAGCACGTTTGTTTCAACTTCTAAATGGAATGGTTAAGGCTGAACCATTAAGACCTGGGATGTGGCTAATCATTAAGCACTGAACCATTAAGCACTAAACTAGGCTGAACTTTAATGAGACTCTCCTACCAATTTGGGAAAAGAAAACTAACCATTAAGAGGTCCAACTTTGTGATCGAGCACTTAACCATTCAGACCTCTTAATGATTCAGCACTTAATAAACCAAACAACCCCTAAGTTATGTTAGGATGTATAATGGTTGCCCAAGATCGAACAATGATGCTGCACAAAGTGATGGCTGGAAAAGGAAATGGCAGGATCATACACTGAATAACAGAAGGTGCGCCTCAGGACTAAAACAAGTGCAAAAGGACAGAACTGCCCTCAAATGGAATTACCAGAAAACCAAGTATTTTGGCGCCAAAATAACCATTCTTAACTAGCAAC
Source organism: Ambrosia x helenae (assembly GCA_030844895.1). NCBI lineage: Eukaryota > Viridiplantae > Streptophyta > Magnoliopsida > Asterales > Asteraceae > Ambrosia > Ambrosia x helenae. The sequence goes on along the minus strand of CM061227.1, from coordinate 16,503,652 downwards.
CGTTGTGTCCTTTAGTTAACCGTTCTTAGCTGTCAACTGTTGTGTCCTTTAGTTATGCATAAATAGGTTGTATCGATGTACATTACAAACTACCAAGATTGTACATTCTATCCGATCAATCCATAGTATTTTGGTTTTGTTTTTGTCCCACTTTGCAAACCAAAGCATTCATTTGTATTGTTCTTTGATTTTTGATAATTCGTTTGTTATCTTTAGTGAAAAATTTCGATCATTTCCGCTCCATATTAGTTTGTTTGTTGAACAATATTACTAGATACTAGGTTAGAAGTATGTGTATGACACTAATTGAGTAATATTAATAACAAAGATTCAAGAATTACATAACTGTATTTTGAGAAAAAAGAATAGGAAGCGGTGAAATAAGAAAACAAGGGAAAAACTTTTCGCTTATAAAATTGTGACACATATCGCGAGTAGTTACTTATTTATTAGACATAGAGAAATATGTGTGTTATTTGCTTAATCTCATTTAACTTAAAATATATCTTAAAACTAGGTTAGAGTCCTGGGTGTACACCCGGAAGATCCACAAGTAAAATGAAAAACCATATAACATGTCATTACATGCCAGGTTATAACATATATACACCTATATGTTCGATAGTAGTACTTTATATGTTAGATGACAACGAACAGTATAAAGTTCTTTATTTGTAACTTGAAAAATATGTATATGAACAAATGTATATTTGTATAATCAGATATGAACCCATTGAGTAATCAGATATGAACCCATTGAGTAATCGGTGCAACCAAATCATTAAAGGACTAATTGTGACAACCGGTAACCTTTCTTTTCGTTTTCTTCCTTTTCGTCTTTTTCACTTTTGGGCTTCGTGCAATTTTCGGGACGAAAATTCTTTCAACGTGGGGATGATGTGACACCCGGCATGTTCGGCTTAAACATAATAGTAACATCTAAGTCTACCTTAGCGAGAAACGTTTATAAACAAACTTAACTGGGTCAGTTGAGTCGGGTCAAATTAGGATTGTCCAGGGTCAATGATCTGGAGGATCATTGGGAGTCGTTTTGGGAATACATTAGTACCGGGTTCCGTCGTTGGTGACATTACATGAACTAATTAAGTATATGTGTAGATTATGGGTCGTGTGGTGAATTGTATGCTTATACTTGCTTAAATGATGTACAAATGATTATACGTGCCTAAACATGCTAAGTATAGACTATGGATGCATGCTTATGTGTTAAGATGTGTTAGAATGCGTTAAACACGACAAACTGGAAAAAGGTTAACATATGTTAAAAGTGCTGTTAACATGTGTTAAAAAGTGCTGATGACCTGAATGTGGAAATAATGGGCGAATGTGGAAATGGGACTTGAGAAATGGGCGAACGTGGAAACAAAGTGGGCGAATGTGGAAAGATTCCACATTCGACCATTACAAATGGGCGAATGTGGAAAAGTTCCACATTCGACCACATAAAATGGGCGAACCTGGACTGGGTATAAATACCATCCTTAGCCATTTTTCACCATTTCACAAACCCTAAACGCCTCCAAACACTCTCTATCAGCTATTATCATTGGGGAAGGAGTTTTTGAGCTTGTTTTTCATAACCTAACTCTCTAAATCATTACAAGTGAAGATCTAAGGTGTGTTCTTCATTACAAATCCTTTTTAAACAATTTTGACTTGTTTTAATCTAAACCCCAAGGGTCCAGATCTGATATCAACCTATTTTATGAATAAAAACCTTTCCTAACCAAAACCTATTCATAAACAATGAGTTTTTATGCAAATAAACATGTGTTAGTATGATATTATGCATTGTTTGATGATTACTTGTTGTATAGATGATATGACAACAACCTAGGGCTGTTATTAATGATGGGTTATGATTGAAACATGTTACCTTTGATTGTTGATGGTGTTTTGGCAATTAAAGGGGTTTTTAGTTAGATTTAGGGTTTGTTTTTGGATGATTATGACAAAGTTATGATAAGGGTTTCTTGTTCATGATGATTCGAGTATGATGGACGGATTATTGATCGATTTCAGAAAGTTTCCTAATTGGGTAATATTTTCATGCATGGTGATGTGACATCTCCATAATTTACTATTTTAGGAAACTTGTAAAACGTATAGATTTTGGGGTAAAATTGGTAGGGTTTCGTAGGAATGTATCAATGATGCTTGACTGCTGTAACTCGTGATGTTTTGTGATGTTTTCGGATGTTTTTCGACGCGTTCTTGGAAAAATCTGACATCAGGGGCGAACATTTAAACACGTTTTAAAACATACTTGGTTATGATCTGGACAATCGGGGACTAGATAACCTTATGGTTATTAGTCGGAACACTTATGTGAACATTTTGATAGATCTCCGGTAGAGGGATTATCAAGGGCTAAACATCTTTACTTATAATTGAAGAACGCAATCTAAGGTGAGTTCACGGCCCCACTTTTACTGCTTTAACTTTTGGGGGAGAAAACATGCGCTAAATTGTTTTGGTAATATATGACATACTATGGTTTTGAACTTGTGTACTGTGCGATCTTTTGAAAGTCCCGGGGGAAACCATGAATGTGCGGGGTTGCACAACGGGGAAAATGTGGATAGATCTATTGGGCGTGACCTGCCCCACTCGTCGGCTTGGAGGGCCGGGCGGGTGCATATTGTCTCGAACAGGAACATTATCGTGCTGAACATTACGGGCTGCTAAACATGCTAAACATTGCTAAACGTGTCCAGTAATGGTTTCCAATCGTAGTAGTAATAATATATACGCCTAGCTAGCGTACTTGGTAGCATTGATATAGTATGGACATGGTAACATTTGGATAACATTTTTGAACAAACCTGTGAACTCACCAGCATTATATGTTGACGTCTTTTGGCATGTTTTTCTCAGGTCGCTAAGGTAGCAACAACTGGATCTAGGCGCACGAGTCGGCACGGGCGTCTAGGGTTTAGAGCATGGTCTTCATTAAACTTTCGAACTGTGTCTTTTGGGTTGTAAACATTTAAAGCTTCCGCTATAGTTTATGTTTTTATAACTATATCTTTTGAGTATTGTGTTATGCATATAGTGTTGTTTATTGTGACCGTTGACTTGAATCCTGGTTTGTCATGCGCCTCGCGGTAAAACCCCGCAAGTGGAATTTGAGGGTGTGACAGATTGGTATCAGAGCCAATGGTTATAGTGAACTAGGACTGCATTTAGAGTCTAGTCTATAGCCGAGTCGCACACACTAGACGGTCACATACTTGTGTCGGTTTGGAACATGTACTAACCTTGTCGGGGTGTCGTTACATTATCATCACACTTCTCTGTTACATCATCCGATCTTACTCTTGGCTTTATACACTCTTATGTTCTTCTTCGGGGTTTGAAGGAGAAGGAGTTGACTCGTGGGTTATTGCACGGCAGTGTCGTACGTTGGGGTAGTCTTACGTACTCTCGGGGTCTGTCCAGGATTCGGACATCTCCCTTTCATACCCCAATAGACGCACTTGCTTACACATTATCTTGTGCACTTATGCTTGTGATAGCATGATGCTAGATGCCGATATTCAGCGACTTGAGTCCAAGCTGCGGGAAAGCCTGGAGGACCATGTAGAGCAGTTTATCATTTCGGGTGCACACGAAATCATAAACTGAAATGCATGAGAATCCAAGTGGACTCTGAACTTGGATGTATAGTCCTGGATTGGGTCTAGACGTAACTTTTCTAGCTACTAGTGGATGACACTAGCAGTGAATCTGAATCTCTCGATTTCTGATTTGTCAGATCATGTCGGGTGCACGCGGTGGTGGACGTCGTGGTGGTGGTCATGGCGGCCGTGGCCGTGGCGGTGGTCGTGGTAACATTAACATGACCCAAGCAGAGCTGAACAACTTGCTTCAACAGCAAGTGAACATAGCCTTGGCTGCTTTCCAGGCTGGGCACAATGCTATGGGTGGTAAGTTGGTTCTTACCTGCCTTGTTTCGTTCTTGGGTGTCATGTTTCCTTTGTGGTTTATCTTTGTGTCGTGTTTCAGGTGCTGCTGTCAACCTGCCTCCATCCCAGTGTTCCTACAAGAAGTTTAGGGACTGCCAGCCCCATAACTTCGCAGGGACTGAAGGGGCAGTGGGACTGCTCCGATGGTTGGAGAAGGTTGAATCTGTTTTCTTGATGTGTAACTGTCCTGTTGAGGACCGGGTCAAGTATGCCACTGCGACATTTGAGGGTCCTGCTTTGTCATGGTGGAATGCTACTACGCAGAACATGGGCTTGGGGGAAGCTCATGCTATGCTTTGGGTGGATTTTGTTCGGTTATTAAAGAGTGAGTACTGTCCCAGGGAGGAAGTGCAGAAGTTGGAACATGAAGTCTGGAACTGCAAGATGGTGGGGTCCGAGATTGAAGAGTATACTGTGCGACGCAATGAGCTGGCGGTGTTGTGTCCTGACATGCACACACCTGAGTACCGTAGGATCGAGCACTACATCTCTGGATTGGTGCCGGAGATTGCTGGGTTAGTAGCTGCTGGGAACCTTCCTACACTGGCTGAGGTCGTCCGTTCTGCACACAAGATGACCAACATGAAGATTTTGGAGGGCGCTTTACCTCCTAAGGGTTCAACTGCGAAGGGGTCTGATGGCAACAAGAGGAAATGGGAGAACGTGGGTAAGAGTGCAGTGCCGGCGCCGTCTCAACCGGCCAAGAAGACTGGGGGATCTGGGTCGTCTTCTTCGCAGAAGACATGTGGATACATTGGGAAGCATCCCAAGTGTAACAAGTGTGGCTTTCACCATTCTGGGAATTGTGATCGGGCTCGTTGTCATCGGTGCCATCAGTTGGGGCACCATGCTAAGGATTGCAAGGTGACGCTCACCCCAACCCAGACTCCTGCGGCTACTCCTGCTCCTGCTGCTCAGGGGACTCAGGGGAGGCAGGGGTGTTACAACTGTGGTGACACGGGACACTTCAAGCGTGATTGTCCCAAGCTGAAGCAGGGCGATAATGGGAGGGGCGGAAACGGTAACGGTAACGGGAATGGCGGCGGAGGCAGGACTGCGCGTGCTTTCGTCATTGGGTCTGCGGAGGCTAGGCAGGATCCAGACACAGTTACCGGTACGTTCCTTCTCAACAATCGCTATGTTTCTGTTTTATTTGATTCTGGTGCCGATAAGAGCTTCATATCTGTGGATGTTAGTCAGTTGCTAGATATAGTACCCACACCTTTAGAGGCTAAGTACTTGATAGAATTGGCTAATGGTAAGAACATCGAGGCGACTCATATCCTTAGGGAGTGTCACTTGGAACTGTCGGGTCTGTCATTCCCCATTGACCTTATGCCTGTACCTCTGGGAAGTTTCGATGTCGTTGTGGGCATGGATTGGTTATCGTTGTATCGTGCAGAGATTGTTTGCTTTGACAAGGTTATTCGGATCCCTCTCCCCGATGGAGAGATTTTTTCGGTTCACGGCGAGAAAAGCGGTGCTCCGCTGAGTATCATTTCCAGCATGAAAGCCCGTAAGTATCTTCGAAAGGGCTGTTCGGCCATTCTGGCACTTGTTAACGTTTCTACTGACGATGAGAAGAAGATCGAGGATATTCCGGTGGTTCGTGACTTTTCTGATGTGTTTCCTGATGATTTGCCTGGTCTTCCTCCCCATCGTCAGGTTGAGTTTGGTATTGATCTTGCTCCGGGCGCAGCTCCTATTGCCCGAGCTCCGTATCGTCTTGCACCTCCTGAGATGCAAGAGTTATCCAGCCAGTTACAGGAACTCTTGGAAAAGGGTTTCATTCGACCGAGCTCGTCCCCGTGGGGAGCTCCTATTTTGTTCGTGAAGAAGAAGGATGGGAGCCTTCGTATGTGTATCGATTACCGTGAGCTGAACAAAGTGACCATCAAGAATCGTTATCCTCTTCCTCGCATTGATGATCTCTTTGACCAGCTTCAGGGCTCCAGCTACTACTCGAAGATTGATTTGCGGTCCGGTTATCACCAGTTGCGCGTCAGGGAAGCTGACATCCAGAAGACTGCTTTTCGCACTCGTTATGGCCATTTTGAGTTCTTAGTCATGCCTTTCGGTCTCACTAACGCACCGGCAGTGTTCATGGATTTGATGAACCGTGTTTGTAAGTCGTACCTTGATAAGTTCGTCATCGTGTTCATTGATGACATTCTGATTTATTCCAAGAACAAGGCGGATCATGAGGAACATCTGCGGTTGGTCTTGGAACTTTTGAGACGGGAGCAGTTGTATGCTAAGTTCTCAAAGTGTGATTTTTGGTTACGTGAAGCTCAATTCCTAGGGCATGTGGTGAATGAACTGGGAATTCATGTCGATCCGGCTAAGATCGAAGCTATTAAAGACTGGGAAGCACCAAAGACGCCATCTGAGGTGCGGCAATTCCTGGGTCTTGCAGGTTACTATCGGCGTTTTATCGAGGGATTTTCGAAGGTCGCTCAACCTCTCACTGCTCTCACCCAGAAGGACCGAAAGTTCGACTGGGGCGAACCACAGGAATCAGCATTTCAGATGCTGAAGCTTAAACTTTGTTCTGCTCCTATCTTATCCTTACCCGAGGGTACGGATGATTTCGTGGTGTACTGTGATGCTTCGATTCGGGGTCTCGGTTGCGTGTTGATGCAACGCGGGAAGGTTATCGCTTATGCTTCTCGTCAACTCAAGGTTCACGAGAAGAACTATACTACCCACGACTTGGAGCTGGGTGCAGTAGTTTTTGCGTTGAAAATCTGGAGACATTACTTGTACGGTACCAAGTGTGAAGTTTACACCGATCACAAGAGTCTCCAGCATATTTTCGACCAGAAGGTGTTAAACATGCGGCAGCGTCGTTGGGTTGAACTCTTGAACGACTACGACTGTGCGATTAAGTACCATCCTGGCAAGGCAAACGTTGTGGCGGATGCCTTGAGCAGGAAGGAGTCGGCGAAGCCTCGGCGTGTCCGAACCTTGCAGCTTACCATACATTCCTCCTTGCCTGACCGGATCCGTTCGGCTCAGGTGGATGCCTTGAAGGAGGAAAACCTTAAGGCCGAAACGATGCACAGTGCGGACAAACACCTTGAGCTTAGGTCTGATGGCCTACACTACTTCGCTGGGCGTGTTTGGGTTCCTTTACTCGGGGGATTACGGGAGCTTGTCTTGGACGAGGCTCACAAATCCCGGTATTCTATTCATCCAGGCTCCGATAAGATGTATCAGGATCTGAAGATACTTTATTGGTGGCCGAACATGAAGGCTGATATAGCCTCCTATGTGAGCAAATGCTTGACCTGTGCTAAGGTCAAGGTGGAGTATCAGAAGCCGTCTGGTCTCCTACAATAACCTGAGATTCCAGAATGGAAGTGGGAGCGGATCACGATGGATTTCGTCACCAAAGTACCGAGATCACCAAGTGGTTGCGACATGATTTGGGTGATCGTCGACCGGTTGACGAAATCGGCACACTTCATACCTATTAAGGAAACGGACGGACTCGAGCGGTTGGCTCGACTCTACCTTAAGGAGGTGGTCTCTCGGCACGGGGTGCCTGTTTCTATCATTTCTGATCGTGATTCCCGCTTTGCTTCGCGTTTCTGGAAGGCTCTTCATAAGGCCTTGGGTACTCAGCTGGATATGACCTTCGGCTTATCATCCGCAAACTGACGGCCAGAGTGAGCGGACGATACAAACACTGGAGGACATGCTGCGGGCATGTGTCATCGATTTTGGCAAGGGTTGGGAGACTCACCTGCCGTTGGTGGAGTTCTCCTACAACAACAGCTACCACTCCAGTATCGGGGCAGCTCCGTTCGAAGCTCTGTATGGACGGAAATGCCGATCTCCCTTGTGTTGGGCTGAGGTGGGCGAGAGTCAGCTCACTGGCCCGGAACTGGTGTACGAAACTTCGGAGAAAATCGTACAGATCCGTAACCGTTTGGCAGCTGCGCGGGATCGTCAGAAGAGCTATGCCGATCGCCGTCGCAAACCGCTAGAGATCCAGGTTGGGGACAAGGTGCTTCTGAAAGTTTCACCATGGAAGGGCGTCATACGCTTTGGAAAGCGTGGCAAGCTTAACCCTCGTTACGTCGGACCGTTCGCAATCCTGGAACGGATTGGGCCGGTGGCGTACAGACTTGATTTACCGACGGAGCTCGGTAATGTTCATAACGTCTTCCATGTGTCTAACTTAAGGAAGTGTTTGGCTGACGAATCTCTTGTTGTACCACTGGTAGAGATCAAGGTTGATGATCGTCTTCGCATTGTGGAGGAACCCGTGGAGATTCTGGATTACAAGATTCGTAGCCTTCGGCGGAGTAAAATCCGCATCGTTAAAGTTCGTTGGAACTCGGATCGTGGACCGGAGTTCACGTGGGAACGAGAGGACCAGATGAAGGCTAAGTACCCTCATCTCTTTCCGAAGCGCGCGTTCGAGTCCAGGCATGTTACTGCTGAAGCAGAGTGAATCTCGGGGCGAGATTCCCTTTCAACGTGGGGATGATGTGACAACCGGTAACCTTTCTTTTCGTTTTCTTCCTTTTCGTCTTTTTCACTTTTGGGCTTCGTGCAATTTTCGGGACGAAAATTCTTTCAACGAGGGGATGATGTGACACCCGGCATGTTCGGCTTAAACATAATAGTAACATCTAAGTCTACCTTAGCGAGAAACGTTTATAAACAAACTTAACTGGGTCAGTTGAGTCGGGTCAAATTAGGATTGTCCAGGGTCAATGATCTGGAGGATCATTGGGAGTCGTTTTGGGAATACATTAGTACCGGGTTCCGTCGTTGGTGACATTACATGAACTAATTAAGTATATGTGTAGATTATGGGTCGTGTGGTGAATTGTATGCTTATACTTGCTTAAATGATGTACAAATGATTATACGTGCCTAAACATGCTAAGTATAGACTATGGATGCATGCTTATGTGTTAAGATGTGTTAGAATGCGTTAAACACGACAAACTGGAAAAAGGTTAACATATGTTAAAAGTGCTGTTAACATGTGTTAAAAAGTGCTGATGACCTGAATGTGGAAATAATGGGCGAATGTGGAAATGGGACTTGAGAAATGGGCGAACGTGGAAACAAAGTGGGCGAATGTGGAAAGATTCCACATTCGACCATTACAAATGGGCGAATGTGGAAAAGTTCCACATTCGACCACATAAAATGGGCGAACCTGGACTGGGTATAAATACCATCCTTAGCCATTTTTCACCATTTCACAAACCCTAAACGCCTCCAAACACTCTCTATCAGCTATTATCATTGGGGAAGGAGTTTTTGAGCTTGTTTTTCATAACCTAACTCTCTAAATCATTACAAGTGAAGATCTAAGGTGTGTTCTTCATTACAAATCCTTTTTAAACAATTTTGACTTGTTTTAATCTAAACCCCAAGGGTCCAGATCTGATATCAACCTATTTTATGAATAAAAACCTTTCCTAACCAAAACCTATTCATAAACAATGAGTTTTTATGCAAATAAACATGTGTTAGTATGATATTATGCATTGTTTGATGATTACTTGTTGTATAGATGATATGACAACAACCTAGGGCTGTTATTAATGATGGGTTATGATTGAAACATGTTACCTTTGATTGTTGATGGTGTTTTGGCAATTAAAGGGGTTTTTAGTTAGATTTAGGGTTTGTTTTTGGATGATTATGACAAAGTTATGATAAGGGTTTCTTGTTCATGATGATTCGAGTATGATGGACGGATTATTGATCGATTTCAGAAAGTTTCCTAATTGGGTAATATTTTCATGCATGGTGATGTGACATCTCCATAATTTACTATTTTAGGAAACTTGTAAAACGGATAGATTTTGGGGTAAAATTGGTAGGGTTTCGTAGGAATGTATCAATGATGCTTGACTGCTGTAACTCGTGATGTTTTGTGATGTTTTCGGATGTTTTTCGACGCGTTCTTGGAAAAATCTGACATCAGGGGCGAACCTGGAATACCTTCGACCAGTCGAACGGTCGAAGGTGGGTTCCAGGGGGCGAACCTGGAAACTAAAAGGGGCGAAGGTGGGAAGAAAAGGGGCGAAGGTGGAGGATCAAAGCCACATTCGACCAGTTAAGGCCACCTTCGACCTCCCAGGACTACATTCGACCCTACGTTAACAAAAATGGGATTTTTGATACAAACTAAGTGTTTTATGCTTGAACCTTGCGTGTAATCTATGTGTGCTTGATTAGTTAGGGTAATGGGTCACCAACGGGATGTCGGGTCGGTCTAGTGTGTCGGTTAAACATTTAAACACGTTTTAAAACATACTTGGTTATGATCTGGACAATCGGGGACTAGATAACCTTATGGTTATTAGTCGGAACACTTATGTGAACATTTGATAGATCTCCGGTAGAGGGATTATCAAGGGCTAAACATCTTTACATATAATTGAAGAACGCAATCTAAGGTGAGTTCACGGCCCCACTTTTACTGCTTTAACTTTTGGGGGAGAAAACATGCGCTAAATTGTTTTGGTAATATATGACATACTATGGTTTTGAACTTGTGTACTATGCGATCTTTTGAAAGTCCCGGGGAAACCATGAATGTGCGGGGTTGCACAACGGGGGAAATGTGGATAGATCTATTGGGCGTGACCTGCCCCACTCGTCGGCTTGGAGGGCCGGGCGGGTGCATATTGTCTCGAACAGGAACATTATCGTGCTGAACATTACGGGCTGCTAAACATGCTAAACATTGCTAAACGTGTCCAGTAATGGTTTCCAATCGTAGTAGTAATAATATATACGCCTAGCTAGCGTACTTGGTAGCATTGATATAGTATGGACATGGTAACATTTGGATAACATTTTTGAACAAACCTGTGAACTCACCAGCATTATATGTTGACGTCTTTTGGCATGTTTTTCTCAGGTCGCTAAGGTAGCAACAACTGGATCTAGGCGCACGAGTCGGCACGGGCGTCTAGGGTTTAGAGCATGGTCTTCATTAAACTTTCGAACTGTGTCTTTTGGGTTGTAAACATTTAAAGCTTCCGCTACAGTTTATGTTTTTATAACTATATCTTTTGAGTATTGTGTTATGCATATAGTGTTGTTTATTGTGACCGTTGACTTGAATCCTGGTTTGTCATGCGCCTCGCGGTAAAACCCCGCAAGTGGAATTTGAGGGTGTGACACTAATGAATTCCAAGAATGTGGTTGACTTCCAAGTTAAATATCTGAAAGATAAGGGCTGGATGTATTACTTTAAAGATTAGTTAATCGTCGTTTCAGCCAACCATTTTAATTTGTCAAATTGACTAGCTTATGCATTTTTACATTAAAGTATATTTGATTTTAGATCAAATGAAAAGCAACAGATATGAAAAAGTATATTTGATTTAGTAAATACTTGAAGGTTAAAAATTACATAATATCTAACTCTTGTTCGTCCAAGAAGTTTACGAAAATTACGCGGGAAAAACAAAATAAAACACATAATCTATTAATTGATAAATATGGGAATGAAATTACTTTTTACATTATACATAGCAAAAGATAACAAATGTTTGAAAATTTTTTTTAATAAACCCCCAAATATTTTATTGTACACAATATTCGATGTTTGGTTATCATGTTGTACTCTTGACTCTTGATAATGCAACATATACCTGTCCATACGTAAATAATTATTGAAAATTTAGGTGCAAAAAGTTCAAATTTTATCAAGGCATTAGTGATTTCCTCAACAATGTCATAGCTGAATCCTTTATGACCCATTTCCATCCTAACCAAATGAAGAGTATGGTAAAAGGAGGTTTCAAGGTTTAAAAGTACGGAATAGTGCCTCGAGGTGTTTTCCCTTTGCCTCGGGAGGCATACTCCTCGAGGCGACGCCCATCATAAATAGGAACTGATGCTTGAAAGGGATAGCGGCGCAGCTTGTTGCTTGCTTACCCATTATCCAGATGTAACTTGGTTTTTATAAGTATGGAAAATACATGCTTGAAATTGACACAAAAAGTATAAAACACAAAAATAAACCCTAGGTGCAGTTTTTGTTACCGCCAAAGCCCTATGAGGCTCACGTAAATAACAACACCACGAGGCGCACCTCAAAGCGTGCGCCTCACCCTTTTTTAACCATGGGAGTTTTGAAACAAAATTGTTTCAAAATGAGGCCTGATGTCATTAAATGTCAAAATCCACTCTCTACACATCGGTTCGAAATATAAATTCCAATACATGCATTTCCTAAAAAAACATACATCCCTATTGAAACTTATTTTATTATATATTTTTTTTTTTGAAAAATCGACTTTCATTCAACACCAAACGGGATAGAATTCCAAGGCAGAATACTACCCCAAAAAACCAACATACAAATTACATAATGTCAAATTTACACCATTTATCCCAATCCGCCGAACCCCATTTCGCCCTATTCTTAAACCATAAAAAGCCCAACGCCTTTATGTCCGAGATAATATCTGCCACTTTAGGAGCCTTGTTCGAAAACGTCTTCTCGTTCCGCGCCTTCCACACTCTCCACGCAGCAATAAAAATAATACCTTGCACAATAGTCTTCTTATTAATCGGCCAATGTTGCAGAGCCTGTGCAGACGCAAGATCCATTGTCGAGAAGGAAAAAAAGTTAGGCAATCTGCACAAGCTGATACTGCAGCCCATACTCCAGCCGCGAAAGCGCATCCAGCGAGAATATGGTCCGTCGTTTCATCACTGTCCACACATAATGAACATAATGAATCTGGGATCTGCACGTTTCTAGCCCTTAACGCTACCTTTGTTGGAAGCCAATTTGAACACGCTCTCCACATGAATATATTCACTTTACTCGGAATCCACTTACTCTAATTGAATGCGCTGCGATCCGCATTACTGTCCGATCCCTGCAGCCATGATTTTGCACCTGCAACAGAGAAAACAATACACTTGCAATCGTTCCAAACCCAGCTGTCTCGACCCGTTGATAAAACACATTGCAGCAACTCTGTTTCCAAGTCGTTCCTGGCTGCTAAATCAGCGACAGTGGCAGGAGGTCTTTTCCAATTCCCTATTGAAACTTATATAGATTCAAATCTGTAATTTTTTTTTTTAAAAAAATTTGGGATATTGCAGCCTCGCCTTTACTCCTACAATCTAAAGTAACAAAGTTCAGAAGTATATGTTCCAACTTAGAGGAACCAAATTTAAACTACTTGTCAAATGCAATTTTGGTGGGCACTAAAATCACTCAAGCTTGGCTTACTCCTACAGTCTAAATTAACTAAGTTCACAAGTCTATGTTTAACTTAGAGGAACCAAATTTAAATTTGTCGTCACATGCGAATTGCTGGGCACTAAAATTTATATTTGATATGGTCCATTCACATTGAAGTTCAAACTTGGATTTAATGTATTGTATTGTTCTTATATATTCTTTTCATCTTTTGCATAATCAACACCTACATCTATTATATTCCTTATTATTCTCAACGTAACCACTAATTTTTTCATACGTAATCGTATGACTAAAAAATAGGAACTAATGCGCCTACTTAGTGTGGTGAGTAGCTATGTAGCATATATATACCAAAGCAGTGATGATTTAAGCCAAAAGCTACTTTAAAAACAGGAATCAAATTAAATCAAAACCTTTCCCATTATGATATCACTCCTTGAAAACTTAACTATCCATATCAAATTTGAACACACAGTGACTTTTACAAGAAAATAAAAATATGTTGAACTATAAAAAAATATTTTCACACCTGAATAAAATGAATAGGCTCCTCTTCGAAGTGAACTACTTCAATACCATCTATACTATATAGAGGGTATTAGAAAGCTTTAACTTTAGTAGTGATTAGTAACATAGATATAGAAGTACAACGAACATCATAAGCCAAATAATACTAAAAATGGCGGAGGGATTACACTAATGAGTGAAATAAGAATATTGTATATTCATAATGACAAGCAACATTTAGCATATCCTCACTTGTATTGCATGCATGGAAAAATAAACACCATAACTTTGTTTACCTTTTGCATTTCAAAACTAAGGAGCTTAATCTCCCACTGATGTACATGAGCTCTTCAGCCATTGTGTCGTTGATCGATGCTTTTAGGTTGTAGGTTCTGAAGGATAAACCCTAGATGTTTTGGGTGTTGGGGTTTTTGATTTTTTGGGGATGAAATGGTTTGGGGTTATGATCGATTTGTTTTGGGTTTTATAATCTGATCGAGTGTGTTTGATTATTAGGTTTTTAGGATTATTATTATTAGATATTATTAGGATTATTAGGATTATAAGGATCAGTTATAATGGGCCCATGCCACGTCATCTAAGTTGTACACGTCAGCAAGTCCAGTCAGCATCCACGTCAGCAGGAACTAACCCAGTTAGTCCTCTGTTAAAAAAAGTTCACCAGGGGCCAAAAGTTTGAAAGTTGGGATTATTATTGGGAATTTTCGAAGTAGGGATTATTATCGGCCAACAAGGAAAACTTGGGATTATTAAAATCCAATACCCCTTGAATAAATTTAGCATCTTCAAGTTTGTCCGTTTGTACTAACAAAATCACAACTCAATATCACAATTCACGACCTCATTCTATAACTAATAAAAGCAACCAGAAAGAAATGCATAAAGGCATCCACATATCACAACAATGGTTATGAAAAAAAAATACATATCACAACTTTACAGCTAAACAAATTTTGATAGAAAGATGTAATGATGCAATGACAATAGCTTTATGTGATCCAACAAATTAAGACATAAGGAACACAACAATAGATAATGTACCTTCCTATAAAGATTGTAGTATAAAAGTTATTTTATATGTTGAAAGTTACATAATACAAAAGAACAAAATGTCTTTGATTCTGATTACTTGCAGCAAAAGAAGGAAAAACAAAATTTAAGTTCTTGATTGAGAGATATGTGGATCCAAATGGGGAGAAGGCTAGGTTTAAAGGATCAATTTCAAGATACCCATGTTTTTTAGTATTTTTGTTTTAAATTATCGTAGGTAAATTCAACCCAAATTGATTTAACATGTACTAAAAATGACTTGTTTAATCAACGTTCATTTTTTAAATAGGATCCACTTGTCAGCTAAATGCACCTAACACTACAAATATACCTTTTAATGCAAAATACAATCACATTTTGTTTCTTAAAGAAAATATCTTGGTGTTACAATACGTCTTCCAGCTTATAAAATGATTACATCTGCCCTATTTTCTAATCCTCTTTAATATATGAGCACAAGGCATGTATTCTCAATTAGTAACATATGCGCTCAGACATAAATTAATCGCATTTTGTATATGGAAAACTGGTTAAATGAATACAAAATCCAGTACCTGCTTCCTTATTGCTTCAGGCAAAAATATTGAAGCTACTGGAATGAAAGTTGATGCCTCATTTGCAACAGATGACATGGCAAATACACTAAATCTCTTTTTGGAGAAGGCAATGAACCAAAATTCTGTAGAAAAACACATCCATATGTTGGAGAAATGATCATCTTAATTGGCATTTTTTTTGTAGAATGATGGTTGAATTGAAATATTACCTCCCCATTTTTGAAGATCCAAATTAAAAGTACACGCCCCTAGTGCCTTCAGATGATCTAATTGGCCTTTTGCACCTTGTTAGCCATTCGGATGCAAAACTTAACCACCGCGAATATCAACCTCTCACATTGTAAAAACCTGTCACGCCTATAACTTCAACTGTCCATTCATATTGATTTAAAGTACATGGAAACAATGCAATATATAGTTGCTTTAACAAAAGAAGAAAACATATCAATAGGAGAAAAATATTGTATAAGAGAAATATCAAAAGAAGAAAAGTATTTTTTTTTTTTTTTTTTTTTGTAATACCCTACTCTTAGATAAGAGACATAATGAATCAATATTAGAATATAAGAAGGTTCAATTGAGGCCAAAAGCAACTAACCTGCCTTAGAAAGCACATCCATACTGGCAACAACATATTTGAGGGAAATAAGGACAACTGCAAACAAAAGATAAGGTAATTAAGAACAATAAAAATGATTATTTCTGAACTTACTTTTGAATGTGAGAATGAAGATGTTTATTAGTAAAAGAGTAAGCATTGTTGTCAATGCTGAACTTTGATATTTTCAATTTTAAAAGCAAATTACTTGTCTATCGTTTCATTAAATTAATATGGTAATTTTCTGAACTGACATAAGCAAAACTAAGAAAGTTTAATTGTTGAAAATTATATACATCGAAATTACAAAGGATTATGCTTAATACTTAAATTTGTAATCAACTTATTTTAGACAACAAATAGAATTACTCTTTTATTTATGTTAAATTATTTTGAGATTTATTTTGTACTTTTGTATTATTAAACATATTTTTAAGTGATAAACCCAACATTATAGGTGGGATCAAGAATAAACTAAACAATTTCTTTGACACATTTCATCGAACATAATAATCAAATTATCAATGAGTAAGTTAACCAATCTAAGTACCCATTAATCACTATGTTAACATACCAATAATAAACCGAATAATTTCTTTGACGCATTTCATCGAACACATGATGCTCTACTCATTTAAACACAAAAAAGAGTCCAAAAAAAGTAACATCATAAGATAAAAATAATGGGTCAAATTGAAATTTTAGTTGGAACTGAACCTGGTTCATGTTAGATTAGCGATATATACATGTAAAAGTTACAAAAAAACATATAAAAAAAACCAAAAAAAACCTAGAACAACATTAGCCGGAATATCTTTTTTTAATATCATGGAATACATGGTGTCAGCGCAAATCTAAAAAAAATCAAGGCATAGTCGGTTCAAATTAAACTCAAGTAAGTGCAATTAGTTTCACCTCTCACCATTAAATTAGTTTGTTCTTCAGAAATTCATATTTAACCGAAAAGAAATCCTTATTTTGGCAAATCTGTAAGATTCAGATGTGAATTGCAAAATTAGCAGAATTACCCCAGATCTTCATCAATTTGATTATAAACACATCGAGCAATCAAATTAAAAAAAATATATATGTTTAATATTTTGGGGAAAAAATATATATGTTTAATATTTTGGGGTTTACTTTTGAGAAGAGAGAAACAGAGAGTGAGAAACATTACCTCACAGTTAACAAAAACCAAGAGCTCCGGTGGAAGAGAAATGCACGGATTGTTGATGTCTCTGATGAAGGATCCAAAAAAATAAAAATAAAGTGAACATGTACCTAAGCAATTACAACATTACATTTGACATTGGTGTGCAAAAAACAATAGCATTTGTCTCATTTCAATTTTCATATTCAATTACAACATTACATTTGTAGTAGAAAAAGCTTTTCGAGCAGTCTTAAAAAAAGCAAATATTAAACACGCTGACTTAAAAATAAACATGACAAAAAGAAGTAATAAAAGAAACATGAATTATTATAAACCCGACTCCTTTATAATTTATGAAAAAATTATGCTTGGTGCCTAAGTTTCTTGGTCAACCAATAAAAGGATATTTACTACCTTTCCAAATATGTGAAACAAACTTAGGAAACTAATAATCCAAAATTAAAAGATCCATAATTATTTTAGATCCATAATTATCGAGCAGTATTAAAAAAACAAATATTAAACACGCTTACTTAAAAATAAACATGACAAAAAAAGTAATAAAAGAAACATGAATTATTATAAACACGACGCCTTTATAATATTTTGAAAAAATTTTGCTTGGCGCCTAAGTTTCTTGGTCAACCAATAGTTAATGCATTCAATGTAATCGACCCAACTTTAATGCTCAATAAAATTTCCAAGTTTGTAGTCTCAAAATTAGGAAAGATATTCAATATTCCAATCAATTTGAATTTTGAAAAAATGGTCCGATTTCCATATCTTAATTCCGAATCCCTTTTATTCGGATCCATACTCACAAACATTCCAAAAAATTATGAAGGACCAAAAGTTAGTAATTCTCAAGAACATCTAAAGAACACTATTATAGAACTTACGAAAGTGCAACAAAGATATAAACAACTACATATTTCCCTATAACATTTTAAACCAAAAAGAAAGTAAATATTAAACATAATCACAAAAACAGATCTTGAAAATCAGATTAATGACAACAACAATTTAAAAAACAGATGTAGAAAATATAGAGTCGTTTAAGTCAAAACCTAAAAACCTCGACTAAAAAACCAGATCGGGACAAACACGTTATCAACAACAGAAATGTATTGAAGCAAAATCCTAAATTAAAAATCCAGAATCCATGTTAGTCATTTGATAAACAACAAATATACAATCAGCAATCATATAAAAAGAGAAGACAGTATCTTATCTAGTAAATGCATAGGATTACTCGAGATTGGTAATGTCATTTAGAAATAATTTAACTACTACATACAAGATCAAATAATTTAAGTTAATAATATATGCATTTTGTTTTCTTTAAATAAAAAAATATATTGGGGTAGTAATTCCGAGGTATGAATCGGCCATATTTACCTCATCGAGTTGCACAGACTTATGGTCTTTTATATTGAAGCAAACTCCTCAATGAAAAATCCAAAATCCATTAAACTGAAAGGTTATCAATAACAGAAAATATATATAAACAGGTTAACATAATCACAAAACAAATCTGGAAAATATAGAATCGTTTAAGTCGAATCTCACAAAACTGACAACAATACTTTAGAATCGATAAATGATGATAATAGAAAAGATGCAACACAAGAAAATCCATACCTAATGTCGATTATTGATAAGCGTTGTATTGGAGTCTAGGGTTCTTAAAATGAAAACAAATGATTGAAAGAAACATTAAACCGTAAATAGAAAAATGAATCTATAAAATGAAAAGCAGAATCATACCTTGAATCAGAGGAACACTAATCTTTTGTTATGATTGAAGATATTCAAACAGAATCAGATCAGATGCCAGAGAGAGAGCAGAAGAGGAGTTAGGGTTTGTGGACAAAAGGATTTGAATAAGAATGGATCATTAGACGATTACACGGTTATGTTTAATTGAGTATTAGGGTATTTATACCTGGGTTACCGGGTTAGAATCTGGTATCATGGATCGGGTTTTTTAACCCATGGGTAAGTTAAATGGATAGTATGGAGGCCATCTAGAGGTGTCACCTCAGCAATAGTTACTCCTTTATTAGATATAGATATAGATTATTTGCATCGAACAAATCGGTTTCAAAATTAATTAGAACATATGGGTGATGATGATTATATATTGGAGATCTATTTACTTCTATTATGGTAGACTGTAAAAAAACACAAACAATGATAGGCTCATGGTTGATCTATGAATGTTGATACTATAAGAAAATACAAACAATGTGGGAAGTTGCAACCGAATGCAATAAATTAAAATTGAGGTAAATTAAGGACAACTGAAACAAACAAGAAATCTAGGGCTGCAAATGAACTGAACTTTCAGCAAACAGTTTATGAATTGTTCGGCGGGAAGTTAGTTTGTGTCCGTTCGTTTAATAAATGAACGAACATGAACAGTGACCGCGTTCGTTCGTTAATGTGCGTGAACGTTCGGTAATGTGTTCGATGGTTTAATAGGGTTATAATTTTTATAATTTTTTATTTACCCAAATAAATAATTTATGTGAGGTAAATATGTTTGGATAATTTAGTTATCTATATTATCTATATCTATATTTTATCTTATGAAGGAGGAGTGATGTACCCTTTAGTAATTTTCATAGCCGTCCAACTTAACAAGCAACATGTACAATACATTTAAGCTTAATTCATAAGGGTATAATGGGTATAAATGTAACAATTAAGACACATAGAAAGGTATTGTAGACATTTCACCTACCCTCATCTTCACAATATAAAACAAGTGTTCCACAATTGCCCTTGTGATCATTGAAGCGACCTGAAATCCTTAGGTATTCTCTTATGTTTACTCCATTAATTAATTACCAGTAGCCTTCAATTTTATTATTATCAGTCTGTGCACTCAATCGCCCCTCCATCAATGGCCCTGTCTGTTTCCATATAATTTAACCCACATTTCCTTCATAATAAATTGAAGCAGATGAAAGAGGTTCCATGATTCGATCGGAGATGAAAGCAAACCAGGTATGTTTTCCCTTTTTTTATCCGTCCCTAATGTCGATTAGAGATGATTATGAGTTGGTTTGTCTATAATCCCGGAAAACCGATTAGTACTTTAAACAACAACAATTTTCGGTGGTAACTACAGTTTAAGTATTTTTTTTTTGTTTCAGCCTCGTGACTGTAATCTCAGGAGTTTTACCCTTTTTTTGGTCAAAACAGTTCAAAGTGTCGTAAATAATCTTTGATGTTCTTGACAAGTAATTATTGAAGATGGCTCGTGTGTATGTCGGTAATCTGGATCCAAAGGTTAATGAATGGGATATAGAGGATGAATTCCGCACCTTTGGTGTTATGAGTAGTGGATGAGGTTCTATTTAATGTAAATTGTCGTTAATTAGTGTGGATATTAGTGTTCTTATAATGGATTGGGTAAATTCGATTACTTCGTGCAGTGTGTGGGTTGCAAGACGACCTCCTGGCTATGCTTTTGATGACAAACATGATGCTCAGATGCCATCGATCCGTGAGCTTGATGGTACATCCATACTTCTATTTGTTTATTTTTGGCTCTCATCTGTCATACTGCCATCTGTTTACTTGATGTTATGTTTACTCTTTTGCGCTATTGTTTACTCGTATCTTAACCAGGTAAAATTGGTTGCAAACGGTTTCAGGTTTGGAATGAAGTTTATATAACAATTCCCCATTTTTGCTTGTTATGTTTTTAGTTTTTCGTATACAAAGAAGTTAACAAGCGCGTTTAGTATCCAGACTTGAGAGGCTTAGTTTCCGAGTAAGGTCAGATTTTTTGTTGTATTTATAGATATAGAACAGGAAGTGGCCTCTGTAGTTTCCAACATTGTTGAAACGCCATATTGCACTTTGGACCCCACATAGATTCATTGTTGGCGCATGCTCAAATGATATTTACATATCCAAAATTCAATCTTTGTTACTGCTTTAATCAAAAGTTGAGCAGCAGCGTATAATTAGATAATATTTCAGCAACTTTATACGTATTTAATTGGTTCAGGGTATGGCCGCATTCGCCTAGCTTCGATGACAAAGGCTATGGCCCTCCTCCTCCTAAATGGAAGGGCAAGTGCGTTGTCGCTGCTAACTTCACTGGTTGCAACAAGTACGTCTATATGCAAAATCTATTTCTTTTTAAGAAAAACAGGCCTCGTCTTATAATTTGTGCAGCAAACTCATTGGTGCACAATATTCCGACATCAGTACAAATCCCGACGAAAAGCTCTCACCTGCAGATCTGGAAGGTCATGGAACCCACACAGCCTCAACGGCTGTAGGCATCCCGATGAAGAATGCTAACGTTTTCGGTATTGGGAATGGGACAGCAAGAGGTGGGGTTGACTCAGCATGGCAATTTAGTATCAGTCAATTTGTTAGTTTCTTGGAAGTTAAAATTTTAATATTTATCTTAACCTTGGATCTTGATTTTGTTTCCTGCGGGATTAGATGATGGAGGGTGTCCAACCATTTCATCATAAGGCTCCTGAAGAGGTTGACATTAATATATATTTTCATTTGTAGGCTGCTGAAGCTTGTGAAAACATTGCAAACATTTGGCCAGAATTTGGTACAAATTGGAAAGATCAAATTAAAGTTAGGTGCCTCTGACAAGGAGCTCCATTTGAAAACTTTTTCACCCAACGTTCTTGACATAACCTTTGTTGATTTACTTGGCATTCCTCTTGGTGATGGTATTGAAGCTGGCCGTGTTAGAACAATTATAACGCCATACATCAACTGCCCCTGCTCTTTGATTCTTGCTGTCACACCAGCAACTACTGATATTGCCAACTCAGAAGCCATTCAGATCGATGTAACTGCTGATCCAGATTGTTAGTCTTTCATGATATCATCTTGTTTCAGTTATTTTATTTACACCGATTGTCTCTTTAACATGCTCATTCTGTTTTCTTTTTTAATCCTGTCAGGTCACCAAACTCTTGGGGTCATAACAAAGGTGCAAATCTGACAAAAGTTAAGTATTATTAGAATTTTTTTACTTTCTGACAGTTGTTACCTTCTTTTACATTGCTTAGGTAGACCTATTCGTCAGAGGAACAACAGATGCTGCTGCGAGAGAGAGAAAGCAAAAGCAAAAGCGAAAGCGAAAGTGAAATCAATTCGTAGTCAAGAGGTACTACTATCATATAATTATTGTTCTAACTTTTAACACTTAGTTCAGTTTATCTCAAAACGTAATGAAATTTGTATGTAGGATATTATGCTGAACAGACCCTTGAAGCTGCTGGGAAAAAGGAGTGTTTCCCCTTCGATATGGTGTGTTGTAAATCGTAGTCAAGAGGTACGATCATATAATCATTTTTTAAGTTCTAACACTCACATCAATATATCTCAATGCTATATCTTATTTTCTTGCCAAACTTGGTAGACCTCTTCCATAACCCATACTCATTGCAACAATCCCCCAATTTTCATCCTTTGTGACTTTATCATATCCACCAAACACTTGCACTTTAGTGTATAAATCCAATAAACAAATTGGATATCCGGTTCCATCTCTTGGTGGCATAGGGGCTTTATTTCTTATTTACAAGAATTCATACATAAACCATTCTACAATCTTTTGAAATTCTAATTCAAATTTACGTTTGTACCTTTCAACCATAGTTGTAACATGAAGCAAATCCATGAAAACTAAGCAATCTTGTATGCGAGAACCATTGGTTGGGTAACCTAGGGCTGTTCAAATCGCTCGTCGCTCGTGGATCGCTCGTCGCTCGCTCGGAAAATGCTCGAAAAATGCTCGCTCGATCTTCCGCTCGGGTGTAAATGAGCCGATCGGCTCGGTTCGATTTGTAAATGAGCCAAGCACGAGCAAAGGTACGCTCGGCTCGGTTCGGCTCGAATATACTTTTATTTATATATTATATATTTAATTATAAATATACACGCAATTTACAGATAAATTTATGCCTTTATGTATAACATTATATTGGATTTAACTTAGTATATGCAAACAAAATATAACTAGCCCACTTAACTCAATAAAAATATTAACATTAGATTTAATAGTAAAACCATAAGTCATGAGGTGACAGTCTTGACTTCTTTATGTTATTAGTCGTCCATCGCTTATTGTTGCTTGATATCACACTACGTCACAATGCAACAACTGTTCTATAACATATGCTCATCGCCTCACCAACCTCAATCTAAGCCTCATCATCGGACACTAGGATTTCAATATTAGTGTTATCATCGGACAGTTCGACCTTAGTTGTCACCCGACAATGAAAACATCTAAGGAAGCATCCCAATTTTATGATCGTCCAAATTACTCTCCGCTCGATTCTTGCTCGGCGCTCGCTCGGAAAATTTGCGCTCGAAGAATGCTCGTTCGGTTTTCGGCTCGATTGTAAACAAGCCGCTCCGCTCGGTTCGGTTTGTATACGAGCCAAGCATGAGCAAAAGCTCCGCTCGGATCGGCTCAGCTCGTGAACAGGCCCTAGTTGGGTACATGATAGGACCTTTCTCCATAACACCTTCATAATTGTCTTTATCAATAGAGAATTCTTGAAGTTGCTTGAACATATAAGCTGTCACACCCTCAAATTACCACTTGCGGGGTTTTACCGCGAGGCGCATGACAAGTCAACGATCACAATAAACAACTCTATATGAAAAGCGTAAAGAGACATAACCAACAATTTTATAAGCGGAAGCGTTAAAGTAGCATTTAATCAACTATACTATCATCCCAAAAGTTATTCAAAATACTTTTATTACAAAACGTGCAACTATGCCTAGACGCCAATGCAGACCCGTGCGCCTAGTTCCATTCGTTGCTACCTTAGCGACCTGAGAAAAACATGCCAAAAAGATGTCAACATATAATGCTGGTGAGTTCACAGGTTTGTTCAATATGTTACCAAAATGTTACCATGTCCATACTATATCAATGTTACCAAGTACGCTAGCTAGGCGTATGTTTTATTACTACTAAGATTGGAAACCATTACTAGACACGTTTAGCAATGTTTAGCATGTTTAAGCAGCCCGTATGTTCAGCACGATAATGTTCCTGTTCGAGACAATATGCACCCGCCCGGCCCTCCAAGCCGACGAGTGGGGCAGGTCACGCCCAATAGATCTATCCACATTTCCCCCGTTGTGCATCCCCGCACATTCATGGTTTCCCCCGGGACTTCCAAAGATCGTATAGCAATACAAAGTTAAACCCATAGTATGACATATGTTACCAAAATAGTTTAGCGCATGTTTTCTCCCCCAAAAGTTAAAAGCAGTAAAAGTGGGGCCGTGAACTCACCTTAAGTAGCGTTCTTCGATTACAAGTAAAGATGTTTAGCCCTTGATAATCCCTCTACCGAAGATCTATCAAAATGTTCACATAAGTGTTCCAACTAATAACCATAAGGTTATCTAGTCCCCGATTGTCCAGATCGTAACCAAGTATGTTTTAAAACGTGTTTGAATGTTTAAACCGACACACTAGACCGACCCGACATCCCGTTGGTGACCCATTACCCTAACTAATCAAGTACACATAGATTACACACAAGGATCAAGCATAAAACACTTAGTTTGTATCAAAAATCTCATTTCTGCATCAGAACGGTCGAACCAGTCAGTTTTCAGTCTCCTTCACCCGTTTTACATCTCCTTCGACCGTTTGATGTCTCCTTCGCCCGGTAAACCACATTCGCCCAACAAAAACCCAGGTTCGACCCTGGATTCCTCCTTCGCACCTTCGATCGGTCGAAGGAGGCCAGGTTCGCCCCTGTTGTGTAAATTTTCCTAAAACGCTTCAAACACATTCAAAACGACTCGAAACATCATCAAACACAGCAGTCAAGCATGGATAACTTATCCCTACAAAACCCCACCGATTTCCCCGATAATACGTCAGTTTCAGCCCTTTCCCAAAATGGTAAAGATTATGGAAACATCACTTTCATGCATGAATAATTTACCCAATTTGGAAACTTTTGAAATCGATTTATATTCAACTTGAAATGCTTAGTTTGTCGAGTGTTCGATCTTTTCTTATCAATTCTATTGATCATAAATATCATGCATCAAGTCTAGATTCGTTAAAACCCCCAAATACCCATATCATCATCATATCCAATCCTAACCCTAAACAACAATAATCTAGCATCAATAGCAATCCTATATCATGTTTCTATCATTGATATAGCAGCAAATCATTGAACAACACATACACCACATAATACACAATTTACATATGTTATTCACCATGAAAACCTATGTTAAATGATAATGTTTTGATTTAGAAAGATGTTTAAAAGGTTTTTAATCATAAAGACACCCTTAGAACAGATCCGGACAATTAGGGTTAGATGAAAACAAATTAAAATGCTTTTAAAAAGGTTTAGGATTAAAAACACACCTTGGATTCTTGTTTAGATGTTGTAGATGGGTTAGATTATGAAAAAGAAGAGCAAAAACTCCTTCCTTAGTGATTAAGATCGTTTGAGAGCGTTTTGGGACGGTTAGGGTTTGTGAAATGATGAAAAATGACAAAGGTTGGTATTTATACTGACCCTCCTTCGCCCCATTTCATTGGTCGAAGGTGGTCTCCTTCGACCCTTTCACAGGGTCGAATGAGCCCTGTCCTGGTCGAAGGGAATTCCTTCAATTCCACTTCCCTGGTTCGCCCATATACAAAGGGTCGAACCAGACAATTTTCCTCCTTCGACCACTCGAAGTGGTCGAACCAAGATTCCTCTTAGCTAGTTTTCCAGTTTGTCGTGTTTAACGCATTCTAACACGTCTTAACACATAAGCATGCATCCTTAGTCTATATTTAACATATTTAAGCACAACTAATCGTTTACACATCATTTAAACACATCTATGTATATAATCCACCACACGATCCATAATCTACACATATACTTAATTAGTTCATGTAATGTCACCAACAACGGAACCCGGTACTAGTGTATTACTAAAACGACTCCCAATGATCCTCCAGATCATTGTACCCTGGACAATCCTAACTTGACCCGGTTCAACCAACCCAGTTAAATCTGTTTATAAACGTTTCTCGCTAAGGTAGACTTAGATGTTACTAATATGTTTAAGCCAAACATGCCAGGTGTCACATAAGCCCTTTCTTTATCTTCATCATTTAGTGCTTCTTTTATGCCTTCAAATCTGACCCGTTTGTTTGAGAACCTTTCAAACGATCCTTTTCCATCTTTTTCAACAATATTCTTTCTTTCGGGGCATTTAAATGTGATGTGATCTTCACTATCACATATTCGGCATAAAATCATCTTCCTCTTCTCTTGTATGATCGGCCGATGGATGTGACAAACATCTCCATCGAATTCAACTTCCAAACCCTCTTGGTTTAATTTTTCTATACTAAATATATTTTTACGAAGTGTAGGAACATAGTATACCGTTTTGATCTTGTGTACTTGGCCTCCACTTGTGATTATCACCGATCCTTTTCCTCTAAAGTACTCCCTCCTATATCCACTTGGTTGGCCTTCTATTCCAAATGATTTGCTAAAGATAGCGAATTGATCTTTAAAACCACACCCATGTTCTTTTCTTGTTAGGCTTGCATACCACAAATCGTCCCATCCTTTTTCATTCGTTCCTTTTACCATAAACTCTGTTTTACCCATCTTCTTTGGGCAATTTCTTCTATAATGGAAGGGCTCTTTACATTTTCCACAACACATCGCGTGTGGGTATTCGGGGACATGATTTACTTGTTTGTTGAACTCCATTTGCGCCATTTGCGCCTTCTGTTTCTTGTCTACTGCCTTTTGCGGTGCTGATCCAATATGGAAACGAGAGAAATTGATGTTTGAAGGATTAAGACAATCCTTTTTGAGTTCTTCGACCCTCTCGGCCAAAACTCTATGATCCACATGATCATTTTCTTCGGACAAGGGCTTCTTCCCTTTGTCAATAAAAACACCCTCTGATTTCTCTTCCATATCAAATATACCATAAATCTTTCTTTGGTATTCTGGCTATGATGCCATGTTAGTTTTCTGATCGGCACAGGTCTGATCCTTTCTGTTTTGTTTCTGTTCTATTCTGATGTGGGCTTCGAGTACATGATGCGAGCGGTTAAAATAAGGAGGGAAAAGAGAGAGTATATCTTTTGAAAGTTAGTTATATAAAACATAAACTTTCTACACATACAAACTGAAACATCCGGTCCCTTATATAGGTTCTGAACCGGTGTGATTACATCAGACGCGTCCCTTAAACATTAAACATACTTAGGACATAATAATTATCCAACCGGTGTGTCACAACCGGGTTATAACTAACCAACTAACTTAGGATAATCTAATTAACACATGTTTATTATTTACATAACATAATATAAAATTGAGTTTAATAATTTTCTTCTAACATTTTTATGTTTATGATGAGCATTGTAATATACAAACACCTTTTGGATAATAGAATAATTTTTGGCCCCTGGGGACAAATTTAGACCATAATCGAAGAGGTATAGACTTCTTGCTTGGTGTCTAAACTAAAACATGAAAACATCCGAGGTGATTTGTGCATACACACTTTGTGGAAATAATACTCAAGCTAGAGTCGATAAATGATAGTGATATATGTGTCAGCACTAGGGACTCCTGATGTAGCTGGTACAATTGATCCAACCAATGGGTATTAAATATAAAGGGTTCTATTAAATATCACTATAGTTTTCTACTATAGTTCTTTCCAATGGAGACTTGGCTTACATATGTGTTATGCATGTTAACTCTGCACATAATGATGCAGACACTTTCTGGTTATCTATATCTACTAGTGGAATGCCCGCGCGTTGTCGCGGGTATGTATTTTTATTCACATTTTAAATTGCCAAAACTTTATTTGCAACATTTAGTTACGCACATGAACCAAAGAGCATTTAGCATACTGGTTACAAAGTGTTAAATAAGGCTTAGCCTTTTCTTGTAGTGATAATAAAATTCCATTAGTAACAAAAAGTTAATCCATTAAAAAAAGTTACATGAATTAATCTATTACTCGGTAATGGTTCTAGGTAACAAAAAGTTAATACATGAATTAAATGTATTGAATGGTGCAATTGATTTCTCTCAGTGACTTGTACATAAGGGCATAGATGGAAGAAAATGGTAAAAGTTAGAGATTTATGCATGAGACCTTTTGTATGCCATCTTAAAATGATGGTGAAATTACCTTCTTACCCATCTCTCCTCCTTAATAAGGTAACATATATATATATATATATATATACTATATATAAATACATTTCATTAGGGCATAATCGTAATTTACTAATAAAACAAGATTTAAAGCTGTTTGTACAACCAACCACTGCGTCCACAATTTTCCTCCTTCGAGCACTCGAAGTGGTCGAACAGGATTCCTTTTTAGCTAGTTTTCAGTTTGTCGTGTTGAACGCATTCTAACACATCTTAACACATAAGCATGCATCCTTAGTCGATATTTAACATATTTAAGCACAGCTAATCGTTTACACATCATTTAAACACATCTATGTATATAATCCACCACACGATCCACAATCTACACATATACTTAATTAGTTCATGTAATGTCACCAACAACGGAACCCGTACTAGTGTATTACCAAAACGACTCCCAATGATCCTCCAGATCATTGTACCCTGGACAATCCTAACTTGACCCGGTTCAACCAACCCAGTTAAATCTGTTTATAAACATTTCTCGCTAAGGTAGACTTAGATGTTACTAATATGTTTAAGCCAAACATGTCGGGTGCCACATCATCCCCACGTTGAAAGAATTTTCGTCCCGAAAATTGCGCAAAGCCCCAAAAGAAAGAAACGAAAAGAACAGAACGAAAAGAAAATTACCGGATGTCACATCATCCCCACGTTGAAAGGAATCTCGACCCGAGATTCATTCCGCTTCAGCAGTAACATGCCTCGATTCAAACACGCGTTTCGGAAAGAAATGAGGATATTTAGCTTTCATCTGATCCTCCCGTTCCCATGTGAACTCCGGTCCACGGTTTGAGTTCCAACGGACTTTAAAGATGCGGATTTTACTCCGACAAAGGCTACGAATCTTGTAATCGAGGATCTCGACAGGTTCCTCCACAATGCGAAGACGATCATCAACCTTGATCTCCTCCTGTGGTACAATGAGAGATTCATCAGCCAAACACTTCTTCAAGCTAGACACATGGAAGACGTTGTGCACACTACCGAGCTCCGCCGGTAAGTCAAGTCTGTATGCCACCGGTCCAATCCGATCCAGGATTGCGAATGGTCCGACATATCGAGGGTTAAGCTTGCCACACTTTCCGAAGTGTATGGCGCCCTTCCATGGTGAAACTTTCAGAAGTACTTTGTCCCCAACTTGGAACTCCAAAGGTTTTCGACGGCGATCGGCATAACTCTTCTGACGATCCCGAGCAACAGCCATACGTTGACGAATCTGTACGATTTTCTCCGAAGTTTTGTACACAAGTTCCGGACCAGTGAGCTGTCTCTCGCCCACCTCGGCCCAACAAAGTGGTGATCGACATTTCCGCCCGTAAAGGGCTTCGAACGGAGCTGCCTTGATGCTAGAATGATAGCTGTTGTTGTAGGAGAACTCCACTAACGGCAGGTGGATCTCCCAACTTTTGCCAAAATCGATAACACATGCCATAAGCTGTACTCATATCCAACTGAGTACCCAAAGGCTTGTGCAGAGCCTTCCAGAAACGCGAAGCGAAACGAGAATCACGATCAGAGATAATAGAAACAGGCACCCCGTGCCGAGCAACCACCTCCTTAAGGTAAAGTCGAGCCAACCGCTCGAGTCCATCGGTTTCCTTAATAGGTATAAAACGTGCCGATTTTGTCAGCCGGTCAACAATCACCCAGATCATATCAAAACCACTAGGTGATCTTGGCAGCTTGGTGACAAAATCCATCGTGATTCGTTCCCACTTCCATTCCGGAACCTCTGGTTGTTGCAGGAGACCAGACGGCCTCTGATACTCCACCTCGACTTTAGCACAAGTCAAACATTTGCTGACATAAGAAGCTATATCAGCTTTCATGTTTGGCCACCAATAAAGTATCGGATACATCTTATCGGAGCCAGGGTGAATAGAATACCGGGATTTGTGAGCTTCATCCAAAACAAGCTCGCGCAATCCCCCGAACAATGGGACCCAAACACGTCCCGCAAAATAGTGTAAGCCATCGGTCCTGAGTTCAAGATGCTTGTCAGCACTGTGCATAGTTTCAGCCTTAAGGTTCTCCTCCTTCAAGGCTTCCAACTGTGCAGAACGAATCCGGTCAGGCAATGACGTATGAATGGTGAGCTGTAAGGCTCGAACACGACGAGGGTTCGCAGACTCCTTCCTGCTCAAGGCGTCCGCCACCACGTTCGCCTTGCCAGGATAGTATTTGATAGCACAGTCATAATTGTTTAGGAGTTCAACCCAGCGACGCTGCCGCATGTTCAACACCTTCTGGTCGAAAATATGCTGAAGACTCTTGTGATCGGTATATACTTCACACTTGGTACCGTACAAGTAATGTCTCCAGATTTTCAACGCAAAGACTACCGCACCCAGTTCCAAGTCATGAGTAGTATAGTTCTTCTCATGAACCTTGAGTTGACCAGAAGCATAAGCAATAACCTTCCCGCGTTGCATCAACACGCAACCGAGACCACGAATAGAAGCGTCACAGTACACAACGAAATCATCCGTACCCTCTGGCAAGGATAAGATAGGTGCAGAACAAAGTTTAAGCTTCAGCATCTGAAATGCTGATTCTTGTGGTTCATCCCAGTCGAACTTTCGGTCCTTCTGGGTAAGAGCAGTGAGGGGTTAAGCAATCTTCGAAAATCCCTCAATAAAGCGACGATAGTAACCCGCAAGACCAAGGAATTGCCGCACCTCAGATGGCGTCTTTGGTGCTTCCCAGTCCTTAATAGCTTCGATCTTGGCCGGATCGACATGAATTCCCAGTTCATTCACCACATGTCCTAGGAATTGAACTTCACGTTACCAAAAATCACACTTTGAGAACTTAGCATACAACTGCTCCTGTCTCAAAAGTTCCAAGACCAACCGCAGATGTTCCTCATGATCCGCCTTGTTCTTGGAATAAATCAGAATATCGTCAATGAACACGATGACGAACTTATCAAGGTAAGGTTTACTAACGCGGTTCATCAAATCCATGAACACCGCCGGTGCGTTAGTGAGACCAAAAGGCATGACCAAGAACTCAAAATGGCCATAACGAGTGCGAAAAGCAGTCTTCTGAATGTCAGCTTCCCTGACGCGCAACTGGTGATAACCGGACCGCAAATCGATCTTCGAATAGTAGCTGGAGCCATGAAGCTGGTCAAAGAGATCATCAATGCGAGGAAGAGGATAACGATTCTTGGTGGTCACTTTGTTCAGCTCACAATAGTCAATACACATGCGAAGACTTCCGTCCTTCTTCTTCACAAACAAATAGGAGCTCCCCACGGGGAAGAACTCGGTCGGATGAAACCCTTTTCCAAGAGTTCCTGTAACTGGCTGGACAACTCTTGCATCTCGGGAGGTGCAAGACGATACGGAGCTCGGGCAATAGGAGCTGCGCCCGGAGTAAGATCGATACCAAACTCAACCTGACGATGGGGAGGAAAACCAGGTAAATCATCAGGAAACACATTAGAAAAGTCATGAACCACCGGAATATCCTCGATCTTCTTCTCATCGCCAGTAGAAATGTTAACAAGTGCCAGAATGGCCGAACAACCCTTCCGAAGATACTTACGGGCTTTCATGCTAGAAATGATACTCAGCGGAGCACCGCTTTTCTCGCCACGAACCGAAAGAATCTCTCCATCAGAGAGAGGGATCCGAATAACCTTGTCAAAACAAACGATCTCCGCGCGATACAACGATAACCAATCCATGCCAACCACGACATCAAAACTACCCAGGGGCACCGGCATAAGGTCAATGGGGAAAGACAAACCCGACAGTTCCAAGCGACATTCCATAAGGGTGTGTGTCGCTTCGATTTTCTTACCATCAGCCAATTCTATTAAGTACTTAGCCTCTAAAGGTGTGGGTACTATATCTAGCAATCGACTAATATCCAAAGATACGAAACTCTTATCGGAACCAGAATCAAATAAGACAGAAACATAGCGATCATTAAGAAGGAACGTACCGGTAACTATGTCTGGATCCTGCCTAGCCTCCGCAGATCCAATGACGATAGCACGTG
The DNA here is from genome assembly GCA_030844895.1 of Ambrosia x helenae. Lineage (NCBI taxonomy): Eukaryota > Viridiplantae > Streptophyta > Magnoliopsida > Asterales > Asteraceae > Ambrosia > Ambrosia x helenae. The sequence continues at coordinate 16,471,300 of CM061227.1, read as the reverse complement.
CAGTCCTGCCTCCGCCGCTGTTGTTCCCGTTACCGTTCCCGCCCCTCCCATTATCGCCCTGCTTCAGTTTGGGATAGTCACGCTTGAAATGTCCCGTGTCACCACAGTTATAACACCCCTGCCTCCCCTGAGTCCCCTGAGCAGCAGGAGCAGGAGTAGCCGCAGGAGTCTAAGTTGGGGTGAGTGCCACCTTGCAATCCTTAGCATGGTGCCCCAACTGATGGCACCGATGACATCGAGCTATATCACAACCTCCAGAATGGTGAAAACCACACTTGTTGCACTTGGGATGCTTCCCAACATACCCACTCGTCTTCTGCCTAGAAAAAGACCCAGATGAATCAAACTTCTTCGTCGGCTGAGCTGGCACCACACTCTTCCCCACACTATCCCACTTCCTCTTGTTCCCCTCAGCAACCTTCACAGCAGCACCCTTGGGTGGCAAAACGCCTTCTGCCACCTTCAGGTTAGTCATCCGATGAGCTGATCGGACAACTTCAGCAATAGTGGGAAGATTCCCAGCAACCACCAACCCAGCAATCTCCGGCACTAGCCCAGACACATAGTGCTCGATCCTCCGGTACTCGGGTGTGTGCAAATCAGGGCACAACACCGCCAGCTCATTCCTCCTCACAGTGTATTCTTCAATTTCAGACCCAACCATCTTGTAGCTCCAGACCTCATGCTCCAACTTCTGTATCTCCTCTCTCGTACAATACTCACCTCTCAACAGCTGCACAAACTCCGCCCAAGGCATAGCAATAGCCTCCCCCAATCCCATGTTCTGTGTAGTAGCATTCCACCACGACAAAGCAGGCCCCTCAAATTTCGCAGTAGCATACTTTACCCGGTCCTCAGCAGGACAGTTACACATAACAAACACAGACTCCACCTTCTCCAGCCATCGGAGCAGTCCCACTGCTCCCTCAGTTCCAGCGAAGTTATGGGGCTGACAGTCCCGAAACTTCTTATAAGAGCACTGAGGTGGGGTGGATTGGCACCAACACCTGAAACACGGTACATGAATAAAACACAAACGAAAGGACACGAAACCCGAAAATGAGGCAAGGTCGACAGAAATCAACTCACCACCCATGGCATTAATCCCAGCCTGGAAATTTTCCATAGCCATGTTCACTTGCTACTGTAGCAAGTTGTTCAGTTCAGCTTGGGTCATGTTGATGTTCCCACGACCACCGCCGCCAGCACGGCCACCGCCGCCACCACGACGTCCACCACCGCGAGCACCAGACATGATCTAACAAATCAAGAAATCGAGAGATTCAGATTCACTTCCAGTGTCAACCACTAGAAACTTACAAGAGTTAACCTAGGGACGAATCCAGGACTATACATCCAAACTCGAAGTCCATCGGGATTTTCATGCATTCCAGTTTATTATTTCGTGTGCACCCGAAATGATAAGCTGCTCTACATGGTCCTCCAGATGTACCCCTAATCCAGACCCCAGTCACCGAATATCGCCGCCTAGTAACGTGTGACGATAGGTGCAAGTGTAAGAAGGCATGTGTGTGCTAAAACTAACAAATCAACCCCTCCTTCTTCAATCCAGAAGAAGAAGACAATAGTAGGTAAGAGCCCAAATAGAAGCAGATGATGTAACGGAGAAGCATGATGATGATGATGTAAGGACACCCCGACAACGTTAGTACGTATCCCACTAATAGACCCAAAGTATGTGACCGTCTAGTGTGTGCGACTCGGCTATAGACCAGACTCTACATGCAGTCCTAGTTCACTATAACCTGGCTCAGATACCAATCTGTCACACCCTCAAATTACCACTTGTGGGGTTTTACCGCGAGGCGCATGACAAACCAGGATCCAAGTCAACGATCACAATAAACAACTCTATATGAAAAGCGTAAAGAGACATAACCAACAATTTTATAAGCGGAAGCGTTAAAGTAGCATTTAATCAACTATACTATCATCCCAAAAGTTATTCAAAATACTTTTATTACAAAACGTGCAACTATGCCTAGACGCCAATGCAGACCCGTGCGCCTAGTTCCATTCGTTGCTACCTTAGCGACCTGAGAAAAACATGCCAAAAAGATGTCAACATATAATGCTGGTGAGTTCACAGGTTTGTTCAATATGTTACCAAAATGTTACCCGGCCCTCTAAGCCGACGAGTGGGGCAGGTCACGCCCAATAGATCTATCCACATTTCCCCCGTTGTGCATCCCCGCACATTCATGGTTTCCCCCGGGACTTCCAAAGATCGTATAGCAATACAAAGTTGAAACCATAGTATGACATATGTTACCAAAATAGTTTAGCGCATGTTTTCTCCCCCAAAAGTTAAAAGCAGTAAAAGTGGGGCCGTGAACTCACCTTAAGTAGCGTTCTTCGATTATAAGTAAAGATGTTTAGCCCTTGATAATCCCTCTACCGGAGATCTATCAAAATGTTCACATAAGTGTTCCGACTAATAACCATAAGGTTATCTAGTCCCCGATTGTCCAGATCGTAACCAAGTATGTTTTAAAACGTGTTTGAATGTTTAACCGACACACTAGACCGACCCGACATCCCGTTGGTGACCCATTACCCTAACTAATCAAGTACACATAGATTACACACAAGGTTCAAGCATAAAACACTTAGTTTGTATAAAAAATCTCATTTCTTCATCAGAACGGTCGAACCAGTCAGTTTTCAGTCTCCTTCGCCCGTTTTACATCTCGTTCGACCGTTTGATGTCTCCTTCGCCCGCTAAACCACATTAGCCAACAAAAACCCAGGTTCGACCCTGGATTCCTCCTTCGCACCTTCTATCGGTCGAAGGAGGCCAGGTTCGCCGCTGTTGTGTAAGTTTTCCTAAAAACGCTTCAAACACATTCAAAACGACTCGAAACATCATCAAACACAGCAGTCAAGCATGGATAACTTATTCCTACAAAACCCCACCGATTTCCCCCGATAATACGTCCGTTTCAGCCCTTTCCCAAAATGGTAAAGATTATGGAAACATCACTTTCATGCATGAATAATTTACCCAATTTGGAAACTTTTGAAATCGATTTATATTCAACTTGAAATGCTCAGTTTGTCGAGTGTTCGATCTTTTCTTATCAATTATATTGATCATAAATATCATGCATCAAGTCTAGATTCGTTAAAACCCCCAAATACCCATATCATCATCATATCCAATCCTAACCCTAAACAACAATAATCTAGCATCAATAGCAATCCTATATCATGTTTCTATCATAGATATAGCAGCAAATCATTGAACAACACATACACCACATAATACACAAATTACATATGTTATTCACCATGAAAACCTATGTTAAATGATAATGTTTTGATTTAGAAAGATGTTTAAAAGGTTTTTAATCATAAAGACACCCTTAGAACAGATCCGGACAATTAGGGTTAGATGAAAACGAATTAAAATGCTTTTAAAAAGGTTTAGGATTAAAAACACACCTTGGATTCTTGTTTAGATGTTGTAGATGGGTTAGATTATGAAAAAGAAGAGCAAAAACTCCTTCGTTAGTGATTAAGATCGTTTGAGAGCGTTTTGGGACGGTTAGGGTTTGTGAAATGATGAAAAATGACAAAGGTTGGTATTTATACTGACCCTCCTTCGCCCCATTTCATTGGTCGAAGGTGGTCTCCTTCGACCCTTTCACAGGGTCGAATGAGCCCTGTCCTGGTCGAAGGGAATTCCTTCAATTCCACTTCCCTGGTTCGCCCATATACAAAGGGTCGAACCAGACAATTTTCCTCTTTCGACCACTCGAAGTGGTCGAACCAAGATTCCTTTTTAGCTAGTTTTCCAGTTTGTCGTGTTTAACGCATTCTAACACATCTTAACACATAAGCATGCATCCTTATTCTATATTTAACATATTTAAGAACAGCTAATCGTTTACACATCATTTAAACACATCTAGGTATATAATCCACCACACGATCCATAATCTACACATATACTTAATTAGTTCATATAATGTCACCAACAACGGAACCCGGTACTAGTGTATTACCAAAACGACTCCCAATGATCCTCCAGATCATTGTACTCTAGACAATCCTAACTTGACCCGGTTCAACCAACCCAGTTAAATATGTTTATAAACGTTTCTCGCTAAGGTAGACTTAGATGTTACTAATATGTTTAAGCCAAACATGCCGGGTGTCACATAAACCCTTTCTTTATCTTCATCATTTAGTGCTTCTTTTATGCCTTCAAATCTGACCCGTTTGTTTGAGAACCTTTCAAGCGATCCTTTTCCATCTTTTTCAACAATATTCTTTCTTTCGGGGCATTTAAATGTGAAGTGATCTTCACTATCACATATTCGGCATAAAATCATCTTCCTATTCTCTTGTATGATCGGCCGATGGATGTGACAAACATCTCCATCGAATTCAACTTCCAAACCCTCTTGGTTTAATATTTCTATACTAAATATATTTTTACGAAGTGTAGGAACATAGTATACCGTTTTGATCTTGTGTACTTGTCCTCCACTTGTGATTATCACCGATCCTTTTCCTCTAAAGTACTCCCTCCTATATCCACTTGGTTGGCCTTCTATTCCAAATGATTTGCTAAAGATAGCGAATTGATCTTTAAAACCACACCCATGTTCTTTTCTTGTTAGGCTTGCATACCACACATCGTCCCATCCTTTTTCATTCGTTCCTTTTACCATAAACTCTATTTTACCCATCTTCTTTGGGCAATTTCTTCTATAATGGAAGGGCTCTTTACATTTTCCACAACACATCGCGTGTGGGTATTCGGGGACATCATTCACTATCACATATTCGGCATAAAATCATCTTCCTATTCTCTTGTATGATCGGCCGATGGATGTGACAAACATCTCCATCGAATTCAACTTCCAAACCCTCTTGGTTTAATATTTCTATACTAAATATATTTTTACGAAGTGTAGGAACATAGTATACCGTTTTGATCTTGTGTACTTGTCCTCCACTTGTGATTATCACCGATCCTTTTCCTCTAAAGTACTCCCTCCTATATCCACTTGGTTGGCCTTCTATTCCAAATGATTTGCTAAAGATAGCGAATTGATCTTTAAAACCACACCCATGTTCTTTTCTTGTTAGGCTTGCATACCACACATCGTCCCATCCTTTTTCATTCGTTCCTTTTACCATAAACTCTATTTTACCCATCTTCTTTGGGCAATTTCTTCTATAATGGAAGGGCTCTTTACATTTTCCACAACACATCGCGTGTGGGTATTCGGGGACATCATTTACTTGTTTGTTGAACTCCATTTGCGCCTTTTGCGCCTTCTGTTTCTTGTCTACTGCCTTTTGCGGTGCTGATCCAATATGGAAACGAGAGAAATTGATGTTTGAAGGATTAAGACAATCCTTTTTGAGTTCTTCGACCCTCTCGGCCAAAACTCTATGATCCACATGATCATTTTCTTCGGACAAGGGCTTCTTCCCTTTGTCAATAAAAACACCCTCGGATATCTCTTCCATATCAAATATACCATAAATCTTTCTTTGGTATTCTGGCTCTGATGCCATGTTAGTTTTCTGATCGGCATGGGTCTGATCCTTTCTGTTTTGTTTCTGTTCTGATGTGGGCTTCGAGTACATGATGCGAGCGGTTAAAATAAGGAGGGAAAAGAGAGAGTATTTCTTTTGAAAGTTAGTTATATAAAACATAAACTTTCTATACATACAAACTGAAACATCCGGTCCCTTATATAGGTTCTGAACCGGTGTGATTACATCAGACGCGTCCTTTAAACATTAAACATACTTAGGACATAATAATTATCCAACCGGTGTGTCACAACCGGGTTATAACTAACCAACTAACTTAGGATAATCTAATTAACACATGTTTATTATTTACATAACATAAGATAAAATCGAGTTTAATAATTTTCTTCTAACATTTTTATGTTTATGATGAGCATTGTAATATACAAACACCTTTTGGATAATAGAATAATTTTTGGCCCCTGGGGACAAATTTAGACCATAATCGAAGAGGTTTAGACTTCTTGCATGGTGTCTAAACTAAAACATGAAAACATCCGAGGTGATTTGTGCATACACACTTTGTGGAAATAATACTCAAGCTAGAGTCGATAAATGATAGTGATATATGTGTCAGCACTAGGGACTCCTGATGTAGCTGGTACAATTGATCCAACCAATGGGTATTAAATATAAAGGGTTCTATTAAATATCACTTCAGTTTTCTTACTATAGTTCTTTCCAATAGAGACTTGGCTTACATATGTGTTATGCATGTTAACTCCGCACATAATGATGCAGAGACCTTCTGGTTATCTATATCTATATATATATACTATATATAAATACATTTCATTAGGGCATAATCGTAATTTACTAATAAAACAAGATTTAAAGCTGTTTGTACAACCAACCACTGCGTCCACCATTCAAAGGTCGTAAGACGCGACGCTTGGGATTCATTAAGACGCCGGAGTAATGGTTGTGTCGGTTACACATTCTCAATGAACCATCAAAAGCTGCAACCGGTACACAATTCGTTCGTGAAAGTGAAAAGGTACCCGATTACGTTTCTAATCTTACATTTTTGCTTCTAAATTCGTGTATCTATCTACCCTTGTTAGGGATCTTCGTCATACTTCGATTTATCCTTAATATTTCACCGAACCATATGTTGAATAATCCAATTGATCTTTCTGATCGAAGAAAGTGTAATTACGATTTTTTTTCTTGTCGGTTGCATAAATTCGTTTGATTTCTTGTTGATTTGGATTCCTGTTAACCTCTCTGGTATGATTGCAGTTTTTTTTTTTTTTTTTTTTTTTTTTTTTGTGAAGTATTGATTTTGTTGGGGCTTTATTATGGTGTTTTACTTAGAGGGTGTTTGGGATTGAGTTTCAAAACAACTTATTGACTTATTGGCTTTTCAAAAAGCCAATAAGTCAATAAGCTGTTTGTGTAACCCAAAAACACTTTCTGTTTTGACTTTTGGCTTTTAACTTTTAAGGGTGGAAAAACTGTTTTTGAAAAGTTAGAAATCCTGGCTTTTGGCTTTTGGCTTTTGACTTTTGGAAAAAAATTACAAGTATACCACCCATACAACAAATATTCACAATAAGTTAAGTGAAACGCTTAAAAAACAACAATTTATTGACTTTTTGACGTTTCTCATCCCAAAAGCTAATCCAAACACTTTTTTTAAAACTCCTTTTCAAAAAGTCATAAGCCAATAAGCACTTTTAGTCAAAAGCACTTTTGCATCTCCAAACTCAATCCCAAACACCCTCTTAATTTGATCAGTTATTGTGCATTACGACTTATGATGATGCAAGAAAAGGGGAGTAGGAATAAGAGAACCTTACTTATCTCTTAGAGGTCAAAGTTTGTTGCAAGTGTAACCTAGGTTTATGTGATACCCCCTGGTTTAAAATTTGGTCTGTTATAGTCTCTTCCAAATTATAGACACTTAAATCAGATTCAGTGAGCTCATCACCTCCAAGCTTGAGTTTTGAATAGGATTCTTCAGCGGATATTTATTTTTTCATTTCGGTTGATCATCTTGAATGGGCCATATAGTGTGAAGTCTTGACACATCAACCATCTATACCTGCTAAAATATTCAAGATTTAAACATAAATACAATCTGATGCCTATTTAGAATATACTTTTAACCTTTTAGATCTTGTATGAGCCATATGTTGCATACTTACTGCCTAAAACTAATGTATTTATTGTTTAGTTACAATGCAAGCTCAAAAGTAGGCTCCTCCTGACCAGTGGCGAAGCTTGGTTCTTGAATCCGTGGGGCCGGACTCAATTTTTTTCGATTGGTAGTGGCCGAAATATCAAATCGGTGTGGGTCGGACTCAACCCGGACTCAGCTTACCACTGCGCCAAAAATCGGTGGGGCCGGGGCCCCCTCACATGTAATGTAATGATAAGTTTTTGCTTCATAGTGCATCAAAAATAATGTTGGCAACGTGTGATCAGATCATATATCATAAAATTTCTTGTATGTCCTATTTGTTGTATGGTAATAAAGCTGTTGGCCCAGATTCAAGATATGCAGCGGATTAACAAAAGTATACGAAAATATTTGACACAAACATGAATTGATATATATTATTAATCGAATGATTTAAGTATAATACAAAGAACAATGAACAATTATAGGAAATCTGGAAGTTTTCGATGAGAGGATTGTAATAGTATGAACAATCTTGATAACCGAATTATGATGACATATCCCCTCTATATATATGTTTCGAATAGGTGGGATTAATTCTGAACCGTTGTGACACTTGTTCCCACCGTTTGATTCATATTTTTGCCGCCAAATAACTGAATTCAACTGTAAGGGCATTTCAGTCTTTTCGCAGCCTTTGATACTTCCTTCTCATAGTCTGTTTTGCTTCAGTTTGTTCCTGCTCTTGATCCGAACACTTCACATAAGTATGCAGCCTTGTTTCCAGCCATGTACAAAGTATGTTGACTTGATCTTCTTGTTGTGATCTTGAACAGAATGGTAGCTGGCTGTTTTGACCCATATACATTTGATCTTCTAATATTATATAATCTAATCTAACTAGCCTAATGATTCTATAACTAATTTACATAATACACATATTACATACAATACATAAGTTCAAATATCTACAACATATAAACATAATAAAGTTATATTTACAAATCAACAAAAGCTCTATTTATGATATGATTTTTTCCCCTAGAATACATTATTGTTGTATTTTGCGGGTAATTTCCGTAATATATTATGGTTTTATCCTCTGTATAAAGTGTTGGTTATTGTTTTGTTTTTAGTTCCACAGCGTTGAATAAATTGTTGGTTATTGTTTAGTTTTTAGTTCCAACTTTTCCAATTGGTTCAAATCAAAATACCTATATTGTATATATACATACATAAACCACATTCACCACTTCAACATCTAATCGGCTGTTATTGTTTCTTTTCAGAGACGAATAAAGCAACTATTGAATGAAGAATTGGCACCTGGACACACACAACAACCACCAACACAAACAGCTTCTAAGAACAAAACCAAAGCAGCAAGAATTGAACACTGAGAGAAAATGGATGGCATGAGCACTGTACAAACTGATTAATTTATAACGGTCATAACTTCTCAATTTGGTTACAGGTAATGTAAAATTCTTCAACAACATAAACCACAATGAGGATTATTAATATAATCATATATCAGTTTCTTCTAGCAATGACAATTGTATTGAGATAAAGAAAACAAACACATTTTTTATATAACAAAGGTTCCTAATGAACCAGCTTGACACGCATTCGAACCACTATTCGATTTGATTTTGTTGAACTTTTGATACAATCAGTCAACTCTTCATCAGATGTTAAAGTTATCCAGTCACCATCTTCATCAAGGTATTTGAGCTTATAAGTCTTGTCACTTAACTTGAACTTCTTACCGATTTCTTTCTCAACATCTACAAAGGTTGCTTGCAAGACAGGAAGATGGAATTTGATAATATCATCTCCGTACTTTGCTTTTATGGTCATCTCATTTTTGTTTAGGTTGACAGTTGACGTGTCCACAATAGCTCCATTATCTTCTTCATGTGTGATGAATTGAATAATGGACGAATCATTTTTGTTTCTCTTCAGAAAGTTTGGTCCTGGCCATTCTAAGATGCCAAGTGTTTTGGATTTGCGTTTGAGTGTAGATAAAGAAACTACATCACAAGAAACATTTAATATTAAAATTCTTAAACAAGTGGTGATTTTAATATAGAAAATTATCATTGATTACCTTTTAGACTTTCTGCAGCATCTTTCATGGTTTTTCCAAACTGTTTCTCAATTACTTCTCTAGGTAATATTTTTGGAGTTGTCTTGCACGTCACCTTGGGTGGTGCTATGAGATTTACAACTGTTACTTTCTTTTGTTTTTCTGGTGCTTTCGGCATCGGTGATGACCTTTTTCCTTCAAAAATCTTGAACTTCTGAGTTTCACCAATTCCATCGTCTGCAGAACTATCAACAAGAATAACTTCTAATTCGTCACCTAGTTCTGCACCAGAAGCAAACTTGAATCTGGGCAAGCACATTTTTAACGTTAACAGTATCTCCTCCAAACAGATAACATAGTCTGAACGTTTGGGCCATATAAATTCAAACATGTAATTAAAATCAGCAGTGTCATTACTCTTCAAGCATATTGCAAAAGCACTTGTTGGACTAAGTTGATTATCCCAATCTACGATCATATCAGTATGAAGCTTAGAAATATAGCGTGATTCATGATCCTGAAGTGACATTAAAGGAAGTTCCTCTCCCACTGCACGAGGAGTTACATCACCAAAGCTGAAGTATGGCTCAAAAACATCTTTTGTTACAGCACAAAGATAACCAGTCAATTTGATTGCTAGAAATCGCTTTGTTTGAGTGTCCTCCAAAGATCTTTTATCCTCATAAGCAATCCAAACTTGAGCTAGAGCTAATTTATGTGATTCACAAACGACCTTTAATGCCTCTTTAATCTCGTCCTTAGCAACTTTGAGACCTTTTATAGTCTGTTTTAGAATTATAAACATCAAATTTATAATAGTAAGACAAAGAATAAAAAAGATCATTACTTTCAATGGTTAGGAAACACAAATTTACAAGAAGAATTTAGCTATTGTTGGTAGCAATTTTAGTTGAAGCAGAAATGATCACTATATTATTATTATTTTGGAAGCGTTACCTTGTATGGTATAAGATGTTGTACATAAAACACATCCAGACCAGCATCCTGCAAATAAAAGTATCAAACAAGATTAAATGTGTTTAGAAATTATCATTAGGCTTTGTAGAATCTCACAATTACGTACCTTTATTTCCTTAATCGTATAAAAAAGAAAACGCGCCAATTCATGTTCTGAGTAGTGAAAAATAAACTCGAGAACACCACTACAAATGCTTTGAGAAGGGAAACAAATAGGAATCATAAGAGTAAAGTTCAATCCATCATAATCATCCGACTCGGATAGAAACCCCTGGAGTTTAGTGATAGATGTCCGACAATTGAGGAAAGCAGTGGCGGGTCCACCACTTTTTATCATCTTGTGATCCGGTTCAATGTGAGGCTTATTCTCATCGATATTATATTTATACTTTTCAAAATTTAGTCTATACTTGGCCAACTGGTTGGAAAGTTCATTGACGGAAAATGGTTGAGCTGAAGTTGAAAGCAGCCTTCTGTCCCCAATTGTTACAGGTGCCCAAAACTGACCCAATAAATTCCGGCACTGGTCAAGATAAATACCAGAAAGTGCAGATTTGATCTTGCCATGAATGATGGTTGTGTCAGGATCAGCTGCGTAATTACAGTGGTTACTTATTTATATTAGAAAATGCATATATGATTCCTCATCTTACCATTTTTTTTTATTTATTTTTTTTATTTTTTAGCAACTCATAATATTTCATTTCTTACCAATTAATACGAAAAAGAGAAGGCAGCAACTGACCTGAAGATGTATTATTTTCACTTCCTTCATATTCGCTCCAAAATACCCATGGACGGCTAAAAAGTTCAGGTTTCTTGTGATGAAGAGAGATTGAAGAAAAGAATTGAAGGAATTCAGAGAGCTCTGATTCAAGTAATTGTGAATCTGATTCTGATTGTGAACTCATATCTGAATTTACGGTCAGCACATTTTTGTTTAGGTTGACAGCTGATGTGTCCTCAATTGCTCCAATATCTTCTTCATTTGTGTTGAATTGAATAATGGACGAATCATTTTTGTTTCTCTTCAGAAAGTTTGGTCCTGGCCATTCTGGGATACAAGAAAAAATGTTTCTTAGATGTTTACTATATGAAAGAGTAGTAAAGAAACATTTTTTACTAAAATGGTTAAACAAGTTAATTACCATTAAGGTTTTTTGCAGCATCTTTCATTGTGTTTCCAAATTGTTTCTCAATGACTTCTTGAGGTAATACTTTTGAAGTTGTCTTGCACGTCACCTCGGAATGTGCCGTGTAGTCCACAGCCATTGATCTGTTTCCTTGAAAAAGCTTGAACTTTTTAGTTCCATCGTCTTCGATGTGTATATCTATATCGTCACCTAGTTCTGCATCAGTTGCATCACCTTCGATGTATACATCTAATTCGTTACCTATTTCTACACCAGAAGCTAACTTGAAACTGGGCAAACAACTTTTTAATGTTAAGAGTAGAGCATCCAAACATATAATGTTTGAATTCCTCCACATGAACTCAAACACATATTTACAATCACTAGTGTCATTACTCCTCAAGCATATCGCAAGAGCACTAGTTGGGCAAAATATAAGACCACAACGCATGGCCATATTAGAAGGAAGATTCGATATATAGCGTGATTTATAATCTTGAAGTGTCACAAGAGGAAATTCCTCCGCAATTGCAAGGGGAGTTACATCACTAAATCTAAAGTATGGCTCAAAATGATTAAGTGCACCATCTTTTATAGTATAATTGCAACCAGTCAATTTGATCGCTAACAATTGCTTTGTTTGAGTGTCCTCCAAAGAAGATGACAAGAATACACGAGTTTTATCCTCATAAGGGATCCAAACTTGAGCTAGAGCTAAGTCATGTGATTCACCAACAACCTTTAATGCTTCTTCAATCTCATCCTTAGCAACTTTGAGACCATTTATAGTCTGTTTTAGAATTATAAACATCAAATTTCTAACAGTAGGACAAAGAATTAAAAAGATCATTACTTTCAACTGTTGGAAAACACAAATTTATAGGAAGATATAAGTTATTATTGGTAGCAAATTTTAGTTGAAGCAGAAAAATAATCACATTTTACTATTATTTTGGAAGCCTTACAGTGTATGGTATAAGATGTTGTACGTAAAACACATCAAGACCAACTTCCTGCAAATAGAAGTAGCAAACGATATTAAAAGAGTTTAGAAAATATCATAATTTAAAAATATTGGAAAGGCAATTCCTTTTATATGGATTTGTGGAATCTCACAAACACGTACATGTATTGCATAAACCAGCCTACTAATAGTATTCGCCAATAGACATTGTGAGTGGTTGAAAGTAAACTCTAGAACGCCAACACAATCGCTTTGAGGAGGGAAACAAATAGGAATCATAACAGAAAAGTTCAATCCATCATAATCATCCGACTCCGATAGAAACCCTTGGAGTTTACTCATAGATGTCCGACGATTCAGGAAAGCAGTGGCGCGTCCACCACTTTTTATCATCTGATCCGGTTCAATGTCAAACTTATTCGCATCATCGATATTATATTTATACTTTTCAGAATTTAGTCTATACTTTGCCAACTTGTTGGAAAGAGGATCGACGGCAAATGGTTGAGCAGAAGTTGAAAGTAGACGTTTGCCGCCGATTGTTACAGGTGCCCAGAACTGAGCCAACCAGTACCAGTAAAATTTAATATTAGAAAGTGCAGATATGATCTTGTCATGAATATTGATGGGAGTACCAACATCAGCTGCGTAATTTACAGTATTAGTTATATATATGTATTAGAAAAAATGCAGATTTCAGTCCTCATATTACCAATTAAAACGGAAAAGAGAAGGCAGCAACTCACCTGAAGTCGAATTATTTTCGCATCCTTCATATTCGCTCCAAAATACCCATGGATTATAAAAGAATTCAGGTTTCTTGTGATGAAGAGATATTGAAGAAAAGTTTTGAAGGAATTCGGAGGGCTGTGATTCTAATTGTGAACTCATATCTCAATTAGTTGACTTTGTCGACTCACAGTCAACAAATGAACACCACAGCCTGTGTATAATATAGGCTACTTTAACATAAGATTGCGGAAACATCCCTCATCTATTGTTAAATTATAATTTTCTCTCTTTTAGTTTTAGGTTACTAAAGAAATTGTTTAATTTTATATCCTTTTCTTTTTTCCTAATAACCATAAAACCCTGTATTTATGATAGATAAACTAGCTTATACCCCGGGAGCGTCCCGGGTTGAGAAATATAAGCAAAGTGAATAAAATTAGAAGTATCTAAACTATAAAAATGGCATCTATATAGCAATTACCTGTTGGAGAGCGCCCCGGGTTTAAATATCTAATATGACATAATAAAATATCTAATATAACAACATAATTAATGACTTGACAATATATAATTAATGAATATTATTATTATTATTGTTATTTTAAACGAATCTCTGCCATAAGTTATCATATTCTAATATAAAAAAGGTAATTGGGTCGGATATCACCTAATCCCAGGTCCGACCCAAACCCACAATTTTTTTTAAACTAATTCCAAACCTGACACAATGCATGTCGGGTTACAAAAAATAGTCGTTTTTTTCTCCGTTTTTTATATAGCACTATGGTACTCGTTGGAAAGATAATAAAACGCTCGTTAATTTGGTGTAATTTTTTTCTTTAAAAAATCTCGTATATGAAAGATATTAAAGTTTAAAGTTATGAGAGGAAACAAGAGAGAGAAAATAATAAAGTCTTAATATTTAAACCATATTTATTCCCTTTTTTAATTGGTCTAGAGTTATCACATCACATCTTATGTGGCATTTTTCAAAAGAGAGATTACATAATATTATGACATGTCATCAAAATGGCTTTGGTTTATTATATGTATAGATATAGATATGATGTAAACTCTCGTCAAAGATATGATTAACTAACAGTAATACCCAACATAAATGTGTTTTGAAAGCTTATGTATTGTATTTGTAATACTTATTAACTACGCAAAATGGAGGGTTTTACAAAATACTGTATTTGTATGTCAAATTTTCGTTTTCTTATTTTTTGTTACATTTTTTTAAAAAGCTTATGTCTGATTACATGCAATTTAACATAAGTGTATTTGATGATGTGTTCTATTGTTTCTTTTTTACTTCTATACTATTAAAGGACCTTGAAATAGGAATCCAGTTAAAAATCAAGAGAGTATTTATAATTTTGAAATAAAATTTAAATTTGGATGAAAACATAGCAAGATTGATTTCTACAAACATTCAATGTAGCTTTTTCTAACTTTTGTTCATAGTCTTACCCCAAATTTACCCCATGCCTTGATTCTTGAACCACAGACCCATGACCTTGGACCATGGACTTTAAACTACGCTATCCACACATGCTAATCTTGATAATGTAATAGGTTGAAACCATATAAAAATATTCTTTTGGACCACTAGCAACTTGCAAGAGTATTTAAGGATAAACTAGTGCATTAAGGTGAGGTTCCACCTCACAAGAAGACAAATACAATAAGATAGATTAGTTAATGTTGCCAAGGACTATGTGTTTTAAAATATAAGGTAATCCTATTGTTTTTTTAGTAATCAATTAAAATTCATATCTATAATAAAAATAAAGTGATTGGGTGGGAACACATATCACTTGATGAAACCATTTCCACCCTTGAATTCGTGCTAAAAATTTTATCTTATAGATAATCCAATTACCCCAATATTAATTATTTTATAATTTTTTTATTTATTATTACTTTACTATATAATAAATAATAATCTTATGATTATCTAAATTCTTTATCATATGAAATAATATTATTAAATCACCTCACGTTTATCTCTTATTTATTTTCTTAACTCATTCTTTTTATGTTTCCGTTTGTTAAAAACCATTAATTAATATTTTATTGGTTCAACCTCATGTAATATTAAATTTTATTGCCTAATAATAAATAAAAAAATGTTGCAACCTGCGTGATACACAAGTTTCTAATGAATTGTTTACACTAAATGAAAATGTAAATGATAGTTTTGTTTTCAGTCAAAGCAGAATAGATCAAAACCAGTCGTTTCTAAAAAAAAACCTACACCTTTAAAACCACCGTCTTCATCAAGCCTTGCAATGGTTTCTTCTACCTCTGCTCCTCATCCAAACGTACATTCTCTCTTTAATATACATTTTTATTCTTATTCACGTGATTAAAATTGTTTCTTTCCTATATTATAGTAAATTAATTTTTTATGCTACATCATAAGACACATTTTATCACTTCATATTAGATTTGTATATACCAAAAAGCTCTTGGGATATAACCTTGTTATACCTATATATAATACTTATATTATAAAGCATTTCAATTACAAATCCACTTACACACTTCACTCGATATCAAGACAGTATTTGAATGATGAATTACAAAACTTTATTTCTTTTTGCGACTAATATTTTTGTCATTCCTGAAATTTAAACCATTACTCATCTGAAATGGTAAAATCTTATCCAATACCTTAATATCGTTGGGGCAAAGACTCTTCGGTTTTAGAAAACTTTATTTACTATTGATGTAAGATATTTGATGAAATAAATTAAAATATTGAATAAAAAAATTGAACTTTTAACAAAACTTTATTCAACTACTAATGGAAGATACTTTTTACTTTTTTTTATCATGATTCAGTGAAATGATTTTTTTTTGTAAGGTAACTTTCATTCAAAAACACCAAAGAGCGGTCCTTAAAGCAAGGACCCCCGGCAACACAAGCGATTACATCGAATCCAAAGGATAATTACACCATTTTTTCCAATCGAAATCTTTTATTCTAGTTCTTTGACGAAACCAAAAGTACGAAGTAGTCTTGATGTTCTCAAACACTTCAATCGGTCTTCTAGACTTGCGTAAAAAGATGCGCGCATTTCTTTCATTCCAAATCGACCACAGTGACGTGAAAATAATACCGCGAATAATGGACTTTTTCATGTTTGATACCGATTGGAACTCGGCAATATTGAGAACGTCCGACACATCAAAGGCATAAAAAGGGCATAAGCGACACCAAGCCATAATTCTATTCCAGATTTCAAAAGAGAAAACGCATCCGGTAAACAAATGCATTGTCGTTTCGTGACCCGTTTGACAGAAAATACACATCATCTCTTGCAGTTGTACGCCTCGCTTTGATAGCTCTACGCATGTAGGAAGGCGGTCCCGAATAGTTCTCCGCACCATAATCTTGCATTTAATAGGGACCCAAACTTTCCAGTTTATAGTCGGAGTCTTAGTCGTATTAAAAGCATTGTATAGGAGCATCTTCGCTGAACGAACTGAAAACATACCACTCGAATCTCCCTTCCAACTCCATTTGTCAAAACCCCCTATCCATTGAAATTCAAACAGGTCCTCCAGCAAATGAAAAAACTCGGAAATCTCTACCTGGGAAGACGGATCAGCCCTCCAGCCCCAAACTAGAGATTTAACGCCGTTTTGGACGTTCAATCGGCTGCTCACAACGACCCATTTATCCGTCTCTAATCTGAACAAACTCGGGTATATTATCCTGAGGGGCGTGTCGTGTAACCAGTTATCACACCAAAAGGAAATAGTGGAACCGGTACCAACTTTACCAACGAAATAAGAGTTTAGCGAACATCCATTAGGCGGTTTCTTTTCTCCGACCTTGACAATATCCTTCTAATTCCCACTGGCCGATGACGAACAAGGCATGGAATACCACCTTCTAGTCGAGCCGTTACAAGCCAAGACAATTCGCTTCCAAAGACAGTTCTCCTCCTTTTTAAACCGCCAATACCATTTTAGGAGTAACACGTCGTTCATATGCTGTAAATTAGAAACGCCAAGTCCACCATCTTTATTGGAAGTAGTTATGATATCCCAAGAGACCCATGGAATTTTTCGTTCAATACTAGAACCTGACCAAAAAAAAAAATTCCTCATGATAGCTTCAATTTTTTCTATAACCATTTTGGGAGCTTTGTAGAGCGATAGGTAGTAAATAGGCAAGCTTTCAAGAACCGACTTGATGAGGATTAACCGACCACCAATGGACAAGCATCTAGCTTTCCAAGATGCGAGCCTATTTTTATCACATCGATAACCGAATCCCAATTACAAATCCTAGACATGTTTGCGCTCACCTTTATACCAAGATAAGCAAACGGAAGACTCCCCCTACGACAACCCAAAACCTCCATCATATCATCAACCTCGTTATCTTATGTGCCAATCCCATATAAATTCGATTTAAAAATATTAATTCAGAGACCCGAGCATAAGTGAAAAATACAAAGAATCCGAGCCGTGCTTTGGAGGTTCTCCCTAGACCACTATCCCATTATTAACGCATCATCTGCGTAAAAAAGATGAGTAATATCCGATTCATTATCTGAAATCCTCATACCTTTCAATTCCCCAATTTCCTTTGCCTTCTTTAATAAACATGACAAGGCTTCCATAACGAACAAAAAAAGAAAAGGCGATATGGGATCACCTTGTCTCAACCCTTTCTCACATTTAAACTCGAAAGTAGAAGAGCCATTAACAAGAACCAAAGATCGAGCAGAAACTAAAATTCCTTCTATCCACTTGCACGTTGTCGTAAGCCTTTTCAAAATCAATCTTCAATAAGAACGCCTTTCTCCCTTTTATTTTCTTTAGCCTAGCAATTAACTCGTTTATCACAAGGGGCCGTCTAAAATGAAACGATCAGAAATAAACGCCGATTGGGATTCGGAAATAATATGCCCCATAACCTTATTAAGACGATTAGCAAAGAGTTTAGAGAGCACCTTACTAATCATCCCAATTAGAGTTATAGGCCTATAATCTTTAAGCCCCAAAGGAGTTTTAATCTTGGGAATTAGAGTAATAAATGCCGACGCGCACCCCGGATTAATATAACCGGACTCATGAAAGTCCGAAACAATACGAACCTGGCGCCTTATTCGAACCACACTCAAAAACCGCAACTTTCAATTCTTGTTTTGTAAACCGGACAACCAAATCATTAATGTCACACGTAGGAATAGTCTTCAACCCCGGACAATTAAGAAACGGCCGATTGCTAGCCTCCTCGAAAATGGTTGCGGAAAAATTTCATAACTTCTTTCTTGATCAACGTAGGCTTAGAAACCCACCTTCCATTAATCATCAAGCCCGGAATCCGTTTCTAACTTTTCTACCATTCACCACATTAGGGTAAAAAACTCGAATTCTCATCCCCCATCGATGCCCACTTCACCATAGATTTCTGTTTCAGATCACGATTCTTTCGAATTTGAATCTCTTCTAAACATCTAGAACACTCGGACCACACCCACAATTCCTCTTCTTCTAGCTGTTTTTGCTCCATGAGAATTTCCATGTTTTCTTTGTCTGCCCGCAATGAAGCATCATTGTCTTTCTCATTTTGGCTCCACAAACGGTACAAATTGGTGAGGCCAGCACGTAAGTTCTTTAGTTTTACCATCAAATTAAGATCACTAGGACCATTATCAGTCCACCCCGAAAAAACCGACCGTATAATATCCTCGCAACCATGTTTTTCCAGCCAAGAATCAAACCAACGGAACGGCTTGGCACCAAAATTATAATCAACCACCGAAAAATGATAGGAGAGTGATCCGAGAGGTCTTTCTTCAAAACTCTAATAGAAACATTCGGCCACCTGTTGAAGAAATCATCACAAACAAGAAATCGATCTATTCTGCTCATCTTGCAATGACCACGTCTAACCGTCAAACATGTAAACTTCATACCCTTCAATTGATACTCACACAAACACGCGTCTATTTTATTATCATGGTTTCATTAAAAAAAAAACATAGCAAGTTTGACTTGCACCAACATTCAATGTAGCTTCAAACTTTTGTTCAGTCTTACCCCCAAGTGGACCTTGAACCTTTGACCTTGGATGTTGGACCTTAAACCATGTTATCCGTGCAGGCTAATCTTAATCATGTAAGGTTGAAACATATAAAGATTCTTTTGACCACTTGCAACTTCTAAGAGTATTTGATCATAAATTTTTTTTAAATGATAAATGAATATATATATATATATATATATTTCAACCTTGCTTTTTGATTATTATTATATATAAATAATCATAGACCATTGATCAGTCAATAGAGGGTTTGCAGGGTTTTTTCATTAGATAGGGTTTACATATTATCCACCCTATATATATATATATATATATATATATATATATATATATATATATATATATAGGGTCATGATCCTGTACAAAGTGTTTTTTTTGTGAGAAGGTGTTTTGGCCATTAGATCATCTTCATCAATTGTATGGATTAATTGGATGACACTTTTGTAATTATTGTTAGATTTTTTTCAATAAAGTAGATGATGTAAGGGTATAAGAGTACAAACATAATTATCTTTTAAAGTCTCCTCATCAATTTCTCATTTTTTCACGTTTGTTTCTTTTTATTCTCTTTCTCTTTCCCACTGTCTCTCTCTCACACATGCATACAATCAAACGAATTCTACTTTCCATCTCGGTGTCTCTTTGTTTCAAACACACACAACATAAACATACAAATCATCAAAAAAGATGTAATCATGAGACTTTAAAATCAAAAAGAGGAAACCGAAAAAAGATGGGTTTAAGCTTCAAAGTAAAGATAAAGATTCTGATCATGATTCAGGTCATGGTGTTTAAAGATCTGGATGATTGTTGCACGTCTCACGTCAAGATGTTTTAATTATCTAACTGATTACTGCACCATTCCGATCATGATTCATGTCATGGTGTTTTACCTTTAGCAAAGTTCTGTTTTATTGTGTGTTTTATCTTCAGTGTGGTGTTATATGTGTTCTTGTCTAATATGTTGTTTATGTGTTTGATGTGTTGAATATAAAACACATATGTTTATTGTGTTAAATATAAAACACGTATGTTTGTTGTTCGTTGTTTGATGTTTTGAATATAAAACACTAAGGTTCAATACGTGAAGACTGAACTTGACCCTATATATATAAATATATATATATATGTTTGTTGTTTGAATATTTGAATATAAAACACACCACAAAGAATTACGAGTATAACTTTTAAAACACATAAATGAATATAAAACACATATGTTTATTGTTTAATATTTGAATATAAAAACACACCACAAAAAATTACGAGTATAACTTTTAAACTTGAATGCAAAACACACCATAAAGAATTTACAAAAAACGTGTTGAATATAAAGCACAATACTATGATATTTGAATGATCGATGTAAATGAGTGTGAATTAGAATTCGTGAATACTGATTGTATATACAAACTTCATAAAAAACGTTTTAGTCAAACAAAAATCCCTATTATTGCTCATAATTAAATATGTAATTAATTAGATAATTATCTACTATAAATAAGATTATCAATACAAATTACATTGATGCCCTTTTTAATAAAAAAATATGTTGCCACATGTCACTCTATGATAGGTTCTCACACTTCTCACATAAAATGGGTTTTGTACAAGAACCTAAACCTATATATATATATACACACACACATATATATATATATATATATATATATATATATATAAAGGTCTATCAAGCTAGTGACAAAAGATACACCAAACCGTAAAAAAACACAAAATAAAATTACAGCCTATCTATGATATCAAAATGAAGCCACTTTTCCCATATCGGAACCTCCAATTTCGACCGATTGGCAACCCAAAAGTAAGCATCTTCTATTTTTATAATCTATATCTATAATAAAATGATTGCGGTGGGAACATATGTCACTTGGTAAGACCATCTTCACTCTTGAATTCCTTTCAGAAAGTTTATGTTACATATAACCCATTTAACCGAATATTAATTATTTTATAATCTTTATCTTTATTATTACTTTACTATATAATAAATAAAAAGTAAAGATCAAATATAAATGAGTTTAACCTACTAAACAATTGTTAACCTAACAAATGTTATATTTGTGATGATGTATCAAAGTTATACTTTAATAAAAACATTTTCCTATTTAATCGTACTACAGAGCTTTCCATAATTAGTTATCATACATTTAGTGTTCCACCTCTTGTATCAACAAATGTTTGCTAACAGTTGTTTCTTTGAGACTATTTAAGAGTGTGTAACAGATGTTATCTACTTAACAAAACATCAATGTTAAAAGCATCTCAACTCTAATTAATTTGATAATATTGACTTTGTTTGACTATTTGGAAACAAAACACTAACGATATGTTTGGTATGGGGTAATGGAATGGACGAGGGAATGGAATGGAGAAGGTAATGGAATGGACAAGGGAATGAAATGGATGATTACCATTCCATGGTCTTGTTTGGTTACACGTAAGAATGGAATGAATCATTACTTTGTATTGTTTGGTATGAAGGAAAAGACAAAGGAATAAAATGAACGGTGGTGAGTGGTGGTGATGGCTGTTGGCAGCGGGTGCCAGCGACGGTGGTTGGTGGTGGTGATCAGTGGCGGCGGGTCGCGACAAGGAGTGACGGCGACAGTGAGTGGTGGCGGCGACGGTTGGTGGTGGTGACGGTGGTTGTCAGTGGGTGGCGATGGTCGGCGACGGACAGTGTCGGTGGTGGCGGTCGGTGCTTGTGGCAGATGGTGGAGGTGGAGGTGGCGGTGGGTGGCGGTGGTCGACGGTGGTGGTGGTCGGTGATGGCGGTAGTCGGTGTGGTCGGTGACGGAGAGTGGCGGCGATGGTCGGTGGGTGGCGACGGTTGGTGGTGGGTGGCGATGGCGGTGGTCGGTGGTGGTGGTGATGGGCGCTAGTGGTGGTGGTCAGTAGTGATGAAGGGTGACAAAGGGAATGGAATGGAAAAAAAAGTGGGGGTGGATGGAATGAATATGGGGTTTTTAGAGGGAATGGAATGGAGGAGGTAATGGATGATTCCATTACCTTGACCAACCAAACACCTTTTTTTTCATTCCATCGTAATGCTCCATTCCATTCCGCCTCTCATTCCTGCGTACCAAACGCTACCTAAACGTTTTATACGCCAACTAATGATAATATTCATAATAAGCAAAATAATACCAAAGACATACATATATAATCATAAACCTGATATATTTGAGAAGATAAGAGAAAGCTAATTCAACATTTCAAATACTACCAATCAAGTCCAAAAGTCATGACTTGGAATTAAGTACCATCTTGCATGATGTTAATTATGTTCTCTTAAAACTGACATACAGATGTTTCAAGTTCAAACATTCAAAAAAGTAAGTGTTTTCTACTAAACTTTCATAAAACATGTTACTTCACAACCACCTAACTTTTGTTCTTAGATAATCTATTCCAGGTTCTCTTGCAGGTAGAGGATAGCTCACCAACATTTAAGATATCAGCATTTTCAACACTTCTTTTTCTATTGGGGCTTGTACCAGAATCCTTTAAAGCTCCAACGACGGAAGAGTCGGCGGTAATAGACACAACATCCTTGAAACAAATCACAAAAAACTAATGAATTGTTAAAATCAAGAAAACGAACTATGTCAACAGCTTAAAGCACTTGCAAAAATACATACTCACCTTTGACGGCAACCCCCCTCAAAGATTCGGAAAGGTTAACACACTTGAATTCAGCATCTCCCTGACTGACCTAAGAAGTGCTCATACACAAAAAAAATATAACAGTCAACTTCACAATCTTTGGAAGAACAACTCAAAAATAAATGCATATTACAAATGAAATTAATTAAATACATCTCCAACATTATCATCTCCATTATCATTGGTCGCAACCAACTCAGCAATTATGGCGGGATCATCACACATTTTCTAGACAGTGTACACATGGCAGTCATTTTTGAGATTGTATTCAGAAACATCAATCTTGAAAGCCAGCGCCTTATCAACCAACCGAAGTAATTCGTGAGGCAAACCTTCACTATCATCCAGCTTCAACTGTCTTTCTCTTATATCACTTGCAGATAAACCAAAGATACTCGACACATCTCTATCAAACAACACAAACGGTACACTACCACTCTCATCCTGAACCATCACTTGTACCTTGAACCTAAAATAGATAACTTACAATAAGTTGAATGAAATCATATGAAACTTGAACAAAGTGTAAATAAACATTTTTCCTTACTTTGGTGTGATGGATGTACATTCACACTCGCATTTAGGACAAACCAAAGCAATAACTTGCAAATTCAGAATTTCTTTAGAAAGTTTTTCAGCATGTTGTAAATACTCTGATTTAGTTAGCACCTTTCTGAAATATTTCCGACACGCAACATAAAACTAACCAAAGCCTTCTTGCACAATTTTTATAGTTGCAACCACGACACAAGACATTGCCTGCAATACAACAATATATTCAACATTGTTTTCATTTAGATATAAAAAAACAAAATAGATGTAACAAACTCAACGAAGAAATATGAAAGCTATGTAAAAAAATATTGAAACCCTGTCTATCTTGCTAAGCTCGTCAGCGTGATTTTTTTGCGCTCCAATAATGAATTCTTGATGCAATGGGTAAACAGACAGGGAGAAAGTAGTGTTTGAAAAGTATAACCAAATTCTTGTGGTTGTTTCAATAGAAGACTAAAAAAAGGTACAAAGAATTAGTATCCAAAATTACCTACAACTCTCAAAAAAAATGTCAAATATAAATATAAATGCAGCCGTTCTTATAACATTTTACATCCTCCTTAGCTGGTTAACTTTATCAATTTCTTCATTGAGAATGAACCGAGTTCCATACTTGTCACTTTGTACTATCAATTGTTCTAAATATAACAATATACATACATTTAGTGACTTCATTTAAGATTAACTGTTACTTTATAAAACCATAAATCTAACAGAAATTACCTTTCCAGTCCTTAACCTTCCCATGTTGTATAATAGCCATCACATGCTCATTAGCCGTGTTATTAGAAATGAAGTTCTTAAACTGTAGTGCATAATCGTTCCACATGGTACATCGTAAAATGGTACCTCTAAATGCAAACAATAAATTTATGCAACATTTATTACATCACTAAATTAGGTAGACCTCCAAAATAATACAGTCACTTGAGGAGTATATTCGTGATTTCATTTATTACACCACTTCATTAATTCTTGCCATTTATTATACAAATGATTGTAGTGTATTAACTTTTGAAAACATAAGAATAAACCAAATCTATATAACAATATAAAGCAATGTTTACTCCAAATCTTGAAGATTAAAGTTCATTCGTTTGGTTTCTTTTGGAGGTTGTCCAAACACATCCAAACCCCCACACCAAATCACACTACCAACAACATCTATAATAAAAATAAAAAATACAACTCTATCAAACATCTATACAAATAAAGCACAAAAAACAAAGTAAACTGTTTATTGAAGTTTATTGTAACATAATGAATAATAGACAAACTAACAGTCAATAGTTCATTTGCTTCTCCTTTTAGAATATCTTTAAAAGGAATGAACCTGAAACCATACTCAACACCTTCCCACCCATCAATATGGCTGACAGTAGTACAACGATTAAAATTGATTTTAAAATCATGTGCAACAACACTGTAGGGGTCCTTGTTTTCACCAACCCGAATTTAGACAGAACAACAACATCATCCTCGTGAAGTTGACTGTCAAAAACTTGTACCAAATAACCCTTAATGCAGGCCTGAATCTTATCACCCTGAAAATAACCATAAACAAAACATCAAGATGAATCACAGCAACTTTCATAACATATACATATAACCATATGATGAAGATAAGAGAACATCATTAACCTCAAACAAAATATATAAACATAAAAAATCACAGTTATGACATCACATTCTCATCGACCAATATCAGCTCCATTTTAAAATTTTGATTCCATTTTCGTATGACTCGTCCCTTCATATACCACAAATCTTTGGCTGGGTTGAGATCACAAATATAACTAAGATTATTGTTCTCAGCGTCCATTGACATGCCTTTAAAGAATTTATCTAGATGAGAGGATAGTTAGAAGAAACTCTGTAGCAGTTTAAAAAGTGATTTTATAAATGGTTGTATTAGTTATGTACTTACGTGGTTATACTTATAAAGGAAGCTTAGTTATTATGATTACACGTGCAGCATACTTAATGAAACACACTTCCATATGTTAACTTAAAACTTTCCCACTTAAAAGTTCAAAACTTAGGCGACTTAACAACTACCAACAGATGTGTATAACATCTTCTTGTTAAGAGGGAAGCTCAATTATTGGTCTGAACATCTGTTCGCTAATCGAGATCAACAAAACAGATGTGCTGGCCTCAGCAGTGTTACATTAATGAATGGCCCACATATTTTTCTGAATATTTTAAACAGATTAATGACATCATTATTCACATCATACATTCATTATTGGCTCACTTCTATGATTGACACGTCAGCTTTCTTATGTCACTCACGACTCTCCTGTTATAGTATGTATAGATACTACAACTATAGTTGGGCATATATTAGGCCCAACTGAAAACCAAATCCTCATTGAAGAAACATTCAGCCATCTATCCAATATTCCAATCCATATTTTATGTTAGAGCCTTAAGGGTTAAAAAACGGGTTTATTACAATACTCGGGAAAAAAACCCGCCACGTATCAAAAATTGGTTTCTACGTTGTTTATCGGTTCCATACCCTATGATTTAAAACGCTTCCAATGTGACACCCGGCAAACTCAGGTTAGTAACGTTGACTAAACTAGTAAGTCTACCTTAGCGAGTCATGCATATTACGTCCTTAACGGGGTCAGTCGAGTCGGTATGATGATTCTGGGAATCATCGGGAGTCGTTATGATGATCCGCGGGGTCATCGGGAGTCGGTCCATAACTATGGGTACAAGGATCGGCGATTCGTGGAATCGCCGGGTCTAACGCACACACGAGTCTCGAGTCCCGGGAATTGGTGAACGGATGTAAACGTGTTGGATATCATGCATTATATGTTTGGAATCATTATGTGACTTATCGGTATGTGAATACGTGTTTAAATATGTTAAAATAGTGTTTAACGCGCCAAAAACCCATTCCAGCACCTTATAGGCGATTAGGAGCCTGGGGGGACTCCTAATCGCGTGAACAGTACACGAGTACAAAGGGAATGGGGCGAGTAGGTGGCCAATCGCGTGAATAGTGGCGATTAGGGCCCCTACTCGCGAGTAGGTGGCTAATCGCGTGAGCATAGAGGCGATTAGGCCCCTACTCGCCTGATCTGGGTCCCTAATCGCGTATACAGCAGGGCTCGGGTCAAAACACCTATAAATAGAACCCTTAACTCCCCAAACACCTCTAGAACAACCCTAGCTGCTCCCAAGTCGCCCACACACCTTAAAACACCTCTGGAACTCTTGTTGCTACAAAAATCACCATCCCCAAGCTTACACACCTTCCTTTAGCAAAACCCAAGGTGTGTTCTTCATCCCTAACCTTTGTAAAGTTGTTATTTTGAGTTTCCCCAAAGTTCCAGACCTTGTTTTACCAAATGTGTCTTTAAAAACCTTTCAAAAGAGTCTTAAACCAAGTTTACACCTTAATGCTTGTTATATGTGAAGTTTACATGCATATGTTGGTCTTATTGGTGATTTTAACATGAATGTTTTCAAGATATGATTGTACTTCTGTTATGTAGAGGTTATTAGGAAGGTTGTCTTAGAATCTTAGCCATTATTGTGGTGTTTTGAAGAAAATGCATATTTTGACCCATTTGTATGTTCTTGAAGATTAGGATGATTATGGTATGATTGTTGATGCAATGATGTTAGGATTCATGCTAGGAAGATGTTAGATCAGAGGTTTGATGATTTACATGTTTGTAAAGTTTGAAATCTGATTGTTTCCATTTAAGGAAAGATAAGGTTGGTAGAAAGAAACCTAGTACTTTGCCATTTTAGGAAATAATTGCATAGAACATGCTAGACCAGTGATATGTTGGGGGTATTTGCTTGAAATGGGTTGGTAAATGATTTAGGTTTGATATTGGGTGTTGTTGCATGTTTCGGATCTGATTTGGAGGGTTTAACGCGCGAAAATTCGTTACACAGCAGCAACAGGCGATTAGGCATCCTAATCGCCTGATGCCACGCGATTATGCAGACAATTGGGGCGATTAGGACCCTAATCGCCTCATATTTCATGCGATTAGGCCCTAATCGCCTATAGGCTGATGCCTACTCGCGTGTAACCTTCCTAATCGCATGTACTGCTGTCGTGAACGCGTTTTGACATCCCGGAACACGATTTGACACCTAGGAACATGTTAGGAACCCCGGGATACACCCAATGACTTAGTAAGACGTGTTCGGACCTGTTTATGCGTTAATTGGACATTATGCTAGATTAGGTGAATTGTTGCGCGTGTTAAGTGTTTAATTGCATATGTTGCATGATGTCTTGCATTTATCTAACACGTGGGATGTCGGGTCACCAATGGGATGTCGGGTCTTGTCTGGCACGGTCGGTTTTAACAGTTAAAGGTGTTTTCAAACGTTTATGGTCACGGTCTGGACATTCGGGGACTAGTTAGCCTGCGGGTTATTAGTCCGATACTTATACGCATCTTATGATAGGTCGCCGCTATCTGGGGCTATCATAACATAATCATTTAACTATTTTCAAGTAACGCAAACCAAGGTGAGTTTCACAGCCCCACTTTTACTGTTTTGCTTTTTGGGGGAGAAACATGCTTTGTACGAACTATTTAAAGGTCATGTTATACTATGGGCACTTTATGTTACTATACGGCTTTTATGGAAAGTCCCAGGGGGAAACCATGAATGTGCTGGCATGCACAACGAGGGAAATGTGGATAGATCTATTGGGCCTCACAAACCCCACTCGACGGCGGGGCCGGGCGGGTGCATATTGTCTCTACCTATCGGGTTACCGAGGCATCGGTAGCCCAGTCAATCTGGGCTGGTATCAACTTTTGGACACGTTTAGTAATGGGTTCCCAACCGTAGTAGTAAAA
Organism: Ambrosia x helenae; assembly: GCA_030844895.1. NCBI lineage: Eukaryota > Viridiplantae > Streptophyta > Magnoliopsida > Asterales > Asteraceae > Ambrosia > Ambrosia x helenae. Next base: position 16,442,534 of record CM061227.1, on the reverse strand, counting down.
ACACTTAACGTCTAGCTAACGTTCTCATGACATAGTATTAACGGGAATGATCTTTGTAAAACTTGTGACAATACTTTATAAAAGAAAACCTGTGAACTCACCAGCATTATATGTTGACATTTTGGCATGTTTTCTCAGGTCGCTAAGGTAGCGGTTATCGGACTAGGCGCACGAGGTCATGCACGGCGTCTATTATTTTGAAACATATTAAACAATGTCTTTGTAAACAATGATATGTCTTTTGGTTGTAAACAAGAATGCTTCCGCTGCTGGTTTACAGCTCAAAGCATGATATTTTGGTTTTAAATATAATTATGAATGCATGTTTGTTGTATGTTTATTGTGATCGTTGACTGAGATCCTGGTGTGTCACGCGCCTCGCGGTAAAACCCCGCACGTGGAATTTGAGGGTGTGACAGATTGGTATCAGAGCCAACGGTTATAGTGAACTGAGACTGCATGTAGAGTCTAGTCTATAACTGAGTCGCACACACTAGACGGTCACAATTAGTCGAGTCTTAGCAAGTGGGTAACAATATGACTTGTCGGGGTGTCGGTGTCATCATCTACTACGCTACATCATCTATTTACTCTTTATCATTCTATTTCTTGACTCATCCTTACTATAATCCGATGGCGAACGATATACTATTGAACTTTCTTGACGGCAGTGTACATTGGGGTAGCCTCGGCGTACTCTTGAGATCTGTCCAAGGGTTTGGACATCTCCCCTCTATGCCCTAATGGACACGCTCGTTCTTATGCATATTACCTTGTACTATACTTATGATAATACCATGATTGGGTGCTAGCGTTCGGTGACTTGAACTTCAAACTTAAAGCGCGCCTGGAGGACCATGTGGAACAGTTTATCATGTCGGGTGCACACGAGATCATAAACTGTGATGCATGGGATCCCTGGCGGACTTTGGGCTTGAACGGATGGACCCGAGCTGGGCTCGGTCTAATTTCTTGAAATTCCTAATGGGTTATACCACGGGCAAGCCTAAATCTTTTGTTTCATGTTGTGACAGAAGATGTCGGGAGCTCGTGGAGGTCGCAGGGGCGGCCGCGCTGGCAGTCGTGCTGGCGGCCGTGGTGGCGGCGGTGGCCGCGGGAACATTAACATGACCCAAGCTGAGCTGGATAATCTGACGCAGCAGCACGTGAATATTGCTTTGGCTGCATTCCAAGCCGCTCATAATGCTATGGGTGGTACGTCGATTCTCATCTATTCTACCTCGTTCTGGGGTACTTTACCTTTTCTTGATACTCACCTGTGTGTCTGTTCCAGGTGGTGCTGTCAATCCTCCTCCATCCCAGTGTTCCTATAAAAAGTTTATGGACTGTAAGCCCCACAACTTTAGCGGCACTGAAGGGGCAGTGGGACTGCTCCGATGGTTGGAGAAAATCGAATCTGTTTTCTCGATGTGCAACTGCCCGGAGGGCGACCGGGTGAAATATGCTTCTGCGACCCTGGAGGGTCAAGCCTTGACTTGGTGGAACTCCACCACCCAGACTATGGGCATTGGGGAAGCCCACGCCATGCCCTGGGCAGGATTCATTCAGTTGCTGAAAAATGAGTACTGCCCGAGGGATGAGATCCAGAAGCTCGAGCATGAAGTCTGGAACCATAAGATGGTGGGTTCCGAGATTGAAGCTTATACTGCTAGGCACAATGAATTGGCGGTGTTGTGCCCTGATCTGCACACACCTGAATATCGAAGGATTGAGCATTACGTCGCTGGGTTGGTACCGGAGATTGCTGGGTTAGTTGTTGCAGGTAATCTCACTGTTTATTCTGAGGTAGTTCGGTCGGCTCACAGGCTGACCAACATGAAGGTGACTGAAGGGGTCTTGCCTCCTCGAGGCGCTGCTGTGAAGACTTCTGATGGTAACAAACGGAAGTGGGAAGCTGTGGGGAAAGGCTCGAGCTCGGCTCAGCCTCAGCAGGTAAAGAAGTCTGATGTTGGGGGATCATCGTTTGAGCAGAAACCAGGGGGTTATATTGGGAAGAAGCCGAAATGTGACCAGTGTGGATTTCACCACAACGGTCGTTGCGAGGACCGGAACCGTTGCCACAGGTGCCATAAGCTTGGGCACCAGGCAAAGGATTGCAGGGTTAATCTTCAGGGTAACCGGAACCCTCCTACTACACCTACTCCAGCTCCTCCTGTCGCTGCTCCCCAGGGAAATCAGGGCAAACAGGGGTGCTACAATTGTGGTGAACTTGGTCACTACAAGCGGGAATGCCCCAAGTTGAAGCAGGGTGAAGCCGGGAAGAATGGGGCGGGTAATGGAAACAATGGAGGCGGAGGCAGGAATGCTCGCGCCTTCGTGATTGGTTCGAGCGGCGCTCGACAAGACCCCGACACTGTTACTGGTACGTTTCTCCTCGATAATCGCTATGCTACGGTTTTATTCGATTCTGGCGCCGATAAGAGTTTTATATCTCTTGGGTTTAGTCAATTGCTTGATAAGGTACCTACACCTTTAGAGGCTAAGTACTTGATAGAATTGGCTGATGGTAAGAAAGTTGAGGCGACGCACGTCCTTAGGGAGTGTCGCCTTGAGTTGTCGGGTTACTCTTTCCCTATTGATCTTATGCCGGTGTCCTTGGGTAGTTTCGATGTTGTCGTGGGTATGGATTGGTTGTCCCTGTATCATGCCGAGATTGTTTGTTTTGATAAAGTCATTCGACTTCCTCTCCCTGATGGAGAAATTCTGTTGGTGCACGGTGAGAAGAGCGGGGTCCTGTTGAGTATCATTTCGTGTATGAAAGCCTATAAGTATCTTCGGAAGGGGTATTCTGCCATTCTGGCACTTATTTCGGTTTCGTCTGAAGAGGAGAAGAAGATCGAAGATATTCCTGTTGTCCGCGACTTTCCCGATGTATTTCCTGAAGACTTACTTGGTCTTCCTCCTTATCGCCAGGTCGAATTTGGTATTGAACTTGCTCCGGGTGCGGCCCCTATTGCTCGTGCCCCTTATCGTCTTGCACCTCCCGAGATGCAGGAGTGAGCTGTTAGAGAAGGGTTTCATTCGACCTAGTTCGTCCCCGTGGGGAGCCCCTATTTTGTTTGTCAAGAAGAAGGACGGAAGCCTGCGGATGTGTATCGACTACCGGAGTTGAATAAGGTCACCATCAAGAATCGCTATCCTCTTCCTCGCATCGATGACTTATTTGACCAGCTTCAGGGTTCTAGTTTCTATTCGAAGATTGATTTGAGGTCGGGGTACCATCAGTTGAGGGTTCAAGAAGCTGACATTCCGAAGACCGCCTTTCGAACTCGCTATGGCCATTTTGAATTCCTGGTCATGCCTTTTGGTCTCACCAACGCACCTGCCATCTTTATGGATCTGATGAACCGTGTTTGTAAACCTTATCTTGATAAGTTCGTGATTGTCTTCATTGATGATATTCTAGTCTATTCTAAGAACGAGGTGGACCACCAGGAACACCTACGTCTTGTTTTGGAACTTCTGAGGCGGGAACAGCTGTACGCCAAGTTTTCTAAGTGTAGCTTCTGGTTGCGTGAAGTTCAATTCCTTGGTCATGTTGTTAATGAGAAAGGAATTCACGTCGACCCAGCAAAGATTGAGGCCATTAAAGACTGGGAAGCACCAAAGACGCCATCTGAGGTGCGGCAATTTCTAGGCCTTGCAGGCTATTACCGTCGTTTTATTGAGGGATTTTCGAAGATCGCTCAACCCCTCACCTCGCTTACCCAGAAGGACAGGAAATTCGACTGGGGTGATTCGCAGGAGTCAGCCTTCCAGATGTTAAAGGCTAAACTCTGTTCTGCTCCTATCTTGTCCTTGCCTGAGGGCACGGACGATTTTGTGGTTTATTGTGACGCTTCTATCCGGGGTCTTGGTTGTGTACTGATGCAGCGCGAGAAGGTCATCGCCTATGCTTCTCGTCAGCTCAAAGTTCATGAGAAAAACTACCCCACCCATGATCTGGAATTGGGTGCGGTGGTCTTTGCCTTAAAGATTTGGAGGCATTACTTGTACGGTACCAAATGCACTATTTACACCGATCACAAGAGCCTCCAGCATATCTTTGATCAGAAGGTGTTGAATATAAGACAGCGTCGTTGGGTCGAGCTTCTTAATGACTACGAGTGCGCTATCAAATACCATCCTGGCAAGGCGAATGTGGTCGCAGACGCCTTGAGCAGGTAGGAAACGGCTAAACCTCGTCGCGTTCGAGCTCTTCAGCTCACTATCCATTCCGGCTTACCTGATCGAATCCGTTCAGCGCAGCAAGAAGCTTTGAAGGAGGAAAACCTTAAGGCTGAAACCATGCATGGTGCTGATAGCCACCTTGAACTCAGATCCGATGGGTTACACTATTTCGCTGAACGTATTTGGGTTCCTTTATTTGGGGGCTTGCGGGAGCTCGTTCTTGATGAAGCTCACAAGTCCCGGTACTCTATTCACCCTGGCTCCGATAAGATGTATCAAGACCTAAAGATACTTTATTGGTGGCCGAACATGAAGGCGGACGTGGCTTCGTACGTGAGCAAGTGCTTGACCTGTGCCAAGGTCAAGGTCGAATATCAAAAGCCATCCGGCCTTCTGCAACAGCCTGAAATCCCGAGTGGAAGTGGGAGCGGATTACGATGGACTTTGTGACCAAACTCCCGAAATCGCCCAGTGGTTGCGACATGATCTGGGTAATTGTCGATAGGTTGACAAAGTCTGCGCACTTCCTCGCTATCAAAGAGACCGATGGTCTCGAGCGCCTGGCACGGTTATATCTCAAGGAAGTGGTCTCTCGGCACGGGGTGCCTGTCTCTATTATTTCCGATCGTGATCCTCGGTTCGCCTCTAACTTCTGGAAGTCTTTGCATAAGGCTCTGGGTACTCAGTTGGACATGAGCACAGCGTATCATCCGCAAACTGACGGTCAAAGTGAGCGGACAATCCAAACGCTAGAAGACATGCTTCGGGCATGTGTGATCGATTTTGGCAAGGGGTGGGGAGAGTCATTTACCGTTGGTGGAATTCTCCTACAACAACAGTTACCATTCTAGCATCAAGGCAGCTCCGTTCGAGGCTCTTTACGGGCGGAAATGCCGGTCTCCTCTTTGTTGGGCCGAGGTGGGTGAGAGTCAACTCACCGGCCCGGAACTTGTGTACGAGACTTCCGAAAAGATCGTACAAATCCGTAACCGCATGGCAGCAGCTCGGGATCGTCAAAAGAGCTATGCCGATCGTCGTCGCAAGCCTTTGGAGTTTGAGGTTGGCGACAGGGTTTTATTGAAGGTATCTCCGTGGAAGGGCGTTATACGTTTTGGGGAATCGGGGCAAATTGAATCCTCGGTATGTGGGACCGTTCGCAATCCTGGAACGGATTGGACCGGTAGCATACAGGCTTGATCTGCCGGCTGAGCTCAGTAATGTTCATAATGTCTTCCATGTTTCTAATCTGAAGAAGTGTCTGGCGGATGAATCTTTGGTTGTTCCTCTCGAAGAGATCAAGGTGGATGATCGTCTACGTATCGTGGAGGAACCGGTTGAAATTCTTGACTATAAAATCCGTAGCCTTCGCCGGAGTAAAATCCGCATTGTTAAAGTCCGTTGGAACTCTAATCGTGGACCGGAGTTCACGTGGGAACGGGAAGATCAAATGAAGGCTAAGTATCCCCATTTATTTCCTAAGCGCGCGTTCGAATCAAGACATGTCTCTGCTGAAGCTGAATGAATCTCGGGTCGAGATTCCTTTCAACAGGGGGATGATGTGGCAACCGGAAAAATTTTTCTTCTCTTTCGTCTCTTCCTTTTTGGCCTTGGGCAATTTTCGGGACGAAAATTCTTTCAACAGGGGGATGATGTGACACCCGGCAAACTCAGGTTAGTAACGTTGACTAAACTAGTAAGTCTACCTTAGCGAGTCATGCATATTACGTCCTTAACGGGGTCAGTCGAGTCGGTATGATGATTCTGGGAATCATCGGGAGTCGTTATGATGATCCGCGGGGTCATCGGGAGTCGGTCCATAACTATGGGTACAAGGATCGGCGATTCGTGGAATCGCCGGGTCTAACGCACACACGAGTCTCGAGTCCCGGGAATTGGTGAACGGATGTAAACGTGTTGGATATCATGCATTATATGTTTGGAATCATTATGTGACTTATCGGTATGTGAATACGTGTTTAAATATGTTAAAATAGTGTTTAACGCGCCAAAAACCCATTCCAGCACCTTATAGGCGATTAGGAGCCTGGGGGGACTCCTAATCGCGTGAACAGTACACGAGTACAAAGGGAATGGGGCGAGTAGGTGGCCAATCGCGTGAATAGTGGCGATTAGGGCCCCTACTCGCGAGTAGGTGGCTAATCGCGTGAGCATAGAGGCGATTAGGCCCCTACTCGCCTGATCTGGGTCCCTAATCGCGTATACAGCAGGGCTCGGGTCAAAACACCTAAAATAGAACCCTTAACTCCCCAAACACCTCTAGAACAACCCTAGCTGCTCCCAAGTCGCCCACACACCTTAAAACACCTCTGGAACTCATTTTGCTACAAAAATCACCATCCCCAAGCTTACACACCTTTCTTTAGCAAAACCCAAGGTGTGTTCTTCATCCCTAACCTTTGTAAAGTTGTTATTTGAGTTTCCCCAAAGTTCCAGACCTTGTTTTACCAAATGTGTCTTTAAAAACCTTTCAAAAGAGTCTTAAACCAAGTTTACACCTTAATGCTTGTTATATGTGAAGTTTACATGCATATGTTGGTCTTATTGGTGATTTTAACATGAATGTTTTCAAGATATGATTGTACTTCTGTTATGTAGAGGTTATTAGGAAGGTTGTCTTAGAATCTTAGCCATTATTGTGGTGTTTTGAAGAAAATGCATATTTTGACCCATTTGTATGTTCTTGAGGATTTAGGATGATTATGGTATGATTGTTGATGCAATGTTGTTAGGATTCATGCTAGGAAGATGTTAGATCAGAGGTTTGATGATTTACATGTTTGTAAAGTTTGAAATCTGATTGTTTCCATTTAAGGAAAGATAAGGTTGGTAGAAGAAACCTAGTACTTTGCCATTTTAGGAAATAATTGCATAGAACATGCTAGATCAGTGATATGTTGGGGGTTTTTGCTTGAAATGGGTTGGTAAATGATTTAGGTTTGATATTGGGTGTTGTTGCATGTTTCGGATCTGATTTGGAGGGTTTAACGCGCGAAAACTCGTTACACAGCAGCAACAGGCGATTAGGCATCCTAATCGCCTTGATGCCACGCGATTATGCAGACAATTGGGGCGATTAGGACCCTAATCGCCTCATACTTCATGCGATTAGGCCCTAATCGCCTATAGGCTGATGCCTACTCGCGTGTAACCTTCCTAATCGCATGTACTGCTGTCGTGAACGCGTTTTGACATCCCGGAACACGATTTGACACCTAGGAACATGTTAGGAACCCGGGATACACCCAATGACTTAGTAAGACGTGTTCGGACCTGTTTATGCGTTAATTGGACATTATGCTAGACTAGGTGAATTGTTGCGCGTGCTAAGTGTTTTAATTGCATATGTTGCATGATGTCTTGCATTTATCTAACACGTGGGATGTCGGGTCACCAATGGGATGTCGGGTCTTGTCTGGCACGGTCGGTTTAACAGTTAAAGGTGTTTTCAAACGTTTATGGTCACGGTCTGGACATTCGGGGACTAGTTAGCCTGCGGGTTATTAGTCCAATACTTATACGCATCTTATGATAGGTCGCCGCTATCTGGGGCTATCATAACATAATCATTTAACTATTTTCAAGTAACGCAAACCAAGGTGAGTTTCACAGCCCACTTTTACTGTTTTGCTTTTTGGGGGAGAAACATGCTTTGTACGAACTATTTAAAGGTCATGTTATACTATGGGCACTTTATGTTACTATACGGCTTTTATGGAAAGTCCCAGGGGGAAACCATGAATGTGCTGGCATGCACAACGAGGGAAATGTGGATAGATCTATTGGGCCTCACAAACCCCACTCGACGGCGGGGCCGGGCGGGTGCATATTGTCTCTACCTATCGGGTTACCGAGGCATCGGTAGCCCAGTCAATCTGGGCTGGTATCAACTTTGGACACGTTTAGTAATGGGTTCCCAACCGTAGTAGTAAAACACTTAACGTCTAGCTAACGTTCTCATGACATAGTATTAACGGGATATGATCTTTGTAAAACTTGTGACAACACTTTATAAAAGAAAACCTGTGAACTCACCAGCATTATATGTTGACATTTTTGGCATGTTTTCTCAGGTCGCTAAGGTAGCGGTTATCGGACTAGGCGCACGAGGTCATGCACGGCGTCTATTATTTTGAAACATATTAAACAATGTCTTTGTAAACAATGATATGTCTTTTGGTTGTAAACAAGAATGCTTCCGCTGCTGGTTTACAGCTCAAAGCATGATATTTTGGTTTTAAATATAATTATGAATGCATGTTTGTTGTATGTTTATTGTGATCGTTGACTGAGATCCTGGTGTGTCACGCGCCTCGCGGTAAAACCCCGCACGTGGAATTTGAGGGTTTGTG